>CM053033.1:152277798-153522798 GCA_028564925.1 Lithobates sylvaticus
AAACACTGCAGATGTGTCCAGCTCAAATTTCATGAAAATCGGGATTACATCCACCTTAAAGTAAAAAACTTTCTGCATTTAGAACCACTTTAAACAAGATAATTTTCACACTACAGAGTGCACATGACACTTTCTAAAACCATAGGTCGCCCTCTTTCCCCCTCCCATGCATACTTTGTTCTCTGGCACCTCTTGCCCATGCTATTTTTTTCAAGCAACCCCCCACCCTCAATCACACCAAGTGTATAGGATGGGGCACTACCAGAAAACCCACGCCTCTCTAGTGTATACTGGTTGCAGCTATACAATATGCACTGGTTTCCCTGCACATACTGCCTCTTCTTAAACCGGATGGGATTTCTCTGCTATACATACTGCCTACCCCCAACATTACTATCCTACAAATACTGGTACCTTTGCATTTTGGTTCTGAACTCTTCCATTTGCTTGTCCAGGGCACCGCCAACTGTGGCTCTGCATACCCCATACCTCTGGCTGTTCTGCCATCTGTTGAAAGCAGTGGGCCCTGTTGCAACATTGACATCTGCATCTGCTCCGTCTCTGGAGCCCTGAAGAACTTGGATGCAACTTTGACAGCTGATCCTCTTTTTACAAGTCAGACGCTCTGTCAGAAGTTCCCAAAACAGAGCTGGACTGGACTGGTTGTACCTATTGAAGAGGGACTCAGTGTAATCTGTGGAATTCCTTTGTCAGTTTGAAAGCTGGTCTTGCTTTGTGCATCATGAGTTATTTATGTGGTTCTTGACCATTGGTCTCTTTTAGAGGCCAGTAGATCAGATTTTAGAGCAGAGCAGGGGAGAGTAAACTGCATGGGGACAGCAGCAATAACAAACAGATGGTAAGACATCTTAGGATCCTGCCTGGTCTCCCAAAATGGAAGCATGCATGGTACATGTAGAACTGCTGTTTGATCCCCCTTAAAAAAAAATAACGGTAAAAGCAATGCCAAAACATGACAAAGGCTAGCAAGGCTTCGCTGTTAACGTATGGTTTGTCTCTAGCTTGAGTGCTAGCAGTGCTTTACAATAGACCTATGCCCCCCCCCCCACAATAAAAAAAAACATGGAGCATATAGCTCTGCTTTAACTGCATTAAATTTACATATCAGGTTTTGTATGGACAACCCTTGGCTCTACGGCATCAAGGGCTTCCAGAGCCTATTTATAATGCTAAAAATGAACCTCTTTTAAAAAGGCAAGGTTCATCTTTGGAATGTGAAAATGGTGCGCTGTCCCTATAAATATATAAAGTAACAAATAAAAAATTTGAAAAGATCTGCATGTGGTAAATAATTTAACCTTATTTGCTCTGTGAGAATAATGTTAACATATACAGCTTAAAGTGGAAGTCCATGCAAAATCTAAAATCCCTGCATCTATAGACTATAAACACCAGGGATCTAAACACTAACCTCTCTATCCCTGTAAAGAAAAGATCTGACCTGCTCCGATCCAATCTCCAGCACCGGAAGCTCTGCAGAGGACACGGAGGGCAACGGCTGTGAAATTAATGGGAAGTGACGTCCCCTGTAGAGTTACTATGGGGCTTCAGTTGTCCTCTGTCTCCTCTGCACCCACCTACACAGAGAAGCCACGGCTGACCGCTCAGTGTGGTATCTGGTTGGAGCGGGTCAGATCGACTTCCAAAAAAGGTATGCGAGTATGTGTCCTTTGCGCTACTAAGAGTAATGCAAGTTAATGTCGGTCTACAAAAATAATATAAAGTGATAAATTCAAATAATTGCTGCAAAATCTAACAAAAGTGTTCACATTAACAAAAAACAAAATAGTGAAAGTATATAAAAGATGATTTTGCGCAATGTAGAAAAAAATAAATCACTTAGAGAGATAAATTCTCTATGTGACTAAATAATAATGCATTATATAATAAAATGGATAATAAAGTGCCGTAATAATCCAGTGAATAAAAAAAAAAAAAAAAAAAAAAAAAAAAAAGTTTGTTACTCTCACCACATCAGAGGTATTTTTTCACTTGTAGTCCTCCTAGGTAGCAAACATGTAACTCATGGAGGGAAGAGGAAGGAGCCCCAGATAGTGAAGTACGTACAGTTCATTTAATAAAACCACAAATAAAAAACACAGGGGTACTCTCAATTTCAGACAGACAGAATTAAAAAAAAAAAAAAAAAAAATGAGCGGCGTGCTCCGGACGTCACTTCCGGTGTCCAAGTTTATTCTATTTTCCTACTAGTGTCGTCACGTCACATGACTTCCATCATTCCCTGTGGATGATTTTTCTTCTTGTCGCACTTTATATTTACCCATTTTTCTGGACAATCACTGTTTGCACTGCATATATATTATCTCTATCATTGCATAGATATATACTTTTTTGCACACTGTTTACACTTTAGATCACCAACGCAGCCCATTCTTTTAATACTATTGCTTATTTATTGCACCATTTTGCACAGATTCACTCTGATTAGGATTTGAACACCAGTGTGTTTATTTGCTGCATCTAATTATCATCCCATGTTTTAGCACATTTATTTATTTATTTTTCTGTTTTTAGCACAATATTTGTTTTAGCAAGATCTCCACATTCAGATATAATTTTATTTAGAGGATTTTATTGTTTATATCCATCCACAGATATATTTTACTTTTAGAGAATCTATTATATCTATCTAATATAGCTTATATTTATCTGGAGCGCAACACCATATATTGATTTTTTTTTTTTTTTTTTAAACGATATCTGAGCTTACTATGTCATCATTCGGCTGCCCCCCTCCACCTGGACAATGACTGGAGCTACCCAACTCCTCCCGAAGTGAACGGTCATACATTCACCTATGTCCCCGGGGTGACTTCCCTGATCACCGGAGACCATAAATTACTATGGTCAACATATAGCACTTTCCACCCACACCTCTGTGTGCCCCCCTGAACCGATATGACCATCACACCGGCATTACCCGAAGCTCCCTCTTACACACAAGCAATATTGACGATCGGGGACATTAAACATACATACATACATACATACATAGAGCCCCCATGGCCTCAGAAGTTCTTCTTATGGACACAGTCACCGTTATGCTGGAGTGCCCATGGGATAGGAGGCACCTGCGCCTCAAAAAGGAACAGCCACAACATATACAGGGGCTCCCACATGGCCACAGAGACTATCAACCATCAAACGTTAGTCTTACCCCTCCTGGGGTTATATCCCAGAGTTACAGGATAAAGAAGCTCAACCCCTCCCATTCCATGGGAGGGCGTGCTGGCTATACTCAGAGGGGGCCCCGCATGACCACCCGGTGGATATGGTAGAGAGACGTCCGAGAGGGAGGGACACGGTTTACTTTGAATACTTGTGATACTACTACTGTGATGTCATGGTGTGCTAATGATCTAAGAACTACATGTTTAGTAGTTGAAAGGGGGGGGGGGATTTGTTTTGCCCTGGAATTGGATGTCAGGCTAGGCCTTTAGTCCTGGACCAATGTGTTACTATAGATAAAATACTCTGCTACACAACTACCAGACTGTCTGGAACAAAACAAACGGAGTATAAAGGGACGGGAACTGGAGATTTAGTAGCCAACACTTCTAAGGCGAATGTTTTATACAAGTACTGTTTTGTTTATCCGTTTTTTTAATTGAAGTACATTTATGCACTTTTAAAGATATGTCGGGGTGGGGATAGTTGGGAGCTCACCTCTTGAGCCTTGTCCTACCCCTCTCCCAGATAGGATAGCATATCCACCTGGGGGGCACTATATAGCCCTTGAGGTAACATATGCAGATAAGACATTGTTTCTAAAATAAGACACAGGGCACTAGGCCTGGTTCTCTTCATCTTCCTCTAACTTACACTCTTTCTCCTTCCACACTTCTACCCTATACCCCTCCCTTTTTACTAAGGGTGCAACGGATCCGTGATCGCCAATCCGTGATCCGAACGGATCACCCTGTTCGGATCGGCACACCCCGCGATCTCGGCCTTAGAAAAGGCCGCGGCTTCGGCCTAGCGCCGGCCATCTTGGTACACCCAGCGGCCGTCTACAATGTGATCACTTCGTCAAATGATGGAACAATCACTTGTAAGCAAACTCTGCATTACCCTGCCAATACTCGGCCATACCCAGCCAATATTACAGTGGGGGGAGAGGACGTGGATATTACAGTGGGGACTATATGGTGGTGGAATTTTCACAGGTTTTTGCAAATTCAATTATTTGCTGATCCGAAAAATGATCCCATCCGTGAGTTTTTTGATCCGTTGCATCCTTACCCTTTACCCTCCGCTTCCCTCCCAATACGCCATGGCGTTACACAATATTAAAGTAATGTCACTTAATGTGAAAGGTCTCAACACGCCAAAGAAAAGACGCATGCTACTAGATGATCTGAAAAGACCCCACACAGCTATTGCCTTTATCCAAGAAACCCCATTCAAAAGAAACAACTTACCATATTTGAAAAATAGACACTATCCCATGACATATCACTACACCAACCCGATAGGTAAATCTAAAGGAGTGTCTATATTGCAAATCTAGTAAGATCCCTTGGAAACCCCAGGGCACCAAGTTAAACCCAATGGGACACTATGTTTTCCTTAAGGGCTTATTGGGTGACACACAGGTCACATTAGCAACAATATACACCCCCAACTAACACCAAGCCACGTTCCTGGAGGATTCTATGGAGAAACTTCAGGCATTTAGGGAAGGACAATTGATCCTTGGTGGGGATTTCAATGCCCCCTTGATCCCCTCTGTAGACACCTCGACAGGCAAATCGTCTATGCCACCAAACGAGCTAAAATGAATAGCTAAGACGTTACACAAATCCCAACTGATAGACATCTGGCGCTTGCAGCATATGGGGGAGCAGGACTATACATTTTACTCTCCCATGCATCGAGTGTATACCAGGATAGACTACTTTTTGATCCCCCTACATGCTGTGGGAGCTGTATCAATAGGTACTAGGACATGGTCAGACCATGCACCTATATTTTTAACTTACAACCTATCTCCTCAACTAGATACCGATTTTGACGTCTAAATGAGAGCCTCCTGCAAACCCCGAAGGTACTGACTGATGTGACTAAATCGCTGAATCTTTACCTTCAAGAAAAATGACCAACCAGATTGTGACCCGGGGATCCCGTAGGAAGCCCACAAACCGGTCATCAGAGGTATGCTCATTAAGCATGGTGCTCGTATTAAACAGGAACGTACTGAACAACTCTCCCGACTGCTGCAAAAACTAGCTGCGTCAGAGCCAGACAAACACGCCCCTCACAATCCTGAGGTTGACCTAACAATCCTCAAGAAACAGATCACTGACCTTCTCTATTATAGAGCTAAGGCGGCCATACAAAGATGCCGCAGAGCAACCTATGAATCGGGAGACAAGTGTGGGAAACTGTTAGCAAGAACGATCAGAGAGCACAAACTCTCGACGTACATCCCTCACATTGCGAAGACAGACGGTCAAAAGGCAGTCCTACCTACACAAATCACTCAAGAGTTCCAAAGCTTCTATTCCAACCTATACAACTTACCACTAGCAACGTCTCCCCAATCAGATACGGAAGACTATATTAGGTCTTCAACTGCCATCACTCTCCCCAGAAGCCCGAACAGACTCCTCTACAAGACCCCTTTCACACCAAGGGCGTATTGCAGGCGCTATAGTGTTAGAAATAGCGCCTGCAACCCCCCCTAAAACAACTGCACCATTGTCTGCAGTGTGAAAGCCTGAGGGCCTTCACACTGCAGCGGTGCGCTGGCAGGATGTCAGGAAAAGTCCTGCCAGCAGCTTCTTTGGAGCGGTGAGGTGAACTCACCGCTCCTCCAGTGCTGCTCCCCATTGAAATCAATGGGGCAGCGCTGTAATACCGCCGGCAAAACGCTGCTATTGCAGCGTTTTTGCGGAGAGGTTTTAACCCTTTCTCGGCCGCAAGCGGGGGTAAAAGCTCCCCGCTAGCGGCTGAAATGCCCCGCAAATCCGATGGTTTTACCGCCAACGCTATGGGCGGTGCGGTGTGAAAGGGGTCTAACCCTAATAGAACTCCAACAAGCCATAGGAGCAATGAAACCAGGGAAAGCTCCAGGCCCCGACGGCTATAACTTACAATATTATAAGATGCTTCTCCTGATACTAGGCCCATGTATGAGCACATTGTTCAATGCAATGGACTCCGGTAACGTATTTGCCAGAGACACCCTAGGTGCCCATATCTCAGTGATCCACAAGGAAGGGAAAGACCCAGCGGCATGTGGTAGCTACAGACCCATATCGCTTTTGAACATGGATATCAAGCTATTCACTAAGATATTGGCTACCCGGCACAACACCTCCAACAGCTTATACACCTGGACCAAGTGGGCTTCATCCATTCTAGGGAGGCTAGAGACAGTACTACTAAAGTGCTAAATCTGATACATGTCACGCGAGCCACAAATACCCCATGTGTGTTTTTAAACACCGAGATCGAAAAGGCATTCGATCGAGTTAACTGGACATTTATGTTTGCGGTACTCAAACATATTGGCTTGGGGGAAGTGATGCTCAACCAGATAACCGGAATATACTCCAACCCAACAGCTCAAGTAAAGTCGAATGGAGTTCTGTCTGATCCTTTCCCAATATCCAATGGGACAAGACAGGGATGCCCCCTACCCCCCCCCCCTATTTGCCCTCTCATTAGAACCTTAAATATAAATAAAAGGAATATGCTCATAGCGCAATATGTAAACTTAAAGAGGAAGTAAACCCTCTCTTAAAAAGAGAGAAAAAAAAGAAAAGAAACCCTGCAGGACAAAAAGGCATAATGAGCTAGTATGTATAGCATACCAGCTCATTATGAATTACTTACCTGAGATCTAAGCCCCCGCAGCAACCCTCATTCACCTCCATATCTCCCAGAGTGACTTACGGGTATCGCTGCTCCGGCACTGTGACTGGCCGGAGCAGCGATGTCGTCACTCCGGCGCATGCGTGCGGGAGCCATCAGTGATGGCATGATTGCCTTCAGTAACAGCACGCTCAGTGCGCCTGTGCAGTTGTCTACGGCGCACATGCGCCGTAGACATCGGTGCCCCCGTTTTTTGGAAAATATATCCTTAATTGTGTGGGTTAAGGAGACATTTCTTGCACCTACAGGTAAGCCTTAATCTAGGCTTACCTGTAGGTTAAAGCGGAAGTAAACCCATCTAACAGTTTGAAAAAACAGTTACATTCCCGGCATGCCGGAAATGCGAACTGTCACATTGGTTGTACTCTCAACCAAACTGTCAAGCCATCCAATGGCTGGTGTCATAACTGATCACATGTGCAGCTTCATGGCAGTTAAAAAGTAAACGGAGGCCAAGATGGCAGCTTCCTTGGCTGAAAACGATGGGAGGGTTTACTTCCACTTTAAAGTGGTCTGTAAGGATTTACAACCACTTTATAAAATGAACTCTAAGCACTATGCTACATCAGTAACATCTTGAATAATGCATATAATAAAAACCACCAGAAATAGTTTCCTCACCACCCTCTGGGTATCAGACACCGGAAATGGCTTCACAGGCCCCGCTCAAGGGAGCTTAGTGGCGAATGCTGGGACTTACAGCCACCGCAATGGATGATTCCTCTGTAGCCACCGCAATGGATGATTCCTCGCAAAAAAAAAAAAAAAAAAAAAAAAAAAAAAAAAAAAAGAATAGCTGCTGCTGACTTAGACCATTACAAAACAATTCAAACCGATATGTATAATTATTTTAGTTAAACCTACCAAAATGTATGATCAGATTTAAAATACACAGATCACTGTGACCTCTACTATAAAAAAACACCCATCTTAAAACTGCAATAAAAATTCATATAAATAAAAAGGACTAAAATTAGATATTAAAAAATAGCCCTAAGTGAAAACATGAATTACTATGATGCCATCACATCCCATCTAGTGGTGAAAAAAAAAAAAAAAAAATGGGGAAATGGTACTACCACATGATTAATAGTTGGAAATTAAGCAATTTAAATCAAATTCTATATTGTATTCTTTAGGATGGAGTGTATCCAACTCAAAAATCCATTAAGACTCAGCTCAATAATTTTGTTGCTCCCTCTCCAGTGTGATTTGTTCTCATCAATAGCCCAGAACTAATAGTGTTGGGTTCTTGTCATGATATTGTGTGAAATGTCTTGATATGCTATGTTTCTTGTAACCATTACGTATATTTTGAATGTGTTCCCGGATCCTTTTCCACATCAGCCTCTTCGTTCTCCACACAAACTGCATATTGCAAGAACATTGAAGTACATAAACTATTCCTTCAGTTCTGCAATATATAAAATCCCCAATAGTGTACTCTCTCCCTGTAGATGTGGACACAAAAAAGTCTGCATTTTTTTTTTAATTTTCGATTTGTATTTTGACATGCAAAGTACCTCCTACATGTTAAAAAGCCTTTGCCTTGAAAAAAAAGGTAAGAGTATTTTGATTGCTAGGGTCTATGCTCTCCTGTATATGAATCTTGGCTGTGCAGGTAATATTTTTGGAAGTGGTTCGTCTGCTTTCAGGCTACACCAGTGTTTCTTCTGTGTATCTCTGTCCCATCATATTTGCTTGTTCATCGTAGTCAGTGTTCTTGCTACAGTTTCTCCAGGGTCTTATCAACTGACCCTTTAGTATGTTTAGGTGCCACTGGGCAAAAAAGGACAGCTATTCACCAGGATATAAAATGTTGCGATCAACAGTTTTAAAAAAATATCTTCGTTTAGTATTTTTCACCTCAATAGTTAAATCCAAAAAGTGGATCATCTTGTCATGATTTACAAAATTTTACAACTTTAGAAAATGTTACACTGGTATTTAGGGTGCACCATGAACAGCACACATCCCCCCCCCACCTCAAGCCCCCCTCCTATAACAGTGGGCAGGGCTCCAACCACACAGCCACATCATAAAAAGAAGAAACTACAAGTCCTGTCTTCCAACCGTCAATGTACTACTAGTGTGCTGATGAGCGTGCTCGTAGTCCATTCATACTTCCTCCAGCTGGAGGGAAGAGCGTGCAGGAGCATGACATTGCACCTGCAACCCAGCGATTGTGGGTGCAATGCTTTTCAGGCACCTGTTGAACAAAAATTTATAAAATGCACATTTTTTACCTTAAGAAATATGTGCATTTACTATTTTTCCCCCCAAAAGGCAAACTTGGCGACCGCTCACGCAGATATATTGCGGCAGAATGGCACATACAGGCAAACTAACGTACTTGTACGTTGTCCTTTATGAGGCAGCCTGTGGGCTCGCAGCACTCTCCGCGAGTCGGGTCGCGCAGACTCGAAGTGCGCGGGGATACCCGCGATTGTCTCACGAAGAGGAAGAATGGGGAGATGCTAATGTAAACAAGCATCTCTGCCTAGTGCCATTTGTATAGCACTGATTGCTGTATAAATGACAATGGTCCCAAAAATTTGTCAAAAATGTGATGTGTCTGCCACAATAAACAAAAAAAAAAATTATAAAAATGCCATAAAAATCTTTCCCCTATTTTGTAAAATACATATCGGCCTAAACTGAGGGGGAAAAAAAAAGGTTTAATATATTTTTGGGGGATATTTATTATAGCAAAATGTAAAAAATAATGTGTTTTTTCAAAATTTCGCTTTTTTTTTGTTTATAGCGCAAAAAAAAAAAAAATAAAAAAAAAAACGCAGGGGTGATCAAATACCACCAAAATAAAGCTCTATTTGTGGGAAAAAAAGGATGTAAATTTTGTTTGGGAGCCACATCGAAACGACCACGGAATTGTCAGTTAAAGCGAAGTAGTACCGAATCGCAAAATGGTTCAGGGCTTAACTAGACTACCATAAAATCACCTTGGTGATAAAATTAATGGTAAGAGGAAAAATTCAGGCACCTAGTATGAACTCACCTGTGCCCCATTAGAGCAAGTCAGAGAGATCTCTACAATGAAAACCACTTCAGACGATATAACTGCATCAGAGGTAGTATAGTAGGATGGAACAATGGAAGGTTCTGTGCAAGTTTCAGCTGAAAAGAAAGATATAAAACAGTTATGAAATCTAGGTTAATATAAGTCTAGTCAAATCTCACCCATAATTAGAAGCCAGCTTTACGCAACTTGTATATATGACTATATAGATTCCTGTAAATACAACTCAGATAACCTCCAATGTATATGTATGCACTTCAGACCTCAGAACAGTCCCAACCCCTTTGTCTTGGAAAAACAGCTATGTGCTTATGTCTATGTTTGCATATGTCACAAACTCACCATTTATACAGCTGTGCAATTTTACAGACCAAGTTTATATGTACTGCTATCATACCGTAAAAATGCTGTATTGTTCATCTGCCAAGGATAAGGCCTCATACACACGGATGTTTTAAAAAACGGGCTGTAAAGCTAGTAACAACGCCTGTAAAAAAAAAATCAGCATTAAAAATGCGATTTTATTAGCGTTTTGATTTAGCGTCAATGCGCGTTTAACGCTGTTTGCAAGCGTTAACGCTAAGGCACGTTTTTTTTTTATTTATATTTTTTTTTTTAAGACATCCCTCTGCTATTTTCCACTCCCAAAATTACCCACAAACATTTTTACAGCTTAAAAACGCTGACACTAAAAAACATTGGTATAGCGCTTATGCACGTTTTTTGAGCCTTTTCGGAATCAGCGTCAAAACCGCTCTAGCAATGGACCCTCAGAACGCGCTGGTCCATTTTTTTTTGGAGCTTAAAAACAACCATGCCTGTATATGAGCACATTGAATAACATGGAGCCGCTGTTAAAACGTCTGTGTGTATGAGGCCTAACAAATTTAAACTTGATAACCATATATAAAGTATAAATCATATACTGTATAACATCCAGAATTTTACTATGTTCAGGACCATTTAGGCCTACAGCTGACTATTTGAGGAGAAAGACAGCAGCTGTAGACAAGGTAGGTGTGCCTACACTGGCCAGTGTGAAGTATATACCATTTCATTTATCTACCGTTTCGAGGCTGGAAGGGAAAAAAAACAAAAAAACTGCCAACTGCATCATTGGATGCTGCTCCATTTATGAGAAATGTTCCCCGAAATTTCTCTAGGGAATGAAAATTTCCTGTAGTGTCGATCTCCAAGGTCCCCTGCAGCTCTTTACTGGTTTCTCCTGCTGAATGTGATCCCTGCCTATCCTAAAGCATTGTATTAAAAGGCAAATCTTCAGCCCAAAACTCCAAGGATAAAATTATTCCAATTCCTGAAGTTTTGCTTTAGCACAGGCTACCGGCTTTACAACTTGGATCAAACACAATCTGTGTCCCCCGTGAGGTACTTAAGGGATTTTACAGGTCAATTTTTTTTTTTTAAACAAGCCAACAATGTCATACTTACCGCCTGATCTTCCTCTTCTGGGGTCCCTCAGCGGTGCTCCTGGCTCCTCCTCTTCTCGAGTGCCTCAGAGGTAGTATAGTAGGATGGAACAATGGGGGGGGGGGGGGGGGCGGCACTCAGGCGGGCGCGCTCCCAAATCCTGCTGCTGTGTCCGTTGACACAGACAGTAGGACTCAGCCCCCACTCCTGTGTCACTGGCTTGGATTGAAAGCAGCGGGAGCCAATGCGGTTATCAATCCATACAAGTGAGGACCCAAGACAGCAGCTGGAGCTGCTCTGCTCATCCCTGGAATGATCGGGTTCAGGTAAATAAAGGGGGGCTGCTGCACTACAAAAGGTTTTTCAACCCCTTTGAAAACACACATCTTATCCCAGACAACTGGAATGTCAAAAGAAGTCCCAAATAAGTGGAGGGAAAATTTAAACTCATGAGCGTATTCCTGGCAATTTAGGCATTTTACAAGCTTTGTGTAAGCATTTCCGCATGTGCATTAAGCTTCAGGGCATATTTTTTGTTCTGGGATGGGTAAGGTGAGGACAGTAGTTCTAGAAGAGGAGTTTTTCCAGGCATGAAAAACACTCCCATTGAAAGTCTATGGGGCCAAAAAAAAATAAAAAATAGGGTGTAGAGTGCCAGAACATGCAAGTGTGAACAGGGTCCAGAAAGAATAGGATTCAAAATGTTGAATGTGGAAAAAGAAAAAAACTGCCCAAGTGTAAGAGGGGACTAAATGTGCAACTGACAATAGCGTTAGATCCAGCTGATGACACAACTACTTTTAAAACCTTTAGGCTGCATTTTCCTTTATGTGAAGTTTGTAGTGTTCCTGCCAGTCCCTCTGCTTTCCTATTAGAAACTGACCACACTAAGCAGGCAAACACATCGTGGCCAGTTCTCTAGCTGTGTTAGGAACTCAACCTGCTCTCCTCCAATTGATCATTGACTTGTTCTGACCCCCCCCCCCCACCCCTCACTGGAAAGTTCAGTGTGCTGATGCATCTCCTCCCCCAGCTCTTTTACAGCTGAGAACAGAGGGATTGAGATCACTTATTCAAAAAAAAAAAAAAAAAAATGGAAAAATAGGATTTTTAAATACAGCTTACCTGTAAAATCCTTTTCTTTGCAGTAAATCACAGGACACAGAGCCATAGTAGTTACTATATGGGATCCAATAGCAATGTCAACTGAAGGGGAGGGAGACACAAACTAGGGCACCAAGAGACTAGAGGACTCATTCTGCAGCCTGCAGTACACTGCACCCAAAGGCGATATCCTCATGCCTTTTACATCTCCTTGATAGAATCTGGTAAATGTATGGACTTAAGAACAAGTTGCGGCCTTGCAGATCTGAGCCATGGAGGCTTGGTGATGCGCTGCCCAAGAAGCAGCCCTGGTGGAGTGCT
The DNA here is from genome assembly GCA_028564925.1 of Lithobates sylvaticus. Taxonomy (NCBI): domain Eukaryota; kingdom Metazoa; phylum Chordata; class Amphibia; order Anura; family Ranidae; genus Lithobates; species Lithobates sylvaticus. The sequence continues at coordinate 152,290,610 of CM053033.1, forward strand.
CTTTAATAATGAAAAGGAGGAATCTTCCTCTTTAAACCATAAGCTTGAACAATCACTTGACAAACCCATTTAGAAATGGTAGATTTCAACGCTGCCTGTCCTCTTTTAGGACAGTCTGGCAACACAAACAAAACATCTGTTTTACGAATCTGAGCGGTCACTTTCAAGCGACCTTAACAGCTCTCACAACATCAAGAGAATGTAGTGACCTTTCTTCCACAGAAACGATGTTCTGGAAAAAAAAAAAAAAAAAAAAAAAAAAAATGAAGGCAGAAAAATATCCTGGTTTAAAAGGAAAAACCTGATACTACCTTCGGTAGGAATTCAGGAGGCGGCCGCAATACAACCTCATCAACAACCAATATGGCTCTTTACAAGAAACAGCAGCCAACTCCGATATTCTTCTTGCAGAAGATATGGCAATCAAGAAATATACCCCCCCCCCCCCCATCAAGAGGACCAAGGGAATATCTCGTATTGGCTCAAAAGGCTGCTTCTGTAAGCCGACAGGACTAAAATTAAGTCCCAATGGTTCAGGGGTGACCAAACTAGAGGATTAATCCGCGTTACCCCGAATAAAGTTACGAACCAGAGAGTGAGAAGCAAGTGGTCATTGAAAAGAAAGACAGATAAGCCCGACATCTGGCCTTTGATAGGATTACAAATAAAACTGGCCTTCAGTACTATCGTGTAGGAATTCAAGGATCCTACCTATGACATATGCCTTCCAGATTCTATAGTATATGACTCTGGAGTTTGGCCTCCTAGCATTAACCAAAGTAGAAACTACTGAAGCTAACAGCCCACGATCTTTCAGAATGTGGGTCTCAAAAGCCAAGCCGCTAAACTTAGCATTTGTAAGGTAGGATGAAATACCGGACCTTTGCGAGATGTTCTGGCCATAGTGGTAGGGTCCAAGGGTCCCCTACCGCTATCCTTATGATCTCGGCAAACCAATTTCTCCTGGGCCACAAGAATCACCTCCTCCCCTTCTTGCTTGATCCTGCGAGAAGGCGCGGAAGCAGCAGAACAAGAGGTAACACAGATCAGTGAAAAACTGATCCCGGGGCGTGGCTTGGACATGGCTGGATAGAGACGTGTTTCTCAGAGCTCCCGGCCGTCTCTCGTTTACCCCAGCTTTTACATAGATCATTGGAGCACTATGCACTCCGCCAAAAAGCGAAACCTCAAGAAGAACAATAAGGTACCGAAACCGGCAACACAGGCCCCGTCATCGGGTGAAATAAAAAGGCTTTTCCTGCTCTCCCAGCTCGGCACCCCGGAGTCCAAGATGGCGGCGCCACGTGCAGCAGGGACGGAAGACGGATCACCGCGGGCATCAGCATCCCCGACCTCAGCATCCCAATGCTCGGACCTGTTTGCCAACTCTCCCATGGACCCACAGATGGAGGAAGGGGAACCCTCTCAAACTGCCCACCGATTAGGTGGAGTAGATCCGGAGTTGCGGGCACTACTACAGGCGCTGCCTACCAAGGCAGACATTACCACGCTAATAGGCACAGTGGAAGCCGCACATCGGAAAGAATTGACAGCAATCAGAACGGACATCTCCGCACTGACAACCAGGCTAGAAACCGGCGAATCCTCCCTGGCTGTAATAGAGAGAAGGGTCACGGCGGTGGATCGCTCACAAGCCACACACATGGAGGCCCTGACGGAACAACAGCTCCGCATGGAGGAAATGGAGGACCGGAGCCGCAGGAACAACCTGCGGATCCGGGGCCTCCCGGAGGCGACAGGAACCGAGGATTTAGCAGATACAGCTACAGCAATATTCCGGTCCATCGAGGGCATAGACCTGCCGGAAAGAGTGGGAATCGACAGGATCCATAGGGCTCTGGGCCCGAAATCATCGGACCCGCTGCGCCCACGAGATGTTATCTGCCGTCTGCACCAGTATGTGCACAAAGAACAAGTGCTGCGCAAGGCCTGGGAGACCGGAGATTTGGAGTTTGACGGAGCGCCACTCAAGATCTTGCCGGACATCTCCAGGGCCACGCTACAGAGGAGGGCAATGCTAAAGCCCCTACTTGACATGGCCCGCAGGCGTCAGATTACCTACCGGTGGGGATATCCGCTATCGGTTACGTTCCGGCGGGACCAGAGGTTCTTTACGCTACGCAAACCTGATGCCCTACCCGAGCTGTTTAGCTTCATGGGAACGGAGCCGATTGACATCCCGGACTGGCTGGCATTCCTCCCGGGAGGACAGGGACGCCCGTCTTCCTCCAGACTGAGAGATGACTTCCCACCCAGGCAACAACATAGCCGCCGGAGACCGAGGAGCTCATCACAAGACCCGACTCGGGAATCATGAGGTACTGTCCATACCCCTGCATTGTAACTTTACCCAGTTCAGTTGTGGTCTCTGAGATCCCTAGTGCCAGCCAGTACACTGTTTTCCAGATATTGTCATGCCCTACCTCCTAGTGGATGAGCTTGCGCTGAAGCCCTGTCCCCTGAGTTAACTGAGCCCTCTCCCCTCCCCCCCCTTTTTTTGTACATTACCTCTACTATATACTTTCCTTGTTTTTTTTATCACCGTCTCTGCAACGGTGGCAAGCACACAGAGAGGCCCATAGACAACCTGTGAGACAGGTCCCCCGGAATAGGCACTCTTTGCCCACTCCCCTGCCGCAAGGCTCGGTACATGCCGTTAATCAGTGGTGACACCTGAGACCCCCTGCAGCATCGCAAATAAACCTCCCCGTAACCGAAAGACCAACGCCTACCCCACAGGCAACCACGAAAGATACGCATGCGACAAGCTAAACGGCATGGACTGAGCCAGTGGAGACTTGAGACCCCCCAGGATTACCACCTACCCCCCGAAATAAGGAGAAAAGAGGCCCCAACCACATGGAAGCCACACATGAACACAGTTAGATGAACATTCAAGAGAAGGGAAGACTGGGACACTTTGTTTTTTTTTTTTTGGTTGGGATTTGCATACTGAGGGTACTTACCTGAGAGGGTTGAAGCACTGCCTAAATGTAATATGTTAACCTATACTCTTTATGCCTACTGAGGTCTACTGTATAAGCACAGGTGAGGAATCCCACCTGAGATCCAGAGGAACAGGAACCAGACCTACGACAGCTGGAACTGCCCGGGGTAACGTAATGTAATGCATTGTACGAGGAAATGCCGCCCCATACTGCCTGTTGCTTTGATGTACCTTCCTTAATGTACCAGATGTAGAGCATATATGACACATTAGAGCTGCTAGAAGGCAAGAACAGGGCTGTATCCCAAAATCAGCAGGAAGGGAGGTTGCACGCGTGACGCCGTGAGGCGGATTTGGAGGCCAGGGAACATGAGTACCCAGGTTGTACAGGGAAGGGGGAAGAAACTTAGGAACTCTCCCGCATGGGAGATGGAAACAGGGATGAGAGGGTCTTCTGTCTGTGTGCAGGGGGGGAGGAGGTGAGGGGACCTTGATCGGGGAACACCAGGTGGGTTTTTGCAGGGTAACAGGGCATACGAGGGACGTTCACTGTGACAGGTACTGAGCCACGGCACAAATAATGGTTATAGGATGGTTTTGACTGCACTAATGACACGCTTTGAAGACTGCAGGATGTTGTTCTTAGTTATATTTGCAGGGAAACAAACATGCATAGCTTTACATTTTGGTTATATCTCGGGGGAGAGATGGCAGGGGGCTCATTATGATGAGCCTTGACTTACCGCTTCTCCACGTAGGCCAGCGCATCTCGCTAGGGGACGTCTACACTTCCCCAACCGACACGCGCAGATTCAAGTGTTTTCACGGGGCCTAGGTATTAGACCTAGACCCAACTTGGTAGTCGGATACCAATCTCTCTCTCTCTTTCTCTACTCTAACTACACTTATTCACTATCTTTCCTGTTCTGGTACTAGACCACCCCCCCCCCCCTAACTACCCAACCCTCCGTACCCTATCCCCACCGCTAAAGGCACCATGGCGGCACAGAATATAAAAAAGTAATGTCACTCAATACTAAGGGACTGAACACACCAGAGAAGAGGCGTATGCTGTTGAATGAACTTAGAAGTTCACGAATAGATGTGGCCTTCCTGCAGGAAACTCATTTTAAAGACACTAAACTACCATATCTCAGGAACAAACATTACCCAGTTGCGTACCATTCGACCAACCCAACGGCAAAATCCAAGGGGGTTACCATATTGTTGTCCAGTAAACTTCCATGGCAATGTAGAGGATGTCAACTTGACCCCAATGGCAGATATGTATTCGTCAAAGGATTGATAGGGACCACACTAATGACTCTAGCTGCACTATACGCCCCTAACGAACGTCAAGCATTGTTCCTAGAAGAAACGCTGGAGGTTCTCCAGCAGTTTCAGGAAGGGAATTTGATACTAGGTGGCGATTTTAACGCCCCCCTAATCCCTACAGCCGACACATCACAGGGCAAGACGTCCGTACCGGTATCTCAACTCAAACGCATGACTAAAGCCTTTCACAAGCTACAGTTGATAGACATCTGGCGGCTGCAACATCCGAGCGACAGAGACTACACATATTATTCCCCCCTACACCGGACCTACACGAGGATAGATTATTTCCTGATCCCACATGGCCAACTTCACGCAGCACAGAGCTCAGACATAGGGGTTAGGACATGGTCCGATCATGCACCCATACTATTGATATACAAGATCTCGGATTCTTCCTCCCCCAAACAGCAATTCTGGAGACTGAACGAGAGTCTTCTCCAAACTCCGGAGATACTCGCGGAAGTCACCAGGGAATTAAATTTCTACTTCCTAGAGAACGACCAATTAGACTGCGAACCTGGGATTCTGTGGGAAGCCCACAAGACGGTGATAAGGGGGATTCTTATTAGACACGGAGCACGCATTAAACGGGAACGGAATCAGAAACTTACCCAATTGCTACAGGATCTTAAAGTTAAGGAAGCCAGACATAAACATGCCCCGACCCAGACGCTGACAATAGAATTAGAGACTATAAGGAAACAGATAAATGACATTCTCCAGTACAGAACCAAAGCAGCTATTCAGAGGTGTCGTAGAACAACCTACGAATCTGGGGACAAATGCGGGAAACTCCTAGCTCAGTCGGTCAGAGATCTCAGACTATCCACTTACATCCCCCATATCACTAGACAGGACGGAGAAAGGGCGACTCTCCCCAAGCAAATCACCCAGGAATTCAAATCCTTCTATGCCACACTGTATAACTTGCCACCATCGACAGCGTCGCAACGCGAATTAGACGAATACGTGTACACTGCCCAACTACCGACCCTCTCCACAGACACCCAGACTGAATTAGAGGCCCCCATAACCCTATTAGAATTACAGCAGGCGGTTAAACAGATGAAGCCGGGGAAAGCACCGGGCCCAGACGGATACACGCTGCAGTACTACAGAACGCTTCTACCAATTATAGGACCCCACCTTCTGAAGGTCTTTAATTCAATTGGGGAAGGGGGAACGTTTGCCAGAGATACATTAAGCGCCCACATCTCTGTAATCCGAAAGGAGGGTAAGGACCCAGCGATATGTGGTGGCTACAGACCCATATCGCTGTTAAACATCGACCTCAAATTGTACACTAAAATAATAGCTACCCGACTGGCACCACATTTACAACACCTCATCCATTTAGATCAGGTGGGTTTTATTCCCACTAGAGAGGCCAGAGATAGTACAACGAAGGTACTGAACCTTCTTCACATAGCCAAGAGCAAAAAATAGCCCTGTGTATTCCTAAATACGGACGCCGAAAAGGCGTTCGATAGGGTCAATTGGACATACATGTTCACCGTCTTGCGCGGAATAGGACTGGGGGAAAAAATGCTGAACAGAATAGCTGGCATATACAGTAACCCAACAGCACAAGTGAAGGTGAACGGACTGCTGTCGGAATCCTTTGCTATAAATAATGGAACGCGCCAGGGGTGTCCATGGTCCCCCCTACTATACGCCATCTCATTAGAGCCATTTCTCTCCAAGGTGAGACTTAATACAGACATCCATGGGATATCGGACGGGCGACAGCAGCATAAAATATCGGCGTATGCCGACGACATGCTTTTCTCATTGACCGACCCAGTGACGTCACTGCCCAATCTACTTATGGAGCTAGAGAAATTTGGGAGGGTATCTAATCTCAAAATTAACTATAGCAAATCTGAGGCCATGGGAATTTCAATGCAGACCCAAGACCTCTTGAACACACAAGCGAACTTTAAATTCCGATGGACCACGTCCACACTGACCTACCTAGGCACCAATATCCCTTCAGACCTATCCCAGGTATACGAAACCAACTTCCCTCCTTTGCTCTCAAAAGCAAGGACATTACTAGACAAGTGGCACAAAGGTATACACTCCTGGTTTGGGAGGTGTAACCTGATAAAAATGAGCATCCTGCCCAAGTTCTTGTACCTCTTCCAGGCCCTACCAATCAGAATACCTTCCAAATACTTTCGACAAGTGCAAAACCTATTTACCCGCTTCGTGTGGGCACATAAAAAACCACGACTACAACGCACTTTGCTGACAGCACCGAAACAACATGGGGGACTGGCACTACCAGACGTAAGAAGATATTACCAGGCCGTTCACCTAGGGAGGGTAGTAGACTGGAAGCGCCACCAAGAATTAAAACTATGGGCACAAATAGAGCAAAGTCAGACAGACACACCATTGGGAACGGCAGTCTGGTGCTACGACTCCTTGCCCTCAGACATAAAAACACACCCCCTGATCGGGAATACCCTGAGACAATCCAGACATGCGACTATCCAAAATGCACAGACAACCAAGACATCACCCATGACACCGATTCTAGGAAACCCTGGCTTCCCCCCAGGGAACCCCCCGACGAACTTTCTGACCCTTAGCAACAATAACAAATCATTAGCCAGTCACTTTGTGACACGGGATAGGTGGCCCAACATCGAGGAACTGATGGACCCGAGTGGCGGATACCAACTGCCATTTTGGAAAGCGGCTCAGATACATCATTTTCTACACAGCATCCCAGACCCCCATTTGTACGCAAGACCAAAGACCTCATTTGAGGAATTCCTAACGGACAGGGAACCCGTGAGACAGGTCCTTTCAAATATGTACACATTGCTAAACACACCCTCCCAACAACCTAACTTGCTTTGCTTCAGGAAATGGGAGACCGAACTACAGCGGACATTTACGATAGCCCAGAGACAGACTATGATCGACTTTGCCCTTAAATCATCCATTTGTAGTAAAATACAAGAAACTAATTTTAAGATTATGACCAGGTGGTACTATACACCTAATAGACTGCACAAGATTTTCCCTGATTCCTCAGAACTGTGCTGGAGGTGTCAGAGAGAGAAGGGAACGCTACTTCATATGTTCTGGTCCTGTCCGATCTTGACACCTTTCTGGTCCGTGGTCCGCACCACGTCCCAGAAATTTACAGAATTTCAGATACCGGAAGACCCAGCATTTTTCTTGCTGCATGTTTCCTCCCTACCCCCCAAAAGATACAAAAAATCAATACTAAGACACCTCACAAATGCAGCTAAATCCTGCATACCATTACTATGGGAGCAACAGTGCCCGCCGACCGCAGCAATGTGGCTGCGGAAGGTAGAAGACATAAATAGGATGGAAGACCTTATAATGACCTCACAAGACAAACTGGAAACCTATAGAAAGACATGGGCGCTATGGAACACATTTATATTCTCGGATGAAGGACAGGCCCTATTGGGATCCTGAGATAAATGACACTAGTACTGTTCAGGGTAACAAACAGGTGGAACCCAGACTATAGAGACCCGCGGAACCCCCCCCCCCCCCCCCCCCCCCACCCATCCACTCCTCACCCCCTCTCACCTCCTTCACTCCTTCTTATCTGCACTTATTCTTCCTTTCCCTCTCTCCTCTCACACTGCAATCTTGTTGCCCATAGACTAGTCTACCGGCCAGGATCAATAAAGTTAAAGTCTAACTGAACCAGAGTATAACGATGACACAATGCACATTAGCGATATATAGGAGACTTACGGGTTGTGATACTGTACGGTTGATAAAAGTGTTAAGGAGCCGGGAGGCTGTGACCTCCACTGTTACTATGTGATTGCATGTTCTGTTGAGGCCTTGGCCTCATTCTATGTTCCTGTTTTCAAAAAATTTAATAAAACTTTATATTTGAAAAAAAAAAAAAAAAAAAAACTGATCCCATGGAAAAAACAAGGCATCTGTTCCGCATGCCAGCGGATCTCTTGTCCTTGACACAAAAGTTGTCGATCTTGTTGAATCTGGACGCAAACAGATCCACATCTGGAACTCCCCATCTTTGGCATATTGACAGAAAGATGTTCCCGGGAGAATGTTCCCTTCACCCTGACAATTGTTGGCGACTTAAGTAGTCCACCTACCAATTCTCTATCCCTGGAATGAAAAATTGCTGATGGGTAGAAAACATTCCTTGCCTAAGATAGAATATGATTCACCTCTTTCTCGTGCCCCCTTGGTGAATGATATAGGCCACAGCTGTGACACTGTCGGATTGGATTCTGACAGGACAACCCCGTAGGTTTGAGCTTCCATGCCTCGAGGGCCAGGCAGTATGCCTTAATCTCTAGAATATTGATGGGCAAAGCCATCTCCTATTTGGGCCATTTCCTTTGGACAGATGCTTCTTCCAGGACTGCTTCTCAGCCCAGAAGGCTGGCATCTGTTATCACCTTCCAGGTAACTGGTAGAAAGGATTTCCCCTTTTTGAAAATTCTTCAATATCAAATCACCAATTGAGGCTCTGACACCCATTGGGGGGATAAACGCATTGGAAAGTCCAGAGCTTGGACCTTCTTTTTCCAAGCTGACAGGATACTGTTTTACAGCAGTCTTGAATGGAACTGCACATAAGTAATGGCCTCGAAAGAAGCCACCATCTTTTCCAACAATTTCATGCAAAGTCGAATAGAAGGATTCTTTGTTTTGATCAACTGAATCAGCTCCCTTATGGAACTGATCTTTCCCTGGGGGGGGGGACAAAAACAAACAAACACCCTCTTCTGAGCTGCATCTATGATCAGCCCCAAGAACTGCAATCTCCTTGATGGTTTTAAGGAGGATTTCTCTAGGTTGAGAATCCAACCTAGGTATTCCAGGTAGCTGACTGCAGTGACTAAAGTGTCGGACCAAGCAGGCTACCGATTGATCTATCAAGAGAAGATCGTCTAAGTAGGCTAGTATTGTTATACCTTGAGCCCTTAACCTGGCTAAAGGAGGAGCCAGGACCTTTGTAAACACTCAAGGTGCAGTAGCTAGACCGAAAGGCAGAGCTACAACCAGGAAATTAAGATTTTCTACCTCGAAGCGTATAAATTTATGGTGAGCGGGGAAAATCGGCACATGGAGACAAGCATCCTTGATGTCGATTGACGCCAAAAGTTCTCCCCCTTGTAGGATGGAGACTACTGATCAGATTGAATATCCATTCTTTTCAAATGGAGTCAAAAACCGGTTTAGATGTTTGAGATCCAAAATGGGTCCGACATCCCTGTTTGGTTTTGGAACTGAATAGGTTTGAATAAAACCCTAAACCTTGCTCTTGCAAGGGGACCACCGATTCCAAAGCTAGAAAGACTTCTTTTACTGGATCTCTGGGAAGGTTTCATCTGAGAAAACGAGGAGATGGGAACTCTCGGAACTATAGTTTGTAACCTAGAGAAATTAAGGAAGCCACACATCTGTCTTGACATTGGTCCTGTCAGACCCTTGAAAACTGTAGAAGCCTAGCCCCCACTCGAGCAAGCGGGGGTGCCCCTTCATAAGGAGGCTTTAATATCTTGTTTTGTGGGTTTCATTTGACCCTGGGATTGACCCTGAGGTTTAACCTGACGGTGGAGGCCGTCGAGACTGCCTGGAGGCTGATGCCCCTGGCACTGGAGAAGAAGCACGCTTACAAGAAAAAAAAAAAAAGTGCTTAAAAACTTCTTAACCAATAAAAAAGGGAACTTTTCCCATTGGAAATTCTTTGGATATACTTATTCAGATCTCCAAATAACCGTTCACCATGAAAAGGGAAACTGCTCAAGAGCTTTTTGCATGGCGCTTCGGCTGACCAATTTTTCAACCATAGGATTCTATGCACATGTACCAGCCCTAGCATAAGCCGTGAGGCCTGGAGAATAGAATCTTTCGTAGCATCTATTGTAGAACACAACGCTTCTGATATTCTGGCCAAATCCTGGGCCTGCTGATCAGAAAAACTTTGAGTACCTCTAAACTGGTCCTATAAAAGGACTGAGATACTCCGATCACTGCCAGCGCCGGTTGAACGACTGAACCTGCGAGCGAAAAAAGGAACGCCAACTTTTTATCTGTTGGACCCTTTAGCATATGAGCATTGTTTACTAGACAAGTTAGGTTTTTGTTTACAGAAGATATAGCAGCGTCAATTGCTGGAATTCCCCATTTCTTCTAAAAAACTTCTCCATAGGATTAAGTATTGAAAAACTTTTCGGAGTAAAAAAAAAACCTTAGTTAGAGACTTACCGGTGAAGGTATTTCTACGAGCCTTTCAGGACAGCACCTTGGAGAGAGCGTAGCTCCCCCTCTTCACAGGAAACACTGCGTGATAACGCCACTTTTAAAAGCAGCTGCTTCCACCATGTCGTCAGTTGTTACCGAGAAATCCTCCGACATGCTGGAAAATATAAGCGGACAGTTACCCAGCCCTATAATTATACATCATAACCTAGGGAGGGAAGTAGGCTGCTGTCCTGAAAGGCTCGTAGAAATACCGCCACCGGTAAGTCTAACTAAGGTTTTCTTCCTTTGCCTTTCAGGACAGCACCTTGGAGAGGATAACCGAGAAACTTACTTCAGGGTGGGACCACTGCCTGTAAAACCTTCCTACCAAAGGATTGGTCTGAGGCTGAGAGTAGATCCAAGCGGTAATGCCTTATAAAGGTTGAAAAACTGGACCATGTGGCAGCCTTGCAAATTTGCTCAGGAGATGCCCCGGCCTTTTCTGCCCACGATGCCGCTACTGCTCGGGTTGATTGAGGTAAGATTCCTTCTGGAGGCTCCAGACCTAAAGAGGTGTATGCTTCTTTAAACCATCTTCCGAGGGTGCTTTTGAAAGCTTTACATCCTTTGGGAGTACCTTCCATTAAAACAAAAAAAAAAAAAAAAGAGTGAAGATGATTTTCTAAAGTCCTTTGTTATCTCCAGATATTTAAGAAGACACCTCCTGACATCAAGAGTATGGAAGGCTTATTCCCCTGGCCCTGAAGGTAAAGGGCAAAATGTAGGGAGAATGATCGCCTGTGTACGATGAAAGACTGAAGCTACTTTCGGCAAGAAGGCTGGATCTGTTAAGACTACCCTCCCTATCTGGTAGACATTTCATGAAGGGCTCTTTAATTGATAGAGCTTGTAACTCACGGATTCTACGGGCCGAAGTTACTGCCACTAACAAAACAATTTTAAATGTCAAAAACTTCAACGATTATCCTTCTATAGGTTCAAACGGAATCTTTGTCAAACCCTAAAGAACCAAAGATAAATCCCATTTGGGAAAAACAATAGGTCTAGGCTTTACTTTAGCCATAGCCCTAAAAAAAACTGATTATTAAAAAAAGGTTCCCCTGACAGGGTTCTTTCCAAAAAAACTGATAAGGCATCTACCTGTGTCTTGAGCGTACTTGCTGCTAACCCATTCTCCAATCCTTCTTGAAGTAATTCCAAAACCCAAAATTGTACTAAGCAAATTAAAGTTTTTTTCTGGAACACCAGATATTATACACCATCCAGACTTTGAAATAAATGTCTCATCACTTTTTTCCTACTTGCAAGAAGGGTAGTAATAAGCTTCTCTAATAAACCCTTCTGTCTTAAGATTTGTTCTTCAGAAACCAGGCTGTTAGATTGAGATAAGCTGGATCTGGATGGAGAATCTGGCCCCGACTCAGCAGATCTGTCCTTATAGTGAAACCTCCTTGGAAGTTACCAGGGAGGTTCATCAAGATTGAAAACCAGGGTCTTTTTGGCCAATAAGGAGCTATTAGGATTAGTTCCATGGTGTCCAGCCTGAATTTGGCTAACACCTTTGGAATCAGTTGAAACGGGGGGGGGGGGGGAGCGCAAGACAGCTGGAAGTCCCACTTGTGGGCCAAAGCATCTATTCCTAGAGATTGATCCTGCCTCTGAAGGGGGAAAAAGAAAAAAAATCCGGTACTTTTGCATTTTCTTGTTTTGCAAAGAGGTCCACCTGAGGGAAACCCCAGCTTTTGGAGATCGTCTCGAATAGTTCCCAATTTAGAGACCACTCCGCTTCCCTTACTTCTCTCCTGCTGAGGAGATCTGCCAAGGTGTTCTCCGTACCCTTCAAGTGGACTGCTGATAGAGGGGCCAACTAGTTCTCTGCCCATCTCAGCATTTGGCAAGCTAGCTCCATCAAGGTTCTGCTTTTTGTGCCCCCTTGCTTTAAGTAGAACACTGCCGTCATATTGTCCGTCAATATTTGGACATGCTGTTTCCCCTAGAACTTAGGTGAATAGGCTTGGATGAATAGGCTTCAACTCCCCCCAAATCGACAACCTTCTTGCCTCTGGCTTGGACCAAACCCCCTGAATCGTTAGTTCTTCCAGGTGGGCTCCCTACCCCCATGCGCTGGCATCTGTGGTCAGTCTTCTGGTTACCGGAAAGAACCAGAGAAGCCCTTTTGAGATTTTTCTCTACCACCAGGAGCGATCTTTTTGCTCTTGCTCCTATGAAGAATTTTCTCTCCAGAGGTTCCTGGTATGACCAATTCGTCAAAATGTCCGCCTGAAGCGGACGAGCATGGAACCTGGCCCACTGTACCGCGGGAATAGCTGCCATCAACAGGCCCAGAGCCGACATAGCTTGTCTTACGGAAATCTTTGAGTTGAATTGAAGTGTCCTCAGGACTGACTGCATCTTTTCTATTTTCTCCTGGGGCAGAAATATTCTCTGTTCTAACGAATCTACTTCGTACCCCAGAAACCTTACTCTTTGAGATGGTATTAGGTTTGACTTTTGAAGGTTGAGAAGCCAACCTAAACTCTTTAGATGTGCCCAAGTTATTTGAAGATTGACTTCTACCTGACTCTTTGAGTAGGTCGTCCAAGTAGGGCACTATTGGAATCCCTTTCAGCCTCAGGGGCTCCAAGGCTTCTGGCATCACCTTCGTGAATACTCTGGGAGAGGAGGAGAGGCAGAAGGGCAGAGCTCAGAACTGCAGATGCCAAATCCCCCCCCCCCCCAGATTGACTGCAAGACGCAGAAACTTTTGAAATAGGCTTCCATCGACCTAAGGGAAGCCATGAAACACCTGGGGGTCAATAAGTTCCTCACCTAGAAAATCGTTTCCATCCTGAATTTTTTGTATTTTATGGATCGATTCAAGACCTTCAAATTGAGAATCAGGTGGATCTTTCCTGATGGTTTTTTGACCAGAAAAATATGGGAGTAAAACCCCTTTCCCTTCTGGAACCTGGGAGATGACCTTCTGTTGCATCAGCTCTTGTAGAAGAGACTTCATAGCCAGAGCCTTCTCCTGCTCCCTTGATAGGTTTGTTATGTAAAACCGACTTGGGGGGAAAAAAAAGTGGACTTGACGTTTCTCCCCAAACTGACAAAAAAATACTGAAGTTTCCCGCCTATTGGGAGATGGTCATTGTTTTTTAGGGGATTGCTAGGGGTTTCTAAACAACACCCCGCCCCTGCCTCTTCCTCTGAGGATTCCAGGGTTTTTTCTTTGTCTGGTCTTTTTCCTTATCGATTTGTCGAAAATCTTTCCTCTGCTGTATCACTTTTTTTCCTGAGGAAAAGCTTTCTGTCTGCCGTCCTGTCAAGGACAGTCTCCAGTTCTGGCCCAAACATCAAATCCCCTGAAAAAAAAAGGGAATTCCGCACAGTTTTACTTTAGAAGCTGAATACGGTTTAGGAGATATTCCCCGTGCCATGTGCCGCTGACTGCAGCGGCGCATGCGCACGGGGGATTCTCGGCTGAAGGGCCGGCAGAATCCAAACCCTGCCGGGAAGAAATCTCCCGTGCACATGCGCGGGAGTGACGACATCGCGGCTCCAGCCACTCACAGCGCTGGAGCCGCGATACCCGGAAGACACGCCGAGGCAACATGTCAGCGACCTCGGCGTGGACCAGGTGAGTTACCGACGCTTCGTTCTAAGGTTAGTATTTCATAATGAGCCAGTATGCGGTGCATACTAGCTCATTATGCCTTTTCCTTTACAGGTGTAAAAAAAAAAAAAAAAAAAAAAAAAAAAAAAGTTCAGCGGCTTTACTACCGCTTTAAGCCAGAGGGCTCTTCTTGCTGAGTTAACAAGTGCTAAGGATCTGGCAGACATCCTGATGGACTCTGCAGAAGCATCTGCCATATATTTGACAGCGTTAAGCAATGTAGGGAAGGACTTCAATATATCTTTTCTGGAGGTACCTGCTACCACATGATTAAGTTAGTCTAGCCAACACTCCAGATTCGTAGCCACAACTGTAGCTGCCATTGCCGGTTTCAGATTGGCTAAAGATGAATCCCAGGCTTTCAGTAGCCCGTCTGCCCTCTTGTCCATCGCATCTTTGAGGATCCCTATATCCTCAAAGGCTAAATCAGTCTTCCTAGATACTTGTGAAAAGGCAGCATCTATTTTGTTTTTTATTCCACACCAATTCCTCCTTTTCCTCAAAAGGAAACCTCCTTTTAAGGGCTTTAGAGAAGAACTGCCCTTTCTCTGGATCCTTCCACTCCTTTTTAATAGTGTCTGTTAAAACTTTATGCACAAGGAAGACTCCGTATTTAAAACTTCTTCCAGCCCCTGGTACATCTTGTCATAAACGGACAGCTGAGTTTTTTCTTCCTGGATATCCAGGGTAGTATAAATTGCCATCCACTTCCTCAAGCGAAAGTTTATATCTAGAAGATCTGGCTTCTTCCTCCTCCGAGTCAAAAGTTGAGGGAGGAATGCTTTCCCTTTCTTCCTCAGACTCACTTTCCACCTGTATGGACGGAGGGAGACTGGACTGGGAGCTCTGTTCTTGGCGGGAACTCTGGCCAGGCTTTTTCACAAGGGAACGCACTGTCCCTAGGGCATCGGTTAATTCTTTTCTTACAGAAGATAAGAGCTCCTTGGACTCCTGTGAGGACTCAAACTAAATCCGCAATGCAGGATCTGCACAGGGGTTTGGACCAAGAGTCCCTTAAAGGATTTTTGCATGAGGGGCATTTTCTCCCTGATGTTCTCTCTGACTTGGCAGTAGCTTTCTGAAACAGAAAAAACAAAAGAACCCCCAGGTCCTTCTTTAGCAATAGCCTCTACAAAAGGAGAATGGATAGCCCCCACAGCCAACACCCTAAGTGCCTAGAGTCTCACTCCTTGCTGAACTGCTAATGGAACATTTACACCAAAGCAGACCGCTGCAGGTTTTAGATTAAACAACAAAAACACCCAGTGACAAAAAAGGAAAAAAGGCACCGCTGTACCTCTCCTACCTGGGACTGGCTGGGAACCTGCATCCGCCATTGCTGCCGACGACCGGAACTGGCGTCACCCGCCTTCCGGGATTCGGCGCCGCCATGCCGAGGCCTGTCAGGAACGCTCGTTCTGAGCACACCCGCGGCCCCCCGAACACCATGGGCGGACGACCTCCAGCAGCCCATTACTCCTGTGAGCCGGCGAAGGGACACCGGAACACCCCTCTCGTACGGGAAGGTGCTGGGGCTGGTCTGAGCATCAAAAAACTAAAATGTACTGCTAAAACCCTCTCTTTGGAGAGAGCGCAGCAGTGCTTCCACCATGGCGGAAGAAACAAACTGATGGCATGGTGGAAGCAGCTGCTTTTAAAAAGGGGCGTTGTCACACAGTGTTTCCTGTGAAGAGGTGGAGCTATGCTCTCTCCAAGGTGCTGTCCTGAAAGGCGAAGGGAGAAAAAAAAAAAAAAAAAAGTTGTTTATTTGGGTGCTCCCACTCAGAATACATAAGCTTTCTTAGCCATGAATGGCTAGGAAAAGCATGAACAGATTAGGGAGGCTTTTTGGTGAACCCAGACCAGAAGTGGGCTCATCGACTGAGTTACTGGCAGAAAAAAATGTGGAGCGGACCAATTCAGTGAGAGACTGTACCAACAAACCTTTCCTGCGAACTAGATACTTCCATATCAGGTTCTTCGGAAGAGGAGACATCAGCCTCTTCCTGGTCCTTTGAGAGAAATTCGTCATCTCTCACTCATCAATCTTTACTTCAAGCTTAAAATGGTTGAAGAAAAAAAACCTCCTAGTAATATACACAGGGGCTGCAGTGTTGAGAGCAGCTGCAACGCTTGCCCCTTCTTGATATAGTACACTCAGACCAGCCATATTACTCTCAAGGGAAGATGCCATCTTTACTGGGATGGATCTAGACTTCTGTGGACTGTAAAAAAAGTCTTTCTAGGGCCCTGTGAGGTGTTTTTCACCTCCCTTCTGCCATAGCCCGATGAACAAAGCAGAGGTACTATCAGAAGGAATGCATCCACTGCTTGAGCATATAGTCCAGCTCTGTCACTGCTATTAATGCCCAGCCTGATGCAGTAGTAAATGTGTCAAAGGAATGCCTGTGTCACCAACTCTTATATGCAAACAAAACAATTGTTTTACCTTGCTCCTGTGTCCCCTCTGCAGCTTGCAACAGCACAGCCCTTTAAAAAAAAACATACCTTCCCACGCTGGATAACAGCAATGCTGCGTTAAGCCCAGCGCGGGCTCCTGATCCTATGGGATCCACCAGGAAGGAAGCAGAAATGGCAAGGGGGGGTGGGGGGGAACTTGAAGCCGCCGAGCAGCATGCCGTTTGCACCTTTTTTTTTTTTTTAAAGCTCTGCCCCAATGAAGAGGGGAAGAAAACTAGCACAGGAAGGGCATCTGGTGGGGAGAGGGATACACCCCCCCCCCCCCCAGACTTACCAGAGGTCTGTTTGGCCGGAGAAAGAAGCATCTGCAGATTTCAAGACACATCTCTCTGGAAAGCATGAGACGGTGAGTGCTCAATACAGCCCCCCAGTGGTGACACAGTGGCATGACAGCATTTACTAATTAAAAGAAGACATTCATAAGATTTTTAAAAATTTCTTAGAAAACTCCACTTACCTTTCCCACTGCAGGGTTTTCTGTGGTAAACCAACAGACCCAATCTTCACCCTTCATGGTGGGTTCAGTTAAACCTTCAGGAGCTGGGAAACCGAGGAAACCCACAATGCTGGACCTGTAATAGCACCTCCGCCAGTAAAACTTTATGGCCTTAATACCAAAAAAAAAAAGTACTGGATCCCAGGGTCCAGCTCTCTAAAGAGAAGCGTTACAGGCAAGACCTTGTTTCTTCAGATACGAGGCCTGGGTACCATTCAATTCAGCCAAAAAGACACTTTGAATGGATCTGGCTGCACGGCGAGCCCCAGCTAGGATTGCTCCAGTGGAGCTCAGCACAGCTTTACTCGTGACCAACACCTTAGACACTGGTGAAAAAAAAAAAGATACTCCCACCAGTATATAGGGAGTGCGCTTTTTAATTTGGGGCGTGCCAGTGTTCATCACCTGAAGGTAACTACTATAGCCCTGTGTCCTGTGATGTACGATAAGAAAAGGGTATTTATTTTTTTTCCATATCTATATACCCGTTTTGCCTTTCATTTAAAATTTTAAACAGAATGGTTTGTTTTACAAGGTGATCATTTACAATCACTTTAATGCAGAGAATGCATTAAAGTGGTTGTATACCCATTTTTTATTTTTAAACCTGTACGGTTTTCGGACAAATTCACTTTGTATGCAGCTGCTGACGTCAGCAGCGCATGTGCTGTGAATGCCAGGAAGAAGTCTCCTGTGCACATGTGCGGGAGTGATGTCATAGCGGCTCCAGCCACTCATAGCGTCGGAGCCACGAAGCCAGAGGACACAGGCGAGGGCAAAATGTCAGCCCCCTCGGCATGAACCGGCCTTGTTCTAAGGTAAGGATTTCATAACGAGCTAGTATGCAGTGCATACTAGCTCATTATGCCTTTACCTTACAGGTTTTTTTTTTTTACTTTTTTTTCTGCATATATACAACCGCTTTAGTGTAAAAAAATAAAAAAAACTTCTGCCTTTTAGAACTACTTTAGTGGCACCCAAACACATCTAAGAAGGGCAGCGCGTTCCTAAGCTAGTTTAGGGATCAGTGCGGAATGGCTTCCTTTCTGCACAGTAACCACAGAGGGTCACTCACCACAATTATCATTGCCTTGTAGTTTTTTTATCAATACAAGGTGTTCTCCGATTGTACAAGGTGCAGAGGTGGGGCAGTGAAATCACAATTCCCCCCCTTTTTTTTTCAGAAAAAAAGCCTACGCAGTTAAAAAGGCCCTGTGCAGCTTTGTAAAGTGTTCATTTATAATTTCATTACTAAGCCCTGCTTCACATTGCAGCAATATGGCATGCAATTTGACAGCCACCAAAAGCAGTACAGAAACCACTTTTGGGAATCTGTGCGGCACCGCAAATGCATTGTCGCACCAATTCAGAAGGTGCCATTGCCGACAATAGTTGCCGCTTTGACATGTCATGTAGTGTGACATGTAGTTTCTGTACTACTCTTGGCGACTTTGGGGTGTGATTTCAATAGACATATGTGCAGAAACCCGCACAGATGTAATCTAAAAATCACCCCCGAAGTCGTGGCCGACATGCAGGAATGAAATGGTGCAAGTTCAGCTGAACTCGCACGATTTTGTTCCGGCTGTCAGTGTGAACCTAAAAGCCATTTGTGCCCCGCCCCAATATCTGGCTGAAAAACACCCAGTTAACAATCTCCATGTCCTGCCTTGTGGCTGGGATGGAAAACCAGTGAATTTAGCTCCTGTAATGCTGGGAGTGAGCCTCAGGTCTGGTTCACACCTATGCATTTTTTTAGTGCGTTTTCAGTTTTGCAGAAACACACTACAGTCCATTTAACATGATTTTCTATGGATGTAGTTCACATCTGTGCATTTTATGAAAAGGGCCAGGGACTTTTTTTGGTGCCATAGACTTCAATGGATCAAAAGCATATATTGAAAAAAAATAGCAAAATGCACCTGTAATATGCAAACTACAACCTGCATATGTGTTAATCAGGCCTCAATGTTTCTGTCTAGCAGAAAGACAGGACATGGAGATTGCCAACTGGCCAGGCTCCAGTAGGGCTACAAATGACCTACAGGTACGACAATATAATTAACCACTTGAAGACCAGGCCTTTTTCTGCACTTTTTTTAAATGTAAAAAAAGCAGTATTTTGTTCAAAAAAAAAAAAAAAAAAAAAAAACGCAAAAAATAACCTAGTTAGACTTACCGGTGACGGTATTTCTAAGAGCCTTTCAGGACAACCCTGGAGAGCGCAGCTCCGCCCACTTTTGAGGAAACACTTGTAATTGCCTTTAAAGCCCCTCTTCCACCATGGCCTCAGTTATTGTGACCTCCAGCATACTGGAAAACAAAGCACAGAGAACACACAAACCATGACAGATACTTGTATCATCTCTAAACATAGAAAACACAAAAGGGAGGGAACTAGGAGTTGTCCTGAAAGGCTCTTAGAAATACTGTCACCGGTAAGTCTAACTAGGTTTTTCTCCAGTCGCCTTTCAGGACAACCCTGGAGAGGATAAACGAGAAGCTTACCCTAGGGTGGGACTACTGCCTGCAGTACCTTCCTGCCGAAGGCTTGATCCGCAGCTGACAGTAAGTCCAGCCTGTAACCCCCAGCCCAAGGATCTGGGGGTTTTGGTAGATCATAAGCTCAATAATAGCATGCAATGCCAAGCTGCGGTTTCCAAGGCGAGCAAAGTCCTTTCTTGTATTAAGAGAGGTATGGACTCCAGAGAGAGATATCATTTTGCCCCTGTTCAAATCATTAGTAAGACCTCATCTGGAATATGCAGTTCAGTTTTGGGCACCAGTTCTCAAAAAGGATATTGGGGAACTGGAGAAAGTGCAGAGAAGGGCAACCAAACTGATAAGAGGCATGGAGGAACTCAGCTATGAGGAAAGATTAGAGGAACTGAATTTATTCACCCTTGATAAGAGGAGATTAAGGGGGGATATGATCAACATGTATAAATATATAAGTGGTCCATATAGTGAACTTGGTGTTGAGTTATTCACTTTACGGTCAACACAGAGGACAAGGGGGCACTCTTTACGTCTAGAGGAAAAGAGATTTCATCTCCAAATACGGAAAGGTTTCTTCACAGTAAGAGCTGTGAAAATGTGGAATAGACTCCCTGCAGAGGTGGTTCTGGCCAGCTCAGTAGATTGCTTTAAGAAAGGCCTGGATACTTTCCTAAATGTACATAATATAACTGGGTACTGACATTCATAGGTAAAGTTGATCCAGGGAAAATCCGATTGCCTCTCGGGGGGATCAGGAAGGAATTTTTTCCCCTGCTTTAGCAAATTGGAGCATGCTCTGCTGTTTTTTTTTTTGCCTTCCTCTGGATCAACTGTGGGTATAGAATGGGGTATATGGGATAGTATGATAGATATATATATTTTTTTTTTTTTGTGGTTGAACTGGATGGACTTGTGTCTTTTTTCAACCTAACTAACTATGTAACTATGTAATGCCGAAGGAAAGTTGAGTAACTTGACCACGTGGCCGCCTTGCAGATCTGGTCAGGCGTAGCACCGGCCCTTTTGGCCCAAGACACTGCTGTTGCTCTTGTGGAGTGGGCAGCAATTCCGGAGAGCGGAGATTCTCCTCTAGCTTTGTAGGCCTCCATAATTGCCTCTCTAAGCCACCTACCTAGAGTTCTTTTAGATGCCTTTTCCCCCTTCCTAGGGCCTGAAAAGACTACAAACAGAGCATTTGACTTTCTGAATTCCCTGGTAACTGTTGGGAATTGGAGAAGGCAACTCCTTACATCCAGGGTATGAAAGGCCTTCTCACCTGTGTTAGCGGGATTGGAGGAAAAGGTGGGTCTGTCTGCAGAACTACCCGATCAGGAAAAATTTTAAGAAAAGGCTCTGTGACTGCCAGAGCCTGTAACTCACTCACCCGCCTAGCCGACGTAATGGCTACTAAGAAAATTGTTTTTAAACAAGATTCTTGAAGAGGTTCAAACTGAGCTCCCGTTAAACCCTGTAAAACAATAGATAAATCCCAACTGGGAAAAATTCTAAGGGGACCTGGCCTATTCTGTGCCATTGCCCTGAAAAACCTAGAAATTAAAGTTTCCCTGGAAAGAGTTTTCAAAATAAACTGAAAGAGCCGCTGAGTCTTCAGGGTGCTGGCTGCCAAACCTTTCTCCATTCCTTCATGGAGAAATTCAAGCACTGAACTAGTACTCTTCACCTGGAACCCCCTAGAAGCACAATAGGAGTTGTACTTCTTCCATACGTTAAGGTATATGGCCCTAGTCACATCCTTTCTGCTGGAAAGTAGGGTCCTAACTAGTCCCTCGGATAAACCCTTAGCCTTTAAGAGGTCCTCCTCAGAAACCAAGCGGTTAACTGCAGTCTGCCGGCCTCTGGATGGACCACTGATCGCTGCGTCAGAAGGTCCTGCCTGACTGGTAGTCTCCACGGGGGTTCTGTGGCTAGGTTTAGAAGTGCCGAAAACCAGGGTCTTTTTGGCCAGAAGGGCGTAATAAGAATCATGCTGGTTCCCTCTTCCCTGAAATTCCTTTAGGACCACCAGAATTAGGAAAGGGGGGAAAAGCATAACAGTTAGTAATGCCAAGGGTGAGCTAGTGCGTCTAAACCTATGGCCTGATCTTCTCAGTGAAGAGAAAAAGTATCTCTGGACCTTGAAGTTTTGCTGGCTGGCAAAAAGGTCCACTTGTGGGAAACCCCATGTACTGGCAATCATCAGGAACACCTCCCGATTTAAGCTCCATTCCGCTTCTACCAGTCTCTTCCTGCTGAGTAGGTCGGCCAAAAGATTTAGGAAGCCCTTTAAGTGGACTGCTGACAGGGAGGCCACGTTCTTTTCTGCCCACGCAAAGAGTTGGTTGGCTAACACCATGAGACCTCTGCTCCTGGTCCCCCCCCCCTGCTTTAGGACATATGCTACCATAGTCATGTTGTCCAACAGGACCTGCACATGCTGCCCCTCTACTGCGTGTTGGAAGGCCAGAAGGGCCAGCAACACGGCCTTGAGTTCTCTCCAGTTCGAAGACTTCGAGACTCTGCCTTGGACCAAGTCCCCTGGGCCATCAGCCCCTCTAGGTGGGCTCCCCAAGCCCAGGCACTCGCGTTCGTCGTCAGGCGCTTGTCTAGTGGCCAGAACCAGGGAAGTCCCTTTGTGAGGTTGGTTGTGTTTCGCCACCACCACAGGGCGCGTTTTACCCTTGATGTGAGGCTGAATTTTTTCTCTAGAGAGACCTGATGAGACCAGACCTGCAGAATCTCTGCCTGGAGAGGTCTGGAATGAAACCGGGCCCACTGGACAGCTGGAAAAGAGGCTGTGAGGAGTTCTAACACCCTCATGGCTGAACGGACTGAAACTAGATGATTCGTCTGAATCTGCTTCACTGCCGTCAAGATTTTTTACACTTTTTCTTGCGGTAGAAAAACTCTTTGCGGGGTAGAGTTGATTGTGTACCCCAGAAAGACTACTTCCTGGCTTGGAACTAGGTTTGACTTTTCTAGATTGAGAAGCCACCCTAAGTCCCTGAGGTGAGCCTGTGCTATCTGTAGATTCAACAGAACTTGTTCCCTGGAGTCCGCGAAAAACAGGAGGAGGTCGTCCAGATATGGGACCACAGAGATTCCCCTCAATCTCAGTGGTTCCAGGGCTTCCGCCATGACCTTGGTAAAGATCCTGGGGGAGGACGATAGCCCGAACGATAAGGCCCTGAACTGCAGGTGCCAGATTGATGACCCTAGGTTGACTGCCAACCTGAGGAACCATTGGGAAGACTGGGCAATCGGGACATGCAAGTAGGCGTCCCTCAGATCCAGGGAGGCCATGAAGCAGTTCTTGGATAACAACCTTGTTATTGAATTGATTGTATCCATGCGGAAGTGCTTGTATTGGATTGACTGATTCAGGATCAATCGATATTTGCCTGACGTTTTTTTTTTCTAGGAAGATCTGAGTAAAACCCTTGGCCTTCCTGGCCTCTCGGGACCTGGACAATCGCCTCCTGTTGGATCAGATCCTGCAATAGGCTTGTCATAGCGGAGGCTTTGTCTCGGTCCTTTTGAAGGGCCGTAATGTAAAATCTGCTTGGGGGGGTGTTGGAGAATTCCAGGCTGTAGCCTTTCGCTACAATATTCTTCACGAACTGGCTTGAAGAACATTGGCTCCATTGTGGGAGGAAAGCGGACAACCTCCCTCTCACTGGAGCGGAACAGTCACTTATCTTTGGGGGGTTTGAAAAGAATTCCTCCTTTACCTCTACCCTTCTGGAGGTTCCAGCGACTTTTGCTGTCTTCCCCACCCTTACGGGACTGCTGAACAGGACGAAAATTCCTTTTACTCGCCTGTTTTTTCTTGGCCGGAAAAGCCTTTTTTTATCTGCCGTTCTATCCAGAACTGTCTCCAGCTCTGGCCCGAACAGTAGATACCCTGAAAAGGGCAGGCCACACAACCTTACCTTGGAGGCGGTGTCCCCTGACCACGTCTTTAGCCAGACAGCTCTCCTGGCGGAATTCACCAGGGCCGAGGCGTCAGCCATATACTTCACCGCTTTAAGGATTAAAGGGAAAGAATCCACTAAATCCTTACGTGGTGTTCCTGCCTCCACGTGGCTTTTCAATTTATCTACCCAACATTCTAAATTTCTGGCCACCACCATGGATGTCATAGCTGGCCTGAGGCTGGCAGACGCCGAATCCCATGCCCTTTTTAAAAGAGCATCTGCTCTTTTATCCATGGCATCTTTGAGTACCCCCATGTCCTCAAAGGCCAAGTCTGTCCGACGTGACACCTGTGAAAAGGCTGCGTCCACTCGTGGATTTTTGTTCCATACCTCTGACTCTTTATCGTCAAAGGGAAAGCGTCTTTTCTGGCTTTTAGAAAGAAAAGGACCCGTCTCTGGGTCCTTCCATTCTTTAACCCTGTCTGATAACACTGTGGACTGGGAAAACTTTGGATTTAACATTATCCAACCCCCGATACATCCTGTCGTGCACAGACAACTGGACCTTCTCCTCATGAATGTCCAAGGTTGTGTAGATAGCCTCAGGAGGTCATCCACCTCCTCTAAAGACAGCTTGTACCTGGAACCACGGCTGTCATCCTCCTCTTCTACATCTATGAGGGAAGGGAGAGTACTTGCCCCTTCGTCCTCTGACTCTAACACCTCCCTCTGTCTGGAGGTAGATGCTCGAGGACTTGGTGGTGGTTGCTGGCTACCGCCCTGACCTGCTGGACTGTGAACCAGTAGAGTCTCGACAGAGCTTAGCGAGCTTGCCATCTCCCGTACTGATGAAAACAACTCATATTGCCGAGAGGACTCTTCCTCCATCAGCTCCTTAATGCAAGACCTACATAAAGCCTTCTGCCATGATTCACGTAAAGGATTCTTGCACGCAGGGCATCTTTTTTGGCCTGGCGGGTTTGCTCACTTTACTTTCCCTGAAACCGTTTCCTAGGGACAGAAAACAAAGCTCGTCTTACTACTAATCCTGGTGCCCTAACACACACCACCAGACAGGAAAAACCACCTAAGTGCAGCAACCACCAATACTACAGGGCTGAGGGAAGTGACCTCTGACCCTGTAGTGACAGGACCCCCGTGGGGAGGAATGAAACCAAGAAACAGGAAAAAACAGCCCATGAGGTGAAGAATAAAGAGCACCGTTGTACTCCTCTTACCTGGGCCTGACCGGTGCTTAGGGTGCCTGCCTCCACCGTTGAAGATCTCTCTTCCATCGTTTTGCAGAGAGCGCAGCGGGGCTTGAATGAAATTTCCTGGGTTCGGCTTTACTACGCACGCCAGAAGCGGCAGTACCAGTCTGTAGACCCGCCCCCTGACCCTTGCGTTCCAGGCGACCGGAACCACTGTCGCCCCGCCCGCACAGGAAGCCGCGTCACTGGCCGCCGCGGCATCTGCCCGCCAGGTGACACCTCCCGGAAGCCTCACCGCGCAAAATTCAAATCAGCGGCCTCCGGGGGTGCAGACGTCTCGACCCCCTGCCGGCCATTGCTCCCGTGAGCTGGAGAAGGTCGGGGACTCCGGAACACCCCCCTGCTCCTACTGGGGGGGGGGGGGGCTGCTGGGATGGTCTTCTGCTGACTCAGCATAAGGTAGGCTTACCTCCCCTCCACCCTGGAGAGAACGCAGCCCTGGTTCCCACAAGTGCTTCCACCATGGCGGAGGAAACACAATAACTGAGGCCATGGTGGAAGGAGGGGCTTTAAAGGCAATTACAAGTGTTTCCTCGAAAGTGGGCGGAGCTGCACTCTCCAGGGTTGTCCTGAAAGGTGACTGGAGAAAACATATGAATGAATACATGATAGATAGAGAGAGATATAGATATAGATATAGATAGATCCCGAGGCCCTAGAGAATAAAATGATGGGTGTTGACATTTTTTTCATGGCACACGGCATTTGTCCAGCGTGTTTGAGGAGGGGTCTATTAACAGCTGCAGGCATCATCCCAGTCAGAGGCGCAACTTCAGGGTCCCCGGTGCAAGAAACCATAAGCGGCCCCCCGACCCACTGGTCAAGGGCCTTCCCTCCGAGCCTGGGCCCCTTTCACATGTTTTTCTGAAACTGGCCTCCTTCCTGCCATCTTGGAGCCCCGACTGTGGTGGAACACATGGGCCCAGTCACAAGTGCAACCTTTGCGACCCTCCACTCACTGGGTGAAATACTCTGCAGTGTGTCATGGGGCATGGGTGGAATGCTCTGCAGTGTGTCATGGGGCATGGGTGGAATGCTCTGCAGTGTGTCATGGGGCATGGGTGGAATGCTCTGCAGTGTGTCATGGGGCATGGGTGGAATGCTCTGCAGTGTGTCATGGGTGGAATGCTCTGCAGTGTGTCATGGGTGGAATGCTCTGCAGTGTGTCATGGGGCATGGGTGGAATGCTCTGCAGACACACAAACTAGTGGTGCACCGAAAAGGGAAAAAAAAAAAAAAAAAAAAGTGCCAATAATGGAGCCAAAAAAGGTGCTGCACATGTATCATCCTGGCGCGCCCCTGTCAGAGTCCCCCCTCCCTCCTGCTCTTCTCATGTGTCATGAGATGCAGCCTTCCCAGTGCCTGGTAGATCTCGTGCTGTGTGTCAGAGATCTGAAGCGCTGTGCAGCCGCTGTAACGATGTGCCGCCTCTTGTAACAAACGGCACACTGATCCAATGCCGGGAATCATTGTGCAGTGTGTCATAGGAGGAGGGACATCGTTACATCGGCTGCACAGAGATTCAGATCCAGCTCTGACACAGTGTGAGATTGCGCTACCAGGCACTGGCAGGCTGCATTTCATGGGCACTGGTGAGGCTGCATCTGACTGGTAGGCTGCACTGATCTCATGAATCATGTCTGCAGACTCTGACCGTCTCCTGTATCATGTCTGCTAGAGGTGCACCAAATGGAAAGTTTGCTAATACTATTAGCAGTGTGTTTAAAGCGGTTCTGCACACAATTATCTTTTTTTTTTTTCTTCTGTTAAAAAGTATTTTAAGTAAAATGTTAAAAACTCACTTTTTCTGTGTGCCGTGTATCCATGGCCGTTTTGTCCCGAAATCTGCACTTTTAAAATAAAAACAGCTTAATTTCCATTTTGCTTGTGGGCATTTGAAGCCCACAAGCAATCACTTCCTTGTTCCCATTCCATGCCTCGCTGTTTCCCACGCATGCGCACTGACAAGAGCGCCGAGCGGTGTAAAAACAACTATGTTGCCATAACGGGTGGCATCCGTGAAATCACGCAAGATTTCGCGTCGGCTGTCCACACTGACTCCTGGGATGAATGACACCAGATCACATGAGACAGTGCAGCACTCAAAGGAAGTGATGCGGATACCCGCAGACCCCGCCCACCGCCACAGACACAGAGCGATGTGTGGATAGACCGGGCAGGAATAATAAGGCAAGATTAAAAAGAAAAAGAAGCCATTTAGCACCATTTAGAGCAACCTTTTGAAGAGCGAGGGCCACTTAAGCGACTTGGTAACCGGTCGCGGGCCATAATGAGCAGAGCAGGCGAATCACAGGTCCGTGCAGAGAGGACAGATTGGAGGTAGGCAGGTGTAAATGCACACGAATCTGTTTACATCTGCCGTTTCATAGAGGTGAATGGAGGGTCCGATTGGGTCGGACCGATTGTGTGAAAGGGGCCTTTTACACCAATGCAGTGCAGTGCACCTGTGTCTTTTCTGCGGGTTAGCCATCTGCCTGTGGCAGGAGACGGCATTATACAGCTCTGCTCCACAGCCTCTTGCTTTGCCGGCTTCATTAACAACACAGATGGTCTGGGATGGCGAGTCGGCAACCCATGATCTGGGCTTGCCAATCTGTCATCCCACATAAGGAGGTCGTGGGCCACATGTGGCCCCCGGGCCACTGGTTGGGCACCCCTGATTTAGAGGATTAGGAAATCAATGACCTAAAGTTAAACAAGTGTGTGCAGGACCGCTTTAAGTAAGAAATTGCAGACATGATACAAGAGATGGTTATAGGCTGCATTTTTCTTGCACTACAAGTGCCAATAATGGCCAACAATAAATTCAAATTAATTAAAATTGATCTTAAATTAAAAAGTTGAATAGAATACAATTGTATATATAAAAAAATATTTTAAACTGTCATTTTCAGTATTGTTTGCGGCCTAGTGCATCCCTAATTTTCGGTACCAAAATTTCCATTCGGTGCACCCCTAATACAAACTGATCTAAAAACACACATCATACAAGCACGCACACACAAACAGCAATAGCTGTAGCATGGAGAAAGATAACAAAAATTTCTGAAGGTTACAACAATTAGTAGGAAGTGTACAGGCCCTTGCTTTCAATGACTTCAGCACATCTGCGGCCACAGGACATCACTAGTCTCTCACACTGCTCTGGTGTGCTTTTGTTGCACTCTTCTTCCAGTGCCTTCCACAGTTCGGTGACTGTAGTGGGTTTCTTGGCCATAACTGTCACCAAGGATTTTCCAGGAGGTTTTCAATTGGGTTTAGATCTGGACTCATTTTTTCAATGTTTTCAGCTTTAAGAAACTGCTTTACCCATTTTGCTGTGTGACAGGGGGCATTGTCGTGCATGAAAATTACTGGCTGATTGGGTGATGAATGCAGGGAAGGAACCGCATGTTGTCAAAGAAGGTTCTGATAAACATTTGCATTCTGCCATGTAGCTGTATAAGAGGCCCAACTCCTGCTGAAGAAAACATCCCCCAAACCATGACGCTTCCCCCTTCACCTTTCACTGACTTCTTTACACACTGTGGGTTAAGTCTTTCCCCAGTTTGACGATGAACATAATGTTTCCCATTGGACCCAAATAAATCAAGATTGCTTTGAGTCTAGCCTTTTGGTTCTTTCTGCTAATGAGAGGCTTGGTCACAGCAGAGTGGGCTTTCAGTCCAAATTCTCTTAAAACGGCAAGACGATGGATGACGAGACAGATCCTTACTCTGTTGAACGCTGAACTGGCGAGCAATCGCAGCTGCAATGTTGAACCGATTCTCCACATTAGCCTGTCCTCTCTTGCATTTGTCTTTCGTGGACAACCAGCCTTCTTGGGGGACTTTAATATGTTTGTGACCTTTTAAAGATGCAATTTTCTAGAAATCACAGATTTGGAATGACAAACTTCTCTTGCTATGGCTGAAAGGGTCATCCTTTTGGCTTTCACCTGGACGACCTGCTGCCAGAGGCTTTCAGTCACTTTAGAACAGCTCACCATCTTGCAAAGTCAGTGAAAACTGGAAAGTTAGACTGCCAGTTAACCACTTGTCGACCGCCTCACGCAGAATGGCACGGGCAGGCAGAGTAACGTATGGGTACGTTACTCCCCTTCCACGGGCGGGGGCGCATCACATCCCCCCCCCCCGGTGCCCGAGGCGGTCGGCATCGCTGCAGGAGCAATCCGTGCTGAGGGGGACCTACAGATTCATGGCCACCCCTTGCGATCGCTCCTGGCGAATGGAATGCTTCCTATGCTTCTGTAATGTAAACAGAAGCAAAGGAAGTGATGTCATCTCTCCTTGTGTCAGTCTTTTCGGTCCAGCGTGCAAGGAGATAAGACATCAAGTGCACCAACACTACACTGACAGTAAAACATACAGGCACACAAATCACCCCCCTGTCACAGTGACACCAATAGCATTTTTTTTTTTTACTGAATACTGCATTGGTGTCATTTGTGACTGTTTTGAGCCCAAAATGGCAAATCGAAGGTACACTGGTGAAGAGGTCTACACGTTTCTGAGCATGACAGATAGTGAAGAGGAAGTCACTCATCTGTCAGATTCAGGCTCGGGATATGATCCTGTAGATGACAGCGGCTCCATGACAGATAGCTCCAACGACGGAGTTGTGGTCCCTGCCAAGGTCAGGCGTACCAGACCCCGATCTTCTGCTGTTGCGGTGCAAGAAACGCAGGGCTCTCATATGGAGCAGAGAAGTACTAGCGCCGCTATTCCTTCTGGTGAACTGGCAAGCACCAGCGGCCTAGTACACCCTGGTCGTAGTCAAACCAGCACTGCATTAACACGTGGCCCATAAGTGCAGTTCAAGCTGGTGAGGTGGCAAGCACAAGTAGTGTCCCACTGCCACTAAGAAGACAAAGACAGGCCTGTCGAGCCCATAGTGCCCTTCCTGCTGCATTCGTCAATCCCAATTGGGATGCAGCACCCGTACTTCCCCCATTCACTGGCCAACCCAGCATTTAGGTGGAAACAGTTGATTTAACGTCACTTGATTTGTATTTGCTGTTTTTCACTGAAGAGCTCTATAGATCTATTGTGGACCAAAGCAATTTGTATGCTGGTCAATACATTGCCGCTAATCCCCAGTCCTCCCTTGCCAAAGATTGGAAACCAATTACGGTTTCCGAATTTAAGATCTTTTTGGGCCTATCCCTCAACATGGGCATAGTTAAAATGAGTACGTTGCGGTCATATTGGTCCACTGACCCAATTTACCATATGCCTGTGTTCTCTGCCTCCATGGCCAGGGCACGATACGAGCAGATCTTGCAATTCATGCATTTCAACAACAATGTCGTCCTCGTGGAGACCCTGGATACGATCGTCTCTACAAAATTTGGCCCCTCTTAAACCACTTCAACCAATGTTTTGCAGCCTTGTTTACTCCCCATCAAGTTGTCTGCGTTGATGAGTCACTGATTAAGTTTTCTGGGCGCTTGTCTTTCAAACAGTATCTATCCAGCAAGCGTGCCAGATACGGGGTCAAGATGTATAAGCTCTGTGACAGGGCCACAGGCTATACATGTAGTTTAATGGTTTACAAGGGAAAGAATAGCCACGTAGAGCCGCCAAAATGCCCAGATTACATAAGGAGCGCTGTAATTGTGTGGGACTTGGTGTCACCCTTATTCGGAAAGGGGTACAACTTGTACGTGGACAATTATTTCATGAGCGCACCACTTTTTAGTCACTTGTTTGATCATCAGATTGGAGCATGGGGCACAGTGCAACCTAATCGCCGGTGCTTTCCCCAGCGGCTTGTAGGTTCCCGTCTTAGGCTGGGGGAGAGAGCCTGCTTCAAGTGTAATAATTTGCTTGCTGTGAAGTGGTGGGATAATAAGAATGTTTCCGTTCTTACCTCCCTAAATGCAGACACGATGGTCCAAATTCATCTAACGGCTGGTGTTGTGGAGAAACCCCTCTGTGTCCACGAATATAACCAAAATATGGGAGGGGTGGACCTCAACGACCAGTTGTTGGTGCTGAACCTAGTTGCCTGCAAGGCCAGACGCTGGTACAAAAAAGTGTCTGTTTATTTCAATTGGCTTTGCTGAACGCTCATGTGCTATACAGAGCTTCAGGACGGACTGGATCCTTCCTTAAATTCCAGGAAGAGATCGTCAGAGCCCTTCTGTTCCACTTCTTGGTATTCCACAGGACCAGTTGTATGGGTTAGAATGCTTACTCTAACAGGGACCCTGTCAATACGGGTTCCAGTATGATCCGATGTATTGTGGGAGTCGAGCTGTGCGTCCCCAGTCTGTGTAAGGCAGCAAGGTGGGCATTATCCATCAAAATAGAAGCACAACTCTGCACCTAGGCCTACCGCACAGCGTAGGAGATTTATCTGTGCGTTTTGGTTTCATTGCCCAATGGCCTCTGTAGTGCTGGAGCAAATGACTTGGGGCTTGTTCACACCATATACTTCCCTACTATCTGTGCTCCTCTCTTACACAAACTACCCACCACATTCCTCTCCCTGCACCAACTACAGAGGTGCATGGATGCACAGGATGGTATATAAATGGCAGTATTGGCATCCTTGCCCCCTCATTTTGCACTGTACATTCCCCATTTGACATTACCACATTATACAAGTCATCTCAGACTATTTAACCATACCACCTTTAAGCCACACCCAATATTTAGCACAATTTAAAGTGATTGTAAAGTCTTGTTTGTTTTCCTATAAAAATAATAAACATGTTATACTTACCTGCTCTGTTGCAGTGGATTTGCACAGAGCAGCCCAGATCCTCCTCTTCCCGGGTCCCTCTGCTGTGATCCTGGCCCCTCCCTCCTCCTGTTCAGTGCCCCCACAGCAAGCAGCTCTCTATGGGGGCACCCGAGCTGAGTCACAGCTCCCTGTGTCCATTCAGACACGGACCCCCGCCCCCCATTCTTCCCCTAGTTGTCTAGCTGACTTTGACAGCAGCGGGAGCCAATGGTGCCGTTGCTGCATCTCAGCTAATCAGGAAGGAGAATCTCGGACAGCTGAGACAGTCGTGAACATCGCTGGACAGAGAGGAACCTCAGGTAAGTATTATGGGGGGCTGCTACAGAGAAGGCTTTTTATCTTAACCACTTGCTGACAGCCGCATGTACATTTACGTTGGCAGAAAGGCAAGGCTGGGCAAATGGGAGTACAGGTACGTCCCTTTGAATTTGCCGCTGCGCGCGAGCGAGCTCCACGAGTAGGATTGCGGGTCCCGTGGACTCGATGTCTGCGGGGATACCTGCGATCGTCTCACGAAGCTGAAGAACGGGGAGATGCTAATGTAAACAAGCATCTCCCTGTTCTGCCTAGTGACACTGTCACTGATCATAGCTCCCTGTGATCGAGAGCCATGATCAGTGATGTGTTACACGTAGCCACGCCCCCTAACAGTTAGAATCACTCCCTAGGACACACTTAACCCCTTCCTAGCCAGCTAGTGGTTAACCCCTTCACTGCCAGTTTTGTGTAAAAAAATGTGTAAAAATTGTCCGATGTGTCCGCCATAACGTCGCAGTCACGATAAAAATCGCAGATCGCCATTACTAGAAAAAAAAATTATTATTAATAAAAATGCCATAACACTAACCCTTATTTTGTAGACGCTATAACTTTTGCGCAAACCAATCAATAAACGCTTATTGCGATTTTCTTTTTACCAAACATATGTACAAGAATACGTATCGGCCTAAACTGAGGAAAAAAATAGTCAATTTTGTTTGGGAGCCATATCACACAATTGGCAGTTAAAGCGGCGCAGTGCTGAATCGCAAAATGTGCTCTGGTCTTTGGCCAAGGCTTAAGTGGTTAATGCATAGAATGCATTAAGATAAAAATCCTTCTGCAATTACAACCCCTTTAACCACTCGCAGCCCAAGCCAATTCTGGCATTCCTCTCCTACACGTAAAAAAAATTAGAGTTACGTACCGGTAACATCCTTTTCCAGTAGTCTTTCAGGACAGCCTACTTTGAGATGTAGTCTCCTCCCCTTCCTTCAGGAAACACTGCGCCAGCCCATAAATCTTTCTTCCCCCTGCCGGACTTCAGTTATTATAAGATCACCTCCGGCCAGCTGGGGAGACACAAGAACACGTTAATGACATTCTTAACAGTACATTTATCATGCTGCGTTCTGGTCTTGTATAAGACCCTCCCATGATTATTCGGGTGGGTAACTGGGGCTGTCCTGAAAGACTACTGGAAAAGGATGTTACCGGTACGTAACTCTAATTTTCCCTCTTCGTCTTTCAGGACAGCCTACTTTGAGATGAAAAACGAGCACTTACCAGTTAGGGTGGGACTACAGCTTGCAAAACCTTCCGACCAAAGGCTTGCTCGCCTGCTGACACCAGAGCCACCCTGTAATGCCTTACAAAAGGTGGAGTAGCTGGACCATGTTGCTGCCCTGCATATCTGTTCAGGCGTTGCTCCAGCCTTCTCTGCTTGAGAGGCTGCTATGGCCCTGGTAGAGTGTGCCTTTATACCTGTAGGGATTTATTTCCCCGCTAGGGTGTAAGCTTGGCTAATGGTCAGTCTGAGCCACCTGGCGATAGTGCGTCGGGGCGCTTTGTGCCCTTTTCTGGTTCCCGAAAACAAAAAGGGAATCTGACTTTCTAAATGCTTTAGTCAGTTCTAGGTAGTGAAGGATACATCTCCTTATGTCCAAAAAACTAAATTTTAACTCCCTTTCACCTGAGGGGTTAGAACAAAAAGGTAAAACCATCTCTTGACTCCTGTGAAAACTAGAAGTCACTTTAGGAAAAAAAGCCTCCCGGCAGTAGTTACTGCAACTAAAAATGCTGTTTTTAAATGGTAAATTCCCTTAGTGAACACTCTCCTAGAGGTTTAAAGGGGGGTCCCGTCAGGGTCTGCAAGACCAATGACAGGTCCCACTTAGGAAAAGGTGGACCTCTGACTGGTCTCTGCCTGGACAGAGCCCTGAAGAATCTGGCCACCCAAGGGTTGGAGGCCAGAGGTTTTTCTAAGTATGAGCTTAATGCTGACACTTGACCCTTAAGGGTGCTAATAGACAGGCCCTTGTCTGCCCCACATTGTAGGAATTCCAATACAGCCGTGGGATTCTGCACTGAAAAGGAGTACTCTAAGCACCATGCATTAAAGCGGAGCCAGACCTTCCTGTATATCCTGCGCGTCTCCTTTTTCCTGCTACCGAGGAGGGTAGAGACTAATTTCTCTGAAAATCCTTTGGATCTTAGTATGCCCTCCTCAGTAGCCAGGCCGCAAGCTTCCACCGATGGACCTGTGGACAAAGGACTGGGCGCTGGGAGAGAAGATCTTCTCGAGGTGGAAGGACGAGGGGAGGTTCTACTGTCAGCCGTTTTAGCAGTGAGAACCAAGCCCTCTTGGGCCAATGTGGCGCCACTAAAATCAGATCTGGGTTCTCCATCTGAAATTTCCTCAGGACAGCTGGCAACAGGGCTGGAGGCGGAAAGGCATAACACACCCTGAAGTGCCAGCTCTGAGATAGGGCGTCCACCCCCAATGCGCCTTCTCCCCCGTTTAGGGAGAAAAAACAGTGGGTCTTTGCATTGGTCTATCTCCGGAAGCCCCCACCTTCCTGAGATGAGATCGAAGGCCTCCTGGTTGAGGACCCAGTCGCCCTCTCTGTCTCCTTCGGCTGAGAAAATCTGCTACTGTATTTTTCTCGCCTCTTAGGAATACTGCCGATAACGAGAGGGTGTTGGCCTCGGCCCAGTTCAGTATCTCTGACGCTAGGGCTAACAGGACCTTGCTTCTTGTGCCGCCCTGTTTGTTTAGGTAGGCCACGGTGCATGAATTGTCCGACCGCACCTGAGTGTGGTGGCCCTGAAGCTCTTTTTCGAAAGACTTGAGGGCTAGCCCTACTGCCCTCAATTCCTTCCAGTTGGACGATCTTCCTACCTCGTCGTCCTTCCAAGAGCCCTGGGCTAGCAGGGATCCTAGATGAGCTCCCCAGCCCCTGCCGCTTGCATCCGTGGTTACCACCTGCGAGGTCGGTATGATCCACAGGCGACCTTGTGACAGGTTTGTTACCTTCCTCCACCACCACAGGGATCTTTTTACCTGGCCTGGGACGTGCACCAGTCTGTCTAGCTCTTCCTGGCTGTGGTCCCATACCTTTAGGATAAAAGACTGAAGGGGCCTGAAGTGCAGAGCTGCCCACTGCACAGCTGGGAGGGTGGAGGTTAGTAGGCCCAGAGTTGACATCAGGTACCTTATAGTGATGGCTGCACTGAAGGAAAGCCACTGCCTTTTCCAGCTTCTGAACCTTTTCTAGGGGAAGAAAAACCCTTAACAGTGTTGAGTCTAGCAAATACCCTAGGTATGTGATGCGCTGAGAGGGGATCAAATTGGATTTTTCCAAATTCAGCAGCCACCCCAGGCTCAACAAGACTCTTTTTGTTACCTCGAGATCCTTTACTAGTTGATCTGGAGACATTGCAAAAAGAAGCAGGTCGTCTAGGTAGGCTATTATAGCCACTCCCTGGAGACGAAGAAAGGCCATAGCCTCCGGCAACACCTTCGTAAAAATGTGGGGCGAGGAGGATAGCCCGAAGGGCAGTGCCTGGAACTGTAGGAGCACTATTAGGTCCCCCAAGTCTACTGCTAGCCGCAGGAACTTTTGGGAGTTCTCGGCAATGGGGACGTGTAGATAAGAGAATTCCAAGTGATACTCCCATCTTATGACCCCCAGAATAAATTGGGAGGAATAAAGTGAGAGGAAGGCCCCCAGTCTTCCTCCCACCAAGTTTGGCGGGTCATTGGCTTTTACGAGGCTGCTCAGGAGGGCGAAAAATCGCCCCTCCTCTGCCCTTGCCTTTCTGCTCCCAGGTTTTCTTTTGACCTTCCGGCTTTTGGTTTTCCCTATGCTTTTGAGGGCAAAACCCTTTTTTAGCTTGAGATGGAGCCTTACGTTTGACTGGAAAGGACTTTTTCCGGTCTGCCGTGCGGTCAAGGACTGTGTCCAAACCTGGACCAAAGAGCAGGTCCCCCGTTAAGGGAATTCCGCATAACTTGGCCTTGGAGGCGCTGTCGCCAGGCCAAGTTTTGAGCCAAAGAGCTCATCTGGCGGAGTTGGCCAGTGCCGCGGACCTGGCCGACATCCGGACTGACTCTGCCGAGGTGTCTGCAATGTACGCGACTCCTCGCAGAATGGTGGGAAAGGAGGCTAGTATAGTATCCTTGGCAGTGCCCGCCTCAATGTGCTCCTGTATTTGGGAGAGCCAGTGCTCAAGGTTGCGGGCCACCACAGTAACGGCCATTTCGGGTTTTAAATTACTTAAATTAAATTACTTATATTAAAGTCCCAAGTCTTTTTAAGAAGGGAATCTATCCTTTTGTCCATTACGTCTGCCAAGGTCCCCATGTCCTCAACTGCCAGATCTGTGTGTCTGGAAACTTGACTGAAGGCAGCATCTAATTTGGGATTTTTATTCCAAATAGACTCAGGATCCTCTGAGAAAGGGAACCTTCTCTTCAAAGATTTGGAGAAGAAGGGCTTTCTTTCCGGATCCTGCCACTCCTTCTTGATTGTTTCCAGTGCACAAGGTGCCAGTAGAAACACTTTTCTTTGGTTCCCCCAAGCCCTTGTACATCTGATCATGTAGGGTTAGGGGCTTTCTGTCCGCCTGAATACCGAGGGTAGTATGTATTGCTCCCAAGAGGTCATCTACCTCATCCAGGGACATTTTGTATCTGGAGGGCTTTCTGGACTCCCCGTCCTGGTCCTCCCCCTCCTGTGAATCGGAGGAGGTACTGTCTGGCTGCCTGGGCTCCACCTCGGAAGGGCCTGAAACTTCCCCTGCTCTAATCTTAGTGGCAGATCTAGCAGGTGTGGAACCCTGAGCCTGTGGCGGGGTGGTATCCTGAGTAGGGAGACTGGTGGGGAGCTGGAAACTTTCAAACAAAGTTTTGAATGAGGAGAAAGTGAACGAAAGCTCCTTGACTGAGGCTGCGAGACCTGATTCCTGCTCAGAGTCTCTTTCCCTGACTAGGGAATCTATACAGCTCTTGCACAGGACCTTTGTCCATGTCTCCCCTAGAATCTCCCTACAGGAGGCACACTTCCTTCTGGAACTGTGAGTAGACTAAGGGCTCTTTCACACTGACGGACCGTATGTCCGTTATTCATCCTTCCGTTTTAGGATGAAAAACGGACATACATGTATCCCTATGGGATAGCGGGTGTCAGCGGATGAGCATCCGCTGACACCCGCTCTCGTCCGTGCCCGCTATGCTCCGTTTCTGCAGACGGAGGAAAACCCAATTTTTTCATCCGTCTGCAGAGCGGATCGGATGACGACAGACTCTACGGTCCGTCGTCACCCGATCTCCCATAGGGGAGAGCGGCGCTCTGACAGGTCCGTCCCTGCATGGAGTGCAGAGACGGACCTGTCATCTTCCTGCTCAGCGGAGATCGCTCCGGCGATCCCCGCTGAGCAAGCGGCTATCCACGGGGCGGATCTGCACTGATCCGCCCCATGTGAAAGAGCCCTTAGACTTTTCCGTAGCTTTCTGAAACATAGTAAGGAAACAAACCCAGGGGGTCTGCCCCCCATAAAACCGGAACTAAAGCATAGGAGGGACAGTCCTTGGGTATAGAGCTACCTTCCCCAGGGCGCTCTTACCTTTGGAAGGCTGGAGGGAACGTCCGTTTGAGGCTCAGCTTCGGACATCCTGAGGTGGTTGTTCCGAGTCTTGCGCTACCTGTGCGCGCTCACGACCCATCTCCAGCCTGTGCCCGGTCCTTTTATCGGCTCCGCGACCCGGAACCGGAAGTCGCGGGTCAAAGAGTCAACCTCCGCCCTCTACCGGAAGTGACGTCGCCCGTGAGTTCCAAACATTGCGGCCTATGCAAGCACAGGGGGAGCGGAGCTGTCTCCCAGCAGCGTCCCGGTGGACATGATAAAGGACCCCCACATACCGCCACCGCGCTCGGCTGGGATGGGGTGGCTAGCCATGGTGGGTGAGTACCACACCTTCCACATAAGAAGCCCCTGCTTCCCCTGCAGTGAAACATAAAATAGGTCACAGTCCTCTGACTGAAGCGACCAGGTTCCTGAGCACAGTGTCTCCCCACCGGAGGAAACACTAAAACTGAAGTCCGGCAGGGGGGGAAGAAAGATTTATGGGCTGGCGCAGTGTTTCCTGAAGGAAGGGGAGGAGACTACATCTCAAAGTAGGCTGTCCTGAAAGACGAAGAGGGAAAAATAAATCATAATTTTTTGATAGAAAAATTACTCAGAACCCCCAAACACATTATACACACACGCAATTTGTGTCACAGGGTATTTGGGAAAAAACAAAACTTTAATTTTTTTTATTCATAAAAAACACAAACCACAATATCTACCCCAATTTTTTGTATAGTGTAAAAGATGTTACGACAACATAGATACCAAACATGTCAATTTTTACATTTTTTTTTACAAATTACCAGTTTAGCGTTACAGAGGAGCTATAATTGCTCTCACACTAACGTTTGCAACGTTACCACATGTGTGGTTTGAACGCCGTTTACATATGCGGGTGCGACCTACGTATGCGTTCGCTTCTGCGTGTGAGCACGAGCGGATGGGGGCCCTTTACATTTTTATTTTTTCATTTTATGCCTATTAAAAGAAACGACAGGTCCTCTTTACAGGTCCTCTATGCTGAAAAGACCGGGGGCAAAAAAAATAAAAACCGATCTCAGGCTTTTCAGCAAATAGCAGCGTTTACATCTGCCGGCGCCGGTAGTGACATCATGATGTTGCTTTCGGCCTCCGAGGGTCATAGAGATGGCCGTGGACAATCTAGTCCATGCCAAGCTCTATGGTAAACCGCCGGCAGATTCATTCTCCAGCTCCCCGATCGCACGGGCGAGCTGTGAGAAGTATCAGAGGGCGGCGGGAGACACTATGATTGCTTTTACATTGCAGGGAATCGCCTTCTAAATACAAAAGATATCTGCAGCTATCATTCAAGTAACACCACTTAAAATCCAGGAAGTCATACGGATAAGTGGTTAAACCACGATCATGCTTCGCACGCGGCAGTTTTTTTTTTCTGCCCAGAAGGAAGATCTGGGCTGCTCGGCAAATCCACAGAGCAAGTATAAAAGATGTTTGTTATTTTAATAATAATAAAAACACACACACACACACACACACACACACACACACACACACTAAACTGGTTGTAAAGGCTAACAGTTCTTCTACCTTGATGCATTCTATTATTATATTAAACCTTCTGTGTTGCATGTGTCCCCCGCTTATACTTACCCAAGTCCGATCCAGTAAAGTGCACTTGAAGTGCCAAGGCTCTCCCGGTGTCTTGCCGAAAAAGATCCCCCGTCAGATAATGTCCCCCCCGTACTGCGCAGGCGCATCGCTTGCACGGTACGAATGACTACAGAGCCGCCGAATGTCTCCGAAGATGAACAGCTGATCATTAGCTCTACAGGGCACCTGCGCACTACATTCTGCCCTGAGTCCAGGTTGAAGCCCCATCATCCAAGTGGATATAGAATCAGAACATAAATATGGCGCGCGAAGCGAGGCTGTGCCAGAAGCGTGGCGAGCGAAGCGAGCCCGCGAGGGGCCCTGTTACAAAGTCGTGTCTTTCAACATTGTTGGAACGTAGGCGCCGTGTACAGCTGACTCACAGGTGTTGAGCTTTGGCTATTTTCGGTGG
This sequence comes from Lithobates sylvaticus, assembly GCA_028564925.1. Classification (NCBI taxonomy): domain Eukaryota; kingdom Metazoa; phylum Chordata; class Amphibia; order Anura; family Ranidae; genus Lithobates; species Lithobates sylvaticus. Next base: position 152,330,209 of record CM053033.1, read on the forward strand.
CTCCGTTGTGGTTCGTTCTGCGCAGTACAGGGGGGACATTATCCGCCGGGGGGGGGGAACCTTTCATGGCAGAACAGCTCTGTCTCCTCCTTACAGATTGATAGCAGGGGGCACCATTGGCTCTCGCCGCTGTCAATCAAATTCTGTGATGAGCGGGGATGTTAATGGAGGCAAACAAGGCGGCTTGGGAGCAAGCACACGAGTGCACCCATGGGAAATTGAGGAACCAGAAGTGCAGAGGGGGGACCCCATTAGAGGAGGATTGGGCTGCTCTGTGCTATACCATTGCACAGAGCAGGTAAGTATAGGCAAGTATAAAATGCTTGTGATTTAAAAGGGGAAAAAAAAAAAAAAAAAGTTTATTGTTCCTTCCTACATGGTGGAAGTACCAAGAAAGCGACTGTCTGTATTGCAGACTCAGAAGATAGGATCAGTGTAATAGTGGTGTCTGCTATTCACATGAATTGGTCAGATGAGCAAAATTGGTTTGAACTAGATCAGTACAAAAAAAAAAAAAAAAAAAAAAAAAAAAAAAAAAAGAAAAAAAGAAGAAGAAGAAGAAGAAGAAGTTCAGCTTTAAAAATGTACAGCTCACTTCAGTGGTCCGGCCTATTACGGAAAGCCTTACCAATGGTTCGCATACTGACATTCCTCTAGCATGGGGTACACTATGAGCGGATCATTGAAGAGACCCGACATAAATCCATTGCCATGCATAGAACCACAAGCGACTGTAGCAAGGATTCGAACTCATCACCCACGGACGTCATGACTCTTCTATACACCGCACCTAACCGCTGCGCTATCTCGAATCATTGCTTACTGCATTGCAGAACATGCTTTCTACAGTTTAATTTCCATCATTTACTATGTATAACACGCAATACAATTCACAGTCTCAAGACACAAACTAAAATACAATCAGCACAAACCTCACTAACATTATTCATCAACATACTTAATCATACCAATAAAAAAAAAAAAGAATCAATGCTCACCGCTACAGTCCGCCGCAATCAACAGCAAAGCCACCAGCAAACCGAACACTCCAGCCATGATCCCAGCTTACACACAAAATAGCTTCTGGAAGGGAAAGTCAGTCAAGGAAGAGGGAGGAGTTATACTAGGCCACCTCAGCTTGAAATGTTACACGTCACTAGCTGGGATGATGACAACGGACGCCACGTTTAGTGCTGGTTGCATTGCCAAAGCATTGCCAAACTGACAACAAATTAACAAATCTATGAATATTTAAATAAAAAAAGTGCTCTTGAGGTAAAATATCAGGTAGAAAGCGATCACACGTTGTGTGGTCTTGTAAATATTTACTTTCCAGGTTTAAACATGGCGTCTAGTCATTTCCTATCGGACGTAAGCAAGCGTAAGGTTGACGCATGCCCACTGAGGATGCTTAGGCGGGGGCATTTGCATGACATCGTTTTGCTCAGAAAGTCACTTGACGGTCCTTGCAATTGAATAGTTCAACATGGCTGGCAGGACGCTATCTGCTTGTTACAGATTCCTTCTGCCTATCAGGGCTGGATTCGGGAAACAGGTAGTGGTCAGATATTGCGCACGTTGAAGTATAGCCATTGCATTCATTCTCCATGTATTTTCATCTAGGGCTGGTAAATGGATTGTATATGTATGTTGCAGTTTTATAGGAGATGACATTAGAAATGTTGTAGAAATGCAATAATAGTTTTTTTATTGTCTGCTAAAACAGTTGAAGTTTGTCCCTTATGGTCAATATAAAGGGAAAAAAAATACATCACAAATATAATGCAGTCTGGCACAAGCATTAAAAGTATTGACTTTTTGTTTTATAATCACACTTACCTAGGTGGATTTAGCATCGGTCCTCCGCCTACTCTAGCACAGAGAACTGAGTGATCTAATTCCGCAGATCACTTGGTTCTCAGAGCTCCCCTAGCAGAGAGCTGTAGACCTTTCATTCACCAGCTGTCTGCTCTGCCCCCTCCTCACTCACTGGAGCGCTGGGCTGTGGAGGGGGCTGGAGTGTCTGGCTCTCAGTGGCTCGCTAAGAGGTTGAGCCGGTGTCCTGTCATATACTGTCCCCCATCGGATAGTGTCCACTGTGTCCTGCGGATGCACAGTACACAGCACAAGCAGATTCGAAAAATTGCCGAAGATGAACGGCGCCTGCGCCGTGAGTCCACTTTCAAGCCCCACCATCCAAGTGGACATAGAGTTAGAATCCAAAAGAGCCGAGCACAGTGAGCCCGCAAGGGGCCCTCTAACTATTTGCAGCCCTATGTCCACTTGGATGGTGGGGCTTCCATCTGGACTCACGGCGCAGGAGCCGTTCTTCTTCTGAGATTTTCCGAATCTCCTTTTGCTCCATACTGCGCAAGCGCTGCGCCTGCGCAGTACGGGGCGGACTAAATTTGATAGGTGGACACTATCCGACAGAACACCGGGTTGCCTGGGCATATGTGTGGATCCTGATTCCATGTTCACAATCTTGCCCGAGCCCTTGCCCTTCTGAAGAATTACCCCCCTCCCCCTTCCTGACCAGGCCATTTTTTGTGATACGGCACTGTGTTACTTTAACTGACAATTGGGCGGTCGTGCGACGCTGTACCCAAGTAAAATTTGTATCCTTTTTTTTTTTTTTTTTTCCTACAAATAGAGCTTTCTTTTGGTGGTATTTGATCACCTTTGCGGTTTTTATTTTTTGCGCTATAAACATAAAAAGGCAGACAATTTTGGAAAAAAACCCCAATATTTTTTACTTACTGCTATAACACCTATCCAATAAAAAAAGTGAAAAAAATCTAATCTCTTAATTGTTTTTATTAGTAATGGCGGTGATTAGCAACTTAAGCTGTGGACAAGAAGCTTTTGACACTTTTTGGGCACCAGTGACACTAATACAATAATCGGTGCTAAAAAATATGCATGGTCACTGTACTAGTGACAATGGCTGGGAAGGTGGTTAACATCAGGGGTGATCAAAGAGTTAACTGTGTGCCTAGCTGGTGTTTTCTTACTGTGGGGGAGGTGCTTGTACTAGGGGAAGGCATAGATTGGTGCCCCTGCCCCTGTACTAACAGAACGGCAATCTCCCTTTTTACATAGGCAGATCGCCATTCTCCCTCTGTACTGAACAATCAGCGGGTGCCAGCGGACATAGAGTCCACGGTAACCCCCGATCAGCTCCCGCTATGTATAAACAGTGTCCCCAAAACACAGTGTCCCCAAAACACAGTGTCCATCTGTCCGCCATCATCCGGCACATCTGCCCGCCATCATCCGGCACATCTGCCCGCCATCATCCGGCACATCTGCCCGCCATCATCCGGCACAGCTGCCCGCCATCATCCGGCACATCTGCCCGCCATAATCCGCAAATCTTCCGGCCATCAGCCGCCCGCCACCAAACACATCAGCCCGCCACCATCAGGAACATCTGTCCGCCCGCCATCAGGCACATCTGTCCGCCCGCCATCAGGCACATCTGTCCGCCCGCCATCAGGCACATCTGTCCGCCCGCCATCAGGCACATCTGTCCGCCCGCCATCAGGCACATCTGCCCGCCATCATCCGGCACATCTGCCCGCCATCATCCGGCACAGCTGCCCGCCATCATCCGGCACAGCTGCCCGCCATCATCCGGCACATCTGCCCGCCATAATCCGCAAATCTTCCGGCCATCAGCCGCCCGCCACCAAACACATCAGCCCGCCACCATCAGGCACATCTGTCCGCCCGCCATCAGGCACATCTGTCCGCCCGCCATCAGGCACATCTGTCCGCCCGCCATCAGGCACATCTGACACCCGCCATCAGTCGCATCTGCCCGCCATCAGTCGCATCTGCCAGTCAACATGACTAAAAGGTCATACAGCGCAGAGGAGGCTTGCCAGATACTCCAAAGTATGTCAGACGAGAGTAGCGGGGAACTCTCTCTGTCAGACTCGGATAGCGACTATGAGCCAGTGGACAGCAGTGGCTCCGAGATGGAAACAGAGGATGATAGAATCCTAACAAAGAGAAGCAGGAGAAATGAGCAGGCGCAGGCATCCACCAGCAGCGCAGCACTCCAGGATGATATGCAGGCATCCACCAGCAGCACAGCACTCCAGGATGATATGCAGGCATCCACCAGCAGCGCAGCACTCCGGGATAGGCAGCCATCCACCAGCAGTTTGGCAACCTTCCTAGAAGATAGGCCAGATGCTAGCAATGGAGCATCACATCAACGAGGCAGTACTACCCTTCCAGATGTTCTACTGTATCCAACATGGCTGCCCGATACGTCAGTAGAACCTGTAATTCCCCTTTTTACAGCCCAGCCAGGCCCTCAGATACGGACGGAAAATGTAACCCCACTTTATTATTTTCACTTATTTTTTCCCAATGATCTCCTAACCTACATTGTGGAGCAATGTAATCTATATGCCAGCCAACATATAGCCAACAATCCAAGTTCTTCCTATGCCCGCCCTTTTGTTTGGAAACCCCTCACCATTGAAGAATTTAAAATTTTCCTTGGCCTAACCCTCAACATGGGGCTGACAAAAAAAAATGAACTCCATTCCTACTGGTCTACCCTACATATCCACCACATGCCGATCTATTCATCAATGATGCCCAGAACCCGTTATGAAATGATTTTTACATTTCAATAACAATGCCCAATGCCTCCCTCGAAATCATCCCAGTTATGATAAATTATTCAAAATTCGGCCCCTAATCAATTTTTTTTGCGCCAGCTTCAAACGACTGTTTACCCCAGATAAAAATATCTGTGTAGATGAGTCACTATTACACTTCACTGGAAGACTTGGAATCCAACAATACATGCCCAGTAAACGAGCCAGACGTGGGGTAAAATTTTATAAGGCGTGTGACAGGGCCACGGCCTACACATATGATTTCATAATTTATGAGGGAAAAGACAAAAAGCTAAACCCCCCTGGATGCCCTACCTACATGGGAACAAGTGGCAAAATTGTCTGGCAGCTGATCCAACCACTGCTTGGGAAAGGTTATCACCTATATGTAGACAATTTCTACACAAGTCTCCCACTTTTCCGCCATCTCTACCTAAAGCAGACTGTGGCCTGTGGGACAGCGCGGACCAACCGCAAAGGCTTCCCACAGACATTGGTCACCAAGAACTTGAAGACGGGTGAAAAGGCCAGTATGCGGACTGAAGAGGTACTAGCGCTGAAGTGGCGAGACAAAAAAAGAGACGTCTACATCCTTTCCACAATACACAACGACACCTTGGTGGAACTGCAGAGAAGAAGAGGCGCCGTCCAGAAGCCAAAATGTATCCACGAGTATAACCTATACATGGGGGGGGGGTGGATATGAACGACCAGATGATGCAGCCCTACTTGGCCACCAGGAGATCGCTTTTTTGGTACAAAAAAGTCGCCATTTATTTGATGCAACTAGCCATGTTCAATTCCTATATTATTTTTTCTAAGTGCACCCAAAGTTCCCTGACCTATCTCAGATTTCAAGAAGACGTCCTCACAGCCCTCATCTATCCCCATGGCCAACCCACTCAACTAATTCGCTCTGATGAAGTATCCAGACTCCATGAAAGGCACTTTCCTGAACTTCTCCCTCCTACCCAAACAGGTCGCAAACCCCAAAAAAAATGTCGTGTGTGTTCAAGTAGGGGAAATCGCCGCGACACCCGATACTACTGTCCCGACTGTCCCTCCCATCCAGGCCTCTGTATTGGAACGTGCTTTCGAAGCTATCATACTTCACTGCACTATTAGATGACTTTTTTCCAGTTTCCACTTTCTGCCATTTCTGTGAATGACCCTTAACGACTATGCCTCTGCCAAACATCTTTCTGCCTTCAACGTGAATTGACCTCGGCCTGTTAAATGACCATTCTTTTTGCCTGCCTCCTGAACTGATCATTTGCCCTGCCACTGTACAGCACAGGGGTCTCACATGTGAGGGGCTCCAGAAAAGGTTTTCCGAGTGGAGAAAACATTTTTCTCCAGGTTTTGTTTTCTCGGATTAGGGTCTGGAGACTCGGAGGCTTCGTAGAGATTTGGGTGGGAAGAAGCCTCTACCCCTGTCCTCAGGTCTTACCTGACCAAGGCCTAATGTACAAAGTGCCACCTGCTGCCATCTGAACTGGCCGTGCCTTTGCATGGCACCTGAACTGGCCGTGCCTTTGCATGGCACCTGAACTGGCCGTGCCTTTGCATGGCACCTGAACTGGCCGTGCCTTTGCATGGCACCTGAACTGGCCGTGCCTTTGCATGGCACCTGAACTGGCCGTGCCTTTGCCTGGCACCTGAACTGGCCATGCCTTTGCCTGTTACCTGAACTAGCCATACCTATGCCTGTTACCTGAACTGAACTTTGACTGCTCTGGAACGGTATTCCTGCCTGCTAGAACCACAGGTGAGCCTTTTTTTTTACCCTTTGCTCAGCAGAATGTATTTTGGGGTGCAATTCTTGGTGTATACATGCTATGTGTTAGAAGCCTAAAGGTGCTACTTGCATGTTGGGCTTCTGTATGTGGCCAGGTAGTGGAAAAGTCTGACACATGGGGTATCGCCATACTCAGGACGAGTAGCAGAATGTATTTTGGGGTGTAATTTTGGCTATGTACATTCTACGTGTTATAAAGATCTTCTAAATTGACAACTTTGTAAGAAAAAAATTGGTTTTAATTTTCTTTCCACATTTTCCAAAAACTTGTGGAAAGAAATTACATGTTCAAAAGACTCATTATGCCTCATAGAATATACATTGGGGTGTTTTCTTTCCAAAATGGGGTCACTTTGTGGGTAATTCTATTGTCCTGGTGCTCCAGGGCCTTCAAAAATGTGATAGGTACTCAGGAAATGAAATGTGTAATTTATGCCTTTAGAACACCTGATGGTGCTACATGGATGTTGGGCCTCTGTATGTGGCCAAGCTGTGTAAAAGTCTCACACATTTGGGATCGCCATACTCAGGAGGAGTAGCAGAATGTATTTTGGGGTGTAATTTTTGCTATGTACATGCTATGTGTTGGAAATATCTTATAAATGAACAACTTAGCGTAAAAAAAATGCGTTTTCATTTTTTTTTCCACATTTTCCCAAAACTTCTGGAAAAAAATGAACCGTTCAAAAGACTCATTATGCCTCATAGATTATACGTTAGGGTGTTAGCTTTCCAAAATGGGGTCACTTTGTGGGCGTTTCCATTGTCCTGGTGCTCCAGGGCCTTCAAAAGTGTAATAGGTGGTTGAGAAATGAGATGTGTCATTTATGCTTGTAGAACGCCTGAAGGTGCTACTTCACTGGCGGGCCTCTGTATGTGGCCAGGCTGTGTAAAAGTCTCACACATTTGGTATCGCCATACTCAGGAGGAGTAGCAGAATGTATTTTGGGGTGCAATTTTTGCTATGTACATGCTATGTGTTGGAAATATCTTATAAATTAACAACTTAGCGTAAAAAAAATGCGTTTTCATTTTTTTTCCACATTTTCCCAAAACTTCTGGAAAAAAATGAACCGTTCAAAAGACTCATTATGCCTCATAGATTATACGTTGGGGTGTTAGCTTTCCAAAATGGGGTCACTTTGTGGGCGTTTCCATTGTCCTGGTGCTCCAGGGCCTTCAAAAGTGTAATAGGTGGTTGAGAAATGAGATGTGTCATTTATGCATGTAGAACGCCTGATGGTGCTATTTCAATATTGGGCCTCTGTAAGTGGCCAGGCTGTGTAAAAGTCCCACACATGTGGTATCGTAATACTCAGGAGGCGTAGCAGAATGTATTTTGGGGTGTCATTTGTATACACATGCCATGTGAGAGAAATAACCTATTACAATGAACATTTTGTGGGGAAAAAATAAAAAATAAAAATTCTTCATTTTGCAAAGAATTGTGGGAAAAAAATTACAACATCAAAAAGCTCACCATGCCTCTTACTAAATACCTTGGAATGTCTACTTTCAAAAAAGGGGTCATTTGGGGGGTATTTGTACTTTCCTGGCTTGTTTGGGTCGCAAGAAATGAGATAGGTCACCAGTACATCAGATGTGATCAATTTTGTATGATTCGCACCACCGCTTGTAGACTCTATAACTTTCACAAAGACCAAATAGTATCCACTAATTTGGGTTATTTTTACCAAAGATATGTAGCAATATAAATTGTGGCCAAAATTTATGAAGAAAAATTAATAATTTGCAAAATTTTATCACATAAACTAAGAAAAATTCGTTTTTTTTCAAAATTTTCCGTCTTTTTTCATTTATAGCGCAAAAAATAAAAAACCCAGAGGTGATCAAATACCACCAAAAGAAAGCTCTATTTATGGGAAAAAAAGGACAAAAAAATCATTTGGGTACAGTGTTGCATGACTGAGTAATTGTGATTCAAAGTGTAAGAGCACCGAAAGCTGAAAATTGGTCTGGGCAGGAAGGGTGTTTAAGTGCACAGTAAGCAAGTGGTTAAATAGCACTGATTTTTGTATAAATGACAATGGTCCCAAAAATGTGTCAAAAATGTCTGATGTGTCCGCCATAATGTTGCAGTCACAATAAAAATCGCTGATCGCCGCCATTACTAGTAAAAAAAAAAAAAAAATATTAATAAAAATGCTATAAAACTATTCCCTATTTTGTAAACGCTATATCTTTTGCGCAAAATCAATAATCGCTGAGAATAAAAAAAAAAAAATATATATATATATATATATATATAATGGGGCGCTAGCATAAAAATGATAAGAATATAAAAGGCTAATTAAAAACGTAACAAGAGTGCATTAAAATTAGTAATCGGATAAAAAATGTGGCGCTATTAAAAGTCCACCACTCCAAGGGGGATCGTCCAACAAGAAGAACTACAACGGCAGTTAGATGACAAAGATACATATCTGAAGCTTGCAGGGAATCCCATCATTAAATACAAGGATGACTTGGCCTATCTAGTGGAAAGAGGGGTGACGAAAGGATTATTAAATAAAAAAGAGGGTAAATACCTACAGCCTGTTAGCTGCAAGATCCCAGTTATCTATACGCTGCCAAAGATCCACAAAAATAAAAATAAACCGCCTGGAAGACCGATTGTTAATGGTATTAACTCGGTAGGAGCACGGATCGGCGAGTATATTGATTGGTTCTTACAACCAGTAGTCAGAAAGACCAGATCGTATCTAAGAGATACCAAGCACCTCATCCAGCTACTGAATACTCTTGAGTTCAACTATGGACCTATATATCTGGCCACAGCAGATGTAGCATCTCTTTATACAATTATTAATCACGAAGAAGCCATCCAAGCCACCAAGTGGGCCCTAAAAGAATTAGGTGACCTCAAAATCAAGCAAACAAGATTTTTAGTAGACTGCCTTAAATACAGTCTAGATCACAACTATTTTTGGCATAACAACGAATATTATAAACAAATCTGCGGGATTGCTATGGGAGCAAAATTTGCACCCAGTGTGGCCAATCTATATATGGCAGAGTGGGAGGAAGATGCACTCTACAAGAAGTGGCCACAGCAACTCCTCCTTTTTAAATGATATATCGATGACATTTTAATAATATGGGCAGGTGATAGGGACAGCCTCATCGATTTTGGTTTCGATTTGAATACAAATACCAAAAAATATTAAATTGACCTGGGAAATTAGTGAAGAGAAAATTCATTTCCTCGACCTAGAGATCAGCAAAGAAGAAGGAAAAATAGTTACTCAGACCCACTTCAAACAGGTCGATAGGAACAGCTATCTTCCGCTAGACAGCTGCCATTTTGCTCCATGGCTCCACAACATCCCAAAAGGACAATTTATTAGGCTAAGGAGGAACTGCACCAAATCCGAGACTTTCCGTAAACAGGCCGACTTTATCGGCAAAAGATTTATCCAGAAGGGATACAAGTCCCACTTCATTAAAGAAAAAATTGAAGATGTGGCCTTGATGGACCGACATTTATTAATCCAGGATAAAATTAAAGATACCGGAAATACAGATACTGTACCCTGTGTTATGGACTATACCACACAACATAAAGATATTGAAAAGATTTTTAAAAAACATTGGAGTATTGTAAGGGCGGATAGATATTTGGGGGCTATCCTACCAGCAAAACCTAAAATTTGCTATAGACGGGCCCCCACCCTCAGGAACCTGGTCGCCAAAAATGTCCTTGACCCTCCCCCGAAGAGGAAGTTTTCCTTTTTCGAGGGAAAAGGATTCTATCCGTGCAAAACTTGTTATACGTGTAGACATACCAGAGAAAGTAAGAGAAATAAACTCAATTTTAGATCCGCAGTAACCGGGAAGGAGTACCAGATCAAGGATTTTATATCATGTCATACAGAGGGGGTAGTGTATCTTTTAGAATGCCCGTGTAAAATCCAATATGTAGGCAGAACTAAGAGGGAACTTTGGTTAAGGCTGAGAGAACATACCCAAAACATTAAAAAAAGCTACCCTAAACACAGTCTCTCCAGACATTTTGATGAAGTCCATAATCGCGATCCTTCACTATTAATGGTATGGGGTATTGAGAAATATAAACCCCACTGGAGAGGTGATAACAAAGTCAGAAAATTAAGCCAAGCCGAGTCTCGATGGATTCATGAATTATGTACACTATTCCCTACAGGACTAAACGTAGAATTCGATCTTAATTGTTTTATATCCAATTATTAATTGATATTTCTATTTATTTATGACCTTTTATTATATTTTAACCAATAATCAATTTTAATTCATTCATATTTATTCCCTTGTGATTTCAACTAACCGGGAATGCTCTTATTAGCCCTAGTATATTTATATTTATCTTGGAATGGTTATATTAGCTCCACTATTGGGCTAGTTCCCCCTCTTTGCCTCTCACACCCTAGATCCTATTTCAGGTTGGACCCTTGTCCCTGAGGTATTTTTCTGATTGTTATCACTTACTTACCACTACCTATTATTTGGTGCCTCTTTTCGGATTATAGTTTGCAAGCCCTATAGTCTGTGTCGGCAAAGGAGCAATCACTTATACCTATAGATGACCTTTCTGTGCAATTCGTTCTGGGATTGCTTTATTTTGTGTTATGATAGATGGAGCTATGTTCTCTGTGCTTTTTACCATTAACACTTATTTATTTATGTTTTATACAAATATTAAATGTAGGGAAGATTGATTCCAAGTCTTGTTTCTATTGTTACATTACCTGTCATTTGGTCTTCTAACAGTAGTGTCTATCTCACCCTTGTGTGTGGGTGTTGTTTCCAGACCCTGTTCGCTAGATGGCGCTGTGTTGGATCGGTTTTTTATTCCGTTTTTAATGTATCTATTATTCATCCTATTCACTGTATTGACCGTTAATATATTGCTGGATCTGGGTCATGCTTGTATTTTTCCTCGTTGCCTGCTATTTAGCCTCCCAGCGACATTTGACCTATTGTAATAACAGGTGTTGTTTCCAGACCTCTCCCGCTAGATGGCGCTGTTCTAATCAGCTTTTAAATCGGCTTTTAATTTCAATATTTTTACCCGTTCTTTGAGTTTAACTTGATGTATTAATTACCTATTAGATGCCACCTGTATTTGCTCAATTAGCTCGGCTGATTGATACCAATTAAGTGGTTGCTCTGACAACTACCACTATATTAAGTCACCGCTGTTCACCATGCTCTGAGTCTTTTGACAAAGTCACGTGGGCGTGACGTAACGCGTAAGGAGAGGAGAGCCAGAGCCTGGTGACGTTTAGTTGTGTGGGATCTCGGCCGGGAGCCCACACTGTTTTTTTATCCACCGCTGCATTGACTCTGCATGTAATGTAAGTTATTTGCTGCTTATTTAATAAATCTGTTAAACTACTACACAATGGAGCGCGTCAATCTGTTTGCTCACATGTCCGCCTGAGAGGAGCTGGCAGGGACGCAGTCAGAGGATCAGATCCGGAGGAGGTGGATGCCCAAGCCTAGTAAGGTTGTTTTTCCTTACCTATAAGGTAAGGGGTTGGGGGAAACAGCCTAGGACATCTGCATGAAAAGGAGCACCACGTTTAACTCTTCAAGACAATTACGAATACAAAACCCACCACTTCACCTGGAGATTGCTTATGAATTGTGCACTTTATATGGGAATACCTGTTTGATTGCACAGGACTTGTTTTCAATTTTAACACCTTTATCTTGGACTCACGGCAATTTATTTATTGAACACAGGTTTATTTGTGCTTTTTGTCTTTAAATGCACAGGTCTATTCATTCACGGATTGCCTTTTTGCACATAGTGTTCTCATTATTTATTTATTGCATTTTACACGTTATTTGCTACTCATTATTTATATATTATTTATTTTTCACTTGAATATTTATTGCCACTCATAGTTTTATTGCACTATTTTTATCCATTTATTTTGACACATGGGATGTGGATTTTTATTGTTTGATCTATTCGTTTGATGCTGTTTGTATAGCTCTATTCACTATTTGATGCTATACGCCTTGTTTTATTTCATTAATTTCTTTGGACGCTGTGTCTGGAGCCACCCTTGTTGGACGATCCCCCTTGGAGTGGTGGACTTTTAATAGCGCCACATTTTTTATCCGATTTACTAATTTTAATGCACTCTTGTTACGTTTTTTAATTAGCCTTTTATATTCTTATCATTTTTATGCTAGCGCCCCATTATTTATATATTTATATATATTTATTCTCACTGATTGCTGGTGTGTGAACACCTTGATGGTGGCTGCGGCAGTCGTTGCTATTGCTGATTAGCTGTTTAATTTTAGCTCCCCCCCCTCCCCTTTTTTGGTTTGCGCAGTTGTACACCCCCCCTTTTACAATCAATAATCGCTAATTGCGATTTTTTTTTTTTTTTTCTTTTTTTACCAAAAATATGTAGAAGAATACATATCGGCCTAAACTGAGGAAAAAAAATGTTTTTTTTTATATATTTTTTTTGGGGATATTTATTATAGCAAAAAGTAAAAAATATTTTTGTTTATAACGCAAAAAATAAAAACCGCAGGGGCGATCAAATACCACCAAAAGAAAGAAAAGAAAGCTCTATTTGTGGGAAAAAAAGGACGCCAATTTTGTTTAGGAGCCACGTCGCATGACCGCGCTATTGTCAGTTAAAGCGACGCAGTGCCGAATCGCAAAAAGGGGCCTGATCCTTTGGCTGCAAATTGGTCCGGGGCTGAAGTGGTTAAAGGGTAAGTTCACCTTTACAGAAAAATCTGTAAGGTGAATTTGCACAGGACCCACTCCTCACACCAATCCCCCCCCCCATCCCGCTGACCTGGACCGCGGCAATCTCCCTTTCTGAGCCCTGGTATATCTGCATCAGGAGTCCGGGGCTTAGGAAGCCCCTCGGCATCCACATGTCTTCTTTCCAGCTGACCGGACGGGCTATGCAGCTGCTGATTGGTCGGTGCCGCCCATGTGATGGCGCTGACCAATTAGAATGCTCCGAAACGTCCCTCCTGACGAGGTACATTTTGGACATTCAGCTAAGGGAATTTCTAAGCCCCGGACTCCTGACATGGATATACCGGGGCTTAGAACTTGAGATTGCCGTGGTCCTGGTCAGCAAGACCGAAGGGGGGGGGGAGGAGGGGGTCCTGTGTAAGTTTACCTTACAGATTTTTCTGTAAAGATGAACTTACATTTTAAGGGGGCAAATTCTTCTGGTCCTTAAGTGGTTAAAGAGGAGGTCCAGCCCCCCCCCCCCATCCATAAAATGAGGTCAGCAGCTACAACTTGTGGTAAGGGACTCTAGCAGTAAAGCCTTTAGGCTTCCTTATGGCGATAAGTGCACTGCGCTTTCTAACAGGCCCGGCGTCCGAGGAAGGAGGAGAGGGGCTGAACTTCCGGGGACCTCCCCAAATCCCGAAAGTGGGGGATGGGTACCTTTTTTGTTTTTTTTTTTTTTTTTTTTTTTTTTTTTTTTTTTTTTTTTTTAAGGTACGCTTTAAGGGCTTGTTTAGGCTTGTGGTGGAATTGCACAGACCAGCTCTGAACCTTCCTATTTTTCTCTCCCCCCCCCCCCCAATGATCCTCCTCTTCTTGATATTCCACCATAGGAAGCCGCTTACTATGATGGTACACCTGCAGGTCAATCCCGAGCAGTGCTGCCTGTGTCCATAAAATATATAAATATTATACACATACACAGTGACAATACAATTCTGCGAATGGGGTAGGAGCCAACCTCCACCAATCTAGGCAAACATCCTATTCACCGGATGGATCCGACACCCATGACAGGTGTCAAATAAGCAGAGAATGTATATCACGATGTCCCCACCGAATACAGGCGTCTCTCCCCAACGATGTGGCCAAATGAGATTTGTAGATCAGAAAAAAGAAAAGCGCCTCATAGTGTAGCTGGTAGCCGTTTTATTTGAAAAATGTACTCATTCCATTAAGAACACATAAAATGGAGCCAGTATGCCAAGTTGCGCTCCAACCACGATGGCGGAAGTAACGTATCGCATACGTAACTGATGCTTTTCGTCAGCACGTCTGATGTCTTCAGGGGTCATGTGATTCATGACCTCCCCGAAGAAATCAGACGTGCCAATGAAACGTGTTGGCACGGAAACGTTCAGGGAGCCTTTAGTATGTAATTGTTGATGTTCCCCCAGTCCTCCTCTGTCAGGTCCAAGCCTAACTCCCTTTCCCAAGCCGCACAATCTATACCCGACTTGGCTAGTTTTTCACTAAAGAGGTGAATTGATGATATATCAAGGTGGGCAGTTTGCCTTCTCTATGAATGCCGAATCTGGATGTATGGCCAGAAAGTATTAGATATAGTGGAGAGTTCCTATAGGCACATAAAGCACCCTAAATAAATACAAATGCATATATTAGTTCAATTTCAAGGGAATATACAAAAAATAATTCAAGTGAAATACATATATAAATACTTGGTGCATTCAGGGATTGTGACTAAAAACTCTCAGCCGGTAGGTTGTAACTCCAATATGTAGGAGATACTGAAATCAGTCCATGCTAGTTGGTATCGGCAATCCAATGTGCACCAACATCCTGACAAGGGGAATGCCAACCTGAGCCTGGTATCCCACTGGGAGGAGTATGGACGGTAAGCTTGAATAGTGTAGTAAGTTGTTTGTTACCTATAGTTAATCAAAACATAATATTATATGATCTGTCAATGACAATACGTGTCATTGAGTAAGCATGGTAGCTAGGTCTGAGAGAAACATATCCACACGGATGTAATATAAAGTTGGACTTCAAAAATAACTGTTAGCCCCCTTTCACACTGTGCTGCCCCAGGCGTCAGTGGTAAAGCGGCGCTATTTTTAGCGCTGCTTTACCATCGTTTTAGCAGCGCTATTTGCCCACTAGCGGGGCGGTTTTAACGCCCCGCTAGTGGCCAAAAAAGGGGTTCAATCCGCCCGCAAAATGCCGCCACAGTGGCGTTTTGCCGTCGGTATAGCAGCGCTGCCCCCATTGATTTCAAAGAAGCTTCTGGCAGGACTTTTTCTGACGCCCTGCCAGTGCGGCCCTCCAGTGTGAAAGCCCTTGGGCTTTCACACTGGAGTGAATGGAGCAGCTGTTTTAGGGCGGTTTGCAGGCAATATTTTTAAAGCTATAGCGCCTGCAAAACACCCCAGTGTGAAAGGGGTCTTAAATGAACAATCTGGGAGCTTAGGTGTCCAGATAAAACACAGCTGCAACTGTACTACATCAGGGCTACAAAGAGAGAATCCACACCGAATGTCCTGCAAAGGTATGAAGAGGGTTCCACATACAGTATAATATGCAAACTGAAGGGAGTAACTTATTGGTGCTGACTCACCCCAGATAAATTGAAAAAATGCTTGCTAGTGTATATTTATCAAATGCGTAGATTATGAAGTCTTAGGCAAGACAATGCACTAAGATGGCCTGGTAGATTTGGACCTACAGACAAATGCACACAATAAAAGGAAAATATAACCCTCCAAACATAATAAAGAAAGTTAAGATATAATGTCTCCCAGGATGGAGTGCAGGCATCGCATCAATGTGCTTGCTGAATGATTATCATTGTACCTGTATGCAGCATGTGGACATCATGGCTCCCAGGAACTCCAGCGGCTTCTCCAGTGCCGCATAAAGCTATTTATACTTCTCCCAGATGCGTTGCAAAATGGACGTCCAGACACACACATGGCAATCTGTTGGGGCAGTCTATATCACGAAGTGCTGCTGTGGAGCGTCTTATGTCGGTAAGACAAAACGTCCCCTTTTTTGTAGGATAAGAGATCATGTGTCAGCCATTTCGAAAAAAAAAAATGGAAACTCCCAAAAGCAGACACATGGGTCTATACCATAATCACAATTTAACAATGTAGAGAAAGCGAAAGGATTTTGGGACTTTAAATGAGGCATGAATATGTGTATAATGTTAAGTAGGATATCTAATTTTAAATAAACTAGATGTCACAATCGCCACAGGGAGATTTATATACCCATAATCTATTAATAATCCAAAGTCCAAGAAATTATATTTAATTGATAAATAGTTTGAATATGATGTATAAGGCATTATAAAATACAATACCTGGATTAGGCAAGAAAGAGCATAATACTACCGTAATAATCATTACATGAACATGTTTAATATCAATATTGGATACACGAGATTTAGGTTGGTCTTGTTAATTGGTCTCTCTGCCCCAGGGTTGTGACCCGCCCAGCTCCTCCCCCTGCCCATCTCCCTTGAGGCGATGGGGTGGGCCGGACCTTGGCTCATCGGCGTCATGCCAGCACGTATGACGTCTGACGCGGAGGTGCATGCTGTTGCTTATCTCCATTTCACGTGGCCTAGAGGGTGGAGCAGACTTCTGCCGGGGTAATCTTACCAGAGGCGGGAAGCTCGTTCCGTCCTATATACGGCCTTAACGTTGTTGCATGACATTGGCCAGGACACGCCCCAGGTTGTGGGTGCCTTAGCCGGAAAGGGGCCGCTAGGATCACTCTACACTTTTCCATTAAGGGGAAGAGGTTCCATGGGTTTCCATCTCCATCTCAGGTAACTAGGGGGTTTCGCAGGTCCCTATACATACACGTGTACACCTTCACACGATTATCCACCTGGACGCACACACACATACACACCAGTCTTTGTGTAACACACTGGCTTTTTAATTTCTATTTTTTGTCATTTACCAGCTACCGTATTTATTGGCGTATAACACGCGCCAGCGTATTTAAATGCCCATCAGTGCATCCTTGCCCTAGTGTCCATTGCAGCCTTGTGAGTGCAGCCTTGCCCCAGTGTCCAGTGCAGCCTTGTCCCCAGTGTCCTCTGGGGGCAAGGCTGCACTGGACTCTGGGGGCAAGGCTGCACTGGACTCTGGGGGCAAGGCAGAGTCCAGTGCAGCCTTGCCCCCAGAGTCCAGTGCAGCCTTGCCATGTATTTAAAATTGGCGCCGCCGTGCCGAGATCGCCACTGAGATCGCAGGGACTGGGCGGAGCCGAGATACACATAGCCGAGAAAACTCAGACTCTGAAGGCCAGGACAGTGACAGTCCCAGACTGAGACATCTCTTTCCTGTAGAGGACATGGGACAGTTACTCAGGGCAATCTATACATCCGAGGAAATCCCCGGGCCCCCAGTACAGGTATCAGCCCGGGATAAGATGTATAAGGGATTAGGGAAACCTCAGTCCAGGGTTTTCCCAGTGCATCAGACCCTTAAGGAAGTGAAAGGAACCGGAGAGGAAGGTCCTTAAACTTAAAACCTGGAAGAGAAGGTTTCCATTTGGGGAGGAAGAAGAAGAGAAGTTCTTCAAGACCCCCAAATTGGATGCAGCCCTTTCCCAGGTCTCTAAAATCCGATTTGTCCTTTGAGGATTCAGGTAGTATTAAAGACCAAATGGATAGAAGGGCCGAGACGCTTCTGCGCAGAGCATGGGATGCCAATGCGGCAGCCATGGCACCTGCTTTGGCGTCTGCCTGCGTAGCTAGAAATGCTAACGCATGGCTAGGCAGGCTCTCTGGCCATGTCTCTAGAGAAAATATTTCCAAGGAAGTTATGGATTCTCTAGAGGTAATAAACAGGGCTGTAGCATATTTAGCCGATGCAACAGTGGAAGTGATTAGAACCACGGCTAAATCAGCGGCACTCCTGAACTCCGCAAGGAGGGCTAACTGGGTCAAATCATGGCAAGGGGACCATATGTCCAAGTCTCGACTCTGCGGGTTACCTTTTTGAAGGCTCCCAGCTTTTTGGTCCCGGATTGGATCAGGTCCTGTCACGATTGGCAGAAAAAGGGAAGAAGTTCCCGGTTAAAGCCAAAAGAGAGAAGGGCAGAAAGTTTTTTTCGTGCCCCTACTAACCAGGGCCAATTTAGGGTCAAAAAGGACACAAACAAAAGGTGGGGGAAGGGAAAGAGCGGACAGAAAGGTGGCCTGCTCTTTTCTGGACCTAAGGACACCAACAAACAAAGTGACGCCAGTGTCAGGGTAGACTTTCTCGATTTGTCCCTCAGTGGAGAAGGATCTCAGAAAGCCCCTATATACTACAGATTTTGACAGAGGGTTATCGTATGGAACTTCTCTTCCCTCCCCCTCAAAATTTTACTCTGACACATCTCCCCAAAGATCCACTGAGAGCAGCAGGGTTGTTGGACAATTTGCAGGGATTGGCGGACCAAGAGGTGATCGTCCCCGTTCCATCAGACAAGCTCTTCCAGGGGTTTTACTCCCATGTATTTACAGTCCAGAAACCTTCAGGGAAATTTCGCCTGATGTTAAATCTCAGGATGCTGAACAAGTTTCTGCGACAAAAGAGCTTCCGGATGGAAAGCATTTATACTGTGTGCAAACATCTATTGAAGGATTCCTTCATGGCCACAGTAGATCTGAGGGACGCATACCTCCACGTGCCGATTGCCCAGGAGCACCAATCCCTGCTGAGGTTCGCAGTCCTTACAAGCAGGGGGATAGAACACTGGCAATACCGGGCGCTCCCTTTCGGGTTATCAGCAAGCCCAAGAGTGTTCACAAAGGTCTTGGCAGAGGTTGTTGCTTATCTGCATTTACAGGGGGTATCTCTGATACCCTACCTAGACGACCTCCTGATCTACGGACAGTCTCCAGAGCAAGTGAGAGCGGACGTAGACAGGGTAATCTGCACTTTAGAAAGTCTGGGCTGGATAGTGAACAGGGAAAAATCATCCCTGGTGCCATCCCAGATAAAGACTTTCCTAGGATACTCAGTGGATGCAGGGGTTCAGAAGCTTTTTCTCCCAGAAGAAAAAAGGTTAAAGGTAGTAGCAGCGGTTTCCTCTTTAATGGAACCCAGGGACTGCTCTCACAGGCAGGTAATGAGGGTCTTAGACCTAATGACCTCCTGTATTCCGGCAGTTCCCTGGGCTCAGCTACATTCCAGGGAGCTGCAGTTCTTCCTCCTTTCATCCTGGGACAAAAAGGAGTCACTGGAAGGGAGGATAGCCATTCCAACAAGGGTAAGGGCCTCCCTAAATTGGTGGCTGGATCAGGACAGACTCATGGCAGGTCGTCCCTGGACCCAGTGGAGCCCTGCAAAAATGACCACAGACGCAAGCTCCTGGGGTTGGGGGGCCCACCTGGGGGAGCTCCAAGCGCAAGGATCCTTGGCCCCGATCCAGGCAAGAGCCTCCTCCAATTACAGGGAGCTTCTTGCGGTGGGTCAGGCTCTAAAGGCCTTTGGAAGCAGGATTCAGGGACTAGACGTCCAAATCCTCTTGGACAATGTGACAGCCGTTTCTTATCTCAACCGTCAGGGGGGCACAAGGTCCAGAAGACTGCTAACGTTGGCCTTGGAAATTCTGAGTATGGCCTAGAGGGTCCTTCAGTCCATATATGCGATCCACATAAAGGGGACCACCAATGTGGTGGCAGTTTTCCTGAGCCGTCAACCCATCCATCAGGTGGAATGGGAACTAAACCAGATCGTATTCCTCCAGATAAGTCACAGATTTGGGGTTCCCGAAATAGACCTTTTTGCCCACAGAGGGAACAGGAAGGTGGAGCGGTTTTTCTCCTTCACCAGGGAGGGAGGATCAGAGGGAATAGATGCTCTAGCACAGACGTGGGATTGTCAACTAGCATATGCCTTCCCTCCACTAGCTTTGATTCCCAGGGTGCTACAGAGACTAGCCTACTCAAGGTGCAGGCTGATTCTGATAGCACCTTGGTGGCCCAAGAGGACTTGGTTTGCTACTCTGAGAAAATGGTCGGTTGCTCCTCCTTTTCCTCTCCCAATCAGGCAGGATCTCCTTCTGCAGGGGCCAGTCGTTCACCCCGATCCGGGGTTCTACAATTTGACGGCGTGGCTCTTGAGAGGGAGATTCTCAGAGGCAAAGGATGCTCCGACAGGGTGATTGAGACCCTCCTGAGTAGTCGGAAACCGGTCACTAGAAAAATTTATTCAAAGGTTTGGAATACTTTTTCTCACTGGTGTCGGGATAGAGACGTATCTAGACCCTCTATACCAGTAATACTCGAATTTCTGCAGTCAGGGGTGGACAAGGGAATTGCCACAAACACTCTGAAGGTACAGATAGTGGCCCTATCGGTATTCTTGGACCAGAGGCTCACACGGGAGCCCCTGATTAGGAGATTCCTAGTCGCTAGGGGAAGATTAACCCCCATAAAGGTTGAGATTTCCTCCATGGAATCTAACGCTGGTCCTGGAGGCGTTGACAAAAACGCCTTTCAAACCAGTTCAGGAGATCTCCATAAAAGTTTTGACACTTAAGTTAGCTTTTTTTACTGGCCATCACAACAGCCAGAAGGGTAGAGCCTTTTCTGTTAATATTGGAAGATAGAGTGGTGCTGAGGCAAGACCCACTTTTTATTCCCAAGGTCGCATCACAGTTTCATCGATCTCAGGAGATCATTTTGCCCTCCTTTTGTGAGAACCCAAAGAACAAAGGAGAGGAAAAATTTAAGTTTTTAGATGTCAGGAGGTGTTTACTGACATTTGGAGAGAGTGAAGGATTTTAGGAAATCTACTCCGCTTTTAGTTCTTTTTAGCGGCCCTAAAAAGGGAGGGCAGGCTTCTAGATCTACAGTGGCTAGATGGATTAGGCAGACCATAGGAATGGCGTATGAGCAGTCAGGCTCCCCAGTACCAGCAAACCTTAAGGCCCACTCAACCAGGTCTTTGGCGGCCTCTTGGGCGGAGAAAGCAGGAGCCTCAATAGAACAGATTTGCCGAGCAGCCACATGGGCAAGGCAGGACACCTTCTTAAAGCACTATAGAGTGGATCTGCTAGCACCTCAGAATCTGAGGTTCGGAAGGAAGGTCTTACAGGCGGTGATCCCACCCTAAGGTAGGCCTTGAACTTCTTGTCCATCTCTCAGGTGTGCCGTCCTGGAGGATGACTAGAGAAAATTGACAGTTACTTACCGGTAACTGCTTTTCTAGGATATCTTCCAGGACGGCAGGCCTACTTCCCACCCTTGGTTTTTTTAACGCAAGTACTACGGGAAGAGTTTCTCTCTGGCACGGATAGTCTATTACTTTGGTAGAACTGAGGTGCAGGGGGAAGGGAGGGGCCTTTTAACATCATGTGTTGATTGTGTTTCCTGTCAGGTGGACCAGTCATCTCTCAGGTGTGCCGTCCTGGAAGATATCCTAGAAAAGCAGTTACCGGTAAGTAACTGTCAATTTTCCTGAAGGCCTGATGGGTTTCTTCCATGCGGATGTAGGTTGGTAGTGCATTCCATAGCCGTGGTCCTTGGACATTGTGTGTATTTGTCTGTAGGTCCAAATCCACCAGGCCATCTTGGTGCATTGTCTTGCCTAAAACTTCATAATCTACGCATTTGATAAATATATACAGGCAAGCATTTTTTTCAATTTATCTGGGGTGGGTCAGCACCAATAAGTCCCCCCCCTTCAGTTTGCATATTATATGTGGAACCCTCTTCATACTTTTGCATGACATTCAGAGTGAATTCTCTCTTTGTAGCTCTGATGTAGTTATACATTTGCAGCTGTGTTTTATCTGGACACCAAGGCTCCCAGATTGTTCGTTTAACAGTTATTTTTGAAGTAAGTCCAACTTTATTTTACATCTGTGATGATATGTTTCTCTCAGACCTAGCTACCATGCTTACTCAATGACATGTATTGTCGTTGACATATATAATATAATATTATGTTTTGATTAACTATAGGTAACAAACAATTTACTACGCTAGTCAAGCTTACTATTCATACTCCTCCCAGTGGGTCGGCATTCCCCTTGTCAGGAGGCACATTGGATTGCCCCAATACCAACTAGCATGGAGTGATTTCAGTATCTCCCACATATTGGAGTTACAACCTACCGGCTGAGAGTTTTTAGTCACAATTCCTGAATGCACCCATGTATGTAATATATGTATTTCGCTTGAATTATTTTTTGTATATTCCCTTTAAATTGAACTAATATATTCATTTGTATTTATTTAGTAAAAACAAATGTCCATGCATATTCCTGAGGAAGCCATATGGCGAAACATGTTGAACTAATGTGTGGAAAATTGAACAGACACCTGGATACACTATACAGATTAAGTGATATCTGTTGTTTTTAGTGCAATTACTGTCTGTCTTTTTTCACGTATGTGTAATAAAATCATTTCTTTTTTCATACTCTGTTATACATTATATTTACCAAGCACCCACAAAGTCCCCACATTGCCAAAATATTTTTTGTTTTTTTCCCTCTGTCTTTTCTATAAAGGGACAATGGTGCCAATTTCTATATCAGTGTTTTGACCATTCCTATCCCTTATTCAAATGTAATACTGACATAATCACACACATAGGTTAAACTTGATGCACGTGTCTTTTTTCAGCCTCACGTACTATGTAACTATGTAATGCTACATTGGTATATAGGGGAGCTGGAATTTAGAAAAAAAGTTAACTTGGCCTTTTAAGAGATGCATATTTTAACAAGGTTGCCAAGGAATTGCAAGGGTTTCTTAAAGACCAGGTCGACTTTTAAAAAAAGAAATGAGGAGCACTGAGGAGCACTTTAGGTCCACTGCATTCTGCCATAGAGGAAATGCCAGAGCATACAAGTCAGAGAAGCAACTCGTCCACTAGCCATATTTCCCTCCGATCATGCAGAGGGGAGGAGCCAGAGGGGAGGAGCCAAAGCATATGCAACCAGTGGCCCGGGGGCCACATGTGGCCCGCGGAGCCCTCTGATGTGGCCCGCGACCTCCTGCTCTGGGATAAAATAGAATAGAGTACTGTTGTTAAAGATCAGTTTTATTAAGAAAATCACTGTGTATTTATGGGCATATCTATTCTGCAGTGGTTACTGGGCTGCTTACAAACTGATCCGCAGGTACAGAATAGTGCACCTGCGGGTTACCTGCACTGAGCTATACACTTCTGTTATTAC
The DNA here is from genome assembly GCA_028564925.1 of Lithobates sylvaticus. NCBI lineage: Eukaryota > Metazoa > Chordata > Amphibia > Anura > Ranidae > Lithobates > Lithobates sylvaticus. Next base: position 152,353,589 of record CM053033.1, read on the forward strand.
CTGCGAGTTTGGCGAGCTTTCTGAAAGTGCACCAAACATGCAGAATATAATGGAAGTCTATTTCAAAGTGCAGGAAATCCAAAGGTGTGGTGCAGGGAAACTGCAGCGCATCTGTGTGAAAGCAGCCTTGGGTCCCTCTCACATGGTCAGTCTGACTCAATTGGACCCTCCATTCACCTCCTAAGGAGTAGCAAATGTAAACTGACTTGTGTCCTACCTCCAATCCAATCCGGAAAAAAAAAAAAAAAAAAAAGAGTATTAGTGGGCTGTGTCCGTGTCCACTCTGCATATACAGAGCAGACACGGACCTGCCATCCGCCCGCAACCGGTTACCAAGTCTTCAAAAGGTTGGGCACCCCTGCTTTAGAAGATGCGGAAAGAGCTGCTGAGCGCCATCACAGACACATTGGGCATGAAGGAGCAAAATGTGGGACTTTTTTTTGCATGGGCTTTGCAGCCCCAAAAAAATGAATATTTCCTGTCTATCAAAAGCTGAAGGACATTTCTTTGTCATTTTTTTTACATTACAGAAACCTGACATTTTAACAGGGGTCTGTAGATTGTTATATCCACTGTAGGTCCGCCGATTGGGAAAAAAGGCTTCCCTCAGGCCAGGAAGAAACCAGAAAAAAATGCCTTTTCGTTAGCCCAGGAAATGCAACAAACAAGCGGAAACAAAATGTGGTCCTTTCAGAAAAGGAGGAACAGGGAAGACTTCATTCGGAATTTCTTCCACACACAGAATCTGCAAAAAAATTTACAGGAAAACTCCTCTCCTGAGATCAATCAGCCTGGGTTCAGACTATAGCGAATTCGCAGCGGGGCAAAAATACTGCGAATTTGCTGCAGAATTGAAAACCCATTGTTTTCAATGGGGCACGTTCACACATGTCCGGTGCATGCGCAATGCGAATTGTCACAAACACGCAACCGTTCTTGGTGCGTATCAGGTGCGAATTCAGGCCCATTATCTTCTATGGGCACGCATCTGATTCGCACCTGGCTTGCGTTCTGAACAGAAATTCGCAAGTCATTGTACCACCTCTTTAGGGGAAGTCCACGCCCAATTTTTGAAAAAAAAAATCGGCATGGATTCCCCCTCCAGAGGCATACCAGGCCCTTAGGTCTGGTATGGATTTTAAGGGTACCCCCTACGCCGAAAAAACGGCATGGGGGTCCCCCCAAAATCCACACCAGACCCTTATCAGAGCACGCAGCCTGGCAGGTCAGGAAAGGGGGTGGGGGGACGAGCGAGCGCCCCCCCCCCCCCTCCTGAACCGTACCAGGCCGCATGCCCTCAACATGGGGGGTGGGTGCTTTGGGGAAGGGAGGCATCCTGTGGCCCCCCCCACCCCAAAGCACCTTGTCCCCATGTTGATGAGGACAAGGGCCTCTTCCCGACAACCCTGGCCGTTGGTTGGCGGGGTCTGCGGGCGGGGGGGGGGGGGGGGGGGGTTAACGGAATCCGGGAGCCCCCTTTAATAAGGGGGCCCCCAGATCCCGGCCCACCCTATGTGAATGAGCATGGGGTACGATGTACCCCTACCCATTCACCTAAGGTGTAAAGTGTAAATAAAAAAAAACACACCTCCTTCTCCTTCTCCGAGTCGTCGCTCTCTCTGGCCGGAATGGCAGAGCCGCGCTGTGTTGGGACTTGTATAGGGACAAGGGGGCAGGGTCACATGGTGACCCAGCCCACATATGATGTCACAGTCCCGGAGGATGCTGGGACTGTGACATCATAGGGGGCGGGGTCACCATGTGACATGAGCATGTGACCTTGTCCCTATATAAGTTCCAACACAGTGCGGCTCTGCCATTCCGGCCAGAGAGAGCGATGACTCAACAGAAGAAGAAAAAAGAAGCCGGACTTCTCCGCTCGGTAAAAGAGCTAGGTAAATAGCGGAGGAGTCCGGCAAGAAGACCCCCGGAGCAGTGCAATAAAATATTTTTTTTTAAATTGTGTTTTTTTTTTTATTTACACTTTACACCTTAGGTGAATGGGTAAGGGTACATCGTACCCCATACTCATTCACATAGGGTGGGGGTTGGGATCTGGGGGCCCCCTTATTAAAGGGGGCTCCCGGATTCCGATAAGCCCCCCGCCCGCACACCCCGACAACCAACGGCCAGGGTTGTCGGGAAGAGGCCCTTGTCCTCATCAACATGGGGACAAGGTGCTTTGGGGTGGGGGGGGCCCGCAGGGTGCCCCCCCCTTCCCCAAAGCACCCGCCCCCCATGTTGAGGGCATGCGGCCTGGTACGCTCGTTCCCACCCCCCTTTCCTGACCTGCCAGGCTGCGTGCTCGGATAAGGGTCTGGTGTGGATTTTGGGGGGACCCCCACGCCGTTTTTTTTTCGGCGTGGGGGGTACCCTTAAAATCCATACCAGACCTAAGGGCCTGGTATGCCTCTGGAGGGGGAACCCATGCCGTTTTTTTTTATAAAAAATTTGGCGTGGATTTCTCCCTCAGAAGTAGTAAAATGAGTTGTGAATTCAGCTAGCAGCGGCTTCGCACCTAAAACGCGGACAATCCGCAGAACAGCCAGCGTTTCACTGCGCAGTCACGCAGGGCACTGAAAACGCAACGCACTAGTCTGAACCCAGGCTCAAACTCCAGGTATTATAAAGGAAAGGTGTTTTATTCAATTGTACCAGTACAAAAGCGTGATCCTTGCATGCCAAAAGAGAAAGCCGAAATCACACACAGTGGGATGTACAGCCCCCTCGTATACTTGCAATATACAGCTATAATGCTTCTATTGGCTGAGAAAACACTGATAGCTCATGGTACATACTTTATTGCTAATCAGTGCTCCTTTACAGTCTGTTACCATATATGGCAAAGCTTCTTACTTTCCAGCCTTAAACAGCTACGTAATCACTCTATGATTTACTATAGGGTTAGTTAAAACAAAAGACAACAAGTTAATGCAACATGCACTCAGAAGCCATTTTAAAAATCAGTCTCCAGTTTTTTAAATACAATAGTCACACAATAAACATTTAAAACTTTTCTAACACAAATTCTGGCAGAAGCTCTGAAAAAGTTCATACAGGGCATAGGAGTTATCCTGTATTTGGATGATCAAATTAAAATATCAGTGCAGCGCAACATAAGAGTAGTATCCAAATGTCCATGAACTCAGTCCAAAAGACAACCTCTGTGAAAAAGGTGCTTGATGTCAGACAGTGTTGCAGGTGAGTCCAGCCCATCCACCACAGACAACTCAATCCTCTCATCTCGTGTATCCGACCTAAAAAGGTCACTCTGCATTTTTTCTCCTTCTGAAACACGCACCTTCAACGATCAGATGTCGTGAAATTAATATTCCAGAGGGCAATTATAAAAGAAATGAGAGGAACTAGTGTTCTCCATATTGGCAATTTATTTTAAAATGGATTCAAAACCACTTGCATACAAAGCACTTAAGCCAAGTGCAAGCGAACTGGCATATCTGGAAAACAGCATTCAAACCACAAAGATGACCACAGGTGATGTGAAACGTGACTCCTCCCCTCTGTACGCGTTACGTCCATGGGTGGGACTTCAGCGGGATCAGAGCCATGTAGCCAACCCACTCTAAATGATGAATGCCATAGCAACAAGACATTAACACAGCAGCACAGCCACACTAGATATCCAGCCTGGGAATTCAAGCAGCGAAAGAATTGATACAAATATGTTTAAAAGTGAATCGTATCCCAAAACTAATTTTAATAATTTATCTTTATCACTTTTTACAATTAAGGGGGTGTTTAACATAAAAATATGCACTGGGAGAATATATAATACTAAAATCATCCAGTGCAATACCTCTCCCCTGATCCAATTAAAGGGGCACTCCACCCTCTAGGCATGTAACACAAGATCATGATTAAAGAAGATAGATAAATTAATAAACATGTAATGAATGAAAATTGAATAAATTGATGCAACGTCCCACCACGGACATCTTTTTACAGGTAAACAAAATACAAATACCATAGTCGGGTATAGGCCGACCCGAATATAAGCAGAGGCACCTAATTTTACCACAAAAAATGGAATAACTTATTGTCTCCAGTATAAGCCTAGGGTGAGAAATGCGCAGCTACTGTAAATGGAAAATGGGGTCAACAATGCCCATTTGCAGCCTCACTGTGCCCATTTGCATTCCTAGATGCCCCCTATCTGCAGCCAAAATTTGGGGTCTCTGGACCCAAAGGGTCCTGAAATAACATTGCTGCAGATGGACACAGTTGACCGTTTTTTTTTTTTTTTTTTTTTTTTTGGGGCCCCGTATCTTGGGGCCACTTGGCGCTAGGAACCCCAAATTTGGTATGCAAACTAGCACTACAACATATCCAAAGATGGCGTTCCTATTACTAAGTGGCCCTGAGATACAGGGCCCCAAAGTCGGTTCGGAAAATGTCAAGCACTTTCTGCAGCAGAGAATGACATTTTCCGAACTGACTTTGGGGCCCCTGTATGTCGGGGCCACTTAGTGCTAGGAACCCCATCTTTTGATATGCTGTTGGTTCCACTGGGTTTGCACACCAAATTTGGGGTTCCTAGAACCAAGAGGCCCCGAGATACAGGGCCCCAAAGTCGGGTCAGAAAATGTAATTTTCTGCTGCAGAAAAGTGCTTGACTCGAGTATAAGCTGGGGGGGAGCACTTTCAGCACAATAAAATGTGCTGAAAAACTCGGCTTATTTTTGAATATATACGGTACTAAAAAATCTTAGACACATCCTAAAAAAATATCACTAATCATATGTACAATTTCTGTCAGAAATAAAGCAATGAGGTCAAAATCGACATTCAAGGCAGCAGGGGTCATAACCTTAGTTTCATAAATCCAGAATGACTCTCTGCGGCTCAACTGTCGAATATAATTGCCTCCTCCAGTGCCTGGAAACCTTTTCTATTCCCCAGTACTTAAGGCCCTTGGGGTTTTGATGGTGACGAGTTTTAAAATGTCTAGACACACTATGGGTTTTCAATCCCTTCTTGATGTTGTTAATGTGCCCCCCACCCATACATGCAGTGCTCCTAGATGTTCTTCCAATATACCGGAGGCCACATTCACATTCCAGCATATACACCACACCTTTGTGTGGTGCAAGAAATTAGATCTTTAATTTGAAAAAAAACTCTTTGCATTTCTTGATGTTAGTTTTAGGCTGCACACTTCCCACATGCATAAAAGCCTGATATGAATACCGAAAATGAAATTATTCGCCTTCCTAGGAGGATTAATGACCCCTGGGGCCAGACTGTCTCGAAGTAAGGGCACCTTTATGATATATAAACTGAGAGCGTACAGGGAGCAATGGACCAAGAACTTGGTTCGATTTAAGTATTGCCCAATGTTTATTTACAATATTTTCTCTTTTTTTATTATTTATTTTTTTATATTTTATAATCTAGTACCATCCGGAACTCACTGTTATTCATACCACCACAATAATCTGCAATAATCCTATCTCTATCTAGATACATGACCTATTCAATCTCATGGTCTATAATGGTTTGCGTGTACTCCTTTTGTATAAATCTCTTAGCTAACACCTGGGACGTGCAATTATGTTGGAGTCTGATAAACTGTCCCATAGGTATGTTACATTACGGTCAGTCGGCTTGAAATGATTCCTAGTGTGGAAACGGTCCTCCTTTTTTAAAAGATCGAAATCAAGAAAGTTCATTTGTAAATCTATATTCCAGGCAAGTTTTTAATATGTTTGGTATTGCTATCCAACCTATTGATAAATACATCCAAGCTGGTTCTATCCCCTTCCCAAATCATAATGAGGTAATCTATGTACCTTCTGTAACGGACCAATTGGGGTGGGCGGTCACCAAAAATGACTTCTTCCTTTCAGTGGGCCATGAAAAGATTTGCCACACTGGGAGCAAAATGGGTACACATCGCTACACCCATGGTCTGCAGGAAGTATTGACGATCAAACCAAAATTAATTTAAGTAAGCAAAATCTCAAACAACTAAGTAGGAATTTTTTATGTTTTTTAGTGAGATCTAAACCAGCCAGTGCCCTCTCAACTGATGCCAACGCATTCTCATGGCTGATTGGTGTACAGCGACCCCACGTCGGCGGTCACTAAAATACTAGAGGGGGTACTTGTATTTGGATGATCTCCTTCTATTTTTTGCAATTTCAGCGGAAGCTCTGGGGAGCAATCTTCATACAAACACCAGCTACTTGCAAGAACTGGGGTGGTTCATAAATGTTCAAAAATCCCAATTAGTCTCAAGCGAAATGGTGGTGTACCTGGGCTATGTTATAGACGCCAAGGAAATTAATTCTAAACCTAATCGAACTTAACCTAAACCTAACCCAAGACAAGACACAAAAAATCTGAGGCGGTAATGTCATTGGCAGGGGCAAACTCCATTACCATCCAACCAGGGAGGGGAGCTCTGGGGCTCATGACGTCCTCGATTCTGTCTATCACTTGGGCTCAGTTACATCCGAGACCCCTTCAAAACCATCTTTTGGCTCAGTGGTGTGAGAATCAACAGACTTTGGACACCTCTAGACTGGTCCCACAGACAGCCAAGGAGACACTCCAATGGTGGCTCAATCCACTCTGATACAAAGAAGGAAGGTCGCCAGTGGACACAGACGAACACAGTATGTATCACACAGGTGGCGGTACCCTGGGTTGGAGAGCACACATAGCAGAACACCCAACGCAAAGTAAATGGAATGCCCAGTGCATGCGAGCCTCCTCAAACATGAGAGAGTCAAAAGCGGTAGTACAAGCCCTGAAATCATTCCAATCATTGATCCAGGCCAAAGACATTCAAATACAGTCTAACAGTGCCACCACTGTAGCATATGTCAACAGGCGGGGAACGAAGTTCACTCATCTAATTACCCTGGGGGATGCATAGTTAGTCAGGTTGAAAAAAAGACACAAGTCCATCAAGTTCAACCAAAGAAAAAAAAATATGCAATCCCATATACACAAACCTACACGCACAGTTGATCCAGAGGAAGGCAAAAAAAAAACAGCAAAGCATGCTCCAATTTACTACAGCAGGGGGAAAAACTCCTTCCTGATCCCCCCCGAGAGGCAATCGGATTTTCCCTGGATCAACTTTACCTAAAAGTGTGCTTTCTCATTGGGGGCGTCGGCGGTAAAGCACCGCTATTTTTAGCGGCACTTTTACCATCGTTTTAGCGGCGCTATTCGGCCGCTAGTGGGGCACTTTTAACCCCCGCTAGCGGCCGAAAAATGGTTAAAACTGCCCGGCGGTTCGGCGGCGCTACCCATTGACTTCAATGGGCAGGTACACCGCTCCTACAGTCCTGCAAGGATGCTGCTTGCAGGACTTTTTTTTTTACCGTCCTACAAGCACACTGCTTTAGTGTAAAAGCACTTGGGCTTTCACACTGGAGTGAGAGGAGAGGCTCTTTACAAGTGCTATGCAGGCACTATTTTTAGTGTGAAAGCAGCCTAAATGTTAGTACCGAGTTATATTGTGTACATTTAGGAAAGAATCCAGGTCTTTTTTAAAGCAATCGTCTGAGCTTGCCAGAACCACCTCTGGAGGAAGTCTATTCCACATTTTCACAGCTCTTACTGTGAAGAAACCTTTCCCTATTTCTGTATCCTTTTTTTCCTCTAGATGTAAAGAGTGCCCCCTAGTCCTCTGTGATGACCTTTAAAGTGAATAACAACACCAAGTTCACTATATGGACCACTTATGTATTTGTACATAGTGTTCTAAACCACTTCAGCCCCTGAAGGATTTGTCCCCTTCCTGACCAGGCCATTTTTTGCGATACGGCACTACTTCGCTTTAACTGACAATTGCGCGATGTGGTACCCAAACAAAATTGACTTCCTTTTTTTTCCTACAAATAGAGCTTTCTTTTGGTGGTATTTGATCACCTCTGCGTTTTTTTTTTTTGGCTGTAATAGATGACCCCAATTATTATTTTTATTTTTTTTTAAATAATGAATTTCTTCATAAGTTTAGTCCGATGTATATTCTTCTACATTTTTGGTAAAAAAAACAAAACAATAATCGTATATTGATTAGTTTGCGCAAAAGTTATAGAATCTACAAAACGATCGTCGCGACCGCCAGCCACCGCATCGGGTCCCCCGCGGTGCAGTGGGCGTGCACCCCTGCTATAAGGCTCTTAAAGGAGCCGACGTACCTGTACGTCATTTTGCGCAGGGCTGCAAAATTGCCGACGTATATGTACATGTGTCGGTCAGGAAGTGGTTAAAGTATAACTAAAGGCAAAACCAATTCCCTCCCCCCCCCCTTTTTTTTTTTTTTTGTTTTCTTTTGGATAGAGCAGAGAGGGATTAGAAGACTTGTTTTTTATTGCTGTCTGGACCCCCTTTTTTTTTGCCCTCTCCATTTGTCCTGTTTACCATTATCACCGTAAGTGAAAGTAAAAGATAATCCCACATTTTGAGTTGTCCCCAGAAAAGAAATAGAGGGGAAATCTTACAATGAGGGGACTAGTTCTGGTGACCTGGGGGTCCCCATGGAATTCTCTTGATTTGCAAGGATTTCCTTTCACTTTCTGTTTGGCTATGGGACAGGAAGTGAAGGGAAATCTCTGCATTGGGACACAGATGGCAAAAAAAAAAGTGACTGATTATAAACCTCCCTTGAGATGATGGCACTCTATTATGGTTATGGTTAGGAGTTTGGGAGTATCGGGAGTGGGATTAGGGTTAGGGTTAGGAGTTTGGGAGTATCTGGAGTGGGATTAGGGTTAGGGTTAGGAGTTTGGGAGTATCTGGAGTGGGATTAGGGTTAGGAGTTTGGGAGTATCAGGGGTGGGGTTAGGGTTAGGGTTAGGAGTTTGGGAGTATCAGGGGTGGGATTAGGGTTAGGGTTAGGAGTTTGGGAGTATCTGGAGTGGGATTAGGGTTATGGTTAGGAGTTTGGGAGTATTGGGAGTGGGATTAGGGTTAGGGTTAGGAGTTTGGGAGTATCTGGAGTGGGATTAGGGTTAGGTGTTTTGGGACTATGGGGAGCACGTTAAAGGTTAGGATTATGTGTTTTGGGACTATGGGAAGTGCGGTAAAGGTTGGGATTATGTGTTTTGGGACTATGGGGAGTGCGGTAAAGGTTGGGATTAGGTGTTTTGGGACTATGGGGAGTGCGGTAAAGGTTGGGATTAGGTGTTTTGGGACTATGGGGAGTGCGGTAAAGGTTGGGATTATGTGTTTTGGGACTATGGGGAGTGCGGTAAAGGTTGGGGATTATGTGTTTTGGGACTATGGGGAGTGCGGTAAAGGTTGGGATTATGTGTTTTGGGACTATGGGGAGTGCGGTAAAGGTTGGGATTATGTGTTTTGGGACTATGGGGAGTGCGGTAAAGGTTGGGATTATGTGTTTTGGGACTATGGGGAGTGCGGTAAAGGTTGGGATTATGTGTTTTGGGACTATGGGGAGTGCGGTAAAGGTTGGGATTATGTGTTTTGGGACTATGGGGAGTGCGGTAAAGGTTGGGATTAGGTGTTTTGGGACTATGGGGAGTGCGGTAAAGGTTGGGATTATGTGTTTTGGGACTATGGGGAGTGCAGTAAAGGTTGGGATTAGGTGTTTTGGGACTATGGGGAGTGGTAGTAGGGTTATGGTTAGGTGTTTGAGACTACAGGGGCTTGGATTTTGATTATGGTTGTGTTTTTGGGACTACAGGGACTGGGATTGTGGGTGCTTGGAACAACAGGGACTGAGATAGGGTTTTGGGACTACTGGTACTGGGTTTATGGGATTTGGTCATAGAGGGACTAGAGGTAATAGGTTAACTTACTTTTTGCAGTTCTGTCCTTTTTGTTCAGGGATAACCAGCGTGGTATGTGCTGGCTGGCAACTGCATTCCATCCTTCTCTAATCTTTGTCCTATTTGAATACCATTCACTCTTCTTATCCCAGAGTTCAGGGTGTTCCCTCATGGTATGAATGAACTGCTCTGGCTCAATTGAGGCAGAGGCTCTCCCTGATGAATATTCATCTCTGGGCTGTACCTCCCTGGCTTTCTTCAGCATCCATGTTATTCTGCTGTCTGTCTCTCTCTCCTCTCTCCACTTCTCAGACCGGATTTCCTGGTATCCCAGCATCCCCCACTGTGATGCGGTCATGTGACCTTTACACAGCATCCAGGGCATGGTTTTCAGGCGGTTTTGGCTTATTTCCAGGCGTTTTTTGAGCGGTTTCAATGTATTCCTATGGATATATGCGTTTTTCAGGCGCTATTTATACCGCACAAAACATGCTCCAAAGATGCTGCTTGCAGGAGTTTTTTCACCGCACAGCCAGCGCAACGCCTGAGTGTGAAAGCTTGTATTGACATACATGGGAGGGAGTTTTCAAGCGCTCTTTAGGCGCTATTTTTAGCGCTAAAACGCCTCCAAACCGCTCCAGTGTGAAAGGGGCCTAAGGATATTGACTTTGAAGATGGTGGCTTTTTTTAATTTCAAAAGGTTTTTATTTTTTAATCAAGCATAATGCTCTTATGGTAATCCACTGGTGGAGGCAGGAAGGGGGAGTCCCTTTTTATACACCGTGCACCCCCAAGGGGATCAGACTGTGCTGGAATGGGGTCTCGACCTCAGAACCCTTCCCCCAATGGTGGCTTTTTTAATAGCAGCGCCTCTTTGTGTAATTCTCCGGGATAAGATTATTCTCACATTAGAACCAGCTTTCTTACTGAAAGTAGCATTGGATTTTCATTGGACTCACTTTTCTTGAGGATCCAAAAAATGAGGCAGAATTTAATAAGATTGGTGTAAAGAGGTGCCTTTTATAGCTTATATTGATCGCTAGGTCCACCTCCTAGTTTTTGTTCTGAGGGCCTAGCAAAGGCAGTCAAGCTTTAAAAAAACACTATTGCTAGGTGGATGAGAACAGCCATTGTGAAAGCCTGGCAGCTTCATTCATTCCTCCAGTGAAGATTAAGGACCTAAGCCTCTTTTTGAGATTTGTTGTTTACAAGTTAAAATCTTTTGTATATTGTTTTGTTTTTTTTTTTTTTTGTTTTTTTCCCTAACACCATAGAGAATAAAATGGAAGTTGCAATACTTTCTGTCACACTGTAATTGCGCAGCAGTCTTACAAGCTCACTTTATTTGGACAAAAATTAAATTTTTTTTTAAATTAAAAAAACAGTTAAGTTAGCCCAATTTTTTTTTTTAAACAGTGTGAAAGATAATGTTACGCCGAGTAAATTAATACCCATCGTGTCACACTTCAAAATTGCGCCCACTCGTGGAATGGCGACAAACTTTTACCCTTAAAAATCTGCATAGGCGACATTTAAAAATGTCTACAGTTTACCAGTTTTGAGTTCTAGGGCTAGAATTCTTGCTCCAACGATCCTCATGTGTGGTTTAAACACAGTTTTCGTATTTGTGCGCTACTCACGTATGGGTTTGCTTCTGTGCGCGAGCTCGGCGGGACATTTGAAAAAAATAAAAATTTTTAAGAGCATTGGGCGGAAGTGATGTTTGATGTCAATTCTATGGAGCCGAGTGGGGGCCATCTTCCCCTCACTCGGCAGTCAGCCAAGCAGGCAAGAGGACCCGATCGTCTCCGCCGCTAGCGACTGCTTCGGTAAGTGGCGGACATGACTGGAGCCCCTCTTCCCACCCCGATTTTAAAAGTGATCTTGCGGCGTATCTGCCGCAGAGACCACTTTTATCTGAAACCGGACCACTCAACGAAGAGGAGGATACCGGGGTTATGGCCGCTATGGCCGACCATTAAAAAAAAAAAAAAAAAGAGTACTCCCAAGCTTTATCTGTGGCTGAACCATACTGTTCAATTTGTATGGACAAAATTGTGCTTTCCCTTGATCCTGCATTTCTTCCCAAAGTCATCACAAATTTCCATAGCTCTCAAGACATCATTATGCCTGCTTTCTCTAGTTATCTGTCCAGGACAGCACTAGAGAGAGGCTCCACCTCCGGAGGCAGGAAACACATTTTTAGATCTATTAAAGGAGGCTTCCGTCCCTCTTCCTCAGTCTTTGTGTTTCCTCCACTGGAGGAGGAGGCTGGATGGAGCTGTCCTTCTCCTGAGCTTCCTATGGTAGAAGGGGAAGGAGGTCTGCAAATACTTGGGCAAAGGTGGCAGGCATTTGGGTCCCCTGGACAGGCTGCAGGGGAGCTGGTACCGGCGTTGTCCTCCACGTTAGCCCGGGGAGGGCCGATGTTCCCCGCACGGCTGGCTGGATACTATGGTATCCTGGCATGGGTCTGGTGGCAGGCGTAGGCCTCAAGTTCCCGGCCTGTGAAGCGCAGGAGGAGGGTGGGCACTTCCGGCGCACCACTTTCAGTTCCGGGTCACGCAGCGAGTGTGGATGCCGGAGCCATGGTGGTTCTTTTAAAAACGCCAGCCACAGGATGGGAAGCCAATGATTCAGATCCACAGCGCGATGCTCCAACAAGGAACAGATAGCATGGATCCAGCTGAACCAGCTGGCAGTGGGGCCGGCCCAGCTCAGGTAGGCAGACACTGGGGTGCCTTTGACCTACAGTGGGAAAAGACTACCCCAACACATTTATACTGAGGATAATCGGGGGAAGGCTATCGAATCCAGTTCAAGGGCACTCCGCCCACAAGGACGTTCGTAACCACGCCTCTCAGGGATCCTCAGAAGACCACAGCCTTGTTGTCACAAATTAGCGACTTGGTAGACCAGCGGGTTCTTGTTCCAGTGCCACAGCAAGAGTTTTTGTAGTAAAGAAACCTTTTGGCAAATTCCGCCTAATATTGAATTTGAAGTCACTAAACAAATGTGTGACCTACAAAAAATTTGAGATTGAAACAATCTTTTCGGTAAAGTCCATTCTTCCCCCAGATTGCTTCATGGCTTCCCTCGATCTGAGGGATGCCTATCTACACGTCTCGATCCACAAGCAATCTCAAATGTTTAAGGGTGGCAATCCAATGGGGAAGGCAGGTCCGACATTTTCAATTCAGGGCCCTACCATTCGGCCTGTCCTCATCCCCCCAGGATTTTTATGAAAATCCTGGCGGGGGCACTGGCGCCCCTGAGATTGAAATGGGGGATATCGGTCATCCCATACTTGGACGACCTTTTATTTTTTGCACCCTCTATGCTCCAATTAGAAGGAGATCTGCGGGTAGCCATTTCCTTTCTAAAAAAACTGGGGTGGTTGATAAACGGGGAGAATTCGAACCTAACCCCGACACAGGTCTTGCAGTACTTGGGGTTCTTGGTGAACTCCGTGACGCAGAAAATCTATCTCGCAGAGGAGAAGGTAAAAAAAAAAGTGAAGGCGACTGCAGCCTTTTTTCAAAACAATCTGGCAGTTTCCCTCTGCTCAGCTATGTAGGGTCTGGGTTTCCTGGTAGCAACAATCCCTACAGATATACCCAATGTGCGCCGCTAAAAAAAATATATACAATATACTAAAAATCTAATAATAATATGTAATAAATAGATAAGATATTATGTAAAATATCCCCAATTATAGTGCAAGTGCTCAGTAATAGATGAATAAAGTGCAAGTGCTTAGTGTATATATACATACACAGTCCTCAATATTGACAAGCAAGAAAAAGTCCATAAACATATCAAAGAAAAAAGTGAAACAAATGGTGTCTTCATGCAATGTGCACTCTCCCCCTTCAGGTGTGCATTCACCTTAAGGGCTTTTAAAACAAGCCTGTAGTAAATGGTAACAGCTTAGATGGTCCTCATCCATATAATGGCTGGTTAATGGTAAGCACAGATCCCATATTCACTCCACCTCCTGGTAAGAATGCTGTTCAATAAAGCCACAACTTCCATCTGGTATTTTCAAAGATTACCTCATATGCATACAGGGAATAATGGAGGCATGCAATAGTGTAATTCCGTTTTATAAAGATTTAATGGCAACTAAAAACTCGCCACATTACACTCACATTAAGTATATTTAAAAAATGCATTAAGCTGTGCTGGTGTGAAGGGGTGAAATGGTCACCTGTGTTCTGGTCTGCAGTTTCGGCGTACAGCATTTTCCCTGTCCTATTTTCTCCACAGCACTTCCTGGTTCTTGTGCATCAGTCAGCCAGGCCTCTCCTACGGGTTCCGTCACACCTCGTGACTTCCTCTGGGAGATATAATCCCTACAGTAACATGGGCAAGGGCTCATTTCAGGTGTCTCCAGGCCAATATCCTCAACAGCTGGGACGGAGCGCAGGAATCGCTGGACACAACCTTCCGCCTATCTCCAAAGACCAGGTGGTGGAGGGACGAAGAGAACCTTGTGCAGGGTCTATTATGGTCTCTTCCAGTGTCTGTCTGTATCACCGTGGATGCCAGTGCCTGGGGCTGGGGGGCCCACTGGGGGTCAAGAGTAGCCCAAGGGCGCTGCGAGAAAGTGCAGTCCCAAAGATCAGCCAACTGGAGGGAGTTACAGGCGATCTGGGAAGCGCTAAGGGCATTTGCCAGAGAGCTGTAAAGTCACCACGTACAAGTCCTCTCGGACAGTGTGGTAGCAGTTTCTTATTTAAACAAGCAAGGGAGAACAAGATGTCTGTCCTTAATCAGACTAACGAGTGCCATATTATTTTGGGCAGAGAGAAACATGAAGTCAATATCCGCAGTCTATCTAAAAGGAGTGGACAACCACCTGGTGGACTTTCTGATCTGAAACCAGGTGTACGAGTCAGAATGGTCACTAAACAGGGAGATCTTCCAGCTAATAGTAGAAAAAATGGGGACTCCCAGAGGGGGATTTGTTTGCCAACAAATCAAATGCCAATGTTCCGGTATACTTCTCGCTAGAAAGAGAAGTAGGGGCCAAGGGGATAGATGCCTTGGCCCGGAGGTGGGCCTTGCCCATTTGTTACGCCTTCCTCCTGTTCAAACCTATTCCTCTGGTCCTCAGGAAATTTGTTCAGGTGCATACCACAATGATACTAATGGTCCCGTATTGGCCAAAGAGGCCGTGGTTTTCCACACTGTTACACCTGACAGAGGAGCCTCCCCTCATGCTGCCCGAGAGGAAGGATCTGCTGTCCCAGGGCCCAGTTCGGTCATTAAAAATACAGACTCTAAAATTGGCAGCTTGGTGTCTGAAGAAAGCCTCCTGAAGTCTAAGGGGCTCTCGAACAGGGTGGTAAACACAATTCGTTCTAGTAGAAAGAAGGTAACCCAGGCAATTTATGTAAAATTTTGGAAAGCTTTTTTGTTCATGGTTAGATGCCAAGAAGGTGTCTGCAGGTTTCCCAGCCATCTTGGAATTTTTACAAGACCGTGCGGATCAAGGACTGGCCATTGGCACATTAAAAATGCAGGTCTTGGCCTTGTCTGTTTTTTTTTTTTAAGAGCAACCCCTCACGCTAGACCCGCTAGTTAGCAGGTTCTTTAAGGGGTTAGCTAGAATTAGACCTGTTCCGTTCAAGATTCTGCCAAAATGGGACCTGTCGACCGTATTGCAAGGATGGATAAAATGGTCACAAAAGGAAGAGCTGTCCTTTAACCACTTGACCACTGGGCACTTAAACCCCCCTTAACCACTTGCCGACCAGCGCACAACGATATACGTCGGCAGAATGGCACAGACAGGCAGGAGGGCGTATATATAAGTCCCTCCTTTTCTGCCTGTCCGCGGACCCCCGTGAGTCCGTCCGCGGTCCCCGCGGACTCGATCGCCGCGGGGACACCCGCGATCGTCTCACGGGAAGGCTGAACGGGGAGATGCCGAGATAAACAGCATCTCCCCGTTCTGCCTAGCAACTAGTGACGCCGATCTCTGCTCCCTGTGATTGGAGCAGAGATCAGCATTCACTAGCTGACAGCCACGCCCCCCCACAGTAAGAAACACACCCCTAGGCCCACTTAACCCTTACACTGCCCCCTTGTGGTTAACCCCTTCACTGCCAGTGTCATTTATACAGGAATCCATGCATTTAAATAGCATTGATTGCTGTATAAATGACAATGGTCCCAAAAATGTGTCAAAAATGTCCGATGTGTCCGCCATAATGTCGCAGTCACAAAAAAAATCGCAGATCGCCGCCATTACTAATAAAAAAAAAAATTATTAATAAAAATGCTATAAAACTATCCCCTATCTTGTAAACGCTATAACTTCTGCGCAAACCGATCAATAATCGCTTATTGCAATTTTTTTTTTACCAAAAATATGTAGAAGAATACGTATCGGCCTAAACTGAGGAAAAAAAAAGTTTTTTTATATATTTTTGGGGGATATTTATTATAGCAAAAAATGAAAAATAATGCGTTTTTTTTTTCAAAATTGTCGCACTTTTTTGTTTATAGCGCAAAAAATAAAAACTGCAGGGGCGATCAAATACCACCAAAAGAAAGCTCTATTTGTGGGAAAAAAAGGATGTCAATTTTGTTTGGGAGCCACGTCGCACGACCGCGCAATTGTCAGTTAAAGCGACACAGTGCCGAATCGCAAAAAGGGGCCTGGTCCTTTGGCTGCAAATTGGTCCGGTCTGAAAGTGGTTAATAACCAGACCAATTTTCAGCTTTCGGTGCTCTCACACTTTGACAATTACTCAGTCATACAACACTGTACCTATTTGAAATGTTTGTCCTTTTTTTCACACAAATAGAGCTTTCTTTTGGTGGTATTTAATCACTGCTGGGTTATTTTTTTTTTTTTTGCGCTATAAAAGAAAAAAGACCGAAAATTCTGTAAAAAAAAAAATGCATTTTTCTTCGTTTGTGTTATAAAATTTAGAAAATTAGTAATTTTTCTTCATATATTTTGGCCAAAATTTATACCCCCTACATATCTTTGGTAAAAATAACCCAAATCAGTGTATATTATTTGGTCTTTGTGAAAGTTATAGAGTCCACAAGCTATGGTGCCAATATCTGAAAATTGATCACACCTGAAGTACTGACGCCTATCATTTCTTGAGACCCTAACAAGCCAGGAAAGTACAAATACCCCCCAAATGACACCTTTTTTGGAAAGTAGACATTCCAAGGTATTTAGTAAGATGCATGAGTTTTTTGAAGTTGTAATTTTTTCCCACAATTCTTTGCAAAATCAAGATTTTCTTTTCTTTTCTTTTTTCTTTTTTTTCACAAAATTGTTATATTTCTCACGCACAGCATATGCATAGCACAAATTACACCCCAAAACACATTCTACTACTCCTCCTGAGTATGGCGATACCACATGTGTGAGACTTTTACACAGCGTGGCCACATACAGAGGCCCAACGTGCAGGGAGTGCCATCAGGCATTCTTGGAGCATAAATTACACATATAATTTCTTGACTACCTCTTATACTTTGAAGGCCCTGGAGAACCAGGACAATGGAAACGCCCCAAAAATAACCCCATTTTGGAAGGAAACGACCCAATGTATAATCTATTTGGCATATCGAGTCTTTTGAACATGTCATTTTTTTTTTTGAAAATGTGTAAAGAAAATGAAACCACTTTTTTTTTTTTTTTTTTTTTTTTTTTTTACACAACGTTGTCCATTTACACAATATTTCGAACACATAACATGTACATGGCAAAAATGACACCCCAAAATAGATTCTCCTACTCCTCCTGAGTACGGCGATACCACATGTGTGAGACTTTTCCACAGCGTGGCCACATACAGAGGACCAAAATGCAAGGAGCGCCGTCAGGTGTTCTAGGGACATGTTTTAAATCAAATTTGACTTTTGTGAGGCACTGTAGTGGCATGGATGAGCATGAATGGGGATAGATGAGCCGTGGATGGAGATGGCTGAGCATGAATGAGTATGGATGGGTATAGATGGTATGGCTGGGTATGACTGAGTACGATTTGAGTATGGCTGGGTACGGCTGGGTATTGCTAATTATGGATGGGGGTGGATGGGATGGCTGAGGATGGATGGATGAGTATGCTGAGTATGGATGAGGATGGATGGATATGCAGAGTATGGATAGATGGGTATGCAGAGTATGGATGGCCGGGTATGCAGAGCATGGCCTGGTATGCAGAGCAGGCAGAGTATGGGCGGGTAGGCAGAGTATGGGCGGGATCGGTGAGCAGGGATGGATGAATGTTTCAGTGAGCAGGCTGTGGGCACTACACATGCAGCCCACAGCGCTGCTGCCACCGATCTCTCCCCTCACACTGGACGGAGAGGGGAGGGAGGAACCGGAAATCACGCCGGTTTGTTGACATGTGATCACGCTCAGGGATCAGCGGCTGTTCACCGTTCACCTCTGGACCCGGCGGTCACGGATGTTCTTGGGTGCGTGCCCCAGGGGGTACGCCCTCCCAGAGTTAACAAACCGCCCTTTAGCCGTCATTCGGCTATGGGCCGGTTGTTAACTGGTTAAAATGGGTCATACTCAAAACTGTCTTTTTTAGTGGCCATATACACAGCTAGACGCATTAGCGAGCTACAGGCACTTTCCATTAAGGAGCCTTTCCTGCAAATTTTTGAAGACAGGCTAGTACTATGTACAGACCCAGGTTTTTTGCCTAAAGTAGTGTCAAAATTCCACAGGACTCAGAAAATTGTTTTGCTTTCGTTCTGTGGGTCCTCAACCAATCCAAAGGAAACAAATTCCACCAACTGGATGTGAGAGCCTGTGTCTTATGGTATCTGGAATTGTCGAAAAGCATTAGAAAATCCAATGCTCTATTTATTTTGCATTCGGGAAAATGTAGGCGCTCCAACTCATGTGTTTTATGTTTGGGTGCAACTTTATTTGCAAAGGAAAAAAAAAATGTTTTTACTTTTTTTTTTCATCGCATAGGGCACTAAAAGGACCCTATGTGATTTTTTTTTGGTGACAGGTTCTCTTTATTGAGGCATGCAGCATCTAAAAGACTCTGCATGTCTCACCTGTGCGCCATTAAATGTTTTGCAAGTTTTTTTTGTGCCTCCTAAGTGGTTTTCCCAGCAATACCCTATGGAATTGGGGTTTTGCAAAAAAAAAAAAAGGGCAGGTCCTTATTTAGGTCCCTCTATTGCCTGCCTTAACAGGTCTCTTACGGTTCTGGTTAAGGATGTTCTGGCCTTTTTAATGTTGCGGTGGACAAGAAACATGAATCCTTTGTTTATTTATTTTAATTTATATCCATATACAAACACACCAATAAAGTGCCGCATGCAAATACATACAATATACATTTTCATCCCTACAACAAAAAATAACCCCCCCCCCCCTTTCTTCTTCCCGTCCGTCCCCATCCTTCGATAATCTAAGTTTCCTTATTTTCGCCCAGTTCTAGTTTAATGCTGTTTTCTTCTACTTACAACCTCCACATACCTCCTAGTCTTCTTAAACACCTTCCAATCTTATCATTCCTTCCTCTCCACTATATCTCAGATATATTCCATTATTATGTCTTCTACCTTTCTAATCCGATCTTTTTTTTGTGGGACTTTCTATTTCTTGCCAATATCTTGGAATCTGACTTTTAGCTGCATTTATTAGGCGAGGGATCAAAGATTCTTTATATTGTTTTATTGAACCCACTGTCCCATGAGATAAGCATTTCCATCGATCTTCTGAGTTTTCCTTCTTTAGTGAATTCTTTTATTAGCTGTATAATCTCATTCTAATAATTAAACATTTTTGGGCCATTGTTCGCACTGCTTTACATCCCCTCCAACATTTCTCTGATTGATACCTACTTTATCAGGGGTTCTATACCACCTTGACAAACATTTTATAGTTCATCTCTGCTGTATTGGAGTCAACTGCAGAGGCATGTACCAGTCTCATAATCTTTTCCAATTTAAATGTATTACTTCTAGCTCCTAATTCTTTTTCCTATATATATATATATATATATATATATATATATATATATATATATATATATATATATATATATATATATATATATATATATATATATATATATATATATAATATATATATAGCGGGGCCTCCAGATGCCAAACTTAGGCGCTCCAACAGTCTAAGATTATCCACTGATCTTATTGGTTGAGGTAGCATACTGACAATTTGTTTCAGTTGGAGGTACCGCCATTCATTAATCCAGGGCTTGACAAATTTGCTTGGAATCTAGGAGCCAGCTAAAAAAGTTAGGAGCCAGGTTCTCTTTTTTTTTTTTTTAACGACATGGAGACGAGTGAGGGGAAGATGGCCCCCGCCTGTCTCCAAGTCATTGCAGGGCAGAAGCGACTTCAAATCGTCACTTCTGCCCATAGGTCTTAAAAGGGACATTTTATTATTTTTTTTCAAATGGCAATTTTTTTTATTTTTTTTTGCATTTTAGTGTAAATATGAGATCCGAGGTCTTTTTGACCCCCAGATCTCATATTTAAGAGGTCCTGTCATGCTTTTTTCTATTACAAGGGATGTTTACATTCCTTGTAATAGGAATAAAAGTTACAATTTTTTTTTTCAAAAGAACAGTGAAAAAATGAAAAGTTAAAATAAATAAGAAAAAAAAAATAATTTTAAACGCGCCCGTCCCGCCGAGCTTGTTTGCAGAAGAGTAGCGCCCGCATATGAAAGCGGTGTTCAAACCACACATGTGAGGTATTGCCGTGATCGGTAGAGCGAGAGCAATAATTCTAGCCCTAGACATCCTCTGTAACTCAAAACATGCAACCTGTAGAATTTTTTAAATGTCACCTATGGAGATTTTAAAGGGTAAAAGTTTGTCGCCATTCCACGAGCGGGCAAAATTTTGAAGCGAGACATGTTTGGTATCAATTTACTCGCCGTAACATTATCTTTCACAATATAAAAAAAATTGGGCAAACTTTACTGTTGTGTTTTATTTTTTATTTTTTTTATTTTTTTAGCTAAAAAGTGCATTTTATTTTTTTTTTCTTCAAAAAATTTTTATTGAGAATATAGAATAACAAAATCACAATGTCCTCATACAAACATTAAGGAATCGTGGAACAATCCTTATTTGCAATAAGTGAGTACAAGTGTGTCATAAAATTGTGTGAATCAAAACATTGTATATACATAAACCGTTTTCATATACAGACAGTGTACCAAAGATGTATTTGTTGGAAGGAGGAGTAACACATTGGCTTGGCATATTTAGAGTTGTGTTGTTAGGTGTCAACCTGTGTTTTCCTCATTCCGACTTGCGCTTTGACACCTAAGGGGAGGGGGTTCCGAGTTGTAAAGCAAGATCGTAAGGGTTTGTATGGTATTCTTGCACTTCTGGTGTGCAAGGTTGTTGACTGGGAGCTCTGTTATGAGGACCCCGACAACAACCAGTATTGTGGCAGGGTCATATTGGTTGGGTGGGAAGAGCAACAGGAATGAGGGTTAGGGCGGGGATAATGGAGGGGGTGTGAAAAGGGGGGGGAAGAGGGGGGCTGTAGGGAGTGTGGTCAGAGTGACCTGGGGGTGAAAGCTTCCTCCTCAGTCTCCACCACATGTCAACTGAATGTAGCGTGGTATCTATTTAAGGTGAGCAAGAGTGTGAGGGAGTGGCAATGATATTCATGAAGTTTGGCTGGGGGTATGCAGACATGCGGTCTCCCAACTTCATCCCTTGTTTAGGGTTGGGAGATCCATGTCAGTTGAGATAAGGGTGAGAATAGAAAGGGGAGGGACGTCTGTGAGGAGTAAGTTGTGCGTTCCGTATGTGCTTGTAATGTATGTGTAAGTCACGGTCTAACTATCAGTCATCAGGGTTCGGTATCTGTCGGTTGTACGGAAGTGGATCCAACATGCCCATGTTTTTGAAAATTTGTCTGGGGAGTCTCGGGAGATGGAGATAAGTTCCTCCATTTCGGCTATTTTGTTAATTTGTTTGAACCATTCTGGGATTGATGGTATTTGAGGGGAGCCCGAGTGTCTTGGGATGCACATTTTTGCTGCATTGATTAGGGGTAAAATCAATGTCTTTCTGTAATATTGGGCTGATAGGTCTGAATGGTGGAAGAGACATTGAGCTGGGGAGTGTTCCAGTGTATATGTGGAAATTGATTCTGTGAGTTCTCGGACTTGCGTCCAAAATGGTTGGATTTTCGGGCAAGACCACAAAATGTGGAGCAGTGAGCCTGGCTCTCCGTTGCATCTCCAGCACTTGTTGGGGTATGAGGGGTTAAGCTTATTTAAAATAGCTGGGGTTCTGTACCAGCGGACTAGCGTTTTGTAGTTGTTTTCCTGAATGGATACATTCAGAGAACCTTTGTGGGCGATCGTGAATATGCGTTCCCATTGTTCCTCGGAGAGTTCTAATTCTGTTTCCCTTTCCCATGTCTTGAATGCTTTACCTTCTTTGGGGGAGATATCTGAAAATAGTATGGAGTATATACCAGAGATTAAATGTTGTTGGGGATTGGGTTGGGAGCATAATTGTTCGAATGCGGTAAGAGGACGCGTAATGGAAGAGTGTTGGTTGATCTCTTTTAAGAAGTGGCGGATTTGGAAGTATGTCCAGAATGGGAGAGGGACGTTAGTGAGAGTGGGGGTTAGCGCTGTGCAGTCTAGAAGAGAGCCATTGCGGAAGAATTGGTGAGCTAGAATCTCCGGGTGTAGCCACTGACGGGCTAAGAATTGTGCGGACATGCCCGGGGGAAATGCGGGGTTGAGTCTAACCGGAGTTAAGGGTCCTGGAGTGGACGAGATATGCGTCTTACGACAAGTTTCTGTAAAGCATTGGAGCGTCGGGGCAATCAGAGGGTGTTTTTTGAGGGTGGAGGGAATATGTTTCGGTGACAGCCAGGGGGTTGATCGTAATGGAGAGGGGGACAGTCAGTTTTCTAGCTTTACCCAATCTTTGCATTGACTGTGTAGAGTCCAGTCTACAATTCTGGTGAGATGGCAAGCCCAGTAATATTTTTTAAGGTCTGGAAAGCCAATGCCCCCCTTCGTCTTTGGTCGTGTTAAGAGGTCATATGCAATTCTTGGACGTTTTTGCTTCCATAGAAATTCTGAGCATATCCTCCTATAGGTCAGGAAGAAGGATGTGGGCAATTTAATGGGGACAGTTTGAAGAATGTATAAAATACGGGGAAGGATGTTCATCTTGACAATTGCCGCGCGACCAAACCAGGAAAATTGTGGTTTGTTCCATTTTTGAGGTCGTCAGATATGGTCTTAAGGATGGGTAAGTAGTTTCTGGCGAACAGGTCTGAAAGGTTTGCTGTGAGGTGGATCCCTAGATATTTGATAGCATCGTGTTTCCAGTGGAAGGGGAAATTAGCCTCGCAGAGTTTTACTGTCTCTTGTGGGATTGTGATATTTAGGGCATGGGATTTGGTAAGGTTGATTTTGAAGTTCGAGATGTTTTGGAAGAGTTTAAAGTCCTTCAATAAGTTTGGGATTGAGATGTGGGGTTCGCTAAGAGAAAGTAGGATGTCATCTGCGAACGCTGCCAGTTTATAGGGGTGTCCTTCTATGGGGATGCCTCTGATGTTTTCATTGCTCCTAAGGCAATTCAATAGTGGCTCTAGAGTCAGTACAAATAAAATAGGGGATAGAGGGCATCCCTGCCTTGTCCCATTGGATATGGAGAAGGCGTTTGACAGATGGCCGTTAACACGAACCCTTGCTGTTGGGGACGTGTATAGGGACATTATCGAGTTGAACATATGGTTTTGGAGACCAATGTGCCTCAGTACTGCTACCATGTAGTCCCAGGCCAGTCTGTCAAACGCCTTCTCCGCGTCCAGCGACAGGAAGAAACCTTTGTGTTTGTTGACCGTCATCCAGTGGTGGAGGTTTATGGCCTTAATAGTGTTATCCCTTGCCTCGCGACCTGGAATAAAGCCTACTTGGTCATTTTTGATTAAAGAGGGTAGGAGGGGGAGTAAGCGGTTGGCAAGGATTTTGGCAAATAGTTTTATATCAACGTTTAGTAAAGAAATTGGCCTATAGTTGGTTACAAATGATGTGTCCTTCCCCTCTTTTGGTATTACTGTAACGTGTGCCTCCAGGAGTCTATGGAAGGGGAGCGTAGAGGAGGATAGGGAATTGAAGGCCTTGAGGAAGGGGTCAATTACTTCTGTGAATGTTTTAAAATAGGTGGCTGTGAATCCATCTGGGCCAGGGCTCTTTCCTGTTTTAAGTTGTTTGATTGCGTTTTTTAGTTCGTCTGCCGTTATGGGATTTTCTAATAGGCGGGCATCTTCTCTGTCGATAGGTTTAGGGCAATGTTTTTTTTTAAAATTCTTTAATAAGGGAATGTCTCGTGTTGTTTGTAGTGGGGTTGTCCGGAGATGCATTTAGATTATAGAGGTTAGAATAGTATGCTTCAAATTGGGAAGCTATATCTGGGGCCGTGACTTTTTACTGACCTTGGGCGTCTTTAATAGTGTGAATATTGGTGCGCTCTTTATTACTTTGGATGGCTTTGGCTAGGTATTTACCGCTTTTGTTTCCGAATTCATAGAATAATTTTTGTTGTAGTATAAATTTACGTTTCGTTCTAAGGGATAGCTCTGACAGTAGGAGTTCTCTGGTCTGAATGAGGTCTTGGTACGTCTGTTGGGCTTGGGTCTGTTTGTGGGCTAGTTCTAATTGTTTAATCTTTTGGATCAGATCTGAGATTCTGGCTTGATGGGCTTTCTTCCGCAAGGTCTTAAGGGAGATAAGTTCCCCCTCAGGACGCACTTGTGGGCTTCCCATTGTGTTAGTGGGGCTGTTTCCCCGTTATCGTTATCTAGAAAGAAGTCGTGAATGGCTTGTCTAATGTTATTGATATCCTCTTCCGAGGTCAGTAAAGATGAATCCAAGCGCCATGTCCTTGATGTAGTGCGGTGGTCTGGGAAGGTTAGCGTCATCGTGATTGGGTGATGGTCAGATAGGAGCATGGGTTCAATCGTCGCATGTGTAAGGAGGGGAAGGACCGTCTGGGAAAGGAAGATGTAGTCTATTCTGGAATATTTGTTATGTGAGGCTGAGAAAAAAGAGTAGTCCTTTTCATTTGGATGTAGAGTGCGCCAGGTGTCGTGCAGGAGTAACTCTTGGAGTAGTATTTTGATTTGTCGTAAAGTTTTATAAGGCAGTGATGTGGAACCTGTTGAGGTGTCTAGTAGTGGGTGCAGGGCGACATTAAAGTCTCCTCCAAGTATAGTTAAGCCAGCAGAGAAACCCGTTAGGAGTTGTGAGATCTGTCGAAAGAAGGTAAGTTGTGCTGAGTTGGGGCTGTAAATGTTTGCCAGTGTTACTGGTCTTCCTTGAATTCTGCCTTTTAAAAAGATGTATCTACCTTCTTTGTCAATGAGCGAGTCTGTGAGTTCCCATTTGAGGTTTTTGGAGATCAAAATTGATACTCCCTTTGTTTTGGCCAATGAGTTAGCGGAGTGATAGGCGTTTGGGAACTGGAGGTTCGTAATCTTAGGAATCTTGTCTGTGCGGAAATGAGTTTCCTGTAGGAAGATGATGTCAGTTTTTAGTTTGTGCATTTGGGAGAGAACTTGGCTGCGTTTTTCTGGGATATTAAGCCCTTTGACGTTTAGGGACGTTACTTTCAGTGTAACGTGGTTGGTGGTAGTTGTGTGCGCCATGTTATAAGGGGGATAAGACTAGGCTTGATTGCGGTAGTTGAGCACACTCCGGTGTGATAAGTGGTGTGACGAGTGAATAAGGCTATTCAGGTATGAGCAGGTATAATTAGGTGTGGCGGAGACTGAGGAGGTAGAGGGGAAGAGGTTGAGAATGGGAGTCAGGAGACAAGGTAGGGAGGGTACGCGTTGGTGAGGGGTAAGAGGGAGGTGAGAAGGGTAGGTGGGAAGGGAGCGGTGGATGAAGGAAAGGGGAGAGGGAGAGGGAACGGTAGGGGACGGTAAGGGGAAGTGTTCTGGAGGTAAGGAAGAGTCACTAGACCTTCCTTATACAAAGTTTTTTGGTCCGGTGAGGGTCAACGGGAAAAGTTGTGTTCCCGTTGTGTGGGGAGGTGGGAGGTATCGGAGTCTAAGGATCAGATGGAATATCTAGTCCTCTGGCCTCCAGAGGCATGTGTGCATTAGAAGTGTTTGGGAGAGCCATTGAAGTAGAACATGAAATGAGATGACCCTGGTTCTGCCGAAGGGGAGCATAGTTTTATCTCGGGGTGGGATTGTCGCAGTGGGTTCCGTATGGGGTCTTTTGGGGAACCTAGACTCAACAGTGTAGTATGTGGTGCGTCAGAAAAAGCTTGGTGAGGATGGCTAGTGGAATATTGCTTTCGTAGCGGATGTGTGTAGCGTGGAGCAAAAGGCGTTTCATCTGTAGGGTTTACATGGATAATCAATATGCGTACCTCTCTGTAGTTTCTTGGTTCCTCTAGGTTGGGCCTCTGGCGTGTGTGACCGGGGTTCGAGCCTTCTATGGGCGAGTGCCCTATCTTTTAGCAGGGAGCAAGAAGAGGAGGTCAGGATCACTCACCCAAGTGTATATTCGTCTATACGGCAATATTGCAGGAGACGCGGTACAGGTGAGTGTAGGGCTCGGTCCTACACCCCAGAGGTCCAGTGAGGCTTTTCTGCTGTATCTGCTTACGTAGATTTGTAAACCTGGTAAGGAAATGTGAGAGGTAGTAATACCAAAAAAAAAAAAATCCAAGCAAGGAAAACACAACCTTATAAGGAGCCTTCATTTATAGCAAGGAATACCTGTAACTATGACTGACTATTTGAGACTTCACCCATGTCAAACAAGAGGAGGTGATAAGGTGGTCCCTGTCTATCAACAAAAACAGATAACAATTTGTAACAGCGCTTCCATATATGCATTTCAGGTTACCTGGGTGGTTTGTCTTCAAACAAGAATTCCTACTCACATTACAAGGCCTCAGGATCAGAGAATAGGTGATTTCACACAGAATGCCAGATATTAACGCGGGCATCTCGTATTGGGGTGTTGGCCAAAAATGTATAAGTCCAGCGTTCGTTATAGTCTTGCAGCTCGTTTTCTTTTGGCTGGTTTTGGGATAGAATGTATGGATGTCTGTGCTTAAGGTTACATTCTCTGTGAGAATAATGGATAGCCTGGGAGCCGGTATAGCGATAAGGGGTGAGGTCATGGGGCATTTTTAGGTTCTGTGTGAAATCGCCCCCCTGGAGAGGTATTTAATCTTAGAAATTGTAACTCTAACGACCATTCTGGTTGCTGCGTGCTTGTACTTAGTTTGATAAGGCCTAATCTTGCACGACCCCCAATCGTGAGTATATAAGGGTGGTCTTGTACATTCAGTGGGTGTAATTTGAAAATGGAGGGGTGCTGAGTGAGGGGGAGGGTGGGTGAGGGAATGGAGGTGAGGTAGGTCGGGAGTCTATGTGGTGGCCATAACGGATGTTCAATTCTTTTCAGGGGTAGGTAGGTTATACTTGCGTGAAAGAGTTCAGGGAGGTCGCACTCCTTCTGTGAGGTAAGGGGGAGTCCTTTGTCTCTGTCAGTTAGGGTGGTCATTCCTCTTGAGGTGGCCGTGGTACATGGGTGGGTTTTGGTTGGTAGAGAGATGTGGTGGTCTTCATCTGGGTGTTGTGGAGTCAAGATTAATGGTAGTCATCAAAGGCAGGGTAGTGGGAAGTTAGAAGTTATTAGCTCAGTCATTTGCGATGTGTAGCAGTGCTTCTCTGAAGTCAAGATTCTGTGTGTGGGTGGTCTTCTTGTGGTAAACCTGAGAGTATAGCAGCTAGGTGAGCTGCGTGGAAGTTGGCGGAGTTAAAGCCGCATGGGGGATGAGATGAGGAAGTCGTCGAACTATTCTGGGCCTCCGTGTCTAGGTCGTCTGTGTGCAGGAGAGGCCGTGGGGCTGTTGTTTGGGTTGCTCCTGGGTCCTGCGGGCGCGTTGGTTCTCGGCGATTCAGATCTGCGTCTGCGGATATGGAAGTCATCGCGTTCTGGGATGGTGTCCATTGAATCGGATCTTCTGCGCTGAGGAGGTCTGAGAGATCTGTACCAATCAGGGAGTTCTATGCGGGGTATATTCAGTGTCACAGAATTTAGGAATATCTTCTGGCACCTTCAAGTACGCCGTTCGTCCTTGTGCTGACGCAGATAGGCAGAAGGGGAATTTCCAGCGGTATTGAATTCCATTCGTGCGCAGAAGATCAAGGAGCGGGCGTAGGTCTCTTCTGCTTTGGAGGGTGATGGGAGATAAGTCTTGAAAGATTTTTATCTCCGTGCCTTGGTACAGAAGGTTGCGGCGGTCTCTGGCTCTGCGCAGGATCTCCTCTTTTTTAGCTTAAAATTGACCAGGCAGCAAACTATGTCCCTGGGGGGGTCAGACTCTCTGCCCCTGGGTCTGAGAGCTCTGTGCAGGCGTTCAACTTCGATGGGGGTCTCTGGGGGTCTGCCCAGGCGATCGTTGAACACGGCTGTGGTAGCCTGGACAATTTGAGTGTGGTCGATCGTTTCTGGCATGCCTCTTACCCGTAGGTTATGGCTTCTTCCGCGATTGTTGAGATCTTCCATGTATCTGTGCATGTCTCTGAGCTGGGTAGATTGTGCCTGAGAGGATGTCTGCAGCTGGTGGATGGTGGTTTCATTGTGGGCTGTGGTAACCTCGATGTCATCCATCCGGACTGTCATGGCCTGTATATCCCTTCTGAGGTCTGTAATGGCTGTGGCCAGCGTGGCTTTTATATCCTCAGCCACAGATCTCAAATCCCTGATACTCAGGGGATGTTCAGCCTCTGTGAGCGGTGGTGGTAGTGGAGGTGTCTGGTGCCTGCCAGAGGGGCTGAGGCTGGATGAGCGCGCCATGGCCGAGTAGGCCCGAGATGAAGCCGGGGCCTCGCGTGATTCGCGCGGCCGGAAGAGCTCCGGTATGCCGCGGGCCGTTTGTGCCTCAGGTCCCCTGGGTGAGCGGGATCGGGTTGGGGATGGATTCCTCTTCGTTTTCCCCATGTCTGTGGGGTCTGATGGCTCCGTTGTGCTGCTTAGTATACCTCTGGATGCCGGAGCTAAAGGATCAGGCGTCCATCAGAGTCCGGTGCCAGGCCACGCCCCCTGTGTTTATTTTTTAATTAAAAAAGTATTTTTCCCCAAAAAGTGCGCTTGTAAGTCCGCTGCGCAAATACGGTGTGACAAAGTATTGCAACGACCGCCATTTTATTCTCTAGGGTGTTAGAAAAATAAATATATATAATGTTTGGGGGTTCCAAGTGAAGGAGATAGGCAGGCAGTGAAAACAAAACAAAAATCTCCATTAGCATTGCTGGGTGTCATACCAACGGCCACCACAAGAGGGCGCCAGATTCTACAAGGTACCATAGGACTGCACAAGGCCGCAAAGCCGGGGCCTCAATTACCGGCTGGGTCGGCCCTTCGCGATCGCGCGCGCAGCGGGGGGGTGCACTATGGAGACAGGATACCCCCCAGCTGTGCTGCCCCAGGCGCCAGGTCGCTAATTCTAGTCGCCAATGCGACCTGGCGCCCGGTATTCGTTGAGCACTGCATTAATCATCATCATTTTTGTCTTATGTTTTAATTCTTGAAATGTGTATATTTTCCATTGTGCATTATAGTGTTTAATCCAATCCCCAAATAGTTTCCCTTTACCCGGTAAAAAAGAATTTGTTTCTTTCAGTGATATTAATGGTGAATTGTATGTCCATTTACTTTGTTTATGTATTACCTCCCATTCTAAGTACATTTAGTGTCATGACGTGTATTTTCCCCCAGTGCTCTATATTGCGATGGGATCCAAATAATTCTACTCAACCGTGTCACTCATTGTATTCTCGATTCCATTACCCATGAAATTAACACTGCATTGTAATAATTTTGCAAGTCTGGTACTTTTAACCCCCCTGCGCTTTATCTCTCCTTAATACCGCAAATGCAATTCTTGGTTTACTGTTCTGCCAGATCAACTTGGATATCATATTTTTTAATGTTTTAAAATATGTCTGAGGTAGTGGGATCGGTAATGTTTGGAATTTATACATGATTTTCAGTACTATTGCCATCTTTATGGTGTTTATTCTGCCTGTTGGTGAAAGGGGCCTACTTGCCATTCTTTTTATTTATGTTTTCATTTCGTTTAACCACCTGAGACCCAGGCCAATTCTGACATTTCTCTCCTACATGTAAAATTCCAAATTTTTTTGCTAGAAAATTACATAGAACCCCCAAACATTATATATGTTTTTTTAGCAAAGACCCTAAAGAATACAATAGCGGTCGTTGCAACTTTTTATCTCGCACGGTATTTGCGCAGCAATTTTTCGAACGCGTTTTTTTCAGAAAAAAAACAGTTTCCTGCTTTAAAAAAAAACAAAACAGTAAAGTTAGCCCAATTTTTTTGCATAATGTGAAAGATGAAGATACGCCGAGTAAATAGATACCCAACATGTCACGCTTCAAAATTGCATGCGCTTGTGGAATGGCGCCAAACTTTGGTATTTAAAAATCCCCATAGTCGACGCTTTAACATTTTTTACTGGTTACATATTTTGAGTTACAGAGGAGGTCTAGGGCTAGAGTTATTGCTCTCGCTCTAACGTTCGCGGCGATACCTCACATGTGTGGTTTGAACACCGTTTTCATATGTGGGCGGGACTTGCGTATGCGTTCGCTTCTGCGTACGAGCTCGCGGGGACAGGGCGCTTTAAATTTTTTTTTTTTTTTTCTTTTTATTGTTCATTTTATTTTATTTTTTTAGTTCAACAACTTTAAAAAAAAATAAAAAATATTTGATTTACTTTTATTCCTATTACAAGGAATGTAAACATCCCTTGTAATAGGAATATGACACGATCGGACCTATTAACAGTGAGATATGGGGTCAATAAGACCCCACATCTCACCTCTAGGCTGGGAAGCCTAAAATCAAAAAAAAAAAAAAAAACGATCACCGCTTCCCAGCGGAGGCGGCGCCGTTTTTTGAATGCAGAGGCCGGGCGTGACGTCAAAACATCGCGCCCGGCCTCCGAACGATCATAGAGACTCCGGCGACCATCTGGTCCGCCGGAAATCTCTATGTGCATCATCCGGTGCCGGCGGATCCCGAGTCCGACTCACCGATGGAAGCGGTGAGTCGGTAAAAGCACCGGAGGGCGGCGGGAGGGGTGGGCGTCCCCTCCCGCCGCCCGTAAGAACGATCAAGTGGCGGAACAGCCGCTATGATCGTTCTTATGGTGCAGGGAATCGCCGGCTGAAACCGGCAATCTTAGAATGATGTCTGTAGCTACAGGCATCATTCAGATATACCCCTGAGACCAAAAAGACGTCATATGACGTATACTGGGTCTCAGGTGGTTAATAGTGGGATATTATTTGCCTGATATAGTTTTCCAGAGGACGATATCAATCTTATTCCTATATATTTTATTTCTGTCTTCCAACTAAGTTGGAATTCCTGCTGTAAGAGCTTTTCTTCTTGTTTACGTTTATATTTAGGACTTCCGATTTAGAGGGGTTTATTTTCAAATTTGATAAATCCCCATAATGTTTCAGTGTCATCATTAAACTAGGCATTGTGATCCTCGAATTTGAAATATAAAACAGTATGTCATCGGCGTAGGCTGCTATTTTATGTTTCTCTTCTCCAATCTTTATCCCTCCTATATCTGAATTGTTCCTGTAACGTACCTGATATCAGAGCCCAACTGTAGAAGGAGACCTCTCTTACAGCCCTGGCTTGAGGACCACTGGGGTTGCAACAGTGGTACAGGAGCACAGCGAGGTAAGAGTGCCTGTATGATCCGTAGTAGCTGATACAGATGAGTAGAGAAGATCCACCTGATGAACTGGACTGGTGAGGCAGTAGCAGCAGTGGTAACAGGTGTAGGTCAGCGATCCCTGGATCTAGGCAGAGACTGGATCAGGACTGGACTGAAGCAGGTGAGACAAGCCAGGTCAAACACAGGTAATCAGGTAGTAACAGCAGGCAGAGAGTGGTCAGTAGGCAGGCAGAGATTTGGCAACAGAAGGTCAGCAGGTTCAGAAATAGCAGGGTCAAGGCAGGCCAGGTCAGGAGAGGAGAAGGCAGCAGTAGTCAAACGTAGCAGGATCAGATAACAACAGCAGGTACAGGATCAGACTCAGGTAGAGCTTCAGATCAGACAGCACTGCACTGGAGCAGCTGCTGTCCTTTTAAAGGGGAACTGGCACCAAGTTGAGTTAGCGCGCGTGCACATGCACCTGTTGTGCATTCCTGCGCACGCGTGCCTGTCGTGTGTCACTGCGCACGTTCATGCGCCACTGCCCAGTGCGGCCTGTTCTCGTGGGAACATGTGTGCGCACGCGCGCACGTCCGTGTGCCTGTCCTGCCACAGGGTATCCCTGACAGTTCCTTATGGTTGCGAACAGAAGTTCTAGAGATAATACAAACAATAGGGGTGACAAAGAGCACCCCTGTCTCGTTCCATTGTACATTTCGAACGGAAGTGATAAGGTGCCGTTAACCTTCACTCTTGCGGTAGGGTGTTTATATAAAATTTGGATCCATTGGGCCATCCTTGGGCCCATTCCCATAGCTTCCAAAGTACTCATCATAAACCCCCAGTCAACCCTGTCAAACGCTTTTTCTGCATCAATCGACAGGAGTAGACCAGGGGCCCTTTCCTCTCTTATTTTTTGAAATAGTGTTCTCCCCCATTGTCTCTCCCTTCTCTCCTGTATAAACCCCACCTGACCACATGTACCGATTCCAAAATCAGATCTTTCATTCTAGTCACCAATACCTTTTGTGAATAATTTTGTATCAGAATTAAGTAATGATATTGGTCTATAACTTGAGCATAAGGTACTATCCCTTCCCTCTTTTAGAATAATAGTGATTAAAGCTGACAGGGCCTCTCGTCCCATCTCATAGTTTGTTCCTAACCCTTTCATATATATCTTTTTGTCCCAATAGGAGTATGGATAACTTTGAAACAATAAAAGATATTCATCTGTTCGCTAGAAAATTATTATTCAAAAGCATGTATGCAAAGACAACTACCCAGGAAGTAACAGTAGCTCCAAACTTAACAGCTACAGATTTTTGAGCACTATGTGATCTCAATCTGCTCCTACAAGAAAATTAGTCCTCCGACTTATGGGAAGATGATGATCTTGATAGTGAGGAAAGTGAAGATGAAAAATCCCCTGTTAATCAACAACTAACCAAATTTAAGAGGAAATCACATAAGTTTCCTCCACTTAATCAAAATCCAGCCTTGGCTTTGTTTGTCAAACAAACAACCAAGGAAATAGGGGTTGTCAACAATGATCGCTCAGTAAAAAATCTTAACCCAGAACTACAAATGGCATTAAAATCTTTGAGAAGCAATGTTGAGTTAACTATCAAGGAATCTGGCGATTGGGTGACAACATCGTGATTTATAGACAATCTTAAATATGAGGATATGTGCCTACGAATTCTTACTAATCGCAAATGTTATAGGAAAATCTCGGCCTCACTGGTTGATAAATTAAACCAGGAATTCTACCTTCTTATTGATGACGCATATACAATAGGGGCCATTACGTACGCGGTACCATCGCATCCCCACGATGTGTGTACTCCCCAAAGTGCATAAAGATCTCCAAAATCCCCCAGACGACCTATCATCTCAGGCAATGGCAGTATCTTGGAAGAGATCGGTCAAGTAATCGACCATCATCTCAGACCCCATGTCCATCATCCGCGGCCTCGGCCTTAGGAAAGGCCGCGGCTTCGGCCTAGCTCCGGAGCGGCGGCGGCCATCTTGGTACACCCGGCGGCCTTAGGAAAGGCCGCGGCTTCGGCCTAGCTCCGGAGCGGCGGCCGTCTTGGTACACCCAGCCACTGTTTACAATGTGATTGCTCCGTCAAATGACGGAGCGATCACTTGAAAACAAACTCTGCATTACCCAGCCAATACCCTGCATTACCCAGCTAATACCCTGCATTACCCAGCCAATACCCTGCATTACCCAGCATATACCCAGCATATACTCTGCATTACCCAGCATATACTCTGCATTACCCAGCCAATACACTGCGATACTCTGCATTACCCAGCCAATACTCTGCGATACTCTGCATTACCCAGCCAATACTCTGCGATACTCTGCATTACCCAGCCAATACTCTGCGATACTCTGCATTACCCAGCCGATACCCTGCCAATACTCTGCGATACCCTGCCAATATTACAGTGGGGGAGAGGATGTGGATATTACAGTGGGGGAGATGACGTGGATATTACAGTGGGGATTATATGGTGGCGGAATTTTCACAGGTTTTTGCAAATTCAATTATTTGCTGATCCGAAAAATGATCCGATCCGTGACTCTGATCCGAGGATCGATCCGATCCGTGAGTTTTTTGATCCGTTGCACCCCTACCCTTTAGCCAATTTCTATGACTAAAACGCAACTGCAGCACCATGGAAGCCTTTCAATATGCAGCGGATGAATTAAGCAAAAGATTGCTTACTAGAGGATATACAAAATCCTCTCTCAAAAAAGCCTTCAATGCTGTTAAAGACAAGGATAGACATGATTTGATTTTAAAAACAAAAAAAAACAAGATGATACAACTAGAATCATCTTACGTTTTTCTAATGAGCATCACAATGTGAAAAATTTTTTGAAAAAATATTGGTCTATCCTCACTGAAGACCCCATACTGAATGGCTTCGTAACGGAAAATCCACAAATCACTTTTAGAAAGGCTGGCTCCTTGGGTGACATTCTCACCCAAAGTGAATATAAAGGTGACCAAAGACAGGATCCCTGTAAGGTTTGGGGTACTTACCCATGTGGCTCTTGCTCCTTTTGCGTTGTAATCGGTAAGAGAACTTTTTTTCAACTACCCAACGGGGAACGGTTTTGCTTAAAACACTTTGCAAACTGTAAAACCCAGGGGGTAGTATACCAATGCCAATGTGGCGCTTTCTATGTCGGGAAGACTTGACAAGAATTGGGACAAAGGGTCAGTAAACATCTCCATAGTATGCAGATTTGCAATTTATATCTTCCTTTAGGCAGACATGTGGCAAAAAAAAACATGGCTACAGAATGCCACGCATTAACTTTACAGTTCTAGACCGAGTACACATTCCATCCAGAGGTGGGGACTGGAACAAAACCATACTACAACACGAAATGCATTGGATTAGATACCTTGATGCTACTACTCCACCTGGCCTCAACGAGGCGGAAAGCTTTAGGCCATTTCTAGAAGGCTTCAGCTCTGGCAAAACTGATTAACAACATCTCTACTACTAATGAACTTCTTGGATGAAAATGTTCTTTCTTGTTTTTGATTTACGTTCTATGTCGCATTTGACCTCCTTTGTACATATATTTTACTCCTTTTTTTTCTCCTTTTGCTTTCTTCCCCTTCTTGTGTCACTGTTTATAAGTATTTTATGGGATCACACACTATCTATTGGGGTTATTATTTATTCTGCTATTTATTAAGTGATTTTGCTGAACGTTGCTCTTTGTGCGATATTGGTCTTTGGACTCGCACTACTATATTGCAGCGTTATTTTTTGTTTATTGTTTACTTATATGTCATTTAGGTGCATGATTCAGGTTCAGGAACAGCTTTTTCGATGCCGACTCTCCTTTCCATTTTGTCCTGCTTTTTGCCTCCTTACATGCACACGTGGCCCCCCGGGGCCATCTTTATCCAAGATGTCTCCTGGGGGGTTTGCCTTTTTGGCGCTCCAGGACGAATCGCCTGGGATAATCATCTG
Source organism: Lithobates sylvaticus (assembly GCA_028564925.1). Lineage (NCBI taxonomy): Eukaryota > Metazoa > Chordata > Amphibia > Anura > Ranidae > Lithobates > Lithobates sylvaticus. Next base: position 152,389,129 of record CM053033.1, read on the forward strand.
GGTCGGGGGTTTTTTGTCCTTCCTTTTTTTTTTTTTTTTTTTTTTTTATTCCCCCTTGAGAAGTACTTTATTATCACTATTTAATTTTTTCCGGTACTCCTCTGTTCTGTGGGGTTTATGCCTTTTCTTTCCCCCAGACCCTTATCTGTTATATATATATATTTCTCCTTTCCATCGGCATTGGAATCATCTGGAAGGGATGTGTTCCTTTATCCCTTCCCTATATGCTTCCCATGCCCAATTTGACAATGCCTCTTGGTACACCAGTGTCTTCTTTGACTGGTGTTTCTTCGGGGCACTGCCTTCCCACATCATCTAATGCCTCTCCTACCTGCTTGTTTTTACACGTGGTTTCCCTAACTACCCAGTGTGGGATCCGGCATGTTTCTGCAGACATGGATAGGAGTGACATCTGACAGGCCGTCTGTGATGACGCTCATCACCATGGCGACACTCTCACGCCGGCCTGTCTATGCTGTGGGTGTCCTCCATTCATCCCTCTGGCTGTGACTTTCTCCGCCCACGTGGGCGGGAATGGGGATGTCCTCGGCCTTGTAGGCAGCGGCCTTCCCCAGCCCATGTGATGCGGCAGCGTTTTGCGCCCTCGTACTATGTTCAACGCCATTGGATCTATTCTGGCATGGAGATGTCTTCACCCAAGTCCGCAGCCCACATCCTCGTGTAGTGTGGTAGTTGGTCATGTGTTAAGGTCTGCAGTAGGCTGTATAAGGGGGAAAGGAGATGTTTGGGGGTTTCCTGAAGAGAACATAGTTCCTCGAAGCTGGTGTGTGTGCGTTGTATTTGGGAGGAGGAGTGCAGGTGTTTGGCAAATGTGGACATATGTAGGGCTGTGAGCCAGTCTCCAGGACCCTCCGGAGAAACTGGAGTCCCCTGGGACGAATGTACAAAAGTATGAGCTTGTGGCCAAGCAGTACGTTTAAAGTACCCCAGAGTGGCTGCCCCTATCCCTTGTGGGAGTGCGGGGTGGTCAAATAGGGACGTCAGGGGACCTGGGTCATTGGAGAGAGTGGTGTTAAGTCCTTTCTGGTACCATCATTTCAGAGAGGCCGAGGTTAATGGGGATAGAGTGGTCAAACGAGTGTAGTCGCGTTTATAACCCCATAGAAGAGCCCGGAGGTCTACAGGGGAGAGGTCCTGTTCAATTGTCACAGAAGCCTTACAAAATGGACGAGGGAACCACTCCAGGATGCGTGCCATATGGGCAGTTTTTTGGTAGGTCTCAAAGTCAGGAAGACCTGTTCCCCCCTGTGTCTTTGGGAGCGTGAGAAATTTAAATTTGACTCTTGGGAGTCCCCCGTTCCACAGGAATTTTATGGCTAAGGAGCGTAGGGAAGTTAAAAAAAGATTTGGGGACGTAGATGGGAACCGTTTTGAAATAAATATAGGAATTTGGGCAGAGTGTCCATTTTCAGGGTATTGATCCTCCCAAACCATGGTAGGGAGGACCCACCCCACTCCTCTAAGTCTTTCCGTACGCGGGAAAGTAAAGGAATATAGTTTAGGGAGAACAAATTTGTCAGGTTTGAGGGTATAATAATCCCCAAATAAGAGATCCCCTTGTTTTGCCATCGGAATGAGAAATTAGATTTCAGGAGGGACAATGTGGAAGGAGCGAGGGATATGTTAAGAGCTGTTCAATGACGATAACAAAGAGGAGGGAGGATAGGGGGCAGCCCTGCCTAGTGCCATTTGTGATGTCGAAGGGTGCTGACACTGTACCGTTAACAAGAACTGTGGCAGAGGGTCGAGAATATAGGGACATAACCTTGGAGATATAGGGCGCCCGAGGCCAAGTTCTAGGGATAGCTGTGAGAACCTCCAACTGACCCTATCGAAGGCCTTTTCAGCATCGAAGGATGGAAGGCAAGCTTTCAGGCCTTTACGCTGTATCAGGGATATAAGGTGTATAGTTTTGGTGTTGTTGTCCCTTGCTTCTCTACCGGAGACAAACCCCACCTGGTCGCTATGTATAACTTAAGGTAGTAGGGTAGATAGACGGGTGGCCAGGACTTTTCAGAATAACTTAACGTCTATGTTAAGTAAGGAGTAAGGAGTTGGGCCTGTAGGTACTACATTGGGATGGGTCCTTGCCTGGCTTAGGTATAATGGAGATAAAGGCCGATAAAGATTCTTTAGAGGGGAGGTTGGAGTTTTCTACCGAATTAAAGGCCTTCGTCAGGAGGGGAGCTAGTTGGGGGGGCAAAGGTTTTGTAGAACCCGGGTGTATACCCATCAGGTCCCGGGCATTTGCCTACCTTTAGAGCTTTGATGGCCTGCAGAAATTCAGAGGCGGTCAGGGGCTCGTCGAGGTTTGTCGCATCCAGAGCGTCAATGGTAGGCAGGGCTGTCTCTAAAATGTAATATAGCATGGGGTCGCCGGAGGTGGGAGACTGAACGTCTGGGGCTGCGCACGGGAGGTTATATAGCTGTGAGTAGTATGTCGAAAGAATGCAGATATGCCAGAGGTATTGAATGTTTTTTCTTGGTTGGGTTGGACAATAAAGGGGATAGAGTGTCGGGGGGGTCTAGGGTGAATAGTCCTCGCTAGGTGTTTACCACATTTGTTCGCTAGTGAGTAGAAATGGTTTCGTGCTTTATCTCTGGCAATTAAGGCGTGCGAGTCTAGGAGCTGGAGTAGATCTCTACAGGCGTTTGATAGCTGGACGAACATGGTAGGGTCCAGTTCTCGTTTGTGGAGGGGTTCGAGCTCAGCTATCATGGTGAGGAGTTTGCATATGTCATTAGCCCTGGCTTTCTTAAGGCGAGAGCCATGTTGTATGAGGGTTCCCCCGTATCACACATTTTAGTGTTTCCCATTGGTTCAGGGGGGAGGTCGTGTCTGATGAGTGGTCCCCTACGAAGTCTTTTATGGCTTTAGAGACGTCGGCAACGCACAGAGTCTCGGAGCAGATTGTCATTGAGTCTCCAATTCGTTCCCCCGGCGAGTCACGGGGGGGGGGACGAACCAGAGTCAGATATACAGGGGGATGATCTGACCAGAGTATGTTACCAATCAACGTTTGGAGAGGTGTGTCTAATAGTGATTGAGAGATGAGAAAATTATCTAATCTACTGTAGGAGTTGTGTGCGACAGAGAAGTAACTATAATCCTTTTCTGTGGGATGCTGGACCCGCCAGGCATCCACCAGATGGGAGGAGTGTAAAAGTGATTTGATACGTGTCAATGTGGAGTAGGGAACAGAAGACTTACCCAAGGATGTGTCTACGGATGGGGATAGTACAACATTCAGATCACCGCCGATGATGAATGATGACCCCACCGAAGGAGGATAGTCTGGTGAGGACCGAGGAGAGGAACCGGGCCTGGCCCACGTTAGGCACATAGATGTTAGCCACTGTAAAAAGAAAATCGTTTCAGTTTCAGAAATATGTAACGCCCTGCATCATCTATGAGGGAATTCCAGAACCTCTGGGTTGAAAGATTTATGAAAGGCAACAGATACCCCCTTGGATTTGGCCTGAGGATTAACACTATAAAAACCATTGTGGGTAATATCTATTGCGCAGGACTGGTACTGCCCCTGTGCGAAAGTGCGTTTCTTGTAGAAGCAGGATTTTGGTACACTTTTTATGGAAATGGTAAAGTGTCTGGCTCCGCTTCTCAGGCGTGTTAAAACCTCTACAGTTAAAGGATGCAAAGGTTATTGGACCGTCATTAGCCATGGAAAATCAGAGGAGCGAGACACAGTATCAGTTTAGCTGATGGTACTGTAGGTGAATCCTTTTGAAGTAGGGGATGGGGATACTCTTTGTTCAAGGAGGAATGGGGAAGGGGGAAAAGGACAGAAGGATACAGGTGAGGAAAAGAGATAGAGGAGAAAAGGAAAAAAAAGAGAGAAAGATGATAGTACAGTAACCTTGTTTAGGTAATACCAGTAATCATAATCATGGCTACGTTCTCCCACTATAGCGAACAGGAATGTAAGTATCATAAAATGCATATGTATCAATCGTGGGGGATGGGCCCAGCAGGTCAAACAAGAAAAAGAAGTAACCAGAACAAAAAAGGCCACTAGGTGGCTCCAAAAGGTCAATAGTAAGGGGAAAAAAAGCCTTCTATAAAGGCATACATCAGTGCACTCCACAGTGTCCATTGGGGCACTGAGGAGGGGGAAAAAACAAAAACCCGTAAGGGGGGGACAAAAATCAGTTATGACCAAAAAATAAACCAAATAACAGAATGATTAGAGTTATCTTAACGGTCATCAGAAATATGTTTTGTAAACCGGCAAAATGCATAACACCTAAGCGTTATAGGGGATATAAATATGCAGTAGGCCCTAGGTAGGGATCAAACTAAACATGGTAATCACTGTAAAACCTCAGTAAGGGCAACATGAGGAGGGCTGTTGCAGGTAGGGGAGTGCAAGAACAAGTCCTGGAACCTGTGTATAGGGGACTTAAAAAGTTATGATGAGACACTCTGTCACGTACCTGGTGGTGCGAGCCCAAGTTGCAGAGAGAGACCACCCTTGCGTCTCCCACTGCTGGTTCCCTGGTAGGATGACAGGAGACCCAGGAGTGAGGAGGAGCACGGGTGCCTGGCAGGATCAACAGACCGGTCGAGTGACACAAGGTCAACTCAGCGGACAAGGTGGGTGATCTGGATAGCAGAGTAGACTGGATAGCAGAGTAGACTGGATCTGGACAGGTAAGCTGCTTCAGCAAAGCAGACAGGATAGCAGAGCAGGCTGGGTCTGGATGGACAGGCAGGATCAGCACAGCGGACTGGATAGCAGAGCAGGCCGGATCTGGATGGGCAGCTCAGCAGACTGGATAGCAGAGCAGGCCGGATCTGGACAGGTAAGCTGGTTCAGCAAGTAGACAGGATAGCAGAGCAGGCTGGGTCTGGATGGACAGCTTAGCAGACTGTATAGCAGAGCAGGCTGGATCTGGATGGACAGCTCAGTGGACTGGATAGCAGAGCAGGCCGGATCTGGACAGGTAAGCTGGTTCAGCAAGCAGACAGGATAGCAGAGCAGGCTGGGTCTGGATGGACAGCTTAGCAGACTGGATAGCAGAGCAGGCTGGATCTGGATGGACAGCTCAGTAGACTGGATAGCAGAGCAGGCTGGATCTGGATGGACAGCTCAGTAGACTGGATAGCAGAGCAGGCCGGATCTGGACAGGTAAGCTGGTTCAGCAAGCAGACAGGATAGCAGAGCAGGCTGGGTCTGGATGGACAGCTTAGCAGACTGGACAGCAGAGCAGGCTGGATCTGGATGGACAGCTCAGTAGACTGGATAGCAGAGCAGGCTGGATCTGGATGGACAGCTCAGTAGACTGGATAGCAGAGCAGGCCGGATCTGGACAGGTAAGCTGGTTCAGCAAAGCAGACAGGATAGCAGAGCAGGCTGGGTCTAGATGGACAGGCAAGATCAGCACAGCGGACTGGATAGCAGAGCAGGCTGGATCTGGACAGGTAAGCTGGTTCAGCAAGCTTACAGGGAACAGGACTTCAGAACAGACTGGGTCAATACAGGTCATCTGGTTCAGCACAGCAAACAGGACTTCAGAACAGGCTGGATCAATACAGGTGATCTGGTTCAGCACAGGAAACAGGACTTCAGAACAGACTGGATCAATACAGGTGATCAGGTTCATCAGAACAGGCCGGGTCAGAAATAAGGCTGGCAGCAAGGTACAAGGGAATGAAGCAGAAGAGTGGTCACAAACAAGCCAAGGTCGGGTGCGGGCAGATAGCTGAATGGTCACAGGCAGGCCGGGTCAAACAGGACCGAGGTATCAGGATCAGGTTACAGTCACCACAACGCTGTAGAGCAGACAGCGGGGACCGTCTGCTCAGGCCAGGTTTAAATAGGCTACCTGGCGCCAACAAGAGCGCGCACCTGAGGCTTTTTTACCTGAGGGTGGAGGAGACGGGTCTCTCTAAACTCTGCCCAGCAGTCCGGTCTGCTAGGGAGCCTGATGCATTGAGGGAGACTGCTTCTGCGCATGCCAGCTTTGCTTGGGGAAGCAGGAAGCTTGGGGAGGTCCACCTTTCTTTCGCCCAGCGGTGGCGCTGCAGCAGGATGTCCCACGTCCCCCCTGCATTGTGCGGGCGGCGTGGAGCTAGAGGCCGGACCGGATGACGGGCGACGTCATTTCCGGTGGGGGCGGGCATCTTTGCTGAATCCGCGTCTTCCGGTTCTGGGCACGGCCTGTAGAAAGGGGACCGAGCATTCGGCTGATGCGGCCTCTTTCATTTGCTGTACAGACAGCGATCAAGAGGCACGTTAAGACCACACATCCTCAGCAGGAATGTCAGAAGCAGAGGCTTCAAGAGCCTCCCTGGGGAGGTGTTCCCTTACTTATTTCCAGTAGCTCCACTGGTGTTTTGTCCCTCCTTGGTGGTCGGGGGGTAGGGGAGTGTATCCGGGATCCTGGTGGTGGTTGGTCCTGGGGGGCACTCCTGGTGGTCCTCTAAGTAGCGCTGGTGTACTATAGCTTATGCTGCCCTCTCTATATTTCTGTGTGTTTCAGAAAGCCACAAGCAAGTCGCCCCATGGTTCTAAGAAGAGATGTCCTTCATGTAGAGCCTCTATGGGGGACTCCTGGGCCAAAGCACTTTGCAGAGAGTGTATTGATGGGCTAGTGAGGGAGCAGGCAGCAGAGCAGGGGGCAGACCTGGCGGCATCTGTAAAGGAGCTTTCTAGCACTTTCCAGTCCTTCAAGGCACTTTTTTCTAGTTTCCAGTTGCCTCAGTCCCAGGGCACCCCTCCACCAGTGCAACAGAGTGTTTGTTTTACCTAGCCCACCTGAGGTTCCACCTACTAGTGGGGAGAACCCGGAGGGCTCCAGAGAGGAAATTGAGGAAGAGGTGGACAGTGCCTCTTCAGATTCCTAGGGGGAGTCAGATGGAGAGGGGCTGGATGGAGAATCCAAAAGAACCTCACGGTACAAACTTTACCTTGAGGAAGTGGAGGAGCTCTTAGGAGCTATCCATACCACTCTAGGAATTCAGGAGGAAAGGAAAGCATTGTCACTTCATGATCAGATGTACAGGGGCCTGGGAGAACAGAAAAAGCGAATGTTCCCGGTCCATGATGTCTTGATCGATGCCATCAAAAAGGAATGGCAGGATCCTGAAATGAAACCTTTCTTTTCAGGGGTATTGAAACAAAGGTTTCCTTTTTCCGAAGAGGAGGCGCTAGTCTGGAATAAATCTCCCAGGCTGGACGCCACTTTTTCTCAGGTGTCCAGACACACCGATCTGGCCTTCGAGGACATGGGGGTACTTTCGGACCCCATGGACAGAAGGATGGATTCATTTCTGAAGAAGGCATGGGATTCATCACAGGGAAACCTTAAGCCTGCCATGGCAGCAACAGTGGTGGCGCGCAATATGGAATATTGGCTTACACAGATCAGAGCGCATATTGAAGCAGGGACGGCAAAGGAGACTATTTTAGCTTCTTTTCCAATGCTGCTTAAAGGAGTGGTGTACATTGCGGATGCTTTGGCTGAATCCGTACGAATGTCCGCAAGGTCTACAGCCCTGACCAATTCAGCTAGGAGGGCCTTGTGGCTGAAGACTTGGCAGGGGGACAGTGTGTCCAAAATAAAGCTCTCACAGGGGACTTATCTGGACCAGGTCTGGAGGCCGTTTTAGATCGCACGGCCGATAAGAAAAAGGCTTTTCCCGTTAAAAGGAAGTATAGGGGCAGAAGGGAAAAGGGCGTGGGGGAGCAGCCCAAAAAGTCCAAATGAAATGGAAATGATAACCTCCAATCAATTTGTGTTGGGGATCATCAGAAGAGGATACCAACTGGAGTTTTTTCTTTTCTTCTTTGTCTATATACTGTATTAAATCTTCATTTAATCTCCATGCGTATAGCTGTCTTTGGACCCCTGGTGTCATCATTTTCATGGTCACAGGGAGTGGTCTGACAACGTTGTTATTTCAATGCTTGTCTTAAAGCGGAGTTCCACCCTAAAGTGGAACTTCGGCTCATCGGAACCCCCCCCCCCCCCCGGTGCCACAGTTGGCACCTTTCTGGGAGCAGGGGGGTGCACATACACACGCGCATGCGGCACGCGCATGCGCAGTAGGGAACCGGGAAGTGAAGCCACTACGCTTCACTTTCTGATTCCCTCAACGAGAATGGCGGCGGCAGCAGTCGAGAACTGAGAGATTTCTCGGCTTCGGCTGCCGACATCGCTGGACCCTGGGACAGGTAAGTGTCCATTTTATTAAAAGTCAGCAGCTGCAGTATTTGTAGCTGCTGGCTTTTAATATTGGCTTTTAAAATGCAATCCCTCTTTAAGCACCCATTCTAATATCCTATGTTCAACCATTATATAGTCAATCATTGAGTACGTTGCGTGCACTGGGGAGTAGAACGTATAGTTCTGTGTCTTTGGATGCTGCGTTCTCCATATATCTAGCAGTTGACATTAAAAGTTTATTTTTTATTGCTTTCAGTTGTACCTTCCTAGTCCCCTGTGCCCGCGACGTACTATCAATTCTTGGATCCATACAAAAATGTAAATCTCCTGTCATAATCACATTTTCCTTTTTTGAAATCCATTAGTTCCCCATAACCTGTCTCAGAAAGTATGTTGGATTCTTATTGGGACAATAGATATTTGCCAAGGTACATTCCATATCGTATATAATTGACCTCTTAAAGGTATCGTCCTTCCGAGTCTGTCATCCTTTCCTCCCAATATGAACAGTGTACCCTTGGCAAATTCAATAGCTACTCCCTCTTCTTGTTAAAGAGTCACCATAATACCATATTGGATAATACCTTGAGAACATCCTTTATATTGTCCTCATGGGACATATGCGTCTCCTGAAGGAAAACTAGCCATACTGTTTAAGCTCCTTTTTAATATACCGTGCCTTTTTTATTGGTGTATTAAAGGGGTTGTAAAGCTTCGTATTTTTTCACCTTAATGCAGCCCTATTCATTAAGGTGAAAAAACACCTTGCACTCTTCTGCCACCCCCCCCCCCCCCCCCGACGAGCCCCCGTTTTATTTACCTGTGCCCTGAATCTCCGTGGGCGCAATCCCGCGTTGCTTTCCCCCAGCTCCTGTGGGCTCTTCATTGGATGATTGATAGCAGCGCAGCTATTGGCTCCCGCTGCTGTCAATTAAATCAATGACGCGGCACGCCGGGGGGTGGGGCTGAGTGATACCAAGTGATGGCCGCTGACTGTATCACATGGGAGCGTGCCTGCAAGCTAACCCCCTTGGGAGAGCACTTCCCAGAGGGGGGTTAGCGCTTGCGGGGAGGAGCCGAGACAGCGGCAGAGGGACCCCAGAGCAGGTAAATGTATCACTCATCCCTTCTCTTCTTATTTCTTAACGTTCACCAGGGTCTGACCTCCTTATGATGACTACTGCCTCCTTGCAGCAGCTTCCCATGGCAGGGCAGAAGAGTTCAAAATATAGTATGGGGGGCTAAACAACATACAGCGTATCTGAGGTGGTAGGTAGGCAGAGCATACTACAGTGTACTGGGGGGGGGGGGGGGGTTGGTGCTGGGTTGTCCTCCAAAAGTCACTCTGTTTCCAGCATCCATCACCTTTTTTCCCCCTCCGTTTAAGCAGACAGACTCCCAGGTCCCCGTCCTTCCACTCCTTGCCCTCTCACCTTTTAGCTTCTTGCCCGGTTCTCTCACTCCTAACCGGCCAGCACTTCCTTTCACAGGAAGGAGGGGTTGCAGGTGGGAGCGTTTGTCGCTTTTTATTTTACTTCTCTCCGTCTGGGCCTCCGGGGGTTTCATGCAGGCAGGGGCGGCGGGGGAATACAGCTGGAAGGTCCGTGGGTCGTCCTTCATGGGCTACCGCAGCCTCTTACGCTGCGGGTCTCTTTCTAAGTCTCGGGCCGCTTCCACGCTCCCAGTCGGCGGCATGGTCAGGCCCATCCCCTAACTCAGGAGCATCACATCCTCGTCGACCTCCGGGTCTGTCTCATAAATCCTTATTTTAAATCCTCTTCTGTGTTGGTTGGTCCTGCCCTGCAACCTGTCGTTGGAAATGGAAACCTGTCGCATGAAAATCTGTGAGACCCTTGCAATCTGGTCCAAACAGAATGGCTTGTGCCCCTGGTTCCATTCTCATGGGTCCTTCTGCACTTGCAACTTCTTGTGTGCATGGTCTTAGGGATTTCCCTCCAGCTGATGTCCAGGCTATGACTTTTGTCAATTCAGATGCCTCAGATTCTTATGCTCAAACACTGGTCTGCTAAACCAGGGTGTAAAAAGTTCTTGGAATGTATACTTTTTGCAGGTCGACGTCTCCTTGGCAAACAAACATCTGGCCTTTTTCTTCTTCCTCCTTCCTTCTAACTTCTATTTCAAGGATGTCATCATGGTAGCATTCTTTTGCCAAGCAAAGAGAAAACGAAGGCTCATGGGAACAGATCCTTGTCTTCAGGGTTTAGAAAGAGATCCTTTCATCCCTACTAAGCCTTCTCCTTAATATCTAAGGCCAGCAAGCCAAGGGCGTCATTCTTTCTATCTTGGACCTGAAGTGCCTGAACGCCTTTCTCGAAGTTTCAAATGGAACTAGCCAGGTCAGTCATTGCATCCCTGCAACAGGGGGGAATTTGCTGGCAATCCGTGCTAATCAAGGACATGTACTTGCACATTCCCATTTTTCCGTGTACTAGGGCTACCTAAATAACCTGCTATTGAAGAGTCACTCTGTCCAGGCTTTGAATTAGAGCTGCACAATTCTGGCCAAAATGAGAATCACTTTTTTGTTTTTGCTTAGAATAAAGATCACAATTCTCACGGCGTAACATCATCTTTCACATTATACAAATAATTGGGCTAACTTTACTGTTTAGTTTTTTTATTAATTCATTAAAGTGTGTTTTTTCCCAAAAAATTGTGTTTGAAAGACCGCTGCGCAAATGCAGTGTGATATAAAATATTGCAACAACCGCCATTTTATTCTCTAGGGTCTCTGCTACAAAAAATATACAGTGGTGTGAAAAAGTGTTTGCCCCCTTCCTCATTTCCTGTTCCTTTGCATGTTTGTCACACTTAAGTGTTTCAGAACATCAAACCAATTTAAACAATAGTCAAAGACAACACAAGTAAACACAAAATGCAATTTGTAAATGAAGGTGTTTTATTATTAAAGGTGAAAAAAAATCCAAACCATCATGGCCCTGTGTGAAAAAGTGATTGCCCCCCTTGTTAAAACATACTATAACTGTGGTTGTCCACACCTGAGTTCAATTTCTCTAGCCACACCCAGGCCTGATTATTGCCACACCGGTTCACAATCAAGGCATCGCTTAAATAGGAGCTGCTTGACACAGTAAGGTCCACCAGAAGATCCTTAAAAGCTACACATCATGCCGAGACCCAAAGAAATTCAGGAACAATTGAGAAAGAAAGTAATTGAGATCTATCAGTCTGGAAAGGGTTATAAAGCCATTTCCAAAGCTTTGGGAATCCAGCGAACCACAGTGAGAGCCATTATCCACAAATGGCGAAGACATGGAACAGTGGTGAACCTTCCCAGGAGTGGCCGGCCGCCCAAAATTACCCCAAGAGCGCAGCGACGACTCATCCAAGAGGTCACAAAAGACCCCACAACAACGTCCAAGGAACTGCAGGCCTCACTTGCCTCAGTTAAGGTCAGCGTTCATGCCTCCACCATCAGGTCTGGACTGGGCAAAAATGGCCTGCATGGCAGAGTTCCAAGGAGAAAACCACTGCTGAGCAAAAAGAACATCAAAGCTCGTCTCAATTTCTCCACAACACATCTTGATGATCCCCAAGACTTTTGGGACAACATTCTGTGGACCGATGAGACAAAAGTGGAACTCTTTGGAAGGTGTGTGTCCAAGTATATCTGGCATAGAAGGAACACTGCATTTCAGAACAAGAACATTATACCAACAGTAAAATATGGTGGTGGTAGTGTGATGGTCTGGGGCTGTTTTGCTGCTTCAGGACCTGGAAGACTTGCCGTGATAAAAGGAACTATGAATTCTGCTGTCTACCAAGAGATCCTGAAGGAGAATGTCCGACCATCTGTTCGTGTACTCAAGCTGAAACGAACTTGGGTTCTGCAGCAGGACAGTGATCCTAAACACACCAGCAAGTCCACCACCGAATGGCTTAAGAAAAACAAAATGAAGACTTTGGAGTGGCCTAGCCAAAGTCCTGACCTGAATCCTATTGAGATGTTGTGGTATGACCTTAAAAAGGCCGTTCATGCTCGAAAACCCTCTAATGTAACTGAATTAGGACAATTCTGCAAAGATGAGTGGGCCAAAATTCCTCCAGGACGCTGTAAAAGCCTCATTGCACGTTATCGCAAACGCTTGGTTGCAGTTGTTGCTGCTAAGGGTGGCCCAACCAGTTATTAGGTTTAGGGGGCAATCACTTTTTCACACAGGGCCATGATGGTTTGGATTTTTTTTCACCTTTCATAATAAACACCTTCATTTACAAATTGCATTTTGTGTTTACTTGTGTTGTCCTTGACTATTGTTTAAATTGGTTTGATGTTCCGAAACACTTAAGTGTGACAAACATGCAAAGGAACAGGAAATGAGGAAGGGGGCAAACACTTTTTCACACCACTGTAGAATGTTTGGGGGTTCTTTTCATTTGCTAGTAATTTTCTAGCAAAAAAATATGGATTTTTAACTTGTAAACAACAAGTGTCAGAAAAAGGTTTGGTCTTTTAAAGAGAAACTACAGTTTGCCTACACTTGTACTAAAAACATCTTTGCCATTCTGAAGCTTCCCCCCAGCCACTTTGGCTGCAACCATTTTAACTGTGGGCAGCTGAAGCTGCTGCCTGTTCACTTCCTGGATTTACACAGACACACACCTCCAGCTCTGTAGCTCTCATTGGCCCTTTTATGACTCACCCCCCCCCCCCCCCCCCTTCTGGCAAACTCTCACGAGAGAAAGCTGTGCATGATGTCGTAAACCTAGGCTTTTTACCAGACAAGAAACAGGAAGTGGGCTGTATAAGGTATTTACTGGCAGAAAAAAAAAATGTTTTACTATCTAAAGTAAAAACAACAAGGGCAGTAGATTTGATAGATGGAAAGTTGAAAAAATGGCTGAAGCTGAACCGCTTTAAGTGTTTAAACTTCCCTCGTTTACATTTCGAAATGTTTCTCCTTCTCTCCGTCTAAGCGATGTCATAAACTTGGCAGGCTGCCTAGTTTGTTTTTTTGTTTTTTTTAAGACGGCTGCAAAGAATCAGGAAAATGCTTTAAGACCGCGAGGGGGGGAATAATCGTGATCTGATTCTTTACCGATTTTAATTGTGCAGCTCTACTTTTGAATGCCAACATACAGCAAACTGTGACTCCTATGGAAGTTTAGGTTGATCCTCAACCCTCAAAAACATCTGCTGCATCCCGTCTGGAATACTTGGAATTGGTTTTGGACAAGAACCAGGCCCGGGAATTTATCCCCTTGGAAAAGATCAGGTCGTGGGCTCTGTGCCTGAATGGATACACAGAGCTGTGACTCAGCTCGGGTGCACCTATAGCAAGCTGCTTGCTGTCAGGGCACTCAGTAGGGGGGAGGGGCCAGGAGCTCTGGTGAGGGACTCGAGAAGAGGAGGATCCGGGCTGCTCTGTGCAAATTCACTGCAACAGAGCAGGTAAGCACCTGAACGACTGCAACATACAGAAATATACAATGTAATACTGACATATAATCACACACATAGGTTGGACTTGGTGTCTTTTTTCAACCTCGCCTACTATGTAACTATGTAAGTATAACATGTTTGTTATTTTTCAAAGCAAAAAAGCGAGCCACGACTGCGCAATTGTCAGTTAAAGCGACGCAGTGCAGAATCGCAAAAAGTGTTCTGGTCTTAAGCCAGCAAAATGGTCCAGTCTGAAAGTGGTTAGGAATGAGTGAATATGAAAAAGGAAGCAAATGAGGGACCTGGGCGGAGTCTAGTGGAACGGTTATGCCTAGCTAGAGCTCCGCTCCGCCGAGGGGAAAAGCTGGCTTCACAGCGCTAGTAGCGGACCATAAAAGCATTCATCAGGAAGGACTAGTGCCCAGGAACCGACTAGCCAAATTTGGACTGGAATAATGGTTCTAGGAGGTAACCGTGGCAAAAACAAAATTCACCTCATGAAAGTGACACAGACGCGCACTGCTGCTAAAGCAGCATCAGCTCCCTCCTCCTCATATAATGCCTCAGTACACTTCCACAGACAGAAACAAATGCAGCCAGACTCACCAGCAGAGTCAGAGAATGAATTAATCCCCTCACAAGACTACTCACAGATATCTACAATATCCCCTACACTTCTACAACAATTTGAAAGAATGCTTCATAAGGCACTAAACCAAACTTCTGAACAAATTACAAACATGTATGAAATGGATAAATTAAAAGAAGAAAATGTACTACTGCAAGACAAATTAGAGGATTTTGAAAATAGGGATAGAAGATCCAACCTATGCATAAGAGGTATACTATCACTGCATTATTCCAAGATCTTCAACCAGCCATCCCTATTGAAAGCCTGGAATTAGATAGGGTACACCGTGCCCTCACAGCCAAAAAACCTAAAGGACCCCCAAGAGACATAATTGCGAAGCTCCATTATTACAAGTCAAAAGAACAAATTCAAGCTGCTGCAAGAGATAAAAAAGACTTATCCTTTCAAGGACACAACTATCAAATATTTGCTGACCTATCTCAGGTCACCATTGCAAAGAGAAGATCAATGAAACCTAATGGAACTTCAACATCACAACATACCATACCAATGGGGTTTCTCCTTTTCCATCAAATTTACCTACCAAAACACCAGATACTCATGCAGAACGGCAAAAGACCTACAGCAGATCCTTCTAAATCTACGCCTGATGCAAGACCCTACCAACACTACTCCTCAGAAGAGCAACATCATTTTCTCCCTCTGGCAACATGAATGGAAATTATCATGCCCACAAGAGAATCCGACATACCTCCACCCCTGTCAAGCAAGAAGACTCGATGACCTGAAAGATTTAACTTTATACATTCTCACTCATCTCCATGTATAGAAGCAATCTTCTATAAGATAAAATAAGTCACCATGTATTTTTTTTTCTTTTTCTTATTATTCTCATAATCTGAGGCAAGATTATATACCAAGAGATATACTACATTCTAGTAAATTTTTGTTTTACTTGTCCTTTAAAGATGCAAGGGGCATATTTATTATTATTTACAGCCCAAGGCCATATTAATGGTTTGCAAGGAAGCTTATCGCAAACATGGCATGAGCATGATTTGCTGTTTATTTTAGAGTTTTTCTGCAGATTAAACGTATACGGTTGTTCTCACCTTTATTATATATGCTCATCCCCACCCTTAACAATGTAGACTTATTACACTTTAATAGCTGTTGTTTTTATATAGTTAATATATATCTATAAAATCGTTACTATATTCAGAATGGGGTAGTATATGCAAACACATAACTACTTTATTTACTCATCACCCCATAATTGTTGAGAGAAGTTATCTCTTCTTATAAATTAGCCTTAGCTTACAAATCCCACCTGCTTTATTTACTTGACTGTCATCTTTAATTATTAAACCAGTTTCATTAACAAATTATATGCCTGATCCTGAGGTCAATACCTCTGACTACATATACAAAATAATAATTTTTCTTTAAATTCCTGCTACTAAATATTATATGCATCTTTTAGATGCTTTTATTATAAGGCTTTTCCCCAGTATGCAGAAGATCCGTGTGCCCTCTTTGGTCTACCTCGTTCATCCACATATTATTAGTGGAGGACCGACGTAGGCGTCTTTCCTTTTCCCTGATAGGGCCATATGTTCCCTATGACGGACCACCTATGACTCGACAGAAGCATTATTTGTTTTTAATAACAATGTACCTATTAACCTTTTTTTGTTTCCATTTTTTCCTTTTTCTACCCTAGATGCAGACTTTTTTTTCCTTCCTTTCTTATTCGCCATGTTCACACAGGTCACTTCCTTACATCATAAATGTATACGTTTTGGTAAGTCTTTTTCTCTTAATCAATTACCATGGCACCAATAAATATTCTATCCCTGAATGTTCAGGGTCTAAATGTACCGCAAAAAAGGACCAAAGCATTTCGCACCTTTCACACACGAAAGGCGCACATAGTATGCTTACAAGAGACTCATTTTACTAAAAACTCCACACCTAAATTTGTGTCTCCCTTTTACCCACAAAGTTTTACTGCATCTGTTAACACCAAACAAAGGGGAACCTTTGTAGCATTCCACCGTTCAACCCCCTTCACTCTATTATCAGAAATTAAAGATCCAGATATATATACGATATATAATTTTGCTAGGTCATATAATGGATACGGCAGTCACAATTGTTTCATATTATGCTCCTAATAAACAACCATCAGCTTTCATGTCACATCTTTTACAAGTGGTGAATGCACATAAAAATGGAACGGTGATCATGGGTGGAGACTCTAACCAAGTTCTCCTCCCATTTCTAGACTCCATACATCCCACAAAGAACCTTAACCAAATTATCTTTCTGTCAACTCCTGTCCAAATACAACTTGGTCGATACTTGGAGAGAAAATAATCCGACAAAGAAAAGATTCACTTACTATTCACATCCCTATCAATCTTTTACCCGTATTGACCATATTTTTTAGCTTTATTAGCTTCAGATATAATTCCTATCTCATGGTCTGATCATAATGCGGTGTTTACAACTATAGCTTCCACCATACACAAAGCACATGATTCATCTTGGTATCTACCAGATATTATGCTCAAACACCCGCTTCAATGTCAAAAGGTTGAACAGGCTCTAAAGGAATATCTATTACTCAATAATACACCAGAAATATCCCCCTTAACTCTTTGGGAAGCCCACAAACCTGTATTACGTGGCGCAATACAGAGACAAATGGCTTTATTCAAAAGGGAACGGAAAATTCTTGCTCGTAAATTAGAAAATGAATTCAATGCAGCATGCATAGCTTTTCAAGATAACCCTTCCTTGACGACAAAAGCCCATTTTGAAAAAACGCCTAGAATATGACCTATTCCTTACAGAATCCATAGACAAAATCTTCAAACGCACCAGACATAATTTTTATTTAAAATCAAATAAACCAGACACTTATCTAGCACGAACTTTAAACTCAATACAAAAATCATACAAACCTATCCGCTTAAAAGTATCAAAAGATAGTTACACCTGCAATCCAGTCAAAATTGTTCACAAATTCAAAACCCACCTTGCATCCTTATATGAATCAACCAAAGATTTCAATATCACCGAAGCCGACGCTTTCTTCTCTAATATTACCCTTCCAACAAACAAAAAATTCCTAGATGAACCCAAAAAAAATGGAAGAAGTAGCTGATTTCATTAAAGAACTAAAATTAAATAAAAGACCAGGACCTGATGGATACTCGGCACTATATTACCATTTGTTCACTGATATTCTGTCCCCTGTGTTAGCTAAAGCATTTAATGTATTGCTAGAAGGTCACTCTTTCAGACAAGAATCACTAACTGCCATCCTATGCATGATCCCCAAACCTTTTTCTGATTATACCTCCTGCATAAATTATCGCCCCATATCTCTGTTGAATATAGATATCAAAATATTAGCTAAAATTTTAGCAAAAGGTCTTGACCAATTCATAAATAAATTAATTCACAGAGACCAAGTAGGCTTTATGCCGAAAAGTGAAGCGGGTGACAATGTACGCAGGGCAGTACTTCTAGCACAATTCACTAAAAAACTACATATACCGTCCTGTTTTCTATCACTGGACATTAAACGAGCATTTGATACAGTATCTTAGTCATACCTACAATACTCATTACAAAAATGGGGGTTTTGTCCACACTTCATAAAATGGATAGAGGCTCTTTATAATAGACCTTAAGCGTATGTCAAATATGCAGGATACAATTCTGAACCGTTTAATATAGAAAGGGGAACGCGTCAGGGTTGCCACTATCCCCCCCCCTTTTTATTTGCCCTTATTTTAGAACCTTTAGCTCAACATATTAGGACCAATCCTACAATTACGGGTATAGAGGTAGGAGGTGTCCCACATAAGCTATGTATGTTTGCAGATGATATTCTCCTCTTTCTGTCATCCCCTCAAGTTTCGGGTCCTAATCTATTACCTGTTCTTAACAAATTTACAAACATTTCAGGACTGGTCATAAACCCTAAAAAATGTATTGCTCTTGATGTATCTTTAACTGATGCAGAACGAACTCCTGCAAAAACGTCACTTCCATTTAGCTGGGCAGAAAAATCTATCCCATACCTAGGTATCCAATTAACAGCCTCGCATAAAGACTTATTTTCAGCAAACTACTCTCCTCTACTGAAAAAAATAACCAAACTATTAAAGCAATGGTTACAACTCCCATTATCCTGGATAGGAAGGATTAATGCTACCAAAATGTCCATTTTACCCACATTTTTATACCTATTTAGACTTTAACCAATGTGAATTTTTTCCCCCTCGCGCTACTTGGAGTATGTGAATAGTCTAAAATAAATTGTAGTGCTCTGCTGCAAAATGTGGCGTGTTCACAAATACACAATAAAGAATATATATAAAAAAGGAATTTCGCGCAATAAATAGCTAAAGGGTGAAATAATGCAAATATTTATCCTCTTCCCAATTTAAACTTTTTGTCCAACTGTCAACGGCTGCTAAACAAACAATAGCGAAAGCGTGGAAATTGCCTCTACTACCACTAGCTGGGACAAAAAAACAGAATGCATTCAGCGATGTCCCAAGCCAAAATGACTGCTATTGATGATAACCGAATTCCACAATTAAAAAAACTATGGAATCCCTGGATAAAATACCATTTACCTTCAAACTTTGATGATACGGTCCTTTTGCCATGGTAATTGATTAACCATTTTCAGTTAACCACTCTCCCATCTACTTACCAAACAACCACTTTATATTTATGCAGATATCTGATCTGACCTTGTGAACACCCTCTTTACATTAGATTCTTCCATTCTCTCTACCCCCTCCTTTTTTTTTTTGTTAGTTTTCTTTATTTACTTTTTTAAATATTATTTTATTAATGAAATAGTATACACTTTTTATATAAATAAATAAGCTCTATATCAGAATTTACTAGATATATTTGCTTACGATTTAATTGTTACAATCATTTGTTGCTTTTAAAGACTTGCTTGAAAACAGACTAACTGTATCAAATGTTGTTTGGTTATACAAATTAGTTTAACACTCAGAAGACACTTTATACCACACGTTTGTTTTCATGATATACTATATTATTGTATATAGAGCTTACTCAATTGTGTTAACCGTTTGTATAATTAATTGTATCCGTACATATGTAATGTATCTTTTTTTTTTTTGGATGCGTATTCAATAAACCTTTTTGACAAGGAAAAAGGAAGCAAATGTAAAGTTTAAGATGCTAAAGTAAAACTAAATGAAAATTACGTAAATTACCACGTAAGAAAAATTTGTAATAAAGTGTTTTGAAAAAAACGATGACCCTGGAGCTTGCACCTTTAAAAAAAAAAAAAAAAAAAATCGTATTTGCAATGCAGGTTAATTATTTCTATTTTGAGGAAAAAGAATGTATCGAACAATGCACCAGCTATATAAAAAATATATAAAGATGTTAACAATTTTTAATATGTTTTGGTGTGCTTTATTGCAGGTGTTTCCTGTGTCTGTTGCATCGGCTCAGCAAAGAGATTATTCGTCGGTAAGTGTGGTATAGCTTTTCTGTTAAAGGGCTCATAATTGAAACCCATCCTCCAGCACAAGAGCAATGGGCTGCAACTGTCTACCGCAAACATGACACGCTCTGTTGCTCCATGCCAGCCTGACCTGGATCCATAAAAACCTGGGCTGAGAGGAAAAACTTTTTTTTTTTTTTTTTTTATATGTCCTCTTTTACTGGCCTATCTGTTTGTTTGTTTTTTTTCCCCTAATTTTGGATGGTTTTGCTAGAGTTCTAGGGGAAATCTTACATTATCAAAGAACCTAAAATATGAGTTTCCTGGAGATACCCTATTTTTTTACAAATTGGACTTCCTTTTCTAGGATGCACAGGACTGAGTAGCATAAGGTTAAAGGGGTTGTAAAGTCAGAAGGTATTTTTTTTTTTATCTTAATGCATTCTATGCATTAAGATAAAAAAACCTGGGTGCAGAAGCCCCCCTAATACTTACCTGAGCCCCATCTCTGTCCAGCGATGTCCACGAGTGTCTCAGCTGTCCAAAACTCTCTCTCCTGACTGGCTGAGACGCAGCAGCGTCGCCATTGGCTCCCGCTGACATCAATCAAAGTCAGTCAGCCAATCGGGAAAGAAGGGCCGGGCCGCAGCCCTGTGCCTGAATGGACATGGAGCTGTGACTCTGCCAGGGAACTCAAGAGGTGGTAGGGGCCAGGAGCACCAAAGAGGGACCCAAGAAGGAGGATCCGGGCTGAAAACGAGACTTTACAGCTGCTGTTTTTGGCTTCAGACATTTTTTTTATGCAGCCAGTAAACTCCCCAGAATGTTAACCTATGTATCCGTGCACACATAGGCTGTTATTGGCTGTTTTTGTCAGGGACGTTTTATGTTTGGAAAACCCCTCCATTAGTGGGTTTTCAGAGGAGTTTTTCTGCTCTAACTCTGAAAAAAGCTTAAAAACTTAAAAAAAAATATGTGTGCATGAGGCCTAAGAGTAATACTAAAGTCTTGTTTTTGTTTTTTTGTTTAACAATAACGAACATGTTATACTTACCTGCTCTGTGCAGTAGATTTGCACAGAGCAGCCCAGATCCTCCTCTTCTCGGTTCCCTTACCTTAACTTACTCCTCCCCCCTCCCTCCTGCCAAGTGCCCCCACAGCAAACAACTTGCTATGGGGACACCCGAGCCGCTGCTCTGTGTCCATTCAGACATGGAGCCGTGGCTTGGCCCCGCCCCCTCTTTTTATTGGCTCACTGACTTTGGCAGCATTGGGAGCCAATGAGGAGAGAGAGCCAGCCGAGACACTCATGCAAAATCATTGGATTGAGATGGGGCTCAGGTAAGTATTAGGAAGCGCTGGGGGGGGGGGGGGGGGGATGGGCGGTGCCGTTGAGCACAAAAGGTGTTTTACCTAACACATAGAATGCTTTAAACCGTTTGTTCCACAAAAAAAAAAGAGGATCCTTCCTGTGTCATTTGGCCCTCTGTAACACCTAAAAAACCTGACTGACCCTGCCAGTTTCAGCCCACCCCTCTGTAAACTGACAACGGTGCATCATGGCTGTTGCGACCAGACACCATGGTCAGTTCACGTGCCTCTGTCATCAGCCTGCTATATGCTCTCCTCTCTGCTCCTGTGTCCCCCTCCCCTCCCTGTACATACTGTGACAGTACAGTTCCCTGTCCTAGTAAATCTCCAATCCTGGGACCGGGTTTTGGGAACAGCCAGGAGTCTGGCTGGTTGATTGAACAGGTGGATCCTGGGCTTATAGCAGAGTCAGGATTAGTGTTCTGGGCTCCACCCAGAGTGCAGGTGTGCACTAGTGAAAGCCAAAGACCCAAGTCTGAGGATCAGAGCAGTGAGGGGCTGCTTTCCAGATAGACGCTGTGTGCGTTGAAGCTGTGCATCTAAGGAGACGGAGGAGAGCCTGAAGTGGAAGGCCTGAGCAGCAAGGAAGCTGAAAAAAGGTACAGTGGTTGTACAGTTATATGGCCAAGAGGGCTGAAGTGTAAAAGCCTAGGTGGCAATACTTCTGAAGAGAGCCAGGTGGCTTGGCATTTTCCATGTGTTGTTTTTGGGAGAAGAACCCCTGTGTGGGCATCTAAGTGCATGGTGAAAGATATACAAATAGCGTATAAATGGTGCGCAATTCAACCTTAATTATGTGAGCATAGATCTTTAAAAATAATTATTGCCACAATGTCAATTGTGGTCAATAGTGCACAAGTGAAAAAAATAAAAAAAAATATATATACACTCCGTATATATAGTGCTGGAGGTGTGTGAAATAAAATGTACAATCCTTGTATATAAATTAATATGTGGAGTATGTGATCCTTATTATAAAAGAAATGCCAAACGTGCATATAAAATCTTATTTAATAGGTGAAAGTATTTGTTGTGTTGGTAAAATGAAAAAAAGTTGGACGATTCAGTGATAGCAATCAAGATGATTGGGAATTGTGTGCTGTGTTAGAAAGATTGAAGGAACTCTGGCGTAGCAACAGGTGCTCTGACTACAAGATTGGTACCATACACCAGGCGATTACTCTAATTGCAAGGTTGGTGCCATACACTATACAATCCTATTGTATGCAATCTATTTGCTTCGATAACCAGATAAACCTATACACCAGGCGATTGGTGTTTTAAAAGTGCAGTGGTGCATTACTGATATAGCAATTAAGACAGCTGGTTTAAACTCCCACTGTTTGGAGAAACAAAAAGCAAAAAAAGACTGCTATTTTGGAAAATATAAATATAAAATGTTGCCACTTCGCTATTGGTATTTATAAATATATAGGAAGAAAGAAACAAAAACTTCCCTTAATGTTGCCGGTACAATTATAGGTGATTCTTTGAAATCTTCCTGATGCTCAAGCCGGTTTTAACATGAAAAAGAGAAAAAAACAAACAAAAACCATTGCGCAATATTGCTAACTATAGACTCCCCATGAGATGCCTCAAGTTGTATGCACTCACGTGTACCAGGTGGATATAGTGCAGATAAAAAGTGTCAATGGTCAGGCTTTCGCTCCTGGGCTGTCAGCCCTTCTCCTCCTTTGCTGAGCTCGTGTATCACACGGCGTCACCTAAGCTCCTCCTCCCGACGCGTTGCATCACAGGTCACGTGACTTTTTTCCCTTGAAAAAGTCACGTGACCTGTGATGCAACGCGTTGGGAGGAGGAGCTTAGGTGACGCCGTGTGATACACGAGCTCAGCAAAGGAGGAGAAGGGCTGACAGCCCAGGAGCGAAAGCCTGACCATTGACACTTTTTATCTGCACTATATCCACCTGGTACACGTGAGTGCATACAACTTGAGGCATCTCATGGGGAGTCTATAGTTAGCAATATTGCGCAATGGTTTTTGTTTGTTTTTTTCTCTTTTTCATGTTAAAACCGGCTTGAGCATCAGGAAGATTTCAAAGAATCACCTATAATTGTACCGGCAACATTAAGGGAAGTTTTTGTTTCTTTCTTCCTATATATTTATAAATACCAATAGCGAAGTGGCAACATTTTATATTTATATTTTCCAAAATAGCAGTCTTTTTTTTGCTTTTTGTTTCTCCAAACAGTGGGAGTTTAAACCAGCTGTCTTAATTGCTATATCAGTAATGCACCACTGCACTTTTAAAACACCAATCGCCTGGTGTATAGGTTTATCTGGTTATCGAAGCAAATAGATTGCATACAATAGGATTGTATAGTGTATGGCACCAACCTTGCAATTAGAGTAATCGCCTGGTGTATCTGCATATTGTTGCAATTAGATTGTATTCAACACTAATTGTCTGGTGTATGGTACCAATCTTGTAGTCAGAGCACCTGTTGCTACGCCAGAGTTCCTTCAATCTTTCTAACACAGCACACAATTCCCAATCATCCTGATTGCTATCACTGAATCGTCCAACTTTTTTTCATTTTACCAACACAACAAATACTTTCACCTATTAAATAAGATTTTATATGTACGTTTGGCATTTCTTTTATAATAAGGATCACATACTCGCATATTAATTTATATACAAGGATTGTACATTTTATTTCACACACCTCCAGCACTATATATACGGAGTGTATATATATTTTATTTTATTTTTTTCACTTGTGCACTATTGACATTGTGGCAATAATTATTTTTAAAGATCTATGCTCACATAATTAAGGTTGAATTGTGCACCATTTATACGCTATTTGTATATCTTTCACCTATTTTCAAGTGTGGGAACACTTTTAATGGTAGCAGCATTTAATTTAGTAATCTTATTTTATTCTATTAGATTTGGGGCTTTTAAATTATATATCAGCGCTTTAGTATACACCAATTTTTAACATCCAAGTGCATGAACTTTCCTTTTGTTTTGTTCCTTTTTAATAAAAGTGGGCTGCCATGCCCTTAAACTAAAGTTCCTGTTCGCTGTGAAGTTACTGAAAAGGCATCTACCACTGAGCTAGACATTCCCCCAATGTCACAAGTGGTTGTTGGATGCGGGCACAAGACGGTAGAATCCGGGTCCTTGCTCCCCAGTGAGTTCAAGTCAGGAACTATTGGCTGTGTATCGAAGTGCAGCCAGGCAAAAGGCATTGCGTGTTGCAGGTGGTGTACCTGCGAATGGAAAAAGTCCATTTTGTTTTATGAACTGTGTTTGTGTGCATGAGACAGCACAATCTGTGTGTGCAGCTGAGAAAAGCAACTAGTCTTAAAGAAGACAGTACACTCAATTTTCCTGTGTTAAAAGGAACTTTGTTAAAAAGCATTGTGTGCCTGACTGCAGAGATGGGGCGGTCAAAACGTGAAAAGAAAGCAAAGTTTGCTGAGATGAGAGACAGAACCTTGTGGCTGGAGGGGTTGTTACCAACAGAACAAGCCCCAGACTGGTGCAAGATGCACTTGGCAGCACTGGACCAAGTTAAAGGGGAAGTGCATGTTGTTGCCCATGGCAACGTGGCTACAGTTAAAACAGTAGCTATTGTGAAAGATGTGAATGTGTCACAACATGAGACCGGATCAAGCAGAGATAAGCCGTCACTTAGTGCAAAGAGTGAGCAGATGAGTGCAGTTGCCCATAGCAACGCTTATGATGTCAAGTTGGAAGACCGCAAGACAAAGATATTGCCTATAGAGAATCGTGGCAAGTGTAAAGTGACACTGCTTCATAGTGAGAGAAGTCTACATGTTTGGGAGAGCCAGAAAAGTTCAGCTGGGAGACCACCGTTTCCATTAGCAACCAGAGAAAATGGGCCAATGAGAATGAGGAGCTACAGGGAAGAGGTGCCCCAACATCCTCATAGAGATGCCAGTAAGATTATGCATGTTGGGAGAGTGCCATCTCCCTTAGCAACACGAGAAAGTCACCAAGTAACATGCCAGGAATGTGGTCAACTGGGGCATGGGATCTTTTCTTGTCCTAGCTTGTGGAATACAGCTGCTGATATTGTTGCTGGGCTTAACTCTTCACCTGCAAGCCCGGAGTCCGGTGTTAAAATGCTTGCAGTCACCCCTGGCAACAAAGAAGAAATTCCTGTTGTGCCTGCTGCAGTTTCCTCCCATGGCCACCAGGAAAAGTTGGCCAGTAAAAGTGCAGCAGAGGACTGGTTCATAAGACAACGTACTCAAATGAAGATGGTGACCCCAACTACTGCGGTGGGTAAGACTGTCTTTAATGAAATGATGGCTGGAACTGCTGATTTCATGTATAAAAGGACTGGTTACGAGACTGTCCATGATGATGTGAGAGTGACCCCAGTTAGTGGGGCCACTGAATGTACGCTTGAGAATTACTTTTTCCTATACAGTGGGACTGCAGGAGTTAAAGTCCAAACAGAACCTGTGTTGATGTCTAAAAGTATTGTGTCTAATGTCTGTCAGTCTCAAGTTGGCAGTGGGCTAGGACAGCCTGCAAAAGCTAAAAATGCTATAAGTGTTACTATTAATGAAAAGTTTGCTGCTGTTGAGAAAACCCCAGGTTCTTTCAGAGCAAAAGTTATTACAAATGGGCTTGCCTGTAGCAACTGGTGGTAAGACAGCACAGTTGTCCTCAGAAATACTTCATGTATTGGAGTCGAAGTTTGCCCTGGACAACTGCGATGTCACTCTGGTGGGACAGAGTGAAACTGTACCGTGTAATGGTAATGTGTTAGTGCAAGCTGTTAGTACTAAAAATGTGCAGGTAAATGGTGGGTTAACACAACCTGTGAAAAATGCAAAGGTGTGTGAGGTTTATGAAGCGCCAGCCGAGCAAGGTGGTGAATATGGTGTATTGCAACCTGCTGTGTTAAAACCTGCATTACCACAGTCTGACATTATTTACAATGACTTGTGTAATGAGTTTGCAGCTAAGCCAGTCTGTTCTTGTGTGTCTCCTTGGGCAGATGGATCGGTGCTATGTACCGCTGAAGAGAGCACACAAACAATAGATTGGGATAGTTGGGCTAAAAATCTTGTCTCCCTAATAGAGAAGGCTTTTATGCACAAAAATAAGGTGGATACGGTTTCTGCTGTACCAGCAGGAGGGACTGCAGAACAGCTTGTACTACCTGAGGGTGCGGTGGCTGCTGCAGGGGTTAACCCTCGTGAGCAGGATGAACCAAAGAACGGCAAGCGCACAGCAGAGACATTGTCCGTGACCCACAAAACTGAGGTTAACATGGAGTGTTAAAGTGACGTCACTGGTTATGTTTTTGAGCAGTTCACTGATGCTGAGCCTGAAAAGTTGGGTATGAGTCTAACACCTGGCAGCGCTCTGGTGGAGCACCAGGCTGTGTTTACCTCCAGCTGGGAGGAGGTTCCGTTAACTGTTGCAGCTTTTCAAGTCTCAGCAAGTGAGTCTCTCTGCATCCCCAGTGTCATGAAAGTCCCCAGGAAGGACTTGGGTCTGGAGTCAAGGGCCTGGTTTATAACCAAAGCATTAAAAGAGATGCTTGAACTTTGGGTTGTACAGCCAATCTATACTAGTTTGTCTCCTCCACAGTTTGACGGTCTGGTACTGCGGAGTACCACTAGGTGGAGCACTGGATGGCAGGCTGTACAGAACAAAGAACAGGACAGGAATGGTTTATTCCTGAATTTGTTACTTTTGTTAAAAGTTGCCACTGCGTATTCTGCTGGATTACGTCCAGAAGAAATATTATTTGAAAGAGACTTTGGAGGAATGGAAAATAAGCCTAAAATGTCTGTGGTTTCACCTCCTGACAGCCAGATGGGAAGCATTTCTGCTGCTTTGGTCCAAGGTGGTGCTGGTCAGTTGTCGGTAAAGGGTGCGTATACTGCACCAGTGGAAAAACCACATGAGAAGGAAGGGCCAAGTGTGGACCCGAAAGCAGCAGAGATCTTGACCAGGGCTAAAACGAAGGTGGTTAAAGAGACTGGGGTCCCCAGTCCAATGTTTGGTTTAGGTGACAAACCTAATGAGGTCCCCGAGACAGGGGAATGGATAAGGAGTGCGGTAAAAATTGTATGTGGCTCAGATGAGAGCTTGTCTGTTCAGGTGGATAAAAATACAGATGGCATCAGAACAGGTCAAGTGGTAGGACAGCTGCCTGCAGAGTGGGCGAACCCAGGGGAGGTGACGTCCTGTGAGGTTCCCGTGGGCGATGGCGGCCCTCCAGTATGGGTGCCCTCTGCAGACTCTGCCCTAGCAAATGCTGGAGAAAAAGGCATTGACATGTGCAACATTGAGAGGTCTAATGTTGGGTTGAATATGTCTGTCAATGATGAACCAAGTAATGTGTTAATGGTACATGATAATGTGGTGTCCACAGGTACAGGTAAACCTGGTAAACAATTAGGGAATGCTAAGTCCGGTACCAGAAATAAGAGGGGTCCCGTTATAAACACCATAGAAATAGGCCCCCTACAGTCTCAGAACAGTAATGCTGAGAGATGTTTTGGGAAACCAGGAAACTTGAAGTGTGGAGGCAGAAGGGTTGTTAGAAAGACCAGGGGTACCCTGTTAAAATTTCTGGAGAGGAAGTCCTTATGGAAATGCACCCGGAAGAAGAGTCAGGAAGGTCTCAAAACCCATAGCAGAGTGACAGGGGGGCAAAGAGAGAGACACCAATGGAAGTGGTGGGTTCAGTTACCCTTTAGAAGTGAGGTTGGACAGGGTTTGACTTCCATAAGCTGTTGTTGGCACATAGGTGCCAAAAGGAAACTATGTGTTTCGCCCTCTGGTTCGAAACAAGGGGGAGGGATATGTGACAGTACAGTTCCCTGTCCTAGTAAATCTCCAATCCTGGGACCGGGTTTTGGGAACAGCCAGGAGTCTGGCTGGTTGATTGAACAGGTGGATCCTGGGCTTATAGCAGAGTCAGGATTAGTGTTCTGGGCTCCACCCAGAGTGCAGGTGTGCACTAGTGAAAGCCAAAGACCCAAGTCTGAGGATCAGAGCAGTGAGGGGCTGCTTTCCAGATAGACACTGTGTGCGTTGAAGCTGTGCATCTAAGGAGACAGAGGAGAGCCTGAAGTGGAAGGCCTGAGCAGCAAGGAAGCTGAAAAAAGGTACAGTGGTTGTACAGTTATATGGCCAAGAGGGCTGAAGTGTAAAAGCCTAGGTGGCAATACTTCTGAAGAGAGCCAGGTGGCTTGGCATTTTCCATGTGTTGTTGTTTTTGGGAGAAGAACCCCTGTGTGGGCATCCAAGTGCATGAACTTTCCTTTTGTTTTGTTCCTTTTTAATAAAAGTGGGCTGCCATGCCCTTAAACTAAAGTTCCTGTTCGCTGTGAAGTTACTGAAAAGGCATCTACCACTGAGCTAGTCATCCCCCAATGTCACAATACATACACACACATACACACACACACACACACACACACACACACACACACACACACACACACACACACACACACACACACTGACCTACCTGACACACACAGTAGGGGCTCTAGTGGTGCTGGGTTTTTTGGATGGGCGGTGGGGTTGTGTGGCGGGGGTAAGCTCACTTGCTGGTTGCTACCTGGCTTACCAGTGCCCATCAATTCTGACCACTAAACTGACCTACCTAGCTGACACACACTGACCTACATACACTGAGCTACCTGACATACATACTTACCTACCTGACATACACTGACGTACCTGACACACACACGCTGACCTACCTGACGCACACTGACATACACTGACCAGTACCTGACATACATACACTGACTGACCTACCTGACACACACGACCTACATACACTGACCTACCTGACGCACACCGACCTACATACACTGACCTACCTGACGCACACCGACCTACATACACTGACCTACCCGACACACACCGACCTACATACACTGACCTACCTGACACAAATACACTGACCTACCTGACACACACTGACATACTGATCTGGTACCTGACATACACACACTGACTGACCTACCTGACACACACCGACCTACATACACTGACCTACCTGACATACACTGACCTACCTGAAACACATACACTGACCTACCCGACCCACACCGACCTACACACACACACACACACACACACACACACACACACACACACACACACACACACACACACTGACCTGGTACCTGACACACACAGACTGACCTAACTGACCAGGAGGAGACATAATTTGTGTGTCCAGGTCCTGCAGCAGCAGGTCAGCCGTGGTGATGGTGTGCAAAGCAGCCAGTGGAGAGGAGGAGAGCCAGCCGCCCGCCCAAGCGCGGGGATCAATGCGGCACGGCGGTCTCATTGTAATTCCTGCCTTCCTGTTCCAGTCTGGACTGATTGGAGGAGTGCAGGCTCTGGGTGGCGGTGTCTTTTCTCTCTCTCTCTCTCTGTGCCGGCGGGACACCTTCCGGTCCAGAAGTCGCAGGCCAGGCCCCACGAGCACTAGTGCGGGGGAGGAGGAAGTGCAATCCTCCTCCGCTTTGAATGCTGGACAGTGTGGGCACAGTGGGCAGCGACGTCACTGGTTGCTAGGCGGCTATAGCAACCAGCCCAGGAGTAGAGTCAGGTGGAGGCAGGGGCGGAGCTGGAGCCGGAGCCACTGCCAGCGCTACCATGGCTCAGTCCACCCCTGTCCCCTGATTTCTGGACTGGGACAAGAGACTCAGGGCTATTGGCTCCAGACTCGAGGCTGTAGCCCCAATAGCCACCCCCTAACGACGCCTCTGTCTATCCTCCTCCTCCTCTCCAGACTAACATCGGCAGGGAAATCTCAGCCCGGCCCGCTGCATCTCTCAGAGGAGAAAATGAGAAAGCTGGCCAGTCATGTAATCACTATCTTGGCAGTGAAATTGGGTATTTGCAGCATTTATTTTTTTTAAATCATACACGGGGGGGAAACTACAATCGGAGGCAGTGCTGACGATGTGTACAGGCTAGAGTGGCTTAACAACCGATTTAAGATAAAAAAAAACCTTCTGACTTTACAACCCCTTTAACCTTTGCATTGCACATATTAATGCTGCAGCCACAAACTTGTTTTAACCCACTGAAGTCCAGGAAATTTTAATGGTTCATGTTCATGACCGCCATTTGTGTGGGATTATATCAAAACTTACCAAAAAAAAACCTTCTGACTTTAGAACCACTTTAAAAACACAACGCTTCTCCTTATAAGATGGTAATTCACACCGTGTCAAACCCCCCCCCCCCCCAAAAAAAACGGATCCTCATCCCTTAAAGCATGAATAACAGCACAATGCGTTTTCTGTGTAATTTAGCCCCTTCCATCACCTAAAAAACCTGTCTGATCTTTCCAAGGCTATGCCCTCCCCCCTGTAAACTGACCACGGTTTATCATAGCTGCTAAGCCCTGACGTGGTGGTCAGTTTACGTGCCTCCGTCATCTGCAACTCTCCACCGTCCTCTCCCCCCCCCCCCCCCCCCTGTCAGCTCTGTCGGACTCCTTGGCTCTCTCTTCTCTCTCCTCCCCAGCTGACGTTAGCAGGAGTTCTCGGCCCCTCCCACTATATCCGGAGAGAGGAGTGAGCCGAGGAGTCACGTAGGCGCCAGGAGACGCTCTGATATAAGGTACAGATCGGCATCTTTTTTTCATATAACACAGACACTGGGGCCCAGAAAGTTATTTTACAGAGGTGATTTGTATGTTTTTTATTGCAATAGCTTAACAACCAGTTTAAAACCAGTGCAAAATACAGTAAATCACACAGACTCCACCTAATGTGTAAAACAACTTTGGGTTTAGAGATGTATTATTGGAATTTATTTAACTCTAAGGTTTTTCATAGTTTAACCTACAGCTGCACGATTAATCGTCTAGAATCGTTATCGCGATCTTGACTAAAGTGTTTTTCCCGATTTCTTTCTATGCAAAGAATTCTCTGTTCTTCGGAAGCCACAGCCGTCAAAAGAAAGGAAGGGGAAAAAAAGGGCAGTCTGCCAAAAATCAAAACATTCTTGAATTAAAGTATAAACATCGGGGGTTATTTACTAAAGGCAAATCCACTTTGCACTGCAAGTGCACTTGGAAGTAAAGTCACTGTAGATCCGAGAGGGATATGCAAGGAAAATAAACAGCATTTTAGCTTGCACATGATTGGATGATAAAATCGGCAGAGCTTCCACTCATTTCATATCTACCTCTTAGATTTAGAGCGACTGCCCTTTCAAGTGCACTTGCAGTGAAATGTGGATTTGCCTTTCATATATAACCCCCATTGCAACAATTTGTCAATGGAAAAGACTTTGTGTGTAAGTGAAAAAAGTTTAACCACTTAAACACTAAACCTTTTTCTGACATTTGTTGGTTTCAAGTTAAAATCATTTTTGTTTGCTAGAAAATTACTTGGAACCCCCAAACATTATATGTATATATTTTTTAGTAGACACCCTACAGAATAAAATGGGGGGCTGTTGCAATATTTTATATCACACTGTATTTGTGCAGCGGTCTTTCAAATACAATTTTTTGGGGAAAAAATACTTTAATGAATAAAAAAAAAAACTAACCAGTAAAGTTAGCCCATTTTTTTTTTGTATACCGTATATCCTCGAACATAAGCCGACCCGAATATAAGCCGAGGCACCTAATTTTACCACAAAAAACTGGGAAAACTTATTGACTCGAGTATAAGCCTAGGGTGAGAAATGTGCAGCTACTGTAAGTGGAAAAGAGGTTTAACAATGCCCATTTGCTGCCTCACTGTGCCCATTTGCATGCCTCACTATGCCCCCCGAACTTCAAACTTGGTAGTTAAGGGTTCCTAGATCCCCCCTAGCTGCAGCCAAAATTTGGGGTCTCTGGACCCAAAGGGTCCCGAAATGACATTGCTGAAGATGGACACAGTTAACTGACTTTGGGGCCCCGTATCTCAGGGCCACTTGGTGCTAGGAACCCCCAAATTTGGTGTGCAAACCCAGTGGAACTAGTACTGCAACATATCCAAGATGGGGTTCCTACCACCAAAGTTGCTTCGGAAAATGTCAAGCACTTTTCTGCAGCAGAGAATGACATTTTCCAAACCGACTTTGGGGCCCCGTATATCGGGGCCACTTGGTGCTAGGAACCCCGTCTTTCTATATGCTGTAGTGCTAGTTCCACTGGGGTTCCTAGCACCAAGATACGGAAAATGTCATTCTCTGCTGCAGAAAAGTGCTTGACTCGAGTATAAGCCGAGGGGGGCATTTTCAGCACAAAAAAATGTGCTGAAAAACTCGGCTTATACTCGAGTATATACGGTAATGTGAAAGATTTTACGTCTCGAGAATCGTGATCTTTTTATTCTAAGAAATAACTTGTGATTCTCATTTTGGCCAGAATCGGGCAGCTCTAGTTTAACCTCCCTTGAAGGCAAAGACTTTTCTTTATCGTATATCACAGGACACAGAGCAGCCAGACAGTGAATGGACACTGGAAAACCAAAAAGACAGGAAGTCCTCCCCATATAACCCCTCCTACATACTAAGTACCTCAGTTTTTTGCCAGTGTCTTGTAAGGTGATGGTCATGGTTGGAGAAGCTCTCCATGATCTAGCTAAGAAATCTTGATTTAAAGAGCTGTATAATCAGATCCATCTGGATGGTGATACACTAAAATGGATGGTACTCGAACCTCGTTTACACAAGAAGATTACAAGGTAGTGCCTGTAATGGGACCCTTTTGGGCGCTGGACCCTGGGATCCGGACCCTTGGTAAGAAAAAAGATCCCAAAGGAGTTTTGGCAGGGTGCTTTACAGGTCCAAGGGAGTGGCCCCATATTCAAGGGGACCCGATCCTTGAAGGTCCAAGAGACAGAGACTCGCCGTGATAGGGGAAGATTGGAATCTAGCTTTTTAGCAGAATCCTGCGGCGGGACTGGTAAGTGTTTTAAAAAACTCTTTTTGCACTTGTTTAAACCGAAAAATGTATTTGCAGTCTCTTACTTCTTTATAGGACCAGGTGTCATATTTTTTCTGTACACTGGGGGCAGTGGTGTCGTGGTACAGCGGTGCTTCTCTGTGGAGACTTCCAGCCGGGATGATCCTAACAGGAGGCGGACGGCTCTTCGGATTCCCCCGCCCCTGTACACCTAGTTCCTACGCCGGCGCCTTCGGTGGCCTTTTCCCGCCGCTATTTATGCGGTCATAGGGGGCGCGCACGTCCGCTGGAATGGCGCGAACAAGCGCACAGGAGGGATGTGCAGGTAGGAGGGACATGATAGGTGTACAGGATGCTACGAGTGTGCACGTGGTAAACGTGCACACCGGACATGCGCAGTAGGGGCGGAATCGTTCATATTAGGAGTTGTTCCAGCCCTAGGCTTCTGTAAGCAGGCTGGAAGGGACACAAAGTGGCGTCAGCTAGGCACGTGAGTCACTGTGGGTGGATGGACCAGGGCACCACAGGTCCTGTAAGAGCTCTGTACTGGAAGGACTAAGTGTAGTATTTGCAGGGCGGTTGAAGTGCCTAAAGTGGGGTTTTTTATTACCCCAAATTTTTGTCTTGGGCATGTCTTACCAGAAGAGGAGTGGGGGAGGCACAGCAGGAAGGGGTGCAAATGCACCACCATCGGTATTGGAGGATGCTAGCCTTACATCTGCTGTGTTTAACTCTCCTGAAAGACCTGAGGCAACTGGCCAGTCTGAGCCATTACGGTTGTCAGGCATTGTAGCGACAGCTAATATTTCTGCCTCAACCTACGTTACAAAGGATGACTTGGCATCCGCTTTAGCTGGGCTGGAGGGAAAATTAGCAGGTATAATTGCTTCAGGTTCCCAAGGTGAAAGAAAATGGGATAGATCCAAAGCAGATGGGCGCTCAGCTGAAGGGGGAACAAGATTGGGCAGAAGAGGTGGAAGAAGTGGCAGTAAATGACTGGGAAGGTGGTCAGGCCACAGACTCCACTTCTGAGGAGTCAGGTTCTGAAGAGCCGTTTTCAGCCTTTCATTCCCAGAGACTGCTAATCCAGCCCCTCACGGAGATGGTCCGATCAGGATTTAAATTACCGCCTGTAGAAGTCCCTGAGGTTTCCTGTTGTTTAGGATCTCTGCGGCCTCCACAGAGTTTACAGGCTTTCCCCTTGCATCTGTTGCTAGAGAAGATTGTGTATGCTGACTGGGATCACCCTGATGATAAACTTTTTATCCCTCCTAAACGGTTTGCACTTTTGTACCCTATGGAGTATGCCATCTGTGGACGCTGCCATTTCCTCTGTGAATAACAGTCTTACCTGTCCTGTAGATACTGCCCAGGTGTTTAAGGATCCAGCAAATAAGAAATTGGAGTCTTTATTAAAGACTTAATTTGCTATCGCCGGGTCTGCTGCACAACCAGCAGTGGCAGCTATTGGTATCTGTCAGTCTGTGTGGCGGTAACCAGGTGAAGAGTAAAAAGACAAGTGTGTCTTGCCTACAGTCCAGCATGGTGGTGGGAGTGTCATGGTCTGGGGCTGCATGAGTGCTGACGGCACTGGGGAGATACAGTTCACTTTGGGAACCATGAATGCCAACATGTACTGTGACATACTGAAGCAGAGCATGATTCCTCTCCCTTCGGAGACTGGGCCGCAGGACAGTATTCCAACATAAGGACCCCAAACACGTCTCCAAGACGACCACTGCCTTGCTAAAGAAGCTGAGGGTAAAGGTAATGGACTGGCCAAGCATGTCTTCAGACCTAAACCCTATTGAGCATCTGTGGGGCATCCTCAAATGGAAGGTGGAGGCGCTCAAGGTCTTTAACGTCCACCAGCTCCGTGATGTCATGGCTGAGTAGAAGAGGACTTCAGTGGCAACCTGTGAAGCTCTGGTGAATGCCATGCCCAAGAGGGTTAAGGCAGTGCTGGAAAATAATGGTGGCCAAACAATATTGACACTTTTTTTTTTTTTTAAATCATTGAAGTGTATTTTTTCCCAAGAAATTGCGTTGAAAGACCGCTGGGCAAATAGTGTGACATAAAATATTGCAATAAATAATCTAAAATGACCAGTTTGCAAAGCTCAGAGTATCCGAAAGATGAGTGACCTTTCTCATAAATAGATAAAACCATAAAATAATGAACTAAATAGATAAAATTCCTTAATAGCAATACACATAAAACATTGAATAAATATAAGACGTGTGTAAAAAATATTCAATAAAAGTGATGGTGCTATAATAACCGTGCTGAAAATAAATATATGTGCTGGGGTAAAAATGATGATGGAGTAGGGTTAAAAATAGTGAACACGAAATCTTCTATCAATAAAAGGTGCACAGTGCAACGTGCAAAATGTGTGAATAGAGAACCAATAAAGAACCAATAAATTGGTTCTGAGAGTGCAAGGGAATTGCAAGGAAATTGCAAGGGAAATAAATGATTGAATGTGCAGAAATATCCAAAATAATGACACAGTGACCATACAGATGAAAACAGTGTGTCACTGTAGGTAATGTATAATCAGATGATCCCAAAACAATAATATCGCTGAAAAAAATATATAAATTAACCCTAGAACCACTAAAAGATACACCAGAATTCCATACATTATCCAAACAACTAAGTAGAGATATAGAACAAAAAGACAAGGAAAATGCAGCTAGAAAAAAGAAAAAATATCAAAGAGATGTAAAAGACTTCAATGATGACCATGTTTTTAAATGGCAAAATAAACCAGATGAGCCGGGAATTAATTCCAATGCCAGCGCACCTGTGAAAGAGGTCAGACTAGACCTGAACCCCAAAGAGGAAAAACAGAGAGAAATTCCCTCAAACACGAATACCCATGGCAATTATAATGGGTATAATACACCAAACCAAAAACCGAGATGGAACAACAATAACTATAACTGGAAAAAAACATTTTGGAAGAACAATTGGAACAATGGTTATAACAACAACTTCCAGGGAAGACCATACCAGCAACCCCGCTACAAAAGAAGATCACCAACACCTCCTTGGAGGAACCAAGAAAGAGAAGGAGAAAGAAATCATTATATAGACAAAAGTAGGAGAGACGACAGAACATGGAGAGAGGAAAGACCCTATCATCAAGACGACAGAAGAGGTAGATCCCCACATAACAACTACTACACTGTACCAGTATACAATAAGTTTGAAAACCTGAGAAGGTATGATGACGGGAGATCGCCAGCCTATCAGAGGTACCCGCAGGAGAGGCAAAAACAAGAAAGAAGTCCTGCACGTTTTTTAGATCAAAGACGACGAAATTCCCCAAGACGCCACCACCAAGAAGACAGACCCCGGAGACCCGACAGATACACCCTGGAAGACAACAAGAACAGAAAGACCGGAAAAGAAGAAGACAAGAAACCGGAACTTAAGAGGGACAGACACAGAGAAGATCACTCGAGAAAAACCCCAAGGAGATCAATGGAGAAGAAGAATATAAGAAACGAAAAACGCGAAGAGGATGCCGGGCAGGAGTCAAGAAGCAAAAGGAAAAGAGAATAATAGGAGATGGAATTATTAATATAAGTGGAGTGGTACTAACACAGGAAGAGATTAAAGTGCTAGATAAAGGATTAAAATTTACCCCAATAAAAAAACATCAACAAATTTAATGCATATGTGGATATAAATAAGTTCATAAGGAGCCTCAATATAAAGAAATACATGCTCAATAATACAGGAGCAGGAAGAGGAACCAAGATACCCGACAACGATGGAATACAGTACAGTAACCTGAAGAACAAATCACTGTTTAACCCACCACGGGGAAATGAAGGACACATAGAAGTTTTCAAAAAATTGGTACTGAAAGATCTGCAAGAACTGAAAATAAAAAAGGTTTATAACCCTGGTGACATAAAAAATGGGATAAAGAAGCTTGAAGCAAGAAAAGACATGGTGATACGTCAAGCAGACAAAGGAGGAGCCATAGTTATACAGTCTAAGGTAGATTACAATGATGAAATCAACCGACAATTAAATGATGAGACCACCTATCACAAACTCCTAAGTAATCCAACCATGAGATATAGGAAAGAACTTACTCGAATAATCCAGAAAGGCTCAGATAAAGGACTACTAAACAAAAAAGAGAGTAAATACCTACAACCCTACATCTGTAGGGTACCTGTCATTTACACAGTACCGAAGGTACACAAAAACAGTGATAAACCCCCTGGGAGACCCATAGTGAATGGCATTAACTCAGTGTGTGCAAGAATGGGGGAATATATAGATGGCTTCCTACAACCAGTGGTCAAGAAAACAAAATCATATCTCAGGGACACAAAGCTTCTCAATACACTTAATCTAAAAGATGGTCCCATTTACTTGGCAACGGCAGATGTAGGGTCACTCTATACAATTATAAACCATGAAGAGGCAATACAGGCCACAAAATGGGCCTTTAGAAATCTCAGTGAACTTAAATGTGTACAGAAAAGGTTCTTACTAGACTGTCTTAAATTCAGCCTAGACTCAAACTATTTTTGGTTTAATAGTACTTATTACAAACAGATATGTGGTATCGCGATGGGAGCAAAATTTGCTCCCAGTGTAGCTAATTTATACATGGCCGAATGGGAAGAAGAGGCCCTGTACAAACAGTTTCCGCACCAACTAATTTTATATAAAAGATATATTGACGACATTATCATAATTTGGTCTGGAGACAGAGACAGTCTCACAGATTTCTGTTTTCGACTAAACACGAACACTAAAAATATTAAGCTCACTTGGGAGATTAGCACAGACAAAATTAATTTTCTGGATCTACTAACTAAGAAAGAGGAAAACTTCCTTACTACACAGACTTATTTTAAAACAGTAGATAGAAATAGCTATCTTCCGCTGGATAGCTGTCATCACAACACTTGGCTCAAACATTCCAAAGGGACAGCTGATCAGATTAAGGCGAAATTGTTCGGATAAACAGACCTACATGAAACAAGCTGAAATGATTGGAGAGAGATTCATACAAAAGGGATACAAGACAGCATTCATTGAAGAAAAGATACAAGATATTGCACATGTAGACAGAGATGCACTAATAAAAGATACCACCAAAAAAATAGATGATAAAGAAAGAGTACCAATTATAATGGATTTTAATGTACAACACAAACATGTAGAGAAAATTTTTAAAAAACATTGGGATATTTTAAAAACAGATCAACACCTTAGTACCATTCTCCCAGAAAGACCCAAATTCACTTACAGGCGGGCCCCTACCCTAAGAGACAATTTGGCTAAAAATGTGCTAGACCCACCACCTAAGAAGACTTTTTCGTTCTTTGAGGGGAAGGGCTACTACCCATGCAAAAAGTGTTATGCATGTCGACATACTAAAGAGCCCAAGAAAAATAAGTCTTCCTTCGCATCTACTGTCACAAATAAGGATTATGATATTGAAGACTTCATAACATGTAAGACTGAGGGCGTAGTATACCTAATGGAGTGCCCTTGCAAGATCCAATACATAGGAAGGACAAAAAGAGAATTGCGGAAGAGATTGCGGGAACATGTCCAAAACATTAAAAAGTGTTTTGACAAGCACAGCTTATCAAGGCATTATGCCAAATATCACAAAAAAGATCCCTCGTCCCTAAAAATATGTGCCATCGAAAAATATAAGCCACACTGGAGAGGTGACAATAAGATTATTAGAATCAGCCAAGCTGAATCCAGATGGATATATGAATTGTGTACACTCAGACCATGGGGACATAATGTCGAATTTGACTTGAATTGTTTTATATCTAATTATTGATTACATGCTGGTATATTATTTATTTTAATGATTTTACCAATATGATTAATTTTCTCCCCATATTTTTTAATTATTTTTAGTCGGGTCTCTTTGTACTATGTAAGGTCTTTTTATCAAAAAAAATGTGATTAGACCTTTTTATATCTTGAAACCACATTTTTATACATCATTTTAACAAAGTTCTTTTACTAGAATTGGAATTTTTAAAGAATATGGCCAATCTTATAAGTGACCACTAGATGGCATACATGAAGGATATTTCCTGATGGTCATTTTTATCTACTACCACTGGATGTCACTATTGAGTAGTCTCTCCTACTTTCAGAAATCAATTTACACCTCCGCCACTGGATGGCACTGTGATTGTTATTTATTATTATTAAACCATGAGGCTAAATCATTTCCTTATTTTCGGACCTTTATAAGTAATAAAAATAGATTAATTTTCTCAGATTAGGATTGCATATGTCATCAAGTCCTACTATGTATGTCCAAATGTCAACTTTTAGTCGTTATTTACACCGCTGCCAGCACAGCGTCAATTGAACACTGTATAAATAGGCCCAGAGACACCTGACTGCCTTACCCTTTGACAAAGTCACGTGTGCTAGTGACGATACTAGTGAGGGAGGAAGGAAGTCAGGTGCCTATCGCTCTACTTCCGGTTTGCGGCCGCGACCGCAAGTTCATCCTTGCTGATGCAAGAAAACTTTAAATGTGAGTGGTTATTATGTTTGTTTCAATAAACCTGTTTTTTACTACACATTGGAGCGCTTCTTTGTACCTTTAACCCCTACATGCTGATCTAACCCGTGAGTGACCCCTTACCCCTGGAGTGCCTTTTTGGATCGGAGTAGGAGTCCATAGGAGTCCATAGGAGTCCATAGGAGTCCATAGGAGTCCATAGGAGTCCATAGGAGTCCATAGGAGTCCATAGGAGTCCATAGGAGTCCATAGGAGTCCATAGGAGTCCATAAGAAAGAGGACCCGGAAAGTAATCAGGCTTGCCACCTTAGAGGCTATCTGCTCCACTAGGCCTGTAGGGGCCGCAAATAGAGGTGAGAGGCTGGGGGAACTAGTAGGGTGCACCCCTGAAGTCAGCACGGAGCACTGCCTGCACGGATCATCACTGTGATCAACACAAAGATTCCTGAATATTTCTACTCACCTTCACTTATTCCAGAGCCTTATGCTCTTCATTGTTCCAGATTGTGGACTTTATCGTTTATTTTTCGCCATTTTTTTTTTTCACAAGCTGGGACTTGTAGTGCACCAAATTTTACTTTTATTTTTTATATATTTTTTTCAGCGATATTATTGTTTTGGTATCATCTGATTATACCTTACCTACAGTGACACACTGTTTTCATCTGTATGGTCACTGTGTCATTATTTTGGATATTTCTGCACATTCAATCATTTATTTTCCTTGCAATTCCCTTGCACTCTCAGAACCAATTTATTGGTTCTTTATTGGTTCTCTATTCACACATTTTGCACGTTGCACTGTGCACCTTTTATTGATAGAAGATTTCGTGTTCACTATTTTTAACCCTACTCCATCATCATTTTTACCCCAGCACATATATTTATTTTCAGCACGGTTATTATAGCACCATCACTTTTATTGAATATATATATATATATATATATATATATATATTTATTCAATGTTTTATGTGTATTGCTATTAAGGAATTTTATCTATTTAGTTCATTATTTTATGGTTTTATATATCTATTTATGAGAAAGGTCACTCATCTTTCGGATACTCTGAGCTTTGCAAACTGGTCATTTTAGATTATTTATTGATTTACTTAAGGGTTAGCGCCACATACCCTCTTCATTCAATTTTACCTTTACAAGTGTGAGATCACATATATGTTGGCTGCTTTCCTTTAACTTTTTCTCCTTATTTGATTTAATAGTTTTTGGTTGAGCGCACTGGTTACCCCTATTATCTAGATAAAATATTGCAGCAATTGCCATTTTATTCCCTAGGGTCTCTGCTAAAATATAATGTTTGGGGGTTCCAAGTAATTGAAACAAATTCTGCAAAAAAATATATGTTTGGGGGTTCCAAGTAATTGGAACAAATTCAGCAAAAAATACTGATTTTAACTTAAAGAAGTGTCAGAAAAAGATTTAGACTTTAAGTGGTTAAACTTACTGCATTTACACTTGTTGAAAACTTGATAGACTGCCTGGATTTTTTCTTTACAAACAGAAGTGTTTCCCTTTGATCTAAGGCCCCATGCACACGAGACGCAGATGCAAACTCTGCTGAACGCGTGTTTTAAAAAGCAGAAACCTGCGTTTAAAAACGCGCGTTTTGCTGTGTTTTCATGCCGCGTTTAGACGCGTTTGCGTCTATAAGCATTTGTAAAGATAACATCATATAGACCCTTCCCAAGCTCAGAAAGCATGTATTATTAACTATTTCTGCCAATTTGATCAGAGTGAGCAGCAGCAGCAGAGAGAGCCGTTGTACACTTGCATTTGCCTCTCTTTCTGTGTTTTTTTTTTAAAATGGATCCCATATTGAATATATGTCAGGAAATGCTCCTGATGTTGCTCTTGATGCGGCAGCAATGTCGTCGCAAATTTGCATGAGAGGTCCAGAATCAGAGCTCGTCGATATTGGACCCATCCGTTGATGGCACAGCGAATGTCCGTTGGATATTTCACAAACATGTATGCAT
Organism: Lithobates sylvaticus; assembly: GCA_028564925.1. NCBI lineage: Eukaryota > Metazoa > Chordata > Amphibia > Anura > Ranidae > Lithobates > Lithobates sylvaticus. Next base: position 152,430,695 of record CM053033.1, read on the forward strand.
TTCACAAACATGTATGCATCAGTGAGTATATATGCTCTATGAACTATCTAAACTAATTACGACATTTTAAACAATTTTTCTAGTATTTTTTATGGTTTACCATCATATTTCTGAGTTTTCTGCTCCAAAAAATTGGGTTCTTTTAAAAAGGCTTATAAACGCAAACGCGGCTAAACGCAGGTGCCTGCGTTTAGCCGCGTTTAGCTGCGTTTTGCGTCTGAAAAGCAGAAAAGCAAAGTGTCTGAACGCATTTTTTTGCTTCTGGAAAAACGAGGTTAAACGCAACTGCATAAAAACGGGAAAAAACTAGACTGTGTACATGGACACATAGGATAACATTGCATGCGTTCAGGTGCAGTTGAAAAAAGTGTCCAACTGCCTCTGAACGTGCGTTTAACTGCGTCTTGTGTGCATGAGGCCTAAGAAGGAAGCTTAGTTGCAATGTTTCATTTTAAAAACTTGGCAGACTGCCCAGAGGTTTTCTTTTGACAGCTGAGTGAGCAGATAGTCTCTCCACTAGCTCAGCGAAGCTGGCCCCCCTACAATCAGCACAAATAAAAATTCAAGTGTGTTTCTTTAGTGCTAGGTTTGTGCTGTTTTGTGCCGGAAAAATTTACATTTGTGCTGCTTTTATTTTTAAGATATTAGCAATTGTTTTTTTCCAGACTATGACATCACCTAGCCCCCCTACAACAGCCAAATGGCACGAAACTGATCTCATTGGTTAGTGCTACGTTTGTGCTGTTTTGTGCTGTTAAAATTTCTGTTCTATCTTTTGTCGTTTTTTCGTTATAAATGATTTATTAAAGGTCACGTAGCCCTCCTACAACACCCAAATGACACAAAACTGGTCTCGTTGGTTAGTGCTACGTTTGTGCTGTTTTGTGCTGCTAAAATTTTTATTTGTGCTGTTATGGTTTTTAAGTTATAACAGTTTATTTTATTTTTTTCAAAAAATTTACATTTGTGCTGCTTTTATTTTTAAGATATTAGCTTTTTTTTTCTCTAGACAATGACATCACCTAGCCCCCCTATAACAGCCAAATGGCACGAAACTGGTCTCATTGGTTAGTGCTACGTTTGTGCTGTTTTGTGCTGCTAAAATTTCCGTTCTATCTTTTATCATTTTTGCATTATTAATTATTAACCACTTAAGCCCCAGACCAATTTGCAGCCAAAGGACCAGGCCCCTTTTTGCGATTCGGCACTGCGTCGAGTTAACTGACAATTGTGCGACGTGGTTCCCAAACAAAATTGGCGTCCTTTTTTCCCCACAAATAGAGCTTTCTTTTGGTGGTATTTGATCACCTCTGGTTTTTATTTTTTGCGCTATAAACAAAAAACACATTATTTTTTACTTTTTGCTATAATATTTCCCAAAAGTGTATAAAAAAACATTTTTTTTCCTCAGTTTAGGCCGATATGTGTATTCTTCTACATATTTTTGGTAAAAAAATTGCAATAAGCGATTATTGGTTTGCGCAAAAGTTATAGCGTTTACAAAATAGGGGATAGATTTATTGCATTTTTTTTACTAGTAATGGCGGTTATCTGCGATTTTTTTATCGTGACTGCAACATTATGGCGGACACGTCGGACAATTTTGGGACCATTGTCATTTTCACAGCGATCGGTGCGATTAAATTGCACTGATTACTGTAAAAAATGACACTGGCAGTGAAGGGGTTAACCACTAGGGGGCTAGGGAAGGGTTAAGGGGCTGTGTGTAACACTACACTACACTGATCAGCTCTCCCGATTACAGGGAGAGCTGATCAGTGACACTGTCACTAGGCAGAACGGGGAGATGCTTGTTTACTTTAGCATCTCCCTGTTTGTCCTGTCCGTGAGACGATCGCGGGTATCCCCGTGGCGATCGAGTCTGCGGGACCCACAACCCGCCTCGTGGAGCTTGCGACGGACTCGCACGCGAATGGCACGGCAAATTCAAAGGGACGTACCTGTACGCCCATATGTCTGTCCGTGCCATTCTGCCGACGTATATGTACATGCGGCGGTGGTAATGTAGTTAATAAATGTTTTTTACGGTTTGTTCATTTAAGTTTATTTGTTAATAAAGATGCTCCTACAGCCAATTTTTTACTCCATTTATGGTGTGGTCTCCATTAATGGGATTTAATGGTACAGGCGGGAGGGAGTATGGGGTTGGTCTGGCAATTATTGGCTAAGGATGGAACATCTGTTCTACAATGGTCATGCCTTTTCCAGGGTACAGTATGAAGTGCCCGTTACAGTGAGGAGCATTACATTAAGGAAACCCAAGCTGAGTATAGGATCTGTATGTAAGAATTAATAACGAGGTGTAAAGTCAGTGTGGTTTGGCAACATATAACGCACAATATCTCCGGAACCAAAGCGGCACAAACGTTTATTTTTGCAGCACAAATGCGGCACAAACGAATAGCGTGTTTGTTTTTAAAATTCAGCAACATGGGGTGTAAAGTGGCAGGGTTTCAGCAACTATAACGCACAATATCTCAGAAACTGAACCGGCACAAACGCTCATTTTTTCGGCACAAATCAGCACAAATGCGGCACAAACGAATATGGGGGTGCCAACTTCACACAGCTAGTGCCAGCTCATCTGCCACCAGCCAGTTCTGCTGCCACATCCACCTGCTGACTGCTGCCACCACGCAGTCTACTGGACTGATCACAGGCACTCATACCTCGCTGTGCTCCCATGGCTGCTGTCTAACCAGGAGCTCGCTAACCAGGTACGTGACAGGAGGGCGGGGTGATGTCATCGTCTGGAAAAAAACTAATTGCTATTATCTTAAAAATAAAAGCAGCACAATATTTTTTTTTATGACACAAAAAAGCACAAACGTAGCACTAACAAATTGTATGTTTGTTTTTAAGATTTAATAACATGGGGTGCAAAATGGGTGGGGTGTTATCAAATATAAAAAAGCTGTTATAACTTAAAAACCATAACAGCACAAAAAAAATGTTAGCAGCACAAACCAGCACAAACGTAGCACTAACCAACGAGACCAGTTTTGTGCCATTTGGCTGTTATAGGGGGGCTAGGTGATGTCATAGTCTGGAAAAAACAATTGCTAATATCTTAAAAATAAAAGCAGCACAAATGTAAATTTTTACGGCACAAAACAGCACAAACGTAGCACTAAAGAAACGCACTTGATTTTTTATTTGTGCTGATTGTAGGGCAGCAAAATGAGTGGGGTTTGAAAAAAAAAATAAACCGTTATAACTTAAAAACCATAACAGCACAAATAAAAATTTTAGCAGCACAAACGTAGCACTAACCAACGAGACCAGTTTCGTGTCATTTGGATGTTGTAGGGGGGCTGAGTGACCTTTGGTGACCTTTAATAAATCATTAATAACGCAAAAACGACAAAAGATAGAACAGAAATTTTAGCAGCACAAAACAGCACAAACGTAGCACTAACCAATGAGACCAGTTTCGTGCCATTTGGCTGTTGTAGGGGGGCTAGGTGATGTCATAGTCTGGAAAAAAACAATTGCTAATATCTAAAAAATAAAAGCAGCACAAATGTAAATTTTTACAGCACAAAACAGCACAAACGTAGCACTAAAGAAACACACTTGAGTTTTTATTTGTGCTGATTGTAGGGGGGGCAGCTTCGCTGAGCTCTCTCCACTTGTTATATGAAAGAATCTGCAAACTCTGCAATAGAGATCGTCAGAGGGGTTGAATCGAGATCACGTTTTTTTTTAAACAATTAATTGTGCAGCTCTAGGGTGTACTCACTTTTGTCACCAGCGGTTTAGACCTTAATGGTTGTGTGTTGGTCATTTTGAGGGGACAGCAAATTTACACTGTTGTACAAGCTGTACACTCACTACTTGAGATATATATAAATTAGTGAGTCGGGGAAACAATAAGCCCTAGAGACACCGGCGAGCGGGGAAGGGTGATGTCCCCTTCCGCCGCTTCTGAAAGCGTGCCAGCGGCTCATGATATCTTCAGCTATAATCCTGGTAAACCACTTGCAGACCACAACTTTCTTAGACCACGATAGTTCTTGCTGGAAAAAAATATATTTCTCTTATATTCACCGACTGACACAGCTCCTCTCTTAGCCATTGGGTTGTTATGCCACCTTTAGGAGAATACTAGGCATTACTTGTTATGTAACACACAGAACTTTCCAGTTCCGCCCAGGGGGCGGTCCCTTGGGTAACAACCCCCCAGCCTGCCCTGCAGCCATCATTTTTTTTTTTGCCTAGTAAGTAGAAAAGACCTAGGAACCCTGGCGGGCCCATCGGTCCGTCTATTTTTCCGCAGAAGCTTGGTTTTTGCGCAAGATGATAGATCCTATGATCTACTATCAACAGCCGGCTGGGTGACAGGCTGGATACCCTTATCCTTGTAGTCTCCCCAGCTCGGCCATCGAGCGTGTGCAGGTCGCAGCTACGGCTCGGCAGGCCACGACGAAACCTCCGCTCCAGAGGTGGTCGTGAGCTTTTATGCTCCGGGGCATACATATGACCGGGATACTGATGTCTGAGTCGCAGTTTTGCCGAGACCAGCAGCTACGTCTGTACTGATCAGAGTGTAGGTCTGCAATGGAATGTCTCCCAGCTCTTCAGGACTGGTAAGTACAGCTCTCCCTGCCTCGGTGGGGCTGAGCAGCTGGGCATTCCCTGGGAGGTCGATTCGGGGGCCCTCTCTCCCCCCCTCTCCTCTCTCCCTGTCCCCTCCCCCTCCCTGTATGCTGCTATGGGGTGTGTGTGTCTGTGCAGGGCTCTCACCTGGGGGGTTTTAGCGCTGGTTGTGTCCTGGGTCCTGTTTTCCATGTCCCTGGAGGTGCCTGTGAAGTGCTTGTCTCCTCATGTTTTCACATTCGGTGGCCATCTTGAGTGTGGGCATGGGCTTCGGCGGCCATTTTCCCTGTGTTTTTGTCAGCGGCCATTTTCCAGAAGCCTGAAACACGTTTTTTCACTGTGTTCTAGCAGCAGCATGTGCTCCTGTGTTCTGGCGGCCATTTTCCCTGGGTTTTATGTCCTTACACTGGACGCCGGGCGGCCATTTTCTTTGAGCCTGAGCACACTACAGGACGGTTTTAGTGCCATTAGCAGCTGCTTCACCGACACAGGGCTGTTTTCTCTGCACCTGGGAGCTAACAGGGACTACAGGCACTACCTGCTGAATAGCGCAGAACTCTTCAGGGTGGTGAGTCTTGCGGGAAAGGGCCCCTCAGCCGGCAGCAGTAAGGAGGGTGGGACTGTCACTGTCCTAAGTCCCCTTTGGGTGGCAGACAGGGTAGGGTCAGCATGACTTCAGAAACTGGTGTTTCTTCCCCCGAAATCCAGGCAATTGCAACCGGGTCACCTGCAGACGGTGCAGTACCCCTGGACACCTTGTCGGCAGTCCTCAATTCGTTCGTTGCCAAGATGGAGGCGGTGCGTGGGCGCAAAGGTGCTAAAAAGCGGCCCATGCCCCCCCGTCCTCTGGGGAGAGTTCTGACGCAGACTCGGGACCCGCTGAGGCAGGTGGCCCCTGCTCTGTCATGTCAGAGGACGCTGACTAGGACCTTTCAGACAGTGATGATGAGTCCCCGTCCTGCTCCGTGCGCGACAAAGCGCTGGTTGGAGCTCTTGTCACGGCTGTGCGTGATACCCTGAAGATTCAGGAGCCAGCAGATTCCTCTGCTGAGGTAGCAGTCCCTTTTGGGTCCCGTAAGCCAGCCCGTTCACCTAGGGTGTTCCCGTATCTGACTTATTTTGACAAGTTCATTTACAAGGAATGGGGTCGACCGCAACGGACCTTTTCGGTCCCCAAATACATGGCGGTGCGTTACCCTTTCGAGGAGAGCCTTCTCAAAAAATGGTCGGCTCCTCCGGTCGTGGACCCCCCAGTATTTAGGTTAAACAAAGTAACCACGATCCCTGTAGAAGGGACTCCTGCCTTTAAGGATCCCACGGACAGGAAGGCCGAGGCAGTAGCTCGTTCCTTGTTTAGGGTGGTGGGGTCAGCCGTGCGACCAGTACTGGCATCCGCACTGGTGTCGCAGACACTAACTGAGTGGGCGAAACTGTTGCACCGCGAATTGGGTGAACAACAGGCTTCTCCGGTCTGCGTGGAACTAGCAGACCAACTAGTGCAAGGCCTTAAATACGTTTGTGACCCTGGATGCGGCCCTGGATACTCTCCCCCTGTTATCCAGGGCTTCAGTGTCAGCAGTGGTGCTGAGGCGCTTGATTTGGTTAAAATGCTGGTCGGCTGACCAGGCATCCAAGAAGGCCCTGACGGATCTTCCCTTCCTTGGTGACCGGCTCTTTGGAGCCTCTTTAGATGACATTATTAAGAATGCCACAGGTGGTAAGAGTACGCTACTCCCACAGGCCAGGAAGGCTAAGGAGCCACGCCGTAGGCAGGGGCCCTCTTTTTCCGCTCATAAACGGCTTTTTCGTCCGCCCGGAGCTTCGGCCAAACGTCCCCAGTCCGACAGGACGACTACGGAAGGACAGAAACGTCCCTGAAACCGCAAGCCTAACAAGCCTGCGAACAAAGGTGCTACCGCATGAATGTTTTCCCCCACCCATGTCTCGGGTGGGGGGACGCCTTCGGGAATTTGCAGCCCGGTGGTCCGCCCGACTATCCGATCAATGGGTCTGCGATCTGATTTCCTGCGGCTACAAAATAGAGTTCCTCTCCTGGCCGCAGAACAAATTCTTCCCCTCCAGCATACCCGGTTCGCCGGGAGGCCCTCTTGGGGGCAGTAAGAGACCTGCTGAATCGCGGGGTGATTGTGCCTGTTCCGGAATTGGAACATTTCCAAGGGTTCTTCTCAAATCTGTTTGTAGTTCCCAAGAAGGGAGGGGTACGTCCAATATTGGACTTGAAAGCTCTCAACCACTTTGTGAAGGTGCAGAGGTTCAGAATGGAATCAGTTCGCTCGGTAGTCGCGGCACTCCATCAAGGGGACTTTCTGGCGTCCTTGGACATCCAGGATGCATACCTGCACATACCCATATGCCTCCGGCATCAAAAGTTTCTGCGGTTTGCGGTCGGGGAAGCCCACTATCAGTTCGTGGCTCTCCCTTTTGGTTTGGCTTCAGCCCCCAGAGTCTTTACCAAAGTATTGGCTCCGGTTTTGGCGTTGCTACGGCAACGTGGGATCGCGATCGTGGGATACTTGGACGATCTCTTCCTGAGAGCATCTTCCGCCTCAGAGTTAGAGGAGGATGTTGCGATCACCGTACAGACCCTGCAAGAGTTTGGGTGGCTGTTAAACCTAAAGAAGGCGGTGGTAGTACCGTCCCAGCGTTTGGAGTACCTAGGCCTGCTACTGGACTCCAGGGAAGCAAGAGTTTTTCTCCCTTCAGACAAGCTGCAGACTCTCAGAGTTGCAGTAAAACGACTGATGGACCGCAAGCGGTCGTCGCTTTGCTTCTGTATGCGAGTTCTGGGTCTCATGGTGGCCTCTTTCGAGGCAGTGCCGTATGCCCAGTTCCACACCAGAGTTCTACAGAAGGAGATTTTATCACAATGGGACAAATCTCAATTGACCCTGGATCGACAGATCCAGGTGAGCCAGCCAGTCAGAAATTCGCTGGTCTGGTGGCTGAGGTCCCCGGTGCTTCAATCCGGGAAGTCGTTCCTTCCTCTGAAATGGACGGTGATCACTACGGATGCCAGTCTATCCGGCTGGGGTGGAGTGATGGGGGTTCAGTCGGCTCAGGGCCTCTGGTCGACGGAGGAATCAAAATTGCTGATCAATCTGCTCGAGCTGAGGGCGATCAGGCTATGCCTCTCCACATGGTCAGTGAGACTGCAGGGGCGTCCGATCAGGATTTAGTCGGACAACGTCACTGCGGCGGCGTATGTGAATCACCAAGGAGGAACAAGAAGCTCAGCCACCGCACAGGAGGTCGCTCACATACTTCGGTGGGCAGAGCGACATGTACCGGCCCTGTCGGCCATTTACATCCCAGGAGTGGAGAACTGGCAGGCGGACTTTCTGAGTCGCCAAATGCTGGACCCAGGAGAATGGGCGTTGCATCCGGAGGTGTTCAGGCTACTGTGCCTGCGGTGGGGCACACCAGACGTGGATCTTCTGGCCTCCCGTCTCAATCGGAAGGTGCCAAGATTCATGTCCAGGACGAGAGATCCTTGGGCAGACGCGTCAGACGCGCTGGTAGCTCCGTGGGGTCAGTATCAGTTGATCTATGCTTTTCCTCCGTTGAAGCTGCTACCATGTCTGCTCCGCAGAGTAGGAGTCGAGGGGATTCCAGTGATTCTGGTCGCCCCAGATTGGCCTCAGCGACCTTGGTACGCAGACCTAGTGTGCCTGGTGGCAGACGCCCCGTGGCGACTGCCATTAAGGGAGGATCTTCTGTCTCAAGGCCCGATTCTCCATCCTGCTTTACCATCGCTGGCTTTAACGGCATGGCTGTTGAGAGCCAGGTACTGAGGGACCGGGGACTGTCGGACTCGGTGATCCCCACTATGTTGGGAGCACGGAAATCTTCTCGGAAGATATATCATCGCACCTGGAAGGCTTACATCTCCATGTGTGAAGAGAAAGGGTGGCATCCGCGCTCCTTTTCTATATCCAGAATCCTGCTTTTTCTTCAGCAAGGAGTAGACCAGAGGTTGGCATTAAGCACCATTAAAGGACAAATATCAGCCCTGGCTGTCTTTTTCCAACGACCCCTGGCGTCTCACTCGTTGGTGAGTACCTTTTGTTCAGGGGGTGCGACATGTGGTCCTCCCGGTGCGTCCACCGTTGCCTCCGTGGGATCTGAACCTGGTGTTATCAGCGCTTCAGAATCCGCCGTTTGAAAATATCAGGGAGATTCCTCTGTTGACTCTTTCCCAGAAAGTGGTCTTTCTAGTGGCTATCACATCAGCCAGGAGGGTTTCGGAACTGGCGGCCTTGTCCTGCAAGTCTCCCCATATGGTTATCCACAAGGATAAGGTGGTGTTGCGTCCGGAACCATCTTTTCTGCCGAAGGTGGTCTCGGCGTTTTACATCAATGAGGACATTGTGTTGCCATCCCTGTGTCCTAAGGAGGTGGCCCTTCATGCGTTGGACGTGGTTCGGGCTCTGAAGGTGTATTTGTCTGCCACAGCTCCCTTCCGGAAGTCAGACTCGCTGTTCGTTTTGGTGGCTGGTCCAAAGAAAGGCATGGCGGTCTCGTCGGCCACCATTTCTAGGTGGATCAGACAGATCGTAGTACAAGCCTATGCCTTGAAGGGGCAGGTGCCCCCCTTTCCAGTCACGGCCCACTCCACGAGGGCAATCGGAATGTCTTGGGCTTTCCGACACCAAGCGTCTGTCGCTCAAGTGTGTAAAGCGGCGACCTGGTCGTCTGTCCACACGTTTACTAAGTTCTACAAGGTAGACGTCAGTGCATCGGCTGATGCCTGTTTTGGGCGCAAAGTTTTGCAGGCGGCCGTATAGTTGCAATTGAGTATGCAATATTTTTATTTTCCTGGTTTTCCGATGAAAAACACAGTACCGTTAAGTTAATGCACTGTTGCATTACATTCCACAGTTTGGTGCGGTTGTGAGTAGTCACTCCTGTTGAGGGTACCCTGTTTTTGTGGTGGTTTATCCATGCACTGTGGTTTTTTTGTGGGTGAAGTTTCACTAGTTCCCACTGGCCTGGTGGATGAAGTTTTTTTTATGCTGTTTTTCCCACCCCGCGTTTGGCACTGCTTGGGGACGTCCCAATGGCTAAGAGAGGAGCTGTGTCGGTCGGTGAATATAAGAGAAAATAGGATTTTTTGTACTCACCGTAAAATCCTTTTCTCTGTAATTCACCGACCGACACAGCACCCGCCCCTCCTATTTTTTCTTTACGTTATACTGCTTGTTGACGTACTGATGGCTGCAGGGCAGGCTGGGGGGTTGTTACCCAAGGGACCGCCCCCTGGGCGGAACTGGAAAGTTCTGTGTGTTACATAACAAGTAATGCCTAGTATTCTCCTAAAGGTGGCATAACAACCCAATGGCTAAGAGAGGAGCTGTGTCGGTCGGTGAATTACAGAGAAAAGGATTTTACGGTGAGTACAAAAAATCCTATTTTTAAGCAACAGACCGCATGGATTCATGAAAGACAGAAGTTGTCAAACAAACCTGATTTTTTTTTTTTTATGAGGAGGTAGGTATAACCTTGGACAAAGGGGTGGCTGTGGACGTGGTATACCTGGATTTTGCAAAAGCGTTTGACACAGGTCCCCACACACGGCTCATGTGTAAGGTAATGTCTACAGGCTTGGAAAGATCAATTTGTAAATGGATGGAAAACTGGCTAAAAGCCAGAATTCAGAGAGTAGTGGTTAATGATTCTTACTCTGAATGGTCTAAGGTTATCAGTGGTGTACCCCAAGGTTCAGTGTTGGGACCCTTACTTTTTAATAGCTTTATAAATGATATAGGGTCTGAGATTAAAAGTTAAATTTTTGTCTTTGCAGATGACACTATGCTATGCAGTGGAATAACTGGGGATTTTGCATGCTTTGCTGGGGATTTTCGCCTTCCTCTGGTTAAACTGTGGGTGAAGGATTGTGTATATGGGATTGTATTTTTGGTTGAACTAGATGGTCTTTTTTCAACCTGACTAACTATGTAACCTAACCGTAATCTTACTGCATAGATGGTATATGTGCACGCACTAAATTAATCTATTTTGCGGAATGGCTGACTGTGTACCATAGAATTATCCTTAACTGCCCCTCTTTAATCTGTGGTTACTTCATTGAGGGCCAATACACACATTGAAACGTGCGTTTCCGTGCATTTCTCATGCCTTCACATGCTTTGCAATATTGCAGCCTATTAATTTGAATGGACTGCAAAACACACTGGAAAATGGAAATAGAGCACATGTGATTTATGGTGCCTGCAAGCACGCTGTATTTGTGAGATATGCATTTGGGGTGCCATTAACAGTTTGTTGGCACCTGCATGCTCTCGCAAGGTCAGTGCAATCACCTGCACTGCATGAAACGCATGGAATGCAAATGAGCCTTTTCCAAACTATGTTTTCGTTTGAACAGGCGATGAAACAGCACAATTTGCCTTTGAGGCATAAATCTAGTTCAGCCTACACAGGTTTGGTTTCATGTTTTTTCTGATTGTGCTTTCTTTTTCTTAACAGCAGCAAATCATAGTAAGTATATTTTATTTCAAAATAGTTTTTTGCTAATTATTGTGTGTGCTTTGCTTTTTGTCGCATCACTAATGTGCTTTTATACTTCGATTAACATCTGTAGCAGGCTTCCAATTCTGCTTAATTTGCTTTCTTCCAATCACCTGATTTATGTCTTGGGCTAATCACACTCTCTAAGGCCGGCCAAACATGGGTCGAATTCCAAAATAATTTTCGTTCGAATTTTGCACCATTAGTGTTCCACAGCAACGGCCGATTTTCATGCAGCTATTGATTTTGTGTGAATGGGCAAGTTGGAAATTTTTTGAAAAACAAATTTTTTAATGATTGGAGATCTGTGTGAGAAATTTAATCGAAAAGAAAATTGAATGAAAGAAAAGAAAATTCCCGGCCAATAAAATTCTTTTCTGTAGCAACATGAGGTGAAATTGAAGGCTTGGCTGGTCCAATTTCCATAATGAATGGTGGCACCATCAGAGCAAAACTGCATAAAATTTCTGATTTTTGAAAAAACATTTTGTTCAGAATTCAACCCATAAGTGGCTTTCATGTGATTTTATTTACTAAATATGGGAAATTAATCTAGTTTGTGATTTGTTAAATACTTGGCTCAGATGCATTTGGTGCACGTTTTTATTATGATTGTTATACCTTATGCTTATTAGGCAGTATTAAATCTAAAAATAAAAATGTATTCTATTGTATTTTATATTGCGGCTTACCAGTCCTTTTTAGATGTAATGGCTTTATATTCACCTGATAATCCGCCCAGTAACACTTCCTGGCTTCGGGTGTCTCCACTTCTTTTTGGAATAAAGATTTTACATAAATGAAATTTTAAGCATCCATGCCAGTGGCAAATGGTTTGTATGAATCCTTTAAGGCTGGATTCACACCTATGCATTTTTAGTGCTTTTTGCATTTTTCAGATTTGCACTACAGAACGTGTTCCATAGGAAACCATGTTACATGGACTGCTGTGCAAATCTGCAAAATGCAAAAAGCACTAAAAATGCATAGATGTGGATCCAGCCTAAGGGACACTTTATTTGGACAGTTTGGTTTGTTTAAAAGAAGAGGAACAATAACAGCCTGCCCCATGCACACGAGACGCAGATGCAAACTCTGCTGAACGCATGTTTTAAAAAGCAGAAACCTGGGTTTAAAAACGCGCGTTTTAATGCCGCGTTTAGCCACGTTTTACCTCATTTGCGTCTATAAGCTTTTGTAAAGATAACACCATATAGACCCTCCCCAAGCTCAGAAAGCAGGTATTATTAAGTAATTCTGCGATTTTGATCAGGGTGAGCAACAGCAGCAGAGAGAGAATTTGTACACTTGCATTTGCCTCTCTTTCTGTGTTTTTTTTTTTTTTGGACATGGATCCCATATTGAATATATGTCAGGAAATGCTCTTGATGTTGCTCTTGATGAGGCAGCAACGTCGTCCCAAATTGCGTGAGAGGTCCAGAGTCAGAGCTAGTCGATATTGGACCCATCCGTTGATGGCACAGTGAATGTCCATTGGATATTTCACAAACATGGTGGGGGGTTGGGGCTGACTAGACATTGGTATGCAGGTTTTTCTTTGTGAAAAAAGTGGAGGCATTCCTCATTGTCTAAGCCACCTAAAAAGCTAAAGTTTTTTTATGGCATTACATCAGTGAGTATATATGCTCTATGAACTATCTAAAGTAATTACGACATTTGAAACCAATTTTTTTGTGTATTTTTTTTATGGTTTACCATCATATATTTCTGAGTTTTCTGGTCTAAAAAATTGTGTTCCTTTTAAAAACGCTTATAAACGCAAACGTTTGCTTCTGAAACGTGGAAAAGCAAAGTGTCTGACCCCATTTTTTTTGCTCTGAACGCGTGTTTTGTAGAACGCGTGTCTCGTGTGCATGGGGCCTTACTGGCCAAAACACCAGAAAATAAAGGACAAAAGAAACAAACATGAATGCAATCACCACATCTAAGAATCGGTAAGCTGCAATGTATTACATTTTTGTTTTTGGGTTATCTATTATTGTTATTGTTTTTGGGTTATATGATGTTATCTTTACACGCGTTTTTAAAACATGCGTTCAGCAGAGTTTGCATCTGCGTCTCGGGTGCATGGGGCCTAATCTTAGGCTTAAGGCTAGGGTCACACGGCTGCAATCTGATTTTGATCTGACTTTCAGTGCAACTTGGATGCTATTTTGAATTAATTTGCATATTCTATGGGCCAAAATCATGCTGGGAACAATGTAGTACAGGAATTTTTTTCCAAAATTGCACCATGCTGAGTTGCATTGATGTGAACAGGCACCATTAAAAACTGTGATTTACATTGTTGTGCGACTCAATTTGCATCTGAAATTGCACTTGTGTGAACAGAGCCTAAATATTGATCTGCAACAATTCTTAACACTGTTCTTCAGCATTTACTTGTAAAACTACAGGAAAATTACTTCCAGTGAAAGTTGACTAATTTGATTGCTGTGAACAATATACCATACTTTTTAGAGGTGCTGGTAACCCCCTCTCAGAAGAAAAAGTACAGTAATACCTTGGATTACAAGCATAATTCGTTCCAGAAGCATGCTTGTAATCCAAAGCACTCGTATATCAAAGCGAGTTTCCCCATAAGAAATAATGGAAACTCAGATGATTCATTCCACAACCACTGCTGGTGTATGCAGTACTGTATGTGGCCAGAGGTGCGGCGGTGCTGGTGACGCTTGGAGACATTCTGAAACTGTTGACACTTTTTTGGGTTCTCCGGCGCATGTTATGCCCGCCCCACCCAGCTGGGAGTGTCTTCAAGTTCTCCAGCACCCCAGGCCTCTGGCCACATACGTCAATACATTCATACAATACAGTCACCAGCGCAAATCAAGTCAGGATTTAAAAAAAAAAAAAAATGTATATAGTTCGTCTTGCGAAACGCTCGTATATCGCATTTCTCGCAAGCCGAGGTCTCACTGTAATTTTATTCTGAGAGGGGGGTTTCCAGCACCTCTAAAGTCCCATCCTGTATGGTATATTGTTTTCAGTTGTTTAAGGGATGTGGTGCTGTCTTTCTCAGCCATGCTCATATTTTTCTATAAATCTCTAATTTGATTGCTGTGATTCACACAACCACTTCTCTTCTTGAGTACATAACCTCAGTTTTATGGGCTGTCCTCATGGCCTAACATCTCTTCTCTCTATGGTTTTAGCCCCCTCCTGCAAAGTATGGAGGGAGACACACAGTGACCATGATCCCAGGGGATGGCATTGGACCAGAACTCATGCTGCATGTTAAGGAAGTTTTTAGGTAAGCAGTTTTCTGTATAGAACTTTAAAGTGATTGTAAAGTCTTAACAGTTTTTTTTTTAAATTAAAGGATAAACTCACTTTTTATTTTTTTCCCCTAAATTCCAGCCCTTCTATGTAGCAATATAGCATTTATGAACTTTTTGCAAAAAATATCAAAGCTTTTCATTAAATCTACAGACACTTACTTCTCTGTCCTCATCCATGTTTCCAAACGTATCCATTTGTTCTGTCTTACTTCCTGGTCAGACTATAGGTCATGAAATGGGAAAGAGTTGACCAGCTGACCTCATTAGCACACACTCTGCAGGGGCAGGTGTTTTGGAGTATTTTCCACTAATCACGCATAGGGCAGCCCATCCACCTGAATGGGCTGTCCTACACACAGCAATCGCCCAAGAGAAGATTCAGAACTTTTTTTTAGAGCGGGGCTCGGTGCGTTTTTTTTTTTTTTTTGTGACAAGCATAGGGCAGCCTGTTTTCAATAGGAGCATTACATTGGATATTTTGGCATTTTGTGGGTTGCTTATTTTTTACTGCACATTTTGCAGCATTTGCCACATGTTTTTTCACATGGAAAAATGCGTGTTTTGCTTCTGTGTTTGGTGTGCTTATTTGGTGTGGTAATTTTAGATGTAATAAAGGTGACCATACACTATACAATGTGATTGTACAATGTGTGATGATTGAAAATGCTCCAAAATGCCTCCCCCACCTTAAAAAAAAACAAAAAAAAACGCATGTGGTAATGTGAGTTCCTGCTATGCAGAGTTGTGGACGGGGCTTGACAGCTGAGTGTTTATTAACTTGTATAAAGATGGCATACACTATGCAATCTGATATGTATATTGCGTATTTAGTGAAAATGGTCATCACTGATTGATTGCATTTCATTTAAAAAACATGCATCTGGGAATGGGTGGGTAGGTGGGAGGATGGATGATGCAGGGTGTGCGCTAATGAGGTCAGCTGGTCAACTCCTTCCTGTGTCATGACCTATAGTCTGACCAGGAAGATGGCCAGAAGCAATGAATAGGTTTGGAAACATGAATGAGGACAAGTGAAGTAAGTGTCTGTAGATTTAATGGAAAGCTTTGATATTTTTGCAAAAAAAGTACATGAATGCCATCTTGGTATATAGGGGGGCTGGAACTTTAGTAGAAAAAAAAGGTGAACTTATCCTTGAGAACACACAGGTTTACACTTGCCTGCTCTGTGCATTTCTTCTCGTGTCCCCTGACACTAAAGTTAATTTAATTTTATTGCACACAGACAACCATTTACTACTAAATTACTGGTAAAATATATAAAAAAAATGAGGTTGATTTTAAGTGAAAAAATAAACATGTGAAGCCAAAGGCCCCTTTTAGACAGGTGTTTTGATCAGGTCCACCTGTCAGTTTTTCAGGTGTATCTGTTTAGAAAGTCCATTCATACCTATAGGGAGGCTGGTTTAAATTGACTTGTGCCCGGATCCGATCAGGCCCACTAAAAAAAAAAAAAAACGGGAGAGGCCTCCATCCTCTTCATTTAGGCAGAGCGAATTGGAGGTAGCTGGGTATAAACGGATAGCGGAATCTGTTTACTCCTGGCTGCCCATAGAGCAGAGTGGGATGTGCAAGTATCTGCTCAGTCATCTGCCTGCTCTGCTCTGATCAGCAGGGGATCTGCAAGCTTATCCTCTGCGGATCGTAATGGAATTCATCCCATGTGAAAAGGGCCTTAAAATGTAGATGAAATGTCAGCAAACTTCGATACCCAATATTGTCACTAGACAACTCTTTAACCACTTGTATAACCACGATCCTGGTATCACATTTTTCAGCCTGCGACTGTCTTTCAGGTAAAAGTAAACAAGCAGCTATACATACACCTGATCACTTTTTTACAGTGCTTGTAAGGGCCCCCTCCTGCTGCCATTCCTGATCTCCAATCATTTGATTGAAAAATCATTCCAATATTCAGTTCCTCCCCCACGTCTGTGATGAGTGAAGCTGGAAGCAACAAGGATTTCATCACTTCTGGTTTTGATTCTTTGTTTACCTGGCCAGTACCAGCCAAGGAGGCAACCGGTCTGTATTTGACCAGGTGCCTTGGAGGTCAGAGGATGTATCAATGGTCTAAAAGGACCCCTTATCTCTCAATAAAGAGTATCTGTCACTGCCCAAGCTATCACAATAGATGCTGTTCGTTCCTTGCGTGATAACAATAAATTTGAAGTAACCACTTAAAGACTGCGCCACACACACACATACTGCGGCAGGGCAGCCCTTTAGCACCAAATCACCTACCTGTACGTTTTTTTTTTTTTTTTTTGGCTTCGGGGTGTGCGCCGCCGGAGCCCCGCTCCCGCCGATCGTTATGAGGAGAGGCAGAATGGCGGTCTGCCTATGTAGACAAGGCAGATCGCCGTTCTGCCACTGATCTCCATTTCCCCCCGTCAAAGCACATCCCCATTGTTAGACACACTTAACCCTTTGATCGCCCATGATGACCCCTTCCCTGCCAATGTCATTAGTACAGTAACAGTGCATTTTCTTTTTAGCACTGATCACTGTAATAATGTCACTGGTCCCCCAAAAAGTATCAAAAGTGTCAGGTGTCCGATTTTGTCAATTCCGAGCTGCAATCTCGCAGTTCCACTAAAAATTGCTAATCGTCACAATTACTAGTAAAAAAAAATTGAATTCCATAAAAAAGATTTGTAGGCGCTATAACTTTTGCGCAAATCAATCAATATACGTTTTTTTGGGATTTTTTTTTTACCAAAATTATATAGCAGAATACATATTGACCTAAATCGATGAAGAAATTTGATTTTTTATTGGGTAAAATCTGTTCTAAAGCAGAAAGTAAAAAAAAAAAAATATATATATATATATATATATATATATATATATATATATATATATATATATATATATATATATATATATATATATATATATATATATATATCTCTCTCTCTATATCTATATCTATATCTATAGAATCTCTATCTTTTTTTATTTATAGTGCAAAAAATAAAAACCGCAGAGGTGATCAAATGCCACCTAAAGAAAGCTCTGTTTGTGGGAAAAAAAGGACATCAGTTTTATTTGGGAACAGTTTTGCACGACTGCGCAATTGTCAGTTAAAGCAATGCAGCACAGTATCGCAAAAAATGGCCTGGTCAGGAAGGAAGTAAATTCTCCTGGAGCTGAAGTGGTTAAAGAAAAAATAAAACTGTATAAAAGAGTTAAATTGAAGTTAAAATGGAACCTCTTCACGCCGAGCGCACACAAATATGCGCCCTCTCACGCTGAGCGGTTTCACATTTGCATGGAATAGCACTGATAGAGCTGTGCCAACTGCTAACTGAAAGCTTTCGTTTGCTGCTTGCAATCGGGAGCTATCCATGTGACAGCCAATCACAGTGGTCACGACCATAAGCCCTGCCCTGCCTCCCAGCATTCAAAAGCCCTTAAAGGGCTGGCAGGCACCACAATGGCAAATGTGCACGTATGTCTCACATGCATATGTAGTGATTGTATCTCACATATGAGGTATTGCCACCATAGTCAAAGTGAGAGCAATAATTCTACCACAGCTGACATTTGCACAGTTCTACCACACAGCACAGCCCTGTCTGGCAAGGATGTGGCCTGATTTTGTTCTTTGACAGCAGTGAGTGATTTTTATTTTTTCCTCTGCTGCAGTTAAGCAACACTTACAGGTTTCCTCCACTCCCCCAGCCACCCAGCCACTGTGTTAGAAGAGGTAAAGGTCACACAGGGATCTCGCAAACACAGTTTAAGGGGATCCAAAATGTCTGTTCTGAGCAGAGAAAATAGTTTTTTAGTTTTTTCTCTGGGATTGGTAACTCCTGGATTGGGATCTGGAGGCTTTGAAGAGACCCTCTATGTCCATGTCTTACAGGATGCAAGTAGGCTGAGTATGCAGGTATTCACACCATATAATCACTTTCTGTAGTTCAGGGCTCCGTCCGGGAGACAGAAGGTACCCTGCCCAGAGACCAGGGTGTTGGCCAGTGCAGCAGGGAGCTGTGATAGAGCTGAGAGAGAAAGATGCAGAGTCTAGAATTTGGTGAGATGGTCTGGAGTGTGAGGCCAGAGCAAGCCAGGAGGCCGAAATATTTTTTTTTGTTGCTGTGTAGTATTGAAAGAGGAATGCTTGAACACACCGGCAAGGATAACCTTTTTTCTATGTTGGAATTTAAGTTTTTACTTTCTGGCAGCCTTTGTGGCTGATTGCTTGTAGTTTCAAGCTGTCAGCTGCAAAGGCTGACAGAACTTGTAGGTACTCCTACACACAACTCTGGGCAGAGCCCTGAACATCCGCGCTCTTTTCAAATTCTGATAGTGGGTACAGGGTGAAAATACCAGCCATCTGCCACGGGGTTGGGGGCATTCAGGGGGAGCGCTTCCGGAGCAGGAACATGTTGCATGTTCTACCCTAAAAAAACGTGTGGAACATGTTCCAAAAGGTGAACTTAAAGTGGATGTATTTTTAGTTTTTAGTTTTTTTATTTAGCAGTATGCGAGTTACACAATGAAAAGATTTCAATACAAATAACATGTAGGTGACCAGTATCTGGATGCGTCCTACCCATGATAGGGTCACATCAGGTAATTACCAGAGGATAAATCCATAAATAATCGGCAGTCCTGGTACCTATGAAACGTAAGTCGAGGTTCCTCTTAGGCAGGTTACACACTCTCCCGCACTGCCATAGGGATCCCTATGTTCTTGAAGATTAAGATATGAGGACATGTGGGGTGTCATCTTAGGGTCAAGACATACCAAATGTTTGAGTTATAATAGAAAAGATGACAGAGAGAAGAAAGAGAAAAAAAAAAAGATAGGGGGTATGATGGGAGATAGGGGAGTGGGAAGTTCCACCTAGGGGGTAAGAAACCTTACCCCCTAGGTGGAACTTCCCACTCCCCTAAACGTCCTGTTTTCATCAAGCTTTGTTTTTTGGAACTGCCATCAATGTGTTGAGTTGCTTCTGCCCCGGCCCTCTTAACAATGATGGAGAATTGCAAACCAGACTGCGTCATACATGTACAGAGGAGAGGTTTGGAGTGCAGATACAACCAGGGATTCCCTCACACATGTTCCATACTGCAGCAAAGGAGGAGGGGAAAGGGGAGAGAGATGAGAAGAAATGCCATCAGAGCCTCTCTGCTTGAATTCTTGTGACAGTTGTCACCAGAACAGTTCCCTTCATTTTAAGAATTTAACATTTTCTCTAGTTCCAGTGATAATGGTAACATTTGGGATTTCTTTGTCCTGGTGATCACTGTCAGTTAGGCAGAAAGAGTGGGGGCCCAATGGTTGACGCAGAAAGCAATAAGAACTTGATAAGATTTCTAACCCTTCCCTACTCTATCTAAATTTAAAAAAATGTAAGCTATACATACACTAGAGCAGGGGTAGGCAACCTTCGAGAGGTGGGAATCTACCTGAACAACATGGGAGAAATAAAGAACATATAAGGAATATCTGCGCTAGATGATGTGCTTAAAATTTTTATAAATAATGAAAATGAATGATAAAGACAGCTGCAAGCACAGGTCAATAGAGAAAAAAAAATAACAATCAATATACAAAAAGTGCAGCGCTATCACTCAGTGAGCATACATAGCATGATCTCAAAAATGTGATAAACATTGTTAAAAGTATATGTAACAAATGGGGAAAATAAAATGGCAAAAAGGGGTATAATATCAAGTTCATCAAAAACTTTTTTGATGAAATTGCTATTATACTCCTTTTGGGGTTTTTTCATTTGTTACTTTTACTTTTCACAATGTTTATCAAATTTTTGAGATCATGCTATTTATGCTCATTGAGTGATAGCGCTGCACTATTTGTATATTAACATGGAAGAAATCAAAGATCACCGAGTCCCATTGGCGAGATAACCTAGCAAGGCGTTCAGGAGTTTTGGTGTGCTTTCATAAAGCATCCTTTAACCACTTCAGCCCCGGACCAATTGGCAGCCAAAGGACCAGAGGTCTTTTTTCAATTTCGCACTGCACTGCTTTAACTGGTAATTGCGCGGTCATGCAATGTTGTAACCAAACAAAATTTGTGTCCTTTTCTTCCCACAAATAAAGCTTTCTTTTGATGGTATTTGATTGCCTCTGTGATTTTTATTTTTTGCGATATAAACGAAAAAAGACCGCAAATTTGGAAAAAAATATATATTTTCTACTTTTTGTTATAAGGAAAATCCAATGAACTCAATTTTAGTCAAACATTTGGGCCAAAATGTATTCAGCCACATGTCTTTAGTAAAAAAAATGCCAATAAGCGTATATTTATTGGTTTGCGCAAAAGTTATAGCGTCTACAAACTAGAGGACATTTTCTGGAATTTACACCGCTTTTAATTTATGACTGCCTATCTCATTTCTTGAGGTGCTAAAATGGCAGGGAAGTACGAAACCCCCCCAAATGACCCCATTTGGGAAAGTAGACACCCCAAGCTATTTGCTGAGAGGCATGTTGAGCCCATTGAATATTTTTTTTTTTTTAGTCCCAAGTGATTGAATAAAGACAAAAAATAAATAAAAATTTTCATAAAGTTGTCACTAAATGATATATTGCTCACACATGCCATGGTTATATGTGGAGATGCACCCCAAAATACATTTTGCTGCTTCTCCTGAGTATGGGGATACCACATGTGTGGGACTTTTTGGGAGCCTAGCCGCGCACGGGGCCCCGAAACCCAAGCACCACCTTCAGGATTGCTAAGGGTGCAAATTTTTGATTTCACTCCTCACTACCTATCACAGTTTCGAAGGCCATAAAATGCCAAAATAGCACAAAACCCCCCCAAATGACCCCATTTTGGAAAGTAGACACCCCAAGCTATTTGCTGAGAGGCATGTTGAGTCCATGGAATATTTTATATTTTGCCACAAGTTGCGGGAATATTACAAACTTTTTTTTTTTTGCCCATAGTTGTCACTAAATGATATATTGCCCACACGTGCCATGGGCATATGTGGAATTACACCCCAAAATACATTCTGCTGCTTCTCCTGAGTACAGGGATACCACATGTGTGGGACTTTTTGGGAGCCTATCCGCATACGGGACCCCGAAAACCAAGCACCGCCTTCAGGATTTCTAAGGGCATACATTTTTGATTTCACTCCTCACTACCTATCACTACCTATCAAAAATGCAACACCCACCATTTTGGAAAGTAGACACCCCAAGCTATTTGCTGAGAGGCATGTTGAGCCCATTGAATATTTTTTTTTTTAGTCCCAAGTGATTGAATAAAGACGAAAAAATAAATAAAAAAAAATGTATTCAAAAATGTGTCACTAAATGATATATTGCTCACACATGCCATGGTTATATGTGGAATTGCACCCCAAAATACATTTTGCTGCTTCTCCTGAGTATGGGGATACCACATGTGTGGGACTTTTTGGGAGCCTAGCCGCGTACGGGGCCCCGAAACCCAAGTACCGCCTTCAGGATTTCTAAGGGTGCAAAATTTTGATTTCACTCCTCACTACCTATCACAGTTTCGAAGTCCATAAAATGCCAACATAGCACAAACCCCCCCCAAATGACCCCATTTTGGAAAGTAGACACCCCAAGCTATTTGTTGAGAGGCATGGTGAGTATTTTACAGCTCTCATGTGTTTTTGAAAATGAAGAAAGTAAAGAAAAAAAAATTTATTTTTTCAATTTTCAAAACTTTGTAACAAAAAGCGAGATCTGCAAAATACTCACCATACCTCTCAGCAAATAGCTTGGGGTGTCTACTTTCCAAAATGGGGTCATTTGGGGGTGGTTTGTGCCATCTGGGCATTCCATGGCCTCCGAAACTGTGATTGGCAGTGAGGAGTGAAATAAAAAAATTACACCCTTAGAAAACCTGAAGGCGGTGCTTGGTTTTTGGGGTCCCGTACGCAGCTAGGCTCCCAAAAAGTCCCACACATGTGGTATCCCCGTACTCCCCGGAGAAGCAACAAAATGTATTTTGGGGTGTATTTCCACATATGCCCATGGCATGTTTGAGCAATATATCATTTAGTGACAACTTTTTTTTTTTTTTCATTATTCAATCTCTTGGGACAAAAAAAAAAATATTTAATGGGCTCAAGATTGCTCTCAGCAAATAGCTTGGGGTGTCTACTTTCCAAAATGGGGTCATTTTGGGGGGGGGGTTTGAACTGTCCTGGCATTTTATGCACAACATTTAGAAGCTTATGTCACACATCACCCACTCTTCTAACCACTTGAAGATAAAGCCCTTTCTGACACTTTTTGTTTACATGAAAACATATTTTTATTTTTTTGCAAGAAAATTACGTTGAACCCCCAAACACTATTATATTGTTAAAGCAAAGGCCCTACAGATTAAAATGGTGGGTGTTGCATTTTTTTTTTCCACACAGTATTTGCGCAGCGATTTTTTTCAAACACATTTTTTGTGGAAAAAATACTTTTTTTATTTTAATGCACTAAAACACACTATATTGCTCAAATTTTTGATGAAATAAAAACTATGATCTTAGGCTGAGTACATGGATACCAAACACGACATGCTTTAAAATTGCGCACAAACACGCAGTGGCGACAAACTACATACATTTTTAAAAGCCTTTAAAAGCCTTTACAGGTTACCACATTAGATTCACGGAGGAGGTCTACTGCTAAAATTACTGCCCTCGATCTGACCTTCGCAGTGATACCTCACATGCATGGTGCAATTGCTGTTTACATATGATGCCAGACCAACGCTTGTGTTCGCCTTTGCGCAAGAGAAGGGGTGGCAGGGGTGCTTTTTTTTTTTTTTATTTAGCTTTTTTATTTTATTTTTAAACTGTTCCTTCCATTTTTTTTTTTCTTAGTTATCATTTTTATTGTTATCGCAGGGAATGTAAATATCCCCTATGATAGCAATAGGCAGTGACAGGTACTCTTTTTTTGAAAAAATTGGGGTCTATTAGACCCTAGATCTTTCCTCTGCCCTCAAAGCATCTGACCACACCAAGATCGGTGTGATAAAATGCTTTCCCAATTTCCCAATGGCGCGGTTTATAATCCGTGAGGGGGGACATTCCCTCCCACTGCTTGTAAAAGCAGTCTAGAGGCTAATTACCCGCTAGAATTGCTTTTACATGAAAGCCGATCACTGGCTGAAAAGAATGATACCAAGATGATACCTAAACCTGCAGGCATCATTCTGGTATAACCATTCAAAGTCCAGCAACATACTGGACATATATTGTAATCTTTTTTTTTTTCATGCAGCCTCTTGGCTGAACGAAAAAAAGAGATTGATTGGTGGGTATGCCCACCATTAGAATACCTCCCTTCATCCACCCACTTCTAATGATGGGCATACATGCACCATTTATATATGCCTGAAGCTCCGTATAGCACATGAGCATTCAGAAAAGCCAATTGGAACAAATAAATAGACACTTTTTTGTACCAGCGTCTAGCCTTACGGGCAACTAGGTACGGCGCCAACAACTGGTCGTTGAGGTCCACCCCTCCCATATTAAGGTTATACTCGTGGACACAGAGGGGTTTCGTCACAACACCAGCCGCCGTACGATTTTGGACTGTCGTGTCTGCATGAAGGGAGGTAAGAATGAAAACATTCTTATTATCCCTCCACTTCACAGCGAGCAAATTATTACACTTGAAGCAGGCTCTCTCCCCCAGCCTAAGAGGGGAATCTACAAGCCGCTGGGGAAAGCCCCGGCGATTAGGTCGCACGGTGCCACATGCTCCAATCTGCTGATCAAACAAATGACTAAACAGTGGCACGCTCGTGTAATAATTGTCTACGTACAAGTGGTACCCCTTTACAAATAAGGGTGACACCAAGTTGCACACTATCTTGCCAGCGCTCCCTATGTAATCTGGACAGTTCTCTGGCTCTACGTAACTATCTTTTCTCTCATAAACCGAAAAGCTCCACGTATAGCCTGTTGCCCTGTCACAGAGCTTGTAGAGCTTGACCCCGTATCTGGCACGCTTGCTGGGAAGGTACTGTTTGAAAGACAAGCGGCCAGAAAACTTAATCAGGGACTCGTCAACGCAGACAACTTGATTGGGAGTAAACAAGGCTGTAAAACGTTGGTTGAAGTGGTTTATGAGGGGCCGAATTTTGTAGAGCCGATCAAATTAAGGGTCTCCACGAGGACGACAGAGTTCACTGTCACTGAAGTGCATGAACCGCAAGATCTGTTCGTATCGTGCCCTGGACATGGAGCGAGAGAACACGGGCATATGGTGGACTGGGGGGGTGGACCAATAAGTCCTCAGAGTCGGGAATTTATGCATGCCCATGTCGAGGGAAAGGCCCAGAAAGGACTTAAATTCGGAAACCGTAATTGGTTTCCAATCTCTGGCAAGGGAAGGCAACTGGGGATTAGCGGCGATGTATTGACCAGCGTATATATTACTTTGGTCCACAATAGATCTATAGAGATCTTCTGTGAAAAACAGTGATAAAAAATCGGATGGCTTAAAATCAGCTTTTTCCACCTGAATACCGGGTTGGCCAGTGAATGGGGGAAGTACGGGTTCTGCAGAAGTGGTGGGCACCCAATCAGGATTGGCGAATTCTGCAGGAAGGACACTATGTGATCGACGGGCCTGCCTTTGTCTTCTTCTTGGTGGCAGCGGGACACTACTTGTGCTTGCCACCTCGCCAGCTTGAACTGCACTTATGGGACTCGCCACGTCACCACGTGATACTGCAGTGCTGGTTTGAC
This sequence comes from Lithobates sylvaticus, assembly GCA_028564925.1. NCBI lineage: Eukaryota > Metazoa > Chordata > Amphibia > Anura > Ranidae > Lithobates > Lithobates sylvaticus. The sequence continues at coordinate 152,455,908 of CM053033.1, forward strand.
TACGTCCAGGGTGTACTAGGCCGCTGGTGCTTGCCAGTTCACCAGAAGGAATAGCGGCGCTAGTACTTCTCTGCTCCATACGAGAGACCTGTGGTTCCTGCACCTCAACAGCAGAAGATCGGGATCGGGTACGCCTGACCTTAGCAGGGACCACACCTCTGTCGCCAGAGCTATCTGTCATGGAGCCGCTGTCGTCTACTGGAGCCTAAGCCTGATTCTGACAGATGAGTGACCTCCTCTTCACTATCTGACATACTCAGAAACAAGTAGGCCTGTTCACTAGTGTACTTGCGATTTGCCATTTTGGGCTCTAAATTTAGTAGTACACTAGTGAGATTCACAGGTAAAAAAGCTCCTAGCCTGCTGGCGACTGAATCAAAACGCTACCAAAAAAACTGTTAGCGATCGCAGGGATCAGGCCTGACTCTGCGAACGCTGCAGTTATGTGTGCTTAGTGTTTTGTAAGTGACAGTGATCGATCGATACTGCACTTGGGTGGGCTGGGCGGAGGGGGAAAATGCAGGTGCTAGCAGGTATCTGGGCTGATCCCGCTAACAATGCGTTTTTTTGGAACCCTAAACTGCTGGGACGCTAGTATAGATCTGATCAGATCAGATATTGATCTGTTCAGATACTATACCACTAAGGGAGGTGTATGCTTTGCGCGTGGGTGTTTGCGATACTGGCACTAACCTGGGGCGACGCAGACCTTATTTGACCCTAAAACCTAATTGATATCACCCGCCGGGCGATCAGGGGGTTAAACAGTTATTGGGTAATAAATGGCGGGTGCCCTGACAGTATAAATAACTAACTGGCTAACCAGCGTCACCAGTGACACTTATAAGGTGATCACTGGTGAAAGAGTTAACTCTAGGGGCAATCAAGGGGTTAAAACCTTTATTTAGGTTGTAATATGGGGTACCTGACCTATAAACCTATTTATAAACCTATATAAACCTGGCGGTTAACCTAAAAAAAAAACTGGCTACCTAGCGGCACCAGTAACACTAATGCAGCGATCAGAAAAACGATCGCTTAGTGACACTGGCAAAAGGGGGTGAAAGGGTTACCTGGGGGGCAATCAAGGGGTTAAACCTTTATTAGGGGGGGGGGGGGGGTAGGGGGCTACCTTGGACCTAAAGGGGCCTAAAACTAACTGCCCTGACAGTTATTTCAGTCACAACTGACACTAAATGCAGTGATCAGTGAATAAATGATCACTGCAATCAGTGACACTGTGACTGGGGGGGCAGGGGGTGATCTGGGGGGGTGATCAGGGGGTGACAGGGGGGTGGAATATGTGCCTATGTGTGCCTGGTGTCAGTGTAGTGTTGGTGCACTAACCTGATGTCTTCACAGCTCGGCGTCCCGGTCAGAAAGACCGGCACGAGGAGCGTGACATCACTTCCCGTTGCCTGTGTTTACAATTACACAGGCAACGGAGCATCTGATTCGCCAGGAGCGATCGCGAGGGGGTGGCCAGAAACCACTGGCCAGCCTCTCTTTCCGGATCGCTCCTGAAGCAGAATGGCACGGCTAGGCAAAACCACAAACCTCTGCCCGCGCTTCCTACTCTGCCTGTCATTGATCGGCTGTTCCCTGTCATCGGGAAAGCCTACCAATGATGTCAGACGTCAGCCCCGCCCCCTAATGTAAAAAAACACATGCGTCACAGCCCATAACCCCTCCCCTCCCCCTAGTGGTTAACTCTTTCACTGCCACTGTCATTTATACAGGAATCAATGCATTTAAATAGCATTGATTGCTGTATAAATGACAATGGTCCCAAAAATGTCCGATGTGTCCGCCATAATGTCGCAGTCACAATAAAAATCGCTGATCGCCGCCATTACTAGTAAAAAAAAAAAAAAAATTAATAAAAATGCTATAAAACTATCCCCTATTTTGTAAACGCTATAACTTTTGCGCAAACCAATCAATCGCTAATTACGATTTAGAAGAATACGCATCGGCATAAACTGAGGAAAAACGTTTTTTTATATATTTTTTGGGGATATTTATTATAGCAAAAAGCAAACGCTCTATTTTTGTTTATAGCGCAAAAAATAAAAAACGCAGGGGGCGATCAAATACCACAAAAAGAAAGCTCTATTTGTGGAAAAAAAAGGACACCAATTTTGTTTGGGAGCCACGTCGCACGACCGCGCATTTGTCAGTTAAAGCAACGCAGTGCCGAATCGCAAAAAGGGGCCTGGTCCTTTGGCTGCCAATTGGTCCGTGGCTGAAGTGGTTAAAGGAGTTGCAGGAATATCTGGCAAGTACTGGCTGTGTGGTACATGTGACATCAATTTCCCGTATTCTTCATATGTCTGTGCTATGGGGTAGAGTTGCAAGACGGAAGCCTTTCCTTACGAAGAAAAACATCCCAGCTCGGTTAAATTTTGCAAAAACGCATCGGAAGTCCTCCAAAAGCTTGTGGGAATATGTGTTATGGTCTGATGAAACCAAGGTTGAACTGTGCAAAAGATATATGTTTGGTGTAAAAAAAACACTGCACATTACCAAAAGAACACTATACCCACAGTGAAGCATGGTGGTGGCAGCATCATGCTTTGGGGCTGTTTTTCTTCAGCTGGAACAGGGGCCTTAGTCAAGGTAGAGGGAATTATGAACTGTTCCAAATACCAGTCAATATTGGCACAAAACCTTCAGGCTTCTGCTAAAAAGCTCAACATAAAGAGGGGAACTTCATCTTGCAGCATGACAGCGACCCAAAGCATAAATCCAAATTAACAAAGGAATGGCTTCACCAGAAGAAGATTAACTACTTGCTTACTGGGCACTTAAAGCGGTGCTCCACCTGAAAAAAAAAAATTAAAAGTCAGCAGCTGCTGACTTTTAAATGGACACTTACCTGTTCCAGGTTCCAGCGGTGTCGGCAGAATATGACGAGCGATCGCTCGTCTCTCGGCTGCCCCGCCGCCATCCTCTGTCAGGGAATCAGGAAGTGAAGACGCAACGTCTTCACTGCCCGGTTCCCTACTGCGCATTCGCGAGTCGTGCTGCGCGCCTCTATTGGTCCCCGCTGTGTCCTGGGAACTGTGTTTCCCAAGACACAACGGGGCATCCTCGGATTATCCTCGGATAGAGGCAGGGATGCTAGTCCCAGAAGTGGGTGCAGATACCTGTATTATACAGGTATCTTCACCCCCCTCCCCCCTGAAAGGTGCCAATTGTGGCACCGGAGGGGGGGAGGAATCCGATAAACGGAAGTTCCACTTTAAACCCCCCTCCTGCCCAGACCAATTTTCAGCGCTGACACACTTTGAATGACAATTGCGCGGTCATACAACAATGTACCCAAATAAAATTTTTATTTTTTTTCTCACAAATAGAGCTTTCTTTTGGTGGTATTTAATCACAGCTGGGATTTTTATTTTTTGCTAAACAAACAAACAAAAATGGAAAATTTAGAAGGAAAAAAAAATCATGTTTAACCGCTTACCAACTGACTCACGCAGATATACTGCGGCAGAAGGGCACGTACAGGCAAACTAAGGTACCTGTACATGGGCCTTTAAGAGGCGGCCTGCGGGCACGCACCCATGACAAGCTCCGTGAGTTGGGTCACGGGTCCCGCGGACTCGATCACCGCAGGGATACCCGCGATCGTCTCACGGAGAGGAAGAACGGGTAGATTCTAATGTAAACAAGCATATCCTCGTTCTGTCTAGTGCATTGATCAGTAATGTGCCACACGTAGCCACGCCCCCCACATTTAGAAACACTCCCCAGGACACACTTAACCCCTACACTGCCCCTAGTGGTTAACCCCTTCACTGCCAGTGTCATTTACACAGGAATCCGTGCATTTGTATAGCACTGATTGCTGTATAAATGACAATGGTCCCCAAAATGTGTCAGATGTCCGATGTGTTCGTCCTAAAGTGTCGCAGTCACGATAAAAATTGCTGATAGCCGCCATTACTAGTAAAAAAATAAAAACCGCAGGGGTGATCAAATACCACCAAAAGAAAGCTCTATTTGTGGGGGAAAAAAAGGCATCAATTGGGAGCCACTTCGCACGACCACGCAATTGTCAGTTAAAGCAACGTAGTGCCGAATCACAAAAAGTGCTCTGGTCAGGAAGGGGGTAAATTCTTCCGGGGCTGTAGTGGTCAATAGTTTGTTATAAAATTTTGCAAACGGGTAATTTTTCTCCTTTATTGATATGCGCTGATGAGGCGGCACTGGTGGACACTGATGAGGCGGCACTGGTGGACACTGATGAGGCGGCACTGGTGGACACTGATAGGCGGCACTGGTGGACACTGATAGGCGGCACTGGTGGACACTGATAGGCGGCACTGGTGGACACTGATAGGCGGCACTGGTGGACACTGATAGGCGGCACTGGTGGACACTGATAGGCGGCACTGGTGGACACTGATAGGCGGCACTGGTGGACACTGATAGGCGGCACTGGTGGACACTGATAGGCGGCACTGGTGGACACTGATAGGCGGCATTGGTGGGCACAGATAAGGTGCCACCGATGGGCACTGGTAGGTGCCACCGATGGGCACTGGTAGGTGGCACTGATGGGCACCGGTAGGTGCCACCGATGGGCACTGGTAGGTGGCACTGATGGGCACCGGTAGGTGGCACTGATGGGTACAGAGGTGGCACAGTTGAGGCACTGATTGTGGGCACTGGGTGGCACTGTGGACACTGGTGGGTAGCACTGTGGGTGCTGATGGGTGGCGCTGGTGGACACTGGTAGGCCGCACTGTTGCTAGGTGGCAACTGGCAGGGGGCACAGGTGGGCGCTGAGGATCTGGCGGCAGCTCGCCGTGATCGGGACTGATGTCCCTCTCACAATCGCTGGTGATCAGATTTAAAATAGCCGATTACCGGCTCTGTTGACATCACATGATCAGCTGTCATTGGATGACAGCTGATCACGTGGTAAGTGGTGGTGATCAACCCCTTTCTTCCGATCTGTATGCAGGCCGCTCAGGCACGGGAGGACATCAATAGACATACTCCCGGCAAAGCAGGTCCGCATAGCAGGTCCGCACTGTAGCCGTCATTCAGCTATAGCGCAGATCTGAAGTGGTCAAAGTTTTGGAATGGCCCAGCCAGATCCTGGACCTGAATCCAATTTGAAAATCTGTGGGTTGATCTGAAGAGGGCTGTGCACAGGGGATGCCCTCTCGATCTGACAGATTTGGAGTGTTTTTGCAAAGAAGAGTGGGTAAATATTGCCAAGTCAAGATGTACCATGCTGATAGACTCATACCTTAAAAGACTGAGTGCTGTAATAAAATCAAAAGGTGCTTCAACAAAGTATTAGTTTAAGGGTGTGCACACTTATGCAACCATATTATTTTTACTTACTCCACCTAAAAGATTTCAATTTGTTGTTCAACTAAGTTGTACAGTTTATAGGTCACATTAAAGTGGATGTAAACCCAATTCATAAAATTTTGAATCTGTAGTGTTTTCATCTCTCTTCAAAGCACTATGTCCTGTGGCTTTCTCCTGCTCTATTCTTCTATCAGCCTGATAACTTCTGACAAGTTCTCGGACACTTGATAAAACCAGCCTGAATTTTGTCAGGGTGGATGCTATGAATAGATTGGCAAAAAGCTGCTCTACTCACAGGACAGCTCTGAAAGTCTCTGCCTATGTGAAGTGGGGGTGTGTGCCTTTTTTCTCCAATCAGCTGTCTCCCAGTATAATCCAACACTACTCTGCTACTGCTGAATGAGCAAGTGAAAATTCTAGCACGATCTGCACTTTTCTAAATGGTATTATAAAGCTAAAGACAGCAGATCTACATGTGGAACTTATGTAGGAGGATTTGTTGCATCTCTGTGTATTATCTGTGGCTGTTCACTTCACTGGGTATATGTGTGAGGGTTTACATCCATTTTAAGATGGAAAAAGTTCAGATTTTTTTTTTTTCTTTGTCTCATGTTTTTTACATCACAGAAACCGACATTTTAACAGGGGTGTGTAGTAGAGCTGCATGATTAATCGTTAAGAATCGAGATCGCAATTCCCCTCCTCCCCTCCCGATCTTAAAGCATTTTCCCGATTCTATGCAGATTCTGCTCAAGCCGAAAGCTTGGGGGGGGGACAAAAAAACAGGCAGTCTGCCAAGTTTCCCTAAATTTTTCAGCCGCTGAGCTAACTATAAACATTAGAAAAAAATAGAAATGGCAGAAGAACTGAGGCAACTATGGACTTTCATGGTACGGATAAGGACTCGCATAACAATGTATATAGAAAAATATATAAAGATTTATTACAGCAAAATAGAAAAAAAATTAAATAATACAGTCAATGAAACAAAGGGGCAAGTAAAAACAAGAGACAATATTGAGATAATACAATACAGAGTCTTTTCCTATAATTGGACAGTGCCGCACATAATTATTGGTCCCTGATAACGGATGCAATGTAGTGATATTTGAACTGTCACAAGATGGCACTCAACATGTTTCGCGGGCTGGCCACTTCTTCAGGAGTATATATTAAGAAAAAATGTGTCTGTATGGTTGTCTCTAGAGAGGGGGAGATTGAAAGAAGGTTAATATCATATAAATATAGAAAAAAGTAAACAATGCACCTGGAGACAGCCTAAGAGGCGCCAACCTGATTCTGCCATCAGGAAAGGCGGCGGCATACTAACTCACAGGAATGCATGTCAGAAAAGATAATTATGGGGAGTGAAGGAAAAAGAAAAAATAATTATATTGCATCCATTTTGTACACATATATATAAAAGAGCATATTGCAACTTACCATTTCAAGGGTGCAAAAGAACAAGTGAGGCTGGGAGCTGTGGGGGACCTACAAGATACCATGGGGTGCAACAGACTAGCCAGTGCTTGTTCAAAAAAACTCTGAGCCCTTTTTTTTTCTGGACCTTTCGATCAAAATAGATGCGGTTGGTTGTCTCACGACTAACCTCTATCGCAAACCTAGTGCTGGCAACACCATCTTGCACGCGTCCAGTGCACATCCTTCTCCCCTAATCCGGAGTATCCCGTATGCACAGTACCTGCGTCTACGTAGGAACTGCTCATCGGACCAAGATTTTTTTGAACAAGCAGGCCTGCTACAAGACAGACTCCTGAAGAGAGGCTAATCTAAATCACTCCTTAGAAAAGCCTTTAACAAGGCTAAATCTAGATCTAGGTTTGATCTTCTATATAAAACACCCTCTGATACCGAAATCCAAACAGTCAAATTTATCACTAAATTTTCTGCTCACCAAGATCCCTTACGGGCTTCAATATCTCGCCATTGGCATTTACTTACTGAGGATCAAACCCTTTCCAAATACGTCAGGTCCACCCCTGAACTAGTCTTTAGACGAGCTACATCTCTTAGAGATACCCTTACCTCCAGTTACTATACCCTTCCCCAAGCCAGACCCTCCAGACCCCTATGGGGCACTTACTGCTGCGGCAATTGTAGCCGTTGCCCTTGGGTCACTGAGGGCCAAGGGATTAAGCTCCCGAATGGACAATGGCATCGCCTCCGTTGCCATGCTGACTGTACCACTCGGGGCGTCATCTATTTAATGTCATGTACATGTTAGGCATTCTACGTTGGGAAGACCATACGCAAATTCGGCCAACGCATCCGTGACCACGTCTACTGTTCAGGGTCTGGGAAAATTCTAACTTCTGTAACAAGACATATAGGTCTACACCATAGATTTGATAACAGTGCAGTATCCTTCTTTGTCCTTGAAGTTGTCCCTCCTCACCCGCGTGGTGGTGATTGGGATAATAAAATTCTAAGGGCAGAAACTTTATGGATCGAGAGATTATCCGCCACCATACACCCTGGCATCAATGAGAATAATTCTTATAAGCCCTTTCTGTAGGGATATGTTTATTCCCTTGCATATGCCACACTGGGTCTGGCCAAATCTATCACCCTATATGTGGACCTCAATATATCCATATTGCTAGGGAGTGATCTGCACTCCTTTTTGACCGTTTTTTTATAATCAAGCATATATCCCTTTGCCCCCCCCCCCCCTATATCCCTTGGTTTTTGTCATTGTCTTTGGTTTTTACGTCCCTCAATTTATTATATGTGCCCCCCCCCCCCCGGGGCTTTTTTGTCGTCCCAATCCCTTCCTCCCTCTCCCCGTGTTTCCCCGTTTGTTCTGTTTTGTTTTGTGTATTTCTTAGTTCCTCCTCCCCTCTTTTTTCCTGTAAATGTAGGTTTGTTTGTTTTGTTCACAATGCTGACACACGTATGTTCCCATTTAGTTGCCCCTACAAAGCTATTTATACGTTTGGTTTTATTTTACGCCATATCATGTCTTTCTTTTTTCTATATCATTTATATACTTTTTCCCAAATTTCTAATTATTAGCATTCATGTCCTTGTGCCCTGTATTGTGAGCAGTTTGCAGCTTTGCCATCTTTCTATTACATCTGTGCTTCAGTGCAGTGATGGCCATTTTCCCTGGGCTGATATGCGATCTTCCCCCTCAGCAGTTCCATGTCCGCCCACCAGATGGTGTTGCAGTGTTTTGGTCCGCTCAGTGGGAACATTAATGGCAGGTCCAATTGCCTGGTCACTGACTCTTGAGCCCCCTCTATGTCTAACACTGCGTTTTTGCAGTGCTTTCATTGTTGGCCGTCTCTTTGGCAGTTCTCCGCTCTTCTGGACACTATGTGCCGTTTTTGCTCCACTGCGCATGCGCGTTGCGCATGCGCAGTGGAGGATCGGGTCCGATGACGTCAATTGCACGGCGCCGGTCGGCGCACGCGTTTGGCGTCATCAGTACTGGCGCCAGAGATCATTATTTAAATGGACATTATGTCCATGGGATCTTGGTGTGTTGGGGGCCTGATGAGTTTTTGGCGGTGCTGGCTGCTGGCTTTTTCGTTCATCCTTTGCTGTTTGCAGGTATGCTCTATGGCCTTTTGAGATTTATGCCTATTTATCCTGACCCCTTAGAGAAATTCCTCCTTACTCATTTATATTTATATGGATTTCAGCTATTGATCTCTTGATTCAATTATCCATGCCTTTTTGACGATTGCTCTAACCAGGCATTTAGACCCAGACATCCATTCTGCAGGTTTGCTATGTTGCCTTTGATTTTTATTTGTTTCTTAACAGTCCTTGACATATCTCAGTACTTGATTTATAATCTCGGATTATCGATACATTATCTTTTGCCTTACCTATTTTTGCCCAAACCATGTGTTCTGTCTTAAATATACCTGTCTATCTACAGGTCCTAGCAATTCAGCTGGATATTACTGAATAAACAGATTCTTTGGTGCCTTTTTTCTGACATATAGCCCTATCCTGGTGAGTCAATCGTCTTTTTGCTGGTTATTTATTATATCAATATAGCTTTGCTGGCCGAGTTACACTACCTCTGTTCAAGACATCGTTATTTGGTCTTTTTTATATACTGAACTATGCTTTGTATGCATACATATGCATATATAATTCTTTGCAGCCTGCCCGCCTCTCGATACCCCTCTTTTCAAGTTGAGAATCCTGTGCATCTCAGGTCATCTTATGTGATTTTTTAATTCTCGGCATGTATCTTGTATTCTTTCTATCCCAGTATTCTGGTTTGTCTTATATGATATACACACTGGCTAGTCTGTTGCACCCCATGGTATCTTGTAGGTGCCCCACATTGATATGATGCTCGCATCATTCCAACTATTCATCTAATTTATGTCTCTCTTGTTGACAGCATTATGATATACCCTTGAGTACCTATCTTATCTTGCTCTGGCTCCCATATCAGCCCGGGAACTTGCTCCTGCTATTAGGGGCTCCCAGCCTCACTTGTTCTTTTGCACCCTTGAAATGGTAAGTTGCAATATGCTCTTTTATATATATGTGTACAAAATGGATGCAATATAATTATTTTTTCTTTTTCCTTCACTCCCCATAATTATCTTTTCTGACATGCATTCCTGTGAGTTGGTATGCCGCCGCCTTTCCTGATGGCAGAATCAGGTTGGCGCCTCTTAGGCTGTCTCCAGGTGCATTGTTTACTTTTTTCTATGTTTATATGATATTAACCTTCTTTCAATCTCCCCCTCTCTAGAGACAACCATACAGACACATTTTTTCTTAATATATACTCCTGAAGAAGCGGCCAGCCCGCGAAACATGTTGAGTGCCATCTTGTGACAGTTCGAATATGACTACATTGCTTCCGTTATCAGGGACCAATAATTATGTGCGGCACTGTCCAATTATAGGAAAAGACTCTGTATTGTATTATCTCAATATTGTCTCTTGTTTTTACTTGCCCCATTGTTTCATTCACTGTATGATTTGATTTTTTTTTCTATTTTGCTGTAATAAATCTTTATATATTTTTCTATATACATTGTTATGCGAGTCCTTATCCGTACCATGAAAGTCCATAGTTGCCTCAGTTCTTCTGCCATTTCTATTTTTTTTCTAAATTTCAGGACGACGGTACTTTATGTTTATCTTTACCATATAGTAGCACCATCTACATAACTATAAACATTGTAACGTTTTGTTCTATAGAGGAATGAACTTCGATCTGTAAATGAGGTCTGTTTTAACCATTTATAGACTAAACCTTTTTCTGACACTTGTTGGTTTCAAGTTAAAATCATAATTTTTTGCTAGAAAATTACTTGAAACCCCCAAACATTATTTATAAGACCCCAGAGAATAAAATTGTGGTTGTTGCAATATTTTATGTCACGCTGTATTTGCACAGTGGTCTTTCACTTTTTGGGAAAAAAAATGTACTTTAATGAATAAAAAAAAAAAAGGAAACAGTAAAGTTAGCCCAATTTTTTTGTAGAATATGAAAGATAATGTTACTCCACGAGAATCGTGATCTTTATTCTAAGCAAAAAAAAATATGATTCTCATTTTAGCTAGAATCGTACAGCTCTAGTGTGTAGACTTTTTATATACACTGAATATTAGTGTGTAGGAGGGGGTGGATCCTGTTGATCCTGCTGGGAGCTGGCCATGGCCAGCAGGACCCACATTCCACATTTTATATAAAAAATATAAAAATGAAGGAACGCTATCATTGTTTAAATGTTAGGAAGAATATAACAGAATATGTAAAAAGGAAATCAAGTATGTAAAAATTCTAAACGAATGACAGATTGCAAAAGATAGTAGGACAAACCCCCAAAAATTCTTCAAATATACTAATAGTAAAAAGGTCAGGTCTGAGCATGTAGGCCCTTTACAAAATAATCTGGAGTGAGTGGCTGGGGACAAAGAGAATGCAAATTTATTAAATACTTTCTTCAGCTCTGTGTATACAAAGGAGCATGGGGGTGCTCATATCAATAATGTGGGTGGTGGTGACACAGCCCCAAATGATCCACAATGGCTCAAAAGTGATATGGTCCAGAAATATCTAGACAGAATAAAAGTGGATAAAGCACCTGGACCAGATGGCATCCACCCATGGATCCTAAAAGAATTGAGCTATGTAATTTCAAGGCCATTGTTTCTAATATTTAGGGAGTCGTTAATGACTCCAATGGTACAACAGGATTGGCGCAGGGCCAATGTGGTGCCCATATTTAAAAAGGAATCAAAGTCTTTACCAAGTAACTATAGACCTGTGAGTTTAACGTCTATAGTCGGGAAGATAGTGAAGAGTTTAACCACTTGCCGACCAACCGCTGTCGTAAGGCGGCAGGTCGGCTCTGCTGCGCGAATTGCCATAGCTGTACGGCTCGTGCCGTGGAGCGTGCCTGTGGGTCGAGTGGACTCAATGTCTGCCGGCTACTCGCAATCGACTAGTACAGAGGCAGAACGGGGATCTGCCAGTGTAAACAAGCAGATCCCGTTCTGCCAGGTGACATGTCAGATCTTCTGTTCCCAGTGATTGGTGAACAGTGATGTCCCTGGCAGCCCATCCCCCCCCCCCCATAGTTAGAACACCCCTAGGCAACACCCTTAACCCCTTGATCGCCCCCTAGTGTTAACCCCTTTCTTGCCAGTGTAATTTTTACATTGATTATTGCATTTTTATTGCACTGATCAATGTAATGTCACCAAAAAGTGTAATTTGGGGTCAGATTTGTCTGCTGCAGTGTCAGTCCCGCTAAAAATTGCAGATCGCCACCATTACTAGTAAAAACAAAAAAGTAAAAGTCCCTAAATCTATCCCATAGTTTGTAGACGCGATAACTTTTGCCCAAACCAATCAATATATGCCTATTGCGATTTTATTTATTTTTTATTTTATTTTTTTACCAAATATATGTAGAATATATCGGCCTAAACTGATAAATAAATGTTTTTTTTTTTATATATATATATTTTTTGGGATATGTATTATAGCATTTGTGTGTGTGTGTGTGTGTGTGTGTGTGTGTATGTGTGTGTATGTGTATATATATATATATATATATATATATATATATATATATAGTGCTCATAAGTTTAAATACTCTGGCAAAATCTATGATTTCATGGCCATTTTTCAGAGAATATGAATAACACAAAAACTTTTCTTTCACTCATGGTTAGTGTTTGGCTGAAGCCATTTATTATCAATCAACTGTGTTTACTCTTTTTAAATTATAATCACAACCGAAACTACCCAAATGACCCTGATCAAAAGTTTACATTCCCCAGTTCTTAATACTGTGTATTGCCCCCTTTAACATCAATGACAGCTTGAAGTCTTTTGTGTTGTTTGTGGATGAGGCTCTTTATCTTCTCAGATGGTAAAGCTGCCCATTCCTCTTGGCAAAAAGCCTCCAGTTCCTGTAAATTCTTGGGCTGTCTTGCATGAACTGCACGTTTTTGAGATCTCCCCAGAGTGGCTCAATGATAATGAGGTCAGGAGACTGAGGCCACTCCAGAACCTTCACTTTATTCTGCTGTAGTCGACTTGGTCTTGTGTTTTTGGATCATTGTGATGTTGGAATGTCCAAATACGTCCCATGCGCAGCTTCCTGGCTGATGAATGCAGATGTTCCTCCAGTATTTTTTGATAACATACTGCATTCATCTTGCCATCAATTTTGACCAAATTTCCTGTGCCTTTTTGTAGGTCACACATCCCCAAAACCTCAGCGATCCACCTCTGTGTTTCACAGTAGGAGTGGTGTACCTTTCATCATAGGCCTTGTTGACTCTTCTCCAAATGGTTGATGCCAAAAAGCTTAATTTTGGTCTCATCGCTCCAAATGAGTTTGTGCCAGAAGGTTTGAGGCTTGTCTTTGTGCTGTTTGGCGTATTTTAAGTGGGATATTTTGTGGCATTTGTGTAGTAATGGCTTTCTTCTAGCAACTCAACCATGTAGCCCATCTTTTATCAAGTGCCTCCTTATTGTGCATCTTGAAACAGCCACACCACATGTTTTCAGAGAGTCCTGTATTTCACCTGAAGTTATTTATGGGTTTTTCTTTGCATCCTGAACAATTTTCCTGGTAGTTGTGGCTAAAATCTTAGTCTACCTGAACGTGGTTTGGTTTCAACAGAACCCCTCATTTTCCACTTCTTGATTAGAGTTTGAACACTGCTGATTGGCATTCTCAATTCCTTGGCTATCTTTTTATATCCCTTTCCTGTTTTATACAATTCAACTACCTTTTCCCGCAGATCCTTTGACAATTATTTTGCTTTCCCCATGACTCAGAATACAGAAACATCAGTGCAGCACTGGATGAAAGATGCAAGGGTCTGTCAGGGGTCTATAAACTCATTGACATTTTATACACGCACACTAATTACAAGCAAACCGATCACAGGTGAGGATGGTCACCTTTAATATCCATTCAAAACCCCTTTGTGTCAACTTTTGTGCATGTCATCAGGCCAAAATCACCAGGGTATGTAAACTTGATCAGGGTCATTTGGGTAGTTTCTGTTGTGATTATGATTTAAAAAGAGTAAACACAGTTGATTGATAATAAATGGCTTCAGCCAAACACTAACCATGAGTGAAAAATGTTTTTGTGTTATCATTCATATTCTCTGAAAAATGGCCAATAAATCATAAATTTTGCCAGGGTATGTAAACTTATGAGCACAACTGTGTGTGTGTGTGTGTGTGTGTGTGTGTGTATATGTATGTGTGTGTGTGTGTGTGTGTGTGTGTGTATATATATATATATATATATATATATATATATATATATATATATATATATATATATATATATATATATATATATATATATATATATATATATATATATTATATATATACACATAATTATACACATTTTCAAAATTGTCGCATTTGTTTGTATAAAGCACAAAAAATAAAAACCACAGAGGTGATCAAATACCACCAAAAGAAAGCTTTATTTGTGGGGAAAAAAGGGTGTCAGTTTTGTTTGGGTACAGCGTCGCATGACAGTTAAAGCGATGCTGTGCCGTATCTCAAAAAATGGTCTGGTCATTAAGGGGGCAAATCCTTCTAGTCCTTAAGTAGTCAATAAAAGACTGCATAGATGAGTTCTTTCTGTAAAAAAATATTTTAGCCAGTTACCAACCGGCCCATAGCCGAATGACGGCTACAGGGCAGTTCGATAACTCTGGGAGGGCGTACACTGATGTCCTCCCAGAAAACCACTCCCGCGCACCGTCTGGGGCGTGCACACAGGAACATCTGTGCTCGCCGGCTTCACGGATCGTGGTGGAGGGCCAATGACAATGGCCCTTTACCACATGATTGCTCCGTCGGAGACAGAGAGATCACAAATTTAAACAATGCAGGGAAACGGTCATCAGGAGTTCATCGCTTTCCTCTCCTCACACCGATGCAGCGTGAGAGGAGAGCTATCGAGTGCCCAACTGTGAGTTATCTTGTATATATCTGTGCCACCTCAGCCACAACAGTGCAACCAGAACCACGCCAGTGCCACCTGTGCCCATCAGTGCTCAGTTGCGCCACCACAGTGCTCATCTGTACCATCAGTGTCACTACATTACAATCAGTGCCACTACAGTACAATCAGTGCCCATCTGTGCCACTACCGTGCCATCAGTGCAACTCAGTGCCACTATGGTGCATATCAGTACTCTGCAGTGCAGCCTCACCAGCCACCAGTATGGCAAAAAAATATTTTACTAGCAAGGAGGCCTACAGTGTCTAAGCATGACCGATGACAAGCAGTGCGTCTGATATAGAATCGGAAGAGGAATGTGTGCCTGTGAAAAGAAGGCGTTCTGGCGTGGAGCAGCAGCCTACTACCAGCAGATCAGTGCCGTCCACCTCGAGAGCCGTGCCGTCCACCTCGAGAGCCGTGCCGTCCACCTCGAGAGCCGTGCCATCCACCTTCAGCGCAGTGCCACTGCAACATAGGCCAAGCACCAGTAGGGTATCATCTCAGCCCCAAAGGGATAGGGGCCATGCCAGCCTTCCCTATGCCCTTCAAACCCCCTGTGGCTTCCCCCTAATTCTGGAGCAGCAAATATCCCTCCTTTTATTGCCTAGCCAGTTGTCCATGTGAACACCAATGATTTTGTCATGCTTGATTTTTTTTCATTTGATTTTCACCGAAGACTTACTATCGTCCATTGTGGCCCAGTGCAACCTCTATGCACAGCAGTACATATTAAGCAACCCTGGCTCTAGTTATTCCAGACCCTTAGAGTGGAGGGAACTTACCGTAGAGGAAATAAAAATTTTCTTAGGCCTAACTTTTATTATGGGACTCACCAAAACGAATTGTACTATTGGTCTACCAACCCCATCCACCACATGCCACTCTTCTTATCGATTATGCCAAGATCAAGATACCTTTATGATTTTGCGGTTCCTCCACTATAATGACACCACCCAGTGCCCTCCCTGAAATGATTCAGCTTTTGACAAATTATTTCAAATTCGGCCACTCCTAAATTATTTCTTAAAAATTCCCCCAGTTATATACACCCGAACAGACTATATCCGTGGATGAGTCCCTTGTAAAATTCTCAGGCAGGCTGGGCATCAAACAGTTTATTCCCAGCAAAAGGGCCCGATATGGGGTAAAAATGTACAAACTTTGTGACCGAGCCACGGGGTACATTTACGCCTTCCGTGTGTATGAAGGGAAGGACTCTCAACTGCACCCCCCTGAATATCCAGCGTATATTGGAGCCAGCGGCAAAGTTGTCTGGGAGCTTGTCTATCCAATCCTTGGAAAGGGATACCATCTTTATGTGGATAATTTTTATACAAGCTTGCCCCTCTTCCGCAATCCGGAGAGACACCCCAGCAGGTGGTACAGTAAGAGCCAATAGAAAGGGCTTCCCGCAAAAACTCATCAATGAAAGGCTACAACGAGGGGAGAGGGCATCTTTGCGGAACCAGGAGCTATTGGCTGTCAGGTGGAGGGACAGGCGACCAGTCCACATGCTCACCACAATCCATAATGACACCTACGTGGAAGTCTCCAGAAGAAATGGCCCAATCCAGAAATCAGCTTGTATCTGTGACTATAATTAGTTTATGGGGGAGTGGACTTCAATGATCAGATGATTGAACCCTACCTTCCCACAAGAAAATCCGGTCATTGGTATAAAAAAGTGTCCATTTATTTTTTCAGTTTGGCCATGTATAACACTTATGTTATTTAAAAAAAATCTACTGAGACCCCCGTATCCTATCTGCACTACCAGGAACAAGTAATCTCCACCCTTTTGTACCCTGAAAGCCCACAAGAATATATTCCCTCTGATTCCATGAGCAGACTCCACGAATGCCACTTTTCTGAGAAAAAATTAACTGTTCAAAAGACTCATTATGCCTCATAGATTATACGTTTGGGGTGTTTGCTTTCCAAAATGGGGTCACTTTGTGGGCGTTTCCATTATTCTGGTGCTCCAGGGCCTTCAAAAGTGTAATACGTGGTTGAGAGATTAGATGTGTAATTTTATGCTCCTAGAACGCCTGAATGTGCTACTTCAATGTTGGGCCTGTGCATGTGGCCAGGCTGTGTAAAAGTCTCACACATGCAGTATCGCCATACTCAGGAGGAGTAGCAGAATATATTTTGGGGTGTCATTTGTGGAATGTACATGCCATGTGAGAGAAATACCCTGTTTTACTGACAATTTGGTGTAGAAAAATCTTAATTTTGCAAAGAATTGTGGGAAAAAATGACAACTTCAAAAAACTAACCATGCCTCTTACTAAATACATTGGAATGTCTACTTTCCAAAAAGGGGTCATTTGGGGGGTATTTGTACTTTCCTGGCTTGTTAGGGTCTCAAGAAATGAGATAGACCTCAGTACATCAGGTGTGATCAGATGTGATCAATTTTCAGTGATTGGCACCATAGCTTGTAGACTCTATAACTTTCACACAGACTAAATAATATCCACTAATTTGGGTTATTTTTACCAAAGATATGTAGCAGTATAAATTTTGGCCCAAATTTATGAAGTAAAGTTACTTATTTGCAAAATTTTATAATAGAAATAATGAAAAGTTCATTTTTTAACAACATTTTTGGTCTTTTTTCATTTGTAGTACAGAAAATAAACCCAGAAGTGATCAAATACCACCAAAAGAAAGCTCTATTTGTGTGAAAAAAATGGACGCAAATTTCATATGGGTGTTGTCATTCAAAATATGAGAGCACTGAAATCTGAAAATTGGTCTGGTTAGGAAGGGGGTTTATGTGCCCAGTGGGTAAGTGGTTAAGCAACAGACAGCATGGATTCATGAAAGACAGAAGTTTGTCAAACAAACCTAAGTTCTTTTTATGAGGAGGTAAATAAAACCTTGGACAGAGGGGTGGCTGTGGATGTGGTATACCTGGATTTTTCAAAAGCATTTGATACAGTTCCCCACACATGGCTCATATGTAAGGTAAAGTCTACAGACTTGGAAAGATCAATTTGTAAATGGATAGAAAACCTGGCTAAAAGACAGAATTCAGAGATTAGTGGTTAATGACTCTTACTCTGAATGGTCTAATGTTATAAGTGGTGTACCACAGGGTTCCATGCTGGGACCCTTACTTTTTAATATCTTTATAAATGATATAGGGTCTGGGATTAAAAGTAAAATTTCTGTCTTTGCAGATGACACTAAGCTATGCAATGGAATAACGTCCTTACAGGATGTCTTCAATTTACAAGCCGACCTCAATGCTCTGTCTAATTGGGCAACTAATTGGCAAATGCGGTTTAATGTTGATAAATGTAAAGTTATGCACATGGGGGCTAAGAATATGCATGTATCATGCATACTAGGGGGAGTACAACTGGGGAAATTAATGGTGGAGAAGGGTGGTTTTGGTAGACCATAAGCGCAATAATAAAAAATGTGGCGCTTGCAAGATAAATGAACAATACCAAAAATCACAGTAAAATGCACTACAATTAAATTATGTGGAATAAATAAATAATTATATAAGTATATAAAAAAACGAGTACTTAAAACAATTATTTAAAATTCTTAATAAGCATGATTCATAAAAATTCTGAGAAACAAATGTTGCGCTTTCATCCAGGCCCGGAAACCAATCCTGAGGGGGAGGGAACTCCAAAGGAACGGTTCCACAGAAGCGTCTACTTATTGATAGCAATAATCCAATATATATAGCAACGATGTAGTGGACCGTGCTGTATCAATATGTATGAGATATTTCAAATAAATCAATCCAAGGTGAGGAAATAACACATAAATTCGTGAAGTGAATACATAAATTAAACATGAATAAATGATGAGGTGTATAAATATAGGTAGTAAAAACGCCCGGCACGATGCGTGAATTAATAGAAAGATGGATATAAAAAAATATATGAATGGTACACAAATATCTATGTGCTAATAAATGTGCAAAATGCAAATAATGCAATTATTGCAAAGATCCATAGACAGGTGCAAAAAAAGGGGGGGGGGGGGGGGTTGATCCAATTAATAAAAAAATGCAAAAATAGCCAGAATGTGCAGACAAACATGTGAAAAAAAAAACAAACACAACCATCTAGGAATGTGAAAATCCAAATAATGACGGTGTTTAGTAAATAAATGTCCAGTGTGTTCAAAATTAATATACTACAAATAAAGTGTCCAGTGCAATCAGGATTGCCATTAGCAATAGAACTCCCATACACGGTACAATCGACAGCTCCTGTGTAATGGTTCCTCCTACTCAGAGTGTGCTCTTTGTGTAGTGGTGATGAACTCTTCCATGCAAGAAAGTGCCGAAAAAATGTTTTCCCTAGCCTCTTACCTTTAGGCAAGAGGATAACCGCCTTTTCGGTAAGCAGGAAGAAAAGAAGACAAATCACTTCCTTGTGATTTCTCCAAGTGCGTGTCCTTACTGCCCTCTTAGATTCTCTCCATAGGTCCCGCAGACATAGGGGCAGAAAGAGGGAGACATTCCATTGTGTAGAGTTCAAAAATATAATTTTATTTAAAGATAAAGTAAACTTACAGTTGGTAATTAGAAATACAGGCAGCGGTATTAACAAACTGTAAGTTTACTTTATCTTTAAATAAAATTATATTTTTGAACTCTACACAATGGAATGTCTCCCTCTTTCTGCCCCTATGTCTGCGGGACCTATGGAGAGAATCTAAGAGGGCAGTAAGGACACGCACTTGGAGAAATCACAAGGAAGTGATTTGTCTTCTTTTCTTCCTGCTTACCGAAAAGGCGGTTATCCTCTTGCCTAAAGGTAAGAGGCTAGGGAAAACATTTTTTCGGCACTTTCTTGCATGGAAGAGTTCATCACCACTACACAAAGAGCACACTCTGAGTAGGAGGAACCATTACACAGGAGCTGTCGATTGTACCGTGTATGGGAGTTCTATTGCTAATGGCAATCCTGATTGCACTGGACACTTTATTTGTAGTATATTAATTTTGAACACACTGGACATTCATTTACTAAACACCGTCATTATTTGGATTTTCACATTCCTAGATGGTTGTGTTTGTTTTTTTTTTGTTTTTTTGTTTTTTTTTAACATGTTTGTCTGCACATTCTGGCTATTTTTGCATTTTTTTTATTAATTGGATCAACCCCCCCCCCCCCCCCCCCTTTTTTTGCACCGGTCTATGGATCTTTGCAATAATTGCATTATTTGCATTTTGCACATTTATTAGCACATAGATATTTGTGTACCATTCATATATTTTTTTATACCCATCTTTCTATTAATTCACGCATCGTGCCGGGCGTTTTTACTACCTATATTTATACACTTCATCATTTATTCATGTTTAATTTATGTATTCACTTCACGAATTTATGTGTTTATTTCCTCACCTTGGATTGATTTATTTGAAATATCTCATACATATTGATATAGCACGGTCCACTACATCGTTGCTATATATATTGGATTATTGCTATCAATAAGTAGACGCTTCTGTGGAACCGTTCCTTTGGAGTTCCCTCCCCCTCAGGATTGGTTTCCGGGCCTGGATGAAAGCGCCACATTTGTTTCTCAGAATTTTTATGAATCATGCTTATTAAGAATTTTAAATAATTGTTTTAAGTACTTGTTTTTTTTATATACTTATATACTTAATTATTTATTTATTCCACATAATTTAATTGTAGTGCATTTTACTGTGATTTTTGGTATTGTTCATTTATCTTGCAAGCGCCACATTTTTTATTATTTTTTCATTTACTATTGGTGTGGGAACACTTTAATGGTGGCTGCGGCATCTTCGTTTTGACTTAGATTTTTATATTGATACCTCCCTGGTGGTTTGCGCATTTGGTCTCCCCCCTGTACGCAAGCTCAATAATAGCTTACAGTGCCAAGCTGCGTTTTTCAAAGCAAGTAAAGTAATTTCTTGTATTAACTGAGGTATGGATTCCACAGAGAGAGAGAGAGAGATAATTTTGCCCCTGTACAAATCATTAGCAAGACCTCATCTGGAATATGCAGTTCAGTTTTGGGAATCAGTTCTCAAAAAGGATATCGGGGAACTGGAGAAAGGTTGCTTCTCTGCACTAACTGATAAGAGGCATGGTGGAGCTCAGCGTTAAGGAAAGATTACAGGAACAGAAGATATTCCCTCTTGAGAAGAGGAGATTTAGGGGGGATATGATCAGCAAATACATAAGTGGTCCATATAGTAAACTTGGTGTTGAGTTAGTCACTTTTAAGGTCATCACAGAGGACAAGGGGGCGAAAAAAAGAGGGGGGAAAAAGGCTTTTATCTCCAAACACTGAAAGGTTTCTTCACAGTAGAGCTGTGAAAATGTGGAATAGACTCCCTCCAGAGGTGGTTATTGCAAGCTCAGCAGATTGCTTTAAAAAAGGCCTGGATTCTTTCCTAAATGTACATAATATAACTGAGTACTAAAATTTATAGGTAAAGTTGATCCAGGAAAAATCTGATTGCCTCTCGGGGGATCAGGAAGCATTTTTTTCCCCCTGCTGTAGCAAATTGGAGCATGCTTTGCTGGGGTTTTTTGCCGCCTTCTGGATCAACTGTGGGTGAAGGATTGTGTATATGGGATGGTATTTTATTTTTTTGGTTGAACTAAATGGACTTGTGTCTCTTTTTTTTCTTCAACCTAACTATGTAACACATGATACAAATGTTATAAATTCAGTTGCAGTTCAGTGAGTAAAATAAGTGTAAAGGCCTGTCCTGAAGTTTGCCAATGAACATCCAAATGATTCATTGAAGAATTGGGAGAAAGTGCTGTTGTCAAATGAGACCAAAATTGAATTCTTGGCAAATGCCAATCTTTATTACAAAAGTGATTTAAGAAGTAACAAATCAATAAAAGTATGCCGAACAATAAAGAGTTATGACATAACACAACATGTTACAGTACATATTCAGAAATTGATAAAAGATACTCAAGCGCTAATATGATCAAACCTAATTAGAAACAATCAAAAAGCTGCTACCAAATAAAAAGTGATCACTCACTGTGCATATACCGTATATACTCGAGTATAGGCCGACCCGAATATAAGCCGAGGCACCTAATTTTACCACAAACAACTGGGAAAACTTATTGACTCGAGTATAAGCCTAGGGTGAGAAATGCGCAGCTACTGTAAGTGGAAAAGAGGGTCAACGATGCCCATTTGCAGCCTCACTGTGCCCATGCAGATGGACACAGTTGACCGATTTGGGGCCCTGTATCTCAGGGTCACTTAGTGCTAGGAACCCCATCTTTAGATATGTTGTAGTGCTAATTCCACTGGGTTGGAATACAGGGTTGGGGTTCCTAGCACCAAGTGTCCCAGAGATATGGGGCCCCAAATTCGGGTCAGAAAATCTCAAGCACTTTTCTGCAGCAGAGAATGACATTTTCCGAACCGACTTTGGGGCCCCGTATCTCGGGGCCACTTAGTGCTAGGAACCCCATATTTGGATATGTTATAGTGCTAGGTCCTCTGGGTTGGCACACCAAATTTGGGACTCCTAAATCCAAGTGGCCCCGAGATACAGGGCCCCAAAGTCGGGTCGGAATTTTTTTTTTTTGCTGCAGAAAAGTGCTCGACTCGAGTATAAGCCGAGGGGGGCACTTTCAGCACAAAAAAATGTGCTGAAAAACTCGGCTTATACTCGAGTATATACGGTATATCAAGAATTAAAAGATTTTGGTGCGCTAATGAAACTAAAATCGCAATATTGTGTAAAACAGTAAAAATCAGATCAAATTGCAGTGCTACTATTATAATAAAGGCTTCTGTGTAAAACAATAAAAAAATGCTTTTAGATGCTTCCAGTGATACAATAAATACTTCCCATGTTGCTTAAATGATTCAAATATATACTATATGTGATAAAACCATGAAGTGCTGAAGGTGCTGGTCTGAACCAAATATAAAACAATAATAAATCCGTGCCAAAATAAATTATATAAATATTCAAGTGAGATCCGTGCTCTGAGTGCTGGTATGTGTTCCAGCTGTGTAAAAGAAAACTTTTACTGACAATCAATGTGATCCGTTGCAGTCTCTTGCGGATCAGGTTCATCAATTAAAAGGCTATCATATGCTTAAGAAGGCTATTCTATGCTTAAAAAGAAACATAAGAATCAGGAATCACAATAGAAAAAAAAAAACTTTTATGCACCCTCCAACTGCTACATGTGCATTAACATCTAGTCCATTCCATGTGCAGATGCTTCTAGGAGATGCCGTGCTGATCACCAGGTGTTTTTTTCCTGTCCGTTTTCCACTTATACTCTCAGCACATGAGCCATAGACCGGGGGAAAAAGGAAAACATAATAGTGTAATTCTATTACAGTGCAGGGACCAACAATCGGTTATCCCCAGTAATGTACTCACAAACCGCCACTTGTCAAAGCGCAAAACAGCAGGGGAAAGCCAGTCAGGTAGAGAAGTTTCTCTTCACAGCAGCTAGCTCGCTGTGCGAGCAAGCTGCTGTGGGTGACGTCACTTAGGCTCCTCCGTACGCGTTGCGTAACTGTCTACGTTACTTAGTCATGGGACAAAAAAACACCTGGTGATCAGCACGGCATCTCCTAGAAGCATCTGCACATGGAATGGACTAGATGTTAATGCACATGTAGCAGTTGGAGGGTGCATAAAAGGTTTTTTTTTTTCTATTGTGATTCCTGATTCTTATATTTCTTTTTAAGCATATGATAGCCTTCTTAAGCATATGATAGCCTTTTAATTGATGAACCTGATCCATAAGAGGCTGCAACGGATCACATTGATTGTCAGTAAAAGTTTTCTTTTACACAGCTGGAACACATATACCAGCACTCGGAGCACGGATCTCACTTAAATATTTATATCATTTATTTTGGCACGGATATATTATTGTTTTATATTTGGTTCATAACAGCAGCTTCAGCACTTTATGGTTTTATCACATGTATATAATTGAACCATTTAAGCAACATGGGAAGTATTTCATTTATCACTGGAAGCATCTAAAAGCAGTTTTTTATTGTTTTACACAGAAGCCTTTTATTATAATAGTAGCACTGCAATTTGATCAGATTTTTATTGTTTTACAGAATATTGCGATTTTAGTTTCATTAGCGCACCAAAATCTTTTAATTTTTGACATATTCAGAAATACCCTTGTCCGAGATATAGCATAAGGAACTGCCAACAAACCATAGACTTGGTCAGTCTGGGTATAATCAGGACAGATTGCAACGCGTTTTCAGGAAGTGTTCTTCAGAGGGGAGAGAGGAGTATACCATATCTATCATACAATCACAGCAGTAAGTATGTTTTACATGGTATGAAAAATGTTGCATGTTTTAACATGATAAACTAGTCCCAAGGTCATACTTGCTTTGTACACAAACAAAATAACTACAAAAGTGTAGAGTAAAACCACTGGTCAATCAGGCTGACTTGTGTTTGCTAGTCCAGCAGGTGTTCAAAGAGAGGGGTGTCCCATGGTCCACCATGCAAAGACTAGAGCCATCTGGTACATGATAAAGACATACATCAACGGTGTTCTAGAGTGGGTACCCCAAAAATCCAAGTCTACCCAATGTATTGTAATAAAAATAACATTACCTGGGTATATAAAGTGTGTGTGTACGCGTATTAAAGTGGTAATAAACCCTTGAAAGAAGAAATAAAGTTTCCTCCTGCAAGGCAATATAATGTGCTAGCGTGCACCACAAACACATTATGAAAGGCTTACCTTGAAACAAAGTTCTCCATCAATGCACTCTCGCTGCTGCAGAGACTTCAATCTTCACCTGATCTTCCTTCTGGGTTCGCAGGCTGTGGCCACTTACATGGTTTCAGCCATGGCACACAGCTCTGAAGGAAGGGCACGGAGCATAGATTCATGAAGAATCGTTCTTGCCAAACCAATCTACTAACCTTCTTTGTGGAGGTTAGTTGCCAGCTAGATAAAGACCCATAGACCCATAGACGTGGTGTATCTGGATTTTGCAAAAGCATTTGACACAGTTCCCCATAATCGTTAACTGTACAAAATAAGGTCCGTTGGCATGGACCATAGGGTGAGTTCATGGATTGAAAACTGGCTACAAGGGCGAGTTCAGAGGGTGGTGATAAATGGGGAGTACTCGGAATGGTCAGGGGTGGGTAGTGGGGTCCCCCAGGGTTCTGTGCTGGGACCAATCCCTATTTAATTTGTTCATAAACGACCTGGAGGATGGGGGTAAACAGTTCAATCTCTGTTTTTGCATTCGATACTAAGCTAAGCAGGGCAATAACTTCTCTGCAGGATGTGGAAACCTTGCAAAAAGATCTGAACAAATGAATGGGGTGGGCAACTACATGGCAAATGAGGTTCAATGTAGAAAAATTTTAAATAATGCATTTGGGTGGCAAAAATATGAATGGAATCTATACACTGGGGGAATCTAGGATGGAAAAGGACCTGGGGGTCCTAGTAGATGATAGGCTCAGTAATGACATGCAATGCCAAGCTGCTGCTAACAAAGCAAACAGAATATTGCCACGCATTAAAAAGGGATCAACTCCAGAGCTAAAATGATAATTCTCCCGCTCTACAAGATTCTGGTCCGGCCGGACCTGGAGTATGCTGTCCGGTTCTGGGCACCAGTCCTCAGGAAGGATGTACTGGAAATGGAGCGAGTACAAAGAAGGGCAACAAAGCTAATAAAGGGTCTGGAGGATATTAGTTATGAGGAAAGGTTGCGACCACTGAACTCATTCTCTCTGGAGAAGAGACACTTGAGAGGGGATATTTCAATATACAAATACCATACTGGTGACCCCACAATGTGGATAAAATTTTTTCGCAAAAGGGAGTTTAACAAGACTTGTGGCCGCTCATTAAAATTTGGAAGAAAAGAGGTTTAACCTTAAACTACGTAGAGGGTTCTTTACTGTAAGAGCAGCAAGGATGTGGAATTCCCTGCCACAGGCGGTGGTCTCAGCGGGGGGCATTGATAGTTTCAAGAAACTATTAGATAAGCACCTGAACGACCGCAACATACAGGGATATACAATGTAATACTCACATATAATCACACACATAGGTTGGACTTGTGTCTTTTTTCTTTTTTTTTTTTAAACTTTTTTTTTTAAATTTTGTACAATACAATGCATTTCATCTTTTACATTTTCCCTTGCTTTATAATCTCACGTCTATCACATACATTTTCTATGGTATATATTGCTTATACTTTTTACTTACTATTTCCCTTACGCTTCCCTCCGCTCCCTCTCTCATTCCCCAAAAAAAACACAATATATCACCTTCTCCCTCCTCCCCACCCCCCTCCCCTCTTCCGGCACCCCTCAGCTCCCCTCCCCCTCCATCTCTCCCCTATATGAAAAGTAGGGTGCCCATGTGTCCCTATACTTCTCCTCCTGCTCCTTGATTGCCATTGTCAAATTTTCCATTTGTTGGATTTCTCCCACTCTGGCCCACCATTGCGCACTCGTTGGTGATACGTCTTTTTTCCACAGAGCCGGAATACAGGCTCTCGCCGCCGTGAGAAGATGTTTTAATAGTGATTTTTTTGTATTTTTCCACAGACATAGGGACAACATTTAACAAAAATGCAGCCGGGTCTTCTCCAAGTGACACCCCTGTAATTTCCTTAACTGTTTCCTCCACCCTATTCCAGTATTCTCTAATTTTGTCACATTCCCAAAAAATATGCAGCATTGTACCCTCCTATTTCCCACATCGCCAACATGTATTTGGTATCTGCGGGAATATACCATGTAACATGCTTGGGGTCCTGTACCACCGGGTAAGAATCTTATATCCCCCCTCCTGATATCTACTTGCTATTGATGTTTTATGGACAGATCTCAATATTTTTTTTTTTGTTTTGGGGAAAACGTGACCTTCAGATCTTCTTTCCAAGCGCTTATATAACCTAGATTTTCAGGGGCTTCAAGTCTTGTAATCATTTCATAGAAGTATGACAGTGGGTGTCTCAAGTTCTTACCATCCAAACATATCTGCTCAAACTCCGACATCCCCCGGATTTCTAGATATTTTCTACTTTTTGAATGGATATATGCACCCAACTGCATGGCTCTAAGATAGTCTAATTCTGGGGTAAATTCACTTTCTATCTCCCTTCTTGTCATTAGTCTTCCCTCTTTTGAGAAGTGTATGATCCTGTTTTTCCCCCTGCTTCTCAAGTCAAAAAATGTATGGTCTAATAAGCCTGGCTTAAAATCGTATGTACCTAATATAGGTAACATCGGACTTGGTTCACTTGATATCTTGTTTTTATAAAAAAAATGTTTACTTATGTTTAAAGTTGCCCCTATCAGTGGATGTTTTTTAACTACCATTGGGATAGCCTTTCCAGCCATCCATGCCAACCCCTCCAAGGGGGCTTTACTCGCTATTTGTTCCATAAGTACCCATGGCTTCTTTTTTTTAGCACACCACCTTTTTCTTTAGGGAGAGTCAAAATCGATCTCCGTACTCTTGCAGGCTTTCCAGCCCATATAAAACTCAGGAAACCTGATCGAAGTTCTTTCATAAAACTTTGAGGAATCTTTACTGGCATAGTTTGAAGTACGTATAACAGCTGTGGCATTACGTTCATTTTTATTATATTCGTCCTCCCGAACCAAGTGAAGATTTCTTTGTCCCATCTTTTCAAGTCTATCTTTATTTGTTTTAGCATTGGGGCATAATTTAGTTCAAACACCCTACTTAACACTTTAGGTATTCTAGTCCCCAAGTAATCAATATGTGAGTCTGTCCATCTAAATTTAAATTGGGAGGTTATCTGGTGGGTCAAGGATTCGATCTCCAGTCCCATGGCTTCTGACTTACTGTAATTCACTTTAAAGTTGGCTATGTCCCCAAATTTCTGTAGCTCCCCCAGGAGGGGAGGCAGGGATATGGCTGGAGAGGATATGAAAAAGATTTTTTTTAGAAATGGTTCCATTGTAAGAATAAAGATGATGGGCGATAGTGGGCATCCCTGAGGGGTTCCATTACGAATTCAAAAAGATTCCGAAAGTCTTTCATTTACCTTCACCCTAGCAGTCGGCACTGAGTATAGGTTTTGGAGCCATCCCAGCATTCCCTCCCCTAGGGCAATATGTTGAAGTGTGGCCCTCAGATACAGCCAGTCCACCCTATCAAATGCTTTTTCTGCGTCAGCTGATATTAATGTTAAGGGTTTATGCTGGCTTTGTGACCAATATATTGCATTTATTACTCTCTGTGTATTCTCCCTCCCTTCCCTCCCTGGGGTAAACCCTACTTGGTCGGGGTGAATCAGTACCGGTATATATTCAATCAGTCTATTAGCTAATATTTTGGAGAAAATTTTTAGGTCCACATTTAATAGTGATATCGGCCGGTAGCTGGAGCACTGGGATGGGTCCTTCCCCTCTTTTGGAATAACAGCAATGTGTGCTAACAATATTTCCTCAGGTAACTTCTGTCCTTCCTGTATTGAGTTAAATGCTGCTAAAAACCTTGAAACCAGTTTCTCTTCGAATACTTTATAGTAGGACAGGGAGTACCCATCAGGTCCTGGCGCTTTGCCTACGGGTAGGGAGTTCAAGACTTTCTTAAACTCCTCAGCCGTTATTGGCTTGTCTAGGTTCTGCAGAGCTTCTTCTGTTAATTTGGGCATTTCCGATGAACGTAGATATTCTCTAGTTGCCTCCTCCTTTTTTTTATTTTTTCCTACGCTGCCTTCACCCTCAAGTTGGTAGAGGCCCTCATAGTATTTCTTAAAAGCCGGAGCTATTTTCTCTGAGGAGTTCAATATCTCTCCTCCTTGCGTTTTAATACCCATTATTTGTCCCCTTGTATTGGTTTGTTTTAACGCTTTCGCTAACATCCTACTCGGCTTATTCCCATGCTCATACATTGTTTGACTATTCCGCTTTATCTTTGCTTTGGCTTGTTCGATGAGCAGGGAATTTAAATCGCCCCGTAAGTTGTTTAACTTCTCTTCTATATTTTGTGCCTGAGATTTTTTATGTACCATTTCTGCTTCCCTGATATCTTTGAGTAGGGCTTCTATTTGTTCATTCAACTTTTTTCCTGTGGGATCCTAAGGAGATAAAAATTCCTCTCATCACACATTTATGAGTCTCCCAGATGCCAAATGGTGTTATTTCTTCCGTTTCGTTAATTTGGAAGAAAGAGTCCATTTCGCAGTCTAATATTTTTTTGTACTTTCTATCCTTCAAAAGTGATTCGTTCATCTTCCAATGATATTCACGATGCTCTACTTCCCCTAAGTCCATTTCACAACTGGTCGGTGCATGGTCGGATAGTGTAAAAGAGCCTATATCAGCCTTTGTCAAATATGTCAATCCCGTCTGCGAGACAAACACATAATCAATATGGGTATATGTCTTATATTTCGCAGAAAAAAATGTGTAGTCTCTTTCTTGAGTATGAAGTGTCCTCCAAACATCCACCAGTTGCATATCATTAAATAGTAATTTTTTAATTTTCTTTATTTTTATATATGTCAAATGGGAGGCGCCTCTTGAAGTATCCATAAGGGGGTCCAAAACCACATTTAAATCTCCACCCATAATTATCAAACCTTCCCTATGTCTCTGAATCTCCTGAATACTGGTCTCTAAATAGTTAATCTGGTCAATATTTGGGAGGTACAAATTAACCAGTGTAACCTTTTGTTGTCCTATTAGGCCTTTCACAATTAAGAGACGGCCCACTTCGTCCTTTATTACTTTTAC
The DNA here is from genome assembly GCA_028564925.1 of Lithobates sylvaticus. NCBI lineage: Eukaryota > Metazoa > Chordata > Amphibia > Anura > Ranidae > Lithobates > Lithobates sylvaticus. The sequence goes on from CM053033.1 coordinate 152,485,494, forward strand.
TTCTTTCCATGGAATCTGCTTGGATACCAGAATGGCCACTCCATTTGATTTAAAGTTCTGGGAGATCCCATGGTATACACTGGTAAATCCGTAATCTCCCAAATTCGGTATTTTTTTACCGCTAAAATGTGTTTCCTGTAGAAAAGCTATATGTGTTTTTAGTCTTCTCAATTCGGCGAGAAGTCTGACACGTTTTTCCGGGATATTTAATCCCTTGACATTATAGGAAGTAAACTTTATTCTAGTCATTTTAAAATTTTGCTAGGAGGAAGGAGTGGCAACACAAGGGGCGAGGGGGGGGGCCAGAGGAGAGTAGAGAGCAAAAAAGAAGCAAAAGAAACAAAACAAAAAAAAGAACTATCCGTTGATCTCGGGGGGAGGCAACCCTGATGCGGCCTTCCTATGTCAGCGTGCACCCCTTCATAGATACACCAAAAAAAAAAAAAAAAAAAAACAAAGAAAACAAAGGGAGGAACAGGAGTTCCCTGTTCTCTTCCCTTTTTCCCTCTTAGTCGTCCCCGACTTGTCCTACTCAGAGGAGGGACGACCAATATGGGGAAGTGTCCCCAAACACGTCAGGAGCTCAGAGCAAGCCCCAGCGGCTGCACATTTCTTAAGTCTGAATATTGTGTAGGTCCCTCTAGTTATTTACATTAACGTTAACATTTTCACCTTTAAGGCAACACCTCATATATTTATCAGGTATAGGCCCCGCAATTAATATTCATTTTGGTCTACCTAACACATCTCTTACATTCCTATATTCCTTATTATTTTTCTTATCATGCAGTATTGTCAACTATATGTTATTTACATCATCATTACATCATCCCCGCATCTTTACATCTTCCCCTCTCTTCACCCCCTTCCGTGGCCTCTCCCAGTTCCCCCGTATGGTTCCCCTCCACTTCACCCCTCCCTGCTTTGCCCCCCCACCACCCGTCTCCATGTGGTATGGTCTAGACTAATCGTTCCTTACCCTTTCCTCCCTCTCCTTCCTCTATCCCCCCTTTCCCCCTCCCCCCTCCACTCATACACTCCCCCCCTTTTAAATATCGTGCCTTGTGTCCTTGTATCCTATACCCCTGGTGCTTATGTGTTTGTACCGTCGTACCTATACAGTGAAGGAGAGAAAAGGTAAAGTATGTATACCTATTGTATACATAATGTATGTGTATATTACATATGTTGTATTACATGTACTGTACACTATACCATGTGCGTGCTGTGTGTATCGTATAACTAAATGTGTATTTTTTAAGTTTAGTTTTCCCTTGGAACCCTCATTCCCTTCTTTTAAAATTTCTGTCCCTCCTTCCCTCTTAATCATTCACCTAGTGAAAGAAAGTGGGAGATACCTAAGGAGTACCCGTCCCCTACGGCCCGACCCCTACGGCTCCCCTGTGTAAGACCTAGTAGTGAACCAAAAAATAAAAAGCACAAACAATTGAGTGTAAGAAAAAAAAAAAAAACACACCACTCCAAGTTCACACTACTCATACCCAAAAAAAAAAAAAAAAAAGAAAAGAAAAAACCCTCCCTAAAAAAAAAGGAGGGGGGCAGGGTCACTGTTAACAATAGTCCTTAACCCATTAAGGGTCAGTCGATGATTTTCTTTTTCCGGATAGTCAAATATCTTTCTTCAGTTTTCCTATACGGTCAGCAGCTCTAGACGGGAAGGATGGGGTGGGCCATAGAGGGGGACGACAGGGCATGAGAACCAAAAAAAAAAAAAAAGGAAGGGGGGAAACTGGTTGTAATGGAAAGGTCCATACTATAACTGCCCCTTTTTTTTTTTTTTTTCCCCCCTACCAGATCAAATTTATGGAGTCATAGTGATCTCAAATTGTTTAGCCTGTTTAGCTCCTCTTTATTGGTCCTCTTCTGCTCCCAAGGTCCCCCCCCCCACCGGACTCCATCGGGATATTTATCCAATCAGGTATTTCCACTTCCTCCGTACCCAAGAACTCAAAAAGATCTGGCAGTTGCTCTGGATTGCGTAGGGTGAAACCTCGTTCTCCCTTTTTTATAAATAAGGATAGTGGGTACCCCCACCTATACGTTGCTTCTTTTGATCGGAGTAGTTCTAGCAAAGGCTTTAGTATTCGCCTCCTACGTTTTGTCTGCCAACAGATGTTGGGGAACACTTGTATTTCATAATCTGCATGTATCAACACCCCCTTCGCCCATGATGCCCTCATTATATCCTCTTTTGTTTTAAAAAAATGAACACGGCATAACACGTCCCTGGGGTCTACCCGTTCCCGGTTCTGTACTGCTGGGCTCCTGTGTATTCGGACAAGTTCTATATAAGTCTCTGGGGGTTTTTCTAGGTATGAATTAAGGATTTAAGTTACCTCCTTCCTCAAATCCGGTGTCTTAATTGCCTCCGGGATCCCTTTAATACGTATATTATTTCTTCTGTTTCTGTTTTCAAACTCTTCAGCCTGCAATTGTAGCTCTATCAACTTTTGGTGCTGTGCAATACACTTAGTTTCAAGTAGGTCAAGACGCTTATCGGCTGTAATCTGTGTGGCCTCACATCTAGATAATCTCATATCTACTGCTTCAAATTTGGCACATACCTCGCTCAATTCTTCTTTAACTGTGGATTTTAAATCATTCATCAATACTAAAATGTCCTCTTTAGAGGGGAGCGCCTGTATGAGCTGTCTGATATCCGGTTCCCTTCCATGTTCTTGTCCCCTTATAGCTAGACGACCTGCCTCACCTTCCAACGAAGTTGCGGTCTGAGGGGTCTGAGAGGTCTGAGGGGTTATCGGTAGGCTTAATTCTACCTCTTCCGCGAGCTCGACCCGGATACTCCCATCCAAGATATTAGCCATATTACTAACCAGTTCCTCGTCAACTGCCAATTGTTGTTGTGGGTGTAATATGGTGGCAGGATTTACTGAAAGTCCAGCGTCTTTCCTCGTAAGGAATCTAGTAATATATGAGTGGGTCGGTGAGCTGTCCACTCTGCCGGGACCCCTTCTTCTCGGCATGAGGTCCTCCCGCAACGCCCTTGGCCCTTTATCCCACGCTAGCACCGCGTTTTTTACTTTTTACAGCTTGAACAGCCCCTTCCGCTGGTTAATAATGCGGGTTAGTACCCCCTTTAGTTTACAGTTTACAATATCAGCTCAATGTTCACACTTATGCACTTTAATTATTTTAGCAGCCTCCGCTTCTTATTCTCATCCAGAGACAAAAAAAAAAAAAAAAAGCGACCAAAAGGTAGTATGTGAGGAGTATATAGTTCGCTGGGGGGGGGTTCTTCTTAATGTATAACACCATATATAACAGCACTTATACCATCCCCAGCGCTCATATAGAGTTATAGGGCCCACACCCAGCACCTCCAGTGTATTGCATATATATAAAAAAAAGAAAGAAAGAGACTCCTTCAGCCACTATAGTCCATTGAGGTCATCAAAAAAAAAAAAAAAAAAGAAAACTTCGCTTGAACAGCCTTCCCAGCAACAGCAACAGCACACGTAGTCACGAGCTTTATGGCATCTTACCACTCTTCCTATGTGCTCCTCCGACCGTCCTCCGCCGCCGCCTCGGGAGTCTACAGTAGCGTGTGGGGGTACCGCTCGCTCAGCTTGTTCCGCTCAGTGGTTCTCCCAAAAGGATAGGAGATACGAGATTTTCGCGCCGGTTCTGCTGCTGTGGTGCTTGCACAGCTAGTTCTGACGTCACCTTCGTTATTAGCTCTTAGTACGGAGCGGCAGGCTTCCTCCCGGTCTCAACTCTCCCAGTCTCAGCTCTCCTCGCCCAGCGTCCGCTAAGCACCGCGCCTCTCACACACCTCAGCAGGCTATATTCTCCGAGCTCCTATCGTCATGTGCAGCCACTGCTAACCCTCGCTCCTCACTCCAGCATGATCAGAGCACACACCCCCGGAAACGGAAGTCGCACGCTTTCCAACCCTCTTGCAGATCTGCCATACATTATCGGACTTGTGTCTTTTTTCAACCTCACCTACTATGTAACTATATGTATGTTGCTTTCTTCAGGGTGCATTATGCAGATATTAATTTTACCTGTAGGTAAAAATAAAAATAAAGTTTACTAGCACTTTAAACAAAGAGGCGGGGGGGGGGGGGGGCCGAAGGAAGGGGCAAGGAGAAGGGAAAGAGAAAAAGAGTAACGGGGAAAGGAGGAAGTGAAAAGGGGCTGTGAAAAGGAAGTAAGAAAGGAATAGGAAGAAGAGGAAAGCAAAGGGATGGAGAGAAGAGGAGAAAAGGAAGGGGGGTAGAAAAGTGGAAAAAAAAGGGGGACTAGACAAGGGGAGAAGGGGGGAGGACAAAGGAAAGGGAAACAGGAGTGGGAGGGGAAGGATACACTGGGGGCGGGGCGAAAGGGAAGGAGATAAACGAAAGAGGGACATATCTCCTGGTGTGCTAGGCATTAGAGATGGGGTCGTGGAAGCCTCCAAAAATACAGTTGGAAACAAAAAGTAAACAAAGTGTAGAGGTATATAGGGTTGCAGCTAGGGCAGGGGTACTTGCCAACTGCCAAGAGTATGAAGAATGTCTCTGTCTAGGGGGCAGCCAAAACCCCACTGTTTTTCCTTCCCCCCCCCCTTCTTTTTTTTTTTTTTTTTCCCTTCCCATCACATTCCTATTTGCCTTTTCCTCCCCCTTCTATAAAGTCTTCTGGGGGTTTTCTCTTGTATAATTTATGATGGCTATTTAGGGATGTTGGCAAGACACTTTCTGTATATACCTCTCAGCTTCATTGCTCTTCCAACTCACAAAGCCATAGCTAGTCTAAAAACTGACAAATCATCTGTATGTGATTCGGTTTTATAAATTATGCCACCTTTAAAGAAGATATATCTTTCCTCAGATGTGTATAAATATTAGGATGGGATGTAAAAGCAAAACATTTTAATGTACAAAAGCAACACATCTCAGAAATTGAAAAAATGCTGTAGTATCTCACAAATGGAAAAATGCTCTAGTATCTCAGAAATTGAAAAATGTTCCAGTAGAGATATATTTTAGTTGAGATAAATACATTTTATAAATGCTGCATAACTTGGATAGTACATTTTGAATGAGTTGTGGCTTTGATAAAAAAATTTGATCATATTTATCTAGATATTAAATGTGCAGGAAATGTTTTCAGATGCTTAAAATTTATGGTGTGTGTGTGTGTGTGTGTGTGTGTGTGTGTTAGAGATCATAAGTAATCATCCATTTGTGAGAAGGGTATAAGGGTCAAGAATGGTGACCAGTATTTGGAAAGGTAAACTCATTGGTGTTAGATGCTTGTTGGACTTGGGTAGAATTGGTAGTGTTTTTTTTTTGTACAGAATTCAAATACATTTGGGTACCTAGTAGTAGAGCTGGATGATTAATCGTTAAAGAATCAAGATTGTGATTCTACCCCCCTCACAATCTTAACACAGCATTTTCCTGATTCAGTGCAGTGTTCTCTGCTCACTGCTGACAGCTGTCAAAAAAAACAGGCAGCCTGCCAAGTTTATCACAACATCGCTTAGGGTTTTAGATCAAAGGGATGAACTTCGGTCTGTAAACGAGGTCAATTTAACCACTTGATTGTTTCCCAAAAAAAAAAAAAAAAAACATTTGGATATGTTTTTTTCTTACCTCTAAATGCCTGTTGCTAGGGGGTCCCTCGTAGTCTGCCTCCTTCAGTGCCTGGGCTGGTGACATCACTTCCCCTCGGCGCAGGAAACGCTCAGCTCTGCCCCCTCCCTCTTGTCAATCATCTTGGACACGTGATGACTGCGCGGCCAATCACGGCACGCGGCACTGCTCACGCATGCGCAGTGGGTGCCCAGCTGTGAAGCCACAGCCGGGTGCCCACAATTACAATTACGGCGCCGGCGAGCGGGGGGGGGGGAGCGAGGCTTTGATCTCTGGACCCTGAAACAGGTAAGTGTCCAATTTATTAAAAGTCAGCAGCTGCAGTATTTGTAGCTGCTGACTTTAAATTTTTTTTTTTTTTTTTTTTAGAATGGTTACTCCTCTTTAAAGACTAAACCTTTTTCTGACACTTGTTGCTTACAAGTTAAAATCTGTGTTTTTTGCTAGAAAATTACTTAGAACACCCAAACATTATATATATATATATATATATATATATATATATATACTTGCGGTTGTTGCAATATTTTATGCCACACTGTATTTGCGCATCGATCTTTGAAACGCAATTTTTACGGAAAAAATATACTTTAATGAATTTTAAAAAGACTAAACCGTATTTTTTTTGTATAATGTGAAAGATGTTGCTGCGGGAATCGTGATCGTTATTCTAAGCAAAAAAAAGTTGTTCTCATTTTGGCCAGGATTGTGCAGCTCAAGTACCTAGCTACATTTTTGTTTATTATGCAATCTGTTCGCTTTCAGACATGCTTGTGTGCCGGTGGACTTTGAAGTAGTAAATGTGAACTCTTCTGCCTCAGATGAAGATGACATTCAGAATGCTATTACTGCTATTCGAAGAAACAGCGTGGCACTGAAAGGTACTAATGCATCCTAATGTTTTCTTTATAAAAATTCAAAGTGTTGACAATGAGCATTGGTTTTGTTTTCTGCCATCAGGTAACATTGAGACAAACCATAACATGCCTCCATCCCACCGCTCCCGAAATAACTTACTCCGGTAAGTTGTTTACTATTGTAATCAGTTTCTGTATCATTTTACTGTGTCTTAAACATTGCTTACTGTTTTTGTGCGATTTGAATTGACCCACACTTTCATTACCCTTTGACATTGGTCATAAGGATAATAAGAGAGAACCAATCCAACTAATGGTGACACCGTGTAAAAAAAAATCTTTTGTTGTAGTGAGTAATTCAAAAAAGCCCATAATCCTCTACCTAAAGTAATTAAAACATTTTACAACTTTACTATTTACTCGTGTAAAGTAACCATGAGAGAAAACTATAGGATAAAACGGTGAGGTAAGTAATTCATGCAGTTCCCACACCAAACCTAAACTGCCCCAAAACCTGTATAAATAATAGTATTGTAAATGTATATCAATTAACTATATAAAGTCACAGGAAGTTATACTGAGAACCATTCATTGTGATTGAATTTCCGCAATATATCTGAAAAGAAAGAATTATGAATTCTGTGCAAATTTTGTGTGTGTATGTGTGTATACAGGTGATACTCGAAAAATCGTGCAAAAGTTCATTTATTTCACTAATGCAACTTAAAAGGTGAAACTAATATATGAGATAGACTCATTACATGCAAATCAAGATAGTTCAAGCCGTGATTCGTCATAATTGTGATGATTGTGGCTTACAGCTCATGAAAACCCAAATCCACAATCTCAGAAAATTTGAATATTGTGAAAAGGTGCAATATTCTAGGCTCAAAGTGTCCCACTCTAATCAGCTAATTAAGCCATAACACCTGCAAAAGGTTACTGAGCCTTTAAATGGTCTCTCAGTCTTGTTCAGTAGGAATCCCAATCATGGCAAAGATTGCTGACCCGACAGTTGTGCAGAAAACCATCATTGACACCCTCCATAAGGAGGGAAAGCCTCAAAAGGTAATCGCAAAAGAAGTTTGATGTTCCCAAAGTTCTATATCAAAACACATTAATAGAAAGTTATGTGGAAGGGAAAGTGTGGAAGACAAAGGTGCACAAGCAGCAGGGATGACCGCTGCCTGGAGAGGATTGTCAGGGAAAGGCCATTCAAAAGTGTTTGGTACTTTCACAAGAAGTGGACTGAGGCTGGAGTCAGTGCATCAAGAGCCACCACACACAGACGGATCCTGGACATGGGCTTCAAATGTCGTATTTCTCTTGTCAAACCACTCCTGGACAACAATGTCAGAAGCGTCTTACCTGGGCTAAAGAAAAACTGACCTGGTCTGTTGCTCAGTGGTCCAAAGTCCTCTTTTCTGATGATGAGAGCAAATTTTGCATCTCATTTGGAAACCAAGAACCCAGAGTATGGAGGAAGAATGGAGAGGCACACACTGCAAGATGCTTGAAGTCCAGTGTGAAGTTTCCACAGTCTGTGTTGATTTGGGGAGCCATGTCATCTGCTGGTGTTGGTCCACTGTGCTTCATTAAGTCCAGGGTCAACGCAGCCATCTACCAGGAGATTTTGGAGCACTTCATTCTTCCTTCTGCAGAGGATCTCTATGGGGATGCTGACTTAATTTTCCAGCAGGACTTGGCACCTGCCAAAAGTAACAAAACCTGGTTCAATGACCGTGGGATTACTGTGCTTGATTGGCCAGCAAACTCGCCTGACCTGAACCCCATAGAGAATCTATGGGGCATTGCCAAGAGAAAGATGAGAGACATGAGACCGAACAATGCAGAAGAGCTGAAGGCTGCTATTGAAGCATCCTGGTCTTCCATAACACCTCAGCAGTGTCACAGGCTGATAGCTTCCATGGCACGCCGCATTGAGGCAGTAATTTCTGCAAAAGGGGCCCAAACCGAGTACATATGCGTGCTTATACTTTTCAGAGGTCCGATATTGTTCTATGTACAAACCTTGTTTTATTGATTGCAGGTAATCTAATTTTCTGAGAGTTTTCATGAGCTGTAAGCCATAATCTCCACAATTATGACAAATCACGGCTTAAACTATCTCCTATATTAGTTTCAACTTTTAAGTTGCATTAGTGAAATAAATTAACTTTTGCACGATATTCAAATTTTTCATGCATCACCTGTGTGTGTGTGTATTTGTGTGTGTATATATATATATATATAGATAGATAGATGGATAATAGATCTAGTGCTGTGCACAGCTGCATCTATTTTCCCCTTTTCCTCTTCAAACAGCACTAGAGCAGCAGCAGGAGCCATTGGCTCACTCCTCGCATCTGACGACTCTGCCAGGCACATATCCTGCCTCGTTTCCTCCAGCTGTCACCAACCAGGCACCGCCCCCGAATCGCCCACTTCTCTGATTGGCTATATAGCAGCTCGTGATGGTGCCGCTGTACAGGAAAGGCCATCCGGGAGGGAGAGCAGGCCTCTACAAGGCAGAGTTGCCTGTACTGGGACGATCACCAGAGAGTCTGAGAGAGACAGACAGGCCGGTCACTGATGATCATAGAGGCGTGCTGCGGCAGGGGATGTTTTCTTCCGTTCTGTCGGGAGACTCTGATCATGTACTCCAGGCTCCAGTGCTGCGCCTCTAATTATGCTATTGGTCAGACGGCGTGGTTGCCTGAGACTGAGTTACATGCTGCAGCCTGCCGAGCATGTAGACATGGTGGGAAACCAGATAGCAGTCGGGCGACCTAAGCGGCAGTTTGCCCTAGGCGGCTGCCTAGTTTGCCTAATGGTAGCGCCGGACCAGACAGTTATTTATATTACTGGGTAGTGTTCCAGTCAGAATTGCTGATCACCAAAAATGTTGTCCCTTCAATAAAAGTCGATCAAACAATCAACTTCTGTCAAGTGAGGACAGACGCATGCTCATCAAAATTCAGCTGATTCCAGGGGCGTGACCAGCACGCGGGCAAGATGCCCACATAAGTGCAGGACCAAACATACCGCATTTGCCTGCTTCCTATCGGACTCCTCAGCGACCCCGCTAGCTCCATGGAGCCATGGCGCTCAAAAGAAGACAGCCGGCTCCCACGGAAGCTCACGGAGTACAAGTATCAGCCAGCCGTGAGGCGCAGCCAAAATGGTGCTGCGGTGACTGACACAGCAGCACCAGCGGCTCTCCACTCTCTGCAGCCCAGACAGATGGCCAGGCGAGATCTAGCTGATCCTCCACCTCCAGAACTGGGATTGCCATTGTCTACACCAGACTCCCCAGCTTCTAATAGCCCAGCCAAGTCCAAGATGAGATCGGACTCCCTTGCTTCAGATTATGAGGTGAGCCATGCTTCTTCCTCTTCTATACCTCCCACGCTAACCCTGCAAACATCATAAATGGACCCCATTGCCTTATTCCTCACTATGGGACAACCTGTGATGGACACCATACTAAAAGACATGTTAATATCATTACAGAGTTCCCTCCAAGAAGACATGCTTTCTTTTATGCCTAACTTTGGCCACAGCATCACTGTAATGGAGGACAGAATTTCCTGCGTTTAAACTAACATTGGCGATATTACTACCACTGTAAATTACGTAATCGACACCCAAGAAAGCCATATGCAAGATAATAAGTGGATAAAAGATGAATTGGCAGATTTAGAAGATAGAGCCCGCCGCAATAACATCAAGATCCGCGGGATACTGGAATCAATCCAACCCCCTGACCTATCTTCTTATGCATGCAGATTGATTAAATCTCTACTGCCTGATCTAAAGAATATTGAATTGGTCACCGACCGCATTCATAGACTGCCTAAACCATCCTTATTACCAAACCGTCCCTAGAGATGTGATTCTCAGAATCCATTTCTACCATGTTAAGGAACAAATTATGCAAAGAATGAAAGTACTGGGAACTCTACCCAACCCATACGGGCAACTACAAATTTTTGCAGACCTCTCTCAGCACACATTAATTTGCCACAGACAACTGAACACTGTCACGAAGGCACTACACAAGCACCACATCCAATATCGATGGATAGCACCAGCCAAAATGTCCATTACCCACAACGGAACCAAACGTATAGTATCCTCAATACAAGAAGGCCTGCACCTACTACAAAGATGGGAAATCTTTCCCGAAATTGACTGATGCCACACCCATGGATCAAAGCCTCAACACGACACAAGACATCACTCTCACTAAAAAACAGCCGTAGGAATTCCTACACCTAAGAGTCCTGTGTGATGTGCGCTCTCGTTCAGTCTTGCAAACTTTTCACCCCAGTTTCTTGAACTTCCTTGGTACCAGTTGGACATATTTTCAGGAAGTTTCTCTAGGCATATACCTAGGTTTTTTTTATTTTCCTTCCATTATTGTCGTTAACAATAACACTAATGACAACACTAATGACTACATCTCTGGAACTCCATCCCTATCTCCACCACTGACCATCCGAATCTTAACCATCAATGCCAAAGGTCTCAACCACCCAACTAAAAGGTCTTCCCTTTGTAAGTTGGCAGAACAATCCAAATGCAACATCCTCTGTATGCAAGAGACCCATTCCAATCGTTTTACACACACCGCGCTGCACGAACAAAAACATCACTAATATTTTCACTGCATGTGCCCCAACCAAAAAGAAAGGCATCCAAGTTGCCATCAAAAATACTCTTGCATTTTAACTCAAACCTTGAATTGCAGATCAAGACGGCAGATACATTATCCTTCTTCTCTGCACCATTAACTAAGCCCTCTACACCATAGTCGCAGTGTACGCTCCAAATACACACCAACTACACTTTATACGTAAACTCAACGGAAAAGTAGGCTCTGTACAACAGGGAGCAAATCATATGGTGTGGCGACTTCAGCGTAACTCCGGACCCTCATCTGGATTCCTCATCCACCTCCCTGCGCGTTACACCCTCCTTAGGACCCCTACTACCCATCTTCCAATTACACGATGTATGGCGATACCAGCATGCAGAAGAACGGGACTACACCTACTTCTCACAATGCCACAACTCATATTAGCGTATCGAACTCTTCCTCCTCGACTAATGGTCTCTACAAAAAATCTCAAGCTCTACTATTCTTCCCGTTATGTGGTCTGACCACTCTCCAGTATGCATTGCCATAGGAGGCAAAAAGAGTAGAGAGAAGCGCCAAGCCAATTCTTTATGTGGCATAGGAATTTATTCAGTATGTGGGTGAAAAAAACAACATTAAAACTTGCGTGGACAATGTTGGAGCATTTGCAGAGTGCTAGAGCGGGTGGGAGCTTCCACGTGCAGTGTCACAGGAGGACCGCCGCAAGGTCTCTATTGAGGGATCCACGAGCACCATGCAGCTGGAGCCTCGGTAAGCCTCAGGGAGATGCCGGCTGTGTGTCTCTGGGTGGGAGTGGTCCAGAGCTGTCAAACTGTGGAGCCTCCCACATGCTGTCTGGCCAATCGGAATGCGTTTCGAAGGACACTGCCACGCCGCCTTCTTTATCAGCTCTTTTTTTTCCCCACAGTAATGGTGTTCCCCAGCCTGCGCCTGAAGCAGCCTCTCTCCCTTTGCAGCCTCCATTAAGAGACTTCTTTTAGAGACTGTTATTTTTAGGGGTTCATCCCCCAGAAATTTTAATCCATTCACATGGTTGCACCTTCATGTGTCAGCATGTAGATGCATGCCTTTTCATTTAAATTTTAAACTTTAATCTTTATCATCAGATGGTTTAGCGCTCAACATTATACCAATATTGTGTATGTGTTTCCTCCTAATGTCATTACCATAGAAGACACCGCTAACCCTTCTCCTGCTTGCCTTTTGGTGTCTGAACACCCAAATACTGCAATCACCTCAACATTTATCTGCGAACAACTTGAAACATTTTTTATGTGGAACAATAACTCCATTAATGACACTTTGATTTTGTGGGACTCCAAGAAAGTATTGTCTAAGTATTGTCTAAGTCACCCTGTGCCATCCTGGTAAAGGGTGAGTGAGAAAGTTTTATATCTTGGATTACTTAAAATGTAAGTAAGTAATATTTATCCACAGTATCTCCCAGGATATCTGTAAAGACTATTCTTAGGTTGTTAATTCTGAATAATACACAATCCTTGAAAGAGCTGATTACATTGACCTCCGGAGACGGACTGTCTGGTCACCTAGGCTGCCTTAAGTGCTGGGTTAATTAACATGTTAATTATGTGATTGTCTTTTAAGTTGTTGCTATAGGGGAGGGGGAGTATCCATGAGCAGCCCTACCTCATTGTCTAACCCCTTGTGTTAAAAGTGTAAAAAAAGGCTGTATTCTGTCCAGTAAATCAGTTCAAGATTCTACAAGCTATTTTCGGCTAGACTTGTATTTAATGCAGCTATGAGAATATATCTCTGATAGTCAGATTGGAGGAAGCGGGATATACTGACGGAAGCACTCAATTGGAGTGTGGGATCGGATCCGTCACAAGTATATCAGTCAACTGTTCAACGATGCTGCTTTCTCGGCCTCTTATCCTCAGGAAATGCTAAAATATATGATCATAACGCTACTGAAGCCAGGTAAAGAGCCTTTTTTTGACTTAATTTCCCATTAAATCATGATATGAAGCTTTATGCTAAAGTTATCACAAACAGATTGATCTCCTTCCTTCTCTCATCCATGCCAACAAGTCAGGTTTCATCAAAGGTCGCTAGACCTCTGACACTACCCGAAGGATGGTTAACATCCGCCACTACGCCGAAAGCTGTGGAGTGCCTTCGCTGCTTCTATCACTGAATGCAGAGAAGTCATTTGATCGGGTACACTGGCAGTATCTTTCCATGACCTTGCAGAAGCTCGGCTTTCAAGGTCAAATTTTCTCAGCAATAATGTCGCTTTATTCACAAACATCAACTCAAGTTTTTTTTGTTCCTCTATCTAAACCTTTTACAATAAGCAACAGCACCAGGCAGGGGTGCCCTTTATCTCCCCTTCTTTTCAACATAGTCATGGAGCCACTAGCAGAGAAAATTGGATCCCAGAATGACATCTCAGGCTTCACCATTGGGTCTATTGAGCATAAAATGAACTTGTTCGCGGATGACATCATCCTCTTACTAACCAACTCTAAATCCTCCCTGGCTTTGGTACAAAATCTATAGTCCGATTTTAACAAAGTTTCCTATTATAAAGTGCCTCAATCATTTATCCTACCCGTAGGGATTCACGCAAAATGGCAAACAGAATTGGCACAAAACTACTCATACACAGGGGATACAGAATCCATATCCTACCTAGGATTGAAACTAACCAATTCAACCTCCTCTCTCTATGGAGCAAACTACACTCCCTTCCTGAAAAAAGTTGAGGTATGATCTGCGCAAATATATGTACAGGTAGTCTTTGAACTGAACTGCTGCCCCTACAGATCTACTGTCACCTAGGTGAAGTACACTGTAATAAAGGAAAAAAGGGTTGTAGGTTTGGCGCTGTTCCAAAAATAGCTATTTGGATGATAATGTGTTATACCCTCTGCAGGGTTCAGGGAAAGACAATTAAGGATCAATCAAAATCAAATTATATAAACTCCCACATAGAGGGATAATAAATCACCTTTTGCACATACAGAGCCCACCAGCTAGCTGTGGGATAACATCACAGCAGTCCAGCACCTATTGCGCTCAGGGTCTAACGCACAAGGTTTTAAAATCCTGTGGTCCATCCTCTAAATTAAGTTCAATACACTTTTATATTTCCATCCCCTGAATCTAGTGTCTGCACCAGACAGAGGGTGCAACACATAGAATAGGAAAATAGTGGATAAGAGGTATACATTTTTGTATAGAACATCACACATTGTATAATAATTTTAGCTGAACCTTATTTCTTTTTCCCTTAGTGTTGAACCCTGCAGAGGGTATAACACATTATCATCCAAATAGCTATTTTCGGAACAGGGCCAAACCTACACTCCCTTCCTAACCAACCTCCCAAAAGAACTTGAGAAACTTTCTAAGTCAGCTTTATCATGGTCAGGAAAACTAGCGGCATTTAAAATGCTTAAACTACAACAGCTCCTCTACCTGTTCAGATCTCTGCCGATACCCGGCCACTAGCTCTTTTTTCACCTCTCTACAAAACATAATGGGATGCTATGTATGGAAAAAATAAAAAAGCTAGATGTTCACATGCCATCCTAAAACACAAATCAGTTGGAGGTACAGGGTTTGTTCACTTTAGAGTTTACTATAATGTAGCTATACTTGCCCAACTTAACACCTGGTTTACACTTGAATCTACTTGTCCTTGGCTAAAAACTGAAACCTAACAAAACCTTGTCATGACCTTAGAACCTGGATACTCAGCACACACCAAACCACAAAAACAAACAAAAACCTGCACCATTGTTGCCACAAAACTGGCATTTAATTACCTACTTAAAAACGCATCTAAAGGGGACTTCCCCTACAAAATACCATTACCAATATCTGTAGTCTCCATACTCATCCCTAACTTCCCACACACGAACATGGCAAGAAAAAGGGATATGATGTGTATCAGATCTTTACTCTTAACAACCTCCTCAGATCCTTCACGTCTCTACAAAACTCTTACCCCCCTTACCCAAAAGTACTACTATCACTATATACAACTAACTATCTACTGCGCAACCCTCAGACACACATTGAGGTACATCCACTAATATGGAGGCATCTTTTTTCACCGCACACGAAAAAAAAGGGTATTGCAATATTTTGCAACCTATTAGGTGACAAGACCTCCTTCAGTACAACCCTACCTTTACATAAATGGGGAAAAAACAATGGCGGTGCAATAAACTAATCTCAATAGCCTTTAAAACCAGCTTCCAACCCCTATGTTGGAGACAATGCGGGGAGGTAGGAAATCTGTTCTACCTTCTTTGGCATTGGTAATTGGATTTCTAAACTATGGAAAGACACATTTCAACTCCTTACTGAAGTGACAGGACTAACCATAACCCTATCCACAGAGCTTGCATTGCTGAATATTGGTATGGAAAACATACCTCACTACTTTCATTGCTTTGGAAAACCACTGAAATACCAACTAAATGTGAAGTAGTTACCCTAATGCATACACATGGTTCCTACGAACGCATGTTTGCTGTGAGTGAAGGTCTGCCTTCAATTTCCAAGAAATGGGCACACTGGCTAGAATGACATAATCCTTAAACCTGATATATTTACAGATTACAACAGGCTTACGGTAACCTTTTGTTGCTGTTGTGTTTTACTGTTTTGAATATAAACGAAAAGCAAGGGAGTTGTCCTCTTCCCCCACGACACAGTATGACCCCAATTGGGGTGTCTGGGGGTAACGGACAACACCCTTCACCCTTCACCTTATTACTATTATTATTACTGTATGGCAAAGATTCCACTGTTACTCAAGTTTGTCACTATGTTGTATCATATGTACTCACTTTTATGACTCCCCCCAACTAGGTCACAATGTATAATTCGTCTACAAGTGCACCAAATGTAAAACACAATTAGTTAACTACACGCTTTCATTCTCCTAATTTTCTAAATGTTTTAAGAATAATCTGTCATATTTGTCTGCATATAGTGGAATAACCTGTATGTGTTTAAAAAATCCAATAACAATCTATTGATGAAAAAAATAATAATAATTCAGCTGATTCCTGCTGAACCATCTGAATTTCAATCCATGTGTGGCCAGCTTTTAGTTACATACTCCTGACCTTTGCACCCTGTATCTTGTGCTCCTGATCCAAGCATTCTTTAAGCTATAGTGTAAATATTAGATACTTCTGCTGCATTGTATTCACTGTAATTTAAAGTGTTACTAAACTCACAACTGTAAAATTTGTCTGTATATGCAGTAAAGCATGCTTGTTATACTCACTGTGGAACCTAAGGGGTTAATCCTCCGCATTGTGTAAAAAGGCTTGTTCGATCCTGTCTCCTCTGATCATCCCCTTCCACTGATTCCAATATATTTCCTGATATTTACAGAGCCAGGGAGAGTTTTTTTTTTTTTTTTTTCTTGGGAGAGTGCATGTGATCACAGGGCCAATTAGCACTGTCCAGAAAGAGGGTCAGGGGTCCTGCATCCTGATGGGGCAATTGTGGGAGAATGGAAACTCCTCCTACAAGCTTTAACCAGACACTCATAGAAGTCACACGACTGCTAACTGCTGATGAGAAAGGGTATTTAGCAGTTTATATTTACTAAAATAATTGCATTTCTGTGTACTGTGGGAGACCAGATATAGTGAATGCAGGGTCCTGGGTTTAGTAACACTTTTTAAGTTTTAAAAACCTGGCCACTGCACTCTCTAAGCTGTGTTGTATATTAGATGACCTTAGTGTTTATGCTATATGCTTGTGTTCGTCAACAGTTGCTGGTTGCTGTGTAGTCCCCAACTATTTTAACCACTTGCCGACCAGGCCATAGCTGAATGATGGCTACAGCTTGGTCGGATAACTCTAGGAGGCCGTCGTATGTGTGCTCCATTCATGGTTCATCCGTGCTCCATCCATGGCTCATCCATCCCCATCCATGACTCTTTCATGCTCACCTATCCCCCATCCATGGCTCATTCATGATCATCCGTGCCACATCTGTGCCATATCTATGCCACATCTGTGCCACATCAGTGATCATCTGTACCACATCCCTGCCACATCAGTGATCATCCCTGCCACATCAGTGAGCATCCCTGCCACATCCATGCCACATCAGTGATCATCCCTGCCACATCCATGCCTGCCACATCAGTGATCATCCCTGCCACATCCATGCTACATCTGTGCCACATTAGTTCTCATCTGTGCCACATTAGTTCTCATCTGTGCCACATCCATGCCATTACAGTGCCCATCAGTGCCTCACAAAAGTATAATCAGTAGTCAAATTAGAGTTGAAATTTAAGCCCTTAGAACACCTGATGGTGCTCCCTGTATGTGGCCAGGCTGTGAAAGTCTCACACGTGGTATCACTATACTCGGGAGTAGCAGAATGTATTTTGGGGTGTAATTTGTGGTATGCATATGCTGTGTGAGAAATAACCCATTAATATGCCAATTGTGGGGGGGGGGGGGGGGGGGGGGGGGGGGAAATCTTCAAGAATTGCGGGGAAAAATTAAAACTTCAAAAAACTTAAAAAAAACTCACTATGCCTCTTACTAAATACCTTGGACTGTCTTCTTTCCAAAAAGGGGACATTTGGGGGTTATTTGTACTTTCCTGGCTTGTTAGGGTCTCAAGAAATTTAGGCCGTTAGTACATCAGGTGTGATTTTCAATGATTGCTATCATAGCTTGTAGACTCTAACTTTCACAAAGACCAAATAATTTACACTGTAAATCTAAGATGATCAGCAGAGATTTCTATACTAGTATCCAAAATACAAGAACTAATAAACTGTGACGTGACTACTAATCACAAACAGTAATAAATAATAATAAAGTCCATAAATTCTTCCTAGTAACAGCAAACAAGTGCTTCCAGTTAAGATGGATTGCAAACACAATTCCCGTGACTTCACACAATTGCTCTCACCTCTATGTGATGTTGAATAAGCCTTATAAGTATCTAAAGATGATGGCTAGCTTCCACTTTCAGACTCACGAATACCAGATCACTCAAAGTTTCGGATGTCTCTATGTGGTTTTAGGCCAGCCTTACAGATATCATATGGTGGTGACAGGTTTCCACTTCCAGACTAGGGATGAGCCGAACACCCCCGGGTTCGGTTTGCACCAGAACCTGCGAACGGACCGAAAGTTTGCGCGAACGTTAGAACCCTATTAGTTACAATGGATGCGAATGTTCGAAATCTAAAGTGCTAATTATAACGGCCAATATGCATGTTATTGTCATAAAACAGGTTTGGGGACCCGGGTCCTGCCCCAGGGGACATGTATCAATGTAAAAAGAAGTTTTAAAAACTGACGTTTTTTCGGGAGCAGTCATTTTAATGATGCATAACATGAAAAAAAATGTGGTACCTGGGAGGTGTCTAAAGTATGCCTGCGAAGTGGCATGTGTTTCCTGTGTTTAGAACTGTCCCTGCAAAAAATGACATTTGTAAAGGAAAAAAAAGAAGCCATTTAAAACTGCTTGCGGCTTTAATGTCATGGAATGCCTTTGGAATTCATGGAATGCCTTTCTAATTCCTCTTCCATGACGACGTATCTGTACCTCTCCTCTCCTGCTATCCGGGCCTTGGATCCAGGTGATGGTTTGGATGTGTTCACGACAAGGAAGCACGATCCCACCGCTGCCAGCCAATTGTGACGGACCCCGTACTCAAGATGTCCGCCGTAAATGATTCCTCTGTCCGGTACCACACAATCCAAGACCCCTTAGCTCACCCAGTCACCAGACAACACCAGTGTAGGGTACATCAGGAAAAAACTTTATTTGACATGTCACACAAATTTATACAGCCAGATGACTAAAACCTAACCTAATTAGCATGAGCTAATTATCTTAATCAACACTGGACTCCTTCATTCAATTGCAGGGTTAATTAGCACACACAACAATAGGTGAAACACTCCTACAAGCCAGACTATACTCATTTACACAACAGACAGGCTGGCTGGAGTTCATGACATTAGCATCTGACAGCTTGTGTCCCAACAGTGTCATTCAGTCTCTTGCTAATATGCCAAATACATATACAGAGTCTGTGTCTTGGGGGGCCAGCATGGACCTGAATCCAAGTAACACCAGCTCAGGGGTCACCAGGCATGCAGCTCAAAGAGCACTGATCCCCCAAATGCCAGGGCCCATAATCGTAAGGCAATAGGCTTGCATTCAGTCCCCTCCAACAGCCTCTGTCCCGGCTAGGTCTGTCAGTGTGGTTTTTATTGAAACAAGGATTGGTGATAAAGCATCAGTAGAGAGGAGCTACCTTTTTCCCAAATTAAATCTAACAATATAGAATTTTCCTTCCTAGGGGTAGATTTCCTCTCACTTCCTGTTTTCTCCTTCCGTTTGCAAGTAGGAGTCGTTTCTAAGTTTGATGTTTGAAAGTAGGGGCCTGCCGTATATACTCTGCAGAAATTTGCCCCATTAGATGTTGGTGTTGCCACAACACTGTAAGCCCTCACAGCTACTCTTGGTGGGCACAGGAATGGGCCCTGCTTTGAATTATTAGATCAAGATTTGTAATTACACGCCCCTGTTAAACAGGGGTTGAAAAATTGGGCCTTTGGTGGTGGACGGTGTTGCCACAACACTGTAAGCCCTCACAGTTACTCTTGGTGGGTGCAGGAATGGGCCTTAGGCACTGGTGCTTGTTATGCTTGCGTTTATCTATTAGGTTCTTGTGGTAAAACCAAGGAAACCTAGACTTCTGAAGTGTATCAATGCTTTACTAAACAGGGAAAAATCTGCACATACAAACTGTAGGATGAACAATACAACACAACTTATAGCTTACAAAATATATATGCCTACACATATCGCATTAAGCAAACTAAACAATTACTCAACTTAGGGGTTAAGATGTCCTTCATAGTTCCTTGTTCAAAGTCCAGCTCACAAAAGCGTCTCCAACGTTATCCAGCTCCTGGTAGCCATCTTGTCCTTTGTCCTTCCAAAACACCACTGTCCCTCTGTCCCAAAACACATGTCTCTTTCAAACCCTCTCCATGCCCCTCCCACCCACTTCCTGTAAACACCAACTTCCTCTGCTCATCTTCTATCTGGTTTATTTACATATCAATGGAGGGGGAAGAGGCTTTCTGTGGACATGCTGTTACTACATCTAAAACTCTATATTATTGCAATAAAGTCACTATACAAATGCCCATAGCAACACAGTGCTGGTGCCACAACATTGCAACCCCTCACAGATACTGTACTTGGAGCACAGCAATCAGAGCTGTTGCAAAGCATTGCATAAAAAATTGTAATTACACGCCCCTATTAAACAGGGGCTGAAAAATTGGGCCTTAGCCACTGGTGGTGGCACCCAGAAACAAGAATGTTCTTCCAAGCGATCATCAGGATCATTGAAGAGGAAGAGGATAGTCAGTCAACATAACAGGACAGTCACTCAGCATCAGCATAGGCAGTCTTGAAGGGATGTGACATTTCAAAATAAATGATTCTGTTATATCAGCTTCAGGTGCCTGGTAGCTGGTGGTGATCCAAGACTGATTCATCTTTATGAAGGTCAGTCGATCAACCGAGTAGGTGGACAGGCGCACCCTGTAATCGGTGACAAAGCCTCCAGCAGCACTGAATGTGCGTTTGAAAAGATCGCTGGATGCAGGACAGGCCAGTAGCTCAATTGCATACTGTGCAAGCTCTGGCCAGTGATCCATCCTCAAGACCCAGTAAGCCAGAGGATTTTCGGTGGGAAAGGTGTCCAAGTCTGACCTTGCCCCTAGGTATTCCTGCACCATGTATATCAGACGCTGGCGATGGTTGCTGGAACCGATCATACCTTGGGGCTGCGGACTAAAAAATTGTCTGAACGCATCGGTCAGACGTCCTCCTTCCCCACCGCTCCTTCTGCTACTGACCGAAGCCTCAGCAACTCGTCGTCCAGGACCAGGAGTTTGTAACCTCCTAGTCTCTGGGAACGCGTTGCACAGACCTTTCTGCAAGGCCTCCCGGAGATGTCTCATCCTCTGCTCCCTCTGCGACGGCAAGATAAGGTCCTCAACCTTACCCTTGTACCGTGGATCAAGGAGAGTGGCCAGCCAGTAATGGTCCCTCTCCTTGATCCGAAGAATACGAGGATCCTTCCGCAGGCTTTGCAGGATCAGGGAGGCCATACAACGTAGGTTAGCTGAGGCATTCGGTCCGGAGTCTTCTGGGTCACTGAGGACGACATGATCCGCAGCCACCTCCTCCCAGCCACGTACAAGTCCACTGGTTTCTTGGGACTGTAAATCATCCCTAAAAGACTGCTGATGCTGAGTGCCAGGCTCCACCTCCATGCTGACACAATCCTCCCCCTCCTCCTCATCCTCTTCCTGTGTGATGGGTGGGTGAGAAGGAACACTGTCTGGATAAAGGGGGCCTTGAGAGGCAAGGAAGTCCTCCTCTTCCTGCCTCTGCTCTGCCTCAAGTGCCCTGTCCATTATTCCATGCAGCGTATGCTCCAACAGGTGGATAAGAGGTACAGTCTTACACTGATGCATGCACTGTCACTGCTCACCATCCTCGTGGCCTCCTCAAATGGTGACAGGACAGTGCATGCATCCCCTGATCATGCTCCACTGGCGTGGGGAAAAAATCCGAGCTCCCCTGACCATGTTCTGGTGCCGTAGTCGCACAGGTACTCATTGATGGCCCTCTGCTGCTTGTGCAGTCGCTGCAGCATGGCCAACGTTGAGTTCCACCTGGTGGGCATGTCACATATAAGGCGGTTCAACTCCTTTTGCAGCTCAGCCAGCCGAGCACTGGCATTATTTGATCGGCGAAAATGCACACAGACTTTCCTGGCCTGCCTCAGGACATCCTGTAAGCCTGGGTACCTGCCCAAGAACCGCTGCACCACCAGGTTAAGGACGTGAGCCATACAGGGCACATGGGTCAGCTGTCCCTGTCGCAGGGCGGAGAGGAGGTTGGTGCCATTGTCACAAACCACCATTCCTGGCTTAAGCTGGCGTGGCGTCAACCACCTCTCGGCCTGCCCCTGCAGAGCTGACAGAACCTCTGCCCCAGTGTGGCTCCTGTCCCCCAAACACACCAGCGCAAGCACGGCATGGCATCTTTTTGCCTGCGTACTACTTGCGTAGCCCTTTGGACGCCTACGGAGCACCGCTGGTTCCGAGGACAGAGCACTCGAAGAGGCCATGGAGGAAGGAGAAGAGGAGGGGGTGGAGGAGAGAGAGGTGTGTCACAACCAGTAGTAGCATTTTGGAGGCGTGGTGGCGGAACAACCTCCAACACTACTCCCCCGTGTCCTGCATCCTTCCCAGCTGCCAAAAGCATGACCCAATGGGCCGTGAAAGACAGGTAACGTCCCTGTCCATGCCTGCTGGACCATGAGTCAGTGGTAATATGCACCTTACCGCTGACCGCCCTGTCCAGCGAGGCCAAGACATTGCCTTCCACATGCCGGTACAGAGCCGGAATCGCCTTTCGTGAGAAAAAGTGGCGTTTGGGAACCTACCACTGAGGAACCGCACATTGAACAAACTCACGGAAGGGGGCCGAGTCTACCAACTGAAAAGGCAGCAGTTGAAGTGCTAGCAATTTAGCCAAGCTAGCATTCAACCGCTGGGCATGTGGATGGCTGGGAGTAAACTTCTTTTGACGGTCCAGCAGCTGGGGCAGGGAAATTTGCCTGGTACAATCGGACGTCGGTGTACTGCTAGCAGAGTGCCCGCAAGTACTTGGCTGTGACACACCTAATTCTACACCTTCATTCCTCTCAGTGCAGCTTTCAGAGAGGACTGAAGGTATAGTGGGGTTGGAGATCCCAGCTGATGAGGAGCAAGGAGAGGTCCGCTTTGTTCTTTGGTGTGGGTCTTTAATGTGCACTTGCCAACGAGCTGCATGGCAGGTCAACATGTGTCTCGTCATGCTTGTGGTGCCCAAGCGGCTGATGTTTTGGCCACGCGAGATACGCTTGAGACATATGTTGCAAATAAAATTGTGGGATAAGGGTGTTGGCGCTGTTCAGAGTGTAAAGGTATATAAGGGGTATTAAATTAGTAATGGGAGACTGTGGATTACAATGACTCAATAAATCCTAGGGAGAGGTGGGATAGTATGATCATCAACAATATTAAATCAATGTAAAATAAGGCCACACCAGTGGGAAGGTGTGCAAAAACACAAGTATTTTGCAATGGGCGTGGATAATGATGGGTGAAACCAAGAGCAGTATAAATAAATAAATAGCATTCAGGAGATGGAAGGTATAGTAAATAAGTAAAGTGCACGTGCAAAAATATATATACACCTCAATGTAACATGAATATTGACTGATATGAAGGTTTTATATTACCTTAAATTAATACAAACACATTGATATAAACAAGTGTATAAAATACAGGGTAACTGATAATATATAGATATGTGAGTATGAACACTATATACTATATATATAAGTGCCAAAAAAATTCAGTATATTCAAGTGATATGGTTGGGCTGATAGGTATCAGTGAATGAAAATCAATAACATATGTCCTGATTCTGCAATCACTGTAGTCCGCAATAAAAAATCAACGGTAATAAGTCCATATACTGTGTGCAAAAAATGTAAGTAAAAAGTCGATAGGTGAATACGTTCTGTGTTCTCTTGATGTGATCACACGGTGGATATTGGCAGTGTGTTGAAAAACAATATAAATGTGGATAAGCAGCTGTGGGGGTCCTTCACTCCCCTCCTTCCGTCCGTACCCCTAATGAAAATGCACTAACCAGAGTGCCCAACCCCTGCAGGGGTATTGGGCATATAAGTGGTGTTCCTCTCGGGTCTTTCTCGTCCAGGTCAGTGATGTCCTTCTCTGGGGGGTCCGTGCCAGCTGGGTCCTCTGAGTTCTGCCGTCCGGTGCGCTCAGATAAAGAGAGTGTGGGGAAGGGATGGACACATAGTGTGACTCCGTATAATTTAAAAGTAATGAAATTTTATTCGGAAAAAGCAAATAGTCACCCACCAAGTGGTATGACTAAAAAATATATATCAGGGCTAGTAAGCCCTATGCGGATGTTCAGATTAAAATGTTATTTAAAAAATGGCAAAGCCGGCGAGTATGCTTCAGCTTTTCCGGGTATTCGGCGTGCGTTCCACGGCCGTGAGAATGCCGAAACCGGAAACGAAGGCTGCGCCGGAAGTGACGTATTGCGTACCACGATAGTCCCGCCTTACGCGTTTCGTCATTGGACGTCGTCTGAGGCTCGGCCATCTTGGTACACCATACGTCTTAAGTACACAAAAGGTGTAGCCGCGCCGGCCAATCAGGGGGAAACAAAGTAAATGAGGGAGGAGTTCCCTTTGAAAGACGGTAACCATACCAAGGGCAGAAAAGTTCCTATACTCTACCCTCCCCCTCTAATGTTTATAGGGCAAAATGACATGGCGCGGCGACTTATAAAAAATACATACATTTAAAAATAAAACCTACAGAAATTATCTGAGAAACATATAATGTTGGGAGAAGAGTATCTGGTGAGAAGACCAGAAATTAAGTTGTGGACAGTCTTATGTCAGTGCTATGTGCACGTAAAAGAGACATGATTCTGAAAGTGGGAAGCTAAGAAATTGTGTGCAATAGAAAGGTATGCAAATAGAGTTTGAGTGGAATGCTAAGTGTGGGTAGATAATACCCATGAACGAAGGGAAACAAATAGTTCATGCACATAATGCGGTTATTATGTGCAGAGGTATATATAAAGAGGTGAAGGAAAATAAAAGGAATTTTTGTTTTCTTAAAAGGACATGTAAAATATAAAATATAACAACGATATAGGGCTAGTTTGTGGGAAGAATTATTTCTTATATAATTAGAGGGTGAAACAAAGCACAAGGTGAAACTTGCGGGAGAACGATTATATAAATATAAGGATTAAAGTGTCAGAATTTTTTAAAAATTAAAAAACTCTTCAGAAAACTTTAAATGTAGAAGGTTATTTAAAAAGGTATATCTAGTAAAATACGTGGGATTAAATTTGTACAGTGCTTATAAAAGATGTACAGGTGTATACGTGTATATGTTGGTTCCTGTAATGTGGTGCCCCCACAGGGCTAGGAGTTGTGCGTATAATCTTGCGTACTGAAAGGAAATTAAAAAATTGAATAATAGACATAAAAAATGTATATATATATATATATACACGTTTACCAGAAGGAAAATTGTTGTATAAAAAACTGTAGAGAGCTGTTACTAGTGTACCAGGATTATGTGTTCTAAAAAGCCATATGTGTATAAAATATATTCCCCATAAAATATATAAGAAGGAAATAAAATAAAGATATTTTATATATAAAACCTTATATGTAAAGGAACGCATATGTATATATATAGTGTATGTGCACCCAATGTGCGCGTGTCTCCATGTGCATAGGGTATTTATACAGGGTTAAAAACTGAACGTCTGGTTCCATGAACCAAAAGAGGGGGTACAGATTAAAAATTAGATAAAAAGCAGTTTAAATCTATGTCTACATTTAACCCTTTGGGCACCAGGGAGTCTAAAAGGTATATCCACTTCGTTTCATTTTGTGAAATTTGGATCCTCTTATTTCCTCCTCGCCAGTGGTCGTTGATGGTGTCTATACCATAAAAAATAAGGCCTGAAGGATCTCTCTGGTGGTATTCATCAAAGTGCCTGGAAAGATTATGTTTAGGGAAACCCTTTTTTATATTATTTATATGTTCCCTAATCCTGACACAGAGTGGCCTTGTGGTCCTCCCTACATATTGCAACCGGCAGGGGCATTCGATCACATAAGTGACATGCGTGCTATTGCATGTGACCAATTCTTTAATGGTGAATTCCTTCCCCGTCCTGGACTTGAAGGAAGTTTTCCTCCTGGGTTGTTTCTTGCTGGTTCTGCATGCCAGACATCTTTGACACTTATAGAAACCCTTCAATTCCGAAAATAGTTTGACAGGTTTGGGTGGGTCTATAATATTCTTGACCAGGTGGTTCCTAAGTGTAGGGGCCCTTCTGTATATAAATCTTGGCTTTTTATCCAGTAGTTTGGTCAATGTTCTATCTGATTTTAAAATGGGCCAATATTTTCTTATTATATGCTCAACTGCTTTGAATTGGTTATTGTACCCCGTAATAAAAGCAACATTTGATTGTTGCTGGTTCAGTTGTCTATCCTTTGGCCTCAGGAGTGTCGCTCGATCCATTGTCAAAATGTTTTCCTTCAGTTTTTTTAAAGGTTCAAGCGCATATCCTTTGTCCACAAATTTCTCTATTAGAGTATCAGCCTGGATTTGAAAATCATCTGCATTGTTGCAATTTCTGCGTATTCTGAGCAGCTGCCCCTTTGGGATGTTGTTGATCAATTTAGGATGGTGACAGCTAGAGGTAGGAATGTAACCATTCCGGTCTGTGCTCTTAAAAAACGTTCTGGTATGTAATTCGTCCCTTTGTTTAAAAACCTGCAAATCTAGATAATCTACCTGATTAAAATCGCATGTTCCTGTGAAGGAGATACCAAATTTGTTGTGGTTGAGTTCCACCAAAAAGGCTTCGAAAGATTCTGTGCTGCCTTCCCATATGATGATTACATCGTCTATATACCTCCGGTAGAATTTTATTTCTGGTCTTTTCTTCTTGTATATGTACCTTTCCTCCCACATATCCATAAAAAGATTAGCCACACTAGGGGCGTACTTGGCTCCCATGGCGACGCCCCTAGTTTGTACATAATAGTCTTTTTTGTACCAAAAGTAATTGTTCTCCATTGCTAATTTAAGACATTCGAGTAGGAAGCCAATTTGCTCCTGTCTGAGGTCTGTGCCCTCATGTAGTGCCTTTTCCACTCCTGCCATCCCATCCTTCTGTACGATACTCGTGTATAGGGAATTAACATCTATTGTGGCTAGAAGGCACTGTTGGGTATTCTTCACCTGCTGTAATTCATTAATGAGCTGAGTACTATCCCTCAGGTATGATTTTCCCTTCTTTACCAGTGGCTTAAGAAACTGATCCACGTATTCCCCCAGTCTTGAGAAAAGGGAGTTTATACCACTTATGATGGGTCTCCCCAGAGGTTTATCAAGCCTTTTATGGATTTTCGGTAAATAGTAAATGACCGGGGTTTTGGTGGATTCCGATACTAGATACTGTGCTTCCTTCTTGTTGAGAATCCCTGATTTTTTACCTTTATTAACCAATTCAAAGCAGTTGAGCATATAATAAGAAAATATTGGCCCATTTTAAAATCAGACAGAACAATGGCCAAACTACTGGATAAAAAGCCAAGATTTATATACAGAAGGGCCCCTACACTTAGGAACCACCTGGTCAAGAATATTATAGACCCATCCAAACCTGTCAAACTATTTTCGGAATTGAAGGGTTTCTATAAGTGTCAAAGATGTCTGGCATGCAGAACCAGCAAGAAACAACCCAGGAGGAAAACTTCCTTCAAGTCCAGGACGGGGAAGGAATTCACCATTAAAGAATTGGTCACATGCAATAGCACGCATGTCACTTATGTGATCGAATGCCCCTGCCGGTTGCAATATGTAGGGAGGACCACAAGGCCACTCTGTGTCAGGATTAGGGAACATATAAATAATATAAAAAAGGGTTTCCCTAAACATAATCTTTCCAGGCACTTTGATGAATACCACCAGAGAGATCCTTCAGGCCTTATTTTTTATGGTATAGACACCATCAACGACCACTGGCGAGGAGGAAATAAGAGGATCCAAATTTCACAAAATGAAACGAAGTGGATATACCTTTTAGACTCCCTGGTGCCCAAAGGGTTAAATGTAGACATGGATTTAAACTGCTTTTTATCTAATTTTTAATCTGTACCCCCTCTTTTGGTTCATGGAACCAGACGTTCAGTTTTTAACCCTGTATAAATACCCTATGCACATGGAGACACGCGCACATTGGGTGCGCATACACTATATATATACATATGCGTTCCTTTACATATAAGGTTTTATATATAAAATATCTTTATTTTATTTCCTTCTTATATATTTTATGGGGAATATATTTTATACACATATGGCTTTTTAGAACACATAATCCTGGTACACTAGTAACAGCTCTCTACAGTTTTTTATACAACAATTTTCCTTCTGGTAAACGTGTATATATATATATAAATATATACATTTTTTATGTCTATTATTCAATTTTTTAATTTCCTTTCAGTACGCAAGATTATACGCACAACTCCTAGCCCTGTGGGGGCACCACATTACAGGAACCAACGTATACACCTGTACATCTTTTATAAGCACTGTACAAATTTAATCCCACGTATTTTACTAGATATACCTTTTTAAATAACCTTCTACATTTAAAGTTTTCTGAAGAGTTTTTTAATTTTTAAAAAATTCTGACACTTTAATCCTTATATTTATATAATCGTTCTCCCGCAAGTTTCACCTTGTGCTTTGTTTCACCCTCTAATTATATAAGAAATAATTCTTCCCACAAACTAGCCCTATATCGTTGTTATATTTTATATTTTACATGTCCTTTTAAGAAAACAAAAATTCCTTTTATTTTCCTTCACCTCTTTATATATACCTCTGCACATAATAACCGCATTATGTGCATGAACTATTTGTTTCCCTTCGTTCATGGGTATTATCTACCCACACTTAGCATTCCACTCAAACTCTATTTGCATACCTTTCTATTGCACACAATTTCTTAGCTTCCCACTTTCAGAATCATGTCTCTTTTACGTGCACATAGCACTGACATAAGACTGTCCACAACTTAATTTCTGGTCTTCTCACCAGATACTCTTCTCCCAACATTATATGTTTCTCAGATAATTTCTGTAGGTTTTATTTTTAAATGTATGTATTTTTTATAAGTCGCCGCGCCATGTCATTTTGCCCTATAAACATTAGAGGGGGAGGGTAGAGTATAGGAACTTTTCTGCCCTTGGTATGGTTACCGTCTTTCAAAGGGAACTCCTCCCTCATTTACTTTGTTTCCCCCTGATTGGCCGGCGCGGCTACACCTTTTGTGTACTTAAGACGTATGGTGTACCAAGATGGCCGAGCCTCAGACGACGTCCAATGACGAAACGCGTAAGGCGGGACTATCGTGGTACGCAATACGTCACTTCCGGCGCAGCCTTCGTTTCCGGTTTCGGCATTCTCACGGCCGTGGAACGCACGCCGAATACCCGGAAAAGCTGAAGCATACTCGCCGGCTTTGCCATTTTTTAAATAACATTTTAATCTGAACATCCGCATAGGGCTTACTAGCCCTGATATATATTTTTTAGTCATACCACTTGGTGGGTGACTATTTGCTTTTTCCGAATAAAATTTCATTACTTTTAAATTATACGGAGTCACACTATGTGTCCATCCCTTCCCCACACTCTCTTTATCTGAGTGCACCGGACGGCAGAACTCAGAGGACCCAGCTGGCACGGACCCCCCAGAGAAGGACATCACTGACCTGGACGAGAAAGACCCGAGAGGAACACCACTTATATGCCCAATACCCCTGCAGGGGTTTTTTTATTGCGGACTACAGTGATTGCAGAATCAGGACATATGTTATTGATTTTCATTCACTGATACCTATCAGCCCAACCATATCACTTGAATATACTGAATTTTTTTGGCACTTATATATATAGTATATAGTGTTCATACTCACATATCTATATATTATCAGTTACCCTGTATTTTATACACTTGTTTATATCAATGTGTTTATATTAATTTAAGGTAATATAAAACCTGCATATCAGTCAATATTCATGTTACATTGAGGTGTATATATATTTTTGCACGTGCACTTTACTTATTTACTATACCTTCCATCTCCTGAATGCTATTTATTTATTTATACTGCTCTTGGTTTCACCCATCATTATCCACGCCCATTGCAAAATACTTGTGTTTTTGCACACCTTCCCACTGGTGTGGCCTTATTTTACATTGATTTAATATTGTTGATGATCATACTATCCCACCTCTCCCTAGGATTTATTGAGTCATTGTAATCCACAGTCTCCCATTACTAATTTAATACCCCTTATATACCTTTACACTCTGAACAGCGCCAACACCCCTATCCCACAATTTCATTCATCCATACTACATCTAGGTGTAGTATATTGAGGGGGGCAGCAGTTCCTAACACCCTAAGCGCGGGTACTTTTATCTTTATATGTTGCAAATAGCAGCGGTGCGATCTGATGCACTCGTCTCAAAAAAGGCCCACACCAAAGAACGTTTGTAATAACGTGCAGAGGCAGGAGCTCTGCGGTGTGATTCAGTTGGTGTGCTGGCCTCAAGCTGGCCCCCGGAGGGCATCCTGCCTCGTTGGAGGTGTGCCGCCTCCTCCTCCTCCTCCTCTCTCCGTTCAGGCACCCACGTGGCGTCAGTGACCTCATCATCCCCTCTCTCTTCACCACTGGAGCAAACCTGGCAGTAAGCTGCTGCTGGTAGAACATGACTGCCAGATTGCTGTCCTTGAGCATCCCCTCTCTCTGCGCTCACGCTACTGCCTTCCTCTAGCTGGGTATCATCATCGGAGCCTTCAAAACGCTGGGCATCCCCCTGGAGCATGTACCCAACACTGTGCTCAAACAGTTCGGGGGACTCCTCAGGAGGACATGGTGGGTCTAGGGAAGGGGTGCCTGATGATGACATTGAATACACGTTGGCAGCTGCTATGCCAGTACCCTGAGCCTGGGTGAGAGAGTGTCCTATGGCCACTTGCTGATGACAATGCACCACGACCACGACCAGCACTGTTGTCTCTAGACACAGAGCCTGCTTGCCCTGTTTTCTTGGCTCGTGACTGTCTGCCTCTCCTTGTTGGTCTTCCAGACATTGTAATGGGTAGTGTATATTGTGCTGGAGTCACACAGCACACACACACCAACTCCTGCAGATGGCTGCCTTAGATGACAACTGGGCAGAAGGGCAGATACAGGGTGAGGTGGTTTAGTGTGCTGTGCTATACTCACACAGCACACACACACGAACTCCTGCAGATGGCTGCCTTAGAAGACAACAGGGCAGAAGGGCAGATACAGGGTAAGGTGGTTTAGTGTGCTACTGCTGTGCTATACTCACACAGCACGCACACACACACACACTAACTCCTGCAGATGGCTGGATTGGTAGAGATTGAGAACAGCACTGAGAAGAATAAACTATCCCTGCCTATTGTTCCTCTTTCCCTACACTATTCCCCACACATAAATGAATCACAAGCAGATATAGTGTGAACACCGTACAGTGCATTCTGTCACTGACACTGTTCCTAACGCCGGAACACACTACACGAGGCCGCTGGCACGGCGGCCTTATATAGTGTGGGGCGTGTACTAAACCCCCTGAGCTATAATTGGCCACAGGCATCTTGCCTGTGGCCAATTATTGCTCTCCTCGCCGCTGGCTCTGATTGGCCAAGAATGCGGGGTCACAGTGCATGCTTGGCCAATCATCAGCCAGCAATGCACTGCGACTGGCGCAGTGCATTGTGGACCGTTCGCATCACACAAATTTGATGCGAACGGCCCTCAGAGTTCTGGTTTCGACGAGTGGATGAACGGCCGATGTTCGATTCGAACATGACAAAAATAAAAATAAATCTAAAAAGAAATAAAATAAAATGCAAATTAGTATAAACCGGAAACCCGCTGTATGCAGGATACACTGGCAGGGGTCCTAATGCCCTCAACCCATCGAAAAACGACTCTTGGCGACCTATAGATGCAATCAACTAAGCCACAAATCGCGTTTCACTGTGCCACAACTGTGACACTCAGACCGGAAATGCGGTATAACTATGCCCAGGGATCATAATCTTAAAAGACATGTAGAGCACCATCTGGTGGTCTCTTCCTGGTCCTACAAACATAGGACTCATGCTAGCAAACAGGGAACAATCTAAATGATGTTAACATTAAATGGACACATCAGAAGTAACCTAATGAAAACCCGCTGTATGCGGTATGCACTGGCAGGGGTCTTAATGCCCTCAACCAATCGAACAGCGGCCCTTGGCAACTATAAATGCAATCCACTGAGCCACAAATCGCATTTCGGTGTGCCACAGCTGTGACACTCAGACCGCAAATGCAGTGTAACTATGACCAGGGATCATGGTCTTAAACATGTAAAACACCATCTAGTGGTCTCTTCCCGGTACTGCCAACATGAAATATAAAACTCATGCTAGCAGACAGGGAACAATCTAAGTGATGTTAACGGCATTAAATAGACAGATTAGGAGTAACCTAATGAAATGTGATCATGAATATAAATCAGTGGTTAATGAGTATAGTCTCATATTTATACCAAACCAAACTTTGATAATATCTCTAAAAATCTTGGCAGCTTATAGCCACAAGTCCAAAAGATGCATGGGTTTGGTCCCAGTCAGAGTGGGACAGAAGTGAGTTGGATTAGAGTGGATGGAGTTAAGGTATCGCAACCGTTGGTGGTGAGAAGACAAAGACAGGGATCATGTGAAGAAAAAATTCTTCAAACAAACCCTGGTTATTACATATTATATAGTTCCCTCACAAACTCAGAGCGATTAGTAAGGCATCCACTATTATTCCAAATGCAGATTAAGTACCACCCCCAATAAGTAATATCCTGGTACCACATATTGTTTGAAAAACCCTGCTATCTGCTTTTCATGTGTGTCTTTAAAAATGCTGGTATGTGCTAACTGAAGGGAGGAAGTCAGGTGCCTATTGTTTACTTCCGGTCTCGGCCGAAAACCGGAAGTTCCTTCATCTCTATGCGGTTTTTACCAAACTTTCATGTGAGTGGATATTTTTATTAATAAAATAGTTTTTTAATGATACCACACATTGGAGCGCTTTTATCTTTTGTATGACACCTTTGAGCTGGGAGTGCCTTTTTACCCTAATTGGAGCGCAGTTGGATATGGGGACCAGAGTATAAAGCATGAGAGCCCATAGGAACCTATAGGAAGGCGTTATTATGCACAAGAGGCTGTCTGCTCTACTAGGCCTGTAGGGGCCTGAACTAGAGGTGAGAGGCTGGGGGAAATAGTGGGGTGAACCCCTGAAAAAAGCACAAAGCACTTTTTCGATTGCATGGATCAACACTGAACTTTGATACACAGAGTTATTTGGAATTGTTTTTTGCACATGTTAAGAAGAATTATCATTATTTTAAACACGTACTGTGTGGGTATTTTTACCCCTTCACCTGTTTTTGCGATTTGCACAACAAGCTGGGACTTGTAGTTCACCATTTATTTTTTCATATTTTTTGCCGTTCATTGAGGACCCTCTTTTCCAGTGATTGAGTTCTTATACTTGATTTCTTTCTAATTATTTTTGAGAACATCTCTGTATGGTCATTTAGTTGCACTATTTGGATCTTTCATAGGTGCTTATACACCTAGACTTTTCTGCACTTATTTATAGTGATTCGTTTCACTTTTCACATCTTTGCACGTTACACAGTGCACTTTATTTTCCTTCATTGGTTCACAGAAGGAAATTTCTTATTATCATCCAATATCTTTTATTGAAGACTTTTTATCACATTTTTGAAGTTTTTATTTTTATCACAACTTTGAAGATTTATTATTATTTTTATCACTATATATGTCACTTTGTATGCACATATATTTTACTCACATCTTTTTATTATCATAGCTTTTTATTGTGGTATAGAATAAGAAGTTGGTATTGCATGTTTTATATGCTGTTTTTATATATTATTTTTTAAAGCCGATTGTATCCTACTTGAAGGTTACCCATCTTTTGGAAAATACGTTTATCATAGACCACTTACCACTTACCTAGTGGTTAGCGCCACATACCCCCATTTAACATATGTGCTAACTGAACTCTCTCCACCCAAAAACTGAAACCCTGCTATCTGCTTTTTATCTGTCTTTAAAAATGCTGGTATGTTATTTTTGCTCAACAGTCTATAATATCCCCAAAAAATATATAAAAAACATATTTTTTTCCTCAGTTTAGACCGATACGTATTCTTCTACATATTTTTGGTAAAAAAAAATCGCAATTAGCGATTATTGATTGGTTTGCGCAAAAGTTATAGCGTTTACAAAATAGGGGATAGTTTTATAGCATTTTTACTAGTAATGGCGGCGATCAGCCATTTTTTATTGTGAATGCGACATTATGGCGGACACATCGGACATTTTTGACACATTTTTGGGACCATTGTCATTTATACAGAAATCAGTGCTATTTAAATGCACTGATTCCTATGTAAATGACACTGGCAGTGAAGGAGTTAACCACTAGGGGGCAGGGAGGAGTTAGTGTGACGTGTGTGTTTTTTTACAGTAGGGGGCGTGGCTGACGTCTGACGTCACTGATCGGCTTTCCCGATGACAGGGAACAGCCGATCAGTGACAGGCAGTGTAGGAAGCACGGGGATAGGTTTGTTTACACAGACCTCTCCCCGTTCAGCTCTGTGACCCGATTGCGGGACACCAGTGGCAATCGGGTCCGCTTGTCACGTACCTGGTGGTGTGAGCCCAATATTGCAGAGAGAGACCTCCCTTGCGTCTCCCACTCCTGGTTCCCGGGTGACAGGAGACCCAGAAGTGAGGAGGAGCACGGGTGCCTGGCAGGATCAACAGACCGGTGGAGTGACACAGGGTCAACTCAGCGGACAAGGTGGGTGATCTGGATAGCAGAGTAGATCGGATCTGGACAGGTAAGCTGGTTCAGTCTAGCAGGCAGGATAGCAGAGCAGGCCGGGTCTGGATGGACCGGCAGGATCAGCACAGCGGACTGGATAGCAGAGCAGGCTAAAACTGGACAGGTAAGCTGGTTCAGCAAGCAAACAGGATAGCAGAGCAGGCTGGGTCTGGATGGACAGCTCAGCAGACTGGATAGCAGAGCAGGCTGGAACTGGACAGGTAAGCTGGTTCAGCAAGCAAACAGGATAGCATAGCAGGCTGGGTCTGGATAGACAGCTTAGCAGACTGGATAGCAGAGCAGGCTGGGTCTGGATGGACAGCTTAGCAGACTGGATAGCAGAGCAGGCCGGATCTGGACAGGTAAGCTGGTTCAGCAAGCAAACAGGATAGCATAGCAGGCTGGGTCTGGATAGACAGCTTAGCAGACTGGATAGCAGAGCAGGCTGGGTCTGGATGGACAGCTTAGCAGACTGGATAGCAGAGCAGGCCGGATCTGGACAGGTAAGCTGGTTCAGCAAGCAAACAGGATAGCAGAGCAGGCTGGGCCTGGATAGACAGCTTAGCAGACTGGATAGCAGAGCAGGCTGGGTCTGGATGGACAGCTTAGCAGACTGGATAGCAGAGCAGGCCGGATCGGGACAGGTAAGCTGGTTCAACACAGGAAACAGAACTTCAGAACGGACTGGATCAATACAGGTGATCAGGTTCAACACAGGAAACAGGACTTCAGGACAGACTGGATCAATGCAGGTGATCAGGTTCAACACAGGAAACAGGACTTCAGAACAGACTGGATCAATGCAGGTGATCAGGTTCATCAGAACAGGCCGGGTCAGGAATCAGGCTGGCAGCAAAGTAAAAGGGGATGAAGCAGAAGAGTGGTCACAACAAGCCAAGGTCGGGTACAGGCAGATAGCTGAATAGTCACAGGTAGGCCGGGTCAAACAGGGCAGAGGTATCAGGATCAGGTTACATACACCACAACGCTGTAGAGCAGACAGCGGGGACCGTCTGCTCAGGCCAGGTTTAAATAGGCTTACCTGGCGCCAACAAGAGCGCACACATGCACGCGCCCCAGCGCGCATGCGCAGTGGCGCCTGTGGGCCAGGACGGCCAGGGTTCAGGTTTCTGGCAGGATCTTCATGACATTGCCCCCCTCCTAGGGGCAACCTCCGGGTGCCCCTCTGGGCAAACCTCTCAGGATGGGCTCTCTTAAAGGCTTGAACTAGACTCTTAGCGTGGATATTGCACTCGGGCTCCCAAGAATTCTCTTCAGGACCGTAGCCCTTCCATTTTATCAAGAACTGATTCTGATTCCTCCTTCTCCTGAAATTTAGGATGGCTTCCACTTCGAACTCCTCTTCACCATCTACTAGAACTGGATCCGGGGGTATCGTTCTCCTGTTGGGAAAGGGATTGGGAGTGGAGGGTTTCAGCAGGGAAACGTGGAAAACCGGGTGGACCCTGAGAGAATCTGGGAGTTCCAACTCATAGGCCACTTCATTTATCTTCCGTTTGACTGGAAAAGGTCCCAAGAACTTGGGGCCCAGTTTTTTTGAGGGACAAATTTAAGGTAGAAAGCCACACTGCGTCACCTGGTGCCAGTACCAGCTCCCCTCGCCTCTTCCTGTCAAAAACTGTTTTATTATGTTCCTGGGTCTGGGCCATGGTGTCCTGCAGGATTTGGTTATTGGAAGCAAAGAAGTCAATCTTTTTCTGAACCGCGGGCACGGTACATTCAGGGAGAGAATTGGGCAGAAATGAAGGGTGGAAGCCATAGTTGGCGAAGAAGGGCATCTGTTGGGTAGCAGAGTGGATGGCATTGTTATATGCGAATTCGGCAACTGGTAGATCCAATCATCCTGCGTGAAGGAGGAGAAGCACCGTAGATATTGCTCCAAGGTCTGGTTGGTCCTCTTGGTTTGCCCATTGGACTGAGGGTGATAGGCGGATGAGAATGACTGCTCAATATTAAGGGCCTTACAGAGCGATTTCCAGAACCGAGAGGTGAACTGCACCCCTCGGTCGGAAACTATGTTGGCTGGTACCCCGTGGAGTCTGATGACTTCTCGGATGAACACCTGTGTGGTTTCTGAAGCAGAAGGGGTGCCCTTCATAGGAACAAAATGTGCCATCTTCGACAGGCGGTCGACTATTACAAAAATCGTGGTGTGGTCCTCTGCTGGGGGCAGCTCCACGATGAAGTCGATGGACAACATCTTCCAGGGACGATCTGGGACTGGTAGGGGCTTGAGTAGACCCCAGACCTTGGTCCTGTAACTCTTGCTCCATATACATATAGTGCATGTATCTACGAACTTCCTGCAGTCCTCCCTCAGCTGAGGCCACCAGAAGGTACGTTGTACCAATTCAGTGGTCTTGGTGACACCGAAGTGTCCGGCAAGTTTATGATCATGGCACAATTCCAGGACGGTTACCCGTAGATCCTCGGGAATGAAAATGTTATCTTCATGCCATAGCAGGCCATCTTTGGTTGGCAACTCAGTTCCGGGAGTGGATATGAGGCCACTGGAGTCCCGCCTGAGCTGGGAAAGCAAATCTTCCTGTAGCAGAAGAAAATTTCCAGGGGCAAGGATCGTGTCCGGAGGGGAATCATCCTGGGATTTGTGGTACATACGTGACAGAGCGTCCGGCCTCGCATTTTTGGAACCCGGACGATAGGTCACGTGGAAAGTAAAACGAGAGAAAAATAAGGCCCATCGGGCTTGTCTAGGTTACAACCTCTTGGCAGTCTTCAGGTACTCTAGCTTCTTGTGATCCGTGAAGATCAAGATTGGGTGAGTAGCCCCCTCCAGTGGGTAGCGCCACTCCTCAAGGGCGTTTTTTATCGCCAGCAATTCCCGATCTCCCACATCGTAGTTCTTCTCGGCCGGAGACAGTTTACGCGAGAAGAAGGCTACGGGTGAAGCAGAGCCTTGGTGCCCTGTCTCTGGGATAGGATTGCTCCCACGGCTATTTCGGATGCGTCCACCTCCAGGACGAAGGGTAAGGAAGAGTCCGGGTGCTTCAGAATAGGAGCGGAGGTAAAGAGCCCCTTGAGGGCCTCAAAGGCCCCTTGGGCTTCAGGGGACCAGTGGAAGCGATTTTTAACTGTAACATTATTTAAGGCACGATAGTCCACGCAGGGTCTAAGGGAGTGGTCCTTCTTTTCCACAAAGAATATCCCTGCACCTGCTGGGGACGTGGAAGGACGGATGAATCCTTTTCTTAGGTTTTCATCGATGTAGTCCTTGAGCTTCCCCTGTTCCACCTCTGTTAGCGGAAAAACCCTACCGAAGGGAATCTTGGCCCCGGGGAGAAGCTCAATGGGGCAGTCGTAAGGCCTGTGGGGTGGTAACACATCTGCCCCCTGTTTACTGAAAACATCCAGATAGGCATGGTAGGCCTCTGGGATGGACTGGCGTAAGCCGGTCTCGGCCTCCAGGCAGAGCAGGGCAGGGGGTTTCACAGGAACAGGGGAACCACAGGACTTCTGGCAGTAGAGAGAGGGAAAGGACACTTCCCCTGTGGCCCAATTGATGGCCGGATTGTGTGCCTGTAGCCAGGGGATGCCCAAGATTACTGGGAACAGAGGAGAGGAGATTATGTCTAATCGCAAAAGTTCCTGGTGTGATCCAGAGATGATCGTAGGTAGTGGGGCAGTCTCCTGGGTCACCGGGCCTGATTTGATGATGGAACTGTCAGCTAAATGGACGGATAGTCCATGGGCCCTTGGAAGAAGGGGAACCTGGTGCCGGGCAGCAAAATCAGAGTCCATAAAGCAACTACAAGCCCCAGAGTCAATGATGGCGGTTGTCCGCATGGTCCTTCCTGGGAGCTGAAAGGAAACAGAGAGGGCAAGATGAGACGAGACCCCGGTCACTGGATCAACATAACTGGACAGCACGCTCGGGAACTTACGGAGCTTAGCCGGGCAGTTCCTGACGTAATGGCCCGGCTCCCCGCAGTAAAGACATAAATTGTTGCCACGGCGTCGTTGGCGTTCTGCTGGGGTGAGAGAAGGCCGCAGGAGTCCCAACTGCATGGGCTCAGATGCAGTAGGGGTAGGTACAGGCCGGGCAGTGGAAGCAGGGCGGAAATGACTAGGGGCCCTGGGGAGCATCCAGGTTGGTCTTGGGGACCCCATGGTTCGCAATTAGAGAGTTCAAAGTCTGGGGGACCCCTACCCTGGCAAGCTCATCTTTGAGAGCATCCGAGAGGCCCATGCGGAAATGGTGACGGAGGGCAGCATCGTTCCAGTCAGTGTCGGCACCCCATCGCCTGAACTCGGCCACATAGTCCTCTGCCGGTCACCGTCCCTGTTGGAGGGAGCGTAAGGCGGCTTCTGCGGTCGTTAAGAGCTGGGGGTCCTCATATAGTTGCGCCATGGCATCAAAGAAGGTGGTAAGACTGGTCAGTGCTGCGTTTTTTTGTTCTAAGTGGCGGTGGGCCCAAATTTGGGGGTCCCCGGTCAGCAGGGCTACCACGATGCCCACTTTAGTGGCCTCTAAGGAAAAGGTCCTTGGCTGTAGAGCAAAATGAAGTTCACATGAGTTGCGGAAAGTTCTAAAGCTGCTACGGGTACCCGAAAACTTCTCCGGAGTGGGAACCTTAGGTTCGGGTGGTAGCATCACCACAGTTGGGGCAGGTGCAGCCCCTATTGGGGGTGTTGCTGGGTATGAAGTCCCTTGGGTACTGGCAGGACTGGACAAGACCAGTACCCGTTCTTCCAGCCGGGTGTACCCTTGTTGCAGGTTCTTCACCGCCTCGGTCAGACCCGCCAGGTGTTGGCATAGCCCCTCCATGGCGGAGGCTCCCTGCTCGGGCTCAGACATGGCTGTCTGCTACTGTCACGTACCTGGTGGTGTGAGCCCAATATTGCAGAGAGAGACCTCCCTTGCGTCTCCCACTCCTGGTTCCCTGGTAGGGTGACAGGAGACCCAGAAGTGAGGAGGAGCACGGGTGCCTAGCAGGATCAACAGACCGGTGGAGTGACACAGGGTCAACTCAGCGGACAAGGTGGGTGATCTGGATAGCAGAGTAGACCGGATCTGGACAGGTAAGCTGGTTCAGTCTAGCAGGCAGGATAGCAAAGCAGGCCGGGTCTGGATGGACCGGCAGGATCAGCACAGCGGACTGGATAGCAGAGCAGGCTGGATCTGGACAGGTAAGCTGGTTCAGCAAGCAAGCAGGATAGCAGAGCAGGCTGGGTCTGGATGGACAGCTCAGCAGACTGGATAGCAGAGCAGGCTGGGTCTGGATGGACAGCTTAGCAGACTGGATAGCAGAGCAGGCCGGATCTGGACAGGTAAGCTGGTTCAGCAAGCAAACAGGATAGCAGAGCAGGCTGGGTCTGGATAGACAGCTTAGCAGACTGGATAGCAGAGCAGGCTGGGTCTGGATGGACAGCTTAGCAGACTGGATAGCAGAGCAGGCCGGATCTGGACAGGTAAGCTGGTTCAGCAAGCAAACAGGATAGCAGAACGGACTGGATCAATACAGGTGATCAGGTTCAACACAGGAAACAGGACTTCAGGACAGACTGGATCAATGCAGGTGATCAGGTTCAACACAGGA
Source organism: Lithobates sylvaticus (assembly GCA_028564925.1). Taxonomy (NCBI): domain Eukaryota; kingdom Metazoa; phylum Chordata; class Amphibia; order Anura; family Ranidae; genus Lithobates; species Lithobates sylvaticus. Next base: position 152,525,928 of record CM053033.1, read on the forward strand.
AACAGGACTTCAGGACAGACTGGATCAATGCAGGTGATCAGGTTCAACACAGGAAACAGGACTTCAGAACAGACTGGATCAATGCAGGTGATCAGGTTCATCAGAACAGGCCGGGTCAGGAATCAGGCTGGCAGCAAAGTACAAGGGGATGAAGCAGAAGAGGGGTCACAACAAGCCAAGGTCGGGTACAGGCGGATAGCTGAATAGTCACAGGTAGGCCGGGTCAAACAGGGCAGAGGTATCAGGATCAGGTTACATACACCACAATGCTGTAGAGCAGACAGCGGGGACCGTCTGCTCAGGCCAGGTTTAAATAGGCTTACCTGGCGCCAACAAGAGCGCGCACCTGTCTCCCTGTGTGCGCGGCCGCACACGTGCACGCGCCCCGGCGTGCATGCGCATACGCAGTGGCGCCTGTGGGCCAGGACGGCCAGGGTTCAGGTTTCTGGCAGGATCTTCATGACACCGCTGGTCCCGCGGCCGCAGTCACGGAGCTCCCGACCGTGTCGCGAGCGCGACCAATGGCTGGGCTCTTAAAGGACCACGTACAGGTACGTGGTTTTGCCCAGCCGTGCCATTCTGCCGACGTATATGTGCAGGAGGCGGTCAGGAAGCGGTTAATAAATATAATAATGTAAAGTCTGCAATTCAACCTAAAAATTTTAAATATAAATAGGAAAAACTAGTAGCGCTAGTGTAAAAAAAAATCTCATACAAATTTCAAAGTACAATAATACAAACGTGAAAATAAATGACTTAATTACAAGTGTATATAAGACACCCAGTGATAGGTGATGCAAAAATAGTCCAATTTAAATGAAGTGAATCAAAGTATATCTTCAAAAACAAATCTTCAATTGGGATCTTCAAAGGATTTTGAATCAACCACCACACCGCGTGCTTGTGACACCACTCCCTCTGAAGAGCAAACTCACCAGCTCACAATGCCTCCCACTCTCGTGTTTGGCTTCAGTCTCTAGACCTGTCCACATTGCAATGCTTTATTATCTCCCTTGTCTTACCCAAAATTATGTCCTGACTTTAGTGCCCTCTTGCTAGTCTGTTTCTGAAGTTAGAATTTTGCCCTGTTAACCAGCCAAGCTTTTTTACCTCCTGAGTGATAATTGAATTCCACCCACACCCCACCCCTATCAGTATAAATATAAGCTTCTTTTGGGGGAAGCTATTGCAGGGTGCACATTTGCAACTGGGGCTCTTTCTCAAAGTGGCGATTTTTATAAGTGGAAGAACTTCTGACTCTGCACTTCAGTAAATGCACAAAACGAAGGGACACAAGAAAATACTTTAAAAAACACCACACAGACATCAGGTGACCTTGTTTACCCCTTTAGCTCTTTCTCCTTGTAACATGCACTCTCTACCACTCCTTTGGACAGCTCTGTTCTCTATCCTTAAACTATCTCTCCTTCACCCCTCTTCTCCTCCACACAGTATATATATATATATATATATATATATATATATATATATATATATATATATATATATATATATATCACCCTTACTTCTGTCCTCTCCTTATTACTGCACCTACCAACTCCTGCTAATTCTAAATCCACACACACTAAAAATCTCCAAGACCCTGGGTCATGTCCCTTCATATAAATCCCACTCCCATATTACCTCCCTCACCCTCCTGCTTCTCCTTACCTCTGGAGATATATCCCCAAACCCTGGGCCTCAATCATTTAACTGTACCCCATGCACCCATCACCCTGCACCCTCTGGCAGCAGCCGCAATCAACACAATTTAGTTCCCATTTCTATTCTAACCAAGACCAGACTACCTTTCTCTTGTGCCCTTTGGAACTCCCGCTCTGTCTGCAACAAACGCACCTCTCTCCATGACCACTTTATCGCCAACTCATTTAACCTACTCGCCATTTCTGAAACCTGGCTCCACGAATCAGACACTGTATCCTCTGCTGCCCTATACCATGGTGGTCTTCTCTGGACTCACTCCCCCAGATCCAATGGACGTAAGGGAGGAGGTGTCGGAATCCTTCTAGCCCAACATAGCACCTTTCAGGTACTTCAGCCACCTCCCTCTCTGTCACTCTCCTCTTTAGAAGCACACTGCATTCGTCTTTTCACTCCAATTTCTCTAAGGATAGCGGTGATCTACAGGCCCCTTGGACCAGTATTAACTTTTCTTGATGACTTCTCTGCCTGGCTACCCTACTTTCTTTCCTCTGAAATCCCCACAATCATTCTTAGGGACTTCAACATCCCTATTAATACTAACACTCCTGCCCCTTCCAAACTTCTCAGCCTAACCTCCTCCTTTGAGCTGAAGCAGTGGATACATGCTCCTACTCACTCCGAAGGCAATATCCTCAACCTCGTTTCTCTCACCTTTGCACTCCATGCAACCTTTCTAACCATCCATTCCCTCTCTCTGATCACCACCTTATTAGTTTCACTCTCTCCCTCTCTTTCACCTCTTCTCCCTCCAACCGACTAAATGTTACCCGCAGAAACCTACGTCATCTCAACCCCTCTCTTCTCTACTCTGCTATCGACAACCTCTATGACAAAATCTCACCCCTATCCTGCACCAACCTAGCCACTTCTGTCTACAACGCTTCACTTATAGCCTCACTGGGCTCACTGGCCCCCCTCACTACACACAGAATCAAGCCCGGACCCCTTCAGCCTTGGCAAACAAATGTTACTAGAAGTCTGAAAAAACATAGTCGTGCTCATAAGCGCATGTGGCGCAAGACCAAGTCTCCGAGAGATTTCAACCAATATAAATCTGCCCTCCAAAAATACAATTCCAGCCTCCTCTCTGCCAAGCAGACATATTTTATCACTCTCATTAGCAACTTATCATCCCGTCCCCGTCAACTCTTCTCTACCTTCAACTCTCTACTTCGTCCTCCACCCGCCAACTCACACATTGGTAATGTCCACCTTACCACCTGCCCTCTGGATCCTGTTCCCTCACAAATGCTACGTTCACCCTCTGGCTCTATGCTACACTCTCTAACCCACATCTTCAATCTCTCCCTCTCTTCTGGTATCTTCCCCAACTCTCTAAAACATGCACTTGTCAGACCCATACTTAAAAAGCCCTCACTGGACCCATCAAATCTTAACAACCTATGCCCCATCTCCTTGCTCCCCTTCTTATCCGAACTCCTTGAACGTCTGGTCTACAACCGACTGAGCGTCCACCTCGCTGATAATAGCCTTCATGATCCCCTTCAGTCTGGATTTCGTCCTCAACACTCCACAGAAACTGCTCTCCTAAAACTAACAAACAATCTATTAACGGCCAAAACCAATCAAAATTATTCTGTACTCCTACTCTTGGACCTCTCTGCTGCCTTTGATATGGTTGACCACCCCTCCTCCTCAAAAAACTCCACACCTTTGGTCTCTGTTCGCTGGTTCTCTTCCTACTTATCCAACCGCATTTTTAGCGTTTCTTACAACTCTACTTCCTCCTCTCCTCTTCCTTTCTCTGTTGGGGTTCCCCAGGGTTCTGTTCTTGGACCTGTCCTTTTTTCAATCTACACCTCCTCCCTGGGTCAACTGATAGCTTCCCATGGCTTCCAATACCACCTCTACGCTGACGACACCCAAATCTATTTCTCTACCCCTCAGCTCACTCCCTCTGTCTCCTCACGTATCACTAATTTCCTATCAGATATATCAGTCTGGATGTCACACCACTTCCTCAAACTCAATCTATCCAAAACCGAACTTCATAATTTTTCCTCCCCCATATGCCCCTTCTTCTGAGCTCTGTCAAAATTGATGGCACAATCATACGCCCATGCCCTCATGCCAAGGTTCTAGGTGTAGTCCTGGACTCTGAACTCTCCTTCAAGCAACACATCTAATCACTGTCCAAATCCTGCCGCCTCAACCTCTGCAACATCTCTCAAAATACGCCCCTTTCTAACCAATGACACAACAAAGCTCTTAATTCACTTGCTGGTCTCTCGCCTCGACTACTGCAACTCCCTTCTCGATGGCTTACCTCTACATAGTCTATCACCTCTTCAATCCATCATGAATGCTGCTACCAGACTCATACACCTTACCAATCGCTCTGTGTCTGCCAGTCCTCTGTCAATTCCTCCACTGGCCTCGGCTCAGCCAAAGAATTAGATTCAAAATACTAACAACTACGTACAAAGCCATGCACAATTTCGCCCCCAGCTACATCACTAGCTTAGTCTCTAAATACCAACCTACTCGTCCTCTTCGTTCCTCTCAAGACCTCCTGCTCTCTAGCTCCCTCATCACCTCCTCCCATGCTCGCCTCCAGGACTTTTCCAAAGCCTTTCCAATCCTATGGAATGCCCTACCCCAATCTGTCCGCCTATCTCCTACTTTATTAGCTTTTAGACGATCCCTGAAAACCCTTCTCTTCAGAGAAGCCTATCCTACCCACACCTAACAACTGTATTTAAATTTTCTCCATCAGCTCATCGCCCACAGTTATTACCTTTTGTTTCAACTTGACCCTCCCTTCTAGATTGTAAGCTCTAACGAGCAGGACCCTCTGATTCCTCCTGTATTGATTTGTATTGTAAGTGTACTGTCTGCCCTCTTGTTGTAAAGCACTGCGCAAACTGTTGGCGCTATATAAATACTGTATAATAATAACAAAAAAGTGGTTATATTGAGACCCTTGTAAAGAAACAATTTCTAAACATCATTCACATCAGGCCTAGTCGTGTAACGCCAATGCATCCAATAACCACACTTGCACATATATTAGAGATCTGTGATACTAGCCTACCTGTTATAATATATATCGCCTCATGAATTATTTATAAAGGTATTCACGTCTGTGTCGACGTTAAGGCCGTAGGGAACATAGGTCTTAAGCCTGTGGATCCAGGCCATCTCCTGCCTCAAAATTTCTCTAACTAGGGATCCCCCTCTCCAATGGGGCCTGTACTTATCAATCCCCATATACAAGGTATTAGAGGGGTCCCTGTTGTGCATTTGGTCATAGTGCCTGGATACCGAATGTTTGCCAAAACCCCTTTTGATGTTACTTATGTTCGTTCAAACGAACACGAAGTGCCCTTTTGGTCCTCCCTATGTATTGCAGGCCACAAGGGCACTGTATGAGGTACACCACTCCCTCAGAGGAGCAAGTGATGAAGGGGTCCACTTCATAAGTTTTAGAGGTACTCGTAGGCACAAACCTACAGATTTTACTGTCTTTGCACTTATTAAGGGTGCAAACTTGACAGTTCTTGCATCTGTAGTATCCTTTGAGGTTCTGGAAAAAACACCTGTTGGTTTTTGGTGGATCCTGTATAGTAGGGTCAATTTTACAGCTCAAGGATGATGCTCCCTTGAAGATAACCCGTGGTTTCTCGGGTAAAGAGGCACCAAGGACTTGATCACTAGTCAGCAAATGTCAATGCTGCTGGATCAGGTTCTTGATGCCCCGATGTTGGACCGAGAATGTTGTGATAAATGTTAAGTTTATTTGGGTTTCCGTTTTAACTGGATTCCGAACAGCCAACAGTGATGATCGATCCTTCTCTCTGGCTGTTTTAACAGCTCTAGAGAGAAAATCCCCATCTTACCCCTTCTCCAAGAATCTATTAGAGATTAGGGTGGCTTGTATATCATAGGTTTCCACCTCGGTGCAGTTACGTCTCAAACGTGTAAACTGTCCTTGGGGTACTCCTTTCAGCCATGGTTCATAATGACAGCTGTCAAGGGAAATGTATGAATTTCGATCTGTGGCCTTAAAGGTCGATGTGATGAACCTATCGTCAATGATCTTAATATTCAAATCGAGGAAATCAGGAAATCAATCTCCTCCTGACTGGCCTCAAAACTAAATTTTATGCCCCTGTCATTGGCATTCAGGGTTGCCATAAATGCCTGTAAATCTGGCTCACAACCATCCCACAGGAGGAGGACGTTATCGATATATCTCGCCCAAAGCGTGATCTCCGGTCTCCTGGGAGCATCAATGACGTCCTCCTCCCATTTGGCCATGAACAGATTGGCCAAGCTGGGGGTGTACTTCGCCCCCAAGGCCACTCCTCTGTCCTGGCGGTAAAACTGGTGATCGAAACAGAAATAGTTGTGGCCTGCCGCATACTTCAGGAGCTCCATGATGAGCTCAATCTGTGCTGCGGCTAAGCCAGATCCTCTCACTAAGTACAGTTTCACCGCTTCCAGACTCAAATTATGAGGAATTATAGTGTACAGCGATGTGACATCCGCTGTCACCAACCACAGACCTCTTTTTGGGGTTATGTTCTCCAACATGTTGATCACCTGTTTAGTGTCCTTGATGTAGGACGGAATGTTCTGTACTAACGGCTGCAAAAAATGGTCAATATATTTGCCCACCTGGGACATCACTTAGTCTATACCACTCACTATAGGACGTCCCGGGGGGCAAGTCTGATTTTTATGCAGTTTGGGGAGATAGTATATCACCGGTGTGCGAGGGGCACAAGGTATCAAAAAGAATCTCTCCTTTTTGTTTAAAATTCCAGCATGGAAACCTCGCTCTACAATCTTTTTGAGGTCTTTTTTGTATTTGACAACCGGGTCTCTACTCAAAACAGTATAGGTCTCGGTGTCATCTACATTTCGGTGCATTTCTTTAAGATAATCGCAGCGATACAATACTGCGATTCCCCCCCCCCTGTCAGCTGGTCTAATTACCAACGCTTTATTATTGCATGACTTTTTTGACTTTCATCAAGTCCAAGTCTCGCAAAACAACATCCCTAAAGACTCTGTTAGATGACAGGGAACCTGGGGGATTGAAAGGGAAGCATTGGAGAGATTAGAATGGTGAAATTCCAATGCTCCTGCTTCTCTCACCCTAACAGGATTACCAAGCATATATCTTTTAATATTTAACTTACGGACGTACTTGTGTACGTCCATAAAGGTCTGAAATTTGCTCATACTTCTTGGAGGAGCAAATTTCAGACCTTTGTCCAATAGCCTCTTTTCTGGGTCTGACAACTCCTGTTTGCTGAGATTAAAGATTCCTGTACCTAGGATCTTTTTCTTTTTTGCAGATTGGGCTCGCCTCCCCCCTCTGCTTCCTCTTTGTTCTACGGGTCTTTTTACACCCCTGTTGTCCCTGTGAAAACCCCAATTCTGATTGGGTCTCTCGGCCATAGGTCTCGAATATTGGGTAGACCTTGGGTTATTATGGCCCTGAGTGTAGTCACTCTGATGGTATGCCCCAGGGTTCCTCCTCAAGCCACCGGAAAGCCAAATTCTGGGGCCGTCAGAATAAAATCTATTGTGGGTTGGGGAGTCAAACTCCTGATTCCCATTACCTCCGCTGTAATAAACTGAATTGGCTTGATCGTAGCCTTGGGTATAACCTGAAGAGCCCTGTCTCGGTATATGGTTATCCCAAGGTCTACGCTGCCCGTCCTGTTGGTATGTTTTTCTATTGTCCTGTCTAGGACCTTTTCTCTGACCTCTCCCATTGGTGATGGGATAGGATTGAGCTGGGATCCTGTTAGGGATCCTAGGTTTGGTTTTGGCTTTATTTTGCGGCGTGGGTCCTCTGGGTGAATAATTAAGATCTCTCCTGGTCTGAGTTGAGGCCAAGTTATCACCAAGAGGCCCCGTCCTAGCACTCTGGGGCAATATGTCTATATCATTTGCTCCCTCCATTTCTAGGGCGAGTTTTCTCTGCCAAGCAAAAACCAAACCAGACTGGTAATCCTCCTTAGCCCTACTGTATTTCTTTTTCTTTTTTAGTTTCTGGTCTCTCTCCTCTTTCTCTAAGGTTTTTAATACGTTTTTGGAACACTCCTTATATTCCTCATTCCCAATAAAAGGAATCAGTTTCTCTTTAATTACCTTGATTTCATCGTCCAGACGTGCCAGTTTCTCACTCCTCCTTTGTACTAAAAATCCTAGGAGGCTGACACCGGAATCATTGAAAAACTTGTACCAACCCTCTAAATCTGGTTCCCCCCTCTGGGGGCTAACTTCCCACCTCAAGCTCCTAGGGATCATTGCCTCCCTAATGTAGGTCTCCAGGAAGGCAATGTCCCATTGGGCATGTATTTCGGAAGTGGTGAGATTCTTAAGTTTAATAAAGATCCCATTCACATCAGAATCTAAAGCCAATGGGATCAAACTAAAGACCCCCGTGGTGTCAACCACTCTCTTGGAACGAAACTCAAAAATATCCATAACGTTAGAACTGAATCTATACCAAAGCAGCAATTAATGAATATAAAACAGAAATGGAAAAAATGGAGGAAGAAACTGCGCTAAGGTCTCAAATACCCAGGTGTATCTACACCAAAACAAAGGTGGACGTTTTGAGGACCAAAAGTCAGCAGCAACTATACCGTGTTATAAAATAACAGCGAAAACAATACAAGAAAACAAAAAAGCTGCTCTTAACCAATAAAGTGCAAAAAGATGGCGAATACACTGAGCAGCCCAACGAATGCCCAAGTTAATTCACCAATCTCCCTGCATCCCAATGGAATAAATATCCAATTAAGCACTCCTCGGTGATAAATTAAATTAATAAGGAATTCACCCAAAGAAATGTGTAAACAAAAGGAACATATACATAATAAATGCCAACAATGTGCTTTAGGAGTGACAAATTAATAGTTGGTCAATACAGTGATAGCTATTAATGGAAAAAATGTAAAGTAGTAGCTCAATAATTGAAGTCCAATGGCTAATATAGTCAATGTAAGACACCCGTGCACTGAAGTAAGTGTCCAAATTAAACATAAAAATCCATTGATCCTGAGATTGAATGCTTCAGAAATATGTGGAGCGTGTAAACCACCACCAAGCTAAGTGAAGTGCCTGCTTACCGGAAAGTTATGATCCCCCGTCACAGAGGATCATAGAGAGCATGTAGCAGGATTGCTGTGAACGGTCTCAAATGGTGCTGCAGTCTTGGGACCCAAATCCCTTTAACGCAAGCTGAATGTTCCTCCAAAGTTCCAGATACTCATATGCGGATATATATCATGTGAAAAAGAGGCTTCCATAGTGCATTACCAAAAGAGATTTATTAAAATATGGAAATAAAATACACTTACATCAAGTAAGAGAAAGTAGAGTCTTAAGTCCGGTGTACCGGCCGGCTAACTTGCACGAGGTGACGTCAGCGCGTCACTCCGCCCTGGGACCAAACCCATGCATCTTTTGGGCTTGTGGCTATAAGCTGCCGAGATTCTTAGAGATATTATCAAAGTTTGGTTTGGTATAAATATGAGACTATACTCATTAACCACTAGAGGGCGATTTATATTCATGATCACATTTTCATTAGGTTACTCCTGATGTTTCCATTTAATGTCGTTAACATCATTTAGATTGTTCCCTGTTTGCTAGCATGAGTCCTATGTTTGTAGGACCAGGAAGAGACCACCAGATGGTGCTCTACATGTCTTTTAAGATTATGATCCCCGGGCATAGTTGTACCGCATTTCCAGTCTAAATGTCGCAGTTGTGGCACACTGAAACGCGATTTGTGGCTTAGTTGATTGCATCTATAGTCGCCAAGAGTCACTGTTCGATGGGTTGAGGGCATTAGGACCCCTGCCAGTGTATCCCGCCGGTTTCTGGTTTATACTAATTTGCATTTTATTTTATTTCTTTTTAGATTTATTTTTATTTTAAACACAATAAAAGTACCATTTCAAACAATTTCTATTACCATTACTAACACAGACCGTCCGCTATGGTTTATAAACCTTTTATGCGGTTGAGTCTTTGCCTCGAATTGCCTTTGGATTCATTGGTGTGTTCAGGCATATATGGTTTTTAAGTTTGTTTTCACACATATCGCAACATTTTATATACTTTTGATTAGTAGTTATCGGCCAACACTCCCATGTCCAAATAAGTAAGGTAGGGTATTCGGCAATTTGCTGGTATCCACTTCCCATGACCCATCATTGGTATATACGGATGCCTTTCTATTGCGACGTGAGATTGATTCCTATTGGTCGCAATTGGGGAGCCGGAGGTTTCGCTTTGCCATTGGTGATGGAGAGATCCAACGCAATTGACGCGACGGCGTCATGACGTTGTTGCGTCATGACGGCAGAACGCAATCGTCGGAAACCGCAAACTCGGAGTGAGGCTTGGTTGGATACTGTGACTATAAGAGAGGTGACGCAGCACGCCGCCCATGTCCCCAGACAACGTCATTTATTACGAAAGGCGTACGGCGGAGCGACGCGCTGACGTCGCTTCGTGCAAGTTAGCCACAGCGTCTAGGAATTCGGGTTTGTCCGCGTGTAACCGTCCGGTACACCGGACTTGAGGCTCTTCTTTCTCTTACTTGACGTAAGTGTATTTTATTTCCATATTTTAATAAATCTCTTTCGGTAATGCACTATGGAAGCCTCTATCTTTTTCACATGATATATATCCGCATATGAGTCTCTGGAACTTTGGAGGAATATTCAGCTCGCGTTAAAGGGATTTGGGTCCTAAGACTGCAGTACCCTTTGAGACCGTTCACAGCAATCCTGCTACATGCTCTCTATGATCCTCTGTGAGGGGGGATCATAGCTTTCCAGTAAGGAGGCACTTCACTTAGCTTGGTGGTGGTTTACACTCTCCACATATTTCTGAAGCATTCAATCTCAGGATCAATGGATTTTTATGTTTAATTTGGACACTTACTTCAGCGCACGGGTGTGCAGGGAGATTGGTGAATTAACTTGGGCATTCGTTGGGCTGCTCAGTGTATACGCCATCTTTTTGCACTTTATTGGTGGAGAAGGTTCTGGAGGTTTTGCACAGACAGGTGTGAAGAATGGCTTGAGCTTACTTGTCTCTTTGGCTTTTGAAGGAGCTGTTAATTGCTTTACTGAGGACTGTTCATGGGCAACCAGAGCAAAAAGTCGATATGGACACAAACATCCCACAACCACCAAAGTTTTCTCTGATCCCAATCACCACGGATACCACTAAAAACATCATCAAAAATCTCAGAGACAGCACATCCTCTATTGACATCATCCCCACAAAACTCCTGAAAGAATGCTCCGACATCCTGGCTCCCACCATAACGCACCTCATAAATCAATTGTTCAAAGAAGGAATTGTTCCAGGCGCCCTCAAACAAGGCATCATCAAACCCCTGCTAAAGAAACTCGACCCCCGGGACCCCAACCACACAGACCGATAACAAGCTTGAACAACATCTCCAAGATTATGGAGAAAGCGGTAGTACAACAGATACAACGCCACCTGGACACACACACACTCCTGGATCCGTTACAATCAGGATTCCGCCCAGGCCATGGGACAGAAACCGCACTCCTGAAGATTTGGGATGATGCCCTCGAAGCAGCGGATGACGGAGAATCATGTCTCCTGGTACTGTTGGACCTCAGTGCAGCGTTTGATACTGTGGACCACAATACTCTACTCATCCGCCTTACAGAAGTAGCAGGAGTCACCGGCTCAGATCAACAATGGTTCGGATCCTTCTTAGGAAATCGCTCTCAGACGGTGAAACTAGGAGCTTTCACCTCTGAAACCCGGGCAATCTCCTGTGGAGTCCCTCAAGGATCACCCTTGTCGCCAGTGCTCTTCAACATCTACATTCGTCCACTCCTCAACATCATCAGAAGATCAGACCTCTGCTTCCACTCGTACGCCGACGACACTCAATTATATTTTCGTATCACCGGACAAAAAGACCATCATCAGCAATTAGGAAAATGCCTCACTATGATAGACGACTGGATGACTACTAGCTCCCTCAAACTTAATGAATCAAAAACAGAACTTCTTATACTACATGCAAATCAGAACCCCCGAACCAAGATCCCTTGGACACCACCCACCATTTTTGGACAGACCATCGCCCCCAGGACCAAGGCCAAGAGTCTCGGAGTCATTTTTGACTCAGAAATGTCAATGGATGCCCAAATAGGAGCAGTAGTCAGTGGATCACACCATCTGCTCCGCCTGCTACGCAGACTCATCCCTTTCATTCCAAAGGAGGACAAAGCAGTGGTAGTTGGAACAGTCATCAATTCTCGACTGGACTACGCTAACTCCCTTTACATAGGATTACCCCAATATCAACTTGCGCGCTTACAACTTATCCAAAACACGGCGGCTAGACTGATAACAGGGAAAAAACCCTGAGAATCCATCTCCCCTTCCCTGAGGAACCTACATTGGCTAAACGTAAGGAATCGGGTCGCAATCAAGACCCTCTGCCTCACCCACAAATGCACACATGGAAACGCTCCGCAATACCTTCGCGAGAAAATAAAACACTACACACCGAATCGCAGTCTTCGATCGGCTAATCAAAATCTTCTCCTCATTCCTAAATCCCGCTACAAATCAAAGGGGGAACGGAGATTCGCTGTCCAGGGACCACGGCTATGGAATGCTCGACCAACCGTCATTCGCATGGAAGAAAACCATCGGGCCTTCAGGAAGAAACTCAAGACCTACCTCTTCTAGAAGCCTGATAACCAAACGCCAATACAGCGCCTTGAGGCGATTCAGTTCGCATTGTAGCGCTATACAAGTTATTCATTCATTCATTCATTCATTCAACATTTACATTCTTCTCCTTCAGTGGTACTTGCTGATTTGCAGGAATAAAGCTTGTTACTAATGACCCATCCGAGGAATTCTTCTTCTTTTTAAAAGTAAATACACTCGGCTTAGACTGCTTAAGAGAGAGTTTGTACCCACCAACCTACGCAGAAAAGAATTCTAACTGCTTCCGGAGATTGTTTTGAGGTAAAGCAGCCATGCTGCTGTCCGGTCCCCGATCCTCCTTTGGTCACATCCCCTCCGCCGTCACCTCACACAGACTCCGCGCCCAATCCATTCAGGAGCCAGAGGTGCACTTTCTAAACGGTATATAAATCTGAAGACAGCAGATATACATGTAAAGCTTATTTAGGGAGATTTGTTTCATCCCTGTGTATCATCTGATGTTCACTTCACTGGGTATATGTGAAGGTTTGCATCCACTTTAAATGATTTAACATCGAGGGGTAGTTTGCCCGAAATAATGAGGGATGTGAAGTTAATTTGATACTTAAATATGTGAGGGTATGTAGGGCTTATTTAAAGGCGAAAGACGATTGCAGCTGGGAAAGGACAGATTCAGGAAGAGTGATAAGGACCTGCAATTTTTGCTGATCCTCCTCCACCTCTAAGCTTGATATTTATGTAAAGCTTTCCAAAATATGACAAACAAATTGGCAGTAAGAAATAATGCCAAATGTCACGATTTCTGCCAGGGTAAGCAACCTTTTGAGCACAACTGTGTGTGTGTGTGTGTGTGTGTGTGTGTGTGTGTATATGTGTGTGTGTATATGTATGTATATATATATATATATATATATATATATATATATATATATATATATATATATATAATGATGGATGGAGTGTATCTGAAGGGCCTACTATACACTTCTCTGCGCCTGATGTAAGATATACAGTTTCCAGAACAACTAGACAGACATTAAGTCAATTAAAAAATATATAGATAAATAAATAAATATATATATATATATATATATATATATATATATATATATATATATATATATATATATATATATATATATATATATATATATATATATATATATATAAAAGCAGCCGTTTAAAAGGTAAAAAATATATGGAATAGATAGTATAAAAAATCAGACTGTATTGTTATGTGAGAGATAATATACTAAAACAGCGCTAAAATGTAGCATAAAAATATCTAGTAACATAAATATTTAAAATAAGTCCTCAATCAAACAATCAGTGAATGAATAAATAAATGAATGATCCTTGGGTGCAGGAATAGTGGTGGGTGAACAGTTCATATAGCAAATCAAAGTGACTTCTTCTGTGGTATATTCAGACACCGTATCATCCCGTGTGATTTTTCACCATGTGAGGCACACTCCCCTTTGGGGTTCAAACTCACCAGAAAACAAGATAAAATACGCCTGTCAGATATTTGTCACCAAGATATTTAGACTGCTTCCACAATTCCTCTGCTAAGACGGGGTTAAAAACCAGCCTGGTATCCTTTCTCAGCATCACCAAGGAAACAACAGCATCAGGGCTCCAGGGAAAATTTATCTCCAAACAAACTCGCCATAGAAACAAATTGAAATGTTGCACGTAGCGTAATTCCGTTTATTAAATAAAAGCATATATCACATTCCCATAAAAAGCCCCAAAAGATTAGCAGCGTACATTTATTTTTCTTTCAGTTATGCATTGACAGTAACTTGCGTTTCAGATGGTAATGAAACAGCTCCTCAGCGTCAGCCCCTGCACTTCCTTTCAGTATGGTGTGTGTCTGTGGAGACACACACTGGACTTCCGGGTAAAGGTATGGCGGCGGTGGAGCGCAAGATGTCACTTCCGGTCAGCGGTCAGCGTCGTGTAGGCCACGCCCTTACGCGTTTCGTCACTTCCGACTTCAACAGAGGGCGTGGCCACACGGCGCTAAGCAGGGCTTTAAATATCCGGCCTCTCGAACCGCAGCCAATCATAGCGCTAGCGTCTCAGCACTTGTTACCATGGCAATGCGGCCTGCGGAATTACGCTATGTGCAACATTTCAATTTGTTTCTATGGCGAGTTTGTTTGGAGATAAATTTTCCCTGGAGCCCTGATGCTGTTGTTTCCTTGGTGATGCTGATTGTCTAAAGAAAGGATACCAGGCTGGTTTTTAACCCCGTCTTAGCAGAGGAATTGTGGAAGCAGTCTAAATATCTTGGTGACAAATATCTGACAGGCGTATTTTATCTTGTTTTCTGGTGAGTTTGAACCCCTAAGGGGAGTGTGCCTCACATGGTGAAAAATCACACGGGATGATACAGTGTCTGAATATACCACAGAAGAAGTCACTTTGATTTGCTATGTGAACTGTTCACCCACCACTATTCCTGCACCCAAGGATCATTCATTTATTTATTTATTCACTGATTGTTTGATTGAGGACTTATTTTAAATATTTATGTTACTAGATATTTTTAATAGTTTTTATGCTACATTTTAGCACTGTTTTAGTATATTATCTCTCACATAACAATACAGTCTGATTTTTTATACTATCTATTCTATATATATATATATATATATATATATATATATATATATATATATATATATATATATATATATATATATATATATATATATATATATATATGTATGTATATGTGTGTTTTTTCAAGCTGTGGAGTGTTTTAAATGGCAAACGCAGCATTTGTTGAAATTGCTAGGGATGCACCGAAATTTCGGCCAAAAATTGTGTATTTCAGCATACTACTAAGGCGCTGATAATTGCGTATGCGCAGTAGCCGCCGGGTGCCAACCATTGCGGGGTGTCATCCTGGTGGCTCAAGGTCCTATCCTTTCGGTCCTTTCCTCCTCTCCCCTCCCCCCCTCCTCTCCCCTCCTCCTCCCCTTGCAGAGCGACAATCTCCCTGTGTCAGGGAGCTGAATTGTCCAGGTGGACGCAGTACCAACATGTACCACCTCCTGTGATAAACGGCACACTGATCCAATGGTGGGACATTGAATCAGTGTGAAGTGATCACAGGAGGCGGGACATTGTTACTGCGGTCCGGGCAATTCAAATCTAGCTCCGTGACACAGCGCGAGATCGCTGCTGTGATCTGGGCACAGGCAAGGCTGCATCCACAGGCACTGGTGGGACTGCATCTTACGGGCACAGGCAGGCTGCATCTGATGGGCACTGGTGAGGCTGCATCCCACAGGCAGGCTGCATCCCACAGGCAGGCTGCATCCCACAGGCAGGCTGCAACCCACGGGCACAGGCAAGGCTGCAACCCACGGGCACAGGCAAGGCTGCATCCCACAGGAACTGGTGAGGCTACATTTGATGGACACTTGTGGGGCTCCATTAATCTCTTGCATCATGTCTGCAGTCTCTGATCCTCTCCTGTGTCATGTCTGCTAGAGGTGCACCAAATGGAAATGTTGCTAATACTATTAGCAGTGTGTTTAAGTAAGAGATTGCAGACACGATACAAGCGATTTTAGAGACTGCAGACTGCATTTTTCTTGAGCTTTTCTTGCACTAAAGGTGCAAATAATGGCCAACAATAAATTCACATTAATTTAAATTGATGGTATTAATTAAAAAGTCAAATGTAATACAATTTATATATAAAAATATACCGTAAATATTTTTAAAAAAACTGTTATTTTCGGTTTCAGCACCAAAATTTCCATTCGGTGCACCCCTAGAAATTGCCCATCTACACAAGCTCAAAAGCAGATGGCAAACTTGTAGCTTTGCATTCAAATTCTAACTTCCTGTTGAATAAGCTCCATTATACCTCACCTTTCTATAGCATAACCTGCTCTGTAGGTTCAGCTACTCCCAGAATGTAGAGGAAGAATCAAGGTAAAATTTAAGCAAATCTGCTTTAAATTCCTATCTGTAACGGTTTAGCTATTTCAATTTTAAGAGCTTTTCATGTTAAATACCGGTACTTTTTATTTTACTTTACTTAAAAATGTGTAACTCTGTTCTGTCTCCAGTACCAGCTTAGACCTGTATGCCAATGTTATCCACTGTCAGAGCCTTCCTGGGGTCCAGACCCGACAAAAGGATATTGACATCTTGATTGTGCGGGAGAATACTGAGGGCGAGTACAGCAGCCTGGAACATGAGGTCAGTTACTTAGACTGGTATCCTGTGTAAAGAGTTTCACTACCACTTTTTACCAGACACCACAGGATGATTGCATGTACTGTTTTGTACAGTGAAGTTAGCTTTTGCATACCTATGTTGGAATGCACTTCTGGAATGGGTCTGGATAAGCCCCCAAGGTACTGCAGTGAGAAAAAAAGGAATGTGCAGCATCTTATAGTGACAACAATATCACTGTCTATTTTTTTCTGTAACTTGAATGCTTTATCTCTGCTATGTTACTTTTCTCTCATAAAATATATGCATATTGTCATCCCATAAGCCTTTTGGGTTACACTGTCACCTATAGTAGGAGGCAAAACAAACTGTAGGCCAGCCCAGGATATAACCCTTCCTACTACCAACATGCCTCAGATTTTTGCTAGTGGGTGTTTTTTTTTTTGTTTTTTTTTTTTAATGCTCACGGACACAGGCATAATATACGTACATAGGTCTAGAGGGATATTTAAAATACACGATTCCGTGTTTTACCTCTATTGCAGCAAGTAGGCTGTGAGATGGGTAGGGGAGGATGAGCACCCCTATCTACCCGTAGGCATGTGATAATAATACTAACAGTGAAAAAAATGGTTTAAGGCTAGATAATCCAATGCCCAGTGCTGAGTGGGAGGAACGGGATAGATATCCAGGTCCTGTGCTCCCATACAGTTTCAAACGTGATCCTATAAGTGACCTACCATCAAGGCTGGTATATTTTAAATTAAAACAAATACATCCTGTGCATTACCATCTAAGTTGTATATGCAATATGTGACAGTTCTGTAAGTGAACCAATACAGCCACTGTGTATATACTAGTGAAACAAAGTGACAAATACCACAAAAATTGCTAATTAAATTTGGCCCATATGGGGCTTCAAAATAAAAGAAATATATATATATATATGGTGAAATAAAAACAAAAAACCAGAGTTATATGTGAAAGTCCAGTCCAAAATAAATTTCCACGGTAAAGTGGCAAAAAGTGTGAATAGTGACTCTGTATCGAATAGCCTTGTAGCAACACTTTGAATGGCAATTCAAAAACGGTGACTTTTGTGCTTCAGGAAATGGCGGTGACTTTGTGCTGTCCCCTCCTGCTCCCTCACTCACCAGATGTAGATACCCCTACAGGGGTGAACAGCTTGCAATTATCAGTATCAGGTGCTTCTCTGGTCCCCCACTAGAAGATATCCTGGCCGGTCAATCCTTTCCAGTAAATCCACCCAGATTTCCTTGATATGATGGGTGGGGAGATCCAGCAGCAATCCCCAAAGGGGATGTTCCTCACAAAAAAAGCAAGAAAGATGGAGGTCCCATGTGTATTACCAGATGGAAAGAATGTGTTTATTAAAAATTAAGGTTTAAAAACAAAGTATACATTTTCTTGTTAAAAACAAAAAAAAACAAAGTATAAAAGAACAGGGTATCATACAGAATACTCCTGTTTCCACCATAACACAATACAGGTTTGTAAGACAACACGAAAAAACGGAGGTGTATAGGGCTGGTTTGTGGCTTGCGCTCCAGCTGCGCACCAAGCGTCTAAGTCCCGCACCGGAAGTGACGTCAGCATGCCTTACGTGTTTCGTCGTCAGACGTTCTCAAAGGCGACGTCATGTCACTCCCCATCATGGGTTATTAAGGCTGCGGAGGTGCAGTAGACCCTAGTGATTGGCCAAACCGGACCAAGTTACGGAATCCCCGCCCACAGGTGTATGCTAAAAGTCTATTATGTCCCTTATGCAGGGAACGGGGAGATTTAGACATATGTAAAGACCCACCATCCCAGTGGGATGCTGTCAATTAAAGTGTGGGGGTAAACATTAGTAGGTAATGGTAAACAAATCTAATTGTCCCTATTAAGAATATATTTATATGGTCATGCATCTCCGCTAACCCTGCACAGGAAGGAGGAAAGATGTCGATTGATTTACAATTTTATGAGGCAATAGACAAATAAGGCAGTTAATTAACAGTGTAATGCGGCATTAGGCAATAAAAATAATAATAATAAACCGGGATAGATGTAAAGAAAGAGTTATTACAATTAGAACCCAATAGACAGTTCTGTGAAGCAATTTATGAGATACGATAAACACTCTATCCAGAGGATCTGTTTATATAGTAGCTGGGAGAGTTGCAACTATCACGGCCATGGGCTAACAAACCCAGGCACTATCATGTAAAACTAAGAGTGGGCATCGCCGGATGGACAAACTGAACTCCAAGCATATGGTCATGCTTGAGTTAGTAGACATATATACATCTGTCCCTTATGTGGATCGGACATTACAAATTTAGTAAGAGAAATTCCGCTTAGATAGCCGAATTTCGGAACACTCTCCGGAGAGCCCATTTGTGTGGTAGCTGGGGGAATTGCAGCCGTCACAAACATGAGCTAACAAACCCAGCTATTAACCTGTAAAACTAAGGGTAAGCATATCGGATAAGCAAACTAAGCTCCAAACATATGATCATACACAAGTTATACGTATGTCCCCTGTGCACAACAGACATACCCAGTTTTGTGATAGGATTTTACTAGGAAGTCGGGAAAATTACATCAGTGTAATGCGGCAATAGACAATAAAAATAACCCAGGTAAGTGTAAGGGAGGAATTATTACAATTAGAACCCAATAAAGTAACCAGTTCTATGACACAATTTATGAGATACGATATACACTCTATCCAGAGGATCCGTTTAAATAGTAGCTGGGAGAGTTGCGATTATCACGGCCATGGGCTAAACAAACCCAGGCACTATCATATAAGACTAAGAGTGGGCATTGCTGGATGGGCAAAATAAACCTCCAGGCGTATGGTCATACTTGAGTTGGTAGACTTATATACATATGTCCCCTATGTGAATCAGACATTACCAGTTATATAAAAGAAATTCCACTTCGATAACCGGATTTCAAAAAGGCCATTTGTGTGGTAGCTGAGGGAATTGCAGCCGTCACAAACATAAGCTAGCAAACCCAGCTATTAACCTGTAAAGCTAAGGGTAAGCATATCGGATGAACAAACTAAGCCCCAAACATATGATCATGCACAGGTTAGTAGGCATCTATACATATGTCCCCTGTGTCAGTTTTATGATAGGATTTTACTAAGAAGTCGGGAAAATTACATCAGCAGGCGTGTTACTGGCAGCCCAGCCACTATCCTGTGAAGCCTAAAATTATACGTAATGATCTGGACGGGATTCCTCTCAGGACTATGACTATACATACACCCATATACACATCCATAAGCATATGTACATGTCCATAAATGTATGCATAAATACGTGTGTGTGTATATATATATATATATATATATATATATATATATATCTCCCCCTCTTCATTATGTAGAACGATCCTAACCGTTGCATTGGTGGATATAAGCTCAAGTTTTAATAACTATTGCTACTATGTACAAGGTGCAGAGTGGGCCCCTTGGGCTATAATATCTCTTGTGCATTGCGAACGGTATCTAACTGATATCTGAGGTTCCCAGAAATGCACATGTCTTCATTTTTACATCCACCTGGAAAAAAATGTGGGAAGGACTAAGGAAATAGGTGTCCAATGTAGGTGTGTCTGAACCCCCTCACCAAACTATAGTAGCAGCTTGAGGCCAGGAGGGTAAAGGACTGCATCTTAAGGGTTAGCTATAAAGCAGTTGAGGTCAATCTCCAGGTTGAGGCCACTAGGGGCAAGGGACCCCAACCTATAGATCCAGCTAGTTTCATTTTGGGAGATGAGAGTGGTCTTGTTACCTCCTCTCCAGTGATCATCTATGTGATCTATTCCATAGAAAATGAGCCCAGATGGATCTCTATGATGGACTTCGTCGAAATGACGCGATAGACTATGTTTAGGGAATCCTTTGCGAATGTTGTTAATATGTTCCCTAATTCTAACAAATAGGGGTCGGGTGGTCCTCCCTATATACTGGAGATGGCATGGGCACTCAATGATGTATGTAACATGAGTGCTTTGGCAAGTGACGAGCTGCTTAATTTGATATTGCCTATGATCTAACGTGGATTTAAAAGATTCCCTTTTTCTCGGTTGTTTCTTGCTAACCCTGCAGGGGAGACATCGCTGGCACCTGTAAAACCCTTTCATTTCAGTGAATATTTTTACTTTCTTCGGAGGATCAATAACATTATGCACTAGACGACTGCGAAGGTTGGGCGCTCTCCTATAGACAAAACTGGGTTTTGCAGGGAGGATTTTGGCCAGGATTCTGTCTTCCTTTAGGATAGGCCAATATTTTTTGATGATCCGTTCTACTGATCTGTATTGGGTATTGAATCCTGTTATGAAAGTTGTTTTCATCTTCTCTACCTGCCCTTTAGGTTTATTCACAAGTAATGTTTGTCTATCCATTTTAGCTATTTCTGATTGTAATTTGACCAGTTTTTCCCGCGCATACCCTTTTTCCTCAAATCTCTTGATTAGGACTGTCGACTGTATGTTAAAATCTTAAATTTTGTCACAATTTCGCCGGATCCTCAGTAGTTGCCCTTTTGGTATATTCCCCTTCCATTTAGGATGGTGACAACTGGTAGAGGGAATATACCTGTTGCGGTCCGTGGTTTTGAAAAAGGTTTTTGTGCATAGCTCTCCTGCTCCCTTATAGATTTCCAAATCTAGATATTCTATCTTATTATGATCCCATTTTGCTGAAAAAGTGAGACCATATCTGTTAGTATTGAGATTATTAAGGAATGCAGTCAGGGTGTCAGGTGTGCCATCCCAGAGTATTAGAAAATCATCGACGATTTGCTAATACTCTGGGATGGCACACCTGACACCCTGACTGCATTCCTTAATAATCTCAATACTAACAGATATGGTCTATAAGGGAGCAGGAGTGCTATGCACAAAAACCTTTTTCAAAACCACGGACCGCAACGGGAATCTCTACCAGTTGTCACCATCCTAAATGGAAGGGGAATATACCAAAAGGGCAACTACTGAGGATCCGGCGAAATTGTGACAAAATTTAAGATTTTAACATACAGTCGACAGTCCTAATCAAGAGATTTGAGGAAAAAGGGTATGCGCGGGAAAAACTGGTCAAATTACAATCAGAAATAGCTAAAATGGATAGACAAACATTACTTGTGAATAAACCTAAAGGGCAGGTAGAGAAGATGAAAACAACTTTCATAACAGGATTCAATACCCAATACAGATCAGTAGAACGGATCATCAAAAAATATTGGCCTATCCTAAAGGAAGACAGAATCCTGGCCAAAATCCTCCCTGCAAAACCCAGTTTTGTCTATAGGAGAGCGCCCAACCTTCGCAGTCATCTAGTGCATAATGTTATTGATCCTCCGAAGAAAGTAAAAATATTCACTGAAATGAAAGGGTTTTACAGGTGCCAGCGATGTCTCCCCTGCAGGGTTAGCAAGAAACAACCGAGAAAAAGGGAATCTTTTAAATCCACGTTAGATCATAGGCAATATCAAATTAAGCAGCTCGTCACTTGCCAAAGCACTCATGTTACATACATCATTGAGTGCCCATGCCATCTCCAGTATATAGGGAGGACCACCCGACCCCTATTTGTTAGATTTAGGGAACATATTAACAACATTCGCAAAGGATTCCCTAAACATAGTCTATCGCGTCATTTCGACGAAGTCCATCATAGAGATCCATCTGGGCTCATTTTCTATGGAATAGATCACATAGATGATCACTGGAGAGGAGGTAACAAGACCACTCTCATCTCCCAAAATTAAACTAGCTGGATCTATAGGTTGGGGTCCCTTGCCCCTAGGGGCCTCAACCTGGAGATTGACCTCAACTGCTTTATAGCTAACCCTTAAGATGCAGTCCTTTACCCTCCTGGCCTCAAGCTGCTACTATAGTTTGGTGAGGGGGTTCAGACACACCTACATTGGACACCTATTTCCTTAGTTCTTCCCACATTTTTTTCCAGGTGGATGTAAAAATGAAGATGTGCATTTCTGGGAACCTCAGATATCAGTTAGATACCGTTCGCAATGCACAAGAGATATTATAGCCCAAGGGGCTCACTCTGCACCTTGTACATAGTAGCAATAGTTATTAAAACTTGAGCTTATATCCACCAATGCAACGGTTAGGATCGTTCTACATAATGAAGAGGGGGAGATATATATATATATATATACGTATTTATGCATACATTTATGGACATGTACATATGCTTATGGATGTGTATATGGGTGTATGTATAGTCATAGTCCTGAGAGGAATCCCGTCCAGATCATTACGTATAATTTTAGGTTTCACAGGATAGTGGCTGGGCTGCCAGTAACACGCCTGCTGATGTAATTTTCCCGACTTCTTAGTAAAATCCTATCATAAAACTGACACAGGGGACATATGTATAGATGCCTACTAACCTGTGCATGATCATATGTTTGGGGCTTAGTTTGTTCATCCGATATGCTTACCCTTAGCTTTACAGGTTAATAGCTGGGTTTGCTAGCTTATGTTTGTGACGGCTGCAATTCCCTCAGCTACCACACAAATGGGCTTTTTGAAATCCGGTTATCGAAGTGGAATTTCTTTTATATAACTGGTAATGTCTGATTCACATAGGGGACATATGTATATAAGTCTACCAACTCAAGTATGAC
Organism: Lithobates sylvaticus; assembly: GCA_028564925.1. Taxonomy (NCBI): domain Eukaryota; kingdom Metazoa; phylum Chordata; class Amphibia; order Anura; family Ranidae; genus Lithobates; species Lithobates sylvaticus. The sequence continues at coordinate 152,549,270 of CM053033.1, forward strand.
CATACGCCTGGAGGTTTATTTTGCCCATCCAGCAATGCCCACTCTTAGTCTTATATGATAGTGCCTGGGTTTGTTTAGCCCATGGCCGTGATAGTCGCAACTCTCCCAGCTACTATTTAAACGGATCCTCTGGATAGAGTGTATATCGTATCTCATAAATTGTGTCATAGAACTGGTTACTTTATTGGGTTCTAATTGTAATAATTCCTCCCTTACACTTACCTGGGTTATTTTTATTGTCTATTGCCGCATTACACTGATGTAATTTTCCCGACTTCCTAGTAAAATCCTATCACAAAACTGGGTATGTCTGTTGTGCACAGGGGACATACGTATAACTTGTGTATGATCATATGTTTGGAGCTTAGTTTGCTTATCCGATATGCTTACCCTTAGTTTTACAGGTTAATAGCTGGGTTTGTTAGCTCATGTTTGTGGCGGCTGCAATTCTCCCAGCTACCACACAAATGGGCTCTCCGGAGAGTGTTCCGAAATTCGGCTATCTAAGCGGAATTTCTCTTACTAAATTTGTAATGTCCGATCCACATAAGGGACAGATGTATATATGTCTACTAACTCAAGCATGACCATATGCTTGGAGTTCAGTTTGTCCATCCGGCGATGCCCACTCTTAGTTTTACATGATAGTGCCTGGGTTTGTTAGCCCATGGCCGTGATAGTTGCAACTCTCCCAGCTACTATATAAACAGATCCTCTGGATAGAGTGTTTATCGTATCTCATAAATTGCTTCACAGAACTGTCTATTGGGTTCTAATTGTAATAACTCTTTCTTTACACCTATCCCGGTTTATTATTATTATTTTTATTGCCTAATGCCGCATTACACTGTTAATTAACTGCCTTATTTGTCTATTGCCTCATAAAATTGTAAACCAATCGACATCTTTCCTCCTTCCTGTGCAGGGTTAGCGGAGATGCATGACCATATAAATATATTCTTAATAGGGACAATTAGATTTGTTTACCATTACCTACTAATGTTTACCCCCACACTTTAATTGACAGCATCCCACTGGGATGGTGGGTCTTTACATATGTCTAAATCTCCCCGTTCCCTGCATAAGGGACATAATAGACTTTTAGCATACACCTGTGGGCGGGGATTCCGTAACTTGGTCCGGTTTGGCCAATCAATAGGGTCTACTGCACCTCCGCAGCCTTAATAACCCATGATGGGGAGTGACATGACGTCGCCTTTGAGAACGTCTGACGACGAAACGCGTAAGGCGTGCTGACGTCACTTCCGGTGCGGGACTTAGAGGCTTGGTGCGCAGCTGGAGCGCAAGCCGCAAACCAGCCCTATACACCTCCGTTTTTTCGTGTTGTCTTACAAACCTGTATTGTGTTATGGTGGAAACAGGAGTATTCTGTATGATACCCTGTTCTTTTATACTTAGTTTTTTTTTTTTTTAACAAGAAAATGTATACTTTGTTTTTAAACCTTAATTTTTAATAAACACATTCTTTCCATCTGGTAATACACATGGGACCTCCATCTTTCTTGCTTTTTTTGTGAGGAACATCCCCTTTGGGGATTGCTGCTGGATCTCCCCACCCATCATATCAAGGAAATCTGGGTGGATTTACTGGAAAGGATTGACCGGCCAGGATATCTTCTAGTGGGGGATCTGAGAAGCACCCGATACTGATAATTGCAAGCTGTTCACCCCTGTAGGGGTATCTACATCTGGTGAGTGAGGGACCAGGAGGGGACAGCACAAAGTCACCGCCATTTCCTGAAGCACAAAAGTCACCGTTTTTGAATTGCCATTCAAAGTGTTGCTACAAGGCTATTCGATACAGAGTCACTATTCACACTTTTTGCCACTTTACCGTGGAAATTTATTTTGGACTGGACTTTCACATATAACTCTGTTTTTTTGTTTTTATTTCACCATATATATATATATATTTCTTTTATTTTGAAGCCCCATATGGGCCAAATTTAATTAGCAATTTTTGTGGTATTTGTCACTTTGTTTCACTAGTATATACACAGTGGCTGTATTGGTTCACTTACAGAACTGTCACATATTGCATATACAACTTAGATGGTAATGCACAGGATGTATTTGTTTTAATTTAAAATATACCAGCCTTGATGGTAGGTCACTTATAGGATCACGTTTGAAACTGTATGGGAGCACAGGACCTGGATATCTATCCCGTTCCTCCCACTCAGCACTGGGCATTGGATTATCTAGCCTTAAACCATTTTTTTCACTGTTAGTATTATTATCACATGCCTGCGGGTAGATAGGGGTGCTCATCCTCCCCTACCCATCTCACAGCCTACTTGCTGCAATAGAGGTAAAACACGGAATCGTGTATTTTAAATATCCCTCTAGACCTATTTAATTAGGCAAAAAGGGAGCGCCAATCGTCCTTTAATTTACACTCTTCATACTAAATTTACCCTCTAGGGGGTCAAATTTTTCTAGACGGGCTGCACACCTTATATTGTTTATTCCTAAGCGCGGAGTTGTCTTCTGGTTTTATAATATACGTACAGATTCATAAAGTGTAGTCTATAGACTCTTTTATGCAGCTGCATACAGCAGCATTAAAAACAGACACAGCGACGTTGAGTTTCATAATTTTAGCTGCATTTAATGGTGTACAATTTTAAATGTTTGTGTGGGCAGAGTTCTGCTTTGGTTGCATAATAGGTAATTCTTGTGGCAGTCAGGAAGGGCGTGAATTTGTTCTGCACCCCACTGTATACAGTATGCCTATGCCCCCTATCCTAAGCTGACTTGTGCACCCCTGTACAAAGCTGCACCTCGCTCAAATCCCAATAGCTTGTAAACATATATAATGCATCAGGTACTAAATGGGTGTGACCGCATCTTAACACTAGAAATACTGGATAAACCCCTCTGCACACTGCTATATATCCTTTCTAACAAACTTTGCAATGAAGAAAAAAAAAATCTTTTAGTTCACACATATTGCAATACACCTTTCCAACTGCGTCAAAGTAATCCCTCTATAGCCAGTCCCTAACCTGATGTGCCAAATGCTACAATGGATATAGGGGGTTATTTACAAAAGGCAAATCCACTTTGCACTGCAAGTTAAAATGCTGTTTTTTTTTTTTTCCTTGCATATCCCCCTCAAATCTACAGTGACTATACTTTCAAGTGCACTTTCAGTACATTTTCAAGTGCACTGCAGTGCAAAGTGGATTTTCCTTTTATTAAATAACCCCCATAGTGTCAATATGGGGCAAATGGACAGGAGGAGAGCTACAGGGTCAGGCATGGCCACTGACCTGCAATGCAGAGCTCCCCCAAAAAATGGCTAAGCATTGGGTTCCTGGGTCGACCTCTCCCTAAGGGTAAGTCTCACCGCAAAATGGTGATTCACGTTCTTAACTACAAGGGCAGCGATTCCATTCTCAGAGTTGCTTGTTTAAAGGGAAGCCTTTGAATCATAAATGCAGTGGTGTCGCTTATTCCAACCTCAGAGCGAAATACCAGCATGTCAAGCAAAAGCTGTGGGATCATGGCATCCAATATTCCATGCTTTTCCTGCCACTTGTTGCTTGTCAGGGGCAGGTCAAATTTTTTCAGTCTCTGCAAAATGCTTTGTCCTGGTTGGAATCTCTGCCGCAACCTGCTCAGGCACCTGCTTGAGTTGCTCTGTTTATTTCATCTTCGTTTTCTTCGGCTTTGAAGCATTGGTACATCTCCACTCATGGACGTGGGCGATCTGTGTCTTGCCTGTGGGAGAGTCTGGGGCCTTCTTTCCCCCCTCTTTGGCTGGAGCTGCCAAAGTGTAGAATATTGGTTCTCTCTGTTCTAGACATTGAAGTCGTTTTCTTTTTGTTAAGAATTGTCATGTTCCACGTGCATGTCTTAAGTTTAGGGATCAAGCCCGCTTTGTTTTGTTGGAGTTGGGCAGGGATTTTGTTGCATCTTTATGCGGATGGCGCGTTGCTGTATCTGGATGTTATTGAGACTGTTTAACACTCTCTGATGCAGGTGCGGAAGGAGTTTGGGGAGGTTTCAAGTCTCTTGCCTTTCCCATTGGCCCTATCCTGTCATATGAATATCTAAATTGATCTAAATTACAGATGGCTCAGTCTTCTCGCTACATGGGCGTCAAAATTCATAATGATATTTTTACAAATTTGAGGCCCTTAATATCACCCCTATAATTGTGCAGATGGTTGCTAAGCCTCGTACTTGGTCATCTTTGCCACTCAATTTGGTCATATCAACCTTTTTTAAGATGATCTTTTTGCCAAAATGTTTTTTGTTTTTCTTTAGAGCAGCCCCAGTTTTTCAGCCCCAAAAAGTTTTTCAATATATTGAATCCAACTTGGCCTTCCTTTGGAATGGGGCTCAACCACATATTGGCAGGTTCTCCATACAGGCCCCTAAATTGGATGGAGACCTAACCTGCCCCAACCTACCAAATTACTTCATTGCGTCTCAGCTTACTTTTGTCTATGACTGGCTTCACTCTGCTTTCCCGTGCCCCCCGTACCATTCTTCTGTCTGCCTTTTTTATGGTCCTATCACTTCTTTGAAAGATGAATTGCACAGGTCTGTAGGTTCTTGATGCTCTCGTTACTCTGTGGATGTGTGTTTTATGACTTGGTGTGAGGGAGGGAAATCTCCTCATCAACTCTGGGGGTGTCACCTCATGTCCCCTTGTGGTCTAACCCAAATTTCCCTGAGCTCTACGGTCACCCTAACTTGACCTGGTGGAGTCGCCACGGTATTGCCCATTTTGCTCATGTTTTTAAGAATAACATTATTTCCTTTTGCGAACTTGAAGGGTTGTCATGGTGTGGATACGTTTTTTTTAAATCGCTCTTGTTTCGTCATGCCATCCGGACGCAGTTTGGGACTTTGACTCTAGAGCTCACAGAATCTCTACTGGAAGAACTGTTATCCTATCCATAACTCGCCAGGTTGGTGACTACTTTCTACTGTCGCCTTCAGGTGGATCTTTTCCACATGTTTTGGGTTTGTGCCATATTGTTCGTCTTTTGGCAAGATCTATTTATTTTCTTTGAGAACACCTTTGCCTCAGGCCCTGGAAGTGGACTATTGGTTATTTTGAATTACATTGTTCCTCAGACTCATCGCATTCTGCTTCGAATGCTTTTGTTTTATGCAAGTGAATTGATTGTTACACTGGAAAGGATGCTGTTCCACCCTCAGTACAACAGTTCTATCGTTTTAGTAAATGCTGATCTGCCTAAGTTTAAATTAAGATATATATAGGTCAGCATGCCCTAAGAAGTTTACTAAGATGATTGTTTTGGGGGAAGGTTTCTTTGTCCCAGTCAGCCTAAATGCTAATGTACTAATTTTGTTCGTATTTGCTTCTATGGCTTGAAACTCTGTCCAGGTTACTTATTTGACTATTTACTAGGGGTGCAACGGATCAAAAAACTCACGGATCGGATCGATCCTCGGATCGATCCTCGGTTCAGAGTCACGGATCGGATCATTTTTCGGATCAGCAAATAATAATTGAATTTGCAAAAACCTGTGAAAATTCCGCACCATATAGTCCCCACTGTAATATCCACGTCATCTCCCCCACTGTAATATCCACGTCATCTCCCCCACTGTAATATCCACATCCTCTCCCCCACTGTAATATCCACATCCTCTCCCCCACTGTAATATTGTCTGAGTATCGCAGAGTATTGGCAGGGTATCGCAGAGTATCGCAGAGTATTGGCTGGGTAATGCAGAGTATCGCAGAGTATTGACTGGGTAATGCAGAGTATCGGCTGGGTAATGCAGAGTATCGCAGAGTATTGGCTGGGTAATGCAGAGTATCGCAGAGTATTGGCTGGGTAATGTAGAGTATATGCTGGGTAATGTATAGTATATGCTGGGTAATGCAGGGTGTATTTGCTGGGTAATGCAGAGTAATGCAGAGTATATGCTGGGTAATGCAGGGTATATGCTGGGTAATGCAGGGTATTGGCTGGGTAATGCAGGGTATTGGCTGGGTAATGCAGGGTATTGGCTGGGTAATGCAGGGTTTGTTTACAAGTGATCGCTCCGTCATTTGACGGAGCGATCACATTGTAAACAGTGGCCGGGTGTAACAAGATGGCCGCCACTCCGGAGCTAGGCCAAAGCCGCGGCCTTTCCTAAGGCCGCCGGGTGTACCAAGATGTCCGCGGCCGCTCCGGAGCTAGGCCGAAGCCGCGGCCTTTCCTAAGGCCAAGGCCGCGGATCGCGGGGTGTGCCGATCCGAACGGGGTGACCCGTTCGGATCACGGATCCGCGATCGGCGGTTGCACCCCTACTATTTACTGTGTATGTACATGGGGATTGTGGCGCAGGTATGTGTGTGTATGAATGTGTTCTGGGGTTTTGGCACGTGTATCTCCCTGGATATTGGTACTGTCACCCATGTGTTTGAGGGCTATGTGCAGTCCTTGGGATTTATAATGCCCATGTATATCTTGGGTGCTTTACTTCTACTTAGCTTTTTATGCAAATGTTGTAACTTTTTGTTTATTGCTATTGTTATAAATTTTCATTCTGTGCGTTTATGTAAAAAAATACCTTTCATAAAAAAGACTTGACATCCGAATGTGGCGTCCTAACCCAGTGTGATGACGTCACCGCCCCCCTGATACGTTGTGCTGAGATTGGCTTTCTCAAATGCCCAGATGAACAAAAATGTCTGATATTAAACTCACGGGGAAGTGGAGTCATGACATTGTTCAGTTTTTAGACTTGAAGATCTTCAAAAACAGATATATCTCTACTCGAAGTTGCCATTATCCGGGATGGATTAAGGCTATACCCAAAGGACAATTTGTACAAATTAAATGTAATTGTGATAACAATTTTATAGTTCAAACTGATATGTTAATACAGAGATTTTTAGAGAGGGTATATAAAACGGGACCTGATAAAGGCTAGAGATTAAGTAGGTTAACCAAATAGAGGTGAATTACTCCAACAGTAATCAAGAGGAGATAGAAGAAGCAACTTAGCCTTTTTTTTATTTTACTTTTTATTGAAGGGTATATCTACAACCATAAAGACACATAGTTACGTAGTACGTGAGGTTGAAAAAAGACACAAGTCCATCAAGTTCAACCTATGCAGCAGATACAGTTAGAGGGTAACTTTGAAAGAACATGCAATCAGTTGTTAACATCATTATCTCAACCAATACTCCAAGATAAGCTATATGCCTGGGCCCCTCCATTTAGTCTGCATTGGAGGCAGTCTCACTTTTGTGTATTACTGGGTTCTGCACACACCACTCCAAAGTTTTGAGCACAGGGCATTCCCAGAAGATGTGCAGGATAGATAGTTCCCTGGTGAAGGCCGCAGCGCCAACAGCAGTCCGTTTGGGGAATATCTTTGCCAGGACTGATAGGGGTTCTATACCATTGTGTAGTTATTTTGTATGTGGTCTCCTGATATTTGCTACATAGAGCAGACTTCTGTGCAAAGAAGAGTATGCATTCCTTTTGGGGTTCCGAAAATGTAACTCCCAAGTCCCTCTCCAATTTTGCCAGGTACAGGGGATCCTTATCGGAATGGAGTTCCAGCAAAGATTTGTAGGCGGTAGAGAGAAAGCCCCGAATCGGGCCCTCCCCCAGACAAAGTTCCTCAAAAGAGTGAAGTTTTTGGATAAATAGCGCTGGTTTAGGAAGTGAGCCAATAAAGTGTGAGAGCTGATTAATCCTCCAATGATCTAATGTTGGAGGAGCTCGTCCAAAGAGCACAGTCTCTGCAGGGAACCAGCCAGAAGACTGTAAAAACTGGGAAGCCCTCAGAAGCCCCTGTGGGGCTTGCGAATGGAAAGTTGGGTCAGTGAGGCTGGGTTTGAACCCTGGATGTCCAACAAGTGGTTTCATTGGGGAAGGGAAATTGCTCAGTGAAGATAGACAAAAGAATCTATCCATTTCCGCTAGAGTAGGGCCAATCAAAGGATGAGCTGTCAGATGGTTAGTGTGGATTTTCTCTGCCCATGGTAAACCAGCGAGTGGCGGATGGGCAGCTTTCTGTTCCAGTATTACCCACGATTTTGTGTCGCTATGTCTGCACCAGTGAACAACCCTGGCCATATGTGTCGCTGTGTGATACAGAGCAGGATCTGGGAATCCAATACTGCCTCTGAGCTTGGGTCTTAACAACAACATTCTGCCAAGGCGTGGATGTTTACCTCGCCAGATGAATTTAATAAATGCTGATCGAACCGCGTGAAAATAAGACTGGAATATTTTGATAGGCAGTGTTTGTACAGGAGTTTGGGCATCACATTTATCTTAAGAACATTACAGTGACCGAACCATGACAAGGCCAAAGGGTCCCATTTTTTGAGATTCGCAGTTAACGTCGATAGAAATATGGTAGTTGAGGGGAATAATGTCTTTCGGGTTTGCAGGAATTTTTGTTCCCAAGTATTGTATCGAGCACGTTGCCCATTTACATGGTAGAAAAAGGGGCGCAGGCTCACCACTGTAGAGTCCGGCAGGGAGACATTCAATGCCTCTGATTTTTGTAGGTTGACCTTAAACTTGGTGCACCGTACCTTCTCAGCTCCTGAAGCAGAGAAGGCAAGGAGATGAGGGGTTCAGTTATATAGAATAAGAGGTCGTCGGCGTAAGCTGCCACTTTGTGTTGGTGTGGGCCGGCTTGAATGCCTCTAATAGACAGGTTACCTCTGATGTGGTGCAGAAAAGGCTCCAGGGAAAGAACAAACAGCAAAGGGGACAGGGGGCAGCCCTGTCTAGTGCCGTTTGAGATTGAGAAAGAGGCGGAGTTGTGGCCATTTACCCGTATCGTAGCTGTGGGGTTTTTGTAGAGTGCTGCTATCCAGGACAGGATGGGGTCAGGCATTCCTACAAATTTAAGTGTTTCCCTGAGCAAGACCCAGTCCACCCTGTCAAATGCTTTCTCGGCGTCTGTAGACAAGGGTAGAAGGGGAATGTGGGATCTTTTTGCTTTTGCTAGGACGTCCAGTGTCCGGATAATGTTGTCCCTGGCTTCTCTGTTCTGGATGAAGCCGACTTGGTCTGCAGCAACTAAACATTGCATCAAGACATTTTTTTTTTTTTCCACTTCAGCGATATCCAAGAGACTGTTATTCAGTTTCACATTCATTTGTATCTCTCGTTGTAGTTCACATCATTGTGGAATTTTATTGCATATATAACTACAAAAAATTTAATCCATAAGGTTTGCCTTGTCTCATATTTATTGTTATTATCTCTATATTTTAATAATCTTGCCTGTACATTTTTGCTCCCACCCTCCCCTACTACCCTCCCTATTTTCCAATTACCTCTCATCATTTTCCTTCCATATCAAATTATTTTATATCTCTCTATCTTATATTATAGTTTCGACATATTTCCACGTCTGCTTGAACTTCTGCCATTTTTCCCATTTATTCAGATCTTCGTCGCCGTCATCCTTTCCATTATATCTCAGTTTTTCAAGGTGGTAGATTTCTTCCACTTTTAGGGCCCATTCTCTTTTAGTTGGTGCTTCTTCCTGCTGCCACTTTTTCGGAATTAGTCCCTTAGCTGCATTTAGCATTTGAGGGATCAATGTTTTGGTATAATGCTTGATTGGATCATCCGTTCCATGGAATAAGCAAATCCAAGGGTCCTCTTTTATGCTTACATCAGTAATATCTTTTATAAGACCCAGGACCTCTCTCCAAAATATATTTATTTTTGGGCACTCCCACCAAATATGGGCCATCGTGCCCCGTTTTTTGCACCCCCTCCAGCAGTATAGTGAATTATCTGGGTGAAGTTTATTGAGTCTATCAGGTGTCATATACCATCTGGAGAGACATTTGTAGTTCATCTCTGCTGTCATAGTGTCAGTTGCTGAGTTGTGAGTTAGTTTCATAATCTTTTTAATTTTGTGAATATAATCCTGTGATTCTAATTCCACTCCCCATTTTAATAAGAAGGGCGGTACCTCTAGCTGTTCCTCTGCCAAAAATGCTTTGTATAGTTGAGATATTATTTTTTTTGTCCCAATTTGAACACAGATTTTTTCTAATGCTGTGTATTTTTCTTTTGTTCTAATCGGTTGGGGCAGACTCCTTATGAAGTGGGTCAGCTGTAAGTACCGCCATTCGTTTATTTTTATTTGTGTCACATTATGTTTTATTTCCCCCAGTGTCTTTATTTTTCCTTTATCTATTATATCTTTTAATTGCGTGTATTCCCCTATCCACTGACCCCCTACGTGCTTTTTCCCTGGTGGGAAGTAATCGCTATCGCTCAAAATCATTAGGGGTGAATTAAACTTCCAATTATACTGTTTGTGCAACAAATCCCATATTTTTAATGTGAATCTAGTTATTTTTTGTGTATTTGTGCCCAACCCCTTTAAATGCGCCGGAATCCATATTACCGTTTTTAAGCTAACCCCACTTATGCTATTCTCCATATTGACCCATTGTTTATCTTCTGTCTCCCGTGCCCACTCAATTGCTTGTGACACTATAACAGCATAATAATATTTTTTGAGATCTGGGATGCTCAATCCTCCTTGTTCTTTATTGTACTTCAGGATATTACGAGAGATCCTGGGTTTTTTATTTTGCCATATGAATCTGCCTAATATTGATTTTAACATTTGAAAATAGTCGTCTGGAAGAGAGATTGGCAACATTGAAAATTTATATGTGATTTTAGGTAATAATACCATTTTAACTGTGTTGATCCGGCCGAACCATGACAGTGGTCTTAGAGATAGTTTCTTCGTCTCGTTTTTAATTTCGTCTAATGGTGGGATATAGTTTTCGGTAAAAAATTGTTCTACAGAGTTTGCTAATTTAATCCCCAGGTATTTTAGGCCTTTCTTCTTCCAGGGAAATGGGAAGTCTCTTTGTAGCTCCAAGGCTTCTTTAGGTTCTATGTTTATATTTAAGATTTCCGATTTATTCAGGTTGATTTTGAGGTTCGATATTTTTCCATATTGTTTTAGGGTGTCAATCAATCATGGCATTGTGAGTCTGGGTTCGGAGACGTAGAACAGCAGATCATCGGCGAAAGCCGCGATCTTATGCTCAACGTCTCCGATTTTTATTCCTTAATTAATATCATCATTTGCTCTAATAGTTGCCAGCAGAGGTTCCAGAGATAGCCCGAAAAGCAATGGGGACAGGGGACAACCCTGCCTTGTCCCGTTCCTCATTATAAAGGGGGTTGAATATTCCCCGTTGATTTTAATTGTTGCAGTCGGTTCTTCATATAGCACCCCCCCGATTCTCTGTAACATTCTGGTACCCAGGCCCAGATGTCTCAATGTTTCCATCATGAGCCCCCAGTCTACCCTGTCAAACGCTTTTTCTGCATCAATTGACAGGAATAGACCTGGGGGCCCATGGGATTTCATTTTTTGCAGCAATAGGAGAGTTCTAACCCCGTTATCGCGCCCCTCCCTTCCTGAGACGAACCCTACCTGATCCGGATGGACCAGCTGCTTCATCTTGTCCCTTAATCTGTTAGCAAGGTCTTTTGCGTAGAGTTTTGTGTCAAAGTTCGAAAGGGAAATTGGTCTATAGTTTGAACATAGCCTTTCGTCCTTACCCTCTTTTAATACTCTACGCCGAGTCCATTCATGTATGCACAGAGCCTGGGTATCAGAATGTCCCCAAATTTCTTAAGGTACTTAATCGAGAATCCATCGGGACCTGGACTTTTCCCTATTGGTGATTCTGAGATAGCTTTTGCGACTTCTTGCTCTGTAATGGGGCTTTCTAGGTCTTCTCTATCGTTTGGTGCTAGTTGGGGGGTGCCTGATTTGTCCAGAAACTGTTTTATTTTGTTTACTTTTTCTTTATCTGCATTCCCTTTCTTAACATCATATAGTGTGCTGTAGTAGTTTCGGAAGACGTCAGCTATCTCATTTGTCTTATAGACGACTTCCCCTTGCTTATTTTGAATTTTTTCAATGTAGTTTCTCGTTTTTTCCTTCCTCAAGGTCTTTGCCAGATTTTTCCCAATTTTATTTGCTCCCAGATATTTCTCTTTCAAAACTTTATTAAAGACCCTCTTTGTATCTTGTGTTAATAGATCTTTCAGTTCTTCTCTTTTCGATATTAATTGATGGAATATTTCTTGATTCCGCCCCTCTGTTTTTTTATGTAGCTGTTCTATTCTATATATTTCCTCTGTTAGATTTCTGATTTCTCTAGCTCTCGTCTTCTTTTTCCCTGCTCCCAGAGATATAAAGATACCTCTTATGAACGCCTTATGCGTTTCCCATAGTGTGGAAAGTGAGATATCTTTTGTGTCATTAATTTCAAAGAAGTGCTTCAGTTCCTTGTGTATTCTTTCTACATCTTGTTTTTCATTAAGGAGGGTCTCATTTAATTGCCAGTTGAAAGCTGGTCTCTGAATTTTAAGTTCTTTTATGATCATCGTGACTGGAGAATGATCTGAGAGAGTGGCAATCCCTATCTCGACCTCTGTTGTTTTAGTCAATGTGTTATGGTCTACCAAAAAATAATCGATACGTGTGTACGTCCCATGTACGGGAGAGAAGAAGGTGTAGTCCCGTGCTTTTGGGTGGAGAGCTCTCCAGGCATCCACCAATTGGTTTTGGTGCATTTTTTTTTCAGAATTTCAAGGGGCATCCCTCCCGTTCCCCGCGCATGGGACGTACTATCCTCTTGTGGATTCAAACACAGATTGAAGTCTCCTGCCATTATTACAATCCCCCTCCTAAACTGCGCGAGGGTCCCAATCATTTTCTTTAGATACTCTATTGACCTTTTGTTTGGGGCATAAATATTAACCAGGGTACATTCTATTTCTCCTATATTCCCCCGAACAAATAGGTATCTCCCCTCCGGATCTGTTAACCTGTCTTCTATTTTAAAACGTACTTCTCTTGAGAACCCTATTGCGACCCCCTTGGCTTTATTAGTCGTTGAATCCGCATAAAACCATGTAGGATGGTCTTTAGAGTGCAGTCTTACATTAGCCCCTTGGAAAAGGTGGGTCTCCTGAAGAAAGACTATGTCCGCATGTTGATATTTAAGCTCATTTAGGACCTTATGTCTTTTAGCTGGTGTATTCAAGCCTCGGACGTTATATGTCAAAAACTTAATCTGTTACTTTCTTTATCGTTTCTTTATCGTTTGATGAGAGGTATTGTTCGCCTACCCACTTCTCCCCCCTACCCGCCCTTCCCTCCCTCCCCTCCCTTCCTCCCTCCCCCCCTCCCTCCTCCCCCCCTCCCTTCCTCCCTCCCTTCCGCTCGACCAGTTCTGGCCCCTAGACTGTTGGCTGATTTGATACTCATCTCAGCCTTCAGTCTTCCTACCTTGAGGTGCGGCTCTGATCTCCTTCCACATTCCACGCCCCTCCCACGGGATTATCCCAGGAGGGGAGTGGGGTGGGTCTTTCGGACCGTGCTTTCCTTCCTCCCCGCTTTTAACCCTTACCTCTCCCCCCTCTCCCGCCTCCTCCCAAAAAAAAAAAACAATGAATAGAGAAGAGAAGGAAGAGGGGGCCCTACAGGCCCTCCCTTTCCATCCATTCTGGGATTTCTATAACCTGTAAGTTGAGTGCGTTACAGAATTCTGGGAGCTCTTCTGGGAATCTGAGCCTTGCAGATATACCCTCTTTATATCCTATCCGGCAGGACGGAAACCCCCTGCTATGTTTGATTTTCTCTGATTTCATTTGAGCTAGTAGAGGTCTGAGCAGGCGCCTCCTGGCCAGCGTCTCTGGGGCCAGATCGATGAAAATTTGTAGTTCTGACCCTTTAACTTTGAGTGGAGGTTTACCTCTTAGGTTGTTCCAAATTTCGGTTTTATCTTCATAGTTCTGAAATCTTATTAGGACATCTCTCGGACTGTCCGGTGATATATGTTGAGGTCTCCTTAATCTGTGTACTCTATCTATTTTTAGCTCTAAATCTGTTCCCTTATTCCACACTGGACCGCGTAGTTCTTTTATTTCTCTCCTGAGATCTTCTGCGTTTTCCTCTGCAAGGGCACGTATCCTTAAATTCTGGCGTCTACTTTGATTTTCCTGTTCCTCGAGCTTATATCTGATTCTTCTCTGGTTTATCCTTGTTTCTCTAAGCTGGTCTTTTACCGCATTCAATTCCATAGTGTGACCATCCATTTTGTTTTCGTTTTCTTCCACGCGAGTAAGCAGGTGGCTTAGGTCTATTCGAAGCGCCGATATTTCCTTCTTAATTGAATTCTCCATTCTTATTAACATCTCTGAAATCTCAAGCTTTGTGGCTGTCTGGGCGTTATTTGTAGGGGCTTCGCTGGCACTCCTGTCCAGCTCACTTTCCATGGTTGTTTCTCCTCCTGAGGCTTCCACCGGGTCATCTTTCTTTTTATTTGCTTCCTTCTTTTTTCCCTGTTTAATCATTTGCTGTTTTTCTGGGTCTGGGCTTTTTGGGCTCAGTCACTTTACCATATATTGTTTAATTGTGCTCGTATTGGCTTTGCTTTTTGGTGTTTTTGATTCAGCTCCTTTCGTAGTTTTTCCTTTCATAATAAGCAAACCCTCTTTCTTTTTTCTTCTCTTTCGCCTTCCTTCCCCTTTCTTGGATAGTTTTGCGCAACTTCAAAATGGAAATTTTTATCCTTGTCCGTCTTTAAAATCTCCTTAATATTTCCGTGGTTTCTAGATTAAAGCGTCTCTTGTCTCCTCCATCCCTGCTCCCCCTTTTTTCTTTCTCCTTTTCTTTCCTTTTGCCGTGGGTTTATATATACCCCTTTAAATGTGTGTTCTCTCAATCACTGCTTAACCACTTTAAGACCAGCCTCGTTTTGGATTTTAGGTGTTTACATGTTTAAAACAGTTTTTTTTGCTAGAAAAAAACTTAGAACCCCCAAACATTATATATTGTTTTTTTTCTAACACCCTAGAGAATAAAATGGCGGTCGTTGCAATACTTTTTTTCACACCGTATTTGCGCAGCGGTCTTGCAAGCGCACTTTTTTTGGAAAAAAGTCACTTTTTTGAATAAAAAAATAAGACAACAGTAAAGTTAGTCCAATTTTTTTATATATTGTGAAAGATAATGTTACGTCGAGTAAATTGATACCTAACATGTCACGCTTCAAAATTGCGCCCGCTCGTGGAATGGCATCAAACTTTTACCCTCAAAAATCTAAGTAGGCGACGTTTAAAAAATTCTACAGGTTGCATATTTTGCGTTACAGAGGAGGTCTACAGCTATAATTATTGCTCTCGCTCTACCGATCGCGGCGATACCTCACATGTGTGGTTTGACCACCGTTTTCATATGAGGGCGCTACTCACGTATGCGTTTTGTTTCTGCGCACAAGCTCGTCGGGACGGGGCGCTTTAAAAAAATTTTTTTTGTTTTTCTTATTTATTTTTCTTGATTTTATTTATTTTTACACTGTTTTTAAAAAAAAAATTAATTGGCTCACTTTTATTCCTATTACAAGGAATGTAAACATTCCTTGTAATAGAAAAAAGCATGACAGGTCCTCTTAAATATGAGATCTGGGGTCAAAAAGTCCTCAGATCTCATATTTGGACTTCAATGAAAAAAAAAAAAAAAAAAAAAAAATGCCATTTAAAAAAATGACATTTGAAAATTCCTCTTTAAGAGGTATGGGCGGAAGTGACGTTTTTGACGTCGCTTCCGCCCTCCTATGGTATAGAGATGAGTGGCGGCCATCTTAGCGTCACTCATCTCTAGACACAGGAGGGGAAGGACCCGATCGCCTCCGCCACTGCCGACGGTTCCGGTAAGCGGCGGAAGGCGCAGGAGAGAGGCGGGAGGGGGGGCACCTCTCCCGCCGCCGATAACGGTGATCTCGCGGCGAATCCGCCGCGATGACCACCATTATCGGACAGCCGACCGGCGCCTGAAGAGATGGATACCTCGGTTGTGGCAGCAGCTGCTGCCGTTACCGAGATATCCCTCTTCAAAAAAGGGACGTACATCGTCGTGCGCCGGTCGGAAAGTGGTTAAGGACCCTTAGCTGCAGTGTGTTTCGACTATCCTATAATTTTGGCCGTTGGTTTTAGGTATAGTTTTGCCGCAGAAAATAGGGGATGGGAGAAGGAAAAGGGGGAGCAAAAAGAGTTTTACAGTGGTGAATGTATTGAGCCGCTTATGAAACCTTGGTCTTTGATTTATGGATCTCCGCCAGTTATAGCAAATCCCCCCCCGCTCCAATTGCTCTCTGATTTATAGGGCTTATGCGCGTTTATTTGGAATTTGCCTTTTAATTCAATCTTATTTTATTGAGATAGAAAAACAGCAGTAGAAAAAGGTATACATTAGACATACATGTCTTCAGGAACACATAAACATATATATAAATATATATAAAGATACATATATCTTTGCAACTATGGTGTCGTATCGTCTCATGGTTTAGGGAGTATAGTAGCTTCACTTGATGTAGTGAGATAAATATGCCTGTAAACCTACAGCGTCTAATCTGGGTGTAATCAGGGAGTGTGGGCACCACTATCTGCTCATTGAGTGGTGCCCACTCAATACAGGTAGGTTAGGGCATTTGTTACTATGTTGAGCGCGTTCTCACTGCGGGGGAAGCTCTGTGCGTGCCACCGTTCCGGTCTGGTGAGATTAGGGATGTGAATTAGGTGGTCGGGTAATCCTGTAACATTCACAAGGGAAAGGAGAAAAAGATAGAAAGAGTAGGGATAGAGGGGTCAAGGCATTGAGGAATGTAGAAACTTAGAGGCATTCCACTCTGGTTACACAGGTGCGTCGGTAGGGTCCTCTGTGGCCCATGGAATAAATTCTGAGGAGTATCGAAACATAGACCACGATGTCCAGGTCTTGGAGAATTGTTCCTCTTTACCCGTTTCCTGCGCCAACATTCGTTCCAACCTATTGATTTGATCCACTTCAATTGCCCAGTCCCCCAGGGAAGGCATGCCTGTCGACTTCCAGTGTCTGGGCAGAACCGTCCTAGCAGCCGCCAAAAAGTGACGCAAAACGTCTTTTTTGACCGATTTAAGCGATCCCGGGAGCAAAGATAGCAGAGCTACCTCAGGAGAGGGTGTGATTGAGGTCGCCATGAGTCTGCAGTACAAGTCGAGGATCTTTTGCCAGAACCTCCTCACAGGGGGGCATTCCCACCAAATGTGGAGTAAGGTTCCCTTGGATAACAAGCAACGCCAGCAGGTATCCGGGAGCGCCGGGTTTATCACGTGCAAAGTCAAGGGGCATCTGTACCAACGGGTTAACAACTTGAATCCTTTTTCTTGGGCTTTGGATGCTAGGGATATTTTGTGAGTCAGAATGAAGCACTTTTGCCAGTCTACCGGAGAAATGGAGTGGCCCAAGTCTTCCTTCCAGGCCTGTGTGTATGGGGGAAGGTCAGGGTTATAAGTCAAATGTATGAGGGAGTATAGTTGAGAGACTACACGTGTAGGGGGGGCGGTCTGGAGTAGCATGCTCTCCAAGTCTGTTAAGTCAGCAAGTATATCAGGCAGAGATGGGAAGGTGCGAATGAAGGATATCACTTGTTGCCTCTGCAGCCAATGCGTCGAGGCATGAGAAGATGGGCCGGGGGTAGCGTCGTGAATCAGAGAAAGGTCTGAGCGTAGAACTTGGGCAAGTCGTCTGTGGTTCTCCTTACACCAAGGTCCAAAGCTTGTTCCCTGTAGGGCGGGTGGGAAAGCCGGGGTCCCGAACAGTGGAGTCATGGGTCCTTTCAGAGGAGATAGGGTCTTGTGGGAATTCATTCGGGTCCAAATTTGTATGGTTTGCCGGGTGAGGTCGCTTAGGGCTATCTCACCTTTCAGGAATTCGGTAGGTGTCCACGGTAAGGCGCATAGATCTATTGAATTGATGTGGCTTTCTATTTGTACCCATAGCTTGGTGGAGGAATGGTGGAACCAGTTAAGTATACGCGTGAGCACTGCTGCTCTATAGTATATAGTGGCATCTGGAGCTCCAGCTCGCCCCGAATCTTGGGGAGCGAGAGTGTCTCATAGCGTATCCGAGGACGCGCCCCTCCCCAGATAAAGGAGGAGAATAGTTGGCGGAGCTTCTTAAAGAACCAGGAGGGTATGGAGATGGGGATTGTTTGGAACAAATAGAGAAAACGAGGGAGGACGTCCATTTTTAGGGCATTCACCCTACCTAGCCACGATAGGTGTTTCTTTGTGTAGTTTGAGAGATCCGTCTTGGGAATTTGCCTTTTGATGTATCAGATTTTCCACTCTTTGTATGCCTCAACGTTTATAGTGCCCGACTATTCCACTGCTTTATTTATCTACGGTGTCTTCTTTAAGGTGTATTGTCAGTATAATGAGCGTTTATTTCTTATAGTCGCCCTTTGGTCTACAGCTGGTATTGATTCTATGCAATGGTATCTATTCCAATCATATCATATTAGTCCATTCCACTCAATGGTTAACATCATTGTTTTGTAGCAGGAATATTTCAAACTTTACTTTGTTTTTGAGGTATAGATAGCAAAACACAAAAAACTCACCGCTTCCAGTGTCCTATTATATAGCTAGCACCAATATAATGTTCTCCCCTTAAAATGGGGTCTTACCCTTGCAGCATCTCGTTGCGCCAGGCGGAATTTCTTGGGGAAATAAGAGCGGGGGGGTTTGCAGAGAAGCAGATCCGATCCGGACATGTGGGGGACAGCAGCGTGTTGTTTTCAGAGCGGCGTCTCCTGCATTACACGCCGCTATCCTCGGAGGTGCGCAGCAGCATGGGACGCCGGCTCTCTAGTCTGACTCTCATAGAAGCGGGGAATCATCAGCGAGAGATCACGTAGCCTCTCGTACTGCGTGCTCTCGCTCAGCTCCGTCCATCAGCTGTTCTAGGATCAGGCCCCTCCCTCCATGAGGCGCCTCGGAGTCTGACGTCCTGTCGGCCATCTCCCGATCTCTATTTTCTTGCATCAAGACATTTAATCTGGAAGCTACATTTTTGGAGAGCTTGACGTCACAATTCAGGAGGGAGATAGGCCTATAGCTGCCACACAGCAGTTGGTCCTTGCCCGGCTTGGGTAGTACTGTAATAGAGGCACCCATCATATCAGCTGGCAAACTGTGTCCATCTAAAATGCCGTTGACCGCCACAAGGAAGTAAGGTGTCATTAGGTGATTATACGTTTTGTAGTAGGGGAGGGTGAATCTGTCGGGCCTGGGGGCCTTACCAGGCTGGATGTCAGTTATGGCAGTTCCTCAGCAGTAATGCGCTGGGATAGAGCCTCCCTCTCTTCAACCTTCAGTGTGGGCAGATTGGTTTCCTTTGAGATAAGCTCGGATGTCTGCGGAGGTATGGGATGTTGAGTCAGCAGTAGAATCTAAATTGTACAATTTGGAATAAAAGTCACGGAACCTCTGCCAGGTCAGGCGAAGTATGGACTTTAGAGCCTGTCGAGGAAAGTAAAGCTGGGACGTATGTCTGAGGAACGTTTAGTTCGTAGTGCGTTGGCCAATAAACGGCCACATTTATCACCATACTCTTAAAAGGAGCAGCGAGCCTTTAATAGCACGTGTTTCACCTTGTACATAGAGTGTTCCCTGATTGCCTCACGGTGCCAGACTAGTTCTGCTTCCGTCGTACGGTCTGGACAATTCTTGTGTTGACGTTCTAAGATGTGAAGTTGCGTTAATAGGTTGGATAAGGTTTTAATGCAAAGTTGTTTGGCCCCATGCCCATGTTTAAGATTCCCCTGATATAGCACTTATGTGCTGACCAGACAGAGATCGGGTTCTCAATGGAGCCAGCGTTGGTGGGGAAATAGGAGGTAAGTTCTTTACGGATAGCGGTGGCAACTTCTGGGTCCTTGAGGAGTGTTTTAGTTTAGCCACCATGTGGAGGTCCTTGGAGACGCTTGTGAGAGAGTAGGCTCCAGTACAATTGGCACGTGGTCAGAGAGTGTAATGAGACCGATGTCCATTTTGGTGACCAGGGGTAACGCTGTGTGCTTCAATAAGAAAAAGTAGATTCTGGAGAAAGAACCGTGAACAGAAGAATGGAGTGGATGAAATATTCTCCAGGTATCAACTAGTTGATAGGCGTGCAGAAGGTCTTTGAGACAAAGGCGGGTAACGCTGTGTGCTTCAATAAGAAAAAGTAGATTCTGGAGAAATAACCGTGAACAGAAGAATGGAGTGGATGAAATATTCTCCAGATATCAACTAGTTGATAGGCGTGCAGAAGGTCTTTGAGACAAAGGCGGGTTCCGCCTGGTAGAGTAGAGGAGTTGGAGAATGAGTCCCTGTGGGGAAGTCAAATTTGAAGTCCCCTCCTAATATAAGGGTTTCTTCAAGGAAAGAGTCAAGGGTGGACAAAAAGGTTTAGAGAATAGGAAGTTGATTAGAATTGGGAAGGTAAATGTTCGCAAGAGTGAAGGACTGAGAATACATTTTCCCTTTCAGTAGCAGGAATCTGACCTCATGATCATGGTACACATCAAGGA
Organism: Lithobates sylvaticus; assembly: GCA_028564925.1. Lineage (NCBI taxonomy): Eukaryota > Metazoa > Chordata > Amphibia > Anura > Ranidae > Lithobates > Lithobates sylvaticus. Next base: position 152,569,707 of record CM053033.1, read on the forward strand.
TTTGCCAGGGAAGGGATTTAGATATGAGGATACTTGTCCCTTTAGATTAGAGGTTGAGGACTGACTGTGATAAGACGTTGAGAAATATTTACTTGCTAGTTTGGGTATCTTGTCTGCCCTAAAAGGAGTCTTTTGTAGAAAGGCGATGTTAACCCTGTGTCTCCAGAGCTCTGCCAGACAGCTAGTGCGCTTCTCCGGGGAATTTAACCCCTTGACATTCCAAGATAGGACCTATACAGTTATAGTGCCAGAGAGTTAGTGATGATCACTGTCTGCTCCAGGAGTGTGGAATGAGGATGGGCGGACGGGTTTGGGAGGGGGAGAAGAAGAGTGAAAAAAAGGGGAGGGGGGGTTTAAGTGGTGAGAGGGAAAGAGAGGATTGGATTAAAGATCTAAAAAGTGTCTAGAAAAGGATAAGGATTCCGCAGTGGAGAGCTACTGCCACCAGGGCAGAGTAGTCCTAGAGTGGAGGGTGGTAAGATGCAGGCACAGAGCCCCAACCAATAATGAGCTCAGGTCAGGGGCATTTTCAGAAAGCAGTGGGCCTGTGTGCAGGATCATACGTTGGCACCCCACTGCTGAAAAAAAGTGGTTGGATGTGATTTTCATTGCGCTGAATACTGGCTGTGGCTTAAAGGGACACGGAGTGCAGGGTTTCAGTAGTAAGTGACGCAAAGGTTCAGGAATAGTTTCAACAAAGTTCCCAGAAGCTCAACAGTGATTCCACAAACTGTCACCTGATTGTGGTTTTCTCAATCACAGTGAAATCCCTTCTTTCTGAGATTGGTAGTGGCAACCAAGCGAGTCATCTTTCTCCAGATGGTGGATGGGGCTAGCAGGACTGTGATTGGCTTTAGCAGTGGCAGGGACAGTCCTCCTCCTGGAAACAGGGACCGCCCCCCCCCCCTTGCAGAACTGCACCCAATCTCTTCCCCATCACAAAACCTGACGATCGCAGCTACAGAACGAAACAATGTTTTCCATGTTTTACAATGTGTGGGGGCACAGTGCCTTCCCCTCAGTGCAGGTACGGCATTGGGAATTCTAAAATTGGAATGCATTAGTATCTCACTGACACTTCCTTGCACTGCTCTGCTGATGGGGAGAGAGTCGAGTGCCGAGTGCCGGCAAAAAAGGCTTTGCGTGCTGGGGGTTGCCTACCCCTGGTATACACATACCAAACTTTGGCCGCTTCAGCAGAAACCAGCTGCATTTCGGTTCGTGTACTGCTGTCTGTTCAACTACCGGTCGAAAAGGTCCTGCTGGAAAACCAGCATCATTTGTTCAGTACATGAAGCCAATGGCTGTAGCTCTGATCTGTGTATTCTGACAGGGGAAGTTCACATTGTCAGAACACAATAGTGCAGTGGGGGAGATCACTGTATCCACATCGCTTGTGTGAATAACCTTTGGTTGAACAAAAAAGCACTATGCATGTATACCCTGCATTGAGCCTGGTACGCAATTTACGTTTGAGGAGCTTGGAATGAACTTGCTGTTGCTGTTCTGACTATGCAACATTAGTACAGAGATCTCACGCCAAGCTATTTTGTTCTGACAGAACACACAGGTCAGTGCTTGAAGCCATAGGCTGCCAGTGCTGATTGAATGCTGTTTTTTCAGCATGCCTGTTTGACGGGTTTCTGTTTAGGCTGATATACACACGGGCCAAATGTCGGGCAGTTTCTGTTGATCCGGCTGATATTTGGCCTGTGTGTACCAGGCTTGCAGGAAATAAAATTGTTTGATTCCCCCATCAACACTGACTGTATCTGTGTCACTGAATCCCTCCTGCTGGGCCATTGTGTTCTCCAGGTGGGGGTGGGTTTGGCGCAGTGAGCTGTCCCTGCTGGGAGAACACAGTGATTACTGCTGGCGGCTATACTAAGCAACGTACATGCATCACCCAGACAGAATTGTGTTTTTTTTTTTTTGTTTTTGTTTTTTTACAACAAAAAAGTTACCCTTTAAGGCTTTATAATCCACCTATTTAACCTCCTATGTCACCTTGGGATCCTAACGTGGTGTTCTCTGTATTCCAGAGAAACTGTTTGAGTGGCATAGAAAACTGGGAGAAGCGTGAAAAGGAATGATAGAAAGTTTTTGCTTCAGCTTGTGTTGCTTGAAGAGCTATGATGCGAGGGGTAGTCTGTAATTCGATATTAGAAATATGTCTGAGAAGTACCAAAATTCCAAGAATTCCCTTTTTAGTGCACATATCTGATGTGACTGAAGAGCATAGAATAGATAGATTTTACCACAAAGTTAATGTTTTAAGTACAAAACACTTAAATAAAATAAATTCAAATGCATTTTTGTTTTGTTTTGTGCAGAGTGTGTCTGGAGTTGTGGAAAGTCTGAAGATCATCACCCGAGTAAATTCTCTACGCATCGCAGAATATGCCTTCAAACTGGCCAGAGAAAAAGGAAGAAAGAAGATCACAGCTGTGCACAAGGCCAACATCATGTATGATACAGATATAACATCAAGATGATATGTAGGTTTTCAGGATCTCTTATCAAGTTCTTTTTATTTTTTTCACAGGAAGCTGGGAGATGGCCTTTTTCTTCAATGCTGCAAGGAGGTGGCTTCTGCCTACCCAGACATCACTTTTGAGAGCATGATTGTGGACAATACCACAATGCAGGTACATGGGCTTATCAGTTCATTCACTGGTTCTGATTTATGTATGTACCTGGATAGAAAACTGGTTACAGGAGTGTGCATCCAGAGGGTGGTAATAGTGTATCTTTAGAATGCTCTGGAGTTTTAAGTGGGGTACACCAAGGCTCTGTCCTGAGACTAATTATTTTTAACTTGTTCATAAATAATATTGATGTTGGTATAAATGGTTCAATCTCAGTGCTTGCTAATACAAAGCTAAGCAGGGTAATAACTTCACAACAGGATATAGCAACTTTACAAGAAGGCCTCCATAAAATAAAAAGTTGGCCAACTACACATGACAAATGAGGTTTACTATTGAAAAATGTAAAGTAATGTACATGGGGGCTAAAAATATGAATGCAAGTTTCTTGCTAGGAGGAGACCCCTTTAGGGAAATCACAGATATTCTAGTAGATGACGGGCTCAACAATAGCATGAAATGCCAAGTTGCAGCAACCAAGGCCAGCAGACTATTACCATGCATTAAAAATGGTTTCTACTCAAGCGATATGACTATAATTCTACCACATTACAAAATTTTGGCTCGTACGCATCTTGAGTATGCCATCCAGTTCTTGTCATCGGTCCTCAGGAAGGATGTGCTGGAACTGGAGAGAATCCAGAGAAGGGCAGCAAAGCTAATAAGGTAGCTGGAGGACCTTTATGATTAGGAACGACTACAAACATTCAACTTATTGGGAGAGAATTCCATAAGCTGCTGCACAATTATTTTTACATTATTTATTTTTTTATTTATTACAGGATTTATATAGCACCAACAGTTTACGCAGCGCTTTACAATATAAAAAGGGAGACAATACAGTTATAATACAATAAAATACAAGAGGATTAAGAGGGCCCTGCTCAGAAGAGCTTACAATCTAACAGGGTGGGGGAGGTGATTCAAAAGGTTGTAACTGTGGGGAATGAGCTGATGGAAGTGGTAGAATATTAGTTGGAGACATGATAAGCTTCCCTGAAGAGGTGAGTTTTCAGGGATCGCCTGAAGGTAGCTAGAGTAGGGGATAGCCGGACAGGTTGAGGCAGCGAGTTCCAGAGAATGTGAGAGGCTCTGGAGAAATCCTGGAGACGAGCATGGGAGGAGGAAACAAGAGAGCTTGACAGGAGGAGATCTTGAGAAGAGCGGAGGATGGTTTGGGATATGTTTGGAGACAAGATTGGCGATGTAGCTCGGGGCAGAGTTGTGGATGGCTTTGTAAGTTGTGGTTAGTATTTTGAATTTAATTCGCTGGGTGATTGGGAGCCAGTGTAGGGATTGGAGGAGAGGGTTGGCAGACACTGAACGGTTGGTAAGGTGGTTAATTCTGGCAGCAGCATTCATGATAGACTGAAGAGGGTAGAGCCTATGGAGAGGCAGGCCAATGAGAAGGGAGTTGCAATAGTCAAGGCGAGAAATAACAAGGGAGTGAATGAGGAGCTTGGTGGTGTCATTTGTTAAAAAGGGGCGAATTTTAGAGATGTTACAGAGGTGAAGTCTACAAACTTTTGACAGTGATTGGACTTGAGGCTGAAATGACAAGTCCGAGTCTAGGATTAATCCCTCTTGTTTCTCTGTTGCACTAAATTCATAATACATTTGTGCCACTTTTGGTTCTGCAAGCGACTTGTCTGCTAAATTCAGGTAGTTTTAAAATGTGCTACTTTCACGTTTGTGGTGCAATGCCTGCATCAAATTCAAAGTAAAATACAGATAGATCGTATCTTACGAAAGTAAATCTATTTAAGACCAAATCTTTTTGTGTACAGAGAGAGCCCCTGGTGCAGACAAATTTTGCGGAGGTATCTCACTTGCGTTCTAAAAGTGGCACAGCGTGTGCCAAATTCAAGTACAAATTCTAGACAGACACTTGTGTTTTAGGTACTCTGTGCCACTTTTACAATGCACGTGAGACACTTTTACAAAATCTATATTTAGTCTTTATGAATTCCAGGGATTCTCTCTGGAGAAGGTTTTGAAGAAGGGATATGAACGCAATATACAAATGTTTGCATGGTGACTCTTGGAGCATTGGAGGGAAATGATTTAACCTAAGGTCACTGAAGAATACACGTGGCCACTCAATGCAGTTGGACAGGAAGCAGTTTTGCCCTTGGCAACAAAAAAGTCAATCTCTAATGTCTCTCTGTATAGGACTAGCATAGACCAGTCCTGCCCGCAGGCACCCTCAGGTTGCGTTCCGTCACCAGGGGTAACAGATGACATTCTCACTCTCCCTTTACTGTTGTCAAGCAGGAGTTAATAGAAAAGTTCTGAAAATCTACAATGCAGTGGGTAATGTCCGCACCATACAGAGCGATGGACATATTTGTAATCCATGGGCGCGATCGCCCGCCGTGGTTGCCACGGGTAACGGCACATGTTTTACAGTCACTGAGTTGCAGGTTAATTACAAGTGTCCGCCCCAGAACTGATTGGAGTAACTGGGTAGTGAAGGGGGGGGGGCAGTAACCCAATTGGCAACGGCAATTGTAAAAGCTGATTTTCTCTGATTTTCAAACTCCCACAGTCTCTCCCTCTGGCTCTACATCCAGCTCCCCTGGCATGCCTCTTCCAGAGCTTTCCTCCTATGCTTACCACTCACCGACACCTGTCCTGGATCCTTCCTAAATGACTTTACTCTCAACGTGTAGACCAACTGTCTCCTCCAGTTCCAGGACACCTCTCCATGGCCGAGTAAAGTGAGGCTCCCACCCAGCTCCCGAGCTCCCCACCTGAGGTCCACCCCCCCCCCCCCTCTAGATAAAGGGTTCCCTCAGTCAGACACGACAGTCTAACACTCCATCATCCAGTTCACCCAGCTGACAACTCCTCTAGCTGGCTGACCATGGGTATATGTAGGAGGCCCCCTGACAATCCTAGTTGGGGATTGGTCAGAGCTCCTCACATGTACCCCATGTCACTCCAGCTCTCTGCCCTGCCCCTTTTCCACAACATTCTCCCTGGAAACAGAGGAGGCGACCAAGAGCTGAAGTACATGTCTGTCACCTACTGCTATACTAAACCACTCCCCTACCCTCAGATCAAAACAAACAGGCCTAGCTTACTGCATAGGCCTGCTCAAATTTACCTGTGCTTACAGCTTACACAAAAAACTACACTAGCACCTACCTACCTAAGGTAGAGTGTGCTGCATGCGTAATGGGTTCTTTACTGTTAGATCAGTAAGGACGTGGAATGCCCTTCCACATTTGGTGGTGTCAGTTGGGGGAGTGTCAATTTAAAAAATTTTTTAGATGGGCATCTTGGCAATATACAGGGATATGGGAAATGGTAGACACACGCACACATTTAACTGGATGGACCAGTGTCTTTATTCAACCTTACTGTATATTTGAGACTGTTAAGTTAGTTAAACTCATCACCCATAGCAACCATATGGATTTCATTTTTTTAGTGTGGGCAATAGAATGTTATTGGCAGGTGCAAACTGTTGTTCATGGAGCTGAAAAACCTTAGCGTACGCAACCTTAATAATAAAGTCTGTTACTGCCTTCCTTTGTCCCTACTAATCACAGTACATTACCTATATTCATATAATGTCCTCAATCCATAGTCAACACTTGATGATGCTTCTAGTCCCTTTTTGTCTTCCTTTAGCTTCCTGACCATGCCAAGCACAGAGGCAGATCTGTGCTGCCATGGTCAGTTTGCATCCCTTGACCCAAAATGGAAGCTTCACAGCTGCAATGGCATAGCTTGTCTATAGGTCTCTTAGTCAGCTTGGTTCACACATTCTCACCAGCTTGATTGACAGCAGTTTCTGGCAGAAGACTTGTCACAAAAGCCACTGCACATTCATATCGAGCAGTGGCGATGCTCCTCTCATTCAAACCATGAAACCCCACCTCCAACTTCCTGCCCACAGAATCTAGGAAGAATGATAAGAAAATGCTTGTGCTGTCCCCGCTAAAGAAAATATTTATATTTTTAGTAGAGTTTGACTATGATGCGATGCTTGGTATTATAGGCGTTTACATAAAGTGGTTCTAAAGCCTTAAGGTCTTTTATCTTAATGCATTCTCTGCATTAAGGCAAAAAACCTTCAGTATGCAGCTCCCTCTCCACTCCCCTTTTACTTGAGATCTTCCTGATCTAAATTGAGCAATGTGCAAGAGAGCTGAGGCTCTCTGCGCTCTCTTCCTCTTTGGCTGAGCCATGCTCTGTGTGTCTATGGACACAGAGCTGGCTCAGATGCCAGCACACACGAGTGCCCCCATAGAAAGCTGCATGCTATGGGGGTACACAGCAGGGGGAGGAGCACTGATTGAGGACCCAATAAGAGGAGGATCCGGACTGCTCTGTCGAAAATCATTGCACAGAACAGCCAAGTATGGCATTTTTGTTTTAAAAAAACAAAAAATTAATGTTTACAATCACTAAGGCTGCATTCACACCTGAGCGTTTTGTCGCCCTAATCCGCCGTAAGCCTGAAGCTACAAAACGCTCGAGGGGAAAAAATACATTATTCTCTATGGAGATCGTTCACATCTCCACTCCAAAACGCCTGAAGCCGAACGCCTGAAGCTCAAACAAGTTCCGGACCCTTTTTTGTCGCGCGAATCGGGCAGATTTGGGCGTTCGTGCCCCCATAGAAACTAATGGAAACGCTCGATTCAAGCGACTAGCACGACAACGAGCGTTTCTACGGGCGTTTTGTCGCTGCATCTGCTCAAGTGAAGTAAATTTTTACATGAAGGAAATGACATAACATAACAGGAAGTGCACAGATAACCATTTTAGCAGACATACAGACCAGCAATATGGAGGATGAAGTAGATGATACTGTATGCCTGCTGGATCAAGAGACATTTATTGGAATGGTCAAGGAGCACCCCTGTCTCTATGATACCAGAGATCCCACGTATAAACTCAGAGCGAGCAAGAGGAGGGCATGGACCCAGATTGCCATGAAATTTTCTCAAACTGGGCAGACCTAACTGGCCATGTTAAGGATGTAAAAGGTAAGATAAACCCCTGCAAACATTAGTACATTATAGAAAAACAGTACCACTTCACACCTGGGGCCAATTATGACATTTCTCTCCTACATGTAAAATCCATAATTTCTTGGCTAGAAAATGACATAGAACCCCCAAATATTATATATGATTTTTTAGAAAAGACCCTAGAGAATACAATGTCGGTCGTTGCAACTTTTTATATTGCACGGTATTTTCGCAGCAATTATTCAAATACGTTTTTTTTTCATGCTTAAAAAAAAAAAAAAGTAAAGTTAGCCCAATTTTGTTGCATAATGTCAAAGATGAAGATACGGCGAGTAAATAGATACCCAACATGTGAAAAAGTCATGCAAGCCGCATCTTTGGAGCGCTAAGCGCCCCTTCCCATTAAAAAAAAATGTGGCAGCGCTCCAAACCTTTTTAACCCCCGCCAGCGGCCGAAAAAGGGTTAAAACAAGCTGCCCCATTGATTTTAATTGGTAGGAGCAGTGAATAAACCGCTCCTTCACCGCTCCAAAGATGCTGCTAGCAGGACTTTTTCTTACCGTCCTGCTAGCGCAAAGGAGTCGCTTTTGTCAGGCGCTATACAGGCGACTGAAAAACGCCTCAGTGTGAAAGGGGCCTATGCATAGGAGTATGAGTATAGTATAGTCAGCATGTCACAAATACATGATGGCACACTCTGACCCCTAGTGTATATTGTATGGATACTGCACACAAAGATAAATATATATTTAAAAAAAAAAACACGGAACTTCTTCACAATAAATCAAGCAATTTTATTAATTATTCACATAGCATAGTATACGGTTTTATTATTATAACAAAGAAATAATTTATTGAATTGCCTCAAGCTGCCATGGGACCTGTCCTGCTGGAGACATGAAGTAGGATGCAAATTGATCCCTGACATGTGTCTCTTGTCTGTTTCCACGCACACCGGTCCAATGCGCTCTTTCCATACTCTCAAGTACTGGCTCCTCAAAATCATATCCATCCCGCTGCCTTACAAAATTATGCAATGCACATGAAGCCTTTACAGCAGAGACTGCATTTTGCATATTCAGAACAATCGGAGTGTGCAGTACCCGCCATTTATTTGACAATATGCCAAATGCACATTCTACCACACGACGTGCTCGTGTTAGACGGTAATTGAACACACTCCTCTGTTCATTTAGATTGTGCCCTGAGTAAGGCCGTAGTAGATGCTCACTCAGAGCAAAGGCCTCATCTCCAACAAACACACTGGGTAGGGGAGGGCCATTTGTGCCCGGGAGTGGCCTGCTTGCCGGAAGGTCCAGACAATCGGTACGTATAAGGTGTCCAAATGAGGAATTGTTAAAAATAGCAGAGTCAGCGCTGCTGCCATACGAACCAATGTCAATGTACCGGAAGCAATAATTGGCATCCGCAACCGCCATCAAAACAAAAGAAAAATATTTTTTATAGTTGAAGTATTGGCTTCCGCTTCCCATGGGCTTAATGATCCTGATATGTTTCCCATCGATTGCTCCGACACAATTAGGGAAATTGCAGCGTTGCAGGAAAACCTCCGATATCTGTGACCACTCTTCTGATGTCGGTTTTTTAAACACGATATCCTTCAAAATCTCCCAAATTGCAGAGCAGGTGTCACGGACTATATAACTAGCTGTTGATTTCCCTATCCGAAAGCTATAGTGCAGACTTGATATAGATTGTCCAGTTGCTAGGTACCTACAAAGAAATAAATATATATATTTTAATTTGTGTTTTGACAGTTAAAATGCTAAAACTCAAGTGGAAAAGCTTACGGGATGCCTACACACGACATGTACGCCTGACCAGGGAATGTAGGAGTGGATCTGCAGCATGTGCTCCAAGAGAGTACATGTATGCTAGAGAACTGGAGTTCCTTCGGCCATTGGTGGCTTTGGGGCGGTAAGCTATCATCTGTACGAATGTCATTAAACAAAATGTAAAGAGAAAGTCCTAATAATTAATTCCTATTTTCAGTACTGAAAACAGCTGGGAGGACAGCTCCCAAAATAATTTGGACCCACAAGCAAGCCAGGCATCAGGCGGTGAACAAGAAGGACAAGATCCAGAGAGCCAGTTGTCTACTCCGGCACGCTCTACAGCAACAACACCTGTGGGAGACCGTGACGAGGAGTCCACACCACCTATTCCTGTTCGTGTGCCAGCTAGAGGAACACGAAGGAGGGCTCCGGAACCGGATTTTAACAGAATGCTGGACATTATGGCCGGTATGTCGGACAGGATGACCAGCAATAGGTCCCATGTTCAAGTGTCTGCTAGGTGTCTGGAAGGTCTGATGGAGAAGGTTCCATCAGAGCTCCAGGCAGACATGCTGTCAGGCACTATACGCTACATTGCGACCTTCATCCCGCCAACCACCACATATAGGTCCTCTGAACCTCCCCCACCATATGGTCCTTATGCTAATCCCCCCCCGCCCCATCTGCCAGCACTTCCTCGGTTTTCAGCACCACCTCCTAATTACCCTCCTCTGCCTACACCGCCACCAACCAATTACTACCGTCTGCCAACACCACCACCACCTTCTAATTGGCAGCACAATGACCATGCATCTACCTCCACCTGGTCACAATATGGCCATGCCATGGATGTGGTCAATGCACCTAACGAGGGAGTCAACTCCTCCCAAACCTTTCAGCACCTCTGATATTTTTATTTTTTTTTATGAGCTACGTTAGCTCCGGTTGAGCTGTATATTTTTCAAATTAAAAAAAAAAAGAGAATAAGTAATATTTCGTTAATATTTGATAGTAACAAATAACGTTTTTTGTTTAATATTAAAATTGTGTGATCGGATGTTTATTTTTCCCTCAATTCTTTACAAAAGTAGGAATTTTATTATAATAATCATTGTAATATGTTATTTTTCGCAGATGAAATGTGTATACCACTAATAACGCCCCAAAATACATACATTGCACTGATGACACGTGGCACTGACAGGTGGTACTGATACGTGGAACTGGGGACACGTGGCACTAACATGTGGCAATGATGACACGTGATATTGACAGGTGGCATTGATACGTGGCACTGATGATACGTGGCACTGGGGACACGTGGCACTAACAGGTGGCAATGATGACACATGACACTGACAGGTGGTATTGATACGTGGCACTGGGGACACGTGGCACTGGGGACAAAAAGAAATAAGAAGAATTTACCTCAGTGTGATGATTAGTCGTTCCACTGGGGGTATACTGTTCCGGAAATAGGTGTCCATTCTTTGCAACCGGCTACTGAGTAAACCCAGTAACTCATCAAAGCTGTGAGCAAGAAATATGGGGTTTATTAGTGGACATTATAAGACAGGAACAATGTCAAACATCATGAATCCAAATTACTTTGACTAACCTTTTTATGGACATCCTTGTGTAGTCCAAGAATTTCTCATCATGCTCACGTAGATCACTATACATGACCCAAAATTGGCCTCTCTCTTCACGTTCGGCAATTACTGGGTGGATCCAATATCTGCGTGCCCTCTTCTTTCTCCTCTCTCTTTCATGTAGAAAGTATGAGGTAACCGTGGCTGCTGACAGAAAACACGCCATCTCATTGTCACTCATCTTTGTGCAGAAGATAGTACAATATGGAGCAGGAAGCACAATGATGACCCGGTAGTACAGTATTCACCCAGGAAGCAGATGAACAAAATCTAAAAACATAGCAACAAATGATGACAGTGATGATCATTTTTCCTATTGGCTATCCAGAAAAACGATGAAGTTGAAAAACGCCTGAAAACGATGTATGCAAATGTGCAAAAACGACCGTATTCGCGCGACAAAACGCCGGTAAAAACGCCGGTAAAAACGCTTGTTCCGCTACGCTCAGGTGTGAATGCAGCCTGAGAGTTTTAAATGGCTATTTCATGGCAGGTTAACTTTAAAATAATTTTCATAAAACAGTCTGAATGCTGAATCTGACTGAGCAGGAGTTTAGCATTGGAGGGGGCAGTGATACTATAATATATTTGTAGTGATATCCGACATTTCCGTGGACTAGAAACAGGAGCTAGAGGTGTTTGGGCAGCTTACAGGAATGGAAGAGCAAATTCAGATCCACATTTCTGCAGTAATGCTCATTCAATTACCAAAAAACAGGTAGATGACCTAAAAAGCTGTGTCCAGTGAGTACTTGTGTGACCTTCTTGGCTATGCAGTGTGGTGTGTAAAATCTTAACCACTTCAATACACAGCACTTTTACTCCCACCCAGACCAATTTTCAGTTTTCAGTTCTCTTACACTTTGACAATAACTCAGTCATGCTACACTGTACCCAACAACATTTTTCTAAATTTTTTCACACAAATAGAGCTGTCTTTTGCTGGTATTTAATCACCACTGGATTTTTTATTTCTTTGCGATTTATAAGCAAAAAAATGTAAAAAAAAAAATATTTTTTTTGTTTCTACTCTTCTTCATAAATTTAGGCCAACATTTATACTGCTACATAGCTTTAGTAAACATTCCCCAAATCCGTGTGTATTATTTAGTCTGCGTGAAAGTTAGTCTACAAGCTATGCTACGTATTAGACATGTGCAATTCGTTTTGGTCCAAATACAAATTCGGACAAATCTTTGGTTATTCGGATATTCGGATGTATCGTATGTCTGGTTGTGGGGTTCTGCGGGTTCCTACCCATTCACCAAAAATGTGTAAAAAGTGAATAAAGACAGTACACAAGTTTTTTGATAATTTCTTTATTAAAAAATAAAAAACAATGTCCCCCGAAATAAAAAAAAACCTTGACTGCCTACTCTGACTGACATTTCTTAGTTGGCTAAGGGGCGGAGTTACCCGATGTCAGCGGGTTTCCTAACTAATTCCACATTTGCAGAACGTTTCGGATCAGTCAAACAACGATCGACCAAGTCGAATTCCCTGTGAAGGATAGCTGGTTGTTAAGCAGCAGGTCGGGAAGCCAGCGGCCTTATCCTTAACAACCGATGACTCATCAGCTGAAATGTAAACAAAACATGGGGGGCCCCCCATTCCATGCCAAGCCCTTCGGGTCTGGTGTGGATTCTAAGGGGAACCTCACACCAAAAAAAAGACGACGTGGGTCCCCGCAAAAATCTATACCAGACCTTTATCTGAGCATGCAGATCAGAAAAGGGGTGGGATGAACGAGAGCGCTTGTGCCCCCCCCCCCCAACAGCACCTTGTCCCCATGTTGATGGGGACAAGGGCCTCTTCCCCACAACCCTGGGCTGTGGTTGTGAGGGTCTGCGGCAGGGGGCTTATTGGAATCTGGAGGCCCCCTTTAACAGGGGAGCACCCAGCTCTCGCCCTCCCCATCCCCCCCACCCTATGTGAATGACTATGGGGCACATAGTACACCTACCCATTCACCAAAAAAGTGAATACAGACCGTACACGAGTGCTTGACAATTCCATTATCAAAAAATAAAAAACAATGTCCCCCCTCAATGTAGAGCCATCGTCCATCCACCACCGCCAGACCCGAAGACCGAAAAAAACTCTGGCCTTGTCGAACGCTCCCCACTTACTGCCTGCTTCCCCGTCTGACATTTCTTAAGTAGTGAAGGGGCGGAGTTACCCGATGACGTCAGTGGGTGACCCCTTTCCCTTGTGATTAGCCCAGCATGCCCTGGTCGGTGACCTCACAAGGTGGCAGGGTCACTTGCTGACGTCATTTGGCGACTCTGCCCCTTAGCTATTTAAGAAATGTTAGGGGGAGGTATTCGGTGAAGAGCGCTCGAGGTCAGAGGTTTTTTCTTTTTTCTGGGGTGGCAGCGACCAACGTGATTGACAATCTACATCGGGGGACATTGTTTGTTTTTTATTTTTTAATAAAGGAATTGTCAAAAACTTGTGTACTGTCTTTTTTCACTTTTTACGCTTTTTTTTTGGTGAATGGATAGGGGTACCCCTACTCATTTACATGGGGGGGGGGGGGTGGGATCTGGGGGCCCCACACAACCACAGCCCAGCGTTATGGGGAAAAGGCCCTTGTCCCCATCAACATGGGGACAAGGTGCTTTGTTTGCCCCCCTTTTCTGGCCTGCCTGGCTGCATGCTTGGATAAGGGCCTGGTATGGATTGGGGGGGACCCCACGCTGTGTTTTTTGGGAATTTTTTTTTTTTGGCAACATTGTTTTGTTTACATTTCAGCTGTCAGTGGGGAAGCCCGCTGACAGCTGATAAATCATTAGTTAAGGACGCAGCGGCCGCCTTCCCAACCCGCTGCTTAACAACCATCTTTTCACAAAAAATCGAATTGATTGATGATTTTTCGACCGATCTAAAATCGAATCATTCAGAAAATTTGGAATTCGTTAGAAAATGTATAAATCTAACCAAATTTAACAAAAACAAAACTAAACGAATTCTGAAACTAAACAAAATTGATAACATAACGAATCAGCTATATGAAACAAATGTTTCCGTTCTGCACATGCCTATTACGTATTACTGAAAATTGATTAAACCTGATGTACTGACTGCCTGTCTTGAGGCCCTGAAATATCAGGACAGTACAAATACCCGCCAAATGCCTCCTTTTTAGAAAGTAGACAGTCCAAGGTATTTAGTAAGAGGCATGGTGAGCTTTTTGAAGTATTTTTTTCCCCACCACTCTTGGGAAAATTAAGAAAATAGATTTCTTTTAACACAAAAATGTCATATTAACAAGTTATTTCTCACACACGACATAGGCATACTTGCAATTACACCCCAAAACACATTTTGCTACTAGTCCTGAGTATGGTGATACATGTGTGAGACTTTTTTTTACAGCCTGGCCACATTCAGAGGCCCAGCATCCAAGTAGCACCTTCAGGCGTTCTAGGAACGTACATTACACATTTATTTTCCTGACTACCGATCACATTTTTTAAGGCCCTAGAGCACCAGGACAAAGCAATTACCCACAAAATTACCCAATTTTGGAAAGCATACGCCCCAACTTATATTCTATGAGGCATAATGAGTCTTTTAAACATGTGAATTATTTCCACAAGTTTTTGGAAAGAAAATTTAAATTTTTTATTTTTTTTTTATATACAAGGTTGTCAATTTATTAAATATTTCTAACACATCGCATGTACATAGCAAGGTTTGCACCCCAAAATGCATTCTGCTACTCATCCTGATTATGGTGATACCACATGTGTGAGACTTTTACACAGCCTAGCTAAACAAAGGGTAAACAAATAATTACCTGTGGTTATTGAAGAGCAGCTGTCCACAGCGGGAGGGCATTGGTCCAGGAAGCAGGCAGAGATGTGGTCAGCAACAGCCAAAGCAATCGTCCAGGCAGCTGGCAAGAACATGGTCCATAAAGTCTTGCATCATTACAGGCAGCAGGCAGAGATATGGTCAGCACAGCAAAAGTATTGATCCAGGCAGCAGACAGGAACATCAAGCTTATGGCCTCGATCAGGAAAGAATGGTGACGGGGATAGAGTCTTCTTCCCACCCAAATCTCTTCGAAGCCTCCGGTCTCCAGACACTGATCTGGGAATTAAAAAAACTCAGAGAAAAACAAAAACTGTTTTTCACTACTCTGAACGCTATTCTGAAACCCCTCACAATTGGGATTGTTTCCAATATATTTCTCTGCAAAAAGGTTAGTCTGGTCCAAGATGTATTTAAGTAAATCGTCAGGGAAAAACGAATTGTACATTTTTTTTTTTTTTTAAATCTGAATAATTGTCAGTGTTGAGCTGCACACCTGACTGAAAGGGGGGATTGTAGCTGACCCTGACTGGAAAGCAGCCATATTGGGTTTGTCAGGGCATCTGGAAGATGTGTTTTGGCTCTGATTCTTGGGGTCTGGTGTAAATTTCCATTGCTGGTACTGGACCTTTCATCCTGGGTTCTAGCGCCATTGGGGTGTATGGCGCTGCTGGTGGTTGCCTGGTCTTCTGAGTGTCTTATTCTTTTAGGAGGGACTGTTTCCTCCTTTAATTCGGTCACTGATCCAGTAATTTTTTTGGACATGGTGATTGCGGCTGTATGACGGGTAAACTGCTGATGAGCGGCAGTGATGTTGGCTCTGTGACTGGTACATTGATTAGGCCGCACTGACGGGTCTGCTGCTGCCGGGCCGCGCTGACGGGTTCTCTTTATTTGGGGGGGACGTGTGGTGCACAATAGTGTAGGTGTTAAATGGTTAACTCACTGTTCCTGGGTTCTTGCATAGTTACATAGTCAGGTTAAAAAAAGACATCTAGTTCAACCATAAGGCCTCATGTACACTGCTGCTGGTAAACGGACGTTCAGAGGCAGTTGGCTGCTTTTTTCAGCTGCCCCTGAACTCATCCAATGTTATCTTATGTGTGCATGTACACAGGTTAGTTTAACCACTTTGAGACCAGCCTCGTTTTGGATTTTAGGTGTTTACATGTTTAAAACAGTTTTTTTTGCTAGAAAAAAACTTAGAACCCCCAAACATTATATATTGTTTTTTTTCCAACACCCTAGAGAATAAAATGGCGGTCGTTGCAATACTTTTTTTCACACCGTATTTGCGCAGCGGTCTTGCAAGCGCACTTTTTTTGGAAAAAAGTCACTTTTTTGAATAAAAAAATAAGACAACAGTAAAGTTAGTCCAATTTTTTTATATATTGTGAAAGATAATGTTACGCCGAGTAAATTGATACCTAACATGTCACGCTTCAAAATTGCACCCGCTCGTGGAATGGCATCAAACTTTTACCCTCGAAAATCTCAGTAGGCGACGTTTAAAAAATTCTACAGGTTGCATATTTTGCGTTACAGAGGAGGTCTATGGCTATAATTATTGCTCTCGCTCTACCGATCGCGGCGATACCTCACATGTGTGGTTTGACCACCGTTTTCATATGCGGGCGCTACTCACGTATGCGTTCGCTTCTGCGCACGAGCTCGTCGGGACGGGGCGCTTTAAAAAAATGTTTTTTTGTTTTTTCTTATTTATTTTTCTTGATTTTATTTATTTTTACACTGTTTTTAAAAAAAAAAATTAATTGGCTCACTTTTATTCCTATTACAAGGAATGTAAACATTCCTTGTAATAGAAAAAAGCATGACAGGTCCTCTTAAATATGAGATCTGGGGTCAAAAAGTCCTCAGATCTCATATTTGGACTTCAATGAAAAAAAAAAAAAAAAAAAAAATGTCATTTAAAAAAATGACATTTGAAAATTCCTCTTTAAGAGGTATGGGCGGAAGTGACGTTTTTGACGTCGCTTCCGCCCTCCTATGGTATAGAGATAAGAGGCGGCCATCTTAGCGTCACTCATCTCTAGACACAGGAGGGGAACGGACCCGATCGCCTCCGCCGCTGCCGGCGGTTCCGGTAAGCGGCGGAAGGCGCGGGAGAGCGGCGGGAGGGGGGGCACCTCTCCTGCCGCCGATAACGGTGATCTCGCGGCGAATCCGCCGCGATGACCACCATTATCGGACAGCCGACCGGCGCCTGAAGAGATGGATACCTCGGTTGTGGCAGCAGCTGCTGCCGTTACCGAGATATCCCTCTTCAAAAAAGGGACGTACATCGTCGTGCGCCGGTCGGAAAGTGGTTAATGTCGTTTTTAGACAGTTGTGTTTTATAGGCTTTTCTTTGAAGGCAAAAAAATTTGTTTAGATGCCGAAGTTTCAGACGCTAAACGCGATACTGGCGTTTTGCCGCAATTTTGTTTATAAGCGTTTTTACAGGTGCCCTATTTTTTAACAATACAAAACTTAAAAATGATAGCAAATGATGAAAAAAAACTAAAAAAATATTTTAAAAACTTGTAATTGCTTGCTATGCTTCATAGACCATGTATATACCCCGAATGAGCATGATCCAATCTAATACACCACTAGCATTGCTGTTAGCCAAAGTATAATTGGAATTTGACCTAATATGTTAGATTTCAACCAGATGACCCCACCATTGAGCTTCAACCCCGACTTGAACAAACATAGTTGCATGAAATTTAGGGCTAGGCATACTATATATATATATATATATATATTATATACTCTATAGTATGCCTGTGAAGGGGGGGTCATGTTTCCCGTGCTTAGAACTGTCTCTGTACAAGGTGTCATTTTTGCATGAAAAAAAAGCTATTTAAAATCACTCGCGGCTAATTGCCGGTTCCCGTAACACAGAGAACAATTCGAATACAACAACTACCAAATATCTAATTTCAACTAATATGAAAGAAATTATAATAGCGGCTATAACGAATGCTTCGAATGCATTCGAGATTCAGTATATCTAATATAGAGAACTGTTCCTGCACAGTGTCATTTTTGCAGGAAAAAAAAGCTATTTAAAATCACTCGCGGCTATTGCCGGCAAATGAATTGTCGGATCCGTAACACAGAGAACAGTCATTCATTGAAGTCATTGATAAAAAAAAGCGTGGGGGTCCCCCCAAATTCAATAACCAGGCCCTTCAGGTCTGCTATGGATATTAAGGGGGACCCCAGCCAAAAAAAAAAAATGGCGTAGGGTCCCCCCCAAAATCCATACCAGACCCTTGAGGTCTGGGATGGATTTTAAGGGGAACCCCAGCCAAAAAAAATTGCGTGGGGTCCCCCTCAAAATCCATACCAGACCCCTATCCGAGCACGCAACCTGGCAGGCCGCAGGAAAAGAGGAGGGGACGAGAGCGCCCCCCCCCTCCCGCCTGAACTGTACCAGGCCATATGCCCTCAACATTGGGAGGGTGCTTTGGGGTCCCCCCCAAAGCAACTTGTCCCCATGTTGATGGGGACAAGGGCCTCATCCCCACAACCCTGGCCGGTGGTTGTGGGGGTCTGCGGGTGGGGGGCTTATCGGAATCTGGAAGCCCCCTTTAACAAGAGGACCCCCAGATCCCGCCCCCCCCTGTGTGAAATGGTAAGCGGGTACAAAAGTACCCCTACCATTTCACCAAAAAAGTGTCAAAAATTGTAAAAATGACAGGAGACGGTCTTTGACAATTCCTTTATTAAAATCTTCTTTCTTCTGGTCTTCCTTCTTCCTTTCTTCATCCTTCTTCCTTTCTTCATCTTCTCCTTCCGGCATCTTCTTCCATCTTCTTCCATCTTCTTCTTCTTCCTCCAATCCGCTTCTTCTTGCGCCGGTCTTCTCGTCCGGCATCGGCGTCTCTTCTGGGCCGCTCCTCGCAGTGGGAGGCTCCCGCTGTGTGAGGCTTCGCTCCGTCTGACAGGTCTTTTATAACGGAGGGCACCTGGTGACCCCGCCCCCCCTCTGACGTCATAGGGAAAGCCATAGAGAAGTCCCCATGACGTCCCCGTGCGTCAGAGGGGGCGGGGTTACCAGGTGCCCTCCGTTATAAAAGACCTGTCAGACGGAGCGAAGCCTCACACAGCGGGAGCCTCCCATTGCGAGGAGCGGCCCGAGAACAGACTCCGATGCCGGACAAGAAGATCGGCGCAAGAAGAAGCGGATCGGAGGAAGAAGAAGATGGAAGAAAATGCCGGAAGGAGAAAATGAAGAAAGGAAGAAGGAAGACCAGAAGAAAGAAGAAAGAAGATTTTAATAAAGGAATTGTCAAAGACCGTCTCCTGTAATTTTTACCATTTTTGTCACCTTTTTTGGTGAAATGGTAGGGGTACTTTTGTACCCCCTTACCATTTCACACGGGGGGGGGGGCGGGATCTGGGGGTCCCCTTGTTAAAGGGGACTTCCAGATTCCGATAAGCCCCCCGCCCGCAGACCCCCACAACCACCGGCCAGGGTTGTGGGGATGAGGCCCTTGTCCCCATCAACATGGGGACATGGTGCTTTGGGGGGGACCCCAAAGCACCCTCCCAATGTTGAGGGCATGTGGCCTGGTACGGTTCAGGCAGGAGGGGGGCCGCTCTCGTCCCCCTCTTTTCCTGCGGCCTGCCAGGTTGCGTGCTCGGATAAAGGGTCTGGTATGGATTTTGAGGGGGACCCCACGCCATTATTTTTTTTTTTTTGGCCGGGGTTCCCCTTAAAATCCATCCCAGACCTGAAGGGTCTGGTATGGATATTTGGGGGGAACCCCACGCCATTTTTTTTTTTGGCTGGGGTTCCCCTTAATATCCATAACAGACTTGAAGGGCCTGGTTATTGAATTTGGGGGGACCCCTACGCTTTTTTTTTTTTTTAATCAATGAATGACTGTTCTCTGTGTTACGGAGCCGACATTTCATTAGCCGCGAGTGATTTTAAATAGCTTTTTTTCCTGCAAAAATTACACTTTGTGCAGGAACAGTTCTCTATATTAGATATACTGAATCTCAAATTCATTCAAAGTATTCAAAGCATTCGTTATATCCGCTATTATAATTTCTTTCATATTAGTTGAAATTCGATATTTGTAGTTGGATTTAATAACGATTCGTAACGATTCGTAACTTGAAATTGAAATTCGATATTTGTAGTTGGATTCGAATTGTTCTCTGTGTTACAAGAACCGACAATTCATTAGCCGCGTTAACGATTTGTAACGATTCGTAACGATTCGTAACTTTTTTTTTTTAATCAAGAAAAGGTTTTTATTTTTTTGTTTTGCCCAATTTACAAGGTATCAATCACATTGTACAGTTACAAATTCAACATAACAGTGACTATGCAGTCTGAAATTGAGCTTTGCAAGGCTCCTGAAACTATATAAAATCTAAATCTTATCTTTATTAAATACTGTGCAAAACTTTCTTCCAATGACCTTGTCATGCTTTAATGCACTATTGGTATAACTGTGTTATTATATGCAAACAGTCACAACAACCATCATGTAGACCCTGTCTCTATCCGATCTATCAGTATACTCTGTCTTTTTAAGTCAACCAGCTCCTCGCCTTCCTTGCCTCACAATTTTTTTTTTTTAAAGAAAGGTACGTATCCGTCCTCCAGTAGTTTCTCCCTTAAACTCATCCTGCTAGCAGCCTGTCCTGAATTAGCTGGTGCGGGGCTAGTCCGAGGGTATCCAGCCATGGTGACCACATTGCCTGGAACTTTCGTGGGGCATTTCTATGTTGGTAAGTTATTTTTTCCCTGATCAGTAGTTTGTTTACGTTCTCTACCCATTCCTTCCTAGAGGGAATTCTCGGAGTGATCCAGACCTGAGCTATCGGTTTTCGTGCTATGTATAAAAGGCGTAGTATTGCCGTATTGGTGGGTATACCCAGTGTGTCCTCATCTAGCGCCCCTAGTAGGCATATGGTCGGGTTTTGTGGTATTTTTACATTAAAGATTGATGATATCATATCCGTTATCTCTTTCCAGTACCTGAAGAGCTTCGGGCACCTCCAGAGCATATGGAGAAGATCTCCGTTGTCCCTTTCACATTTTGGGCATATGGGCGAGTCCCTAAGGCCCCACTTATGTAGTTGTACCGGTGTTCTGTATACCCTATGTAATAAATACAGATGAGATAGCTTCTGTGAGGCTGAGACTGACACAAGTGGTGCAGCAGAGAGGCACATATTCCACGTTTCCCCGTCTATAGGCCCTATATCGTCCTCCCAACCTTTCCTGCATGGTAGCTTGGAGGAGTCTTGAGTTTTGCTCAGGAGGATGTCATAACCAGTGTTGTAAGTAACGCGATTAAAGTAAACGGCGTTACGTAACGCCGTTACTTTAAAGGGTAACGAGTAATCTAACTGATTACTCTTCCCCTTGCGGTAACGCCGTTCCCATTACTGGGGCGGCGTTACCGCAATTACTCACCGCGATCCGCGGAGCTGTCCGCGGCCTTAGGAAAGGCCGCGGCTTCGGCCTAGCTCCGGAGCGGCGGCCATCTTGGTGCACCCGTCGGCCGTTTACAATGTGATTGCTCCGTCAAATGACGGAGCGATCACTTGTAAACAAACCGGCGTCAAGATGACGCCGGTTCCTCTCTCCCCTCTGTGTACAGATCTCTACAGTGGAGGGGAGAGATCGGATGCCAGCACATACCCTGCCAATACTCTGCAATACCAGCCAATACCCTGACAACACCCTGCAATACCCAGGTAATACTCTGCCAATACTCTGCAACACCCTGCCAATACTCTGCAACACCCTGCCATACCCAGCCATACTCTGCCATACTCTGCCATACTCTGCCATACCCTGCAATACCCCGTAATACCCATCCATACTCTGCCATACCCAGCCATACTCTGCAATACCCCGTAATACCTAGCTATACTCTGCAATACTCTGCCATACCCAGCCATACTCTGCAATACCCCGTAATACCTAGCTATACTCTGCAATACTCTGCCATACCCAGCCATACTCTGCAATACCCCGTAATACCCAGCCATACTCTGCAATACTCGGTAATACCCAGCCATACTCTGCAATACTCGGTAATACCCAGCCAATACTCTGCAATACCCAGCCAATACTCTGCAACACCCTGCCAATACTCTGCAACACCCTGCCAATACTCTGCAACACCCTGCCAATACTCTGCAAACCCTGCCAATACTCTGCAACACCCTGCCAATACTCTGCAACACCCTGCCAATACTCTGCAACACCCTGCCAATACTCTGCAACACCCTGCCAATACTCTGCGATACCCAGCCAATACTCTGCCATACCCAGCAATAATCTGCAATACTCGGTAATACCCAGCCATACTCTGCAATACTCTGCCATACTCTGCAATACTCGGTAAAACCCAGCCATACTCTGCAATACACGGTAATACCCAGCCATGCTCAGCCGTACCCAGCCATACTCAGCCAATATTACAGTTGAGGAGATGACGTGGATATTACAATGGGTGAGATTATGGATATTACAGTGGGGGCTTTATGGTGGTGGAATTTTTACAGGTTTTTGCAAATTCAATTATTATTTGCTGATCCGAAAAATGATCCGATCCGTGACTCTGATCCAAGCAACGATCCGATAAGTGAGTTTGGGGGGGACAGATGTACAGAGGGGGAACAGATATGTGTGTGGGGGGGAACAGACGTGTAGTGGGGTACAGAGGGGGAACAGATATACGCGTGTGGGGGGGACAGATGTGTAGTGGGGTACAGAGGGGAAACAGATATGTGTTGGGGGGAACAGACGTGCAGGGGGGGTACAGAGGGGAAATAGACGTGCAGGGGGGAACGCACCCCTTGCTTGCAGTAATACTAGACCCGCCCCTAAGAATATAAAAAAAAAAAATCACAGTTACTTTTCTGAGTAACTAATTACTTTTCCAATGTAGTAACTGAGTTACTAACTCAATTACTTTTTTGGGAGAAGTAATTTGTAATGTAACTAATTACTTTTTTAAAGTAAGATGACCAACACTGGTCATAACATCTGGATATCATACCCTTCCCCCCCCCCCTCCATAAGGATACTTTGAATGATTGTATGGTCTGTTTGTTGTAGTGTAGTTATTCTAGCCTGGGTTTGTATAGCATGTCTCAGCTGTAGGTATTTATAGAAGTTAGTGCGTGGGATCCTAAATTCCTCCTGCAGCTCCATAAAGGATTTGAATATAGGGCCATTGAAGAGTTGAGACATATAAGCTATACCCGCCTCCTCCCATTTCCTGAATCCTTTAAGTTTCTGGATTTCTTTATATTGCCTATTGTGCCATATGGGCGTATGTGTCAGAAATCCCTGTAATCCCAGCAATCTCTTGACATATGCCCATAATGTAATTAAAAGTTTCACCGTCGGTGCTTTAGGATTCAGATGACAGTATCCTGCCTCTAGTCTAGTTAGTGCGTTCTCGCCCGGCACACTCAGCAGCCTGCGGATAGGGTCTTCGGTGTCTGGTATTCCCCAGCCTCCCAGCTCTTGCAGCTGGGACGCTAGGTAATACGCTCTGGGGTGTGGGACTGCCAATCCTCCCTCTTCCTTACTATACTGTAGCGTGGATAATCTTATTCTGGCGTTTTTTTTCCGCCATATCAGCTCCCTGAATTGAGTCTCTATTTTATCGAACCATTTCCTATGTATCCATATTGGGGAGTTATTAAATACATAGAGCAGCTGTGGTGCCCATACCATTTTTATAAGATTTACCCTCCCCACTACCGACAGAGGCAGTTTACACCAAGCTGTGGACTTTTCCCGGAATTTGTTCAGTAAGGGGACAAGATTTTGTACTATATATTCCGAGGTGTCTGGTGTTACCTGGATTCCCAAATACCGGAATGAAGGGACTATCTGGACCATTTCCGCCCCAGCTGAGAGTGGCGTCTCTATTGGGTCTAGGGGGAGAAGCACCGATTTGCTCCAGTTAATGGAGAAGCCGGATAGTTGTCCGAATTCTTTGATAAGTGACATGGCCGTTTGCAGCGTGCCCTGGGTATCCCCTAGATATAAGAGAGTGTCATCGGCGTACATGGACACTTTATCTGTCCCTGTCCGTCTCTGAAACCCCTTTATGTTGTTATCTGCTCGGATCCTCGCTGCCAGGGGCTCCAGGGCCAATGCGAACAGCAGGGGCGACAGAGGGCACCCCTGCCTAGTACCCCTAAACCACGGAAATGAGTCCGACAGCTCCCCATTGACTCTAATTTTGGCCGATGGTTCAGCATACAGGAGTTTTACCCAGTTAATAAAATTATTCCCCAGGCCCATATTTTCCATCACAGCCCACAGATAAGGCCACTTGACGCTGTCGAAGGCCTTAGCTGCGTCCAGCGAAAAAATTGCCCTGTTGCCGGGGTTGTCTACCGGGAGTTGGAGATTCAGAAAAAGTCTCCTGATGTTTTGAGCTGTCGACCTCGTGGGTATGAACCCTGACTGGTCTCTGTGCACTATCTTATGGATTACTGTTGCTAATCTATTCGCCAGTACCCTTGCTAGTAGTTTAATATCTGCTGTTAATAACGATATCGGTCTATAAGAGTCAGGCGAGTTAGCGTCTTTGCACGGCTTCAGCAAGACAACAATAATCGCCTCGTTCATAGAATCCGGTAAAGACCCCTCCTCGTAGGCATCATTATATACCTTCAATAGCAGAGGTATTAGCGTACCTGCATATCTCTTGTATACTTCCGAGGGGAGACCGTCTAACCCAGGTGACTTGTTATTTTTTGATTGCGCAAGGGCTAGAGCTATCTCCTCCTCTTTGAGGGGAGCATTAAGCATGTCTGTATCTCCCCGAGACAGTTTGGGCAGAGCACATGCCTCTAAGAAGTCCGCTATTTCCCGGGTAGTGGGGTGTACCTTAGAAGTATACAAGTTTTCATAGAAGTTCATAAAAACCTGCACTATGTCTGCCGTTTGTGCTTGTACGTTGCCTTGTGCATCCTTAATGGTGGAGATAAGGGAAGAGGACCTCTGTGCACGCGCCATTACTGCTAGCATGTGCCCAGTCGTCTCACGCTCCTCGAAGTGCGACTGCTGTAAGAAAAAGCGTTTGTTTTCAGCCAATTGCAATGCCAATTGGTTGGACATGGCCTGCGCGCTTAACCAAGCTCGCTTCGTATCTTCTGTGGGGTCAGCAATGTATCTGTCCTCTGTTGCCGTGACCACCCCCGCACCGTGCACTCCCATGCCTTTGGGTCAGTTTTTATCTGTGTAATAGATCTAATAAATTGCCCCCTCAGGTAGGCTTTAGTCGCATCCCATACTACTCTCATTTTGGCTGAATTAAGATTCTCCTGTATAAAGATTTTGAGTTCATCACGGATTGGGTCTGGGTCTGGAAATAATGAGAGCCAAAATGGGTTAAGCCTCCATACGGGTCTTATACTGTCTACCGGTAGCGAGATGGATACCCAGTAAGAGGAGTGGTCCGACACCAGCCTGTCTGCATATCCCGTGTCCTGAACCTTCAACAACATTGCCTCATTCCCTAGTCCCAAATCTATTCTGGAGAGCCCCCCATATGATGCCGAGTGGCATAAGTATTTCTTTTTTGTTGGGTTTTTTTCTCGCCATACATCAGTCAGTCCCATTTCCCTTAGTACCCTGCCAAAGGGTGTATGCCCCTCTGTGCCTGGTTTTACGGTGGTGGGGATAGGAAGTTTATCTAGCAGATGATTCAGGTAGTTATTGTAGTCCCCTACCGCCAAAAGTGGAACTCCGGGATACAATGGCATAAATCCTGCCAAACATTTCAGAACCTCGGATGAGTACGGGGGGGGGGGGGGGGGTATATATAAGTCCGCCAATATACAGGTCGTACCATGAATCTTGCAGAGCAGAAATATATATCTCCCGCCCGTGTCTATGACATCTCTAATGCATTGAAATTGTACAGTTTTCTTTACAAGGATGCTTACTTCCCTAGAGTATGTGGAATACGTAGAATGGAATTGTACCTCATACATTCGGGGG
Source organism: Lithobates sylvaticus (assembly GCA_028564925.1). NCBI lineage: Eukaryota > Metazoa > Chordata > Amphibia > Anura > Ranidae > Lithobates > Lithobates sylvaticus. The sequence continues at coordinate 152,595,624 of CM053033.1, forward strand.
CTCAGACTGGGGGGTGGGTCCGAGGAAAAATGTGTCTCTTGCAGACATACAATATCCGCTCCCATGGATTTAAGGTGCCTAAGAACTGCCATACGTTTTACAGGGGCCCCTAGTCCTCTGACATTCCACGACAATATTTTTACACTAGCCGCCATAGGTGCGACTTACTGCCATGAACCCCTGCACATGTTTCAAGTACAATACAACGGTTAGTTGTACCACATCCTTACATACGCAGATAAAATTATGCAGACTTCTATTATCAACAGTGTGAGTGGATACTCCCTGGAGAAGCATTGTCAGAGTCACAACTTGGCAAGGCGCTGTTAACTTATACCAGTAGACACGGGTCATACCATAGTAACACAGTAAAAAAATAAATGGTTATTGTTGTGCAACGTGCAACTTTGCGAGCCAACTGGACTCTCGGCCAACTAGGCCAGTAAAGAAATTGTTCCCATGCCTCCGCAATGGGGGGGGGAAGGCTGTGGAAACACCCAGCAAACCCTTGGGTTAAGTGGAACAGGGGTTTCACGCTTGCAGCGCGCGTGGAACACCGCACCATTCAAAAACGTTTTAAAGTGTTCCTCTTCATCCGCCTGAAAAATGAATAATAGTGCAACTTCTGTCATTATTCCCCCCCCCCCCTTTGGAACCAACAGCTACAGCTCAGCGGGTCGTTAACTGTATAATCTCGGCTGGGAACGTGTAGTTTGGTTATAAAACACACAACATAATAACGGATGCTGCTGCATGTCAGGCCTTGTATAATCTCCGGTTAATCCTGTGCGTTATTTCTTGCTGCTTTGAGGGCTCTGTCCTCCCGGTCCAGCCACTGTGCGGCCATGGCGGGGCGATCAAAAAAGTTAACTTCTCCTAATGCGACAACCCGCAGCCGGGCCGGGTACAACATGGCATATTTCAGGTTCAAGTCTCTCATCCTTTTCTTCACATCTAGGAATTTTGCCCTCTGCTTCTGTAGCTCAGCCGAGAAGTCTGGATATAGAGAAATTTTGGAATTCTCTATTTTAATTTCCCCTCCTGATGCCCTGGCCTTGGACAGGATAGCGTCTCTGTCCTTGTAATTTAGCAGTTTGAAGAGAAATGCATGTGGGTAGTTGCCTGGTGGGAGAGGGGGGGAAGGCACCCTGTGTGCCCTTTCCACTGCAAATAATGGTGAGAAAGTTTCCTTTCCAAAAGTGTCGATCAGCCAGTTTTCAATGAATGCGACAGGGTTTTTGCCCTCTGCTCTCTCTGGTATTCCCAGTGCCCGCACATTGTTTCGTCTCATGCAATTTTCGAGGTCATCTAATCGGGCCTCATGCTGATCTACCAAGTGACAGTTATATTGCACATCCCTCTGCATGGGTACTATGTCATCCTCCATTGCACTGATTCTGCCCTCAATGGCTGCAGTTCTTTCACGCAGCTTCTGCATGTCCTGTCTCACATAAGAGATTTCTGCTTTCACTCCTTTAACCTTAATTAGTTAGTGTAGAGACAGACACATTGCAGGCAGTAATTGCAGAAAATATGTCCCTTAATGTGGGTTCTGTGCTGATGTGGGGGATACAGAGGGAGGCCCTGTAAACAGGTCTCTTGGAGTACTCACTGTGTGCCAGTCTGGATGCAATCCCTCGACATCCTCCAGTGGGACCGTGTCATCCGCCTCAGATTGCCTCAGATTGTCCCCCTTTAGCTTCCTCCTGAGTGTGGGGAGCCGATCGTTGTTCTTTGGGGGGTTTGTTGCCATACAATAGCTTCTGTGCAGCTTCTTTGTACTGGTCTCTCTGGGAGTGCTGTGACCCGGCGCCATCTTGGCTGGATTCTTCCTGTGTGGCTTTATGTCTCCTGGACATCGTTCCGGTCCGTTTAAATGCCGCTGAGCCGGTCTGTGTTGATCCTGGGATCGTGGTGGGTAAGTGGGTGTCTTTTTATTCTCAGGATGGGGTGCCTGCAGAACAAATACCAGGATTTTTGGCGGAGAGAAGAGCCGGTGCGACCATCTACATGTGCCGCTAAGCCACGCCCCGTCACGATTCGTAACTTTACTAACGATTCGTAACGATTCTAAAAAAAATTTACGATTCGTACGAAATTCGTATTTTGTACGAATTCGAACGGAATTTCGTACACGGATTACGAATTACGAATTTTTTTATATACGAAACGAAACAAATTTTTTGACAGTTCCCATGTCTAGTAAAAGCACCAAAATTTAGGTAGATACAAGTACACTGCTGCTCTCTCTGCTGCTGCTACTCACTCTGGTCTCACAGAATGCCTGAAATAGTTAAATACAGTTTTTTTTTTTTTTTGGGGGGGGGGCTTTGAGAGGGTGCTATGATGTTATATTAAATATATCTTAAATAAATGCTCCTAGATGCAAACTCGGCAAAACGCGGTGTGCAAAACTTTTTTAAAAGCCGCTTTGAAGCTGTCAAAAAATTTGTTCAGAGGAGGTTGCCTCAGCGTCTCATGTACATTAAGCCTAAGTAAGTAAATAACATCCTACAATCCCATGTACCCCATCCTATGCCCACAGTTGATCCAGAGGAAGGCAAAAAACCTTAGCAAAGCATGATCCAATTTTCTACAGTAGGGGAAAAAATTCCTTCCTGATCCCAGAGAGGCAATCGGATTTTCCTTGGATCAACTTTATGTATAAATGTTAGTACCCAGTTATATTTTGTCTATTTAGAAAATAATTCATGCCTTTCTTAAAGCAATCTACTGAGTTGGCCAGAACCACCTCTGGAGGGAGTCTGTTCCACATTTTCACAGCTCTTACTGCAAAGAAACCTCTCAGTATTTGGAGCCGAAATCTCTCTTCCTCTAGGCATAAAGAGTGCCCCCTTGTCCTCTGTGTGGACCGTAAAGTGAATAACTCAACACGAAGTTCACTAAATGGACCCCTTCTATATTTGTTCAATCTCCTCTTCTCGAAAGAATAAATTAGGTTCCTCTAATCTTTCCTCATAGCTGAGTTCCTCCATGCCTCTTATCAGTTTGGTTTCCCTTCTGCACTTTCTCGAGTTCCCCAATATCCTTTTTGAGAACTGGTGCCCAAAACTGAACTGCATATTCCAGATGAGGTCTTACTAATGATTTGTACAGGGGCAAAATTATAAAGGACTTTGCACGCTTTGGAAACCGCAGCTTGGCATTGCATGCTATTATTGAGCTTATGAATAACCAAAACCCCGGCGGGACAGGAAGAGGCCCCGGAAGTGGGTGCAAATACCTGTCTTAGATACCTGTCTTAGACAGGTATCTGCACCCCCCCCCCCCTGAAAGGTGCCAACTGTGGCACCGGAGAGGGGGAGGGTTCTGATGAGTGGAAGTTCCACTTTAGGGTGGAACTCCGCTTTAAGGGCCTACATGCTCAGACCTGACCTTTTTTACTAATAATATATTTGAAGAATTTTTGGGGGTTTGTCCTCCTATCTTTTGCAACCTGTCATTCGTTTGGAATTTTTGCGTCCTTGATTATAACAGAATATGTAAAAAGGTATTCTTTGTATTAATTAAACAACAATAGTGTTCTTTCAATTTTATATTTTTTTAAAAGCTCTTTTCTTATTGTTTATAGCTTTTTTTTTAACTTTGGCCTTGAGCCACAGGTTTTATTTTTAGCCTTTTAAACTTATTGCCCATGGGAATATACTTTGCAGTCAGTTCCAAAACAGTCTTTTTAAAGGTTTCCCATTTCTGTTCTGTGTTTGTCAATGCCAATATTCCCTCCCAATCCAAGTCTTGGAGAGCAGCCCTCCTCCTTGGAAAATTTACTCTCTTAAAAGTTAAGTGTTTTTATCTTTCCCGTATGTGTTTTTTGCTTACAGCTAACATCAAATGAAATCATGTTATGGTCACTGCTACCCAGATGTTCCTTTATATGAACATTAGTGGTTTGAGATTACCAGGCCCAACAGAGTATCATTCCTAGTTGATTACAAAATCTCATAAACCTATGCTTCACAATAGAAAATATATCAAATGTTTAACCTTTTTGCTGCAAGGCCCTGTGCTCCACTTTTAAACCCAACTTGTCGGACCATTTTTGCAATTTTTTTCTATTGCTTTTTTATTTTTCCCTTACAGCTTTCAGAGTTTATAAAAAAAAAAAAAACCCAAACCATATATTTTCTAAAAGCACATGACCAGTAGAATAAAAAGGTGCTACTGATTTTTAGGGCCCCACAATGTTTGTGCAAATGTTTATCAAAGCAATATTTTCACTGAAAAGCATTATTAGCAGATACAAACACAGTCAATTTTACTTAAATCCTGCTAAATAAAAAAGCTAAACCAGTATTGAGTTAATAAAATAACAAATATTTGTACATTTTAAATTGCACCTTTTTGTGAAATGGTGAAAATCAAATGTATGCAAAAATGATAAATCCCCAAATTTCTCAAATAATCTGGAGGTTTTAATTTTTCCCTTACAGCTTTCAGAGTTTGTTAAAGACCTCCCAAACCATATAAAGCACATGACCTGTAGAATAAAAGGTGCTGCTGATTTTTAAGGACACGCATGATCTGTGCAAATGTTTATCAAACCGCTATATATTTGCACACAAACACAGCATAACTTGCAAAACTTTTGCTAAATTCCTACTAAGGCCTAGTTCACATGGGGTGTACTAAAGCTTATGCCCATGGAGGGCCATGTTTACCTGCTTGGGGATGCACAGGTGTTCTGTGCATCCCTGTGCAGGCAATCATAGGACTGCACACAGGGGATGTAGGTGCATGTCTCTGAAACTCACACTGTCTGTGTTTGGGGCCATGCATCTACACCCGTACAGATGTCAGATCTGACCTTGTAGGTGCTGTGTCCCAATTGACATGAATAGTTGGTATCAAGATGGGAACAGTGGCTGTGTCCATGCAGCTGCTGCATCCCAATTGATATGTATGGGACTACCTGCACAGCATGGATAAAACCTGTGCATTCCCATGCAGCTGCTGTGCCCCAATTGACATCAAGGGGACAGCCTGCATAGGGGATACACAACACCTGTGCAACATGACCCCGCTGTTGTATGCCCCGTGTTAAGCCTTGGGCCTTGTTTACACTTGCAGTTGAGGGGGCAGCTTAAAAAAAATGCGCAGTTGAGCAACCCCCATAAGCTGCATTAGGCAGAGGAGTGAGGTGTTTAAATGCGGCCGCTACCAGGAGAGTGAGGGGCCTGATGAGGGTGCTGGACGGACGTAGCTGCTGACCCGGCGAAGCCGGCAAACCCTTCCTGATACGAGTGTGTGAGGGAAAGGATACTGGCTCTGTTCCCTTCACCCCCCCCCCCCCACGTACCCCCCTTCTCAGGCAGGCATCGGTGTAGAAACCCCTCTGGAAAGTCGACGGAGGCAGTAACAGCCCCAGTGCTGATTCCCTGCTACTCCTAAGGGATTACCTGGAGGCAGACATGAGGAGGTGTTTGGGGCAGAGGAGCAGGCAGAACACATGACTGGAGACGCCGGAGAGTGGAGGAGGAGACGTCCCCACAGTCTGACAGGGCTTTCAGCTGCAAAGGGAGCAGGAGTATGGTAAGAACACCGGAGGTTGTATCTGCCGCAGTTAGCTGAAGGGGGAATAGGACCATCAGCTAGGGGCCTGGACCCCCCCCCCCCCATCCTCCTATCCCTCCTACCTCTGGGTCCGAGGACTCCTTAGGCATGTTCTGGCTATTGGGAGACAGGGGCCGTACAGGAATAGGAGAGGTCTCATGTGGACAGCAGCAGTCTGGATACGCGTGGAACCGCTCTGGAGTTGAAGCAGAAGGGGGTGAGTGGACATGAATCTGTTGCTGCTGTGATGAAACTGTTTTTTTTTTTTTTTTTTTTTAGATCTGCATGACATAGAGAAAGTCTCCCTGGTATGTAAGTGGTACATTTTGTGCAGCTTATTATAGATTGAGGAAATGGACTGAATATATAAACATGATGCAGGGAGCTGCTCTATCAGTAATACTGTGCCAGACAAGCTTATTACAGAGGGATGAGCTGGATTAAATATATCCGTGGGATATGGAGAACTGTTCCTAAGGTACACTTATGGCATACCTCTTAAAGTTTATTTCAGACAGATAGCACAGATTAATTACCACATCGTGTGCGTAGGGCTGTACCTCCTAAGAAGTTTTCATATAAAAAAATCGGAGGTAACACTGAGCTATTATCTATGCAAAATTCAAACTGTAGGTATGTGTTCCTAAAGAGAAGGGATGGTGGGGCACCCTGCTGAGAGGAAGAACCTTAGGTGGGGCACCCTGCTGATTAATACACTGAGTGCTTAGAAGAGGTAACAGATAGAGGATTGGTAATCCCTCCTACCTCCTGGTTACAGTAAACGGATGAAATACTGATTTGAGATTGATAACAATAAAGAGGAAGAGATAAAGGGATACAAACTGACTGACATAACCACTACCCTCCCTCCCCATCTATACCATTGGGGGACCTCCGTGTCCACCATCACAGTACTGCTGGGACAAGTTTAAACATACATAAATACCCCTGTGAACGGTCACCCCAGATTTATAACTGACTGATAAATTAAATAAAAGGAAATGGAAACTGAGGGGGAAATGGACTGAAATGGAAATGGACTGAGGGGGAAACCAGTAAGGGGGGGGCAGGTGCGAACCCCCAAAAGTGAGTGCAAGCCCAGGTTCTATAAAGAAATATGACACAGGACAGAGGCACAGAGAGCCCTGGGAAATGGACAGGGGCTAAGAGTAAACCATTGGAGAACTCACAAAAAGATGGTCAGAGGAAACAACCAAAGGACCTAGATACACCAGAGATTTCAGTAGGAATAAGTGCGGAGCCTGAAGAAAATACTGTAGTGGAATCCAGACAGGAAAAAACAACAATTACCAACAAAAGGAGAAATGGCAGCGATGTTTGCTAGATTAGAATCTTATATTAAAGGAGAAAAGGCCACACTTCATGAGGACTTGAACCAAATTCTAAGGAGGGTGGAAGAAACGGAGGAGCAATTGGAATCGCAAACGGCTGAAATAAATGTGTTAAAAGGCCAGATGGCAGAAATTCAGAAAGAACTCCGATATACAAGGTATAGACTGGAAGACCAGGAAAACTGTAATCGATGGAAAAAATCTTTGAATAAGGGGAGTCCCGGACCAGCAAAGGAAAAAATGTATAAAATATTTGGACATAGGCTGGGTTAAACAGGGGCAGAAAAAAATAAAGTTCGAAAGGGTCCATCGGATCAGAAAAACAGTTGAGCTAGCAGTAGATACACCGAGAGATAGATTCCAAAACTTTCAGGACAAAGAGCAAATCTGGGTGAGCCTAAAAAATAAACAGCCGATTAAGTATGAAGAGACTACTTTGCAGGTTTTACCAGACTTCGCAGCAGAGACCTTAGCCAGGAGGAGAATTCTCAAACCCCTGTTAGAGCACCTAAAGATGATTAATAATCAATATTCCTGGGGCTTCCCAGTCTGCCTAGTAGGGAAGAAAGAAGGAAGGTCAGTAATACTCAGATATCCAGAAGAAACAGTCAGTTTCTGTAATAGACTGCACATTCCACTAGCTGAGCTACCAGGCTGGTGGGAAGCACAAGACAGCACCCCACTTGTGGAAGAAGCAAGAGGGCACCAGATTATAAAAAGAAATAGACTGGGACAAAGAATAGAACCTGAGTGGTGGTGGGACTGAGGGGGGGGATGGGGGACAGTTAATACGAAATGTGGTAGAGGAGAAGGGGCGGGCAAGAGATATCCCTAGCCAGGGGATGCAGTTGGTCAGTGGAGGGACCTTAAGCAGAGCTCAACCTCTGGGGGGAGAACCGAGGGGATGGAGGGCCTAATAAGAGGATCTAATGCCCATGGGGAGGCTAAACATCCCCCCAACTGAAAAGGGTGGGAGGGGGGAGAAGGTGGGGGGGAGAGGGTAGGGGAGGGGGGAGGGAGGATATAGCTGCTCTGGAAGGGTTCAAGATAAGCTTGGGGGTACTGCTCTGGAGGGGAACAAGATGAGGAGAAGAGTAGTGGTGGTCTCTGCTCACTGTGTTCCTGGTGATGGAATGAAGAGGTGTGTAGAAGATAACCCGGAGCACAGTGTGCAGAGAGGACTACCCTTAATTTTTATTTAATTTTATGTCATACAATGTACATGGTTTTAAATACTCCTACAAAAAGATATAACCTAATAAGAGAGATCGAACTCTATAAAGCATCTACGCAGTGTTGCTGGAGGGGGTGCGGAGGACTGGGAACCATGTCTCGTATTTGGTGGACTTGTCCAAAAATTAGACAATACTGGAAATAATACAGATAATAAAAGAAATAACAAAAGTGGTGGTCCAAGAGGATCCGGAGGTCTGGGAACATACAGAGGAAGGTATTAAAAAAGATTTTGCAACAGAATCAGCTGATAGATGTATGGTGAATACAAAATGTGAAACGCCGGGATTATACGTTCCTCTTCTCTGTACACAGGAAGTACTCAAAAATTGATTTCTTTTTGGTTGATCATAGATTGCTCGATACAGTAATTATCGATTTATTTATTGAAATTTCTAAGTTTTCTGACCATGCCCCTGTAATGATGAGAATTAAGATTGAGGAGAAGTTAAATAGACCACCTGCCTGGAGACTAAATGAAGAATTATTAAAGTATAAAGAGGCAGAAGAAAGGATCAGGCAGGGACTAGAGTTGTACTTTAAGAGGTCATGGGGGGGGGGGAGTGACCAGATGAGAGTGGGAGAGGCATGTGAGCGTGTGAGTGGATGTGAGCCGGCTGTCTCCATGCTCTCTCCCTGCAATGAACATGCTGGTGTGCGGTAAAGGAGAGACGAGGTGTGCTGAGGATGCTAAAGTAGCACAGACAACAAAGTTCACTGTGAGCGGCTGAATAACCTCCGGAGATTGCCGGGGACCACCGAGTACTACCGAGCGTTGCCGTGCATTCCTGAAAACCGCCGAAAGCGGAGTGAGAGCCGGAAGTTAGCAGCGGGACATCGCGAGCGGACGAACACACGGTACACGCTGAGCAAGCCGAGCGTCTTGGGCTGAGACCCCGGAGGTAAAAATTTCAGCCGGAGAGGTGTCCCCCCCTTGGAAACCACGGAAGCCCAGGTAGGAAATTAGCAGCAGAACCTGTGTGTACCCAGCTGCAAGGAGCTGGTCTGGACCGGGAGTACAGTGGCACTGGTTGAGCATAAAAGTCTGCTTACCTTGGATGAAAGAAATACAGGTCAGCTCTTTCCTCCTTCCTTTTTGCTGTTATTGTCGTCTGTGCAGCTTGGTATCAAGAATACTGGGGATATTAAGGATACTAAGGCCCAGTATGCTCCATACCGCAATATATTTTATATTGGACTCAATGTTGTAGAAACTTTGAATTTAAGTTTAAGCAGGAATAAAACGACTGGGACCTTGTGATGTTTGGGGATACTTGGTGATAAACAGCGTTTCCTTGGGCCTGTAGGCGTGCTATGAGTATGAATATTATTTCACCTGTTATACAATTAAACACAGGTGGATATGAAAATAGCTGTACATGATTACTGGCAAGATAGTACTCAGCACCCCTGTCTAAAGAAAAAGGAAAGAAAAGGAAACTGTTTTTTTTTTTTTTGGGCCCACAGTTGATCTTGAATACAAATATTACTTCACCTGCTACACAACCAAACACAGGTGGATCTGCAAATAGCTGTACATGCTTGCCAGCAATTAGCAATCAGTACCCCTGTCAAAAAACATAAAGGAAGAGAAAGTGCTTTTTTTTTTTTGGGACCTTCCATGAATACAAACACTATTTTACCTATAACATAATCAAATACAGGTGGATCTGAGAAATAGCTGCATATGTTTATTGGCAAATAGCACTCAGCACTCCCGTCTAAGGAAGAAGGGAAAAGAAAGGAAAAAGGGGAATTTTATTTTTTGCTCCCTTTTGGAAAAAAAAAAACCCACCAGCACTGAACTATTGATTTTAAATAAACCTCAGCAGATAGAAGTTTTTTTTTTTTTTCTTGAATCTCAGTACACAACATAGTGGAAAATATTCTGTGTGCTCTTTCTTCCTCTTTTCTTCCTCCTCTTCCTTCTCCCCCGCAGGTTTAGGGAGGAGATACTGAGGTAACATCAAAATCCTCTATAGCTATGTCAAGGCGTGGAGGAGAGGAACAGGCACAGCAGGAAAGTGTGGGGATGCAACAACTTCGTTCCTCAAAAGAAAAGAATACCCAGATGGCATCAGCTGCTGCAGAAAAGGGAGGGCAATTGGTACAACAGGTACAACAAACACAGACACAAGTACAGGTAAAAGCACCACAGGGGGCCGCTGCGGAAGAAAAAGCCAAGGCCAACTTCCTATAACTATGGTGATGGCACCTGTTCAAAAGAATGCAAGCAATAAAAATCAAGGGACAGTTCAAAATGAACAAGTGGCAGTTCCTAATATTAACCCCTTTAGTGAGGAGGGCCCAACATTAAAAGATGTCTTCCAAGTGGTAAATGTATATAACCTCTCTTTGGGACAGCTATGTGACCAGTTAAAAGGGATGAAGGAGGAATTACTATTGATTAGACAAGATATGCAAAGAGCAGCAGAAAGAACAACAGCATTGGAAGCAAGGATAAGTCAGCTGGAAGATGATGTACATCCATTACAGCATGAGGTTAAATATATGGGAAAGCAGCTGAGCAGCCATGCTTCCAAGATGGATGAAATAGAAAACCGGCTTCGAAGGGATAATATCAGGATGATGGGGCTTCCTGAGAAAAGTGAAGGCCCTGATCCTATAAAGTTCTTGGAAACTTGGCTTATAGAACTTTTTGGAAGGGAATGTTTTTCACCTTTTTTTTTTTCAATAGAAAGGGCCCACCGAGTTCCCTTCAGAGCCCCCCCTCCTGGGGGCCATCCTAGACCATTATTGATGACATTTTTTATTTACAACGATAAAGTAACACTGGTGCGCAAGGCGAGAAATGGGGGATGTTCTTTTCAACGGCATGAAGATTTCACTCTATCCAGATTACTCTCCTGACTTGCAGAGCTGAATTCCTGGAAGTTAAACGCACTTTACAGTCATATAAAATCATATATGCACTTTTATACCCAGTACGGTTGCGGGTGACCACGCTGCGTGGGACTCAGATCTTTGACTCCCCGGCCGGAGTGACATTATGGCTGGAAGCCAATAAGGGGATTTTGCAGAGGAATAAGGAGGGAACAGAGTGAATTTAATATTAAAAAATTGTATTTATTTTTTTCTTTTCTTTCTCTAGAAAACACGGGAGATAGCTGGAGAGGCATAAAAAAAGAGGGTTGAAAGAGATAGGCAACAGAGTGGTGTATGAGATGGTCACGTCAAATTCCCCTAGGGAACACCTTGATAGGTGGGATAAGGGGGGGAGGAGGGGGGGTTATTGGAAGAGGGGGAGGGAAATGGGGAAAATAAAACACGGTATGAAACACTTCATAAAATGATTAAGGAGGAATACTGCACGATTGATGAACAGTTAATAGCTCATATAGTAGTAAGCACTTTAATAGTGAAATGTACACAAAGGTATGAAAGGAAAACAAATTACACTTGTTTTATGTATGACAATGGTATAGGGTTGTTATTTTCTTTTTTTTTATATAGATATGTTTTACTCTCGTCAGTTTATTCCCCTGTTTTTTTTAGGTGATGCAAGTTAAAACAATTAACATAGGCTCATGGAATGTAAGAGGTCTGGGTATCCCGATTAAAAAGGCAGCAGTCTTCTCTATGCTGGAGAGGTTTGGTGTTGGACTGGCCTGCCTGCAGGAGACACATTTAACAAAAACATCTATATCCCAATTAAAAAATAGGAAGTATCAAACCCAGTATCATTCGACTCACACATCCTATTCTAGGGGGGTGAGTGTAATCATAAGATCTGGGGTGAGTTTCTCCTGCAGGCAGGTCAGTATTGATGAATCGGGTCGCTATATTTTTCTGTACTGTGTTCTGGAGGACAGAAGCTATGTCCTGGCAAATGTATACATACCACCCCCATTTAAGATGGAGGTTGTGTACAAATTTATGAAATTTATTAGAGATAAGAAAGATGTACCGGTTATAATAGTAGGAGATTTTAATGAAGTCCTTGACGAGGGGATCGAAAGATTTCTCCCCAGGAACCGATTGGGAAAAATGGGGGTAACTCGGTTGAGCCATTTCTTAAAGGAAATAGGGCTAGTGGATTTGTGGAGAGAGAGGAATCTGAATGTTAACCAATATTCTTGCTTCTCGGGATCTTTTTCCACACTCTCCAGAATAGACATGGCTCTGGGAAATGTAAAAATGCTACAAGATGTAAAAAGTATTGCATATATGCCTAGAGGGGTTTCGGATCATTCTCTTTTGATGGTGACAGTAAGTCTGAGTGGGAGAAGAATACAAGGCAGATGGAAAATGAGCCCATTCTGGTTTGTATTGATGAAGGATGTGAAGGAGGTCCCATTAAAATTACAAGAGTTTATAGAGTTTAACACGGGTACAGCCCCAGTTAGTGTAACATGGGATGCTCTTAAAGCCTTCCTTAGAGGGATTCTGATTCAGCAGGTGGCAAGAATTAAACAAAAATCTAGGATTTGGGAGGAAAGTATTAGGAAGGAATTGATAGAAGCAGAAATTGATTATATAAAAAACCCAACCCCAGAGAAATAAAAAATATGGATAAATAGACAGCAGGGATATAAGATGGCAATTATAAAAAAGGAAGAGAATAAACAGCTATCCCAGAGACGCTATTTTGGGGAGGGGGAAGGGTAGGTAAAATGCTGGCCCAGCTGGTGAAAACTACCGTATTTATCGGCGTATAACACGCACCCTGATTTTAAGAGGGAAGTTTCAGGAAAAAATTTTTTCACAGCACACGGACCCCCCCTGCACAGCACACTGACCCCCTGCACAGCACACTGACCCCCTGCACAGCACACTGACCCCCCTGCACAGCACACTGACCCCCCTGCACAGCACACTGACACCCCCCCTGCACAGCACACTGACACCCCCCCTGCACAGCACACTGACACCCCCCCTGCACAGCACACAAACCATGGGACAGCGCTGCCAGCATACCTTTAGGGGTTGAGAAGCCTGTGTCACCATCAGTGTAGATGGGGGCTTCTGTGTGCCTCCATTAAAGCAGCTCTCGTGGACCCGGTCATGTGACTCTCCTCTGCTGGTTCATTCACGCTCTCCTCCAATCGAAAGCTACAATCGAGGAGGAGGCGGAGCGGGAGGAGAACAGTCATGTGACCATCAATGAGCAGAGGAGAGTCGCATGACCGGGTACACGAGAGATGAAGCCGCCTCCTCCAATCACAATCGAGGAGGAGGCGGAGCGGGAGGAGGAGAGCAGCACGGCCGGCTTCTGCTTACAGGTACCGGCAACGTGGGTGACGCGGGGATAGATGTGTAGGGGGGGGCTGGCATTTACTGAACCAGGGTCAGGAAGGGCGGGGGCAGCCGGCCCGACACCCTCCCAATGAGGCGGACTGCCCGATTACCGCCCCCCCCCGCAAAAAGTGCGTGTTATACGCCGATAAATACGGTAATTCCCCTCCATCGGCCATCCCTATGATTAGAACTGTGAACGGGGCAATTTCTACATGTGGGGAGGAGATAGTAGAGACCTTTGAAGTCTTCTACAGGGAATTGTACCGGTCACAAGGGCAAGGGGAAGGAGGGAAAATTAGCAATTTCTTGGAGGGGGTGGAAATGGTGACACTTACCCAAGGGGAGAGGGAAGATCTGGAGGCCCCGATAACTTTGGGAGAGCTGCAGCAGGCGGTTCTTGGGATGGCTAACCAAAAATTCCTGAAACCAGATGGTCTCCCGGTGCAAACATATAAACAATATAGAGGGATCTTGCTACCAGAGTTATATAAAACACTAAGGGCTGCAGTGGAAAAGGGGGAAGTGCCCGCTTCGATGAGGGAAGCAACTATCATCGTAATACCCAAGGAAGGAAAGGATCCATTGGAGGTAGCCTCATATAGGCCGATATCCCTACTTTGTTTGGATGTCAAAATCCTAGCTAAGGTGCTATCAAAAAGGCTGAATAAAATTGTTATAAAACTTGTACACTCAGATCAAACGGGATTTATTGCAGAAAGATCTACCAGCATGAATATCAGAAGGTCATTTCTGAATATCCAGATGCCACCAGAAGGGGAGGGGTCAAGAGCTATTTTGTCTCTGGATGTAACTAAGGCTTTTGATAGCCTAGAATGGGAATACCTATGGTGTGTTCTGGAGAAATTCGGGTTTGGACCTTCTTTTATTGGATGGATTAAAATGATGTACCAAGCCCCCAGTGCAAGGGTAAGGGTTAATAGCGGACACTCAGAAAAGATAGAAATTAGCAGGGGGATGAGGCAAGGGTGCCCGCTGTCCCCTTTGCTCTTCGCACTTTCTATGGAACCACTGGCAGCAGTAGTCAGGTCATGTCCCGAGATAAAAGGGTTTGAGAGGAAGGGAGGAGAAGAGGATAAAATCGCACTTTACGCAGACGATGTTCTCCTGTTCCTAGGAGATACTGGCCAATCCCTTAGGAAGGCAATTACATTGGTAGAAGACTTTGGAAGCTTTACAGGGCTAGTCATAAACTGGGGGAAATCGGAGTTGCTTCGGGGCGACCCCACAAATGCTGTAGCTGCGGTAGCGATCCCTCAAATGGAAATGGTAGATACCATGAAATATATTGGTATATATTTAACAACAGATCCCAACCAGTATATTAATAAAAATGTTGTGCCCCTATTGAAGAAATTTAAACAAAAGTGTGATGTCTGGAGCCGGCTCCCCTTATCGGTGGTAGGCCGGTGTAGTCTGATTAAGATGATATGGATGCCACAGCTGTTGTATGTTTTGCATAATGCCCCGGTGTGGATATGTAAAAAGTGGTTTAAGAAATTTGAGACCCTCTTCCGGGAGATAATATGGAGAGGAGGCCAAGCAAGGATCCGGCTCCAGACATTACATTTACCGAAGGAGAAGGGGGGTTTGGCAGTACCCCACCCTAGGAGCTACTACTTGGCGGCGTAGCTGCAGCATTTGGCGGGCTCTGACCCGAGGGGCGAAGGAAATTTAAATGGTAGGATAATGAGGATAGTGAAAGGGTAATAAATCAAGATTAGGGGTATTGTCTGCTTTGGTTTACCGTTACATCCGATACCAGATCTGGGAGATTTGCCCTTTGAGATAAAGAAACATATACACAGCAGGTTTCTCTCCGAGCAAATCTAATCTTTATTCTTGGGTGTCGATATAAGAGGGCTTTTCAGAAAGTACCGCCCTTTAACAGATTATCCAATCATATACAGAGACGCACAAGTACAGTCTGACGCCCACAGTGAAACTAATTATTTCTAAAATATCACGTGCTTTACGAGAAATGAAACTCAACAAGAAGATTACAGTATTATGGAAAAACAAAACTAGAATAGCAGGACTTGAGCATATCTGACAAAATGGATGTTAGAGACACACAAAATGGAAGCTGACTATAACACAAAAGAAGTAGTTAAACTAAATATCCCTTCAATCCCCTCTTAGATCATATAAGATGATCTCTACATTCTATGTTGTGCTTTAATACTTCTTTGGGGCTGTGGCATAGATTGCCTGATGACTCTTCATGTATGTCATGTGAGATAGAACCTTATCATCAGGAGATCGAAGGTGCGCAATTATGTAAGTGCAACATTTAAAACAGGTAAAGAATCAGAGCAAGGATAAGTACCATAACAAGGACAATGTCTTTTAACCATAAAAAATATACCTCCAAGCTCAAATCCTACATTGGCAAATGGGCTCCATGTTTTAGCAATGTCCCTAGCTTCCTGCTGGAGCTGGCCTCTAGTGGATGTCCCCTTTTTATAATCCCCTACCATTCCCATGACAGATAACAAGGATACAAGGTAACACCATCCCTTAACATGGAGGGGCACCCAGGGACAACACACTTTCCTACAACATACATAGATACTTTGTCCCAGTGCAAAAGGTCTCTTAGCGACAAACTCATGAGTGCACTTGTCCTGTGTTGCGATTTTATAAATTAGTGTAATATTTCACCTACATTTTTAGAGAAAAAGAAAAAGTTATGCAAAGTACAGTTTAACCCTGGGTCAATTACTTGAAACAGTGAGCAGGCAGGGGCAGAGACTCCGGATTCGCACATGGAGATATTAAATATTGACCTGCTGCAGAAAGAGGGTTAGTCTGTGTCTCATTCCCTAAATTAAAAAACACCAAACAGGGGAATGACTTCTACCTGCTATTGGAAAGGTAACAATGTTGTTTATGTACAGAGTGGATATGTTAGTCAAGAATACAGGATTTATATAACCGTTTGCGCAGCGCTTAATATGCTACATATTTAACATTCTTCATACCCTGATTTTTTAGCATAAGCATACTTAAATTTTAGCAAAAGCATCTTATCAGTAAAACTATCTCCAATCTCTCTCTTGGTTCTAGCTTGTGTCAATATAATGTTCTTGCGTGTGTGTGTGTGTGTGTTTGTGTTCCCACAGATACTTTTAATTGCACCCAAATCTTCAGGGTGGTAGATACAGTTAGTGGTGATCCAGGTGGGTAGGAACACTGTCAGAGAGATCAGGATTAGTGGGCAGAATGCCTTGTCAGAAGTCTGTGGTGAAGTAAGCAAGGTCATCTTCTCTGGCCGGACCTGCTTTCCCAGGAACTCCTTCATCTGCTTGGACTTCTGCTTGAGGGCCTCCTGTATCCAAGATCTCCTTCCTGCTCTTGGGGCTTTGGGCAACCTTTTTCACTCTGTTGGCATGGATCCAGGACTGGCAATTTTCCACTAGGATGGCTGTTCTGGTCACTGCAACCACTGTGGTAGGAGGGCCAAAGGAATACTCTTGCTTCTTAATTCTGTTCAGCTGTTGGACCACCACGGTCTCTCTTATTTTGTCTTTTTATTTGTATTGTTCTGTTTATTCTTTCTACTATCCCTGAGCTTTGAGGGTGTTAGGGAATGTGAAACTTCCGTTCTATCTTGAGAGTTTTTACCCAGTCCTGGCAGACCCTTGATACAAATGTAGGTCCATTGTCTGAGTTTATAAGAAGTGGGCATCCCCATCGAGGAATGATTTCCTGAACGAGGATCCTCACTACTGTTTGTGCATCTTCTTTTGTGGTGACAAAAAGTTCAACTCAACTTGAGAACTTGTCCACAATTTCCAAAAACTGGGAAATAAAAATGATGCATAAAAAGTGATGCATTAGCTACAAAAGTGATGCACTAGCTACTGGTATACATGGCTTCCCCTCTTTGCAGAGAAATCCAGTCTTTGGATCTTTCTGCACACCTATTTTGTCCCAACCTCTGAGATCAGCTTCTTTTGCCATACCTGCAAATCTGAAAGGACCTGATCAAAAAACAAAAAACAAACAAAAAACAAAAAGAAAACAACAATTCTGGTACTAGCATGGGCATTTGGAAACTGTGCATTTTGTGAAGTAGCAGCTTGTTTAGCAGCTAATCAGCCAGAGCATTTCCCTTGGCTATCTGTTTGTTGGCCTGTGTATGCTCTGCAGTGTTGTGGAAGATACATCAGACTTGGGTGATGTGTCTTGGTGAATGAGGTCTATGCAATCATGTTGTGGCACAACCTCATTCTGCTCTCCTTTTAATCCTAAAAGGGCATTTGTATTGGTGCTGGTCCTGAAGTGGGAGAAGCATATTTGATGTGCAATTTTTGATTGGACATCAAGATCACCTCATAGCCGCTCAACCTTTTGAGCAGACATGTGCTGCATATGTACATTTTTCATACATTGTGGGTGGTGTGAAGTGTAGTGTCGTGCCCCAGAGTGAAAGAAGTGGCCATCTCAAAACCATCATCGAATAGGATGCCTCTGAGACACACAGGCATGCCTTGAACCTGCACCGGAACCATCTTTGAAAAAAATAATAGGGCGCAACTTGCCTCCATGCTCCTGAGCGAGGACACCTGACACGTCCTTACAATTTTCCCTTGCAAACAAATGAAACATTTTTCCTGCAAACTAATTAAACATTTTTCCTAGTTAGGGAGGCCGAGCCCTGGAGCCATTACCATAGCATTTTTCAAATACACAAAAGCATTGCACATTTCATTTGACCATTTTATACAATCTGGCATGTGTAAACCTGTGGCTTGTCTCAGGAGATTGTAGTAGGAACAGTCAGGTACTCATTGGCGGCAGTAACCAATCATAATTACCAAGAAAGGTGAACATGTCTTTCTTAGCAAGTGGGCGGGGCAGACCCACACGAGCCATAGCTATTCTGTGATTGACTTTCCTTTCTCCTTTTGAGAGTACAAACCAAAATATTCAACCTTTTCTGACACCATTGCAATTTTTCTTTGACACTTTGTGACCACTTTCAAAAATACATTTCAAAAGATCTCTCCCATCCTCCAGGGCGGCCACCCGAGTAGAACTGCAGACGAGGAATTCATCCACATACTGCAGCAGGGATGAACAATGTCCTGGTATCCAAGCTCTGAGAGTAGTTTGGACTAGGCTACAAGGGAGTCTATATATAGCCCTGGGGCATTCTGCACCATGTTAGTTGGCGGTTTTAAAAAAAAAAAACATAAAGCAAAGATTGGTTGTGCCTCCTCATCCACAGGGACGGAAATAAAAATGCGTTCAATAAATCAATCACAATAAAATACTCTGCATCGTAATGTATGGCGGTAAATATTGATGGCACATCAGGCACTTTTGGGGCAATCGGTACCACTAGGCTATTGATGGCCCTTTTGTTAATATAGAACAAGGTAATTTCCCTTTAAGATCCCTTTTATAAAAAGAAATCTTCTTTCTTTTTTATTTATTTTTTTTATTTTTTTTTGTGTGTGCCCTGGTGTTTCAAACTCAAACTCATTCTGCTTTTCTCTGTGTCCTTGTGTCTGTGCTGCTCTGTTATCTGGGTTATGGAATGTAAGGGGGGGGAAGCGGGCGCCTGATAAAGGCATGGAGAAAGTTAATTTAACCTCTAAATTCACCATTCCATGGCTCTGCTAACCTATCTTGTGCAGCTTTTGGGCTAGGATGCCATAGGGAGCCCCGGGCCAGCCAGAGATCTCCCACAGCATCTTATTTATAGACAAGCTTCATACATTATTATTTACAACCAAACAAATTTTTTTTTTTTGTCTTTCAAATTATTTTTATTTTTTGGCAGAGTGCCAACAGGTTCAAACAGTACTTGCAAGTTCTGTACTGTCAATGCCGCAAACAATTCTTCACAATATCTATTAGCTTAGTGAGATATAAGTACTTGAACCATGTTGGCAAAAAGCCAAACATCCCAATCTTCACTTTCCCTGCATAGCAGCAAAATGAATCATTACGAACACTATTATTTTTCTGCTAACTTTCTAGTCAAAACATTCATACATAAATCATTAAGAATAAACATCAATACATCACCGGATACTGTAGCACTACTCTGTGTTTCGATCGGGAACTTCCATCAATCACAAAAGAACCCGGAATTCATAGGAAGGCACGTCTGTCGCTCTTAAATCTAAGTCCTATGATAACACGGAGCAGTGGAAGGCGTTGTCTTACCTTACAAACGCTGACAAATTCCACACAGACATTTTACAAGTTAGCTTATCATCTACGCAAAGATAAGTAAAGCAAAGAGATTGGTTTTGTCCAGCACACCTTAGCAGACTTTTTGTTTTGTTTTGTAATTACAGTACTGTATTATCATTAATATACGGACTTCTCAAAAGTCCTGGAACCTACCCAAGGTTCTCTGACTGTTCATCCCGAACAGACGCTGCGCAGACTTATAATGAGGACTACACAGAATCCTCCCTGTTCACACTGAACAGATGCTTTCTTATAAAGCATTTGCTATTACTCAGAATAGCTCTTATCTAATGGGCTTCCTAAAGCCCATCCAGCCCCCCCAGGGCTGGCGCTGTTGTCTCAACAGCGCTTGACTTTCTTCAAAGTCTAAAAACTATTTCTACATAAATCACAGGTCCCGTTAAAGGAACGATTTCTAAATAGAGGTCACGGTGAGAGAAGATATATATCAAGTCTACTCACGACATATAGTAATCGATCCGGGACGAGCTCCCAAACTGAAAGGGTAATAAATCAAGATTAGGGGTATTGTCTGCTTTGGTTTACCGTTACATCCGATACCAGATCTGGGAGATTTGCCCTTTGAGATAAAGAAACATATACACAGCAGGTTTCTCTCCGAGCAAATCTAATCTTTATTCTTGGGTGTCGATATAAGAGGGCTTTTCAGAAAGTACCGCCCTTTAACAGATTATCCAATCATATACAGAGACGCACAAGTACAGTCTGACGCCCACAGTGAAACTAATTATTTCTAAAATATCACGTGCTTTACGAGAAATGAAACTCAACAAGAAGATTACAGTATTATGGAAAAACGAAACTAGAATAGCAGGACTTGAGCATATCTGACAAAATGGATGTTAGAGACACACAAAATGGAAGCTGACTATAACACAAAAGAAGTAGTTAAACTAAATATCCCTTCAGATAGGAGCCCCGCATGAAACATTGATGGATGTACTAGAGGCTGATTACTTTCAGTGTAAAAATTCTATTACAAGCATGGTGGGCAAGGTATGGAAAACGGTACAAATGATAATGGGCTATACAGGGATATCAGAATATACACCACTGTGGGATAATAAAAATTTACAGGAAGTATTGTTAATAGGGAAGATTAAAACCTGGGAAAGGCAGGGCATAACCAAACTGATTCATTTGTATGATGGAAATGTTTTAAAATCATTTTCGGATTTAAAAAGGGAAAATGACTTACCGCAACATACATTCTATAGATACCTTCAGCTGAGACATGCCCTGACAGCCCAGTTTGGTACGTCTATACCAGAGTGGGATAAAATCCCCCTACTCCAGAGGATATTTAAAACAGATAGGACCCAGGGGTTTATATCAGAAATGTACGGTCAGATGTGCAATAACTCTAATAAGGCCCTTGATTCCTTAGACCTAAAGAGGAAGTGGGAAGAGGATGTAGGGGAGGTTTCTGATGAGCAGTGGCGAAGAATAATGGAACTGGGACCAGTGATAACAGTTTCCCCCTCAAAAAGGATATCACATGTAATGTTGATAAACAGGGCTTATTACACCCCTAAAAAACTGTTTTTATTTGGAAGGAGAGCTGATGACAGGTGTCCTAGATGTCAAGGATACGGGGACCTTATACACATGGTTTGGCGGTGTCCAAAGCTGTTCCGCTACTGGGAGGGAGTTTTGGAAACTATAAATAGAATTTTCGGGACAGCTTTGGAGACGGACACTAGGCTATGTGTATTGGGACATAGGAAAGTATTGGGGGAACCAAAGCATACCACAATGGCAATTATACGCTGTTTATTTCAAGCACGCAAACTTATTGCGCAGAGATGGCAGTCGGAGAGGGCCCCCTTAGTGAGTGAATGGATGCAGGTCATTAGCGAATTAATTTGGAGAGGGAAGACAGTATATATACAAAGGGGGAATCTAAAGGAATTTGAGAAAATTTGGAGTCCCTGGGCAAATGAGTTGGGATACCCCATGAACTAGGCAGAAGAGGAAAAGACTCTATTATAGATCCTATTATACCTGTCATGAAAAATATAAAATTAAGAAGTCAGTAGAATAACGAGGTAGAGAGGTGTGAGAGTATTATGGGAGGGATAGAGGCAGAGGAAGGGTTAAAAATGGTTACTCTAGTAAAAACACGGGATTAGGATAGAGAAGAAATCATGGAAAGATAGTGTTGTAATACTGATGAATTCTCTTTGTTTTATAATGTTTTTGTATTATTATGTTTTGTTTGAAATACGGAAAATGAAATAAAGATTAAATATAAAAAAAAAAAAAAGAGTTGTACTTTAAAATTAATGATACGGAAGAAATGACAAAAGCTACATTATGGGAAGCCCATAAGGCTTATGTCAGAGGTATGATTCAATTGGGAGCAGAAAGAAAAAAGTCTGGAATAAAGAGAAGGAATACTTTGATAAAAGACATCTCTGAGTTAGAAATGCAACATAAAAAAAAACCGGGAAATATAGAAATAAGAACAACACTTATTTAAAAAAGGGAGGAACTGAAAGATATAGTCGAGCAGGATACACAGTCGGCCTATAATAAAAGTAAAAAGGAAAGGTATCTCTGGGGACATAAGATTGGGAAGTCTCTGGCCAGAATGTTAAAAAAAGTCTGCATTAAATTATATAGAAAAAATACAAAATAGTGCAGGATCAATGATCTATAATACATCAGACATAGCTAGAACATTTCAAGAATATTACGCAAAATGATATGCTATTAATAAGTATGAAACAACTGAGCAGGAAAAAAAAAGGAAGGTTAATACAAGGGAGTTTTTAAAATATCTAGATTTAAATAAAATCTCAGAAGATCAAATGAGAGTGCTGGAAGATCCTGTAACAGAGGAAGAGGTTATGAAAATACTAAGAGACCCCCCTAGGTAATAGCCCAGGCCCGGACGGTCTGACGACACTGTATTACAGAAAGTTCAAGGATATTTGGGTTCCTAAGTTGTGTTCATATATAAATGGGATAGGAACGAAGTGGGCAATAAGGAAGGAGGCATTGGAGGCGGCCATAATATAATACCAAAAGAGGGTAAAGATGCCTCACTCTGTTCTAGTTATAGGCCTGTATCATTGTTGAATGTAAACATTAAGTTGTTTGCGAAGGTAATGGCAGGAAGGTTGAAATTGATAATGAACAAGTTGGTACACACTGATCAGGCAGGGTTTGTCCCTGGAAGACAATGTCGTGACAACGGAATTAGAACACTACTGGTGGTTCGTAAAATAAGTCTGGACCCCCAGTCTGCTCCTGTCGATAGACGCTGAAAAAGCATTTGGGGTTAATGCAAGACACCTTGGGGGACATGGGACTGGGTACCAGATTCATGCAGTGGATCAAAGTGCTCTATAAGTATCCCACAGCAAGGGTAAAGGTAAACGGCTCTGCTTCAGGGCCCTTTTGAAATGTATAACGGCACTAGACATGGGTGCCCCCCTGTCCCCCATACTGTTTGTACTGTCACTTGAACCGCTGTTGGTGAAAATACGACAGGATGTAAACATTAAGGGGATTAGGTCAGGAGAAGAGGAACATAAGTTGGCCGCATATACATATTTTGTAACTCTTCCTAGAATAACTCTTCCTAATTTGATGAAAAGATTAAAACAATACGGAGAAATATCACATTTTAAAAAAAACCCAGTTAAATCTGAGATCCTAAATATCAATGTGCCATCACAGGAGGCATATACCTACCAAGGGGAGTATTCATTTATCTGGAGAGACAAAGAATTAAAATACCTAGGTGTTAAGATTACTACGTCTCTGGATACGCTTTATCAATCAAACTTCCTGCCATTGCTGAATGAAATCAAACTTGACTTGAGTAAAATAGCATCAAGACATGTGTCATGGTTGGGGAGAATTAATATCTTTAAAATGAGCCTACTACCGAAAATTATGTACAAATATCAGATGCTGCCGATCCCCCTCCCACAAGTGTACTTCAAAACTTTGAACACGATACTCCTTAGGTTCATCTGGCAAGGGAAAAAGCCACAAATAAGTCTACAGGTATTAACTAGAGACGGAAGACAGGGGGGCCTGGGGGTACCAGATTTAACGAACTATCATAAAGCGGTTCTCCTTTCACGAGTTATAGATTGGGCATAAAATAATAAAGGTAAAAGGTGGGTGGAACTGGAAAACACAATAAGCAAGATAGTTTTAGTGAGAATAATACAAATTCCCGCACACTTAAAGTGGAGGTTCATACAAAAATTGAACCTCCACTTTTTGGAACCTTCCCCCCCCCCTCTGGTGTCACATTTGGCACCTTTCAGGGGGGAGGGGGTGCAGATACCTGTCCCACGGGAGTCTACGCCTCTTCCCGTCCCCCCGCGCTGTCTGCTGGGACACACATGGGTCCCAGGAGATAGCGGGGACCAGTTAGGACGCGCAGCGCGACTCGCGCATGCACAGTAGGGAACCGGGAAGTGAAGCCGAAACGCTTCACTTCCTAATTCCCTCACCGCAAATTGCGGCAGCAGCTGCGGAGGGCTGAGCAATTGATCGGCTTCGGCTGCCGACATCGCTGGACCCTGGGACAGGTAAGTGGCCATTTATTAAAAGTCAGCAGCTGCAGTATTTGTAGCTGCTGGCTTTTAATATATATTTTTTTTTTTTTTAGGTGGACCACCTCTTTAAGGAATTTAGGGAAGGAAACACATAAGATGACACAGAAAGCATTAGAGAACTGGGATATGATACACAAAAAAGAAAAATAGAGATATAATTCTCCATGTATTTCACTTAAAGACACTGAATGCTTTGGGAAAAAACTGTTTGGTTACTGGATCAAGAAGGAGAATGCAAAATTAAAGGATGTAATGGTGAAGGGTAGGCTTTGCACATTTCAAGAGTTAAAACAAAAAAAATGATTTGATGGTAATAGATGAGTGGCGGTATTTCCATCTAAAACATTTCTACGAATCCCTCCCTCAACCAGTGCGGTCAGCAGATATTTGCTCCCGATAGAGTAACTCTGCAAGGCCACAGCAAAAAGGAAGGGGATATCTATAATATATAAAATCTTGATGGAAAGAGGTGGGATGGGAAAGACTGCCATACATAGGTAAATGGGAAGAGGAATTAGAGACACGGGTGAATGAGACGGAGGTGAGGAAAATTTTGAGTATGGTATATACAACGTCACATGATAGTAACATGATAGAAATTTGTTTTAACCACTTCAGTACCGGGCGATTTTACCCCTTCCTTACCAGAGCACTTTTTGCGATTCGGCACTGCGTCGCTTTAACTAACAATTGCGCGGTCGTGCGACGCTGCACCCAAACAAAATTGACGTCCTTTTTTTCCCACAAATAGAGCTTTCTTTTGGTGGTATTTGATCACCTCTGCGGTTTTTATTTTTTGCGCTATAAACAAAAGAAGAGCGACCATTTTGAAAAAAAAACACAATATTTCTAACTTTTTGCTATAATAAATATCCCATTTAAAAAAAAAAAAACTATTTTTTTACTCAGTTTAGGCCGATACGTATTCTTCTACATATTTTTGGCAAAAAAAATCGCAATAAGCGTATATAGATCGGTTTGCGCAAAAGTTAGAGCGTCTACAAAATAGGGCATAGATTTATTGCATTTTTTATTTTTATTTTTTTACGAGTAATGGCGGCGATCTTTTTTTTTTTTTTTTTTTTTACGTGACTGCGACATTGCGGCGGACACTTCGGACACTTTTGACACATTTTTGGGATCATTCACATTTACACAGCGATCGTTGCTATAAAATTGCAGTGATTACTGTGTAAATGTGACTGGCAGGGAAGGGGTTAACACTAGGGGGCGCTGCAGGGGTTAATGTGTTCCCTAAGGTAGTGATTCTAACTGTGGGGGGAGGGGATTTACAAGGGGAGGAGACCGATCGGGGTTCCGATCGGGGTTCTTCCGTACAGGGATCACATGATCGGTCTCCTCTCCACTGACAGGACGTGGAGCTGTGTGTTTACACACACAGCTCCACGGTCCCGCACGGTCCTGCTGTTTTCACGGGCAATCGCGGGTGCCCGGCGGACATCGCGGCCGCCGGGCATGCGCACCGGGTCGCGCGCCCCCTAGGCGGCCGGGAATGGGAGGACGTCATATGACGGCCACCCAGGATGGGAGATCCACCTTGGGGGCGTCATATGACTATGGGCGGGATGGGAAGTGGTTAAAAGCTTAGCACAATGGTACATAACCCCAGACAAGGCCCATAAGTACCAAAGGGAGACTACTCAGTGTTGCTGGAGGGGGTGCGGAGGACTGGGAACCATGTCTCATATTTGGTGGACTTGTCCAAAAATTTGACAATACTGGAAATAATACAGATAATAAAAGAAATAAAAAAAGTGGTGGTCCAAGAGGATCCGTAGGAATATTTATTCCACTTGATGAAAACTCAAGTCAGCCAATATATCAGAACTTTGGTCCACTTAATATTGAACGCAGCTAAAAGCCTAATTCCTAGTGATTGGCAGGATCCAGAGAGCCCTACACAGAGGAGTTGGTGCAATAGAGTAGACGAAATGTTTAACATGGAGTATCTGCGATTCAGTGGGGAGGAGGGATGGGCAGGATTTGATGAAAAATGGAAGGAATGGCTCAAATTTAAGCATACAATGAGGTTTGCAGAAATAATATGAGTTTGATCAGGGGAGAGGGATAGGGTAGGTACGCAGAGGTTGATATTTATTTAGGATCTGATAACCCCCTCTGGGAAGCGCTCTCCCGGGGGGTTACCTTGCAGGCGTGCTCCCAAGTCCTGTAGTCGGCGTCCATAGCCACCAACTACAGGACTCGGGCCCCACCCTCGGTGCGCCACGTCATTGGAGTTGATTGACAGCAGCATGAGCTAATGGCTGCGCTGCTCTCAATCTATCCAATGAAGAGCCTTGAAGCCAGCGCGTTCACGACGTGGGACTTTTATGGGCTCAGGTAAGTAAACGGGGGGCCTGTAAGCATTGGATGTTTTTTCACCTTAAGGGCTTTCACACGCACGTGTCCGTATACGGAGCACGCTCTACTCAGCAGGGGATCGCTCCGTCGATCCCCACTGAGCAGGCAGATGACAGGTCTGTCTCTCCCCTATGGGGGATCGGATGACGATGGACCGTAGAGTCCGTCGTCACCCGATCCAATCCGCAGACGGATGGAAAAATAGGGTTTTCTTCCGTCACACTTTTTCGGATCGGAGCGGGTCGCATGTCAGCGGACATGTCACCGCTGACATCCGTCCCTCTATAGAGGTCTATGGAGTGTCCGTTCAACTGACAGGCGGACCTGAAGGGACCGTCCATGTGAAAGGGGCCTAATTAACCACTTTCAGACCGGACCATTTTGCTGGCTTAAGACCAGACCACTTTTTGCGATTCGTCACTGCGTTGATTTAAAGTGGCGTTTCACCTTAAAAATTATTTTTTTTAAAGTCGGCAGCTAAAAAAAAAGTAGCTGCTGACTTTTAATAAATACACTTACCCTCCCAGGGCGCCCGCGATGTCGGTCGTGGAGGCTGAGATGTCCCTCGGCGATCCGGTTCCAGCACCGCCATCCTCGGTAAGGAAAACGGCTTCCCGTTTCCTACTGCGCATGCGCGAGTCGGCGCGCGGCCTACTGCGCATGCGCAAGTCTAATTTGTGAATGGGGAATGCCTTGTGTTGTGGGACACAGTTCCCATAACACACCGCGCCCCATTCACTAGAAGACGGAAGGAGAGAAGATCACCGCGGCGCTGGAAGAGGCAGATTAGGACGATCTGCCTAGCAACAGACATTTCTGGTAAGTAAAAAAAAAATTTTTTTTATTTTATTTTTTTTCATTTTAAATTGTTATTAGATTTTTTTTAAAGTTTTTTTTTTTTCAGGGTGTCCCACCACTTTAACACTTTGACAATTGCGCGGTCGTGTGGCGTGGCTCACAAACAAAATTTACGTCCTTTTTTTCCCACAAATAGAGCTTTCTTTTGGTGGTATTTGATCGCCCCTGCGGACACATCGCACATTTTTGGGACCATTGTCATTTATACAGCAATCAGTGCTATTTAAATGCACTGATTCCTGTGTAAATGACACTGGCAGTGAAGGGGTTAACCAGGGGGTGGCAGTGTAGGGGTTAAGTGTTCCTAGGGGCGTGTTACTAACTGTGGGGGGCGTGGCTGTGTTTTAGTGAACACTGATCTCTGATCTCTCTGCAGTTTACTTCCGCATCTCCCCGTTCAGCCTTCCCGTGAGACGATCGCAGGTATCCCCGCGGCGATCGAGTCCGTGGGACCCGCGACCGGACTCACGGGGGGGTCCCGACCGGTGCGCATGCGATGGCACGGCTGCATTCTTAAAGGGACGTACCTGTACGCCCTTATGCCTGTCCGTGCCATTCTGGCGACGTACATCCTCGTGCGTCGGTTGGGAACCGGTTAAGGTAAAAAAACAGAAAGCTTTACAACCCCTTTAACTTCATGTTCATTGTTTTGATTATGCGATCTATCCATCTTGTTTTCTGTCATTCTCTTCTCCTTTTTCCTTCCATGTTTCCCAGCATCAGGGTGTTTTCTAATGAGTCCTCTCTTCGCATTAGGTGGCCAAAGTATTTGAAATTCAGCTTCAGGATCTGTCCTTCCAGTGGATATTTAGGGTTGATTTCCTTCAAGATTGACTGGTTTGATGATCTTGCCATCCAAGGGACTTACAAGAGTCTTCTCCAACACCGTAGTTCAAAAACATAAATTCTTTGGCATTCAGCCTTCCTATGGTCACAGCCATAGGTTACCACTGAGAATACCATAGCTTTGACTATACCGCGCTTTGTCAGTAGGGTGATGTCTCTACTGCGGTGGGTGACAAGGGTTTTATATAATGGGTTATAATTGTGACTTATGGTGTTGTACATGCATATGATAAATATTTAAGGTATGTGAGAAAAAATTTATAACGATAAAGTAAAGAGATAAATGCAGTCGCAATGCTTCGCACGCAGTTGCAGCACATTTGTTGGCAAAAGGGTTAACACGTGGTGAGGAGCTATCAAATTGCTTCTTCGCCACTTAACAGTAGCCTCTGGAGTGCGATTTGAATGTGGATCAGGCTTCATCAGCAGAGATTTTTTTTTTTACAATTTTTTTTTTTAAATCTCTTTTTACATATATTTTTTTGGGGGAGGGAACTTTGGAGAGACATTGGCAGTCTAAAACCCTTAATATGTTTTTGTTTGATTTTTGAGACAGAGAAAAGGGATACTCCCTTCCTCTGCAACCTATGCTGCACTGTAATGAATGAGATAGGATTCTGTATAGAAACTCCTATTCATTCACAAACTGACACGGTAAACAGTTTACTCTGTGTCAGTGATGAATGAAGAGAGTGATCGTTACTGATCACTTTGTTCATTCAGGAAAGAAAAGAGGCTGGTGAACCCGCAATTGCATCAAATGTACTGAGATCCGTGCTGGCGGGGGGGGGGGGAGAGAAAGGCTGATGCTAGGGGTGAAAATTATGGTGGTGGGGGCAGTGCAGGACTGGTGGAATCTGCGGGCAACGGGTAGAGAGGTATCGGCGGGAGTGGTGCTGGGGGTGTCATTTCAGTAGAATAGCTCGGATTAGCCGATAATCTGAGCTATTTTGTTCAGCAGAGTCTCCTGAACATTTATGCTACAAGTTCATGGTCACTGGCCAGTTGGAAGCCATGCTGTAGGGCCATACGGAAACTGGCAGCGCAAAGGTTAAATGACAAATCTGACAAAGCAAGAATGTGGAAGAATGTTTTTCAACTATTTGGGTTAAATGGCAACAAGTCGGTAACATGTTTGGGTATAAAAAGAGCATAGTAGTCCATTATGCTTTACCTTTGCAGGGAAACAAAGAGGAAGTAAACCGGTTTACTTCCTCTTTAAAACTGCATAATTTTGTGATAGACATTACTGCATGGGCTCAGGAATAATTCCAAAAATCACTGTCTTTGGACAGTTTGCAGTGCCATACAAAAATGCAAGCTAAAGCTCTATCATGCAAAGAAGCTGAACATGATTCAGAAATGCTGCCATCTTTTCTGGGCCGAAACTCATCTAAAATGGTCTCTTGCAAAGTGGAAAACTGTTCTGTGGTAAGATGCATAAAAAAAACTAAAAAGTGCACTCAAATTATTGTGTATATAAATGCGAATCATGTAATCTAAAACCACGTAAAAAACGTCATAAAAACTTGATCATATCCCTCATTACGCATAAACACAAACCATCATGAATAAATAACAGCACAAAAAAATTTATATATAAATAAAAATATGCAAAAATGTATAAAGTGAATTAATAAGATAAAGTCCACACGAATTTAGAATTAATGACCTGCATTAAGGCTGCATGCGTGCTCCAAATTTAATTGTGCCCAAATAAAAAAGGTGCTCCAAATCTCTTGTGCCAAAAACATAAAAGCAGAAGTGCTTCACTATTCTGTGTCCACCACCAGTCTCAGCTGCCTCTCACCTCCACGGCTGACCTACACAATCATAAGGTCAACCAAAGTTGTCCCAAACACCTGGGTGTATATTGCTGCAGCAATCCTCCAAAAGGTAGGTGAGACCCACTCCCCAAACAATACCCATCAGGAAACGGCAATAAATTGCTTTATGTATATTCTCATAAATCAATTTATTCAGTAAAGTAATGATAAAGTACTCACAAACACAGTGCACTGTAAATCCGGTGCACAAGATGTAATCCCCTATATGAATTACATATACATTGCCCCCTTAAGCATGGACATCTGGAGAAGAATTGTCAAAATGACTGCTCCCCAACTTCTGCCCTGACACATTTTGGCACATGATAGTGACTTCCTCATAGGGAAAATGTTTTGAATTTTTTTTGGCAACCATGGACACTGCATCCTATAGACCACAGGTGTCAAACACAAGGCCCGCGGGCCGAATCCGGCCTTCCAGGCCATTTCATGTGGCCCTCACACCTCTCCTGCAGCTGCAGGAGAGCACCAGCCCTCTGGTCCTCCTCCAGACCCCTACTTTCTGCTTTCAAGCTATGCATCCAGCTTCTTCCCAGCAGCAGCATAAGGAATAGGGGTGCACTGTGATGTTAGGGAGAGTAGGGGACTCCACTTCTGTTGGTGGGGTGGCTCTTGACATCTAATGTAAGGGGAGGGGATGCGCTGGACATCTAATCTTACAGATACAACTGGCCCTTTTGAGGACAATCATAACGCTGATGCAGCCCATAATGAAATTGAATTTTACACCCCTGCTCTAGACTAAAGAGGAGAGGAACATTTTGGCCATTTTGGAAACTGGCAGATCCAATGTTTTCCCTGTATACAGAGCTCTGTATTGACTTGATGTCTACACATGTTTGTAAGTGCAATATTCTATAAATAAATAGTATTTGTATGCAGGTTTCACTATGGTCAGCTTCTTTCTCCTGTTTCCATGTACTTGAGTGGTATCGATTAACAGATCAGATTGGAAGTTTTGTCCGTTTTGGCTGAGGTGCTTCCCTTTTGCTTGATGAACAACCAGGATTGGAGCTGACTACTAGCTTTGCTTCATTAAGGCTTATACTGACCACCTGATCGTGTTCATAAGCTTTTGGTAAGCCTCCCCCTCTTAACACATTAGAGTGGCGTGACCCCTCTTTTTCGCTACTTTGGGTATTCGCATACTTTACCTACACTTTGGAGACAACCCTTTGGAGACAACCCTCTATCTACTTACATAGTTAGCCAGGTTGAAAAAAGACACAAGTCCATCCAGTTCAACCACAAAAAAAAAAAAATATTTTACAATCCCATATACCCAATTCTATACCCACAGTTGATCCAGAGGAAGGCTAAAAACCCCAGCAGAACATGATCCAATTTGCCAAAACAGGGGAAAAAATTCCTTCCTGATCCCAGAGAGGCAATCGGATTTTCCCCGGATCAACTTTACCTATAAATGTTAGTACCCAGTTATATTATGTATATTTAGGAAATAATCCTGGCCTTTCTTAAAGCAATCTACTGGGCCAGAACCACCTCTGCAGGGAGTCTATTCCACATTTTCACAGCTCTTACTGTGAAGAAACCTTTCTGTATTTGGAGATGAAATCTCTTTTCCTCTAGACGTAAAGAGTGCCCCCTTGTCCTCTTTGTTGGCTGTATAGTGAATAACAACACCAAGTTCTCTATATGGACACCTTATATATTTGTACATGTTGATCATATCCCACTTAATCTCCTCTTATCAAGAGTGAATAAATTCAGTTTCCTCATAGCTGAGCTCCTCCATGCCTCTTATCAGTTTGGTTGCCCTTCTCTGCACTTTCTCCAGTTCCCCAATATCCTTTTTGAGAACTGGTGCCCAAAACTGAACTGCATATTCCAGATGAGGCCTTTCTAATGATTTGAACAGGGGCAAAATTATATCTCTCTCTCTGGAGTCCATACCTCTCTTAATACAAGAAAGGACTTTGCTCGCTTTGGAAACCGAAGCTTGGCATTGCATGCTATTATTGAGCTTATGATCTACATAAAAAAAAAACAGATCCTTCTCCACTATGGATCCCCCCAGTTGTACCCCCCCTAGTATGTATGATGCATGCATATTCTTAGCCCTCAAGTGCATAACTTTACATTTATCAACATTAAACCTCATCTGCCACATAGTCGCCCAATTAGACAGAGTATTGAGGTCAGCTTGTAAATTGGAGACATCCTGTAAGGACGTTATTCCACTGCATAGCTTGGTGTCATCTGCAAAGACAGTAATGTTACTTTTGATCCTAGACCCAATATCATTTATAAAGATATTAAAAAGTAAGGGTCCTAGTACTGAACCTTGGGGTACCACTGATAACCTTAGACCATTCAGAGTAAGAATCATTAACCACTACTCTCTAAATTCTGTCTTTTAGCCAGTTTTCTATCCATTTACAAACTGATATTTCCAAACCTGTAGACTTTACCTTACACATGAGCCGTGTGTGCGGAACTGTATCGAATGCTTTTGGAAAATCCAAGTATACCACGTCCACCGCCACCCCTCTGTCCAAGGTTTTACTTACCACCTCATAAAAAAAAAAAATCAGGTTTGTCTGACAACTTCTGTATTTCATGAATCCATGCTGTCTATTGCTTAAAATATTTTTTTCCTGCAAGAACTCGTCTGTGGTCTTTTATTAATCTCTCCAGTATCTTCCCATCTATAGAAGCTAAACTAACAAGTATATAGTTACTTGGTAAATACTTTGTTCCCTTTTAAATATAGGCACCACATTGGCCCTGCGCCAATCCAGTGGTACTATTCCTGTCATTAATGAGTCCCTAAAAATTAGATACATTGGCATTGAAATTACAGAGCTCAATTCTTTTAGGATCTTTTACTTGATTAACTGTTATTTTGGGTTCGGAGCCCTCTATGCTCATTCATTCACCTCATGGACTTTACTACTCTTGCACTAGCACTTTAATGATTTAAGCTGTTATATATTAATTGTTTGTTTATTGCTTATTTTCACTTGTATGTACATGAATTTATATTTATTTGCACAAGCATTTTTTAACACTTTAGATACTGTTGTTTTCCATAGATGTATTGCATTTTTGGGTGCATGTATTTGAGCGCAGTCACTTTTAAAGGGCATCTTATTATCTTTATGTCTAAGTTAAGTGGGATCTGGAGACATATTTAGTCTGTCCATATTGGCACAAATATTTGCAGTGTTATTATCCTTCACTTTATAATTTTCTAGCGCTGCACTTTTTGTCTTCTATACTGTGATACTCTGCCTGAGTAGTGTGCTAGTGCAGCTTTTAAATTTAGTGTTCTGGGCCTTTAGCGTTTGAGTTTTCTCTTTTCTTTAGAGGAAAGGGACCTTCCAGCTTATCAGCACTCAGTACAAAAGCCTATATCTCTGGTATGGCGGTTTATTAGTTTACTACATACCAAAACAGGAAATGGGTGGGACTTTAGTTATGCCTCCAAAATTAAACACCTCAAATTTATTAACATTTCTGCAATATTGTATTACAAAATTCCATGTTAAAAATGCCCAAAAGATGTACACCAAAAAAATTTTAATGCGATACACTACTGTATATTGAACTTGATTGAGAGTACAATGAGGTCAGTGTAATAGGTCTATGCATTTCACGGAGTGTCCTGCTTAATCAGCACCTTTTTGAAAGCCTCAAATATGTCTGTATTGTGTTCTATTGATACATACTGTACTGTGAAGAAAAAATGAAAAACAAAATATACTGCACATACATTTTTTTTTTTTTTTTAAATAACGTTTTATTCAAGATATGCGCAGTACAATTAAATCAAGTAAACAGGATAAGAAATATGCTGTATGCATTCACTACTTTAGGAGAGGCTTGGAAACAAATAAACAAAAGGGGAGGTGGAGATAGGAACAAGTCTAAGCCAGCGTATACATTTTTATCAACAGTCGCTGGGTTCTTCACAGGTCACTATCAGGTATGCTTTGCTATGCTAGTACGTAGTGAGGAACCTGTGTTCCTAGAACAAGTAGGTATCTGTAACTGCATTTAAAGAAGAGCAAGAGTCACAAGAATACTCTTGGGAAGAAATGGGAAAGGGGAAAGTGAAAGAGAGAGAAAAAGATAAGAGAAGAGTGTCACCATGGTGGTCCAGCATGTCTGATCAGGTTCGGTCCTCCCGGAGGTTCCAGGGATTCCACACTATATCGTGTGCTTCCAGCTTGTCTTGCATCCTGGCGGTCATCTTCTCCATCAGCTCTACATAATTCTGGCATGTAGGGCGCCTGGATCAGGGGGATGTTTATTTTTCCAGTTTAAGGCTATGAGGCAGCACGCTGCTGTTAGTATATGTCTAGTTAGTTTCTTTTGGGGTGCGGATAGCTGTGGGTGAGGTATGCCCAGCAGGAAAGATTTGGAGGTCAGGGGGAGTTGCTTGTCCAGAAGATGGGTTAATAGTTGTTGGACCTCTCTCCAGTAGGGGACAATCAGTGGGCAACCCCAGTAAATATGAAAAAGTGTACCTTTGTCTAATTGGCATCGCCAGCAGGAACTGGAGGTTGAGGGATAGATGGCGTGGAGAACATCAGGTATCATGTACCAAAAGAAAAGTTTTTTGTACGCATTTTCCTTGTACAAGGTGCAGAGGGAGCTTTTGGCTGCCTGTGACCATATCACCCGCCATTATTCCATAGAGACCTCCTCCCCGAGAGCCCTTTCCCATCTGAGCATATAGGCGTGTTTGCCTTTTAGATTCCATAGGAAAGGCATTTATTATTTTATATATGTCTGATATTAAGCTCTTCTGGGCCGTGCCTGCTAGGATTACATTTTCAAAGGGAGATGGGGGGAGAATTGTAGGTCGGGTGAGATGGTCAAGGCGAAGTGGCGTATTTGTAAGTAGCTGTAAAACGCTCAATGAGGGAGGTCGAATTTGGCCTGGAAATCTGCATAGGACAATAGCTTACGCGTTCTGTGGTCTACCAAGGTCCCCAGATGGAAGAGATTTCGCGATGCCCATGGGTAAGACATTTGGTGTGTTAGACTATCAGGGAGTTTGGGATTACAGACGAACGAGGTCAGAAGCGGTCTCTCAGATGACAATTTATGTGTCCTAGAGATCCTGCGCCACAGGTGTCGCAGTTGAGACATAGATCCCAGTAGGCATTCAGGGGGGACCTCCGCATTCATGCTCCAGAGTAGACTATTGGGGTGGGTCGGGCCATCCATATTTTTTCAATTTCCGACCATTTATTGTAGGATCTTTGGGTGTACCACGAGGCGACTGCATACAGTTGGACTGCTTGGTAGAAGTTAACAAGATTGGGGAATGCAAGACCTCCGTCCATGCGTGAGGCCGTCATTACTGACTGGGGTATTCTATGCCGTTTTTTGGCCCCAGGTGAATTTAAGTAGATCTGCCTGCAGTCGCCTCAGTTGGCTATATGGTACGGGAATAGGTAGCGTTTGAAAAAGATAGAGGAGTTTTGGGAGGATCGTCATCTTCACAGAGGCTATCTTGCCTAGGAAGGAGATATGGTGTTTCTGCCATTGTAGGAGTAGGGTCCTTATTGAGCTGAAGAGGGGAGGAGAGTTCGCCTGGTAGAGTGATGTGAAATTTGGGGTGATGTGGATCCCTAAGTATTTCAGGGAGGTGGATTTCCAGTGGTAGGAGAAGTTGGCTTGCAGGTGTGCGATTTCCATGGTTGGGATGTTGATCGGGAGAGCCTCTGATTTAGATGCATTCATTTTGTAGCCCGAGAGGGGGCCATAGCGATCAAGTTCTTTGTGGAGGTTAGGGAGGGAGATTCTAGGCTGTGTTAGGGTGAGGATAATATCATCCGCAAATAGTGAAATCTTAAATTCCTTGCCCCTTACCGGTATTCCTCTTATAGCTGAGTTTTGGCGAATGTGGGCTGCCAGGGGTTCTACACATAGGGCAAATAGTAGGAGGGAGAGTGGGCAACCTTGCCAGGTGCCATTTGAGACGGAGAATGGGGGGGAGGTGGCAAAAGGGGTTCTGACCTGGGAGGAGAGATTGGAGTAGAGGTGGTATATTGCCTGTAAATATGGTCCTCTGAGTCCGATGTGCCGCAAGGTGGCGAACAGGAAAGGCCAGCCCAACCTATCAAAGGCCTTTTCGGCGTCCAGACTAAGAAGCAAGGACGGCGAGCCTTCCCTGTTCGCCACATCAACCAAGTCAATCACCTTCCTAGTGTTGTCCCCTGCCTGTCGGAGAGGGACGAAGCCCACTTGGTCCTTGTGGATGAGGGAGGGGAGTACCATATTTAGTCGTATAGAGAGCAGTTTCTTAAAGATTTTGAGATCTGAATTTAATAACGCAATGGGCCTGTAGTTCGCACATAGAATAGGATCCTTGTCAGGCTTGGGGATCAGGGTTATAAAGGAGCGCTGCATGTCCGGTGGTATGGGGGAGTCTTGTAAAAAGGCATTGAAGAGTCTACACATATACGGGAGAAGAAGGGGGAGGAAGGATTTATAGTACTCATAGGGCAGTCCTTCTGGTCCTGGAGATTTATGAGCTGGTAGGGATTTAATAGTTAGTTCTATTTCTTCTTCCGTGATTGGTACATTTAGGGATATAAGGTCTGACTTCTGGATTTGGGAAACACCGCTCTCTGCAAGGTATTGTTGCATAGGTTGGGAGATGTCTTGGGGTAGTGGGTCCCCCGGAATATCCGGGTTATTACAGAGTTCCGTGTAGAACTCTGCAAACGTGCTAGCAATGTCTTTAGGGTGGGATAGTACGGTGTTGTGTTTATTCCTAATCTGGTGAGGGGCGGATAGATGGGAGCTGTCTTACTTTTTTTTGCCAGAAGGGATTGGACCTTATTACCTTTATCATAATATGCCTGTTTTATTCTAAGGAGAGCCTTCTCTACTCTACCGATTGCCAGATTGCTTAGTATCATTCGCAAGTTTGTAATCTTCTTAAGAAGCTTCAGGGTTGGAGCGGTTTGTAACTGGCGTTCTAAGAGTCTGAGCTCTTTTTCGGTACTGATCTTTGTAGAGATGGCGTTCTTCTTCATAGCAGAAGATAGAGCCATACATCTACCACGGATCACGGCCTTATGGGCTTCCCACAGTGTGGAAAGGGAAATGTCAGGTGTACTGTTTTCTGCAAAATAGTGAGTTAGGGTGGAGCTTAATTCGGATTTCGAGGGGAGGTGCTGTAGAAGAAAGGTGTTCAGTCTTCAGTTGTAGGGTCTGAAGTTGGGAGAGCCTAAGTCTAGGGCGATGGCTATTGGGGCATGGTCTGACCAGGAGATTGGGAGAATCTGTGCCTTGTGTGTTATTCTGAGTGTGGGGTTGTTGACAAAGAGATAGTCAATGCGGGAGTGCATCTGGTGGGGGGAGAGGAGTAGAACGTGTACTGTCGATCCCTCGGGTGGAGAGCCCACCAGGCATCAAAGAGTGCCTATCGCCTAGTAAGTTGGCGGAAGAGTTTAGAATCTCTGAGGATTCTAGCCGAGGATGCCCGGGGGGCCGCCACCAAATGGTCCGAAGTTGCAGAGTGGGCTAGATTAAAATCCCCACCCACCACCAGATAGTTATGTTTGGATTTAAAAAGGCGGGTCAGCACTTTAGAAAGGAATTGATGTTTTTGGGTGTTCGGGGCATATAGGGTGCAGAGGGTGATTTTTTTGGTTATGCCAGGTTCCTTTTAGGATAAGGAAACTGCCCTGGTGATCACTATAGTGGTCTAGGTAGGTGAAGGGGCACCATGTTTGATAAGGATAGCTACTCCTGCTCGCTTATGAGGGCCTGAGAAATGGTAGAATTGGGGGTAGTGTCTCGAGGCGAATGCGAAGGACCCCTCTTTATCAAAGTGTGTTTCCTGGATGAGGATAATATCTGCACCTGATTGCCTGAACTCTTAGTGCCAGATGTCTCTTTTTATTGGAATTTAAACCGTGGACGTTCATGGATAGTATCTTGGCCATGGTGTTATGTTGGGGGGGGGGGGGGGGGGGGGGAGGGGGGGTCTCACCTGATGCCAAGAGCCAGTGACGACCGCCAGGAGCTCGGTGCAAGTTGTCCTCAGTGGGAGGGTCCGATGGGCATTTCCAGTGTTGCTGAGCGCTCCACCATGGTGACAAAGAGAAAAGGAGAAAGAAGAGAAGGAAATGAGAGAAAAAGCAACCGTTAGTGTTTGAGAAACAGTAAAACATCAAATCACATAACATTGAACGACCTTGTATGGGTAAGGTACCCAGGTCCAAACGGATTCCCTGGGAGCCACCCAACCTGGGATCC
Organism: Lithobates sylvaticus; assembly: GCA_028564925.1. Lineage (NCBI taxonomy): Eukaryota > Metazoa > Chordata > Amphibia > Anura > Ranidae > Lithobates > Lithobates sylvaticus. The sequence goes on from CM053033.1 coordinate 152,634,054, forward strand.
GAAGTTCTATGAACTGTGGTATATATAACCAGGGGGGGGGGGCGTGCAGGCACAATACCCGCTCTCAAAGGTCTCTGTTAGGTACCTGGGTGGAGAGCCTGACTTTGCTGGGAGGAGGCCTCTCTTACGGCTCTGGTTCAGGGGCCACTGGAATGGGGACAGTGGACCCGAGAGCGCAGCGGAGTAGGAGTGCCTGGACTGGATGCAGTAGCAGGTGCTGGATATAGGCAGAAGTCCTCTGGTAGCAGGAACAGCGGGACCTGGTAGGTAGAAGCCCAGCACCCGGATGCAGGGTGGTCCCCAGATGACAGCAGCAGCTCTGGAAGCACACAGCATGTGTGGGGTCAGGCAGAGAATCGTCAGGCAGGCCGGGTCTGGTACACTGGGCAGGCAGGTGAGTGGGAGCAGACAGAAGCAGGGTCAACAAGCCGGGGTCAGCGTTCAGATATCAGTATAAGCAGAGTCAGACAAGCCGGGATCAGGGTTGGAGAAGGCAGCAGAGTCGGGAAGCCGGGTCAGAGATCAGAGATACACAGACTATGGAGCAGGTTAAAGGCAGGGTACAGCTGCAGATGGACAGCACCGCTCAGGTGCAACTGCCACTTCTTAAAAAGGGCCACTGGCGCCAAACGGCGCCAACGCGCTCACGTGTGCGCCCGCGATGCGCGCGCCCGCACCCGAGACTCCTGCCGGTGCGCACACCCGCGCTGATGCCTGGGCATTCCAGCGGCGCATGCGCACATGCCGATTAGTCCGCGCCGTGCGAGCAAAGCCCTGACATTGCCCCCCCACAAGGGGCAACCTCCGGGTGCCCAACTGATCGTCTTTCTCAGGGTGAGAAGTGAAGAAGGCCCGGATCAGTCTCTTGGAATGTAGATTGTCCTCAGGTTCCCAGGAGTTACTCTCTGGGCCATAGCCCTTCCACTTGATTAGGAATTGTCTCCGCCCTTGTCGCCTTCTGCAGTCTAACACGGCCTCAACCTCGTATTCCTCGTTCCCATCTATAAGGACAGGCGCAGGGGGTCCGGTCTCCCTATTGGGGAAGGGGTTGGGTACCGAGGGTTTTAACAATGAAACATGGAAAACAGGGTGCACTTTCATAGAGTCAGGCAGGGACAATTCGTAAGACACTTCATTTATTTTCCTTTTTACAGGGAAGGGGCCCAGGAACTTGGGTGCCAACTTCTTAGAGGGACAGGCTAACTTTAAATTAGAAGAGGAAAGCCATTCCTGGTCCCCGATTTGCAAGTTTAGTTCTCCCCTTCTCTTTAGGTCAAAGAATCTCTTACTGTCCGCCTGGGCCCTTGTTATGGCTTCCTGAAGGATTTGACTGTTGCGGCTGAGAAAGGTCACCGTATCCTGGACTGCTGGAATGGAGGATTCTGCAAGAAAATCTGGGAGAAATGTTAGATGAAAACCATAATTAGCAAAAAACGGGGACTGTCCTGTGGTGGAGTGGCTGGCATTATTGTATGCAAATTCCGCTAAAGGCAGCAGAGACACCCAATCGTCTTGCACGAAGGAGGTAAAACACCTGATGTATTGTTCGAGAGTTTGATTCGTGCGCTCCGTCTGCCCATTAGTTTGGGGGTGGTAGGCTGAGGATAGGGCCAGTTCGATCTTCAAACTTTCGCATAGGGCCCTCCAGAATCGGGAGGTGAACTGGACTCCCCTATCAGAAACTATGTTGGCGGGTATCCCATGTAATCTGACAATTTCTCTAATGAACACACAGGCTGTCTCTGCTGCGGATGGGGTTCCCTTGAGGGGCAAAAAGTGGGCCATCTTTGAAAGTCGGTCAACGACTACAAAAATGGCCGTGTGGCCTTCAGAGGGTGGAAGCTCAACTATGAAATCCATAGTAATTATACGCCAGGGCCAGTCAGGCGCAGGAAGGGGTTTTAGTAGACCCCAGGCCCGACCCCTAGTGGTCTTGCTTCTGGAGCATACTGAACAGGAATTAACGTATTTGGTGCAGAACTCTTTCAGTCCAGGCCACCAGAAGGTGCGCTGCACCAGTTCCAAGGTCTTGCGGGCCCCAAAGTGTCCTGCTAGTGGGTGGTCGTGCAGAAGGGCTAGTACTTTAACCCGGATGGGTTCAGGAACAAACACCTGGCTATCCTTCCATAGGAGCCCTTCTCTGGCGGTTAACGAAATCCCTGGAGGAAGGAGCGGGTTCACAGATGCTTCCCTGATCTGAGACAGTAGGTCCGGCTGTAACAGAAGGAAACTGCCTGCAGGAAGAATAGTGTCCGGAGGTGTGCAGTCTTTAGCAGAGTCATACATGCGGGAGAGCGCATCAGGCTTCACATTCTTGGATCCCGGGCGGTAAGTAATATGTAAACTGAAGCGTGAAAAGAACAGGGCCCAGCGGGCTTGTCGGGGTTTCAGTCGTTTTGCTGTTCTCAAGTACTCGAGGTTCTTGTGATCCGTGTATATTAGCACGGGGTGGACTGCACCCTCCAGCAAGTATCTCCACTCCTCCAAAGCTGACTTGATGGCTAACAGTTCTCGGTCACCAACATCATAGTTTCTCTCCGCGGGGGAGAGTTTCCGGGAGAAGAAGCCCACTGGGTGCAGTAAGTCGTTGTTACCTTGGCGCTGGGACACCACGGCTCCCACCGCTACCTCCGAGGCATCTACCTCTAAGAGGTACGGCAGAGACGGATCAGGGTGACTAAGGATGGGAGCGGAGGTGAAACGTGTCTTGAGCTTAGAAAATGCCTCCTGAGCCTCCGGACCCCAGTGGAAACGTACATTCTGCCTTGTTAGCTGTGTGATTGGTGTGATAATGGCAGAAAACCCCTTGATGAACTTCCTATAAAAGTTCGCAAAGCCCACAAAACGCTGCACACCCTTCTTGTCAGAGGGCGCCGGCCAGTCCAGAACAGCCGTTACTTTCTGTGGATCCATCTTAATGCCTGCTGGGGAGATCTCCAGACCCAAGAATTGGATGTTCCGCTGCTCGAAGATGCACTTTTCTGCTTTAGCATAGAGTCCGTGTTGGCGGAGGCGGAGAAGAACTCGGCCCACATGCCCCCGGTGCTGCTCCAGCGATCTGGAAAAGATCAGGATGTCATCCAGGTAGACGATGACAAAGATGTCCAGAAAGTCCCTGAAAACCTCATTTATGAGGTGCTGGAATGTGTCTGGGGCGTTACAGAGGCCGAAGGGCATGACCATGTACTCATAGTGCTCAAAGCAAGTACGAAAAGCTGTCTTCCACTCATCTCCTGATCGGATGCGAACCAGATTATAGGCCCCCCTTAAGTCCAATTTAGAGAAGATAGTAGCGGCTCTCAACTTCTGGAACAGTTCCGGTATCAGGGGAAGAGGATAACGGTTTTTAACCGTAATTTTGTTTAATTCCCGGTAGTCCACGCAGGGCCGGAGTGATTGATCCTTCTTGGTTACAAAAAAGATACCGGCGCCTGCTGGTGATGTGGAGTGTCGTATGAACCCCTTCTTTAAGTTCTCCGAAATGTAGACCTTCAGGGCCTCCTGCTCCTTCTCGGAAAGGGGAAAAATACATCCAAAAGGGATCTCGGCCCCTGGCAAAAGTTCAATGGGGCAGTCGTAGGGACGGTGTGGAGGCAGTGAGTCTGCCCCTTGTTTACTGAAGACATCCAGAAACTCGTGGTAAGGTTCTGGCACCACTTGGTCAAGGTTTAGATCAGAGTCCAGACAGAAAAGCGTGGCAGGAGGTGCCGGGGTCTCCTGTAGGCAATATTCCAGGCAGTAGGGGGATTGAAATTTTACCTCTCCTGTGGACCAGTTGATGGTAGGATCGTGGGCCTGATCTAATGCGAGAGCCGTCGGCAAGAAACACAGATAGTCCGTGGGCCTTTTTCTGGAGGGGAATGTTGTGCAGACTGGCAAAGGTGGCATCGATGAAGCAGGTACAGGCTCCTGAGTCAAGGATAGCGCTGGTGTGAACCGTCCTTCCCAGGAACTGAAACGACAGAAAGAGAGCGATGTGGGTGGCATGGACCGGCAAAGACACAGGACTGGTTGAGACAGAGGAGAGGCACTTGCGTGTCTTCACCGGGCATCTGCTCACGAAGTGCCCAGAGCCACCGCAGTACAGGCATAAGTTCAACTGCCGACGTCGGGCATGTTCCTCCGGGGACAGGGTAGGTCGCATAAGGCCCAGTTGCATGGGTTCGCCAACATCAGGAGTGGGATGACTAGGCCCTACCGGATGGGTAGGTAGGTAGCGGGTGGCAGGAAGTGGAGCTCTTGCAGTCATCCAAGCTGGCCGATGAACTTGAGCAGACCTCTCCAATCTGCGCTCCCAAAGCCGACGGTCGATCTGGATGCTCAGGGTTATTAAGTCCTCCAGGGTGTCCGGGGTACCCACCCGAGCGAGCTCATCCTTTAGTCCATCGGAGAGGCCCATACGGAATTGGTGCCTTAGTGCAGCATCATTCCACTGGGTATCTGCGCTCCAGCGTCTAAAGTCCGTTACATAGTCCTCGGCCGCTCTGCGACCCTGCTGGAGCGCATACAAAGCAGATTCAGCTGTAGTGGTCAACTGGGGATCCTCGTACAGTTGTGCCATGGCCTCAAAGAAGGATGAGAGGGACTGGGTCAGTATGCTCCCTCCTTCCAGCAGTCGGTGTGCCCAGATCTGGGGTTCGCCCTGAAGTAGCGAGATCACGAACCCCACCTTGGTAGCTTCAAGGGAAAAAGTTCTTGGCTGTAGGGCAAAGTATAGTTGGCAGGCATTGCGGAAGATCCGGAACTTGGAACGGTCCCCTGCAAATTTATCTGGGACGGGCACCCTTGGTTCAGGCGGTAACATTACCACTGCTGGTGGAGTGGCAGGCTGTGCAGGAGACTGAGGAGGTGCAGGAGCCGCAGCGTTGGCAGCGCTGGTGCCAGCAAGTTGCTGTACTTGTCCTTCCAGTCTTGTATACCCATCTTGGAGGGATTGCACCGCCTGGGTGAGGGCTGCAAGGTGTGAGCAGATGTCCTTCATGGGAGAGGCTTCTCCCGCAGGCTCAGTCATGGCTGTCCGTACTGTTAGGTACCTGGGTGGAGAGCCTGACTTTGCTGGGAGGAGGCCTCTCTTACGGCTCTGGTTCAGGGGCCACTGGAATGGGGACAGTGGACCCGAGAGCGCAGCGGAGTAGGAGTGCCTGGACTGGATGCTGTAGCAGGTGCTGGAGATAGGCAGAAGTCCTCTGGTAGCAGGAACAGCGGGACCTGGTAGGTAGAAGCCCAGCACCCGGATGCAGGGTGGTCCCCAGATGACAGCAGCAGCTCTGGAAGCACACAGCATGTGTGGGGTCAGGCAGAGAATCGTCAGGCAGGCCGGGTCTGGTACACTGGGCAGGCAGGTGAGTGGGAGCAGACAGAAGCAGGGTCAACAAGCCGGGGTCAGCGTTCAGATATCAGTATAAGCAGAGTCAGACAAGCCGGGATCAGGGTTGGAGAAGGCAGCAGAGTTGGGAAGCCGTGTCAGAGATCAGAGATACACAGACTATGGAGCAGGTTAAAGGCAGGGTACAGCTGCAGATGGACAGCACCGCTCAGGTGCAACTGCCACTTCTTAAAAAGGGCCACTGGCGCCAAACGGCGCCAACGCGCTCACGTGTGCACCCGCGATGCGCGCGCCCGAGACTCCTGCCGGCGCGCACACCCGCGCTGATGCCTGGGCATTCCAGCGGCGCCTGTGCGCATGCGCACATGCCGATTAGTCCGCGCCGTGCGAGCAAAGCCCTGACAGTCTCCTAAGCGAACCAGCCCCTACTGAAAAAAATGGGGGGTAAACAAGAAACTGAGGCACCGGGGGGGACTAGTATCTAGGGAATGTCCAGGGTCTAGTCCATAATATCTTCAGACATCCAGGGGCTTCTTCTGTATACACTGAAAGAGGCGTTCCAGGGTGTATCAGCCATTTCTGTGTTTGGCGCTCTTCTGGGACACTTCTCTGTTCCGTGGCCGTTGTCGCGGTGGGACTTTCTGCCAGATCGTGGGTGGGGGAGGTGCGTAGCCACTAGATCCCATTCAGGCAATTGTGGAGCTTGGATTCCTAGTTCTGCACAGAAGGCTTGTAAGTCTTCGGGGTATATCAAAATAGCAGATTTACCCTGATGCTTGGCTGTAAGGCTAAAAGGAAATCCCCATCGGTAGGGAATATTCTTATCTTGCAGGATATGTAGAAGGGGTTGGAGCCATCTGCGCTTTTGCAGGGTGATCCATGAGAGATCAGGAAATAAGTGCACTTGAGAGTCTTTGAAAGTCACTTTGCGGGCCAGGCGTGCTTGCCCTCCTTCAGGGGAAATTAGTTAATCTTGCAGATTATATCTCTGGGTTTTGAGGATGCGTTTTTGGGGCGGAGGGCTCGGTGGGCCCTGTCCATTTCAATATATTTAGTGAGGGGTTCCCCTAGAAGGTTGTTGGACACATCTTGCAGGATAATTTGTACGTCCTTGGGGCCTTCAGCTTCAGGGATGCCCCTCACTCTGTTGTTCCTGCGCCCCCTATTTTGTCCAGATCCTCTATGTGTCGTTGCATGTCCTGTAGTAGGATGCGGTGGTCAGCTCCTTGTAGTTGGGCTCTATGTACTGCGATTTTAGTTTCTTGAATATCCTCTTCGGCCATTTCCACCCTGTCTGCTAAGTGTTTAAGGCCTGACTGAAGGGTTTGTATTTTCGAACGGCATGTGGACTTCACGTCCTCAACTAATTGCTTAAAGTCCTCTTTGGTGGGGATTGCTTGCAGGTATGATTGCCACTGAAGGGGGAAATTCTGGGCTGCCCATGGTCCTTGTTGTGGTATGTTAGGGTGATTGAGGTTGGGGGGGATTGGGTATGCTCTCCACGTGCCGAGTAAGTGGGCCTGGGTGGTGAGTCCCATGTGCCCTCCCATGAGGATGCTGGAGGTGTGTTGCCCCTCGCTCCCCCCCTTCATGGGGAGAATGAGCTCCTGGGCACACTTTTTGTGCATATGAGGTAGGGGGTTGTCTCGGTTCTGTGGTGGGCACATGGCCTGCGAAGGTGATAATCTTTGGGCCTTGGGGGGGTGGCGGTTCAATGGCCGCATAATGGGTGACCCTGTGAGAGCCGCCAGGCTCTTGAAGTGTCCAGGCTGCAGGACATCCAGGGTGTGGTAGGGCTGTGAAGTCTGTGGATAGATCCGAGGGTGTGGGGGATCCTGGATCTGAGGCCAAGGTGCACAGATCAGATGCTGTTCTGAGCAGATGGGGGAATGCTCCCGAACATTGTGTGTCCTGCATGGCTGGATTTGGGCCTAGTCACAAGGCCTCCCGGAGTGCGGGGTCTGATGGGGGGCCCATCCCTCCCAGTGGTATGGCTCCGTGCTGCAGGAGAGGGGGTCCCGTCATGGCTGGGTTCATATGAGGCTGTGGGGATTCTTTGTGCGGTGAGCGGTGTTGGATGGATCATCCCATCAGGGGATATAGCCTCTGGCTGCATGGGAGAGTGGGCCGGGCTGGCGGGCTCTAGTTGTGGGGCCTCCAGGGATCCTGGGCTGAAAGTATAACTCACCGCACCGAATACAGGGGGGTCCGGGGAGGTCCATCGGGTGATCAGCCGGTCCTCGGGCACTCTTTGCTGGGCATACAGCGGCGATGGGGCTGCGGATGGGGCCCGTGCTGGAGGAGCGGCGGCGTCCAGCGCCATCTTGGATGTCCCGCCGAGCGGGGGGGTCCATCGGCGGGAAGAAGGAACTGAGGTCGGTGGCGGATCCTGGTGGGGGTAAAGATGTTCCCCTGGCTGTGGATGACCTGGTGGTCTGTAATCTGCCCATAGAATTGCAGTGGATTGTCCCCGGGTGTGCTTTGTTGTGCGGGCTGGTGGAGAGCTGGAGAACTAGGCTGCCATCAAGGTCGGCTTCCAGTCACGCCCCCCTGCACATAAATTTTAAAGAATACATGATAATGCAGATTAATATAATGCTGTCCTCCAGAAACCATTTTTTTTAATTTATTTTTTATTAATACAGTGCCTTAAAGTATTCATACCCCTTTAAAATTTTCAACATTTTGTCATGTTACAACCAAAAACATAAATTTATTTTATTGGGATTTTATGTGATAGACCAACACAAAGTGGCACATAATTGTGAAGTGGAATGAAAATGATAAATGGTTTTCCAACTTTTTTACAAATATGTGAAAAGTGTGGTGTGCATTTGTATTCAGCCCCCCTGAGTCAATACTTTGTAGAACCACCTTTCGCTGCAGCTACAGCTGCAAGTCTTTTTGGGGATGTCTCTACCAGCTTTGCACATCTAGAGAGTAACATTTTTGCCCATTCTTCTTTTGCAAAATATTTCCAGCTCTGTCAGATTGGATGGAGAGTGTCTGTGAACAGCAATTTTAAAGTCTTCAGCCACAGATTCTCTTGGATTTAGGTCTGGACTTTGAATGAGACATTTTAGCACATGAATATGCTTTTGATCTAAACCGTTCCATTGCAGCTCTGGCTGTATGTTTAGGGTCGTTGTCCTGCTGGAAGGTGAATCTACCCCCTTGGTCTCAAGTCTTTTGCAGAATCTAACAGGTTTTTCTCTAAGATTGCCTTGTATTTGGCACCATCCATCTTCCCATCAACTTTGATAAGATTCCCTGTCCCTGCTAAAGAAAAGCATCCCCACAGCATGTTTCACGGTGAGGATGGTGTGTTCAGGGTGATGTGCACTGTTCATTTTCCACTACACTTAGTATTTTGCTTTTAGACCAAAAAGTTCAATATTAGTCTCATCTGACGAGCACCACCTTCCACATGTTTGCTTAGTCCCCCACATGGCTTCTCGCAAACTGCAAACGGGACTTCTTATGGCTTTCTTTCAACAGTGGCTTTCATCTTGACACGCTTCCATATGTGGACAGATTCTCCCACCTGAGCTGTGGATCTCTGCACCTCTTTCAGAGTTACAATTGGCCTCTTGGCTACTTCTTTGATTAATGTTCTCCTTACCAGGCCTGTCACTTTAGGTGGACGGCCATTTTCAGATAAACAGTGCTCCATGAGATGTTCAAAGCTTGGGTTTTTTTTTTTTTAAATCTAACTTTGCTTTAAACTTCTCACAACTTTATTCCTGACCAGTCTGGTATGTTCCTTGGTCTTCATGATGCTGTTTGTTCACTAAGGTTCTCTAACAAACCTCTGAGGGCTTTACAGAACAGCTGTATTTATACTGAGCCTAAATTACACACAGGTGGACTCTATTTACCAATTGAGTGACTTTTGAGGGAAATTGGTTCCACTAGATCTTAGTTAGGATTATCAGAGTAAAGGGGGCTGAATACAAATTCACCCCACACTTTTCACATATTTATTTGTAAAAAAAAGTTGAAAACCATTTATCATTTTCCTTCCACTTCACTATTATGTGCCACTTTATGTTGGTCTATCACACAAAATCCCAATAAAATACATTTATGTTTTTGGTTGTAGTTTACTCATGGCTTTCCTTTAACAATGGCTTTCTTCTTGCCACTCTACCATAAAGGCCAGATTTGTGGAGTGCATGACTAAGGCCCCATGCAAACAAGTGTTTGTTTTTTTTAAGCTCCTATTAGCATTTTTTGCTAAGTGTCCATGCACACTACTTTAGGCTATTAGCGTTTTTTGAGGTTCCGTGTCTAGGAGCAGAATTTTTTTTTTTTTTTTTTTTTTTGTAGAGTTTCTTGGAGCGTTTTTCCAGCAGAAATCGCTGCTAAAAGGCTACTACAAAAAGCTATCCTGTATTTTTTTTAACTTGGAAAAAAAGCTAGTGTGCATGGAGCCTAATAGTTGTCCTGTGAACAGATTCTCCCACCTGAGCTGTGGATCTCTGCAGCTCCTCCAGTGTTACCCTGGGCCTCTTGGCTGCTTCTCAGATTAATGCTTTCCTTGCCCGGCCTGTCAGTTTAGGTGGACGGCCATGTCTTTTGGTAGGTTTGCAGTTCTGCAACGTACTCTTTCCATTTTTGAATGCTAGATTGAACAGTGCTGTAAGATGTTTAAAGCTTGGGATATTTTTTTTTTAAGCCTAACCCTGCTTTAATCTTCTTTACAACTTTATACAACTTCATGTTGCTGTTTGTTCACTAAGGTTCTCTAACAAACCTCTGAGGGCTTCACAGAACAGCTGTACAGTATTCATACTGAGGTTAAATTACACACAGGTGGACTCCATTTACTAATTAGGTGACTTCTGAAGGAAATTGGTTCCACTAGATTTTAGTTAGGGATATCAGAGTAAAGGGGGCTGAATACAAATGCATGCCACACTTTTCAGATATATTTATTTGTAAAAGAATTTGAAAACCATTTATAATTTTCCTTCCACTTGACAATTATGTGCCACTTTGTGTTGGTCTATCACATAAAATCCCAATAAAATACATTTATGTTTTTGGTTGTAACGTGATAAATGTGGAAAATTTCAAGGAGTATCAACACTTTTTCAAGGCACTGTACTTTTTTTCTAATACTATTTCTCAGAGTTTTCAGTTATTGGATCATTGAGATACATCCCTATCATTTGGCATATACACAAAAATGGACACCCCCAGCTCTCAGACAGCTACAAAATCACAATGCAGACATTGTGAGCCGATGCTGAATCTTCAACTGAAATGATCCGCTGGAGCATCCATCCTCAGATAGGGGAATCTAGCAGATAACTGTAGGAAAATCAAACCGGAAGGTGTAAACGCCTAGTGCATTACCAAAACATGTATTAATAAAATAGATGCAAGAGGCAAATTCATACTTACTCACAATAGAGGAAAAATGCAAGCATTGTATCGCACCAATACCAGATCCAGTGCTGGTGAAGTGTCACCTATTTCAATGTGCTAGCTTGGCAAGCTGACACGTTTTGGGGGACATTTCCCCTTTTCTTCCAGCTCTTGTTATGCCTTGAGGGTCTCCCCACATCAGGTTAGATGGGGCTTGATGGTTGTCCCACATCCCTAGACAGCATTCATGACGTGGGCCCAGTAAGAGGGAGGCATTTTCATTTATTTTCCTTTTTGTGGGCATTTTTTAACATGGAATTTTTTAATAAAATGTTGCAGAAATTTTAATAATTTTCTGTGTTCGCTATTTGAGGTAGAATGGGGATGATGGTCTCATATAGTGTAATTTCAGTTTTCTAATAAGGGGCTTTAGGATCTTTTGTGAGGAACAACTACAATCATTAAACTTCTCACTGGAGAAGAAATGATGGCAACTTACAAATATTAATGGTGACACTAGCATAGGGAAAAATTCTGTATCATTCTACATTCTGTATCAGATCATTTTAAGATGACAGGCAGTTGTTCAATGAAGATAGATGAGAAGCGGCTTAACCCTAAACTGCGTAGAGGTATTACTGTTAAGGCAATTGGGAACTCCCTTCCCCAATCGGTGGTGTCAGCGGGCATGTAAATAGTTACATAGTAACATAGTAGGTGAGGTTGAAAAGAGACACAAGTTCATCAATTCAAACCTGTGTGTGTGTGTGATTATATGCCAGTATTGCATTGTATATCCTTGTATGTTGTGGTCGTTCAGGTGCTTATCTAATTTAATACGTTTTTTAAAGTATGGATACTCTCCGCTGAGACCACCGCCTATGGAAGGGAATTCCGCATCCTTGCCACTCTTACAGTAAAGAACCCTCTACGTAGTTTAAGGTTAAACCTCTTTTCTTCCAATTTTAATGAGTGACCACGTGTCTTGTTAAACTCCCTTGCACAAAAATGTGTTATCCCTATTATGGGGTCACCAGTATGGGTCACCAGAGAGAATAAGTTCAGTGCTCGCAACCTTTTACTCATAACTAATATCCTCCAGACCCTTTATTAGCTTAGTTGCCCTTCTTTGTACTCGCTCCATTTCCAGTACATCCTTCCTGAGGACTGGTGCCCAGAACTGGACAGCATACTCTAGGTGCGGCCGGACCAGAGTCTTGTAGAGCAAGAGAATTATCGTTTTATCTCTGGAATTGAACCCCATTTTAATGCATGCCAATATTCAGTTTGCTTTGTTAGCAGCAGCTTGGCATTGCATACCATTTCTGAGCCTATCATCTACTAGGGCCCCCCAGGTCCTTTTTCCATTTTAGATTCCCCCAGAGGTTCTCCCCCAGTATATAGATTGCATTCATATTTTTGCCACCCAAATGCATCATTTTACATTTTTCTACATTAAACCTCATTTGCCATGTAGTTGCCCACCCCATTAATTTGTTCAGATCTTTTGTCAAGGTTTCCACATCCTGCAGTGAAATTATTGCCCTGCTTGGCTTAGTATCGTCCGCAAATTCAGAGATTGAACTGTTTACCCCATCTCCAGGTCATTTATGAACAAATTGAATAGGATTGGTCCCAGCATAGAACCCTGGGGGACCCCACTACCCACCCCTGACCATTCTGAGTACTCCCCATTTATTACCACCCTCCGAACTTGCCCTTGTAGCCAGTTTTCAATCCATGTACTCACCCTATGGTCCATGCCAACGGACCTTATTTTGTACAGTAAACGTTTATTGGGAACTGTCAAATGCTTTTGCAAAATCCAGATACACCACGTCTATGGGCCTTCCTTTATCTAGATGGCAACTCGCCTCCTCATAGAAAGTTAATAGATTGGTTTGGGAAGAACGATTCTTCATGAATCCATGCTGATTACTGATAATGATACCATTCTCATTACTAAAATCTTGTATATAGCCCCTTATCATCCCCTCAAAGAACTTGCAAACTATTGATGTTAGGCTAACTGGTCTGTAATTCCCAGGGATTTTTTTTTGGGCCCTTTTTATATTTTGGTGCTATATTGGCTTTTCTCCAATCAGCTGGTACCATTCCAGTCAGACTGTCAGTAAAAATTAGGAACAATGGTCTGGCAATTACTTGACTGAGTTCCCCAAGTATCCTGAGGTGCAACCCATCTGGTCCCAGTGATTTATTAATGTTCAGTTTCCCAAGTCTATTTTTAATTCTGTCCTCTGTTAACCATGGCGGTGCTTCCTGTGATGTGTCATGAGGATAAACACTGCAGTTTTGGTTACTGAAGCCCTGCGATTCCCTTGCGAAGACTGAGAAGAATAAATTCAATACCTTCGCTATCTCCCCATCCTTTCTAACCAGATGTCCCTCCTCATTCTTTATGGGGCCAATATGGTCTGTCCTCCCTCTTTTTACTGTTTACATACCGGTACTTAAAGAATTTATTGGGATTTTTTTTGCTCTCCTCCGCTATGTGTCTTTTGTGTTCTATCTTAGCTGCCCTAATTGCACACTTACATTTGTTGTTGCATTCTTTATAAAGTCGTAATGCTAATGATCCCTCAACCTTGTATTTTTTGAAGGCCTTCTCCTTTGCTTTTTATATGCATTTTTACCATGGAGTTAAGCCATCCAGGACTTTTGTTCGCTCTTTTTAAATGTATTGGGATGCATTGGCTAATGCCCTTATTTAATATGCTCTTAAAGCAAACCCATCTCTCCTCTGTGTTTTTTTGTTTTTTTTGTTCCTAAGATTTTATCCCAATTCATGCCTTTGTCTGTGTCTTTGTATTCCCCCTTATGTTTCCTATTTTGTGTGATTTATACTGAAGCCAATTGACCTGTGATCGCTGTTTCCTAAATTGCCCCGTATTTGCACATCCGTGATCAGGTCTGTATTGTTAGTAATCAGATCCAGTAACGATTTATTTCTAGTTGGTGCTTTAGACGAATGTGTGGTTCCCTCCGCCCAGTCTATGTCTGGATAATTAAAGTCCCCCATTATAATAACACTTATCATCCTTGCTGCTAATCCAACTTGTGATAGGAGATTTGTCTCACCCTCCTTCCTCAGGTTAGGGGGCCTATAGCATACTCCCAATATTCTTTTTATTTAAAAGAACTTTTAGATGGGCATCATATGGGACAAAATATACAGGGATATGGAAAGTGATAAATAATTATATACACACACCCACATAAGTTGAACTGGATGAACTTATGTATTTAATCAACCTAACCAACTATGTAACATACTTACCAGACCATGAATTGCAGCACTCTTTCTGACACCTAAAATCTTTGCAGCTTTTTCTTCTATTGCGCCACCCTTTCGGCATTGGGAGCCTGCAGTCACTTCCTGATCACTCAGCTGTCCCCAATGCTGATGTGCCACTCTGCCTGCATGCATATGCCAACTGCTGGGGGGATAGTGTCCTGAAGCCCTCTTGGATGTGTGACATGTCCTAGATGGTGAGCCAAGGGCTATGCCAGTCAGATAATAGAATAATCCAAGTTTGAGACCTCTCCAGTTCTACATCTAAGGATATAACTGTCTCCTTGGGGTCCTGGCATATCCCTATAAGTAAAAACATTGTATGTGAAATACTACACCACTACTCTATTGCACTATTGGGACATCTGCCTTTACACGCACATGAATTTTAATGGCATTCCGGTCTTAGTCTGTAGGATTCAATATTGAGTTGGCCCACCCTTTGCAGCTATAACAGCTTCAACTCTTCTGGGAAGGCTGTCCACAAGGTTTAGGAGTGTGTCTATGGAAATGTTTGACCATTATTCCAGAAGAGCATTTGTGAGGTCAGGCAATGATATGGATGAGAAGGCTAGCCAGTCTCAGCTCTAATTTATCTCAAAGGTGTTCTTTAGGGTTGAGTTCCAGATTCTGTGCAGGCCAGTCAAGTTCCTCCACCCCAAACTCGCTCATCCATGTCTTTATGGACCTTGCTTTTTGCACTGGTGCGCAGTCATGTTGGAACAGGAAGGGACTGTCCCCAAGCTGTTCCTAGAAAGTTGGGAGCATGAAGTTGATCACAAATGTCTTGGTATGCTGACGCCTTAAGAGTTCCCTTCACTGGAACGAAGGGGCCAATGCCAGCATCTGAAAAACAACCCCACACCATCTGTTTCAAATACTAGGTGTAATCCTAGACTCTGACCTGTCCTTTCAGCCCCAAATCTAATCGTTGTCAAAGCTTGTAGAGTTCACCTTCGTAACATCTCTAAAATTCGCTCTTTTTAACTAATGAAACCAGCAAGCTACTCATTCACTCCCTTGTTATCTCTCGCCTTAACTATTGCAACTCTCTTCTCCCTTCTCTCTGTAAAGCACTGCATAACTTGTTGGCGCTATATACATCCTATATTATTATTATACTAATAATAATAAGGTGAACTCATTGTCATGTTCAAGAAACCAGTTTCAGATGATTTGAGCTTTGTGACATGGTGCATTATCTGTTTAATAATGCTGGTAGTGTTGTTGAAACATCTCCTCCCAAAAACTGAAACACTGCTATCTGCTCTTGCTTATGTCTGTTTAATAATGCTGGTATGTTATTTTTGCTTAACCGTCTGTAGACCTGTCCACATTACAATGCTTTATTATCTCCCTTGTCTTACTTGTATTACTGCACCCACCAACTCCTGCTAATTCTAAATCCACATACACAAAAAATCTCCAAGACCCTGGGGCATGTCCCTTCATAAAAATACCACTCCCATATTACCTCCCTCACCCTCCTGCTTATCCTAACCTCTGGAGATATATGCCCAAACCTCGGGGCTCCATCATTTAACTGTACCCCATCACCCTGCACCCTCTGGCAGCAGCCGCAATCAACACAATTTAGTTTCCATTTCTATTCTTACCAAGACTCCCTTTCTCTTGTGCCCTTTGGAATTCCCACTCTGCAACAAACTCACCTCCCTCCATGACCTCGTTATCGCTAACTTATTTAATCTACTTGCCATTACCGAAACCTGGCTTCATGAATCTGACACTGCGTCTTCTGCTGTCCTATCCCATGGTGGTCTTCCTGGACTCACTCCCCCAGATCCAGTGGATGTAAGGGAGGAGGTGTCGGAATCCTTCTACCCCCACATAGAACCTTTCAGGTACTTCAACCACCCCCCTCACTGTCACTCTCCTCTTTCGAAGCACACTGCATTCGTCTTTTCACTCCAATTTCTCTAAGGATAGCTGTGATCTACAGGTCCCCTGGACCAGTATAAACCTTTCTTGATGACTACTCTGCCTGGCTACCCTACTTTTTCACCTCGTCTTTCAGGACAGCACCTGGAGAGAGCACAGCTCCACCCACTTCCCAGGAAATACTGCAGTTTATTCCTTTAAATCCTGGACACCTCCACCGTTGCCTCAGTTGTAGTATTTCCTCCGGCCATGGTGTAAGCGCTGCAGGGGAACCAGGGGTGTGTTTCGCTCTCTCCAGGTGGAGGTGAGTTAGAGCCTACCTTGTCGTCGGTTTGTTTCTGTTCTAGGTCAGCCCAATACTCCCCCTGACGCGTGGGGGGTATTCCGGTGTCTCCCGTTTTTCGAGCCCGGCGAGGGCAGAGGCTTCCGGAGGTCCTGCTCCAACAGACTGCGGATGCCATATACTCCGTTCTGGAGTTTCAAAAATGGCGCTGGCAGTTCCGAGTGGCAGGCGACATCCCTGCCAGATGGGGCGGGACTTCCGGCGGTGCGTGGTGGCTTCTGGTTCCACCCGCTGGAACACGGAAGTGGGAGGCGGCCTCGGCCTGTGTATTTTCATCCATAGATTTGATGGACGCATACCTACATGTTCCCATAAAGCCAGAATCGCAGAAATATCTGCATTTGGCGATCAGGGCAGGAGGGGTGGTGTCCCATTTTCAGTTCCGGGCTCTCCCGTTCGGTCTCTCTGCTTCCCCAAGGATCTTCATGAAGATCATGGCAGAGGCGTTAGCACCACTCAGATTGGAAAGGAATCTGCAGTACCTTATCTGGACGACCTCCTCCTGTTCGCCAGCTTGGAGAAGCTTTTACGCAGGGATCTGGAAAGGGCACAGAGCCATTTAGAGAGTCTGGGCTGGATCTTGAACAAGGAAAAATCGAGCTTGATTCCCTCTCAAGTAATCGTTTTCCTGGTTTATGTAATCGACTCGGTGCAGGAAAAGATTTTCCTTCCAGAGGAGAAAATAGTAAAGGTACAGGCGGCAGTGAAGAGAGTGCAGACAAATCTGTCTGTTTCAGTGCGGGCAGCCATGTCCACACTGGGGCTTTTTACAGCTTCCATCCCCGCTGTTCAGTGGGCCCGCCTCCAAGGGACCTTCAGTAGGCAATTTTACAGAATTGGGCCTATGGAGAATCTCTGAAAAAACAGATAAAGATCCCATCACCAGTAAGAAGAAGGTTATGGTGGTGGAGGGATCGGACGAATTTGAGCAAGGGTTTGCTCTGGATTTTTCCTTTAGCCAGGATTCTCACAACAGATGAAAGCTCCTGGGGGTAGGGTGCACATCTCGAGAGTCAGTTGGCTCAGGGTTCCTGGTCAGTGGAAGAATCCAGGAGATCCTCAAACTGGAGGGAACTGAGGGACATTTTTTTGGGTTTGTGGGCCTTCAGGCAGATGATCAGCGGCCAGCACATCCAGATATTGTCGGACAATGCAACGGCAGTGGCATACATATCAAGACGGGGGGCACAAGGAACAGGCATCTTCTAGACCTGGCCCTTCAGACTCTGTCCTGGGCAGAGGACAACGTAGCATCCCTAACAGCAGTTCATCTGAAGGGCAGCCTAAACCAGATAGCGGACTTTCTAAGCAGGGAAAGGGTGCTAGAGTCTGAATGGAGTCTGAATCAGGAGGTTTTGCAGCAGATTTTAGACAGATGGGGAATGCCCCAGATAGACCTTTTTGCATCAGAGACGAATGCAAAGGTTCCAGTCTTCTATTCCCTGAACAGGCTGGACCAAGCGGAGGGTCTGGACACTCTTTCCCCCCTATACAAATGATCCCCTTAGTGCTCAGGAAGCTTCAGGGGAAGAGGACAACTCTAATTCTAATGGCCCCGTATTGGCCCAAGCGGCCCTGGTTTTCAGGCCTACTAAAGTTGGCGGTAGAGCCCCATTGGGTATTGCCGGCCCGAAGGGACCTGTTGTCTCAGGGTCCATTTCTACATCCCAACGTAGGTCAACTCAACCTGGCGGCTTGGTTACTGAGGAGCAAATCCTGAGGAGTAAGGGTTTGTCCAAGAATTTAATTAGTACCTTAATAGTAGGAAGAAGTTCACAAGGGCCATTTATTTTAAGACCTGGAAATGCTTTAATTTCTGGTGCGATTCAAAGAATTATTCTCCAAAGGAGAACTTTTCGGTTCTGGAATTTTTACAGGACGGAATAGAAAAGGGGTTGGCAGCAAGCACCTTGAAGGTTCAGGTGGCTGCATTATATGTTTTTTCTAGAGAGAAGGTTATCTCTAGACCCTTGGATCATCAGATTTTTCAAGGTATTAGCTAGACTTAGACCAGTGCCTTTTAAATGTTTCCCCAGATGGGATCTTTTAGTTGTCTTACAGGGTCTGACTAAAAGACCCTTTGAGCCACCGGAAGAGACCACAATTAAGTTAACATTTTGTCCAAATCCAACAGGCCCTAAAGAAAGAGAATTCCATAGTCTGGACATGAGGAGATGCGTTTTACGCTATCTAGAGATAAAAAATGAGTTTAGAAGATCGGTTCTTTTTTTTAATTATTTTTTATTTTTTCAGGTCTCATAAGGGTTACAGAGCTTCTAAGAGCACGATTGGTAGGTGGCTTCGGATGGCTATCCACAAAGCTTAAAGAGGTGCGGAAATAGAGCCTCCCGCAGGGGTGGTGGCCCATTCAACTCAGGCTGTAGCTACATCCTGGGCGGAGCGAGCTGGAGCCTCACCAGGGCGAATCTGTAAGGCGGCCACATGGACGAGTTATTCCACTTTCACTCGTCATTATAGGATGGACCTGCTCTCAGCAGCAGAGCAGTCGTTTGGCAGGAAGGTCCTGCAAGTGGTGGTCCCACCCTAAGAGTAAGTACTCGTTTGTCATCTCCAGGTGCTGTCCTGAAAGAGGAGGTTAGAAAACCTTAGTTAGACTTACCGGTAACGGTATTTCTACGAGTCTTTCAGGACAGCGCCAATGACCCTCCCTTGGGTTAAAGATGTTTATAAATGTTAATGTGTTGTGGTTGCTATGTTCTGCTTATGTACTTTGAGCATGGCCGGTGGTACTCGGTAACAACTGAGGCCATGGTGGAGGTGTCCAGGCTTTAAAGGAATAAACTACAGTATATCCTGGGAAGTCGGTGGAGCTGCGCTCTCTCCAGGTGCTGTCCTGAATGACTCATAGAAATACCGTTACCGGTAAGTCTAACTAAGTTTTTCTTTCTTCTGAAATCCCTACAATCATTCTGGGTGACATCAACATTCCTATTAATACTAACACTCCTGCTACTTCGAAAATTCTCAGCCTAACCTCCTCCTTTGACCTGAAGCAGTGGATACACGCTACTACTCACTCAAGGCAATACCCTTGACCTAGTTTTCTCTCACCTTTACACTCCATGTAACCTCTCTAACTGTCCATTCCCTCTCTCTGATCATTATCTTATTCGTTTCACTCTCTCCCTCTCCTCCACCTCCTCTCCCTCCAACCGCCTAAAAGTTACCCACAGAAACCTACGTCATCTCAACCCTTCTCTACTCTGCTACCTACAACCTCTACGACAAAATCTTACCCCTATCCTGCACCAACCTAGCCACTTCTGTCTACAATGCTTCACTTCTAGCCTCACTGGACTCCCTGGCCCCCCTCAATACACACAGAATCAGGCCCCGACCCCTTCAACCTTAGCAAAAAGATGGTACTAGAAGTCTGAAGAAGCATAGTTGTGCTCATGAGCGCCTGTGGCGTAAGACTAAAGCCCCATACACACGGTCGGATTTTCCGATGGATTCTGTCCTATCGGACAATGTTGTCGGAAATTCCGACCGTGTGTAGGCACCATCGGACAGTTTACCTCGGAAGGTAAAGTTCTATCTCCTGCTGGATAGATTTTCCGACAACAAAGTCCGATCACACCAATTCCGATCGTGTGTAGCGTAGTCCGACGGACAAAGTGCTACGCATGCTCAGAAGAAATTCTGTGACGGAAGCGCTCGGTCAGGTAAAACTACCGTTCCTAATCGACACAGCACATTCGTCACGCGGCAATGTTAAAATGTCTTTAATGCAGCGCATTCTCTTTTTCTTTACAATGCAAGAAGAATGACGTGTTTTAGCTGCTCCTATTCACCCTCACTTCTCACAAACTTATTTATTTATTCTTTTTCAGGATTTCTTGACTAGATGTTTATTTTTCCTCAGATCGTAAAAGAATGTTTGTTATATTTTTTGGATGATTTGTCATTTTTTTTTTATTTTGTTTGGAATACATATTTTCAGGATAATTTATTTAGATTTTTGAGGGGGGTTGTGTGTCTCAACTTAGCAAAACAACATTATTAACATTTGTATTTGTTGCTTAAATTTAGTAGGAGTTTGTTGTTGGTGCCCCTTGTTAATTGGACTTTATGATTTGTGAAATGTACCTGCCTACTCACAAATAAACTGTCATTGTAGAAAAGTAAAACACCTTAGGCAATGTTTTTTTCAACTCAAAAATACCTTTATTTAGGTCTCAGCAACAAACCAAAGAGGAACGCAGCGATGGAGAAACTTGGGGAATTAGCAAAGCCTTGGACACCCACGGCAAACATCATTTTTGAAGCTTCTAAAATTGGTGGCCTGAGGAGTACGTATCTTAAGGGGAGTGCTATCTGGTCCTGAAGTCCAAAACATCCGGAACTGCAGCAGATGCCATCTAGGTCCCCAGGCTCTGGTACTACGAGAGGCTCCATCTTCTCTCAGACCAGACTGAATCCAGGTCGTCACTCTCTTGTCTTCCTTCCACGCTTCCTTGCACGCTGTAGCTGTGGTGCTGGTGGGGTGGCAGAAGGAGGAGGAGGAGGCGGAGCAAGGTCACTATCGCAAACATGTGTGAGTGGGGTCATCCCCCCCAGCCATACCCTTATTTAGGACCTTGAGGATGACATCCTCACACATGTTGCGTTGCCCCACCTCCATAGCCATCATTTTCGTGGCAACCACGGAGCCAAAGGCCTCCTCGTAGGTGGGTGTGGCATGTAGGGAGGCTGAAGCCTCTCTGATCAGCCGGAGCGCTGACTCTCCCGCCTCACCCCCCCTTCTCGCCCTTTTGTAGGGAAGGCGGAGGGGAGGGACTTGGGAGACAGTCAGGCTCCTAGGCCTACCCCCCTCTTGGCTGCCACTACCCACCTCTTGGCTGCCACTAACCCCTTCCTCCTCCTGACTGCCACATTCCACAGCCACCTCCTGGCTGAGGTCTTCCTGTGTATGAAAAAACAAATTGAAAACCATACAATTCTCAGCCCTGCAGTTTAGATTCTGGCCCCAAATGTCTCCAACACTACTGTCTGTTGATATGTCAAACACGTTAGGAACTAAGCAATTGGGGATCCTGAATTAACTGAACATCATTTAGTTTTCACAAAATTGGTTCCAAAACTACTATACCTGGCTCAAGCTGGGCTCCTCCACATCTTCCAGACTGGAAGGCCCAGGTTGCTCCTCGGAAGCCTCATCAGGGGTGGCCTGCGCAGAAGGAAGCGTGGAAGGAGGAGTCGAGAGGGACTCCGTGACATCAGCCTGGTCTTTGAGAAAATGGAGCCTGTCATAGTACCAGAGCTTGGGGACATAGACCTGATCTGCTGCAGCTCCAGATGCTTGGGACTTCAGGACCTTCTTGCGCTCCCTGAAATACGCACTCCTCAGGCTGCCAATTTTGAGTCTTAACTTACGAACGGTTGCTGTGGGCATCCTTGGCTTTACAAATTCCACAAGTTTCAGCATGGCTGCGTACCTCTTTGGTTTGTTGCCGTAATCGGGGTGTTTAGCCTGCCATAATAGGGTCATTTCCCTGTACTTATCAAGGAAGAGGGGGAGAAAACTCACATCGTTGAATCCCTGCATAATCTCTGCAAGACACAACACCACACAAAACACTATAAATAATGTCAGGCAAAACTCTCCTAATCTTCTCCATAAATAAGCCTCAAGGTCTAATCAGTCTAGGCTAGTTATGTACCAAGTTCAAATTGTACCTTCGTTCTAGCGATCGTCTCGTGCGTGAGCTTTCTCTCCCCTCGTCTCACAGATCGTGGCTATGACACAGGCGTGTGACGTTTTATATACAGTGCGCATGCGTGAAACTCCGCCCGCCCCTGACGATCTTTCTCGTCTATTCCCCACCCCTTCTCTTTACGGCGCAGTGGGGGGAGCACATGGCGGGGACACAGCAGGTGCGCCCCAAATATTACACCAATGAGGAGGAGGACAAGGAAAGGCCGGAGGCAGAAACGTCCCGATCCCGGCGGCTGAAATTTAAGGCCTCCAATATGTCTTTTGGAGAAATGTTGGAGATGGTGGACATATTAAAGAGGAGCGACTATGATGGGAAGTATGGGCCTTACCTCAACCCCAATGTCCGAAAGGCCAAGATCATGTCTAAAGTTGTGAGGAGGCTGTCCAATAATTTTGGGGTACAACGATCCAAGGAGCAACTGAGGAAACGCTGGTCAGACCTGAAACTGAGGGAGCCCGATCAGTACAGAAAGATCAAGCGAGTTCTTCAAAAAAGTAAGTAGTTGTGTTTTGTGTTTGATTTCTTGCTTGCCTACTGCTCCATGTGTTTGGATTTTTTCAATGTTGTACATTAGAAAATGGCCACTTTCATGTTCGTCTGTGCATTCGATCGTACTCAACCTCGATCTTTCTGCCAGTGTCATGTTCGTGTGTGTCCATTCGATCGTACTCAACCTCGATCGTTCGGCCACTTATAATACGAGGTTTGGTGAAGATTTTAGTGAAAGGAAGTTTGTTCTCAATAAAGATGTCATCAAGAATGTCAAGCTAATTTATTCAATGTAAAGGAGAGGTCACTCAGTAGCTGTTTACCCATCTGGACTCTAGAGCACTAGTGCTGGGACACCCAAACCCCCTTTTTATTATGCTTTTCCACACATGTGCTCCAGTGGATACTAGAGGGGTGTCTCCATCAGACAAACTTCTACCAAAAGGCTAGTAAGTTTAGCACCTTTACAAAGTGACTACATTCATGTTGTTGTCATTTGTAACTGGCCAACCAAAAATATTGTCCCTCACTTTCAAGCAATGTTTGACATTTCCTATTTCTGCCCTCAATAGATTGTGGTGCTAAATCTTCCTTTTGTACATTCTCATAGGGGAGCGAAAACTCGGGACGTCTGAGGAAACCAGAAAACCCACACCTCCCAAAGAAGGGGAAAGACCAGAAGCAGAGGAGGAGGAGGAGGAAGGAGAGATCATAGAACTTGGAGAACTTGTCACCACAACAGGTGAGTGTGGGAGAACACAGCTACTGGTAAGCTAATCAATGTATGCCTGCCTCATTTCCAAGAGACATTTTTTTTTATTTTTGTTTTTTTTAGGTGACGTGGATGTTGTGGAAGAAGAATCGCACTTTACCACTGAAAGTGCACACGTACTCATCGGGGAGATAATGGTCTGCAATCGAGATCTAGATGAGATAAAGCAAAACATCAATGATGTTCAACAAAAATTGAAGAACATCATTGATGTTTTAGGGAAAATCTGAAAACGCAAGTAATTAACACACATTTGTGGCTGTTTGTGACAACATTTGCAACTTAAGAACTGTGTGAAATTTGGAACATGCACACATTGTGTCCACATGTGCTAGCTCCCATCATGGTGGATGAATGACAACGTTTTTTTGGGAGTGCAACCACTTTACTAACTACTAAAGTGGGTGTGGTGAAGGGGTTGCACCCCCAAAACACGTCCATTGATCCCCATGATGGGAAATGGCACTTTTGAACATTCTAGGCATGTGTTTTACCATCTAATGTCAATTTTCAGACCCAAATTGTGTGCATGTTCTAAATTTCCAGTTTCCAGGGGTGACACCCCATGTGATGAAGGCAAGATCAAACACACTTTGAACATATAGTCATGTCTGATCTTGTCTTCACTTTAGAAAGTTGAACTTTGCAAGTTCCTATGTTCTGTTTTGCTCCATGCCTGGTTTTAACAAATGCGGAATGTTAGTAAACAATGTTCGAAAGAACCAAGATCTTGTCAGTTTTGCCAAGAAGTTTGGAAACGCACTTGTGAATGTGTTGCAAGTAAACTTTTTTAATTTTCTAAATGTGTGGCTTCCTTATTTAAAAACACAAAAGCATTATGTATGTCAAATGTAAAGGATTTGGGGGGCAATGGGTGTTATTTACTAAAGGCAATTCCAGTTTGCACTGCAAGTGTGTTTTCCAGGGCACTTTTGCACTGCACTTGTAGAGCATAGTGGATTTGACTTATGTAAATGGCATGCTTTGTACGAAAACAAGTAGCACACCATTTTTGGGAATACACACATGTCTGACATGGTGATGAAAAGGAGTATTTTGGGTGTCAGTTATGCACTACAAACCTTCTCTAGACAAAAGTTTAGGTATCACACACACAACATGAGAAGATTCTTTTTGGGAAGAAGAGACTGTTACCTCCTTTTGCCCAGAAAGTGCATTCCCACTGTTGAAGCTAAAGGGCAAAAATTTCTAGCTCAAATAAGCAATAATACGGAAATGACAAGAAATCATAGGTTTGTTTAAAAAATATATTTATTAAAAAATGCCTCTCACACATCGTCAGGCAGAGCAATGGCCCCCCTACCCACAAAGTACTCCATATATTGCTCGCGGACCTCGCGGGCATTTAGAGGGGGCAAACCTGGATGTGCCGCTTGAAGGGCTGTGAGGTCGGCATTGGAAGGGCCCTCCACATCTGGGCCAATGGGCACCACATAGTTGCTGTTGTGTCTTTTCAAAAAGTTGTGCAATATGCAACAGGCAAGAACTATGTGGTTCAGTTTGTATTCCGCCAAGTTAATAGCCGTCAAAAACAGGTGGAAGCGGCTGGCCAGGATCCCGAAGGTGTTCTCCACCACTCTGCGGGCTCTCGACAGCCTGTAATTGAAGACCCTCTGGTCTGGGGTGAGGGTCCTCATCGGGAAGGGCCTCATCAGATGGGGAGTCAGCGCAAACGCTTCATCTGCGACAAAGACTAAGGGGAGTCCTTCAGCATTCTCCTCTGGAGGTGGCAAGCACAGACTGCCACTTTGGAGACGCCAGTAGAACTCTGTGTGCGCAATGGCACCACCATCTGAGATCTGGCCGTTCATCCCCACGTCCACATACAAAAACTCGTATGTCGCCGACACCACCGCCAACATCACTACACTATTAAACCCCTTATAATTATAATAGTAGGACCCCGAGTTGGGGGGTGGGACGATGCGGACGTGTTTCCCATCAATTGCACCTCCGCAGTTAGGAAAGTCCCAACGGCTGGCAAAGTGGGAGGCCTGCCATTCCTGTGGCGTGAAAGGGAACTGTGGAGTGAAACAAGAAAAAAAAATTTGTCACTTTGCACATAAACATTGCAAGCAGATTAGACACTAAACATATTGGAACAAGATCAGACTTTTACATTTGCACCCAAAAGTAGAGGGTCCCCCTAGCAGATTACTCACCCCCCATCAATCCCCCCACTTCTGATGGGCCATTGACAATAACTAGGGGTTTGGGGGGGGTGTTTGGACAGGTAACCCTCTGCACTTCATTGATTGCCAAATGGCTCAATAATGTGTGCTAGTTTGGCCAGACCCTCCTTACTTAACACTATTGGCAGCCCACAGGAAAGATAAAAGAACATTCCAAATCCCCCCCCCCCCCCCCAAAAAGGGGAGCACATTTTGACATTCTGCAATTACCTAGCAAGCTAATAGGAGGGAAAAAAACCCAAAAAATAGGAAATGGAAAGTATGGAGCCAGCCCCTTGCACTACATGCTTTGCTGAATTCATCCCTAAAGATGCCCACTATAAAGAGGTAGGTATATAGTGTGTATTGACATTGGGAAAGCCAGCAGATAGAGGATTGGTAGCATCTGACAGAGCAGTTGGGGGAGGGGGTTCCTAATGAGTTTGGCACCCCCCCCCAAAAAAAAATGGGGACAAAATGGGGCTCTGCATGAAGTAAAACACACAGCAAACATTTGTGCATATTTTAGGGGGTGTTTGGGGGAAAACAATACTATGCAGCAGACAAAATACATTGCTTAAGTGACTAGGCCATAGGTGTCTATTGGGCCAGAAAAGCATGCTGGGGAGGTAAGTGAAGGCAAAAATGCATGAAGGAGAAAAGGGGCACAGCATATTAGAGCATATTGCAATCATGGTAATTAGGGAAGGAGGTCAAAAATACAAGACATTAGCAAACAGAGCATACATAGAAGGGAATAGTAAAGTAGAAATGTTACCTTAATATAGTCCTCCTGCAGGACCTGGATGATGGCAGAACAGGTCTCTGGAATAATGATTCCCAGGGCCTGGGGAGAGATACCTGAGGAGAACTTCAAATCCTGATGGCTTCTCCCTGTCGCCAAGTACCTCAACGTAGCAACAAGCCTCTGCTCCGGAGTGATGGCTTGTCTCATGCAGGTATCCTGCCGGCTGATAAAAGGGGTCAGCAAAGCCAAAAGACGGTGAAAAACGGGGTCCGTCATCCGGAGAAAGTTCCTGAAATCATCAGGATTATTCTCCCAGATCTCACGAAGCAAAGGCATGTGCGAGAACTGATCACGCTGAAGCAACCAATTCTTGGTCCACATACTCCTCGTCACTCTGTTCATGGACGGGTCTTGGCTCAAAGCTAAAAGCCCGACACCAATTCCGCGTACAGCGCGAACTCGGCGACGAGTACGTACGGGAAACATCGCTCACAAACGGTCGGCTGGTCAGAACGGACAAACAGAAAGCATCGATAAACAGCAAGGCCTGAAAGAAAGAAATGAATACCAGAAACGAGCAGACAATAAGCAGTGAAAATCAAAGCGTTCTATATCAAGATATAGGCCGCAATGACCAACAAATGCGAACTGACTACACGCACTAATAAACAGATACGCATGACAAGCACAAACTGAAGAGCAGTAACGATCTGAGTCTCAAAACTGAGAAGCGCGAATCGTAAGTCCCCAAGCTTCAACTCGCGATAAACACAGGATCAGCAGAAGGAGCCCAACGGGTGCAGGACGTGGTGCTGAACTTCCCTTTTCTAGTCTCGGTGAAGACGACTTACGTCACGACGTTCTTGAAGACCGGAAATTCCGACAACGTTGTCCGACCGTGTGTACGCAACACCAACATCGGACAAAGTCCGACGGACATGATCCGACGGAACTGGTCATCGGAAAATCCGACCGTGTGTATGGGGCATAAGTCTCAGAAAGATTTTAACCAATATAAATGTGCCCTCCAAAAGTACAATTCCGGCCTCCTCATTGCCAAGCAGACCTATTTTATCACTCTCATTAGCAACTTATCGCATCCCTGTCAACTCTTCTCTACCTTCAACTCTCTACTTCGTCCTCCACCCGCCAACTCACTCACTGCCCAGGAGATCGCCAATCACTTCAAACAGAAGATTGAAATTTGTGAGGAGATCTCTACTGTTCAGATACCCTCCACGCTTTACACTTCATGCCCACAGGTACAATCATTACTTCCTTATTTCAACCCCACCACTATAGACGAGGTTGCTAAACTACTTGCTAACGTCCACCTCACTACCTGCCCTCTGGATCCTGTTCCCTCGCAAAAGCAACATTCACCCTCTGGCTCTATTCTACTCTCTAACCCATATCTTCAATCTCTCCCTCTCTTCTGGCATCTTCCCCAACTCTCTAAAACATGCACTTCTCAGACCCATACTTAAAAAGCCCTCACTGGACCCATACAATCTTGACAACCTATGCCCCATCTCCTTGCTCCCCTTCTTATCCAAACTCCTGGAATGTCTGGTCTACAACCAACTGAGCATCCACCTTGCTGATAATGGCCTTCTTGATCCCCTTCAGTCTGGATTTCATCCTCAACACTCCACAGAAACTGCTCTGCTAAAACTAACAAACTATCTACTAATGGCCAAAACCAATCAAAACTATTCTGTACTCCTACTCCTGGACCTCTCTGCTGCCTTTGATACGGTTGACCACCCCCTCCTCCTCAAAAAAATTCCATGCCTTTGGTCTCAGTGACTGTACTCTTCGCTGGTTCTCTTCCTACTTAACCGCACCTTTAGCGTTTCTTACAACTCTGCTTCCTCCTCTCCTCTTCCTTTCTCTGTTGGGGTCCCCCAAGGTTCTGTTCTTGGACCTCTTCTATTTTCAATCTACACATCCTCCCTGGGTTAGCTGATAGCCTCCCATGGCTTCCAATACCACCTCTACGCTGACGACACCCAAATCTATTTCTCTACCTCTCAGCTCACTCCCTCTTTCGCCTCACGTATCACTAATTTACTATCAGATATATCAGTCTGGATATCACACCACTTTCTCAAACTCAATCTATCCAAAACAGAACTTATAATTTTTCCTCCCCCGTATGCCCCTTTCCCTTCCCCTGATCTCTCTATCAAAATTGATGGCACAACTATAAACCCATCCCCGCATGCCAAGGTTCTAGGTGTAGTCCTGGACTCTGAACTCTCCTTTAAGCACCACGTCCGATCACTGTTCAAATCTAGCTCTTAATTTACTCCCTGGTCATCTCTCACCTTGACTATCTCTTGTCATCCCTCCACTGGCTTACGCTCACGCAACAAATTAAATTCAAAATACTAACAACTACTTACAAAGCCATCCACAATTTAGCCCCCAACTACATCACTAGCCTAGTCTATTAATACCAACCTACTCGTTCTCTACTTTCCTCTCAAGACTTCCTGCTCTCTAGCTCCCTCGTCACCTCCTCCCATGCTTGCCTCCAGGACTTTTCCAAAGCCTTACCCCAATCTGTCCAATTAGCTTCTAGACGATCCCTTAAATCACTTCTTTTCAGAGAGGCCTACCCAACCCACACCTAACAACTATTTTAATTTTCTCCCCCCCCCCCCCCCCCCCAGTTATTAACTTTTGTTCCAATTGACCCTTCCTTCTAGATTGTAAGCTCTAGCGAGCAGGGCCCTCTGATCCCTCCTGTATTGATTTGTATTGTAAGTGTACTGTCTGCCCTCATGTTGTAAAGCGCTGCGCAAACTATTGGCACTATATAAATCCTGTATAATAATAATTATCCTTCTGGAAGTAGCCATCAGAAGATGGGAACACTGTAGTCCTAAAGGGTTGGACATGGTCAGCAACAATACTCAGGTAGGCCGTGGCGTTTAAATGATGCTCAATCAGTACTAAGGGTTCCAAAGTATGCCAAGAAAATATCCCCTACACCATTACACCACCACCAGCCTGAACCATTGATATAAGGCAGGATGGGTCCATGGTTTCAAGTTATTTACGCCTAATTCTGACCCTACGTCTGAATGTCCAGGGTGAAATCTGTACAATTACCACAGCACTACAGAGCATGTATGCATCCATATCATGTCCCTGTGAACTTCACAATGTGTCTATATTTGTTTGATCTGACCTTCAGATGCTTTGAATCTATTTGAGAAGTCATAATTGTTTCAGCTATTGTTTATCCAGCCGTGTTGTAACCGCATTAGTGGTGTGGTTCTCCATCCGCCATCTTACAATGGGGAACCACACCACCACTGCTGCTGTTACAACTTTCTGTTTACCTAGCTCAGGTGACTCTTGCTTCCCTGTCCGCCCATCGGAGTGGGGAATTGGATGCACCTATCTCCACTTAAAGATCCACTTAAGTGTGACTCTTATAGACCCATTTCTCTACTTAATGTAGATGTTAAGATATTGGTCAAAGTACTACTCTATGTTCTAGCTAACTTCCCTTGCAGGATACCAAAGTCGCTTTTTAAGCAAACACACTTTGCCTGACATTCCTTTTGGCAAAACCCCTAGAATTGCATTGAATATTTTGAAATTGCAGGGCTTGCTTTTCCTAATTTCTATTTATATTACTTGGCATCACAATTGGTCCATATTCATGATTAGCTATACCCTACCTCGGCTAATGCTTGCATGACCCCTGAGGCAGTTATTGCTTCCTTGTTAGAGATGCTTCAAAAACGTATTTATAGGCACCAAATACCTCCTGGTAGTGGCACTAACATGCTGCGGACATCTCTCACTCTTCCTTACTGTAATGACCTGTATCTCTCAGGCCACTTGGTCATCCTCCCCCAACAATCCTTTATGGTTCAGTCCCACTTTGAGATATACTGTCGACCATCTTTGCAAGTCTGGCAATCTAGGGGGATTAAATATCTTTATCATCTGTTCATAGTGCAGGGATTTAAAACATTTCCCAAACTACAGGAAGAATTTGGCCTCCCTTCGACCTACTTGTTTTATTATTACCAGCTTCATCATGCTGTAAAGGCACAATTTGGGTCACTAGACATTTCTCTGACAATCACCCCTCTTGAGAAATTGCTGAGATGTCCTGAACCAACAAAACTTATTTCTGTGTAGTATTCTGCCCTGAAGGTAGATTCCAATCCTAGGTTCTCCATTGCTCAGTCCAAGTGGTCTTTCTTTGGACATTCACTGCAATTGGAGGAGTCCAATTGGTCCGAATTCAGTGATACTTGTAAAAGGCAACACTTAAAAATTCACATTCTTCCTTCCTATCCAGAGAACATGTTTGTGCAATGCAAACATGAACGAATGTTGGCTGAATTTCAGATTAAATCTACATTTACGGAGTGATAAATAGAATAAATAATAGTCAATTACTTCCCTTTTGAAGAACAAATGCTGGGGGATTTTGTTTAATTAAAATTTCACTTGGGCCAATATTGTTGCCTTAAAAAAGGTGTAAAAATCATTGTTACAAATAGTAAATGTAGAAATCTTGGGTGAAATTTTTTTTTTTAATGTTCAGTGAATCATTAATAAATGCTCCCCTTTGTGTTCTTGCATTGTAACTTAAAGTAAAACTATAGGCAAAACATATTTTTCATTTTAAATAGTGAGGGCAGAATATAACGTCTGTCATATTTTTTTACGCGATCTGTGTCCCATTGCGGAGATTTCCCTTCACTTCCTGTCCCCTAGCCAAACAGGAAGTGAGAGGAAATCTCTGCAAATTAAGGAAATTTCTTGGGGACCCCTAGGTCACCAGAACTAGTGTCCATATTGGAAGATTTTCCCTCTATTACTTTTCTGGGGACAACACAAATTTTGGGATTTTCTTTTACTTTCAATTATAATGGTAAAAAGGACAAATGGAGAGGATTGATTTCCCTCTCTACGGAGGCACAGACAACAATAAAAACTGCCAGGTGTAATATTCTCTATCCACTCTATCCAAAACTAAAAAAAAGTTTTCCCTTTTAGTTATACGTTAAATAACTGCAGACATTTGTTTTCAATTTAACATAAGTTTTTTTTTATTTTCTGTTATTCCATGTAAAAAATCTGCTGTGATTAAGCAATGACCATAAAACATGCAAACTGTGAGAAGTGAGTGAATTCAGTTTATAAAAGCTATATCTATCAGTTTTTCCTATTGCATAACAACAAATGCTTTTTGGATTAAGTTACTTCATACTTGGACATGTAGGCTCATGCATTCAAATAAGTTATCTGCTATCTAAAGAAATGCAATTTTTTTACATGTGGTTGTAAAGTCACATGTATTAATTACTTTGATTCTCTCAGTTTTAGGTCCCTGTTCAGTACAGTGTGTGTGTGCGTTTTCCTAAAATTATAATGCTAAATACCTTTTTTGCAGAGCCCTGCTGTGCTTTTTTGTGACCTCCCTCTGCTTTCCTTCCTGATGTGCGTACAGTGGGAGAGGCCTAGATTCCCCTCTGATGAATGCAAGCTGGCAGAGGGAGGTCATGTGTCTGCACAGCAGGGCTCTGCAAAAAGGTATTTAGCATTATAATTTTAGGAAAACACACACTGTACTGAACAGGGACCTAAAACAGAGAGAATCAAAGTAATTAATGTTTTTTTAGTTCCCTGCAGCTGTTCCAGTGCTTGTAAATCGAACTACTCATGCAGGAGAGGGTAGGGGCAGGGAGGAGATCGGCTCACACACAGACTACGGAACTGACATGGAGAGAAAGAGGGGGAGAGAAGGAGACTGTGTACACACAGCGGGATGACGGAGGCACGTAAACTGACCCACGGTATCATGTATTAGCAGCCATGATTACCATGATCCGCAAACCTAGGGGCACACAGGAACACGCAAGATCAACCAGGTATTGTTCAACCTGGAAAAGGACAAATGGCACAACCACTTTAATTTATTGCTGATAAGTGAAAACCATTGTGACGTTTTTTACAACTTTTATAAGTTTTTTTTAATTATGTCTTGTAGCTTGTATCTAACCCCCAGCAATTTGATGTGATGGTGATGCCCAACCTTTATGGGAACATAGTGAATAATGTCTGCGCTGGACTGGTAGGAGGCCCCGGATTGGTACCTGGAGCAAACTATGGTAGTGTCTATGCGGTGTTTGAGACGGTGAGTTCTTTTAATGCTTTTTGTTATAAATATTCACTTGAGTTTTTAGTTTCTTGCTTTTCTTTATTCATGTAAAGCGTTCTCTGTACTACATAGAAAGCAAACTTTTTCAAAATGTACTTTATTGTTATTCTGTGTTTATAGGGTGGCCTTTGGAAAGTAGTATTTTAGAATATTAAAAATAACAGTATGTTGAATTGCATGCTAAAGTAGGGGTGCAACGGATCAAAAAACTAACGGATCGGATAATTTTTCGGATCAGCAAATAATAATTGAATTTGCAAAAACCTGTGAAAATTCCACCACCATATAGTCCCCACTGTAATATCCACGCCATCTCCCCCACTGTAATATCCACGCCATCTTCCCCACTGTTATATCCACGCCATCTCCCCCACTGTAATATCCACACCATCTCCCCCCTGTAATATCCACGCCATCTCCCCCACTGTAATATCCACGCCATCTCCCCCACTGTAATATCCACGCCATCTCCCCCACTGTAATATCCACGCCATCTCCCCCACTGTAATATCCAAGCCATCTCCCCCACTGTAATATCCACGCCATCTCCCCCACTGTAATATCCATGCCATCTCCCCCACTGTAATATCCATGCCATCTCCCCACTGTAATATTGGCTGGGTATTGCCGAGTATTGGCAGGGTATGGCAGGGTGTAATGCAGAGTATTGGCAGAGTGTAATGCAGAGTTTGTTTACAAGTGATCGATCCGTCATTTCCTAAGGCTGAGGCCGCGGAGCGCTCCGCAGATCGCGGGGTGTGCCGATCCGAACAGGGTGACCCGTTCGGATCACGGATCGGCGACGATCTGTTGCACCCCTAGTCTTAAGGCCATTGAGGCCTTTACAGCTTTGCCCTCTATTATGCCTTAGTGATGAGCAGAGTAGTTTCATTCTTTATGCTTTTTTTCTGTTAAATAAGTGAAGGAATGCATTTATCCTGTGTTCATTTTCTGAGCTTATTTAATCACAATTCCACTCTTGTAAGATCGCAGCCACCACTTGCTTTCTACGGGACACCCAAAAAATAACTGAGGCAGTAGGAAAGCTAGAACATTTCAGCAGAGATTCCCAAGATGGCTAATCCCTCTAAAACTACAGACCCACCACCGCAGTCTAAACAGACAGGAGCATCGCCATCACAGACAGGAGCATCGCCATCACTCTGTGGATGGCTTAGCAAAACACCTAGAGTGGAGGCTATTTGAGCCTGCTAGGAAAATTTCACCTTGAAGATATTGATGAAGTTGAACTGAACGCTTCTCTGCTGAGGTAGAATCTTTAGAATCTTGCAAAACTGAGATGGAGAGTTATGTATCATTCAGCTGCAAGACTCAATTCAACCTGCTCCAGGTCAGCCAGGAACACCAGTTAGGTTTTGAAACAACTAACAGGCTGACATGCTCCTTATCAACTGATGTTATTGGTCATTAGGACGCCAGCAGCAAGAAGGTTGTAATGGTGCACAATGAAAACCTGTAGCTTTGTGTAACTAAAAGGCAGCCTTCATCCACACGCTGACTTGTACGCAATTTTTAGGCATTTTGCCAAGGCACCCCTGAAGAAACTTCAAGGCACCCTGGTTGAAAAAGGCTGGTTTAACCTATGGGGATGATAAGCCTCCTGGAGAGGGCAGAGTACACTAAAGTCTCCAAGGACCTCAATGGCCCATTTGTTTGGGAGAGTTGTTCTGTTTAGAGGGGTGAGTGCGGTGGGGACTGTCACCGTGGAGGGGTGAGTGCGGAGGGGGACTGTCACCATGGAGGGGTTAGTGCGGGCGGATCTTTTTTTTTTTTTTACTATGTTTGTGTTTTGTTTTTGTTTAACTTTTTACAGTTTTTTTTTTGGTGAGATATCAGAGGTCTAAACAGACCCCCATATCTCTTTTTTTGAGACCGAGAAAGGGACTGAAGATAGTCCCTTTCTCTGTAGCACTTTACATGAATGAATGGAATAGAGCTGCCTATATCCATTGTACGGGGGGGGGGGTTGGTATACCCACCCCGCGCACTCTCCAAGCTGACAGATCACGGAAAACTGTGCATGGAGAAGCTGCAGGCGGAGGGAAGGAGAGGTGCCGCGCTGAGCGGCCATGGATCTGGGGTGTGAGGGCATTGGGGGGGTGGTGGTCAGAGGTATTGGGGGGGGATACATCTGGACCCCCCCAAGCCCCATGCAGCACCTGAAGCCGGCGGGAGCGGCAGAGGAGGCATGCCGGCTAATGATGGTGGCTGCGGGGAATGGGTTTGTTTGGGGGGGGGGGTCGGATCGGGTGGAGGGGGGATAATTAGTGTTGGGGGAGAAGGGGGGTGAAGAGGATAAGAGAGGAGAGTGGGGGGGGGGGAGTAGTTATAAGTGGAAGTTAGCGGCGGGAGGTGAGAGGCAGGGGACAGGGAAGCAGCGGCATGAGTGACCATAAGCTTATAGGAGAGGGAGATATGAGGTCTGTACGGCGTACAGACTTGGCCACCTGCAGGCACTTTTTAGGCCCGTACGGCATACGGAACTGGCAGTGAAAGGGTTAAATCATGGACACACCTATTGCTGGTCACGTGAACTTTATTATTCATTCACTGTATTCATTATATTTACGAGATTGCACAGATTTTTCACTTGTTACGCTGCACTATTTGTTATATGAATACACTGTTAATGTTAATAAAGTGACATTGATAGATTAGGAGAAGAGTAAGTGATACAGTGTAAGATGGTGCTAAAAGTGCTTTCTAAACTGTCTTGGGCTACGTTCTAAGACCCCTTTCACACTGGGGCACTTTGCTGGCACTATAACGCTAAAATTAGTGCCTGCAAAGTGCCCTGAAAGAGCCACTGCTGTCTCTCCAATGTGAAAGCCTCGAGGGCTTTCACACTGGAGCGGTGCGCTGGCAGTCCTGCTAGCAGCATTTTTGAAGCAGTGTATACACCACTCCTTCACTGCTCCTGCCCATTGAAATCAATGAGGCAGCATGGCTATACCGCCGGTGCAGTGGTGTTAACCCTTTATTGGCCGCTAGCGCGCGGGGGGGTAAAAGCACCCCGCTAGAGGCCGAATAGCTCCGTGAAAATGACGGTAAAGCGCAGACGCACCCACCGCCCCAGTGTGAAAGGGGCCTTGATATACGGTTTCAGATGCGACTTGGGTCACACAGAACCTCATGACAATGGAACTCGCATTGTTTTCAATGGTGCCCATTCACATCAATGCACAGCAGGATTTTGGGAAAGGGTCATGTACTACTTTGGTGCGATTTCAGCAAAGCATTTCAAAGTAGTATCAAAGTAACAGCTATGTTTCACTACTAACTGTAATGAAAGTCAGACCAAAATCAGATCACAGCAGTGTGAACCTAACCTTAGACCTCATGCACACTGGGAGTTTGCCCAGCTCCTCTGAACACCCTGTCTCCTGGTAGGAAAAAAGCAGCTGAAAAAAAAACACCTAAAGCCGCAGTTTGCACATGTGTTTAGACGCATCAAGCATTCGGACAGTCATGCATTCTTTCCAATGGCCAGAATATTAATTTATTCTTGCCATTAGAATGAATGAACACTCAAGTGCTAAACACTCCTAGCATTTAGTCACATTTACAGGCGTTTTCCATGTCGTGTTTTTTTTTTGTTTGTTTTGTTTTTTTCCGGCCTCTAAAAGCACCTCTAATATATTTGCATGGCAAAATAGGCTAACAGAGTTGCGTGTGAAGTATGAAAAAAAAAAAAGTCAAACACCTGTTTTTTTAACATTAACATTAGAAAATACATTAAGGACATTCCGTTTTTTTTCACATTCTCAAAACTGCTTATTTTCCAAAGAACTAAAGTACATGCAGTTTCACTGGATGCATTTTTATTTAGACCCCTAGGTGTTAGCTGGTCAGGGCTGATAACAGTATTTGATATATTCAGTACAGGAGGTTTGGAGCTTACTGGACTTCCTGACAATCTCAGCAGGTCATTTTCTGTACCTGCAGCATTTGTAAATAGAAAAAAAATGTATGAATATTTGTTTAGTTCTTTTGTTTGTTTTTGCCTATGCACACACTTTTAAGTGTTGACAGTGGCATTTTATGGTTAGGTTAAAGTTCAGTGTTGGGCAGGGGTAATTTTTATGGTCTGCATGAAGAACAGGGTTTAGGATTTTCAGTTAGGTTAACCTCTTCAAGCCTAAGACCCCATACAACACCATACAACTTTTGTTATCTGATTTCCTTTAGATGGGACTGCCTGATTGCATGCAAATTGAAACTCTTAAGATTTGACCTCATATTATATGGTTTTGGTAAATCTAAAGGAAAAAAATCTACAGAAAATTGTAAAGTGTGTATCCAGCTTAAAGTGGTGTTATCACCAAAATTACAACATTATGCCTATTTACATTAAATATGACAATAAAAAATAGTTGGATAAAAGAAAAAATGTCACTTACCTATCTCTCCCTGTTGCTAGGTGGTCCCACAAAATCTGCCTCTTCCTCAGCCCGGGCTAGAAACGTCACTTCCTCTCGGCAGTCAGTCATCTGGGACATGTGACAGGTCCCAGATGACTGTGCAATGTATCAGGATGTGCGGCACCACTCGCACATGCGCAGTGGGTGCACAGCTGTGAAGCCACAGCCGGGTGCCCACAGTAAGGATGCCGGCGCCGCGAGCGGAGCGGGGAACGAGGGGGTGCTTCGTTCCCCCGCATTGCTGGACCCTGGGACAGGTAAGTGTCCGATTCTTAAAAGTCAGCAGCTGCAGTATTTGTAGCTGCTGACTTTTAAAAAAAAAATTTTTTTTGATGGGCCCTCCTCTTTAAGGGTAAAACAAATCTAAATACCTAAGCGCAATTTTGACATGTGTTGGTAAACCCGTACTACCTATCATCACTACTACTTTGTGCATCCAGGTGGATTATACCTTGTTTTTTTCAGGGACAAATTGGGGTTTTATTTGGTAGTAAGTAGTCATGGACGTCTCCTGATTTATTTTAATTTTTTTATTATTATTACCAAAGGAAAACTGGCCCAAAATAGTAAAAAAAGTGTCTTTTTTATTTTTTTTATTTAGCTGTATATTTCTTGTTACTACCATCACCTACCACCAAAGAACAACCCAAAATAAATTCACCTGCTCCTGATCTCAATGATGCCACATATGTGTATGTTATTTGTTTGTACTGGTTTTTTTTTCAGTAATTCAATTCAAAAAGTCATATAAATTTGTTACACGGAGTGATACATTTCAAGCATTTCTTTCTTTAAAGTGGTGGGACACCCTGAAAACAAAAACTTGAAAAAATGTTAGTAACAATTTAAAATGAAAAAAAAAAAATATTTTTTTTTACTTACCAGAAATGGCTGTTGCTAGGCAGATCGTCCTAATCTGCCTCCTCCAGCGCCGCGTAATCTTCTCTCCTTCCGTCTTCTAGTGAATGGGGCGTGGTGTGTTGTAGGAACTGTGTCCCACAACACACCGCGTTCCCCATTCACAAATAAGACTCGCGCATGCGCAGTAGGCCGCGCGCCTACTCGCGCATGCGCAGTAGTCCGCGCACCGTCTCGCGCATGCGCAGTAGGAAACGGGAAGCCGTTTCCCTTACTGAGGATGGCCGCGCTGGATCCAGAGCGCCGAGGGACATCTCGGCCTCCACGAAGGACATCGCGGGCGCCCTGGGAGGGTAAGTGTACTTATTAAAAGTCAGCAGCGACTTTTTTTTTTAGCTGCTGACTTTTACGTTTTTTTTTTTTCAGGTGAAACACCGCTTTAAATTTGATTATGGCTTACAGCTAGTGAAAACCCAAAATTCAGTATCTCAGAAAATTTTAATATTGTAAAAAAAAAGTTTAATATTGTAGACTCATGGGGGCTGATTTACTAAGGCTAATGCGCTGCGCCGGTTCACACCTTAATTAGTGCGCCTGATAAAGCATTAATTGAGCGTGTGAACCGGCGCATAGAGGTGCGAACCGGCGCATTGAACTGGCGCACGCATACCCACGCATGCGCATCCGAACAAGTGGACTTGCCCCCCCCCCACGCCCGGACTTTTCCGCCGGAGTTTTAGCCAAAGTCCGCGGGACTTTTGAAATGAAGGGACTTGCCGACACACAATCGGAAAGTCTTTTCATTTAGAACGTGTCTCCAAGTAGACGGGACTAGCGAAGGCAGTGAATGGTATGGATTTAAAGGGGAATCCCTACGCCAAATCCATCTCAGACCCTTATCCAAGCACGCAGCCTGGCCGGTCAGGAAAGGGGGTGGGGACGAGCGAGCGCCTCCCTCCTGAGCCGTACCAGGCCGCGTGCCCTCAACATGGGGGGTGCCCTGGGGAAAGGGGGGCCCTGCGGACCCCCACCCCAGAGCACCTTGTCCCCGTGTTAAGGACAAGGGCCTGTTCCCGAAAACCCTGGCCGTTGGTTGTCTGCGGGCGGGGGGCTTATCGGAATCCGGGAGCCCCCATTAATAAGGTGGCCCCAGATACCGGCCCCCCACCCTATGTGAATGAGTATGGGGTACGATGTATAAGTAAAAAAGTGTAAATAAAAAAAAAAAAAAAAAAAAATTTAATATTTTATTGCACAGCTCCGGGGGTTTTCTTCCGTCTTGGGGGGTCTTCTCGCCGGACTCCTCCGCTATCTTCTGCTCTTTTACCTAGCTCTTCTACTAGTGGAGGAGCCTGGCTTTCTTCTTCGTCGCCGCCATCTGGGGGTCTTGTCCTGACAAAATAAATTATGTATATATACAGTGAGCAGTCGGCAAGTGGTTAATGGTGACCATACACTGGGCAATCAGATCTTTCATAAATTCGATTCAGTGCACAAGCCTGTTTGATTTTCTGCAATTATAAGTAATTCTTCCAGTGCATCTTCCTATTACCGCTTTAGCCTAATGCTCTGTTTCCACTATTTCAAACCCAAAGTTGCGTGATTTACAATGTTCATTTTTGGCTTGGTTTCCACTATTGAGACTTGGCATGCGACTTGAGACTGAAAAGTTGCATGACAAGTTGTACCCCATGATTTACAATGAGTACCGTTCATACGTCTGCGACTTCAAGTCGCACCAACCTCAAAGTAGTCCCTGCACTACTTTGTTCCCACTTTGATGCGACTTGAGGTCCCTACACCACAAAAATACCCAGCCATTGCTTCAAGTTGTGGGCAAAAGTTGCGACCAAACTCGCAACAACGCGTGACTTTGGGTTTGCAATAGTGGAAACCGAGCCTTAATGTTGAATTTAACAGATATTGTACAATCAGATTGTGTAGTGTCTGACCATCTTAATTTAAACATTTGTAATTGAGATTTTTACAGGACTTTATTGTTTAAAAAAATCAGATTTTCGGTTTCTATTTGACTGTGCTTACCTGAGCAAGTTTTGTTCAAAGCACATTTAGCCCAGGTAATCGCTGAGCTGTTTTGCACAATTTAACACTAGCTTGTCCGTCCAGATCAATGGAAATCGCAGCCCCAAATTGCAAAAAGTAGTCCATAAAATATTTAACAATTGTTTCCGCACTGAAAATGCAGCATTGCACTGATTAGGACGATGCCATTGCTGCCACTTGCTGCCAATTGGACATGTCAAATTGTACCCAACTACCAATGTGAACCAGGGCTTATGGATTGTCTTTGGCCCACAACCAATGTGAGCTTTATGATCTTATCAATGCTAGGGCCCACTCTGGACTACATTTGGAGAAATACGATTTAGTATTTAATGTATTTCTCAAGGATCTATTTGGCTAGGACTCTATTTGTAATGCTCACACAAATTACCAAGTTTTATTTTACATCATGTGATCATCTGTCAAAGGCTGACAGCTAATCGCGTGGTAAGGGGCCAGGCTAGGCCCTTACTGCGATCACCTGAGTCTCAGTGCGCCCTGCAGGGAGCACGTCCTATGACGGCCTCCCAGAAATTATACGCTGTGGCCGTAATTAGGATATAGCACAGACACCAAGTGGTTAATAGAAAAACAGATGTAGATTTCTAGGACTGGCCAAAAATAATGATTAGAGTCAAAGGCAACTGATGACTTTATATTAAAGGTCTAAATGGGCCATTAACATGCATCACAATTGATTTTAGGAATGTGTCTTTGCAAAATTAAACTAAAGAAAATCCTTTCCGATTTTTGCTTGGGGATAGAGTGCAGAGGGATTTGAAGTGTTGGGGGATCTCTACACCCCTGATAGGGTGACAATTTATCCTTCAAAATGATTCACTTCCTGTCACAAAGCCAAACAGGAAGTGAGGATAAAACACTACCAGTGTCTTTCTTTGGGGACACACAAGCCAATTTCAATAGTTTCCCCATTGAGGAAATTGCACTCTAGCATTTTGCTATGTACATCCCAAATTATTAGTTATCTTGAGGTTTCTTTACTAAAGGGAAATCGACTTTGCACTACAATTGCACTTGCTGGAGATCCGAGGGCAACATGCAAGGGAAAGAAAAACGCATCTTTGCCTCTACATGATTGGATGATAAAATCACCAGTACTTCCCCTCTGCTTTTCAGCAACTACACTTGTATTGCATAAAGGATTTGCCTTTCCTAAACCCCAAAATACCTAATAATTTGGGGTGCACACAACAAAGTGCTAGACTGCAATTTGCCTAATGGGGACACTAGTTAGTTAGATTAACCTGTGTCCCCAAGAATTAAAAAAATAGTGTTATGGTTTTACTCTCACTTCCTGTTTGGCTATGTGACAGGAAGCAAAGCTAATTTTCAGAAAAGGGACACAAAGCCCAAAAAATAAATAAACAAAAAAAAACCCCAAAAAATGTAACATAAAAACACCAAAAATAGTTTGGGCTTTCTCTGAAATGTCCACAATTGGAATAGGATTGTTTTGAGCTTGATTTTAGCTCCTCAACCTGTCTTCAAGTACCCCCAACAGGCCATGTTTGCAGGTTTTCCATCTTGCACAGGTGTTTTAAATCAAAGTCAATGGCTTGGTATTTTGGACACAAAAACATTTTTTAGATAATAAACATGTCCTGGGGGGTGGGGGTACTTGATCCCTGAGGCTGAAAACCCCTGCTCAAAAATCTAATTGAAGACTTACCACTCTGAAATGTCTGGATTTGTCTAACACATGGCAATCAGCCTCGTTAAGCTACAGCTGGGAAATCCATTGCATGAAAAAAACACACATAAAACATTGCAAACAATTTTATTGGTCCAAAAAAATAAATAAAAAAAAACCAACAGGACTTGGTAAA
Organism: Lithobates sylvaticus; assembly: GCA_028564925.1. NCBI lineage: Eukaryota > Metazoa > Chordata > Amphibia > Anura > Ranidae > Lithobates > Lithobates sylvaticus. The sequence goes on from CM053033.1 coordinate 152,675,660, forward strand.
GCAGCAAGGAAATCAAAATACACACATACATGTTAATTTGAGACACTAACAGAATATGTTAGAGGTTTGACCCTTTTGCATTGTTAATTAACAGGAGTTGAAAGGAGCGCGCACACACACAAAATAGACATCTATATAAAAAGGATTAAAACTACATTAGGCACATCTTGAGAAAGTTTTTAAAATAATGCAGCACAGACAATTAAATCAAAGTGAGCGTAAAAACAACAAACATTGCCAACATCAAAAATATTGTTAATGTTAAAATAACCACCACCAAAAAAACAAAAACAAACCAAAGTAACAAATAAATTGCAGAAAACACATCTGTTTTGCAAAGACATAACAAACAAAATATACACGTGTTAGAAAGTGGTCAGGACACTCAAATGTGCTCTCGTGATGCTGCTGCTGCTGCTGCCACCGCCACACACACAATCTTGGCTCTTTTCAGGGCAAAGTAAAGCATGTTATCTGCAAGCTTTATATAACATAGGTTTGTGTGCTAATGAGGCAATTGCAAACACATGCACAGTCCATGAAACACACAAAATGCAAGTTCACCCAATGTAGAGACAGAACTTCAAAGTGGGTACACCTGTAAATGATGTCTTTAAATTACTAACCCAAAAAAAAAAACACTCTCTGAGCATGCCCAGAAACATCCAAGTGCTGTTCACACACAAAAAGCAGCAAAAAACATGCTAAGTCCCTGAGCATGCCCAGAACAAACCAAATGCAGCTAGCACAAAAAAGGCACCCCCTGTCCACAATTAAGCTCAACAACAAATACCATTGCAGTCTAAGGGAACTGACTTGGTAATTTTGCTAGTCCCCACTTGGCTGGCTTATCCTTTAGTTATTGGTAGACATGGGCGCGTAACAAAAATTTTGTTGGGTTTGGTATAAATAAACCAGAAAAATGTTGTCATTTGTGTTTGAAATTGAATGTTTATTTCTAAAATCTTAGCATTTTCGTTTGATTAGTAAACTTTTCATTAAAATAACGAAAGTTTGTTATGATGAATTTATCATTATGAGGGGTTCCCACATCCCTGTTAGTTCCCAGGTCTGTACACCCGCTGTGCCCATTATGAGGGATTCCCACCATCCCTGTGCTGAGTTCTCGGGTCTGTACACCCGCTGTGCCCATTATGAGGGGTTCCCACCATCCCTGTGCTGAGTTCCCAGGTCTGTACACCCGCTGTGCCCATTATGAGGGGTTCCCACCATCCCTGTGCTTTGCTGACTTCCTGGGTTGATAGCTTTTTGGTGAGTTAACTTTTCGTAACAATTACAAATTTTACTTATGATTTAGGATACAAAATTCGAAGAGGAAATTTTGAATTTTGGACAGAATTTATATGCATACAAATTTACATTTAGCCAGCTATGTTGAGTGCATGTGGCCTTGAATGGTTCGGGAGAGAGTTGGGTGATCGCTCTTCTCGCCCCTTTCCTAGCTGGCCCTGTTGTATGCTTGGAAAAAGTTTTTGTTTTGGATTGGTGAAGGCAGCTCACAGCCTTTGGAGAATGGGGTGTGGAGTTCACCTTTTAAAAGCAAAAGCTAGCTCAAAAGAATTATAGGCATTCTAAGGGGAAGACAAGAGCATTGGAGTGTAGAGTTCCCCTTTAAAAGCTAAAATTTGTCTAGGCTAAAAACTATGCATTATAAGGGCACAAGAGCACTGTAGTGTGGAATTCACCTTTAAAAACCAACGATACCCACTAAAAAATTATCTCCCATTGATAATAGCGCACGCAACACGACTTCCAGCGCGACTTTGGGAGACATCTTGTACTTGAGTGTGAATCACAGCGCGACTTGGGGCGACTTCCAACACGACTTGAAGTCGCCCCCAGGCCAGGCGACTTTAATTTTAAAAAAAATGGCATGGGGGCCCCCCCTAAAAATCCATACCAGGCCCTTCAGGTCTGGCATGGATAGTAAGGGGAACCCCGCGGCAAAAAAAAAAAATGGCGTGGGGGTCCCCCTCAAAATCCATACCAGACCCTTATCCGAGCACGCAAGAGCACTGGCAGGCCGCAGGAAAAGAGGGGGGGGCGAGAGAGCGCCCACCCCCTCCTGAACCGTACCAGGCCACATGCCCTCAACATTGGGAGGATGCTTTGGGGTCCCCCCCAAAGCACCTTGTCACCATGTTGATGAGGACAAGGGCCTCGTCCCCACAACCCTGGCCATTGGTTGTGGGGGTCTGCGGGCGGGGGGCTTATTGGAATCTGGAAGCCCCCTTTAACAAGGGGACCCCCAGATCCCGCCCTCCCCCCCTGTGTGAAATGGTAAGGGGGTACAAAAGTACCCCTACCATTTCACCAAAAAAGGTGACAAAAGAGTTAAAAATGACAGGAGACAGTCTTTGACAATTCCTTTATTAAAGTCTTCTTTCTTCTGGTCTTTTTCCTTCTTCCTTTCTTCATCATCTTCCTCCATCTTCTTCTTCCTCCGATCCGCTTCTTCTTGCTCCGGTGTTCTCGTCCGGCATCTTCCTCCATGGCGTCTGTTCTTCGTTATCGGGCCGCTTCGCGCAATGGGAGGCTTCCGCTGTGTGATGCTTCTCTTCTTCTTCTTCATCTTCTTCCTCCAATCCTCTTCTTGGTCCGGTGTTCTCGTCCGGCATCTTCCTCCACGTCGTCTCTTCTTCTGGGCCGCTCCTCGCAATGGGAAGCTCCCGCTGTGTGACGCTTCTCTTCTTCTGACGGGTCTTTTATAACGGAGGGCGGGGCCACCTGGTGACCCCACCCCCCTCTGACGCAAGGTTCCATGCATCAGAGGGGGGCGGGGTCGAAGAACAGACGCCATGGAGGAAGATGCCGGACGAGAACACCGGAGCAAGAAGAAGCGGATCGGAGGAAGAAGAAGATGGAGGAAGAAGATGAAAGGAGACTTTAATAAAGGAATTGTCAAAGACTGTCTCCTGTCATTTTTAACTCTTGTCACCTTTTTTGGTGAAATGGTAGGGGTACTTTTGTACCCCCTTACCATTTCACACAGGGGGGAGGCCGGGATCTGGGGGTCCCCTTGTTAAAGGGGGCTTCCAGATTCCGATAAGCCCCCCGCCCCCAGACCCCCACAACCAATGGCCAGGGTTGTGGGGACGAGGCCCTTGTCCTCATCAACATGGGGACAAGGTGCTTTGGGGGGGGACCCCAAAGCATCCTCCCAATGTTGAGGGCATGTGGCCTGGTACGGTTCAGGGGGGGTGCCCCCACGCCATTTTTTAATTTTTTTTGGTATGGATTTTGAGGGGGACCCCACGCCATTTTTTTTTTTTTTTTTAGCGCGGGGTCCCCCTTAATATGCGTGGGGGTCCCCCGAAATTCCATACCAGGCCCTTCAGGTCTGGTATGAAATTTCGGGGGACCCCCACGCATTTTTTTTCTTCATTTTTTTTATTTTCTTAATGCTAACATGAACTGTGTTCAAATAGCCTTTAATAAAACCCATAGAAGTGAACCAGCGCAAAAAAAAAAAAAAAAAAATCAAGTCGAGATGTGCGCCCGTTCAACTTATGCAAATGAATCTACGTGGCTTGACATTTCCTAAGATTTTGCCGGCGCAGTGAACCAGAGCACATGAACGGGCGCAAATGCCGCTCGTGCATGCGCAGTACATAAATTGACCTCATGTAGTTAGAAGTGTATTTGCAGGCGCAGCAAGCCTGCTCAGATAAAGATAGTTTTCCGTTCTATTCTGGAAATGTTTGTTAGTTGGACAGTAATATCTACACTTCCTCACATCACCCACATCTCCCCCATAATATTGCCACTTCCAGATTCTTTTATTTTCTCAGTTAAAGATGCCGTGAGCCAGGTCTATAGCGGCGCACAGATCGCGCCCTCCCGTGCGCTGGCAACACTTTAGTAAATGGGGAATTGTGCTGAGTTACAGGCACAACATTTTTGTAAATTCGAAAACAGCCATTGCGCAGCGGCGTGCGCCGCAACTCAAGGCACAAATGATTCGTAAATCAGCCCCATTGTGTCACTCTCTAAACAACTAATTAACTCAAAACACCTGTAAAGGTTTCATGAGCCTTTAAATGGTCTCTCAGGCTGGCCATACATTATACAATTTACCAAAATCATATAATAGGTGGTCAGACCTAAACACTTTCAATTTGTATGCCCTTGCACTACATAGTTGAAGGTAAATCTAAAGCGAATTGAATAAGAAAATGATATGGTGTATGGCCAGCTTCAGTCTGGTTTAAAATTTGAATATTATGAAAAAGTAAAATTTTTACTGTCACACTCTAATCCGCTAAATAACTCAAAACACCTGTAAAGGTTTCCTGAGCCTTTAAATGGTCTCTCAGTCTGGTTCAGTAGGTTACACAGTCATGGGGAAGACTGCTGATTTAACAGTTGTCCAGAAGACAGTCATTGACACCCTCCACAAGGAGGGTAAGTCACAAAAGCTTGCTGTTCAGAGTGCTGTATCAAAGCATATTAATGGAAAGTTGAGTGGAAGGAAAAAGTGTGGTAGGAAAAGGTGCACAAGCAACAGAGATAACTGGAGCCTTGGGAGGGTTGTGAAGCAAAGGTCATTTAATAATTTGAGGGAGATTCACAAGGAGTGAACTACGGCTGGTGTCAGTGCTTCAAGAGCCACCCAGGCATGTCCAGGACATAGGCTACAACTGTCGCCACTCCTGAACCAGAGACGTCAGAAGCATCTTACCTGGGCTAAGGAGAAAAAGGACTGGACTGTTGCTCAGTGGTCCAAAGTCCTCTTTTTGGATGAAAGTAAATCTTGCATTTCATTTGGAAATCAAGGTCCCAGAGTCTGGAGGAAGAGTGGAGAGGCACAATTCAAGTTGCATGGGGTCCAATGTGAAGGTTCCACAGTCATTGATGATTTGGGGAGCCATGTCATCTGCTGGTGTTGGTCCACTGTGTTTTATCAAGTCCAAAGTCAGCAAAGCCCTCTACCAGGAAATTCTAGAGCACTTCATTCTCCCCTCTGCTGACCTACTTAATGGAGATGCCAATTTATTTTTCCAGCAGGACTTGGCAACTGCCAAAAGTACCAATAGCTGGTTTTAATGATCATGGTATCACGGTTCTTGATTGGCCAGCAAACTCGCCTGACCTAAACCCCATAGAGAATATGTGGGATATTGTCAAGAGGAAGATTAGACACCAGACAATGCAGATGAGCTGAAGGCCGCTATCAAAGCAACCTAACCTCAGCAGTACCACAGGCTGATCACCTCCATGCCTCACTGCATTGATGCAGTAATTCATGCAAAAGGAACCCGACCAATTATTGAATGAATACTATACTGTACAGGGACATGCTTTTCGGTAAGCCAATATTTCTGTATTAAAAATCTTTTTTTATTGGTCTTGTGTTATATTCAAATTTTCTGAGATACTGAATTTGGGGTTTTCACTAGCTGTAAGTCATAATCATCAAAATTAAAAGGAAAGAAATGCTTGAAATGTATCACTCTGTGTGTAATGAATCCTATATACAGGCAGTCCCCGGGTTACGAACAAGATGAGGACTGTAGGTTTGTTCTTAAATCGAATTTGTTTGTAACTCGGACCAGTACATTTTTAAGTGCAACTCCAGCATTTGCAATGATGTGGGATGTTCCAGGTGCTTCTGGGTGTGCAGTTGTATTATTTGGGGCTCTTGTGGCCATGCAATACTGCAGTGTGGGATGTGTCTGGTGCTGCAAGATGGCTGCTCAGCTGTATCTGAGACCAGCGTGGAGCGCAAACAGCCAGCAGTGACTCAGGCCACCTCCATTCGTAATTAAGGAGATGTTCGTAAGTCTGATGTTTGTAACTCGGGGACTGCCTGTAATATGAGTAGAATTCCTGTAATAACTTTTTGATATTCAAATTTTTTGAGATGCACTTGTATATGCGAGCCCATTTCCATGAGGCTGCATACATGTGTTATGCCTGCGTGAAGGGGTTAAAGGCTAAGTTCACTTTTTGGAGCATGTTACACCCATATTTAGGGTGTGAGGTTTAACATGCTTCACACCTACACCCCCTAATCCCCTCTACTTCTGACAGTGGGCAGGGGTTCCTCTCCCCAAACCCACTGTCCCATTTCAAAATCAGCATGATTGTGCAGGGCTCTGCCCCTACAGCTGCATCATTAATTCACAGGATTTTGTAAAGGAAGAAACGTCAAGTCTCCATCACAGTACCTCTTACATCATGTGTCCCCATCATAGTGCCCCCATAGAGCAGATGTTTCTCATAGATAAGATGTCCCCATCAGATTACTAATTACATTAGGTATCCCCATTGTAAAATTTCAGTTGTGAACCACCACAGTGCATCTGTATATTGGTAGAACAGTATACTTGATAGATTAGTCGCTGTAGCCAGGGAGGCAGGGGGCAGGAGCGGGAGCTTGAAAAATCAGCATGCTGCAGGGGGCAGGAGCTCATCAGAGAAACTTGCTGAAGGGGGCAGGGTGCACAAGTGACATCATTTGTTGCCACTACGCTGGCGATCCTTGAAGCCAATGACAGTAATGCAGCTGGGATCTAGCACTGCAGACTGGTGGGTTGACGGTCTAGACAGGAGTGTAACTCAGTCTGGGGCCTCACTGTCTGCCATTTAATGAAGGCTAGTTTAGGGTATGTGGAGCGAGATTTGAACATAGGGGCCCCAAACACTATCTACTAGGCTGGTCTATGTACTAGTAGCTGTTCTGTTTGTAAAATTGTTAATGATCTGATTACTTTTTAAAAACAATATGCAGCTGTGCAGTTATTTTTTACCTGGTGTTGTAAGAGAATTTGATGGGCACCCCAGATAGCATAAAGTTAAATAATCCTTTTTTTTTTCTCTTACAGGCCACCAGAAACACAGGGAAGAGCATTGCCAATAAGAACATTGCAAACCCCACTGCAATGCTTTTAGCCAGCTGCATGATGTTGGACCATCTCAAGTATGAACTCATTCACTAATAACTTTGGCTGGAACACCTCTTGCAAGCTATATCATATCACTGTGTCCTGTCAGGGGGTAACAGTGTTCTTACTTTCTAGTCCGCTTATGTCTTTTTAATTTTTGTTTTGGCAGGCTGCACAGTTACGCAGAGTCTATTCGTAAAGCTGTTATGGGCAGTATGAATGAGCACCGGGTAAGTTTACCAGCCGTACTTGGTAGCTTGCTTCATGGGTATTCAGCGATAGCTGGGATTGGTCTGGACAGGTGATCTTGTTGCTACAAAATTAACACCAATTAATTCTCGCTTGTTGACAGTCATCACTTGGACCTGTTAAAACTTAACTCCAGCCAAAATGTGTTTAATGGCCGGTTGACACTGGTTCGACATATGCTTCGACAGCACAAGTCGCACGGCATGTCAAAATTAATGTACATGTCAAAATTAATGTTTCCTATGACAGCCATCTTAACTGGTCCGACTTGCATCAGTCTGACTTTGAAAAAGGTTCCTGCACTACTTTGGTCTGACTTGGGCACAATTTCAGTCCATTGATTTGAATGTAAGTTGCATCCAAGTCGGATCATCATCTTAACTGATCCGACTTGTTACATTACTTACATAGTAGGTGAGGTTGAAAAAAGACACAAGTCCAACCTATTGTGGCGTGCGACTTGTGCTCTGAGGATCTTGAAGGGGAGCCCCATGCCAAAATGTAAAAAAAAAATGGTATGGGCCCCCCCCCCCCCCCCAAGACTATACCAGACCATTCGGCCACACCAAGAGCACCCATTCCCTCCCCCCCTTCTCGGACCATACCAGGCCACATGCCCTCAACATGGAGGGGTGGGTGCTTTATGGCAGCCTAAGGGGCTTCCATATTCCGATAAGCCCTCTGCCTGCAAACCACCCACAACCACCACCTAGGTTTGTTGGAAAGTGGCCCTTGTTCCCATCAACACGGGGATAAGGTACTTTGTTGTGGGGGGCCCATAGCACCCACCCCTCCATGCTTGAGGGCATGTGGCCTGGTATGGTTCAGGAGTGGGGGGGGGGGGGGCACGCTCGCTCGTTCCCCCCAACCACCCCCCATTTTACTGATTTACTGGGCTGAATGCTCGGATAAGGGTCTGGTATGGATTTTGGGGACCCCGCTACAATTTTTTTATTTTTTTTGTGTGGGGTTCCCCCTCAATATTTATACCAAACTCAAAGGGCCTGGTATGGTCCCATTCATTGAAGTCAGACATAAAGCCGCAGGGCAAAGTCGGATCGGAAGTCGTCCGAATTCCGTGTCGGAGCAGTGTGAACTCGGCCTTCGTGGGGAGCATGAAAATTCCTGTCTGTGACTTAATTGGCAAAATTCTCTTATTTTATCTCCCAAATTCACCATAACAAGACCACAATAGAAATATTGTCTAAAGTTTCAACTCTTCCCCTGTAGTAAAATGTAATATACTGTACAGTATTGTAGAACACCAGACATTGGATGTGATGGCTGCAATAATTTAGTTTTACCTTTATTTCCATCTATTGATTGGACCATAACACACCTCCTGTCTTATGGTGGCTACATTAACTCCATTGCATCTGTGGAAGAACAACATAGCCACCCTTGGAAAGCAGGAACTTTTTAAGCAGTTACAGCAATAATTTTTCTCATTTGGGATAAAGATTTTGCATAAATAATAGCTGATCATTGTAAGCTGCCAGTGTTAAATGTTTTTTCTCAACCCACTTACTATTAGCTTTGTTGGACAGCAGGGCGGTTATTGGAAGTTTAAAAACACTTACTGGCTGGATCACCAGGTAAAACAAATAAGTTATTGGGGACTCTGACAGACTGCTGCATGTATGTAATTTTTTTGCTTTGGCTATAGCTACTCTTTAACTTTTTCCTGCACTTTTTACATTCAGTAGAACATTTTGGCTGGAGTTGGGCTAATAACGACAAACACATTCTATATTTTATTAGAATTTTAAAGAATATGTTACCTCAACATTTACTATTTCTGATGTTTCTGTAGTACTAGTATAAAAAGTATCCTAGTCTCCTTGCATTGCTTCCTTTTGTGTGAAATACCTGGTGTTTTTGCCAGTCCCCCTGCTGTCCTATCTCAAGCTGACCACGCTAGGCATGAGAGCACATCCATCCTAGCATTGTAAATTTTTTGACTGTGCTGGGAGACCAGTCTGCCTGTCCTCCCAATACATTTTCCCTTTCGTTACTTTTTTAAAACTGAACTAGGTATCATTGTATAACCCCCCCTACACACACACCCTTCACTTTACTGTAATCTAAGGGTACGTCACAGCCGTTAATGCACCCAACGATTTATATTTGAGAGCCCCAGTGGGGGCTCCCAGTGCTTAGCCGCAGAAGGCATCCCCATTGAAAGCAATGGGTGGCTGCCAAGGCTCTTGCAGCTAGTTTCACCACTCGCATGTAATTGCTCCTGCACCGATCATATGCAATTGTTCTTTCAGCAATCACATGCAAGTTGTTGGCCCTGGATGCAGGGGCTAAAGTGAACAGTAACTAAATAACCTAGGTTGGGAAAACTTTTTTTCTTTTTTGGTCACTGGACTCAACTGTTGTGAACTAATTAGACCATCTTGTTGGTGGGGGTATTGGAACAGTGGTGGAAAACTGTATGATAGCAGTGGCAGAATAAGGCTGTCTGAGTGGCCATAGGTAACAGTTTTAAAATGAGACCTCAGGTGACTAGTTATGAAGGCTGTGCAACTGGTGTAGATACAGAAAGCTTTGAGGCAGGTAACTGGTATATAGTTGTAACTTGGAAGTAAGCTGTACTGGACCGCAGTACCTTTAGCTAACAGAGGAGGAATTTGTTGAAGGCTGGTATATGGAGGCAGGAGGGTTGTACATATTTGCTGGAGCAAAGTGACATGTCTAATACAGGGCTTGACAAATTTGCTTCAAATATAGGAGCTAGCTAAAAAAGTTAGTAGCCAGTTTTTGTTAACTGACAAAACCCCTTCTTTTATATAGCCAGAAGCCAGCCGAAGGGGCATGACCAAAAAAGGTCTGCCAATCAGCGCACTAAAGCAATGGCGAAGAGTGCTGGCGAGGTGGGGCAGTCCCCCTGTCAGAACACAATAGCTCAGCGGGGAGATTGCTGCACTAACATTGGATAGGTAGTGCAGTGAGAGCCTGTTTTTTTTCTGTTCAGCCCGCTGGGTTGAATTAAAAAAAAAAAAAACTGCTAGTTTGTATTATGCTTGAGCCTCTGATTGGCAGCCCTGCAGCCTTTTATTATTGGGTATACACTGGGTATATAACTGGTGCCCCAGGTTCCATGTGCTGTGTATAGAAAAGAACGGTGTGGAGATATCGGGCGCATAGGCATATAGCCAGGAGAAGGCGCACGTGGCGCGGCCTCCCTTAGCACAGAACATCAGGCAGAAAAGATGCCAGCACCCGTCAGTCATCTCCTTACCCACCAGATGGTATGAATCAGGTTTTGGCACCCCTCTCCAACCATCAGATCTTACCTGGGAGATAACCCCCTTCCCTCACATCGGCAGCTGCATTGACACTGCAGATGGATCATTTCCCAGCATCACAATCTTAGTCCTTCCCAGGCATCAGAGTTTAGGTACTACTTTCCTCTCTGCAGCAGACACTGAGCACACATTTGTAGAGGGATGGTGCTTGCGGTGATGAGCTTTCCCCCTCGGTCCCCTGGCTCCACATAGCATGGACGGCGGCTCTGCTCCCATCGCCTTCCGCCACCTTTTGTGGCCAACCTCCGCCACACTACTGGAACAGAGCACTTGAGGTCTTGGGAAATTACCAACTCCCGAGCCCCATCGTCCCTGGGTCGGGCCACTGCCTCCCACAGCCTGCTCTAGCAATACCCCAGGGGGAGGGCGACGGCTGTGGCAGTGCAGATGACAGGTCACCAGGACTCCTCTAGGTTGTCTGTGCTCTGCTGGCCCGCTCACTTCTCCTGCCATGTCAGCGGCTGCTGCGCTGCTCTCTACCTGCTCTATCCCCAGGTCATCATCTTCCCCGCTAATCTCATTCACCATGATGATGGCAGTGCCCTGGAGCCCGCCCTGTAATGGCAGCTGTAGCAGTTGTCACTGACAAAAGCCCTGGCACCAGGAAGCAATTTCTAGTTGCCCTGACGACCTGGTTCCCAGGATATGTCGAGCCCTACTGTACTACCTGTAAAAGCCTTTCTTATGTAGGCATACAACAGCCCTGAGACTACTGTTAGTTGTGGTGTTGACAGATTCAGACATGCCACTCAAGTGATACTGTCATGTTCTCCTAAGGGAATACTACTGGTAGTGGTTGAGGCTCACCGCAAAGGAAGGGTCAGTCCTGTGTTTGATCACCAAAACAAATTTTCCAAGTTGGGTAAAGATTTGGATGTGGCAGCCACAGATGTCACTGCTACCCCTGACAGCTGGGAGAGCAGGCCTAGACAGTTGGTGGTAATAGGGGATTCTATAACCAGAAGGACTGATATAATTTGTCACCAGAATCACCTAAACCAAATCATTTGCGGTCTCACTGGCACCAGGGTTTGGCATGGGGCGCACCGGGTTGATAGATTTACTTTGAGCCCTCTTGGTCCATGTTGGATCCAATGACCTAATACAGGAAGATGGACCCTAAGAATCAATTTAAGGTACTAGGCTGCAAGTTGAAGGGAAGGACCTCCAAGGTTCTATTCTCTAGAACAGAGGTATTAAATTAAAATTCATGGAGGTCCGGTCAGTAAAATTTTCTTTCAGCAGGAGTCTAAATCACATGTTTGTGTGATGACTCAGATCCTTCCCAGCACAGTCCCCTCATTTTATATCACAATATCATTCTTGCATCAGTGTCCTCAGTCCTCCGCACAGCACAGTCCCCCACTTCACATCAGCTTCCTCCTCTCATTAGTGTCCACTGCCCCCTTCCCATCAACTGCCCTGTTTACATCACCCCCCCACAGCCATGCTCTGCTTCACAACACCCCCCCCCCCCCTGTTTACATCACCCCCCTCAGATCACTTGCTCCTCCTTTATCGCCATTTAGTGATGTCTGCTCTAGGATATTACCTATGCCATGTGCAGCATAGGAAAGAAAGGGGAGCTTAGTGAATTGAATTCATGGCTAAAGACCTGGTGTAAAAAGTGTGTAAGAGAGAACAGTTTGGATTTCTAGAGCACTGGGCTGACTTTTAATTTGGATGTAACCTATATGCTCAAGATGGTTTGCATCTAAATGGCAGGTAATTAGGAGTTTCCCATGTTACAAACAACCATTGGCAATCATGGTACTGTTTGTACTGCTCTTAGATATGCAAAACACGTGCAAAATGTGACAATAGATTAAAGTTTTTACCAATGCCAAAGTCTGCTAAGCAAAATAGGAAAATTGGAAGCTGTGGTGCATGAAAAGGACTATATTTTAATTGGTTTTGCTAAAGCTTGGCTTCATTCTTCGCATAATTGGGCTTGGCTCTGCAGGGTAAAACATAAAGGTGGTGGTGTCTGTCTCCTATGTGACAAGTGATTTCAAAGCCAGTGTGAATGAGGACCTTGTTAATGGAGTGTGTGCTGATGCTAAAGCATTATGGGTGGATATGGGGATGTGTACTTCAAAGTTAATTATTGGAGTTTGTAATATGGCCACATAGTGTTAATAAGGAGGTGGAGATTTAGCTCCTTGCACAGATAGGAGGGCTACAAGGGCTGGGACAGTGATAGTAATGTGGGATTTTTAACTACCCTGAAATTGACTGGAGTAATTGCACTACTGGAACAGTAATAGGGTGGAGAATTATAAACCCATTACATAATTTTATGATACCGTTTGTGGAAGCCCCAACTAGCAATATTTCTCTGCTGGACCTGCCAATCTCAAACCATGTGGAGCTTATTACTATATGTTCATAGAAATATGTGGGTAGCAGTGACCATAACATGATTTCATTTATGGTGGCTGTAAACAACAAGCACACACTGGAAAGATAAAAACACCTAATTTAAAAGCACAAATTTTCCAAGGCTGCGGGCTGCTGTACAATATTTAGACTGGGAGGGAATGTTGTCATTGAAAAACACAGAACAGAAATGGAAATACTTAAAATGGACTGTATGCAAACACTGCAAAATGTATTCCCACGGGCAATAAATTTGAAAAGCTAAAAATAAAATTTATGTAGCTCACGTCCGAAGTTAAAATGGCTATAAATAATAAGAAAAGAACAGTTAAAAAAAAATCTAAAATAAAGGAACACTATCATCATTTAAACGTTACAAAGAATAAAACAGTACAAAAGAAATCAAAGCTGCAAACATTTAAAACAAATGATAGGATGCAAAAGAGAGCAGGGCAAATCCCATACAAATTATTGAAATAGATTAACAATATAAAAAAATGATGCCAAATGCTGGACTCGGGAGTGTGCCCGCAAGGTAACCCCATTTAGTGCGTCAGCACTTCTCCTAGGGCAGTGATGGCAAACCTGTTTTGGAACTACATCTCCCATGATGCTCATGCACTCTTAAGTGTAGTTGAGCATTACAGGAAATGTAGTTCCAAAACATCTGGGGTGCCAAGGTTCGCCATCACTGTCCTAGGGGGTTATCTGATGTGAGGAGAAGCTGCCGGGGGACCCCAGAAAACGAGGTTCAGGGCCACTCTGTGCAAAATGAGGTGCACAGTGGAGGTAAGTATGATATGTTTGTTATTTTAAAAAAAACTACTGACATACAGTAGCCCCAAACGATTCACAATGGCTCAAAACTGACATGGTTCGGAAACATTTAGACAAAATAAAGGTGAATAAAGCACCTGGACCAGATGGCTTACATCCAAGGGTCCTCAAGGAGTTGAGCTCTGTTATATCTAAGCCACCATTGTTTTCTAATTTTAGAGACTCTTTAACCACTTGCCGACCGCCTCACACAGATATACTGCGGCAGAATAACACGGGCAGGCAGAGTAACGTATGGGTACGCTACTCCCCTCCCGCAGGCAGGGGGCGTGATCGGGCTAACCCCCCCCCCCCGGTGCCCGAGGCAGTCGGCATTGTTCCAGGAGCGATCCATCCTGAGGGGGAGGCCACTGATTCATGGTCTGATTCATGGTCACCCACTCACGATCGCTCCTGGTGAATGAGAAGCTTCCGCCGCTTCTGAAATGTAAACAGAAGCAGAGGAAGTTATGTCATCTCTCCTCGTGCAGCCTTTTCGTTCTGGCGCCCGAGGAGAGAAGACATCAATGTGAGTTTGCACTAACACTAGTACACATAGGCACATATACCCCCCCCCCTCCCCGATCACCCCCCTTGCACACCCTGTCACAGTGACACCAATAGCAGTTTTTATTTTTTATTTTTACTGATTACTGCATTGGTGTCATTCGTGACTGTTATAAGTGTTAGGGCAGTTAGTGGTAGGCCCCTTTAGGTCTAGGGTATCCCCCTAACCCCCCTAATAAAGGTTTAACCCCTTGATCATCCCCCAGTTAACCCTTTCATCCCCTGTCGCCAGTGTCACTAAGCAATCTTTTTTCTGATCGCCGTATTTGTGTCACAGGTGACGCTAGTTAGCCAGGTAGGTATTTAGGTTCACTTTTCGCTTTTTATAGCATCAGGTGCCCCCATATACTACCTAATAAAGGTTTTATCCCCCTGGTTGTGCCCTAGTTCACCCTTTCACCAGTAATCACCGTATACGTTTTTACAGGTGATGCTGGTTAGTTAGTTTGTTTTTTATACCCACCGTTTATTACCCAATAAAGGTTTAACCCCCTGATATCAGTTAGGTTTAAGGGTCAGTTAGGGTCTACGTTGCCCCAGGCAGCGTCAGATTAGTGCCAGTACTGCTAACACCCAGGCACGCAGCATGCACCTCCCTTAGTGTTATAGTATCTGAACGGATCAATATCTGATCTGATCAGATCTATACTAGCGTCCCCAGCAGATTAGGGTTCCCAAAAACGCAGTGTTAGCGGGATCAGCCCAGATACCTGCTAGCACCCGAGTTTTGCCCCTCCGCCCAGCCCACCCAAGTGCAGTATCGATCGATCACTGTCACTTACAATACACAACACACATGCTGACAGCCTAGGAGCTTTTTTACTTGTGAGTCTCACTAGTGTACCAGTAAATTTAGTGCCCAAAAATGGCAAATCGAAGGTACACTAGTGAAGAGGCCTACACGTTTCTGAGCATGACAGATAGTGAAGAGGAAGTTACTCATCTGTCAGATTCAGGCTCAGAATACAATCCTGTAGACTTGAGTGTTGTGGTCCCTGCCAAGGCCATCGTATCAGACCACGATCTTCTGCTGTTGAGGTGCAAGAACCGCAGGGCTCTCGTATAGAGCAGAGAAGTACTAGTGTCGCTCATCCTTCTGGTGAACTGGCAAGCACCAGCGGCCTAGTACACCCTGGTCGTAGTCAAACTAGCACTGCAGTAACACGTGGTGAGTCCCATAAGTGCAGTTCAAGCTGACGAGGTGGTAAGCATAAGTAGTGTCCTGCTGCCACCAAGAAGACAAAGACAGGCCTGTCAAGCCCATAGTGCCATCCTGCTGCATTCGCCAATCCTAATTGGGAACCCACCACTTCTGCAGCACCTGCACCCCCATTCACTGGCCAACCCGACATTCAGGTGGAAACAAGTAATTTTACGTCACTTGATTTTTATTCGCAGTTTTTCTCTATAGATCTATTGTGGACCAAAGTCATTTGTATGCTGGTCAATTCATTGCCGCTAATCCCCAGTCCTCCCTTGCCAGAGATTGGAAAGCAATTACGGTTTCCGAATTTAAGACCTATCTGGGCCTATCCCTCGACATGGGCATAGTTAAAATTAGTATGTTGTGGTCATATTGGTCCACTGACCCAATTTACCATATGCTCGTGTTCTCTGCCTCCATGACCAGGGCACGATACGAGCAGATCTTGCGGTTCATGCATTTCAACAACAATGAACTCTGTCATCCTCGTGGAGACCCTGGATATGATCAGCTCTACAAAATTTGGCCCCTTGTAAACCACTTCAACCAAAGTTTTTCAGACTTGTTTACCCCCCATCAAGTTGTCTGCGTTGATGAGTCCCTGATTACGTTTTCTGGCCGCTTGTCTTTCAAACAGTATCTTCCCAGCAAGCGTGCCAGATACGGGGTCAAGATGTATAAGCTTTGTGACAGGGCCACAGGCTATACATGTAGTTTTATGCTTTATGTGGGAAGAGATAGTCACGTAGAGCTGCCGAACTGCCCAGATTACATAGGAGCGCTGGAAAGATTGTGTGGGACTTGTGGTCACCCTTATTAGGCAAGGGGTAGCATGTGTATGTGGACAATTATTACACGAGCGTGCTACTTTTTAGTCACTTGTTTTATCATCAGATTGGCCCATGTGGAACCGTGCGATCTAATTGCCGGGGCTTTCCCCATCGGCTTATAGATTCCTGTCTTAGGCTGGGGGAGAGAGCCTGCTTGAAGTGTAATAACTTGCTCGCTGTGAAGTGGAGGGATAATAAGAATGTTTTCGTTCTTTCCTCCCTTCATGCAGACACAATGGTCCAAATTCCTACGGCGACTGGTGTTGTGGAGAAACCCCTCTGTGTCCAAGAATAATAACGAATATAACCAAAATATGGGAGGGGTGGACCTCAACGACCAGTTGTTGGCGCCGTACCTAGTTGCCCATAAAGCCAGACGCTGGTATAAAAAGTGTCATTTTATTTCAATTGGCTTTGCTTGAACGCTCATTTACTATACAGAGCTTCAGGAGGGACTGGATCGTTAGAGCCCTTCGGTTTCCAGACAGTGCTCCACCTCACCTTCCCAATGCAAATGCAGTAAGCCGGCTGCATGAGAGGCACCCCTACCCAACAAGCCCCCCAAAGAAAATATCGTGTCTGCAGCAAGCGCGGATATAAGCGTGACACCCGCTATTATTGTCCTTCCTGTCCTGACAATTCTGGTCTTTGCGTTGGTGAATGTTTTGAGCGCTACTATACACTAGCGGAGTTTTAGCGTACGGGTACAGCACTGCACAGACTAGGACACACTTTCACAGGGTCTCCCAAGATGCCATCGCATTTTTTGGAGACCCGAACCTGGAACCGTTACAGTTACAACCGTTACAGTTACAAAAAAAAACACAAAAAATATATAGAAAAACAAAAATAGTTGTCGTTTTATTGTCTCTCTCTCTCTCTCTCTCTCTCTCTCTATTGTTCTGCTCTTTTACTGTATTCTATTCTGCAATGTTTTATTGTTATTATGTTTTATCATGTTTGCTTTTCAGGTATGTAGTTTTTTTATACTTTAGTGTTTACTGTGTTTTATTGTTAACCATTTTTTTGGTTTCAGGTATGCCATTCAGCTGCAGCGCGGATTTATTTATCTTGACAGCAACAGCCTTTGCTCCCACGATACATAAAGCCGTGACTCCAGGAGGTGATTTCACGACCACAGTTAAAAAAAGGGGGGCCATGTATGTTGACGCATGGGGTGGAGAAGCGATTTGCTTCTAACTTTTTGGGGCGGATGCCCCCTTGCTTCGGAAAATATATATATATTTTTAGGCACAGATTGCGTTAAAACATTTTTTTTTTTTACTCTATTTTTTTGGGATTTGCTTTGCAGGTATGGTATGTCTTACTGTTATACTGTAATGTTACTTTGTTTTATTGTTAACCATCATTTGCTTAGCAGGTACGCCATTTAGTTGCAGAGCAGATTTATCTATCTTGACAGCAACAGCCTTTGCTCCCACGATACATAAAGCCGTGACTCCAGGAGGTGATTTCACGACCACAGTTAAAAAAAAGGGGGGCCATGTATGTTGACGCATGGGGTGGAGAAGCGATTTGCTTCTAACTTTTTGGGGCGGATGCCCCCTTGCTTCGGAAAATATATATATATTTTTTAGGCACAGATTGCGTTAAAACATTTTTTTTTTTTACTCAATTTTTTTGGGATTTGCTTTGCAGGTATGGTATGTCTTACTGTTATACTGTAATGTTACTTTGTTTTATTGTTAACCATCATTTGCTTAGCAGGTACGCCATTTAGTTGCAGAGCAGATTTACCTATCTTGACAGCAACAGCGTTTGCTCCCACGATACATATAGCCGTGACTCCAGCGCTGTAGGAGGGAATTTCACCACCACGGTTTAAAAACAAAAGCAGGGGTGGAGGAGCGATTTGCTCCTCACTTTTGGGGTGGATGCCCCCATGCTTTGGCCTATATTTTTTAGGCCATTCAGCTGCAGCACTGATTTGTTTATCTTGACAGCAACAGCGTTTGCTCCCACGATACATAAAGCCTTGACTCCAGCGCTGTAGGAGGCGATTTTGCCACCACAGTTAAAAACAAAATGGTGCATGTATGCCTATCATTAAAAGTGGGTGGATGAAAGGAGGTATTCTAATGGTGGGCTTACCCACTGATCAATCTTTTTTTTTTTTTCGTTCAGCCCACAGGCTGCATGAAAAAAAAGATTACAATATATGCCCAACAAGGACCAGCAACGTACTGGTATGTTGCTGGACTTTGAGTGGTTATACCAGAATAATGCCTGTGGGTTTAGGTATCATCTTGGTATCATTCTTTTCAGCCAGCGGTCGGCTTTCATGTTAAAGCAATCCTAGCAGCTAATTAGCCTCTAGACTGCTTTTACAAGTAGTTGGAGGGAATTCCCCCCCCCCCCAGGATCTTCAATGGTTTTCTCTGGCTCTCCTGTCCCAACAGGGAACCTGAGAATGCAGGCGGTGGTTCCGCCAGCCGACCATAGAGCCGATCAGAGACCAGAGCGGCTCCAATCATCTCTATGGCCTAAGAAACCGGAAGCTAGGAGCATTTTATGACTTAGATTTCGCCGGATGTAAACAGCACCTTTGGGAAATTGGGAATTGGGATCTTGGTGTGGTCAGATGCTTTGAGGGCAGAGGAGAGATATAAGGTCTAATAGACCCCATTTTTTTCAAAAAGAGAGTACCTGTCACTACCTAAATGCTATCACAGGGTATATTCACATTCCCTGAGATAACAATAAAAATGATTAAAAATTATAAAAAAATTCATTAAAATGAAAGGAACAGTTTAAACCCAAAATAAAAAAGCAAAATAAATAATAAAAAAAAGCACCCCTGTCCCCCCCCCCCCCCCTGCTCTCGCGCAAAGGGCAAACGTAAGTGTCGGTCTGGCGTCATATGTAAACAGTAATTGCACCATGCATGTGAGATATCACTGTGAAGGTCAGATCGAGGGCAGTCATTCCTCTGTAAATCTAAAGTGGTAACCTGTAAAGGCTTGTAAAGGCTTTTAAAAATGTATGTAGTTTTAACCGCTGCATGACGTATTTGGTATCCATGTACTCAGCCTAAGATCATATATTTTTTTTTTTTTAACTTTATAGTTTTTTATTAATCATTTTCCAATTTACAAATAAACATCACATTCTTACATTTATACCCTTATTTCTTTAACCGAGAAAAAAAGGGGAGAGAGACAGAGAAAAAAAAAAAAAAAAAGATGAGAATAGACCAGTCAGAAGAGTAAAGGCAGATTATTGCCTATATCCTGTTCCTCATCTGCCTCTTAACTCCTACTATTTACCGTAATTCCCTCATTCATTCACTTTCATCCCCTAACCATTCGCAACGCCACTCTACCTTTTAACATACAGTGGTGTGAAAAAGTGTTTGCCCCCTTCCTCATTTCCTGTTCCTTTGCATGTTTGTCACACTTAAGTGTTTCGGAACATCAAACCAATTTAAACAATAGTCAAGGACAACACAAGTAAACACAAAATGCAATTTGTAAATGAAGGTGTTTATTATTAAAGGTGAAAAAAAATCCAAACCATCATGGCCCTGTGTGAAAAAGTGATTGCCCCCCTTGTTAAAACATACTATAACTGTGGTTGTCCACACCTGAGTTCAATTTCTCTAGCCACACCCAGGCCTGATTATTGCCACACCTGTTCACAATCAATGCATCACTTAAATAGGAGCTGCTTGACACAGTAAGGTCCACCAGAAGATCCTTAAAAGCTACAAATCATGCCGAGACCCAAAGAAATTCAGGAACAATTGAGAAAGAAAGTAATTGAGATCTATCAGTCTGGAAAGGGTTATAAAGCCATTTCCAAAGCTTTGGGAATCCAGCGAACCACAGTGAGAGCCATTATCCACAAATGGCGAAGACATGGAACAGTGGTGAACCTTCCCAGGAGTGGCCGGCCGCCCAAAATTACCCCAAGAGAGCAGCGACGACTCATCCAAGAGGTCACAAAAGACCCCACAACAACGTCCAAGGAACTGCAGGCCTCACTTGCCTCAGTTAAGGTCAGCGTTCATGCCTCCACCATCAGGAAAAGACTGGGCAAAAATGGCCTGCATGGCAGAGTTCCAAGGAGAAAACCACTGCTGAGCAAAAAGAACATCAAAGCTCGTCTCAATTTCTCCACAACACATCTTGATGATCCCCAAGACTTTTGGGACAACATTCTTTGGACCGATGAGACAAAAGTGGAACTCTTTGGAAGGTGTGTGTCCAAGTATATCTGGCGTAGAAGGAACACTGCATTTCAGAAAAAGAACATTATACCAACAGTAAAATATGGTGGTGGTAGTATGATGGTCTGGGGCTGTTTTGCTGCTTCAGGACCTGGAAGACTTGCCGTGATAAAAGGAACTATGAATTCTGCTGTCTACCAAGAGATCCTGAAGGAGAATGTCCGACCATCTGTTCGTGTACTCAAGCTGAAACGAACTTGGGTTCTGCAGCAGGACAATGATCCTAAACACACCAGCAAGTCCACCACCGAATGGCTGAAGAAAAACAAAATGAAGACTTTGGAGTGGCCTAGCCAAAGTCCTGACCTGAATCCTATTGAGATGTTGTGGTATGACCTTAAAAAGGCCGTTCATGCTCGAAAACCCTCTAATGTAACTGAATTAGGACAATTCTGCAAAGATGAGTGGGCCAAAATTCCTCCAGGACGCTGTAAAAGCCTCATTGCACGTTATCGCAAACGCTTGGTTGCAGTTGTTGCTGCTAAGGGTGGCCCAACCAGTTATTAGGTTTAGGGGGCAATCACTTTTTCACACAGGGCCATGATGGTTTGGATTTTTTTTCACCTTTAATAATAAACACCTTCATTTACAAATTGCATTTTGTGTTTACTTGTGTTGTCCTTGACTATTGTTTAAATTGGTTTGATGTTCCGAAACACTTAAGTGTGACAAACATGCAAAGGAACAGGAAATGAGGAAGGGGGCAAACACTTTTTCACACCACTGTATGTGCTTATTTGATTTAAGTTGATTGTGATCTCTACTTTATTAATTGTGGATACTATTTATATATCTATTTTCTTTTTCTCACACCACTTTTTCCAAATTTTTTCGAATTTCATTACGCATCCCTTCCTAATATATAAGGTTCTTTCTTTTAAGATAGTGAGATTCTCTGTTCCCATTCCCTACTGGATGGAGGGACGGAGGACTGCCATTTCTGGGCAATGAGTTTGCGGGCTTGAAATAGGCATCTCAATATTGCCAGATTAGTATCTTTGGGCTTCCCCTTACCACCTGTCCATCCCAATACACAAGTCATGGGTTCTATCTCTATGGGAACTTCAAAAACATGTACAATCTTTTCCACTACCTCCATCCAGTAACGGAATAACTTGGGGCATCTCCAAAACATGTGGATCATGTCTCCCTCTGTCCTTCCGCATCTGGGGCAGAGGGAGTCCGGTCTCCGTCCAAAAAGGAAAAGCTTTTTTGGGGTAAAATAGGCCCTATATAGGAGAAACAGATGTGAAATCTTTTGAGAAGGAGACAGAGATACCCATGGTGCTAATTCAAGGATCCTGTCCCATTGGATAGTCGTTATGTTTCCAATGTCTATTTCCCATTTATCCTTGACAGAGGAAAAACAGCGACTATCCTGTCTATGAGTCAATAAATTTGAATATATCCCAGAGGTTAACCCTTTTGTTGATTCTGTATGGATTGTTTTCAAAAGTATCGGTATATCACACCATTCTAATGGCGCATCTTCAAATTGGAGAAAGATTTCCTCGGCACTGAAAACTCTTCTCTAAGCTCCTGAAACGTTTTTAGATGCCCATTTGAATAAAGGTGGCAGAGAAGTTTTATATCAATTTTAAAATTGTATGTAGTTTGTTGCCACTGCGCGTTTGTGCGCAATTTTAAAGCATGTTGTGTTTGGTATCCATGTACTCGGCCTAAGACTTTTTTTTTAATTTAATCAAACATTTGGGCAATATAGTGTGTTTTAGTGCATTAAAATTTAAAAAAGTGTGTTTTTTCCAAAAAAAATGCATTTGAAAAATCGCTGCGCAAATACTGTGTGAAAAAAAAATTAAACACCCACCATTTTAATCTGTAGGGCCGTTGCTTTAAAAATATATATATAATGTTTGGGGGTTCAAAGTAATTTTCTTGCAAAAAAATGTTTTTTATTCATGTAAACAAAAAGTGTCAGAAATACATACATATTTTTTTATATATATATATATATATATATATATATATATATATATATATATATATATATATATATATATATGTTTCAAGAGTGGTAATATATTTTTTACAGAAGTTAGTGCAATCCATTTGTCAAACTACCTTTAACATACTATCCTTAGGTTGGCACGTATTTATGATTGCAGCAAACTAGGTTGGTGATTTCAAAATTTTAAATTTTTTTTTGCACTGGTAGCATAACCCTTTTAGACTGATGAACTCCAAGGACAGGACAGTACCAATACCTACCATATTTCCCCCTTTTGGAAAGTAGACTGTTAGGTCCTCTGTATCAGCCCCTCTTTCCCTCAGCTGGGCTTTGACGGTCAATGGAAAAAAAACTCTCTCCCTCTGTCCAGACAGGTAATCAGACACCATACACCGTGTGTGGTTGATCAAAGAATACATTAATTTCCGGCTCTACAGAGCATATACAATAATCAAAAAGTGGGTTGTATAGGGAGAACGCCCCATGAACAACCAATCACATTCAAGCATTTTGTTATACAATCAATATTGATCTGCAAGACATTCATAATATTTCTGCCATCAGACTCAACGTCACAATTTACTCTAAAAATGTCCCACGCAATATATGTCCTTGACAAGATTCTCAGCATTTTTTGGTAAACACGCCAGACCGTGAGAAGCACACTTTCTACAGAAAAGTAAACTTGTTATGAGAAAGTGTGAGTGTGAAATAAACAGAGTTAGAGTGAGTTTCTACAGAAAAACATTTTTGTACAATATTATTAAATCTTAAAGGGTAACTCTACACTTTCCACGTTTCCTTACAATCCCTCCTTTGATCATAGGAGACTTAAAAAAAAGTCTCTGCAGATCACTCACTGTACCACCTATGTCCTGAGTAGAACATGGTCATGGTTGTTTCAGACTTATCAACTGGGTTCTTTGATTTTGCTACTTTACTTATCAGGCAGAACACCAATTTGATTGTAACATAAATGGCCAGAGCTAAAATAAGTATCATGAGAAGTATCATACCCGCTTTCTTAAAGAAATTCATAATGTTTTCCCAAATAGAACCGAACCATCCTCCTATACCTGAAAAGGGATTCCATGAGTCCCCCATACGTCTCATTTGGTCCTGCAATTTTGCCCTTTCTTCATTGTGACCTCTAATAGTGTCATAATAGTCTGGGATTTCTAAATCTTCAGACGGCTTTGTAAGATTGTTCATGTATGTGCAGCATAGGGTTTTATCCCCGGTTAGGTCACACAGCCCTGTAAGAACCATCATCATTCTTTCTTGCCTTTGTTTAATTATCTCTTGTTCAAATAATACCTTCCTAAGTTCTTCATTGAGTAATCCTAGATTTATTGCTGTGGCATTCATCCATGAATCCATTAACATCCCAAATCCATCTACCTTTGTGAGGGCATTGTATACACCCACCCCACCGAAGGATGCAAAAACGTTGTCCCACCAAGTGTTTATTTCCCTCTTGTGTCTGCCAAATTCAAGGTGACCTTGGGCAGGTTTCATGGACACAAGTGTGTCTGACCCTGTGGTCCCCATTAGAGGGATCATTTCCACAAGAGTACACCAACCTGAAGTTTTTTTTTTTTTGATCCTGTCCTGTTAAACCGCTGTATGGTCTTTTTTTTTTTTCTTCCACTTCAGCGAACATTTAAGAGAGTATTATTCAACTTAATGTTCATTTTATATCTCTCATTACACTTCACATCATTGTGGAATTTCTCCTATGTCTTTTATGCTTATGATTCACCAATAGATCTCTTATCTTTTGTGTTTATTATTTATCAATACTTTATTGCACAAATCTTTTCTTATAGTATTATACCCTTATCTTCTCCCCTTATCTTCTCCCCTCCCCTATAGCCCCTCTTTTCCCAAAATATCCCCAAATTATCCCGAAATACCTCACGTCTTCTAACACAATAAAAATAGAGATAGAAAGAAAAGAGAGAGAGGAGCTTCAGCTCCAACTCTCTATTTAAGTAATAATTTCAGCGTATTTCCATGTCTGCTTGAATCTCTGCCAACATTCCCATCTGTTCCCCTCGCCTTCTTCTTCTCCCTCATCTCCCTCGAACCTCAGTTTTTCTAATTGGTAGATGTCATCTACTCTCATGACCCATTCCCCTATAGTTGGTGCTTCTTCTTGACCCCATTTCTTCGGGATAAGTCCCTTTTGCAGCGTTCAACATCTGTGGGATCAGCGTTTTGAGATATTGTTTTATTGAAGCTTCTGTTCCGTGGAATAGGCACACCCATGGATCTTCCTGGATACTGACCCCATTAATTTCTTTTATAATTTCCAAGATCTCTCTCCAGAATTTTTTTATTTTTGGACAATCCCACCAAAGGTGCGTCATTGTACCCTGTATGTTACATTCTCTCCAACAGTCCCGTGGGCTCTGAGGCTGGAATTTGTTAATTTTATAAGGTGTCATATACCATCTGGAGAGACATTTATAGTTCATCTCTGCGGTCGATGTGTCAATAGCAGAATTGTGAGTTAAATTCTAATTTTTTTTTTATCTTGTGCATATAATCGTGAGACCCTAAATCTTCCCCCCATTTTACAAAAAAAGGCGGTACCTCCAGCCGGTCCTCTGCAAGTAGCGCTTTGTATAGTCTAGACACTACTTTTTTTTTTGTTACTGTTTCCACGCATATTTTTTCTAATGTCGTGTAATTATCTTTTGTTCTAATTGGTTGAGGTAGTTTACCCACAAAATGTACCAGCTGTAGGTATTTATTTATCCACTCATTTATTTTTATTTGTGCCGTGCCTTGTTTTATTTCCAAAAGTGTTTTGATATTGCCTTTGTTCATAATATCCTTTAGTTGTGTATTTTCCCCTAACCACCAACCCCCTATGTGTCTCTTTCCTGGTGGAAAGTATTCACTGTCTCTTAACATCATTAAAGGTGAATTGTATTTCCAACAGTATCGTTTGTGCAGTATATCCCAAATTTTAAATACGTGTTTTGTTATTTT
The DNA here is from genome assembly GCA_028564925.1 of Lithobates sylvaticus. NCBI lineage: Eukaryota > Metazoa > Chordata > Amphibia > Anura > Ranidae > Lithobates > Lithobates sylvaticus. The sequence goes on from CM053033.1 coordinate 152,701,145, forward strand.
TTTGTGTATTTATACCTATACCCCTTAAGTGTGGAGGAGTCCAAATCGCCGTTCTTAAGTTTACACTGCTCGTGCTACTCTCTATATTTACCCATTGCTTATCGGATATTTCATGTGACCACTCAATAGCCCTTGACACAACCACCGCATGGTAGTATTTTTTGAGGTCCGGGACCCCTACGCCCCCTTGCTCCTTATTATATTTCAAGATATTACCTGAGATCCTGGGTTTTTTATTTTGCCATATGAATCTATTTATAATGGATTTTAAAGTCTGAAAGTAATAATCTGGGAGGGGAATTGGTAGCATTTGAAATTTATACATAATTTTGGGTAACATAACCATTTTTACCGTATTTATGCGTCCAAACCATGACAGAGGTCTTGATGATATCTTCTTAATCTCTTTTTTTATTTCATCCAATAGTGAAATATAATTCTCGGTGAACAATTTTTCGACCGAGTTAGCAAGTTTAATCCCCAAATATTTCAGCCCTTTTTTCCTCCAAGGAAATGGAAAATCCTTTTGTAGTTCATCGCCTTCCTTTTGTGGTACATTTATGTTTAATATTTCTGTTTTGTTCATATTAATTTTTAAATTTGATATTTTACCATATTGTTTGAGTACATTTAAAAATTCTAGGTAATGTTGACTTAGGTTCAGTAACGTAAAATAACAAGTCGTCGGCAAATGCTGCAGCCTTATGAACAACATCGCCGATCTTTACTCCCTTGATGTCTCTATCTGATCTAATTGTTGCCAACAAAGGTTCCAGTGATAACACAAAAAAGTAAAGGGGATAAGGGGCAACCCTGCCTTGTGCCGTTCTTCATCATAAAAGGGGATGAAAATTCGCCATTCATTTTTATTACTGCTGTCGGTTCTTTATATAGTACCCTTATTCTCTGTATCATTTTGGAGCCCAGGCCCATGTAGCTCAATGTCTCCATCATCAGCCCCCAGTCTACTCTGTCAAATGCTTTTTCAGCATCTATAGACAAGAGCAGACCTGGGGGCCCCCGATATTTTCATTTTCTGTAATAGGAGAAGTGTTCTAATTCCGTTATCCCGTCCCTCCCGACCTGAGACAAAGCCTACCTGATCTTGATGGACTAGACCTTTCATTTTTTCTTTTAATCTATTTGCGAGGACTTTTGCATAGAGCTTTGTGTCAAAGTTTAATAAAGAAATCGGTCTATAACTTGAACATGTCATTTCGTCTTTTCCTTCTTTTAAGATGATAGTTACTTGAGCTCTCTGTGCCTCGGCACATATTCAAATCCGAGTCCATTCATATATCTACAGAGCCTGGGGACCAAAATCTTTCCAAATTTTTTTAAGTATTTAATCGAAAAACCGTCTGGTCCTGGGCTCTTACCCAGTGGGGATTCTGATATGGCTTTGACTATTTCACTTTCTGTAATAGGGCCCTCCAAATCTTCTCTTTCATCTGATGTAATTCGAGGAATTCCAGAGTTATTTAAGAACTGTCTTATTTTGTTTACTTTTCCTTTTATCTATATTCCCTTTCTCAACATTGTATAGTAATTCGTAATATTTTCGGAAAACTTCTGCTATTTCTTTTATTTTGTAGTCAATATCTCCCTGTTTATTTCAAATTTTTTCTATATAATTTTTCGATTTTTCTTTCTTTAAGGTCCTTGCCAGGTGTTTCCTAATTTTATTCCCCCAAGAATATTTTCCTTTAATATTCTGTTAAAGACCCTTTTTGTATCCTGCATTAATAAGTCCTTTAAATATTCCCTTTTGATTATCAGTTGATGATATATTTCTTGATGTAGCCCTCCGGCTTTCTTATGTTGTTGCTCTAGGCTCTGTATTTCCTCTACTAAGCTCTCAATTTTCCACTCTCTTGCCTTTTTCTTCCCTGCACCCATAGAAATGAAAATGCCCCTGATGTAAGCCTTGTGTGTTTCCCACAGTACCGAATGTGATATATCCTCTGTTTCGTTAGTTTCAAAGAAATTAATTAACTCTTCGTGTATTTTTTCTATATCTTGGCTTTCCGTAAGAAGAGCTTCATTTAACTGCCAGTTGAAAACTGGTTTCTGTATTTGCATCTCTTCTATGGTCATCATGACAGGAGCATGATTCGAAAGGGAGATGATCCCTATCTCTGCCTCTGTTACCTTTGTTAATGTATTGTGGTCTACACACAGGTAGTCTATACGCGAGTACGTCCCGTGCACTGGAGAGAAGAACGTATAGTCCCTTACTTTTGGATGGAGAGCTCTCCATACATCAACTAGTTGGTTTTGATTTATTTTTTGTTTTAATGTTTTAAGAGCCTGCCCATCACCATCTGTGCACTGGACGTACTGTCTTCTTGGGGGTTCAAGCACAAATTAAAGTCACCTGCCACTATTAACATTCCCCTCTCAAATTGAGAGAGTTTCCCCATCATTTTTTTTAAATATTCTATAGGTTTTTTATTTGGGGCATAAATATTTACCAGGGTGCATACTGTCTCACCAACGTGTCCTCTTACAAACAGGTACCTCCCGTCCGGGTCTACTATCCTATCATCAACTTTAAATCGTATTTCCTTTGCGAACCCTATTGCAACGCCTTTTGCTTTCTTAGTATTCGAGTCGGCATAAAACCATAGAGGATATTCCTTAGAATATAATCTAGTATTTGTACAATGGAAAAGATGTGTCTCCTGGAGGAATATAATATCCGCTAAATATTGTTTAAGTTCTTTTAAGATCTTGTGTCTCTTGGCAGGTATATTCAAGCCTCGCACATTATATGTTAAAACTCTAATTTGCTCCTATCTGTGTCACTTTTGTAGTAAGACGAGAGGTATTTCATTTTTTTCCCTTGAACCCTTCCTCCCCTTCCCATCTTGCCCACCCTCCCTCCCCCCTTTCCTTCCTCCCCCCTTTCCTTCCTCCCGGTCAAATCTGACCCCTAAACCCTTAACTGAAGTGAATCTTATCCCAGTCCTGGGTCTTCCTACCTCGAGGTGTGGCTCTGAACCCGGTCAACGCTCCGCGCCCCTCCCACGGGATAATCCCAGGAGGCGAGTGGAGTGTATTAGACGGATAGAGCTCTCCTCCTGCCCTAGTCTCCGCGTCCTCTCTCTCCCACTTCCCCCCCGACCTACAAAAAACACTGTGTGGGATGCTGAAAAGGGAAGATAGAGAAAAAGAGAGAGAGAAAAACCACAAAAAAGAAAAAAAAAAGATATTATTTTCTCTCTCCCTCTCCCGCCCATGATTCCCCCCCCCCCCCCCCCCCCCCCCCCCCCCCCCCCGGTCTCTATCCCAGACCTTCTTTCTCTGACCATTCTGGAATTTCTCAATTCGGGTAGCTCTTCCGGGAATCTGAGTTTTGCCGATATACCCTCCTTGTAGCCAATTAAACACGCCGGGAAGCCCCAGTTATACTTCAGATTTTCCGCCCTCATTTGATTTAACAATGGTCTAAGCATACGTCTCCTGGCCAGCATCTCTGGGGCCAGGTCTAAGAAAATTTGCAGTTCGGACCAGTTCGGTCCCCTTAACTTTCGTATCCTTAGGTTCTGTCGTCTGCTTTGATTTTCCTGTTCCTCTATTCTATAGTTAGTTCTTCTCTGGTTCAGCTTTGTCATTCTAAGCTGTTCTTGCATCTTTGACAGCTCCTGCGCATGGTTATGCGTTTTATTCTCGACTTCCTCTATGCGATTGAGCAAGTGGCTTAAGTCTGATCGGAGTGCTGATATTTCTTTTTTAATTTAATTATCCAATTTATTTAACATCTCTGATATTTCTAATTTAGTTGGCATCTGGGGGTTCATGTTTTGGTCTTCAGTAGTACTTCCATCTGGCTCACTTTCCAAGGTAATTTCTCCTCCCGAAGCTACAATCACTTCTTTTTTTTTTACTTGTATCTTTCTTTTTCCCTTGTTTAATCATCTGTTGTTTTTCAGTGCCTGGGCTTATAGGGCTCAGACCTTTTACCATGTATTGTTTGATTGTACTTGTATTTAGTTTGTCTTTCGGTGTTTTAGGTTGTCCACCTTTAATGGTCTTTCCTTTCATACTAATATTCCTTTTTATACCTTTACATTTCCCCAGAATGGCCTCTTACTACTCCTGAGAATAAAACAAGAAAAAAGGGGGAGGGACAAAAAAAAAAAGGGGGAATGGGGGTCTTTCTTTCCATTCCTTTTTTATATGTTGAACAAGACTGAATCAATTATTTCCAACCAAGGGATGGAGTCCTTGATTCAAGTCTCAAAAATAATTTACTGGGATAAGACTATATCTCTACATGTACATTATTCTATATATGGTATATCCAATATTTTTACTCTTTAAGAAAGAAACTCGGGGAATCAGGGCTATATAGTTGTATATTAAGGGATCTGTTTTACCAATTTACACCATCAGTTTGGAGTTTTGGAGCCTCTGTTTTTTTAACGTATCTCCAGCTTTCTGTTTTGTTTGTAGCTTTCTTTCTCCCTGGATCCCACCTGTGTTCGTTATGTATGGCGCTTTTACATAGTGCCTTTGCAACAAGCCAATGATCTAGCGCTCCAATCTATATGCAAACAATGGATATTTCATCCGGAGAAATCCCCTATTTTGGAGCCAGGCATTGGCCACATACTTCCCCCTTTGGGGGGTCTTACCCTTAGTGTAATTGCTCCAGAAGGATAAAATATACAGTCCTGTAAAATCAAGCTTCATTAAGTTTTTGTGACACTATGGTTTTTTGACACTTAATGGCAAGTCTTTTACACCTTGTTCTAGACCAATGATCCAAAACTCTAGTCTATTATACAGGCTTTGTTTATGAAGAAGACTATGAAAGCTCTCTGTTTCCTCTTTGGAGTGTTAAGTGTACAATCCTATAGTGCAGTTCCCTGTTTTAAAGTCAAGCAATAAGCACTCACTTCCCCCTTTGAGGGGTCTTTACACTTAATATAGTAACTCCAAGAGTGTAAGGTAAGCCGTCCTATAAAGTCAAATGTTCATTGGATATATTTTCCTTTTCTTTTTTTTTTTTCCCAACAGCAAATCCTTAACCTCAAACCTTACACAGTGTATTAAAACCGGAGTTCGGCATCACTCACCCCGTCTGTAGAAATCTTCTTTTTTGGAGTCAGACACATTGGCCACATACTTCCCCCTTTGGGGGGTCTTACCCTTAATGTAGTTCCTCCAAGGCACAGTTCTGTAGGTGGTCTTTTTTGTCTCTCACCTCCGCTGTGGATTTCTAATGGATTTCTAACGACGTGTGTTCACTAGGAACGTGGGGGGGGAGCCCAGGAGAGGGGAGAGCGAGCGAGGGAACGCGAGTGAGCCAGCCGCTTACTGCCAAACGGCTTTGTTTGCCGCTCTGAAGCCTTCATCCGCTCGCTTCCTCCAAAGCCACCGGCTGGGCGGTACATCGCGTGTCCCGTGTAGCAGGGTTCATCCGCATGAGTCACGCCGCCTCTCCCTTAGCGCGCCCATGCAACGCTCCGTCTGTCAGCTGTTCCTCTCTCTCTGGTCAGGCCACTCCCTCCATGAGGCTCAGCACGTCTTCACGTCCTGTCCATCCCCCTCTGCGCGCTGTATGGTCTTGACCACCGGGCTGCAGCGACCTGAAGTTTTTCTGTCCATAGGGTAAGGGACGGTGGTATGGCACCATAGTCCACAACAGACCATCCATCCATGGGGAACATGAGGGGCTTGAACCACTTTGGGGGGGGGCTAAGTCTTGACCTTAATCCCACTAAACACATCCAATCCCCCAAAGAGGGAATGCTATCTCCACCTTGCCTTATCCAGGGGCTGTCCATGTGTGTGCTGTTTATCCATTCAGTAACCTGTGGATTGTTGGACCCCCTTACACATTTACATATGTCATATAGGGACATGTTACCTATCCTTTCATCAGGGTCCATATTAAAAGTAGCTAAACCCTCTATGTCTATTGTTCCATCAAGTGCCAGAGGTAAGTTTAACATGGTAAAATTAACTTGGGTATCTCTGCAGAACTTACCATTGTACAACCATTTTCCTGCCCCGTTTAGGAAACAGAACTGGGGTTTTCTTGTGTATCCAGTAAACAAAAGGGGGGTTTATTCATGGGAGTGGTATTTATAATAGGGACTTCCTGGGTGGTATTTAGCAACTGCTCTAGGGTGATAGGCCTTCCAACCATAGGGACTAAATGTCGGCCTGTGCCCATATGGGAGCACACCCAGCATTTGGAATGGTTCTGTTTTCTTCCCAAAAGCATGCATCATAATAAAATGATGGGGAATAGTGTCAGGGACTGAATAGGTCTCTGGGGCTAGTTCAGCTCCATTATTTTTACTATCAAGGTTAGATTTGGGTATTTTCCTTTTTGTGGTTGCTCAGGGGAGGGGGAAGCGCGGGGGTTGCTTTACTGGGTTAATACCCTTCTCTAACAACTTTGCTTCTGTAAGCCTCTTAACTATTGTTTGGCCCTGAATTGTGGATTCATACACCATGTTTTGTTCTTCCCTTCATGAGTGGCCAAAAATATTATAGCTGTCATGTCACATGAGCCACCTCCCCTCTGATAATGATAATCAGTGATTGATGCAGCCTGAGCTGCAGACATTTGAGTTGTTACCTTGGTACAGCATGGATAAGTGTGACTTTTTTCCATGTATGCTGCTCTGGCATTCACTACAACAGTACCCTCCCCCATCCCGCACGAGGAGTTTAGCCAACACCCAAAAAAATAAGAGCAAGAATACAGTGATGGTCATTACAATTGAAAAAAAGAAAGACTGTCCAGGTGGTGCATTTTCTTTGCTCACGGGGAGAGTCTATGGTAAGAATGGTTTGGGGGGTCCTCCATTTCCTTTCCTGTCTCTTTTATCTGTGGGCTCTTCTTCAACCTTGTTGCATGGATCCATTGCGGGCTTTGATCCATCAGTATTGCTGTCCTGGAGACCTTGAGGACTTCAAATGGACCTTGGAAGATGGGGCCTGGTTGTCTGTGGACTGCAAGTTGTTTGATCAGTACCTTATCCCCCGGGACGAAAGGATGTGTTGGTTCTGTGGAAAGAGGAAGAAAGGTGACAGCAACCTTGTCATAAGTTTCAGCAAGGCTACTTACCAGATATTTCACGTGCTCTTCCTGTAAGGAATATAAGTTGGATTCCTCGCCTATCTTAGGGGCTCTTTGAGCGGGTCTTCCCATGAGGATCTCAAAGGGGGACAGTCCTGTCCTAGCATCGGGGGTGGTCCTTATCTGGAAGAGCACCCCGGGAAGAAAATGAAGCCAGTTCTTCATGGTACCTTGTGTGGCCTTTTTCAATTTGTCTTTAATGTTTCTATTCATTCTCTTCACTACTCCTGCACTGTGGGGGTGATAGGGGATGTGGAGCTTCCATTGTATCCCCAGAACTCTCACTAACTCTTTGGTAAGTTTTGCTGTAAAAGCGGGCCCTTGGTCAGAGTATATGGTAGCTAGCAGACTAAACCTGCTAATCCAATGATTGACCAAACACCTGGTGGCTATCCCTGCGGGCTCTCCTGTTACGGGAATAACTTCCGGCCATGAGAGAAAAAGGCAAAATGGCGTATTATTACGCAAAGATATTTGATATTACCTTTCTGTTTGGGCATGTGTGTAAAATAAATCTGTAAGTCTTGTAATGGGCCTAAGGGCGCTGGCAAGTGTCCCTGAACATTATTCTGGACACAAGTTAAGCAGGAATCAATTAGTTGTTCAATCAATAGGTGAGTGGAATTGGTGCAAAAATTCTGGTTATACATTTGCTGTAGGGGTTTCTTACCTATGTGTTCGGGGCCATGGAGATAATCAAAGGGGCTACTGTTTCTGGAATACCCATAATCACCTCCTTGTTTGACCACAAGCCGTCTACGAAAAATCTGTAGAAAACAATTGGATGGTTGATTGCCTCCTCAGCAGCAATTTTGGCTGCTCTGTCTGTTAAGTTGTTTCCCTTAGTAGCATCAGATTTGTCATAGGAATGACCTTTTACTTTTATGACATACATTTTTGAGGGTAAATGAAGTGCACTTAATAAATCCTCTACCCAGACTTGATTTGAGATTTGCTTATTATCCGCTGTCTTGTATCCGCGGGCCTTCCAGATAACACCATAGTCGTGAACGACCCCAAAAGCGTATCTACTGTCAGTGTAAATGTTTACTTTTTGTCCTTTGAATAACTGACAGGCACGAGTCATAGCATAGAGCTCTGCCTGCTGAGCTGAAGTTGCTGCTAGTGGTTTTGCTTCTAATATCATGTTTGGTAAAGTCACTACAGCATAGCCAGTCTTGTAGGTGTTATCATTTGGTCTAGAACAGCTGCCGTCAACAAAAACATTTATGGAGTCAGTAGATGTAGAAATGTTTTGTGAAAGGTGCACTACAGTATGTGTTGTGTACAATGTAGTATCAGTTCCTAAAGTGATTTTGAATGTTTCTTTTACTGCCATAGCACAGGCAGCAACAGCTTGTAGGCAAGCTGGTATTCCTTGTACCTGAACGGGGAGTTTTTTTGAGTTTTTTTGGATAGATAAGCCACGGGTCGGTAGTGGGTACCATGCGCTTGGGCCAGCATGGCAGCCAGCGCAGGGCCCCTGACTATACAGTAAAGCACAAAGGATTTCTTATGATCTGGTAAACCTAGTGCTGGAGCACTGGCCAAAGACTGTAATAAGGCCAGTGTCATTTCCTCAGTGTACACCTGCTTGGGGGCAGTGGCTGCAGTAGAGGGGCGCAAGGATTGAATCATAAAAAGAACAATCTGGGATCCACTGCCTGCAGTAGACAATAGAGCCAAGAAAAGAAAGGAGCGCTGCCTTATCTTTGGGTGGGCCGAGACAGGTCAGAGTATTGACTCTTTCCGGGGACACTTGCCTGGTCCCGCCTGAGATAATACATCCTAGGTATTCCACCCTCTCCCTGCACCACTGGATCTCTTTGCAAGACACCAAGTGACCCTTAAGAGATAAGTGAGTCATCAGGCTTTCAGAGTCTTCTTCACACTGTGCCCCGCTCTCACTACATAACAGTAGGTCATTTACTTATTGCAGGAGTACTGATCCCTGTGGGGGCACCCAGTCATCCAGGGTTAGTTTTAACACCATGGAAAATGCTGCAGGACTGTCCACAATGCCTTGAGGAAGACGGGCCCAAGTCAGTCGGCCCGAGCCCCAGGCAAAGGCAAAGATCCTTTGGAAATCCTTGTGAACATCAATGCTAAAGAAAGCATTGGACAAGTCTAGTACCGTATATACAGTGGAGGAAGCAGGGATGTTTATAAAAATTCCTGTGATGTCTGAGACTAGTGGTGGAAGTGGTTAAATACATTTGTTCACCCCCCCTCAAATCCTGTACTAGCCTCCACTCGCCGCTGGCTTTCTTTTACTGAATGGGTGTATTCCAGGGACTGATAATGGGTTTTAAATGCCTTTCTGCATGTATGTGGTGATCTGTGGTGCTATACCCTGTACTTCGTCAGCATGACGGTGGTATTGTTTCTGAAAGAATGGTATGATGTTTGGTTTGAAAGTAGGGACATAAGGAGTGCATTTGACATGTCCTACGTCTGTCTTTGACTTTTCCCATATCGGGTGAGTCTCTAATGCTGCAGGTATGATCATAAAGTAAAATGTCAAATCTTTTCTTTTTGGCATAGCCAAGTCACATGTTGCTGATTTGGCTGTCATTCCCCCTTGTAGGTCAAATTTAATGTTACCCCTAATGAAGACATGAGGTCTCTTTAGACATAAGGGGCAGTCAGTGAGGTAGGATGGCAAAGGTTTGTCTGGTCAAACTTTAAGGACTACCTGTGGAAGTGTTTTCCAGTGGGAAGAGAAGAAATGCATTATCAAGGAGGGAATCTGCTCCGGGCACTCCTATGGATGTTGATGAAGGGGGTTATTGCGAGGGTTGTTATCATTGTACCCTGGCCAATCCATTTGAATTAATTCTACAGTGTTTCTGGGTTCTGGCCGTTCTCTGGGGGGGGGGGGGGGGGGGGAGGCCATCTTGACTACAGGATGGCTATATTCTTGTTGCATTCGGCGGCCAGGCGGGGGTTGGTTTTGCCTGTATTGTTGGGGTTGCAGGGGGAGGCTTTGTTGTGTTGGGGAAGGATATTGCTGTGTTTGATAATTGGGAAAATTACACTGATATCTGCCTCTGGAAACACCCCAGCCCCTCCTTTGATACCTATCCTGTCCATTTCCCTGGGTATTTCTCCTGTGTGGACATTCTGATTTCCACTGGGGTCTCCACAATGAAAACAGCCTTCTTATACTCTTTCAATGCTTTACACCACATTTTATAACATTTAGTCATATATTCTTTATCATAAGGAAACGGTGGATAATTATACTGCTTATGTTGGCCACAAATTTTAGTGACTTCTTCCCATTCCTCTGCAGGACATGGTCCGCACTCACTTAGCCCTGTAATTTGTAGAGCATGTGCTCTGGTCAATATGTTTTTCCAGAAGGGTTCAGTATAATATGTTCCATAGTTTCCAGACACGAAATCTAAAGGAGTGGGCTGATTCGGCTTACCTTCTGAACCTCCCTTTCCCGGCAGATTTCCCATGTTTACAATTCTTATACTTTACTTTATATTATAACTCTATTTTTACACATCAGGTGCAGAACATACAGTCAATGACTTAGTACAAGCCACAAAAATTTCACCCGTTCCACATTCAATAGTACCTATGACACCTTTAACAGTTAAAGCTTCTTGAAATTTAAAAGTTTTATTTCTTGGCAAAATGCCAAAATAACACTCCCTTTTGCGTGAGGTTCCCCTGATTATAAGAAAGCTTTGTACGTTATTACTTTCCTTATTCTTATAACCAAACTATTTTTATTTATATTTCAAATTTCTTGGCAAAGTGCCAACAGGTTTAAACAGTACTTTCAATTGCTGTAATACTAATGCCGCAAACAATTTCCCACTATCCATTACGGTTGGTGAGATATTAGCATTTGAACCCTTGTTGGCAAAACGCCAAAATATCCAGAATTTGCACCTGACTTCCCCTGCGCAAAAGATGTCAGTGGCAAAAGGAATTATTCACAAGTTAGCCTCACCAATTTATGTATTACCCCAGAAAAATTTTACAACGTTCCTGTTGTCACAATGTATCAAAGACCCTCCTGGAACACAAAACTATGTATATTAACCACTTTCAGACCGGACCAATTAGCAGCCAAAGGACCAGGCCCCTTTTTGCGATTCGGCACTGCGTCGCTTTAACTGACAATTGCGCGGTCTGTTGACGTGGCTCCCAAACAAAATTTACGTCCTTTTTTTCCCACAAATAGAGCTTTCTTTTGGTGGTATTTGATCGCCCCTGCGGTTTTTATTTTTTGCGCTATAAACAAAAATAGAGCGACAATTTTGAAAAAAATGCATTATTTTTTGCTATAATAAATATCCCTAAAAAATATATTAAAAAACATTTTTTTTCCTCAGTTTAGGCCGATACGTATTCTTCTACATATTTTTGGTAAAAAAAATCGCAATAAGCGATTATTGATCGGTTTGCGCAGAAGTTATAGCATTTACAAGATAGGGGATAGTTTTATAGCATTTTTATTAATAATTTTTTTTTATTAGTAATGGCGGAGATCTGCGATTTTTTTTTGTGACTGCGACATTATGGCGGACACATCGGACATTTTTGACACATTTTTGGGACCATTGTCATTTTTACAGCAATTAATGCTATTTAAATGCATTGATTCCTGTAAAAATGACACTGACAGTGAAGGGGTTAACCACAAGGGGGCAGTGTAGGGGTTAAGTAGGCCTAGGGGTGTGTTTCTTACTGTGGGGGGGCGTGGCTGTCAGCTAGTGAATGCTGATCTCTGCTCCAATCACAGGAAGCAGAGATCGGCGTCACTAGTTGCTAGGCAGAACGGGGAGATGCTGTTTATCTCAGCATCTCCCCGTTCAGCCGTCCCGTGAGATGATCGCGGATGTCCCCGCGGCGATCGAGTCCGCGGGGACCGCGATCGGACTCACGGGGGTCCCGACCGGCGCGGGAGCGTGCCGCTCCCGGCGCGCTCCCGATGGCACGCACAGGCGGAAAGGAGGGACTTATATATACGCCCTCCTGCCTGTACGTGCCATTCTGTCGACGTACATCTGTGTGCGCCGGTCGGCAAGTGGTTAAACCTGGTAATAACCTCCGGGAATACTAGCAACCAAATAAGTATTTGATCCCTCAAACACAAATAGGCTTGTTAAACACTCTGGGCAGTGTCCTGCCAAAAACACCTACACATTATTTCAAATATGACATTAAAATGATTTAGAGGTTTCCAATGACCAGTCCTTCTGGTTAAAAACAAGGTTTTCAACCTCCTATGGTATTAATACAATATATGAGAGGGATCCTGGCCAATTTAGCGATGTATCCTTGTCCCCTATGTTTTGATACCTGGGATCCCGGAATCCTCGACAGGTATATCCCGTTCTTTTATATTAATACCCGGGACCCTGGCCCCACCTAGGCAACAGGCATCCCTATTTATGAGCAAGCTGTGTTACAATTCTCCTGGGATCCTGGTAAACCTCGACAGGTATCCCTATTTATGTCTCCTGGGATCCTAGACTGGCATCCCTGCTTAATGTCCCTATCTCTCAGGCAAGCGAATTAAATTAATCAATTATGCCTTGAGTTCTATAATGCGACGGGTTATAACATTGACAGAGTAAGCTGTTCAAAAATACTTTGAAAAAGTAATTTAAAAGAAAGCTTATCTGTTCAAATGTACCCCACTTCTGGTGCCATCTGTTAGGTCCTCTGTATCAGCCCCTCTTTCCCTCAGCTGGACTTTGACGGTCAATGGAAAAAAACTCTCTCCCTCTGTCCGGACAGGTAATCAGACACCATACACCGTGTGTGGTTGATCAAAGAATACATTTATTTCCGGCTCTACAGAGCATATACAATAATCAAAAAGGGGGTTGCATAGGGAGAACGCCCCATGAACAACCAATCGCATTTAAGCATTTTGTTATACAATCAATATTGATCTGCAAGACATTCATAATATTTCTGCCTTCAGACTCAACATCACAATTTACTCTAAAAATGTCCCACGCAATATATGTCCTTGACAAGGTTCTCAGCATTTTTTGGTAAACAAGCCAGACCGTGAGAAGCACACTTTCTACAGAAAAGTAAACTTGTTATGAGAAAGTGTGAGATAAACAGAGTTAGAGTGAGTTTCTACAGAAAAACATCTTTGTACACTATTATTAAATCTTAAAGGGTAACTCTACACTTCCCACGTTTCCTTACATAGACAATCCAAGATATTTAGTAAGAGGCATGGCAAGTTTTTTCTGAAGTTGTAATTTTTGTCACAATTTTTTATTTTTACATATGGTCACCAGTGGAGTACAGTGTTTTCATATAATGGGTGTGGCAGGTACACTGACTGGTGACAGAATGTAAAAAATAAAATAAAAATAGAATTTTCTTTTTTTTTTCTTTTTTTTTTTTTTTTTTTTCTTTTTTTTTACACACTGTGACCAGAGCAATACAGTGTTACCATAGTAACACCACTACTTTGGGGAAGTGATCAGGATTTTTTTACACTTTGATTGTTTATACCAGTGAACTTCACTTGTATAAGCATCCATTTTTTACTGATTGAAACTGATTAATTCAGTCGGTTTTGTTGTGATTAGCTGTGATTGGTCACATGTAATCATATGGCACAGATGGGCTGTGATTGGCCCTGTCTGTACCATGTGATCAATGTGACCAATCACAGCTAGCAACACAATTGTACACAATGGCTTGCATGAAAGGAAGCCAACCACATGGTACCGGTAACTGATCAGTATCATCGGCTGTGTCCAATGGACACAGCTGGTGACAGATTGCGCTGCAGCCACATGCAGGGCTCGATCCGGGAGGACGTCATATGACATCCACCTAGATCAAAGAATGTCCCGCCCAGCTGTCACTAGACTATTGGCTGGGCGGCAAGTGTTTAAGAAACAGTCAGCAGGAATTCATGAAAAACCCCAGTTGCCAAACAAATCTTATTTCTTTATGCAAGGAGGTAAGCAAAAACTTCGACAAAATAGTGGCTGTGGATATAGTATACTTGGATTTTGCAAAAGAGTTTGACAGTTCTCCACATCTGGCTAATATGCAAGTCTACAGGCTTAGAAAATACAGTTTGTAAATAGAAAATAGAAAACTGGCTAAAAGACTGTATTCAGAGAGTAGTAATTCATTATTTTCTGAATGTTCTAAGGTTTTTAATGGTGTATCCCAAGATTCAATGTTGGGACCTTTAGTTTTTAACATATTTCTATTGAGATGGAGTCTGGGATTTAAAATACCATTTCAGTGTTTACAGATGACACCAAGCTATGTAGCGGGATAACGTTCTTACAAGGTGGTCTCCAACTTACAAAGTGGAACTCATTGCACTTGGGGGGGGGGGGGGGGGGGGGGGGATATCACTGCGCTATACCTAAAACAAAGTGATAAGAAAATTGCTTTTCTAAAGCTGCTTACACTCATACAAAGTTATACAGACATGGGAATAATATGTGTAGCGCTAAAATACTAAAATTATGCAAAAATGCGAAGAAAATCTATATGTTTAAAATATATATGAAAAAAGGACCACAAAGTGTGCAAAAATGCTAAAGTATAATAAATAATAGTAAAACTAGTGGTAAAAACTAGTGGTAAAAGTCTCTCTGTTCAAAATAAATGATGAAGCAAATGAGTGGAGATTTTTCTATCTGAACGCGGACGTGGGTACAATCTGATATTGTAGTGGTACTGTGCATACAGAAATGTGTGAATGTGATCCCAGGAAACTATAGACACTTGATAAGGTACTTCTTAGCAGAAGAGGTGGACACACATACCATACGGCAGTGGGTCAAATGCGCTTATCTTTTTCTCCTGTTGGATGATGGAGGGCGATTCCGGATCCTAAGGGCACACCTTGTAGATGTAGGCACGCAGCCTTGGGGTATCACCAGACCGTCCAGGAGTAGACACAGGGTGGATCATCCGGTAGACACACGATAGATCATCCAGGTTGGCACACAGTATGAGATGTATCTCCAGCACGTTCAGGGTCACAAATGGTGGGATATGGTGTAAAAAACAGGAAAAACGTGCTCCAAATAGTGCAGATTAACCAATAACGTTTTATTGGAATAAAAATCTCTCAATGAAGGAGCAAAAGACAACAGTCCAATATAAGATATAAAAGCATAAAAACAGTAAAGGGCAATGTAAAAGTCTCAAATAAGTAGGCCCTACGCTTTTCGACGCTAGTGGTCATCAACAGGGGCATCAGGATGCTATGGGTGATACCCCAAGGCTGCGTGTCTACATCTGCAAGGTGTGCCCTTAGGATCCGGAATCGCCCTCCATCATCCAACAGGAGAAAAACATAAGCGCATTTGACCCACTGCCGTATGGTATGTGTGTCCACCTCTTCTGCTAAGAAGTACCTTATCAAGTGTCTATAGTTTCCCGGGATCACATTCACACATTTCTGTGTGCACAGTACCACTACAATATCAGATTGTACCCACGTCCGCGTTCGGATAGAGAAGTCTCCACTCATTTACTTCATCGTTTATTTTGAACAGAGACTTTTACCACTAGTTTTACTATTATTTATTATACTTTAGCATTTTTGCACACTTTGTGGCACTTTTTTCATATATATTTTAAACATATATATTTTCTTCGCATTTTTGCATAATTTTAGTATTTTAGCGCTACACATATTATTCCCAGAACTCATTGTACTATTTCATTGGCAAATATGTGGAAAATTTGATTTAATGTTGATAAATTTAAAGTGATGCACTTGGGGGGCTACAAACATGCATCATACATTCTAGGAGTAGAATAGCTGGGGGAATCAATCTGGGTGTTCTGGTACATCATAAGCTTAATAGCATACAATGCCAAGCTATGTTTTCTAAAGCAAGCAAAATACTTGTATTAAGAGGTATAGCCTGCAGATCCATAATTTTGCCCCTGCCCAAATCATTAGCAAGGCCTCCTCTGGAATACAAGGTTCAGTTTTGGGCACCTGTTAACAAAAAGGATATTGGAGAACTGGAGAAAGTGCAGAGAATTGCCACCGGCATGGAGGAGCTCAGCTATGAGGAAAGATTAGCTAAACTGAATTTATTCTATTGAGAAGAGGAAATTTAGGGGGTTATTATTAGCATATATAAATACATATATTGACCTTCATGTTGAGTTATTCACTTTTGGGTCATTACAAAGTACTGTTAATTTTGACATCAAATTTCGATTTGGTTTTAGTCTTTGGACTAAAGTGCCATTTTCGTTTTAGTCATCTGAATTGTTTTAGTCATATTTTAGTCCACTAAAATCTCCAGTACATTTTAGTCAACTAAAATCTCCTGTACCCAGCTGAACTGCTTTCCTCTGATTTCCGCCTGTCTGTTAAAGCCCCAGCCACCTGACAATATTGGCAAGCTGTATTGGCTGAGAGATGCAGGCTCCCTCTGTTTGCCTGCTGCCTGTGAGTTCTGGGACAATGCCCTGCAAACACAGAAGAGGAACTCCTCTGTCAGATTTGTGTCTGTCTAGATGTGTCATAAAATACTAGAGTGA
Source organism: Lithobates sylvaticus (assembly GCA_028564925.1). NCBI lineage: Eukaryota > Metazoa > Chordata > Amphibia > Anura > Ranidae > Lithobates > Lithobates sylvaticus. The sequence goes on from CM053033.1 coordinate 152,717,781, forward strand.
TTTTGCGCTCATATACACCAAAAAATATTTAAAAAAACACACTCCAGATAAGTATAAATAAATATAAATACCTATAGTGCACCAAGTGCTACAAATATATAAAAGTGTGTAAATGTGTTGAATAAAATATATAATAAGTGAGTTTATAATGATAATACAGTATAATGGTAATAAAGTGCTTAGTGTGCTAATATCCACAAATAATGTGCCACAGCCCTAATAGGCCTCAAGTGGGGTGGGTGTTAGATGATAGATGAATAGTCTATCAATGATGGACTGAAGTATTAAAGTCCAAATGGTAAATGGTGATAACCATTAGCCCAAAAACGTCTCTCAAACTCTGGGGGGACGTTAAACCAAGACGGAACAATTATGGTGTTGATATTCGGACTCCAAAGTGGGGTGCGGTGGATATATGGGAGTGTGATCCTTAAGCGTGCTCTCTAGCCTTTCACCTGAAAGTGCGCATTCATAGGCATCCAATAGATATAGGAGGTGTGTTCTGTCTTCACTGTACTCCTCAGATCAATCCGTCTCCGACTTCCACCATATGGGGTTATTTAACCTTCACTATGCTCCTTTGTTGACTCTACTCACTGGGTACTTCAGATGGGGGCACTCTTACCAAGAATCCTACATCAAAATGGCGACCGCCTTCCAGCCGGAAAATCTCGCCAAACAGTGGGGATGAGAATAGAATGGAGGAGACCCAATAGTGAAGTATGTCTTCAACAGGCAATTTAATAGAGTAGATTAAAAATTCTTACATAAAAACGATGTATTACAGCAAAAATCTGCAAATTGATGCTAGTCTCGCAGTACTTCCGGTATCTCGTCTGGCCACTCCCTACGCGTTACGTCACATGCTCGTGACTTCATCAGGGGAACCTGATTGGCTGGAATGGACTTCTATTTATTTGGTGAAACCGGAAGTAGATTGGTGGCCATTTTGCCGTGGTTCGCGTGTTGTACACAAACCGCGGCCATTTTCCAGTGGTCTTGTGGCTAATTGTGTTGTTGGATGAATCTGGCATCTTATTGAAGACCAATAAACACAGATGGGCAATCATACATGTGACTAAAACTTAAAGATGATCTCTATTTATTCCAATATGCGTCAACACAAATTATATGTGATGAAGTCTGAGATAGTAGTATCTGACAAAAAGGAAGGAAAAGAATACCAGTGACCTTGCAGCCATTTTTTGGTGGCCCGTTGGCCATGGCTATTCGCCGCCATTTTTGTATGGATGCTGATGCCGTTCAGACATACTCTGCTGACAGTTAGCTGACTGCCATGCAGTGGGTATTCTAAAACTGGGGCATGTGATATAATCTTACTGAGAACATCGGTGGACCTTGGCTATAAAGCCAAGCCCACAGAAGTTCCCCATCGGTACAAAGTAAAGCCAAGGATCTACCACCAAATTTGGGGTGAGAATGCAAAAAATAGAATGAATTCTTTAAATAAGGAGGGCCGTGATGGTGACACCGGAACTCCACAAACATGCGAACTCGCGCATGTTCCATCCTATCAAGCATGATTAAACGTGATGGCAGAGATGGATCTGTTTGATGATAGATATCTGATATCCCAATCTCTCAGCACGGGTGTAGAACTCGATCTCGCCCGGACTAGGAGTATATCAGAACACAGATACTCAATTTACACAACTCATTCAATTATGAACATTAAAACGTTAAAAGGTAACAAAGTGTTGACTAGTGCAGAGAAGGGAAAATTGAGGACGACTGTGACAAACCTTGTCACAGAAAATTCCAGTCTCATAGACGACAATGAAATATTATTTGGCAAATTTATTTATAAATGTTTAAAAAGTTAAAAGGTGGAAGCTACGAGTAATTAAAAATATTATATTAAATAATATATTATATAGAATATATTATAAATATCTTAAAATACAACCTAGTAAGTAAAAAAAAATTTCATTATACAGGATGGTCACAAGACCGCAATACATTAAAATCCGATAATGTATATAATCCGATATGTGGCCTATTGTTATTGCGGGGAATTGTTTCAGGCGGGGATTTTTAGTCAATATCTTCATCCCCTATCCCCCTCCCTCCAATAAGACTGATACCGGAAATAATGTGTCTGACTTCTACATTACAAGTCCATTTTAACAATATGTCTATTAAAAACATATAAGAAATCATAATAAAGACCTATATCTAAAAGAGGAGTCTCAACCCCAAATGTGTCATAGTACATAGTCTGCTATATTGTGTCTATCATCATGGTGCAGTGTCTATAGGGCATGTAAATAGGTTAAAAATTGCTTAAAAAACTGTTTAGGTCAAATTCTACGTTTAACCCTTCTGGGACTAGTGTCCTCATGGAATGAATCCACATGGATTCCTTCTGGCTTATCTCTCTGATTTTATGACTTTATGACTTATGACTTAGCACACTAAGCACTTTATTACCATTATACTGTATTATCATTATAAACTCACTTATTATATATTTTATTCAACACATGTACACACTTTTATATATTTGTAGCACTTGGTGCACTATAGGTATTTATATTTATTTATACTTATCTGGAGTGTGTGTTTTAATATTTTTTGGTGTATATGAGCGCGAAATCACTCTAGTATTTTATGTTTCTTATGGGATTGTGTTTTACCATTAGATTTTGCTGCTTCTTTTAGGAGTTATCCTCCACACTTGTCACCTGTAGCCAGCACACAGCGGTTACATATTTATTATTTGATTCACTTTTTATTGTGTATTTATTGTTTATCATAGAGTTTGTGTAGACGATCTAGTTTACTAACAGCGCGAAGGTCACCCACACTTTTATTGTCTAGATGTGTCGTGACCAGTGTTTTCCCTCCCAGCAAGGTAGCTGTGCTTAGCACTGTGTAAAATAACAGCCTCCCCAGACTGTCCAATTCTCTGCCCTGTGCACTTCCTCACTCCCATTTACTCCCCCATCCCCACTAGCAGGTCACCTTCCCATCCCCAAAATATAATGCACCCTGCCTTGTGCACTCCCTCACTCCCATTTAGTTGTACATCCCCACTTGCAGCCTGGCATTACAGCCAATAGTTTACATTTTTTTTTTTTATTTATATTTTAAAGTTGCCCTTCTGTTTGTGAAGAAGCAATATTTTTGTATGTTAAACTTGGTCTTATTTATAAAGACGTTTATTTATCACACCGGCTAAATCTGTATCTGTAGTTCAAACCTTAATACCATAAATAATGTTATTAGATTTTTACTGCAAGATTATATAATAAATTTGGAAATTCTAGAGAAATGCTTAAAGAATGCATTACAATTTATCTAAACCCATTAGATTTTGATCAACTAAAATGTACTGGAGATTTTAGTTGACTGAATTAAATTTGGAATTAATTTTCATCAAATTCATTCTAATTTTATTTTCGTTTTAGTTTTCGGCACTGATAACATGCAGCTGACGAAAACTATGATGAAAATATTTTCGTCAACAAAAATAACACTGTTATGCCACGTACACACGATCGGACTTTTCGGCCGGACTATCCAGCGGAGGTCCGCTGACTTTCCGAACGTGTGGACTTGCCCACACACGCCCGGACTTTTCTGTTTGAGTTTTGGCGTAAGTCCGCGGGACTTTTAAAATGAATGGACTTGCCTCACACACAGAGTAAAGTCCGTTCATTTAGAACGTGACTCCAGGTAGACGGGACTAGCGAAGGAAGTCAATGCCACCGCGCTAGCCCTGTCACCTGGTATGGCTTTAAAGGGGAATCCCTACGCCAAAAAAACGGAATCCTTATCCAAGCACGCAGCCCGGCCGGTCAGGAAAGGGGGTGGGGACGAGCGAGCGCCCCCCCCACCCCAAAGCACCTTGTCCCCATGTTGATGAGGACAAGGGCCTCTTCCCGACAACCCTGGCCGCTGGTTGTTGGGGTCTGCGGGCGGGGGGCTTATCGGAATCCGGGAGCCCCCTTCAATAAGGGGGCCCCCAGATACCGGCCCCCCACCCTATGTGAATGAGTATGGGGTACGATGTATGTTAATTAACACAGCACTTACTAAGAATAGTCTTTACATATATCCTGGGAAATATTGTGGATAAATATTACTGTCCTATTTTAAGTAATCCAAGATATATTTTCTCACTCACCCTGTTAGACATAAGAGGTGCATGGGGAGCTGAAACAAGGGTTTCCCAACCTTTCCAAGGGATTCTGGGTTCCACGGGCCCTCCCGTCACAGGGCCCTTAATCAAACATAGAACCTTGAAAAGCCCACCAAGTTAAGAGTAGGGGGGAAAGATTTGAGAAAGGAGAGGGGGAAGAGAGGTTAAGGGTAGGGGTGGGGGGATGCCTGCCTTGGTCAAGACCCTCTGAAACAGTATAGTCGACAAATATCACATACCACCTCACTTCATTCATTTATTTTGAGACATAATTACCGCATATGCGGATGTATATTTGAAGTCAAACCAGCAGGACCATATTTCCTTTACCAAATAAGTCTTATTCCTAAGGGAGTAAGTGAGATCTTCCATATAATGTGTGATCAACTTCCATTAGCCATTGGTGCAGTGAAGGTATTTTTGTTTACAGTATCGAGGAATGAGTGCTTTTGCGGCATTAAGCAGGTGTGGTGTTATGGATTTTTTATATGCTCCTAATGGTGAACCTGTACAATGGAAAAGTATAACCAGTGGGTCATTGGGGATCTCAAAACCTTGTATCTCTTTTGCCCAGTGTAAAATAGTCAACCAGTATGGGCGGATAAGCGGGCAATACCACCAAACGTGAGCATGTGTAGCTCGTTTGCCACATCCCTGCCAACATAGAGCTGATGTTTGTGAGAAGGTTTTGTGGAGCACCACTGGGGTGTAGTGCCATCTCGTCAGCAGTTTGTAATTTACCTCAGCCGTTTAGGAAGCCATGGAGGAGGTGTGAGCCATTAGGAGGATAGTGGACCTCTGGACATCCGATATCTTTGCGTAAATCTTTCTCCCATTTGGTTGGAAAAGAGGGATTTCCTGCGATGGCTAGCGTTTGTAAGGCTTGATAGAAATAGGAGATGGGTTTCTCAACTGGTTAATCCTCCAATGAAAGCAGATTCTATGGATGTTAAATCTGAGGTGGTCCGGATAGGTTTTGAGAGAGAGTGGACAAAAGCCACCAAAAGTAGTGACTTGGTGAAGTATAGGCTTAGTCCCAAGATTCTATGTATGGGTCTTAGGGTATATGTTTCCAGGGGGAAAGTAGTTGTGGCCAGTCAATGGCAGAAGAGGAGAGTTGTATGGTCATTTGTGTGTCCCATGCCATAGGGGTTGATTGCGAAAGTGGAGAAGTGGTTAAGGACAAAGTTCTGTGTTTCCTAGGGATCCATATTTGAGTGAAAAGTCTGATCCGCTGAGTGCCATCTCCAGGTTGACCCACAGTTTAAAGTCCTTCTGATATTTCCAGTCAGAAATTCTATGCAATATTATAGCCAAGAAATATTGCTTAAGGTCTGGTAGGGCTAGGCCCCCCTGACTTTTAGGTCTGTTGAGAAGGATCCTAACTAATCTGGGTTGCTTTCTGTTCCAAACATATTTGCCTATCATTGATCTGATCAACGTAAAGTAACCTGCAGGGAAGGGATTCCATACGGGATCATCTGGAACAAGAACAGCAGCCTGGGCAGTATGTTCATCTTCACAACACTAATTCACTAAACACACCTCCCTAACCATGAGTGGGGGTAGGGGTAAGGTATATACCTAGGTATTTCATCTTATTTTTTTGCCAGCTGAAGGGGAAGGATTTTTTTAGTTGACCTGCGGTCTCGCCTGACACAGAGACATTTAAGATTTCCGATTTAGTCATATTAATTTTTAAATTTGAGATGGTGCTAAACGATAATGCTGACATAAGGTTATCAGGGGTTGCTGTATATAAAACAAAATGTCATCTGCATAAGCAGCATACTTGTGTTCTAGACCTCCTATGGTAATCCCATGAATACAGGGATTATGTCTGACCGTCGATAAGAATGGCTCCAACGATAGGGCAAATAAAATGGGCGAGAGTGGGCATCCTTGACGAGTGCCATTTAAAGAGTGTAAAGGGGTCACTTAAAGTGCCATTTATACGATTTGGGATAGGAGGGAGGGACTAATACCTAGATGGGACAGTGTTGCCATGATATACTCCCAGTCCACCCTTTCAATCGCTTTTTCCGCGTCTGTTGATAACAGAAGGGTGGGCTGGGAGTATCCTCGCACATAGGCCATTAAGGATAAGGTGCGGAGGGAATTATCACGGGCCTCTCTGCCCGGGATGAATCCTGTTTGGTCTGTGGAGGAGTCTATTCGCAATCACTTTGGCATATAATTTCAACAAGGAACAAGGAAATGGGGCAATAACTCCCATAGTTACTGGGGTCCTTGCCAGGTTTGGGGATCACAGTGATGTGTGCGTGGAGGGTTTTGGGTCAGAGGGTATCCCCGCAGAGATCGCATTTGCATTGCAGGTCAGGCGGGGCAATAGGATGTCTGTAAAAGATCGGTAATATGTTACTGTAAAGCCATATGGCCCAGGTGCCTTGCCATTGGCCATGGCCTTCAGTGCAATGCGCATCTCTGAGGTGTTGAACTCCCCCTCTAAAGTAGCTAGGGTGTCTGCGAGAGTTTTTTGGTAAGTTGGCTTCTAAGTAGTCCCGGGTAAGCGCTGACCTGGTGTACCGATCCGCCATGGTGTGTTTGGACATGGTATTAATGTTGATAGAACGCTCAAAATTCTTTAGCTATACCCGGTGTTTCATGTATTAGGGTAGCAGACGAGGTCTTAATTTTATCTATGAAAGAAGCAGCTTTTTTCTGTTGTAGTTAGCGCGCCAATAGCCGACCTGGCTTGTTACCCCACTCATGAAATCTCTGTGCTAGTATGCGAGATTGTCTCTTCTGCTCCATATGAAAAAGGGCTTTCAGTTCCTCTCATTCTTAGAGTATGAAACACTGCCTGGGATTGACTAGCTTTATGTTGCTGCTCGAGGACACTAATGTCTCAAATTAGCTCAGATTGTTGGCGTATCCGTTCTCTTCTTCCTATCTCCTAGTTCTATGAGTTTACCCCGAATATGGGCCTCCCAGAGAATACCTGGGGAAATGTCTGGGTGTGTATTTTCCTTAAAGTAAAGGGCCAAATCCTCTCCAATCATTTTTTTGTCGATTTCCTCATTTATGAGGTCCCTTATTAAGTTTCCAATTTGTGGTCCTAAGGGGCATAGAGGGATTTTTAGTTTAAGTACGATCGGGGCATGGTCTGATATGGGGGAGATTTCAATGTCGGCATTCATGGGGAGTGAAAGATGATGATGGTCTATAAAGAAAAGATCAATTCTAGAGTAAGTATGGTCTACTTGGGAGTAATGAGTATAATCTCTCGTCCGCGGGTGCATAATCCTCCATATGTCTATCAGCTGAGCGTCATGTAAACGCTTACATATGTGTAACAAACGTTTATGCGAGATGCTGGATTTCCCCTGGGACGTATCAAGGTTGGGTTCCAGCGGGGTGTTAAAGTCCCCCGCAAGGAGAATGCATCCGCGGGCGAAGTCTCCCAATCTCTTGAGAGTGGTTGCTATGAAACCTGCTTGGTCACGGTTGGGTGCGTAAAGAGTCGCTAACGTGCATGGCATACCACCCAGGCTGCCTCTTAGAGACAGAAAACGCCCAGTAAAATCACTCAGCATAGACTCTAGCGTAAATGAGGTACCTCTGCGGATTCCAATGGCCACCCCTTTGGCTTTGTGTACATCCGATAGGCTATAATACCATGTGGGGTACTGTGTGGAGAAAAGTTTTACAGCAGTGGTGTGTGTGTGTGAGGTGGGTCTCCTTCAGGAAAGCGATGTCTGCCTGCAGACGACCCGGCTCTCTATACAGGTTGTGTCTCTTACCTGGGGCATGAAGACTCGCACATAATATTTTCCAGGGGAGTTGGACCTGAGGCAGGAGGGGGGAGGAAAAATGGGTAGAAGGGGGAGGAGGAGGGGAGAGAAAAAGAGAAAAAAGCAAAGAAGACAGTGAACATTTTTCAGCACACAAATCACAGACCACATTAGTTTATGGTCAGCATGTGCACCCAGTCGTCTGCGGTGTGTAGGGGGGGAAGTCACGAGGACCGGTACCCACCGCCCCTAGAGGGGCAGAAGCATAGGAGCACAGGGCCACACGAACGAGGATTCATAGGCACCAGGTCGTGATCATCAAAACTGGTGAGCGCGTTGTCCCGATGCCCCGGCACAAAGCCTATGTTGATATGGGTAAACGGTTCTGAGATAGCACTTGGCACGAAAAATTGTGGCTTAGAAACAAAAAGTTTAAAACTTAAAACATGAAACATGGTGCCTGAAACCTGAAATAGAAAACCCCGGGCATTACTGTTTGCCCATTAGCAAGTAATAACCTATATTCAGACAGTCAAAATAAGGCATATATACCGGTCTAAAGAACTGAAAGGTAGGGCATTATGCCTGGAGCACACATATACTTGCGATCAAAGGGAATCAGGCAGTCCCAAACGGAGAAGCTGTAGCAACGAAAAAGCCTGGACTTTCAAGTTCGATTGTTACCCCCACTGGGGTGGTGAGCCAGTAACCGAGGAGCTGTGTTTGCGGTCCACTTTTTGCCAGTTCCGGTGGGGAGATGTTGACATCCATGCAGAATTTCTCCAAGTCATCTGGGAGCCGGAGTACTGCTGTTTTACCGTCCCTGTGTGCGATCAAGGCCGCCGAGAAGCCCCATCGATAGTTGATGGAAGCGGCTTGCAGTTTCTCAGTGAGGGGTTGCAGGTCTGGAAAGAAAGATAGCGATGCGCTATCAAAATCCAGGGATGCAGCATCTCTGGCCTTCCTCATGATGAGCTCCTTTTCATCATAATAGTAGACCCTGCTGATCACATCGCGTGGGTATCCATAGAAAGGTTACGAGGCTGAAGGGCTCTGTGTACCCAATCTATTTTCAGGGGATGGTCCGCTGCCTGGCCTAACAGGCCATTAAAGATGCCCCGAACGGACGGGAGAAGATCTTTATCTCCGGTCGCCTCAGGTAGGCCCCGAATGCATATGTTGTTCCACTCATTGTGGTTTTCTTGGTCCTCGATTTTGTAGAGGGCCATCCTATGTGCAATAATGAGGGAGCGAGTGGATGCCTGCAGATTCCTAATGGCAGCCGTGTGGCGTTCTAGGCGTTGTTCAGTCTCCTCTACTCGTTCAAGCACCAGGGAAAGATCCGTGCGCACGGAGGAGACCTCCTTCTTAATGGCGCGTTCCAGGCCCAGGAGAATAGATGCTAGCTCTGTTTTGGTAGGCAGTCCGCTCACTAAAGCTGCGACCTCTGATTGTCTGGAGGTACTGTCCTCACCTTTTGAGCCGACTGTTGAGGCTGGAGAGCGGTGTCTGGGTTTAGGCCTGTGACGAGAGGGGGAGCCCCCGCTGGAGCTCGTACCACGTGGCAAGTGGCCTAGGCCATCCATGTCGGCCAATTCGTCTGGTTCTGCCACCAGGAAATGTATGGAGCCCACGGAGGTTCCTTTTTTTTGGCAATGACTTACTTGTCCTCTTGCGCATCTTCTCCGAGAGGATAGCAGAGGCTGGAAGTTAAATAAGTGCTTTAAATGCAGGATCTGCGCTGGAGCTTCGGAGAGACGTGTCCTCACTGCTGCATGTCAAAACCACGCCCCCCCCCCCCTCTTGTATTTTTTTTTTTTTTTTTTACAGTATAACGTTTTTTTATTGAAAATATAAAAAGTTGACAATGACACTTCATGGACAGTAATTATGCATAAGGTCATGTAGGTCTAAGATATCAAGATATAAGGTACAGCTGATGGTCCTTGAGCATGGTAATCTTTAACAATGAGACATAATGTAACAACAGTGTTATTCCTAGTAACATTGGATCAGAAGTAGGAGAGAAAGAAGGGGGGAAGAAAGGGAGGGACATAGGGATGGGGGGGGAGGGGAGATCCTTTAAGTGGAATAGCATTCTTGTCTATGACCAGGAGATTACATTAAGGCCAACAACTTTCAAGGTTCTCTACGAGCCCTAGGGCTCTATCCATGTGCATCGACCCATTGGGACCAGACCTTATCAAATTTTTTAGGGCAGTTTCTACTCTCGTATGTGAGCTTGTACAGAGGTAGGACAGAATTTTATTGTGGCTCTCCACGTATGCTTCGTGGGGGGAGTGGACTGCTTCCATTTAAGGAGGATCTCTCTTCTAGCATAATACAGGGCATAGAATAGTTTTTCATGCCTTGAGGCTTCAATGTTCTCCATATTCCCAAGCAGTGTCCATACGAAGAGACCAGTCCCCAAAGGTTCCCAAAACCTCTATTATGCTTTTTCAGTATGGACGCAACACAGGGCAAGACCACATCACATGGAAGAACGTACCAGGAGATGTACCACACCTGGAGCAAAGATCACTCGCTCCGGGGTATATTCTAGCGAGTCTTACAGCGGTGTAGTAGGCCCTATGCAGGAATTTGATTTGGATGAAGTGATCTTTTGCCGAGATCCTTTTCGTGGTATAGTCAGAAACTATATCCTCCCAGCTCTCTTCAGTCAGGTCAGGGATGTCAGCCTTCCATTTATTAAATACTTTCGTCAAGGAAGTCATGTGTGCAACTGAGAGGTAAAGGTAGAGGGAAGACAGGGGTTTGTCCATCAGTTTAGCAATAAGCAGCCTTTCAACCGCATCAGTCTGGAGCGTCAGAGGGCCCGAAAATTGTGTTAGTGTCGCGTGTCTGAGTTGGTAGTATCTAAACCTCATAGTAGTCGGTAAGTCGTGTTTAGTCTTAAGGGTCTGGAATGAGGGGAAGGAGCCATCCTTGAATATATGCCTAATAGTGATTATCCCTCTTGCTGCTCACAGCTGGGGATCAGGAATCCCATACAGATGTGGTAGCATAGGATTGCCCCATAGAGGAGTATGGGGTGAGATGACTGAGTCTGACTTGTATATTTCCCTTGCTCTCTGCCACACCTGTATAGTTGTGCGCATTAGGGTCGTTGTTCGGGGGTGGGCCTTGGGTCCTCTATAGGGTAGATTAGTTAATGCCGCATAGGATCCCAAGATGGCTGCCTCAAGAGTCACCGCAGGGTTCTGTTTGGGCTGAGAAAACCACCACCGGACTGTAAACAGGACTGCCGCCCAATAGTAAAGCTGGAAGTGGGGCATTGCCAGGCCCCCTTGGGACAGGGGGAGCTGGAGTGTCCGTTTTGCCAATCTCGGTTTTCCCAGCCCAAACAAAGGAGGAGATAATGGAATCAAAGAAAAAAGGACTTGAAGAGCGGGCACGGAGTGTTTCTAAAAACATAAAAAAATTTAAGGAAATACACCATCTTTAGGAGGTTCAGCCTGCCCACCGGAAACAGCGGCAATGTTTTCCACATTTGGCATTTCCTACCAAGCTGGACTAACAGGGGAGAAAGGTTATCTCCTATGTACGCCTGAGGAGAGTTTTTTACAAGCACTCCCAAATATTTAAACTCATCTACCCACTGAAGTGCCGTGTTGGTGACACCCCTGGGGTTAGAGTCATGGAGGGAAAAAAGGACAGACTTATCCCAGTTAACACGGATCCCAGAATACTTCCCAAATTGGTCTATTATTTCTAGTGCAGCTCGAAGGGAGGTGTCCGCGTCAGCTAGATAAAGTAGGGCGTCGTCAGCGTACAAGGAGATTTTTTCTTGTAGTGCTCCAATCCGTATTCCCTCGACCCTCTGGTCTTGGCGTAGTAAGATTGCGAAGGGTTCAATTGCTAGGGTAAACAGCCCTGGGGATAGGGGGCAGCCCTGCCTGGTACCCCTATGCAGACTGAGGGGGGGGGCAACAGACCGTTCACTCTGACCCGGGCAGTAGGATCATTGTACAGAAGTTGGACCCAGGAAATGAACCTGGGCCCAAATCCAAAGCATTCCAGGACCTCCCATAAGTAGAGGCATTCGACAGAGTCTAATGCCTTCTCGGCGTCCAGGGGGGCAACTATGCCTGTGTCCCTTTCCTCCGCCAGATCAATGTGGGTGAATAGCCTGCGGATATTTATATCTGTTCCTCTACCCGGCATGAATCCCGACTGGTCCGGGTGGACCAACCCCGTTAAGTCTAGTCGCCAAAATTTTGGCTAACAATTTGGCATCCACATCAATCAAAGAGATTGGGCGGTAGGATTTGCATAGTTCAGGATCCTACCCGGGCTTAGGGATTACCTCTATCACTGCCTCTGACATAGATTTTGGCAGAGCTCCATCCCTCAGCAATGCAAGGAGCATAGAATGGAGCCTGGGGGCCAACTCCTCAGCGTACATTTTATAAAATTCGGGGGGGAACCCATCCGGACCCGGTGTCTTCCCCGCCTGAAGTGAGGATATGGCCTGCTGGACTTCTTTAAGTGTAATGGGGGAGTCGAGTTGGGCTCTATATATGTCAGTCAAAACAGAAAAGTCAACGTCTGAGAGGTATATGTGGAGGTCTTCCATAGAGTAGTCCACCCGCGTGAAGTATAATTTAGAGTAGTAGGACGTGAAGCCCTCGCTGATCGCCCCATAGGGAGGTCTGTCTGACCCAAGCTCCGTCAAGCAGTGAGGGCACACTCATGGAGGTCGACTGCTCCCTGACCAACCACGCCAGTAGCTTACCCCCCTTGCCCTCCTCAAAAAGTCTCTGGGACTGCTGAAGCATCTTTTTTTTGGTGAGTGAAGTGCGCAATAGCATAACTTCCCTGGTGCTGTCCTGAAGCTTGGTATGGGTCTCTGGGTCCCCTGTCTGGACATATTGCTGCTCCAGAGAGGCAGCCCTGTCTTCTGCCCTAAGAATATCTGCCTTCAATTTTCTACGGACTCCACCTATGAGTGTCTGGTATTGTCCCCTAGAGGACACCTTAAAGGCACTCCAAACCACCGCCGGGGGGGGGGGGGGGCACCCCGGGTTAAGTGCCCAGTAAGTGTTTATTTGTAAGCGAAACCCAGAATCCACCCCAGGATCGGAGATCCAGAATCTCGACAGCTTCCACAGCCTGAGATTCCCCCCAGGGACAACCTGAGGAGGAGCAGAGTATGATCAGATATTCCCCTCGGGAGAATAGAGATCAGTTGTACCCTGGGCAATAGAGGTCTCCCGGAGTACATTAAATCAATACGCGAGAGAGCCCTATAGGTGGCTGAGTGACAGGTAAAGGATCTATCGGAGGGATTTCTCCATCTCCATATGTCCGTTAACCCATAAGTTTCCGCCCAGATCGAAAGGTCTGAGGTGGAGCCCTTGGATGATTTCAGGCGGTTCATCCCAGTGTTCGTGTCATATTGAAATTCCCCATAATTAGCAGGTTATCTGTACCATAATTGGCAAGGAGGAGGCCCAACTTGTGGAGCAATTTGACTGAGGCAGGGGGAGGAATATAAACGCCTACAATCACCATTTCTTTTTTTAAACTTTATTCTTTATTGAATTTCTTTACATTATTTAACAGTGTTATTGTACAGAATCATTTGACCATTATTTTAAAGAGGAAGTAAAGCCTCCTCACAAAAAAAAAAAAAAAACGGAACCTGCAAGGCAAAGGTATAATGAGCTAGTATGCATAGCATACTAGCTCATTATGAATAACTTACCTGAGAACGAAGCCCCCGAAGCGGTCCTCATCCACGACCTTCTCCGGCGCCATCAATACCGGAGTGACTTCCGGGTCTCGCCGCTCCAGCGATGTGATTCGCTGGAGCGGCGTTGACGTCACTCCCGCGCATGCGCACGAAAGCGGCATATCGCTGTGAACTCGGCATGCGCAGTGTGCCTGCGCGCCGCTGTCTATGGCGCATGCGCCGTAGACAGCGATGCCTCTTTTTTTCTAAATATCTCTTAAACCATGTAGGTTTAGGAGATATTTATTGGACCTACAGGTAAGCCTTAATCTAGGCTTACCTGTAGGCCAAAGTGGTTTGTAAGGGTTTACAACCACTTTAATTAAAATCCAAATCCATTATACTCAGACAATGCATCACCCTGAGTTTAATAATTGCGGGGGACCGCGGAAAGAAGAAGTCATACAAGGGGATTGATACAGGGCCATTTACCTCAAAACCAGCGGCCCCTGCCTCAGTTTCTCCTTTTAGCTTCCATCTCTGCCTGGGAAACGCAGACAACGCTGATCTGTGAGAGCAAAAGTGACAATTGTCGCTCCAGGACACACGAGGGGGACCCCCAATGGGGCTATTTTAGGGCGCCCTTTGCGAGGGAATACATTTTAGCTTAGATGCGCCTTGGACAGTGTCTCTTTCTCGCTGGACTGAAACTGGTTGGGCTCATAACCGCAGCATATCTTTAGTATCAATCGGATGCAAGATACCTTGAATGCTTATACAGTTTGCATGGTACACATTATTGTGTTTTCTCTGTCTTTCCCGTGAGATCAAAAGCGCATTCCAAATACATAGAAAGGAGAAAAGTGAACCCATAGAAGAGGGGGTAAACCATAAAACCCGATGGAGTGAATATTTAAAAAAATCAGAAGCATGGACTAATATATTTGATGAATTGTTGAGCAGTGTATGAACAACAGGAAGAATACTGGGAGCACTGTGTGATTCATTACATGTGAATGGTTTTTCCTATTTTTTGATTGTTGATTTTTGATTTATAATTTTTGATTGACCTTTGTTCAGCATTATCCATTCTATATATCCAGCTCCTTATTGTATTGTATGTATCTATGCTCTCTCTGCTATATGCCTGTTGATTTAAAGGCATAGGTTTAGCACAGTGATATTTATTTATTAATTTATAAGATTATTAGGAAGCATAAGATTATTAGGAAGCATCTGCACCTGTTGACACGCAGATATCATTTACCAGCACGTTTGCACAAGCACTTTATATATTAAGCACTTTATATTGCAAGCACTTTATGGATTTATTTTTTTTACCATATACTAATTATTTAGTACACCCCATTGAGTTGATACACATAACTGAGTTATTTTTACTCCAATTATTTTGCACAGCGATTTTGCACTAGTAGCGCACTAATTTTATTTATCAATCGACTCTAGATGCTTAACTCTAATTTTCAGGGAGTGTAGGTCAGCCGTGTGCTCTCTCTGTATATCCTCAGCTGCAGAGACACTATTCTCCACCTCGGTTACTCTGCCCTTGAAAGCATCAATGTCTCTCCTGATCAGGCCCAGTTCAGTGTACACATGGTCAATCTTTTCTGTCAGGGCCGTTTTGCACCCATTTATGGCTTCTAGGAGCTATGTGTGCACCGGAGGGACCTGGGGATCTGCTGCTCCATGACTCACCTCCCCTCTCTGTTCCGCCATAGTGGAGGATATGGCTGCGGCCTTTACCCCTGCACTCAGTGCAGTCCTGGTCATTTTTTGGCTTTGTCGGCGCGCTGCTCCCCTCCCCCCCCCTTTGTAGCCGGGCATGAGCGGGGCCTGCTAGGGGCCACGGAGGAGCTGTCTGCTGCGGTATTAGGGTCCCAGCACCGCAGGGTCAGCGGATAAAAGGTCCAGATGGTGGAGCGAGTCTAAAAAACGTCCGCTCCCGTCGCCATCTTGGACACGCCCCCCTTGTAATGTATTTTAACAGTCTTTAGTTGCCCACTTGCTGATTCGCACCTCTGGTTAACATCCTAACCACTTCAGCCCCGGAAGAATTTACCCCCTTCCTGACCAGAGCACTTTTTGTGATTCGGCACTTCTTAGCTTTAACTGACGCGGTCGTGCAATGTTGTACCCAAACAAAATTGACCTTTTTTTCCCACAAATAGAGCTTTCTTTTGGTGGTATTTGATCGCCTCTGCGGTTTTTATTTTTTTCGCTATAAACAAAAAAAGAGCAACAATTTTGAAAAAAAAATATATTTTTACTTTTTGCTATAATAACTATCCCCCAAAAATATATAAAAAAATGTTTTTCCTCAGTTTAGGCTGATATGTATTATTCTACATATTTTTGGTAAAAAAAAATCGCAATAAGCGTATATTGATTGGTTTGCGCAAAAGTTATAGCGTCTACAAAATAGGGGATAGATTTATAGCATTTTTATTATTTTTTGGAACCATTGGTATTAATACAGCGATCAGTGCGATTTAAAAATGCATTGATTACTGTGAAAATGTCACTTTCAGTGAAGGGGTTAACACTAGGGGGCGGTGAAGGGGTTAACTGTGTTGCCTGGGAGGTGATTCTGACTGAAGTGGGAGGGGCTAACTACAGGAAGTGACAGATCGTGGTTCCTAGCTAATAGGAACATGATCTGTCACACCTGTCAGAACAGAACAGGGAAGTTTACACACACCTGTCCCTATTCTGTCTCTCCTCTTCAAGATAGTAAAGATCGCTCGTGGCCGGCGGTCATCGCGAACATCGGCCACAAGCACCGGCACCCCCGCTGTGCACTGCTATCCGTACCCCGCGAGCCCACATACAGTTACATGGTTTCGCGCAGGGGAGCCAACTTGACGCAGTAAAACTGCGGCGGCTGCTCCGGAAGCTGTTAAATAATCTCACCAATTAAGTTTAATAGTAGGTAAAGTTGAACAAAGACGCTAGTCCATCCAGTTCAACCTGTGTAGGTGTATGTGTGTCATTGTCTATAATCATTTACCATATCCCTCTAAGTTGTGTTCACTAAGATGCATGTCCAAGAGTCTATTAAAACAATTATTACTCCCCACTGACACCATCAATTGTGGAAAAGTATTCCACATCCTTATCGCCCTGACAGTGAAAAAACCCCTACGCAGCTTAAGGTTAAACTTCTTCTCCCCCAGTCTCATTGTGTGGCCCCCTGTCCTCTTACAATCCCTGAGACCTGAAAAGTTTTCTTCATTGAGGTATTTGTATACTGCTATCATATCCCCTCTCAAGCATCTCTTCTTCAGAGAGTGCTTGCAGTCGTTCCCTGTAATTGAGGTCCTACAGTCCGCCTATTATTTTGTTGCCCTTCACTGGACTCTTTTCAGCTCCAGCACATCCTTCCTGAGGACTGGTGGCAAGAAGTGGATGGAATACTCTAGATGTGGCAGAACCACAGTTTTATAAATTGGTAAATCCTTTTTTATGCATGCTAATAGTCTACAGGCTTTGCTTGCAGCAGCTTGACATTGCCTGCTATTGCTCAGTCTCTCTTCTACTAGGACCCCAGGTCTTGCTCCATCCTTGATTCCCCCAGAGGTTCTCCCCCTAGTGAGTAGTTTGCATTTTAATTTAAACCTCATTTGCCATGTAGTTGCCCACCCCTTTATTTTATTCAGGTCTTCCTGTACGTTTCTATATCCTGATGTGAAGTTATTGCTCTGCTTATTTTTGTGTTGTGTAGCAAAAATTGAGACAAAGCTATTTATACCGACCTCTATATCATTTATGAATAAATCCAGCAGAGTTGGTCCCAGGACACAGCCTTGGGGTACCCCACTTACCACTTCAGACCAGTCTAAAGATGTTATTTATCACCACTCTTTGGACAAGCCACTATAGTTTTTTTATTCATGAACAAAAACTCTGTGGTCCATGCCTACAGACCTCAGTTTGTAGATTAAGCATTTATGGGGAACTGTATTGAATGCGTTTGCAAAATCCAGATACACCACATCCACAGGCCTCCCCTTCTCTAGATGGTAGCTCACTTCCTTGTAAAATGTTAACAGATTGATAAGGCAGGAACAACGCTTCGTAAACCCATGCTGATTACTGTTAATGATACTGTTTTATTCAGCAAATTCTTGGATATAGTCCCTTATCATCCCCTCCAATAGTTTACATATTATTGATATTAGACTGACTGGCCTGAAGTTTCCAGGTACAGGTCTCTGCCCTTTTTTGAATATTGGTACCACATGGGCTTTTCTCTAATCCGCTTGTACCATTCCTGTCTGTATGCTGTCCATAATAATTAGGAATAATGGTCTGGCTATAAACTGACTGAGTTTTTTGAGGACTCTCGGGTATAAGCCATCCGATCCTGCTGAATTATTTATGTTAAAGTAATTGTAAAGGTTCGCGTTTTATTTTTATTTTTATAACAAACATGTCATACTTACCTCCACTGTGCAGTTCGTTTTGTGGTCCTGAACACTGACTTCTGGGGTCCCTCAGCGAAAGGTCGCGGCTCCTCTTATCAGATAACCACCTAGGAGAGGTGCTCTCCCAGGGGGTTATTTTGCGGGCGCTCTCCCAAGTCCTGAATTTGCGTCGATTGACATGAATTCCCGGACTTGGCCCCGTCCCCGGAGCCCACCTATTTTTCCCGCAATTTATCGCAAAATATAAAATGTTCAATGGACTCAACATGCCTATCAGCAAATAGCTTGGCTGTCTACTTTCCAAAAAGGGGTCATTTGGGGGGTTTTGAACTGTCCTGGCATTTTAAGGAACACAATTAGGAGCTTATGTCACACATCACCCACACTTCTAACCACTTGAAGACAAAGCCCTTTCTGACACTTTTGGTTTACATGAAAAAATATTTTTTTTTGCAAGAAAATTACTGTGAACCCCCAAATATTATATATTTTCTATAAAGCAAAGGCCCTAAAGATTAAAATGGTGGGTGTTACGATTTTTCAAATGCTTTTTATTTGGAAAAAGCTCACTTTATTTAACCACTCCAATACAGGGCATTTATACACCCTTCCTTCCCAGACCAATTTTTAGCTTTCAGCGCTCTCACACTTTGAATGCCAATTACTCAGTCATGCAACACTGTACCCAAACACAATTTTTATAATTTTTTTTTTTCATACAAATAGAGCTTTCTTTTGGTGGTATTTATTCACTACTGGGTTTTTTATTTTTTGCGACATAAGTGAAAAAATGAGCAAAAATTTGGAACAAAAAAAAAACACTTTTTTTTTTTGTTTCCTATGATAACATTTTGCAAATAAGTCATTTTTGTTCATAAATTTGGGCCAAAATTTATACTGCTACATCTCTTTGGTAAAAATAACCCAAATTAGTAGATATTATTTAGTCTCTTTGAAAGTTATATAGTCTACAAGCTATGGTGCAAATCATTGAACATTTATCACATCTGATCACACCTGATGACGGCCTATCATTTTTTGAGACTCTGAAATGTCAGGAAAGTACAAATACCCCCCAAATGACCCCTTTTTAAAAAGTAGACAGTCCAAGGTATTTAGTAAGAGGCATGGTGAGTTTTTTGAAGTTGTAATTTTTTCCCACAATTCTTGGGAAAATTAAGATTTTTTATTTATTTTTTTCTCACACACAGCATATGCATACTTCCAATTATACCCCAAAATACATTCTGCTACTCCTCCCGCGTATGGCGATACCACATATGTGGGACTTTTATGCAGCCTGGCTACACAGAGATGTCCAACATGCAGGGAGCATAGCATAAATGACACCTCTAAAACGACCTATTACAATTGTGAAGGTCCTGGAGCACCAGGACAGTGGAATTACCCACAAAATGACCCTATTTTGGAAAGCAGACACCCCAACGTCTATTCTATGAGGCATAATGAGTCTTTTGAACAGTTCATTTTTTTCCACAAGATTTTTCGGAAAACGTGGAAAGAAAATTAAAACATATTTATATTTACACAAAGTGGTCAGTTTATAAGATACTTCTAACTCAAAGCATGTACATAGCAAAAATGACACCCCAAAATACATTCTGCTACTCATCCTGAGTATGGCGATACCACATGTGTGTGAATTTTACACAGCTTGGCCACATACAAAGGCCCAACATGCAGGGAGCACCATCAGGCGTTTTAGGAGCATAAATTACACCTCTAATTTCCATTTCCATTTTATACGACCTATTACACTTTTGAAGGCCCAGGAGCACCAGGACAATGGAATAACCCACAAAATGACCCCATTTTGGAAAACAAACACCCCAGAGTGTATTCTATAAGGCATGGGCTGCAAATAGATACTTGGTTACTCTGATGGGCTAAAGATAGGTACTTGGTTACTCCGATGGGCTGGTGACAGGTACTCGGTTACTCCGATGGGCTTGCCAGCTTGAACTGCACTTACGGGACTTGCCACGTCACCAAGTGTTACTGCAGTGCTGGATGTCCAACCAGGATGTAATAGGCCACTGGTGCTTGCCTTTTCACCAGAAGGATGAGCGGCACTAGTACTGGCTCTCTTCTCCATACGAGAGCCCTGCGGTTCATGCACCTCAACGACAGCAAAAGAACAGGGCCGGGTACGCCTGACCTTGGCAGGGACCACAACTCCATCTTCAGAGTTATCGGTCAGGGTGCCGCTGCTGTCTACCGGTTCGTATTCTGAGCCTGAATCTGACAGCTGAGTGACTTCCTCTTCACTATCTGTCATGCTCAGAAGCGTGCAGGCCTCTTCACTGCTGTACCTTCGATTTGACATTTTGGTCTCTAAATTTACTGGTACAGTAGTGAGACTCACAGAAAAAAAAGCTCCTGACGGTCAGCGACTGCTTTAAACACTATAAGACAAACTGTTAGCATTCGCAGGGATCAGACCTGACACTGCGACCGCTGCACTAATGTGTGTTGTGTTTTGTAAGTGACAGTAATCGATTGATACTGCACTTGGGTGGGCGGAGGGGCTAAACGCAGGTGCTAGCAGGTATCTGGGCTGTTCCCACTAGCACTGCGTTTTTGGGAACCTTAAACTGCTGGGGACACTAGTATCGATTTGATCAGATATTGATCCATTCAGACACAAGGGAGGTGTATGGTGCATGCATGGGTGTTAGCGCTACTGGCACTAATCTGACGCTGCCTGGGGTGACGCAGACCCCATCTGACACTAAAACCTAACTATGATAATACAGTGATCACTGGTGACGGGGTGATCAAGGAGTTAAACCTTTGTTAGAGGGGGTTCCTTGCTCTATCTGGGCCTACACTAAGTACCCTAACACTGCTTTGTTTCACTAATGACAAAAGTACAGTGATCAAAAATAAAATATGAACACTGCACTGGGTGACACAGTGACAGGGGGTGAAGGGGTTAACTGGGGGGGTGATCGGGGGGTGGCAAGTGTACTTACATGAACTGGTGTCAGTGTAGTGTTGGTGCACTTACTTACTAAGATGTCTTCTCTCCTCTCTCTGGAACAAAAAGTCTTTCACAAGGATAGATTACATCACTTCCCCTGCTGTGTTTACACTTACACATGCAGGGGAAGGATCTCATTCGCCAGGAGTGATCACCAGGTCCAGGCCAGATACCATTGGGGCCATGCGCGCGCGACTTATAGCTACGACGCTTCGCGCAGCCGGGCCGACCTGCCCCAGTGTAACTGGGGCGGTTGGTCCAGAACCGGTTAAAGTGGGCCATGCACAAAGCTGCCTTTTTAGTGGCAATCTCCACAGCCAGGCACAGTAGCGAGCTGCACGCACTTTCTATTAAAGAGCCTTTCCTGCAAATTTTTGACAGACTGGTATTGACCCGGGGTTCGTGCCTAAAGTGGTGTCTAATTTCCACAGGACTCAGGAGATTGTTATGCCTTCTTTCTGTGCGTCTCCAACCAATCCAAAAGAAGCATAATTCCACCAACTTGATGTGAGGGCCTGTGTCTTATGTTATTTGGAATTGTCTGACGGCATTAGAAAATCCAATGCCCTATTTATTTTACATTCTGGGAAAAAATTGGGGTTCCAAGCTTCGAAAGGCACAATTGCCCAGTGGATTAAACAAGCTTTTGTGGAAGCTTAAAAGATCTTAAAGAAGGAATGCCCTTTTTCCCCCATGGCTCCCTCCACACGGACGCTGTCTGCTTCTTGGGCAGAGCGAGCTGGAGTGACACTAGAACAAATTTGCCGGGCAGGGACATGGTCAAGCTACTCGACATTCATGAAGCATTATAGACTGGACCTTATCTCCAACCAAGCGTTTGGGAAAAAGGTCCTCCAGGCGGTAGTCCCCCACTACTCTGGTAAATTCTCGTTAATCCTCTCTAGTGCTGTCCTGGACAGACGACTAGAGAAAACCAGAGTTGGACTTACCGGTAACTCTGTTTTCTGGGAGTCGTCCAGGACAGCAGGGGTTCCCTCCCTATATGCTGTTATAACCTTGGACGAGTGTTTTTGTTGTTTCAGAAGCCGTTCCGGGAAAGTTCTCGGATAAAAGACTGGGGAAGGAGGACGGGAGCCGCCCTTTATGGATTTAATTCTTGTGTTTCCTGCCTCCAGTGGTGGAGCCCTTCCCTCTAGTGCTGTCCTGGACGATTCCCAGAAACCGAGTTACCGGTAAGTCTAATGCCCTGTACACACATTCGGACATTCCGACGACAAAATCCGTCAGATTTTTTTCTGACGGATTTTGGGCCAAACTTGTCTTGCATACACACGGTCACACAAAGTTGTCGGAAAATCTGATCGCTCTGAACAAGTTGACATGCAACACGTATGTCGTTACTGTAAACGGTAACGATATACGTCGGCAAAATGGCACGGCTGGGCTCTTAAAGGGCCGCGTACAGGTTGTGCCCAGCCGTGCCATTTTGCCGACGTATATCGTGGGTCCTGAGTCCGTGGCTGCGGGACCAGCGGACCCGAACGCCGCTGGTGTCCCACGATCGGGTAACAGAGCTGAAGAACGGGGAGAGGTATGTGTCAATAAACCTCTCCCCGTGCTTCCTAGTGACACTGTCACTGATCGGCTGTTCCCTGTCATCGGGAAAACACACACACTTAACCCCTCCCCGCCCCCTAGTGGTTAACTCCTTCACTGCCAGTGTCATTTACACAGGAATCAGTGCATTTAAATAGCACTGATTGCTGTATAAATGACAATGGTCCCAAAAATGTCCGATGTGTCCGCCATAATGTCGCAGTTACAAAAAAAAATCGATGATCGCTGCCATTACTAGTAAAAAAAAAAAATATTAATAAAAATGCTATAAAACTATCCCCAATTTTGTAAACACTATAACTCTTGCGCAAACCAATCAATAATTGCGAATTGTGATTTTTTTTTTTTACCAAAAATATGTAGAAGAATACGTATCGGCCTAAACTGAGGGAAAAAAAATGTTTTATATATTTTTTGGTGGATATTTATTATAGCAAAAAGTAAATATTGCATTTTTTTTCAAAATTGTCGCTCTATTTTTGTTTATAGCGCAAAAAAAAAAAAACGCAGGGGTGATCAAATACCACCAAAAGAAAGCTCTATTTGTGAGAAAAAGAGGATGCCAATTTTGTTTGGGAGCCACGTCGCAGGACCGCGCAATTGTCAGTTATAACGACGCATTGCCGAATCGCAAAAAGGGGCCTGGTCCTCTGGCTGCAAATTGGGGCTTAAAGTGGTGTTGCCACCAAAAAAAAAAAAAAGTTGCTTAAAAAAATTTAAAAAAATAATTTGAAAATTTTTTTTTTTACTTGCCTCTAAATGCCTGTTGCTAGGGGGTCCCTCGTAGTCTGCCACCTTCAGTGCCCGGGCACTGACATCACTTCCCCTCGGCGGCGCACAGTCATCTGGGACCTGTCACGTGTGGGTGCGCAGTGGGTGCCTGGCTGTGAAGCCACAGCCGGGTTTCCCACAGTAAAAATGCCGGCGCCGCGAGTGGAGCGGGGAACGAGGGGGGCTCGTTCCCCCACATCGCTGGACCCTGGGACAGGTAAGTGTCCGATTATTAAAAGTCAGCAGCTGCAGTATTTGTAGCTGCTGACTTTTAATAATTTTTTTTTCAGGTGGACTCCCTCTTTAAGTAGTTAAAGAAGAAGATACGGGTCTGAGAGAGCCAGAAATCTTGCTTGTTTGTTGGTGACCAAATACTTATTTTCCACCATAATTTGCAAATACATTTTTTCAAAAATCAGACAATGTGATGTGACTTGCACAATTGGTGGCTGACTAAATACTTTTTTTTTTTGCCCCACTGTATGTCTGCAGCAGCACTGCTGTTCTCTCACCTCTTTCACAGGTGGCCAGGCAGCAGCAGGGGCCATTGGCTTTTTCTGCTGTCAATGGAATCCTGTGATCAGAGAGCAGGGGTGGGGCCGAGCTGCACTGTGTCAATAGATGCACACAGCAGCTCCGGATTGAGCCTGCACGAGCGCCCCCCATAGCAAGAACCCAGGATGAGGCAGGAATGCTGGCGGGGGACCCCAGAAGAGAAGAATGGGCATTGTTCTATGCAAAACCATTGCACAAAGAAGGTAAGTATGACATGTTTGTTATTTTAGAAAACAAAAATTGAAGTTAATTTAATGAGGACATTGTACTAACCCTGAAGATGTTGCTCCTCCCAATCTGCCCACTAGATTTGATTCAGGCCATCAGTTTTTGTCAGCCATAGCTGCATTTTGGAAGACAGACTCCATTATTATCATTCTAAAGGGTCCCTGTAAAGGAACTCTGACTTTTAGTGCAGGCCTTTCTAACTGAATTCCCTAGATTGTTTCACAGGATTGTTCTCTCCAAAGTTTGGCGCCTTCTTTTCCTGCCATTGCTCATTGTACCAGGGTGGTTGGTTCATCTTTGGCCTCTCAACATTAGTCATCTGCTTTGCAAGGGCACAAAACGGCTACCTGGTCCTCTGCCCATGTGTTCATCTAGTTCAATTATGTGGATGCCACTGCATCAACAATACCAATTTTGGACACAAGACACCACAGGCGGTAGTTTGATTTGGTCCCGCTAAGATGCTTGAGGGTTTCCTACTGATGTAAATCATTTTGCCTCTTTTTTTTTGGTGGGGTGGCTGCTTTTCAAAGTCCCAAAGGTGTGTTCCTCCAACACTAGGAGAGAAATGGATTTTTTTTATTTGCCATTAAATCCTTTTCTCTAAGGCTGCTTTCACACTGGGGCGGTTTTCAGGCGGTACAGCGCTAAAAATAGCGCCTGTACACCGCCTGAAAAAACCGGCCCCATTCACTCCAGTGTGAAAGCCGGCGGGCTTTCACACTGGAGCGGTGCGCTAGCAGGACGGTAAAAAAAGTCCTGCTAGCAGCATCTTTGGAGCGGTGAAGGAGCGGTGTATTTACCGCTCCTATACCGCTCCTTCCCATTGAAATCAACTGGAAACCGCGGGGATACCGCCCGCAAACCGCCGCTGCAGCGGCGCTTTGCGGAGGTTTTTAACCCTTTTGCGGCCGCTAGCGGGGGTTAAAACCACCCCGCTAGCGGCCGCATACCGCGGGTAAAACGATGGTAAAGCAGCGCTAAATATAGCGCTGCTTTACCGTCGCCGCCCCGCACCGCCCCAGTGTGAAAGGGGCCTAATAGTTCACTGGAGGACATACATCCTTGTCCATCATGTTGATTTTGTGTATGCCTGTTGCCATAGGCATTTATGTGATTTTTTAGATGGTTATCCTTCTGTGCTGCAGTTTATTCACTGCTTTCTACTTCTGCACTTGTTCACTTTGTGTGAGGATATAGCCACAAGGTATGACTGCCTTTTTATACCCAGAAAGCAAAGACTGGTCTACGCAATGAACTGCTACATATTACAAGAAAAAATTAAACCTTAGTGCCAATGGATAGCAAACAAATATTCAACAATACACCAGCTGCAGTAAGAATTTGCTAGAAAGCAATAGACAATATAAAAACAGTTTGCTGCACTAAGTGTTAATTAAGTTCTTATACACACATATCCATCTGATCCCAATAGGTGATGAAATAAAGTGCTCGTGATTATTATTATTACAGGATTTATATAGCGCCAACAGTTTATGCAGCACTTTAAAATATAAAAGGGAGACAATACAGTTATAATACAATAAAATACAAGAGGATTAAGAGGGCCCTGCTCAGAAGGGCTTACAATCTAATAGGGTGGGGGAGGTGGTACATGTGACGGATCCTGAACTCAAGGTGTCCACCGTAAATGCTTCTTAAGTCCTGGAACATGAGTCCAATGGATCTGGTTATAGGAACCCCCAAGAACTAGACAACACCAGTCTTGGAGTACATCAGGAATAACTTTTATTTGACATGTCACCCAAATATATACAGCCGATTGACTAAAACCTAACCTAATTAGCATGAGCTAATTATCTAATCATTGACCCAGACTAGTTGACTGAGAGAAGACTTTTCAGGGTAAGACTTTAAGGCTCCTAGCTCATTGAATGACTATTCAATAGACATTACCATAAACATCAACACAGGGTTAATTAGCACAACAACATTGTGGAATATTCTTACAAGCCAGACTAAACTCATTTACACAGCAGACAGGTGGCTGGAGTTGATGACATTAGCATCTGACAGCTTGTGTCCCAACAGTGTGACCAGTCTATTGCTGATATGGCATATACATATCCAGAGTCTATGTGTCTTGGGGGACCAGCATGGACCTGAATCCAAGTAAAACCAGCTCAGCGGTCCCCAGGCATACAGCTCACAAACAACACCGTTCCCCCAAATGCCAGGGCCCATAATCACAAGGCAAGAGGCTCGCATTCCGTCCCCTCCAACAGCCTCTGTCCTGGCTAGGTCTGTCACAGTACAAAAGGTTGTAACTGTGGGGAATGAGCTGATGGAAGTGGTAAAAGATTAGTTGGAGATGTGATGGGCTTCCCTGAAGAGATGAGTTTTGTCCTGGAAAAATCACGGAGACGAGCATGGGAGGAGGAAACTAGAGCGCTTGACAGTAGGAGGTCTTGAGAAGAGCGGAGAGGACAGTTTGGGATATGTTTGGAGACAAGATTGGTGATGTAGCTCGGGGCAGAGTTGTGGATGGCTTTGTAAGTTGTTGTTAGTATTTTTTTTTTGATAATCTTTATTTTACGGAACATTTTTTACATGTATTAATAAACATTTACATACACTCATATCGTATATTTGTCTATATGGATTTATTTATTCTATCTTATCCACATCTGTATTCCCTTCTATAGGTTGTTGTCCTCTATTAATCTGTTTCTATGTTTGTTTGTTTTTTTTATTCCATATATTTACTACTCTATTTATTTCAATTCTTCCCACCTTTCTCCCATCACTCATCCACACTCATTCCTCTAGTACCCACACTTACCAAGAAAAGAAAAGAAAAATTTAATTTAAATTTTTTCAAATATAATATATGCTCTTATAATTCTCTCCAACGCACATGTGAGGCTTTAAACTCTTTCCACTTCCATGTTATCTGTTTCTTACATCCTTTTTTGGTCTCAATCCTCTCTTCCAGGACACACATCTCGGCCATCTCAGACTCCCATTCCTCTATGTTGGGTGCTATTTTATTTCTCCATTTCCTAGCTATAACTGTCCATGCTGCCGTTAAAAAAATATTTAAAAATTCCCTTTTTTATACTATTCATTGAACCCAGGATCATTAATAATACTGATATTAATATATCGGGCTGGATCTCACTCCCCGTCATTGCCGCATGTATTTTAAATATTTTTTCCCAGAAAGTCTGGACCCCCGGGCAATAGTACCAAATGTGTGACATTGTACCTCTCTCCCCTTGGCACCTCCATACTGGTTGCCGCAGGTACATTCCAGGACTTAAATTACGTGTCTATGCCACATGTTATGAATGGTTTAATGGGGTATTCTTTATTGGTTTGGTGAGAGGTGAAAGATGTCTTTTTCCTGGGAGCCCTCCGTGTGCTCCTACAGGGTCCACCTCTATAAAAACCTTCCAAGTTGAACATAGTGGTTGCTATTTTCTTGGGGGGTCAGGTTACATAGTTACATAGTTAGGTTGAAAAAAGACACAAGTCCATCCAGTTCAACCACAAATAAAAAAAAAAAAATATATATATATATATCATACAATCCCATATACCCCATTCTATACCCACAGTTGATCCAGAGGAAGGTTTATTTCTAACTAATTTTATTCTTAGACCTGGGGCCCTACGATAAATACATTTAGGTTTACTCTGTAGTACTTTATTTAAAATGGTATCTTTTTGTAGAATAGGCCAGTATTTTTAATACTTTGTTCCAAAAACTTGAATTGTTTATTAAAGCCTGTGCCTCCTTTTTTCTTCTTTTTTTTTTGTGGTTAGGAGTGCATTCCTGTCCATGCCTCCACCTGTTCTCTTACTTTTAGTAGTATGTCATGGGGATACCCTTTATCTTTGAACCTTTGGATCAAAACATCTGTTTTGATCCAAAGTAATCTCGATGAATGGTACAATTTTTTCTTCATACGCATGAATTGGCCTTTTGGAATGGCCATCTTCAACTTGGGGTGGAGACAAATCCTGATTGGAATGTAGCCATTCCTGTCTGTGCTCTTAAAATATGTTTTTGTGTTCAACATACCCCCTTGTTTAAAGATATCGAGGTCCAGAAAGTCTATATTTTGTTGAACTTTTAACTTTTACTGTGAATTTCATGCCATAGACATTGTTGATATGGTTAATTAATTAATCCAGGGTAGACTCAGTTCCTTTCCATACCAGCAAAATATCGTCTATGTACCTGCGGTTTACCGGCAGGTCAGTCAAGATGTTATCATATATTACCTTTTCCTTCCACTTGTTAAGAAAAATGTTAGCAACACTTGGGGCATATTTGGCCCCCGTTGAAATGCCTTTAATTTGGTTATAATGTCCCCCATACCAAAAGAAGTTGTTGGTCATAGCAAGTCTCGGGCCCTTTAAAATAAATAGTTTCTGTCTGTATTTGAGATTAGTGAATTTATTCAGTGCCCATTTTAACGCATTCATAGTGTCTTGTTGGCGAATATTGGTATACAAAGACTCAACGTCTATTGTGACCAAGATGCTGTTCTCATTGATTTCAACATGTTGTAAATGGTTGATGACATCTTTGCTGTCTTTTAAATAGGATGGGCTTTTCGCCACTAGGGGTTGGAGAAAAACATCTATATACTCTCCCAATTGGCAGAATAGTGAATTTATACCACTCAGTATTGGCCTGCCTGGAGGTTTGGCTGCATTCTTATGTATTTTTGGGACTTTGTAAGGCACCGGCATTATGGGGGCATCTGGAACTAAATATCCTTTCTCTCTTTTGTTGTTGTCCCCTGCATTATTCACGAATTCTTGTAACTGGGTAGGATTATTAGTAAAGCGTTTTATAAGTGCTTTCATCACTCAATATGTGTCTTTTCTGTGTCATAATCTACTGTGTTTAATATGACAATACCCCCCCCCCCCTTTGGCAACAATCAGCATAAAGCAAAAAAATAACATTTAAAATAGCGGTATGTACAGTGTATACGAACGAGCAGCAAGCTCGAATGGTGTGACCGTCACTTCCGGACACCATTCAAGCTCGCTGCTCGTTCGTATACACTGTACATACCGCTATTTTAAATGTGAGTACCCCATTTTTTGCTTTATGATGAATAAACATTACTGAGTGTTAAACTACTACACCAGAGAGCCTCTTTTGTTTTTCTCTATTTCACCTGCTTGATACACTTGGAGCAATCGCTCTGCTGAGTACCTGGCCCTGGAAACTAGCTGTGACCCTTTAGGTGCCTTACCACTGTGAAGAAAGGAAAGGAGCCTCTCCCTTTCTGCCCCAGAGTGACCTATTGGTTTAACTAAATGCTGCTTACCTTGCAGCTGTGAGGTAAAAATTTAGTACACCTGTAGGTGTCATTTCACACCGAAGATCCACCCAAAGTCACTGTGTCACCTTGTTGATGTTACCTAACACTCTTCATTTTTACTTGCACCTTATTTCTACACCGTCTCTCATTTGAGTGGAAGTTACACCACTGGTTGCACTTTTGCACATTTATGTTGTGAATATAGAATATTTTTTTCGCTAGTTCATTTTTGTATCGTATTTAAGTACTTTTTAGTCACTGTACTTTGCTTGTTTGCACTCCATTTTGCTCGTTTGCACTTCATTGATCACGATTCCAATTTTATATTTTTTTTTTTGCCTAATTTATTGTTCACGTTTTAAATTGGCATTTATACTCTTATAGTTTATATTGGAGTGCAATACCATCACTTGATTGTTTATATACGTTATTTTGGGTAGTGCTTGGCACATATGGTAGTTGCAGCACCTTTGACCATATTTATCCACACTCCACTGTAGCGCAGGAATAACCACTCTATCCATTACCTGTTTTTATAAACTGCTACATATAGTTTGTAAGGTTGAATAAAAATACCGGTCCATCCAGTTCAACCTGTATGGGTGGGTGTGTTTATTGTAATGTCAATGCTGTGTGATTATGTCAACTACTGTTAAAAAGTTTACCTTGCATACAAAAATGTATTTTCTCAGTAGAAAAGGTTGTTGGTAGCCATGTTTTTTATCTATATGAATAATGTGTTACCTATTAGTTAAAAAAATCATATTTTGGCAATCCTCACAGATGCACACTCCAGATATTGGCGGCCAGGGTACCACAACTGAAGTTGTACAGGCCATCTGCAGACAGATCATTGTCAAGAATGGCCGAGCAGTAACCATTTAAGGTAAGATCATCCAAATGGGTAGTATTGGTATTATAATGTCAATGACACCTTTGCTATGTGTAGTTCGCTATAAGACTACAATTATACTTCAGAGTGCATCTAGTCCTTGGAACTTCCAATTCCAGTGATAACTACCAGTGGTAAATAGTTCCACAGCAGTAGAGTTACAGTACAGTTTGCAGTGGTTACAACAGGATAATGTTTCCTTATTTCCATATTTGTCTTTTTATTTTATGTAAAGCCTAATTCCACGTTTTAGTGAACTTTAACCACTTCAGCCCCGGACCAATTGTCAGCTTATGGACCAGAGGTCTTTTTTCAATTTCGCACTGCACTACTTTAACTGGTAATTGCGCGGTCATGCAATTTTGTAACCAAACGAAATTTGCGTCCTTTTCTTCCCACAAATAGAGCTTTCTTTTGATGGTATTTGATTGCCTCTGTGATTTTTTTTTTTTGCGATATAAACGGAAAAAGAGCGTAAATTTTGAAAAAAAAAGAGATTTTCTACTTTTTGTTATAAGAAAAATCTAATAAACTCAATTTTAGTCAAACATTTGGGCCAAAATTTATTCAGCCACATGTCTTTAGTAAAAAAAAATGCCAATAAGCGTATATTTATTGGTTTGCGCAAAAGTTATAGCGTCTACAAACTAGAGTACATTTTCTGGAATTTACACCGCTTTTAATTTATGACTGCCTATTTCATTTCTTGAGGTGCTAAAATGGCAGGGAAGTACAAAACCCCCCCAAATGACCCCATTTTGGAAAGTAGACACCCCAAGCTATTTGCTGAGAGGCATGTTGAGCCCATTGAATATTTTTTTTTTTTAGTCCCAAGTGATTGAATAAAGACAAAAATAAAAAATAAATTTTTTTTTTTTTCAAAAAGTTGTCAATAAATGATATGTTGCTCACACATGCCATAGTTATATGTGGAATTGCACCCCAAAATACATTCTGTTGCTTCTCCTGAGTACGGGGATACCACATGAGTGGGACTTTTTGGGAGCCTAGCCGCGTAAGGGGCCCCAGAAACCCAAGCACCGCCTTCAGGATTTCTAAGGGTGCAAATTTTTGATTTCACTCCTCACTACCTATCACAGTTTCGAAGGCCATAAAATGCCAAAATAGCACAAAACCCCCCCAAATGACCCAATTTTGGAAAGTAGACACCCCAAGCTATTTGTTGAGAGGCATGGTGAGTATTTTACAGCTCTCATTTGTTTTTGAAAATGAAGAAAGTAAAGAAAAAAAATATTTTTTTTCTTTTTTCAATTTTCAAAACTTTGTGACAAAAAGCGAGATCTGCAAAATACTCACCATACCTCTCAACAAATAGCTTGGGGTGTCTACTTTCCAAAATGGGGTCATTTTGGGGGGTTTTATGCCATCTGGGCATTCCATGGCCTCCGAAACTGTGATTGGCAGTGAGAAGTGAAATAAAAAAATTACACCCTTAGAAAGCCTGAAGGCGGTGCTTGGTTTTTGGGGTTCCGTATGCAGCTAGGCTCCCCAAAAGTCCCACACATGTGGTATCCCCGTACTCAGGAGAAGCAACAGAATGTATTTTGGGGTGTATTTCCACATATGCCCATGACATGTTTGAGCAATATATCATTTAGTGACAACTTTTTGTAAAAAAAAAAATATATATATATTTTTTTTCATTATTCAATCTCTTGTGACAAAAAAAAATATATTTAATGGGCTCAACATTGCTCTCAGCAAATAGCTTGGGGTGTCTACTTTCCAAAATGGGTTCATTTGGGGGGGGGGGGGTTGAACTGTCCTGGCATTTTATGCACAACATTTAGAAGCCTATGTCACACGTCACCCACTCTTCTAACCACTTGAAGACAAAGCCCTTTCTGACACTTTTTGTTTACATGAAAACATATTTTTTTTTTTTGCAAGAAAATTACGTTGAACCCCCAAACACTATATATATTGTTAAAGCAAAGGCCCTACAGATTAAAATGGTGGGTGTTGCATTTTTTTTTTTCCACACAGTATTTGCGCAGCGATTTTTCAAACGCATTTTTTGTGGAAAAAGTACACTTTTTTTTATTTTAATGCACTAAAAAACACACTATATTGCTAACATTTTTGATGAAATAAAAACTATGATCTTAGGCCGAGTACATGGATACCAAACACGACATGCTTTAAAATTGCGCACAAACACGCAGTGGCGACAAACTACATACATTTTTAAAAGCCTTTACATGATACCACATTAGATTCACGGAGGAGGTCTACTGCTAAAATTACTGCCCTCGATCTGACCTTCGTGGTGATACCTCACATGCATGGTGCAATTGCTGTTTACATATGACGCCAGACCAACGCTTGTGTACGCCTTTGCGCAAGAGAAGGGGGGGCAGGGGGGCTTTT
The DNA here is from genome assembly GCA_028564925.1 of Lithobates sylvaticus. NCBI lineage: Eukaryota > Metazoa > Chordata > Amphibia > Anura > Ranidae > Lithobates > Lithobates sylvaticus. The sequence goes on from CM053033.1 coordinate 152,750,569, forward strand.
TTTTTTTTTTTTTTTTCGTTTTTTATTTATTTAGCTTTTTTATTTTATTTTTAAACTGTTCCTTCCATTTTTTTTCTTTGTTATCATTTTTATTGTTATCTCAGGGAATGTAAATATCCCCTATGATAGCAATAGGCAGTGACAGGTACTCTTTTTTTGAAAAAAATTGGGGTCTATTAGACCCTAGATCTTTCCTCTGCCCTCAAAGCATCTGACCACACCAAGATTGGTGTGATAAAATGCTTTCCCAATTTCCCAATGGCACGGTTTATATCCGGGAGGGGGGACATTCCCTCCCACTGGTTGTAAAAGCAGTCTAGAGGCTAATTACACGCTAGAATTGCTTTTACATGAAAGCCGATCACTGGCTGAAAAGAAATATACCAAGATGATACCTAAACCTGCAGGCATCATTCTGGTATAACCATTCAAAGTCCAGCAACATACTGGACATATATTGTAATCTTTTTTTTTTCATGCAGCCTCTTGGCTGAACGAAAAAAAAGAGATTGATTGGTGGGTATGCCCACCATTAGAATACCTCCCTTCATCCACCCACTTCTAATGATGGGCATACATGCACCATTTATATATGCCGATGCATGGGGGCATCCTCCCGCAAAAGTTATGCCGTGTACACACGGTCGGAATTTCGACCGTATGTACGTGGCATTAGGAGCCAATCGCTCCTCCCTCCCTGCTGCCCCCATGCTTCGGCACATATGCTCTTTTTTTTAACTGTGGTGGTGAAATCACCTCCTACAGCGTTAGAGTCGCGGCTTTATGTATCGTGGGAGCAAACGCTGTTGCTGTCAAGATAAATAAATCCGCGCTGCAACTGAATGGCGCACCTGAAAACAAAAAAATGCTTAACACTAAAACACAGTAAACAAAATTACATACCTGAAAAGCAAGCATGATAAAACATAATAAAACATTGCAGAATAGAATGGAGTAAAAAAAGAGCAACAATAGAGAGAGAATAGAGAGAGAGAGAGAACAATAAAACGACAACTATTTTTGTTTTTTTTATTTTTTTGAGATTCACAGGTAAAAAAGCTCCTGACTGTTAGCGACTGAATCAAAACGCTACCACAAAAAAAATGTTAGCGATCGCAGGGATCAGGCCTGACTCTGCGAACGCTGCAGTTATGTGTGCTTAGTGTTTTGTAAGTGACAGTGATCGATCGATACTGCACTTGGGTGGGCTGGGGTGGGCAGAGGGGGAAAACGCAGGTGCTAGCAGGTATCTGGGCTGATCCCGCTAACAATGCGTTTTTTTGGAACCCTAAACTGCTGGGACGCTAGTATAGATCTGATCAGATCAGATATTGATCTGTTCAGATACTGTGCCACTAAGGGAGGTGTATGCTTTGCGCGTGGGTGTTTGCGGTACTGGCACTAACCTGGGGCGACGCAGACCTTATTTGACCCTAAAACCTAATTGATATCACCCGCCGGGCGATCAGGGGGTTAAACCGTTATTGGGTAATAAATGGCGGGTGCCCTGACAGTATAAAAAACAAGCTAACTAACCAGCGTCACCCGTAACAGTAATACGGTGATCACCTGGCGGTTAACCTAAAAAAAAAACTGGCTACCTAGCGGCACCAGTGACACTAATGCAGCGATCAGAAAAACAATCGCTTAGTGACACTGGCAAAAGGGGGTGAAAGGGTTAACTAGGGGCAATCAGGGGGTTAAACCTTTATTAGGTAATATATGGGGGTACCTGACGCTATATAAAAACCTGACGGGGAACCTAAATAACAAAATAACTAACTGGCTAACCAGCGTCACCAGTGACACTTATACGGTGATCACTGGTGAAAGGGTTAACTCTAGGGGCAATCAGGGGGTTAAAACCTTTAGGTTGTAATATGGGGGTACCTGACCTATAAACCTATTTATGAACCTATATAAACCTGGCGGTAAACCTAAAAAAAAAAAACTGGCTACCTAGCGGCACCAGTGACACTAATGCAACGATCAGAAAAACGATCGCTTAGCGACACTGGCAAAAGGGGGTGAAAGGGTTAACTAGGGGCAATCAGGGGGTTATTAGGTAATATATGGGGGTACCTGACGCTATATAAAAACCTGACGGGGAACCTAAATAACGAAATAACTAACTGGCTAACCAGCGTCACCAGTGACACTTATACGGTGATCACTGGTGAAAGGGTTAACTCTAGGGGCAATCAGGGGGTTAAAACCTTTATTTAGGTTGTAATATGGGGGTACCTGACCTATAAACCTATTTATGAACCTATATAAACATGGCGGTTAACCTAAAAAAAAAACTGGCTACCTAGCGGCACCAGTGACACTAATGCAGCGATCAGAAAAACGATCGCTTAGTGACACTGGCAAAAGGGGGTGAAGGGGTTAACTAGGGGCAATCAGGGGGTTAAACCTTTATTGGGGGGAGGGGGGGGGTAGGGGGCTACCTTAGACCTAAAGGGGCCTAAAACTAACTGCCCTGACAGTTATTACAGTCACACTGACACTAAATGCAGTGATCAGTAAATAAATGATCACTGCAATTAGTGACACTGTGACTGGGGGGGGGGGGCAGGGGGTGATCTAGGGGGTGACAGGGGGGTGTACTGGTGTCAGTGTACTCTTGTGCACTAACCTTTACATGTTCACAGCTCGGCGTCCCCGGTCAGATAGACCGACGCACCGAGCGTGACATTACTTCCGCCTTCCTGTCTATACAATAGACAGGAAGGGGAAGCTTTTCATTCGCCAGGAGCGATCGCGAGGGGGTGGCCAGAAACCACTGGCCGTCCCCTCGTCCCGGATCGCTCCTGAAGCGATGCCGACCGTCCCCGCCGGCGGAGGGGGTTCCGATCGGACACCCCACCCGCCGGAAGAATGTCACGTACAGGTACGTGATTTTGCCTGTACGTGCCATTCTGCTGACGTATATCTACACGGGGCGGTCGGCAAGTGGTTAAATAGTTTACACCAAGCTGGTCAAAACAATCGGTTTCCTTCACTAACACATGCAGGGGCTTGCAGCGCTTTATCAACTGTATGTTGCCTCAGCCATACATTATAGAGCACTGTGTTGCGGCAGTGGGGCAGGAACTTCCTGTCCTGCTCCCAGAACAAAATCAAGTTTGTCAGAAAACTGCTCAGTCATTCACAGGAAGCTTTGTATTTTCTGAATGAATACAAGGCTTCCTTGGATTAGCTGAGACTACATACATTTTTTAATAGATGAGCTGAGTTGCTGAAAGCTAAAATATAGCGCCTCATCCCTTAAGTAAAGTCAAAATTTTGTTCTATGAACAGATATGGGACTTTTAGGGCGCAATAATACAGAAAATTAAATATGAAAAATAATTTATTGAAAATCACAACATAACTTAATATAACATTTTTGACATCATATGTCTATGAAAACATTTTAAAAAACAATACATCACTGAACAGAGATGAAGTTTTCATTATTTTTTTTTCTCAACATGTTTCACCCAAATTTGGGCTTCCTCAGGAGAGTTAGATAATATCATACAATATTTACTGAAATAGAAAAATACAATCAAACATTGAACACATAAGATTAACACAAACTTAGTAGAGTAATGTAGAAATGGACATCATGTAAAAGATGAGTGGGTGGAGCTTATAAGCTCATAAGCTAACCTGGGTGTTCAGGAAGAAAACTCTGCAGTCCACATACATGCTGAATACATGGGGTTATAATGAGTGCGTCATAGAGAGGGAAATAGCAGCCAAAACTATATCAGTTTTGCAATCCATCTATAGGGTATATTAATAAAGATGCTTAGGTTATTTTGTATTTGGAAGGAATGAAAATAGATAAACAATCCAGAAAGAGAACCCACCTAGAAAGTCTTTGCTTGAAAATTTATTTTTTAAGTGTAATAAGAGCATAGAGAGAAATGCTCATGACTGCCAACAGGGAGGAAGTCCAAATTTAAATCTATGGAATATTTTAAAAAATAAATTCTTTAGTCCATCAGGAAAATATCATACAGATATAATTACCATCAGCAGACCGAGAAAAATATCACCATGCCCCAAACAAATATTTACCTATATTGAGGGTCTACATCCACTCAGGGTGCCAGCCAGGATAGATAACTATCCAAGAAATAGGGAGGTCAGAGTGAGGTACTTAAACCCCTTAAAAATAGAATAAAAGAGGCATTTTAGTGATCCATTCCCAGTAGGAATAGGTGGCAAATAGTCTGTTAAAGTCTCTTACCTTTACTAAGCATCATTTTAGGAGGATACCTCCGCTGAGCTGCACATTTGAACAGCCCAAACAATTCCCCTTAAATAACCCTCTCCACCGCCGTTTTGGCGCCAAACGGTCAGGTGAGGACAGATAGTGTCACAGCAGGCTTCCTGCAACAGGAAGTCAGGAGAGCTGACCTCTGTGCTGAGAACAATTGAGGACCACAGGATGTGATGCCACACCTGAAAAAAATGTCAGCAAAGGGGCTTGAGGCTGTAGGGAAATAGACTGACCGAAATGTCAATACAAAAAGGTCATGGGATAGAAAGGATTTGAATCCCAAGGCTGAGTTTGGACAGAAGTTTAAATTGGTCACAAAACATACCCATATCAGCTGCCCTATTTTTGGGAACATACATAGGATTATGTAGCCCAAAAAACGGCTGCGGTTTTTGCGCATGCGTTTAACCCTGAAGTGACTGAAGCGGCGCCTGCTGGGAGTCCGACAAACTCATAGAGTCTGAGGACTCTCAGGGACGCCTCTAGTGTCCATATGAGGCAGTCAAGCCCCATTTCAAAGCATTTTAACTTCAAAGATATGTGTATAAGACAGCAAAAATTGCTCCTTAAAGAGACCATCAACTATATATGGCCATTACTTATAAATTAACATAATGAAGCTGTGGATCTTGCCATAGACCTTCAACCCGAACAAAACCAAGGTCAGCGAACACAACACAGACCCAGTACATGATGAACATTTAAGGAGATATTTTATTAATACCCAAAAAAGTATATTACAATAGACACAATAATGATTATTGATTTAAATGAGAAGAAAAAAATCTCAAAAAGATTTGACAATGGCGACCTAGCCCTATAAGAAGGGTTTGAAGCTCAGAGATTCATTCAGGCCAGGATTAATAGTGGCTCTAAGGTTATGAATCCATTTTGATTCTCTCTGTAATAGAGTTTTATCAATGTCACCTCCGCGATCAAAATCTGGTACAAATTCTAGCGCAAAAAACTTCATTTGTGAAATATCGAATGAATGATAGAGTCCCATATGTCGACTAATGGGAGTCTCCATCTTTTTCTTTTTAATAAGGGATACATGGTCTCTGATTCTGTGAAAAAAAGGTTGTTTTGTTTTCCCAACATAAAAAGCCTGGCAGGTACATTTCATGAGGTAAACAACCCCAATAGTCTTGCATGTTGCATAGAAATTTGGCTTAAAGGTTTGACCGGAAGGCAACATTATTTCAGTAGAATTAATCAATAAATCACAGAATTCACATTTTCCACAAGGAGACGTACCTTTTCGATGTGTCTTAGTTCTTAAAGTTAAGTGACTATGAACTAGTCGATCTTTTAAAGAAGTGGATTTGCGGTAGGTAATTTGTGGATAAGCGCCCACATATTTTGAGAGGACATCATCTGTCGAAAGAAGATGCCAGTATTTTTCAAAGATGTGGCGTACTTTTTTGTGTTCACCAACAAAAGTGGTGATGAGGCAGACTTTGGATTCAGATTTACTTGATTTCACTTGGTGGATTAATTGATGTCTGTCCTTTTGCTTTGCTCTATTATACGAACGCTTAAGGCAATTTCTACTATAGCCCCGTTCAAGAAGACGGGCCTGTAGGGCTTTGGCTTCAGACTCAAAATCAGCTTCCTTACTGCAATTCCTTTTCAATCTTAGGTACTGACTAAATGGTATGCTCTGGACAAGGGACTCGGGATGAGAACTATCAGCATGAAGGATAGTATTGCCTGCAGAAGGCTTCCTATATAAAGAGGAACCAATGGTTTTATCCTCATTAATATAAATCTTAATATCAAGAAAGTTCACAGAGACCTGATCACAGGTCATCGTAAATTTTAGATTATAGGAGTTAATTTCCAGACATAATAAGAATTGCGATAGTTCATCTCGAGTTCCGGTCCAGACAATAAAGATATCATCGATAAATCTTTTCCAAATCAAGATATTTTGGAAGAAACGATTAAATTGAGCAGCCGAAAATATCTCCCGCTCCCACCCCCCCAGATACAGGTTGGCGTACGATGGGAAACACTTGGTCCCCATCGCCACCCCCTGTACCTGGAGGTAGTGGGAGCGGTCAAATATGAAAATATTGTTGCTCAAAATAAAGAGCAACAATTCTAAAACAAAATTGTTGTATGACCTGGCTGATGGCCCCCGTTCAGAGAGGAAGCCGTCAACAACTCGAGCCCCCAATTTGTGGGGGATCGAGTTGTAAAGGGCCTCCACATCTATGGCCACCAGCCAGGCCCCATCTGGTAGGCATAGCCCATCCAGTGATCTCAGCAAATCAGCTGTGTCCTGGATGTATGAACTTAGAGACTTGACATGCGGTCTCAGATAATCATCTATAAGTTTACTTGCCGATTCTGTTAGACATCCATTCCCAGATATAATTGGACGCCCAGGAGGAAAGGAGGCATTCTTATGTATTTTAGGCAATGCGTACATAGTAGGCAATCTAGGATTTTCAACAAGTAAGAATTCACATGTTTTCTTGTCAATCAGGTCATTCAGAAAGGCCTGAGTGACAAGGCGTTTGTATTTGGTTTGAATATATGAAACCTGAGATACAGGGATGGGACGATACCATTGGCGATTGGATAGAAGATCCATAACCATGGTTTTATAGTTTTTTAGAGCCATTAAAACAATATTGCCTCCTTTGTCGGAAGGCTTTATGATCAATTGATCATTCATTTGTAATGATTTAATTGCTTGGCGTTGGTTCAAATTAATATTGGATCTGCTATTCCAGGGTCGCCATTTTGTGTTTTGAATCTCTTTACACACCTGTTGGGTAAATGCCCAGATATTTGGATTGCCCTGAAGGACTGGAAAGCACCTAGATTTTGGTTTGTACATAGAGGGCAAAGGGAATACAGTCCATATACCGGTGTCAAGGGAGGGTAGAGGGTAAGCCGTCGGATCCTCCAATGGAACATTCAGAGGGTTGCTCTCCTCCCACAGTTCCATTAGTTCATTTATTGCTTTAATTTCATTTATAGTTTTGTTTTTCCAAATCTCAGCTGAGAATTGGTCAGTCTCCGGTGTTGTCTGTTGTTTATCATAAATTGCCTTAAACATAAGCCTACGAGCAAAGAGGTTGACATCTTTAATAATCTCAAATGAATCCACCTCTTGTTCCGGACAGAAGGTCAGACCAAGGCTTAAAACCTGTGTCTGCTCATCCAATAGGGGACAAGAGGATAGATTAATTATTTGGAAATTGTCTTGTTTGTTATCTTGGGATTTGTTCCCTGAGTACTTGGTGGTTTCTTTTGAGTCCATGGTCATTTGGGAGGTGAAGATTGGTGCGTTTTTCAGTTCCCCTAGCACGGGAACCAACAGGTAGTCCCCCGATAGAGAGACTGAAGTTGGCTGATTGTGTTTGGGAAGAACAACATGATTCACATTAGTTTGTGATATGTTACCTACTTCTGCTGAAGATTGAGAGTCATTCGAAACTGTCCCTTTCTGAGACCGCAAGCCAGAACGGACATTGTCTCTCTGGCTTCTTTTTCCAGAGTTTTTTTGTGATGAAAAACTGTATTTACGTTTATCAATACCTGTTGTTGAGCTTTGGAAAGAACCTGCTTGTTGGGAGGAAACAGAGGAAAAATTAGATTCATCAGAGTCAGATGGTTCTTGGTTAGAATTAGTATTCCTTTGGAAATATGTTTTTTTTCTTTCATCCCCCTCCCTCTAGAGGCCATTTATAGGCAGTACTTGTCTCATATGAGAGTCTATCTCTATAATATTTTTTATCTTTGGTTTTCAATATCTCGGCTACAAATACCTCTAGATGCTTTTCCAAAGCTAATTCAGACTCCTTAAAGGAGGAGTCCGCTAAAAGGGTTTCATTATATAAATACAGTTTTTCAATATCAATATCAATATTGATAATCTCTCTGGAATAGTGTCGACATAGAGACTCCATCATAGCAAAGGAGCAGGTTTGTAAGTTACATTCCCATTCAGCTTTAAAGTCAGTCGCCACCTTAAAAAGATTCGGAAAGATTTGGACTCTAAGACCCCATGGGACAATTTTGTCCTCAATATATTTAGAAAAATATTTTCTGTTCCAAAAAATACGTGCCTTTTTCTCTAGTAGTTTTTTTAAACTCCAGAAGAAACGATCTAAGGTTATTCCACCAAAAGAAGCACCTTGTGCCAGATGTATTTTGTCCATCAGGCCATCAAATCCCGAGCCCCTATAGGTCGCCATTGTCAATTACAAAAACACAGAAAAATTAGATACATACACAAATAAATTTGAAATATTTAACTCAAAAAATATTCATTGAGAGAGTATAGGTTTCAGAAGTCAACTCATTGAAGTAATTGGTGTTTGCCACCATGTGATATATCACAAAGGAGAATTTTTTAATAGATGAGCTGAGTTGCTGAAAGCTAAAATATAGCGCCTCATCCCTTAAGTAAAGTCAAAATTTTGTTCTATGAACAGATATGGGACTTTTAGGGCGCAATAATACAGAAAATTAAATATGAAAAATCATTTATTGAAAATCACAACATAACTTAATATAACATTTTTGACATCATATGTCTATGAAAACATTTTAAAAAACAATACAATAAAATGCTCCATATGAACTTCATGAATTTTATTTGGAATAATGCGTCTCACAGAGTGGCCAGCTTAGTTCTTCTGGCTCCCCACCTATGCGGGGGACTAGGAGCTCCGGACCTCATAAAATATTATTATGCTACCCATCTAAGAGCCATTTCTTCATGGACACCCCGATTCGCCCCAAATAGATGGTCAGAAATTAAGATGAGTATCACAGTCCCTGCTCACCCATGCTGTATGCTATGGCCCTCTTCTGATAAATTTACCCCCCAACTACGGAAAATTTGTCTAAATCCCATGCTATTCACGCTCTCAATATGGAAGCGATGTTCCAGTAAATACACTCTATCCTCTCAGTGCCCACCATTAATATTTTATTCGACCCAGAAATATCAGACAGCCTATCCTATGATTCCATGTTACCGTGGACCCAAGCAGGCATATTTCAACTAACACTTAGTGCATCCAGTGACACCCAAACTACTCCCCTTCTCTGACTTACAATCCAGACATAAGATTCCAAAAACACTCTTTTATTCTTACCTGCAGATCAAACATTTTTTCACTACCAGATCCCCACGAACAACTTTAGACTTGCCTACCGAATTTGAAATGCTACGTTCAGCTGGCCCTTATGAACCCCACCAAATCTCCACCATATATAAAATTCTTCATACAACGGTTCCTACCACTGAGCATAGTCATTCGTACATGAGGAGATGGTCCCAGGTCCTTCATAGACCTATCTCCCTAGTGGAGTGGGGGAGTATTTGGGACGCCACTTTTAAGGTCTCCAGGTGTGTAGCTCAGAAGGAAACTGCCTACAAAATATTGTTTTGATATAGGACCCCCAAATTCTTAGCAGCCCACAAACTTTCACCCCACAGTCACTGCTAGAGATGTGGTTCCTCTCTATGCACCCACTATCACATATTCCGGGAATGTCCGATTATCACCCCCTTCTGGTCACAAGTCCGTGTCCTTTTGGAAAAAGTGTTGGGAATTCCCATTCCCTTTCAACCTATACATCTCTTACTAGGTCTACCCCTTAAGAAAACAGCTAAGTCACTTAATAAATTGATGGCATATATTTTATTGGCAGCTAAACGCGTTCTACCACAATGCTGGCGAACTACCATCCCTCCTACCTTTGCACAATTTCTTTCGACCATTGCAGATATCCGGAGGATGGAACATCTTAGAGCGCTCATAGAGGATTCCCTGCCAAAATTTGATATTATTTGGGGAAAGTGGCACTCTTCTGAATACAATATAGAGGTACAACTTCCCATAACGTAAAATAAAAGTCACTGATAGTCAAGCAGATATGTGAATAGATCACCAAACTGATCTGAGGTTAAATGTCGATATACATTCAGGTTCCATATAATATCATGATGTAATACCATAAACCTTTTTTCTCTACTCTGTATACTGTAATTCAGACAACTTGAAATATTATGAATATCCTAAATACTCTACTCTTATTAATGATTGTAACAACATCCTATATTGTGTTTGGAATGTTACATCTGCTTGTAATTCTCAACAAAAAACTTTATAAATAAACAATTTATAAAAAAAGTCAGAGGAGGTAAAAAATTTGCAATATAAAACAAAACCATTTAGAGGAAGGCATCTCCAACACAGTATTGTAATGGGATAGAGTGAAAGGACCTCTGTGTAAATAAATAAATAAAAACCTATACGGTTGAGGCCTTTGTCCATCCACCACTTAAAGGCTCTCATTTCCATACCTGGAGGGAAGGCTGGGTTTTAAAATAAGTGATCTAGAGGAGTAAAGGCAAACACCAAAGTTTGGTTAGTGCGAACATGGTCCCAAAGAACAAAAGAATGGAAAAGCGTAGGTGCCAGAATAGGTGGTCTAGATTTTGCGGTGCACCAAAGGAGAAAGTCAATAGCCATTCCATAGATATCCAATCGGGGCGTTCCTGTCGGTAATTTACCTCAGACAATTGCATGTGACGCCTTATAATATGTCCAGAAATCCAGAACACCAAAAACCCACCCTTAAGAGTCTCAACCCACCCACCTAGAATAACTTTCGATTGGAAGCGTGCCAAGTCAGCCCTATTAAGGGAAACGGGTAAGAAGCGGAATAGGTATAATAATTTGGGTAGTAGGGTTATTTTGACCACGGAAATTTTTCAGAATGCACTAATGACCCTAGTTTCATTTTTCATCTCTACCATTAAGCTCATTCCACGACTACTGAGATATAATAATGGTTAACAGATGGATTATATACTTATCATCTGGTTATGTTTATTATTTGTAGCATTTGGATTGTTGATACATGCATAGCATAGTCTTAAATCTATTAATTTTTAAGTTATCCCCTGGTCATCCAATGTTGATAAAACTGGGACACCAGGGACGGGATTTATATATATGTTAATTTCACCTATATTGAGGACCACCCACAGCTTACTCCTATTATATTAATTAGGAGGGTAGTGCCTTAACATTGTGGGTGTGAGTGCCATTTTCTTTTTTCTAAAGGTATCAGTCAGGTTAACAAACCCCATCCCTCCCTCTTCACTTTACAGGGTAAAAGCTGGGTTTGGTAAATTCATGTTGTCAGGGTGTCTAGATTATACTCTCGTCCTCTAGATGCAATTTTTACCCCTACCACTAAACTCATCTCATGAGCACTCACAACAGTAACGGATTGAGATGGACTATTCCTTTATCTTCCATCTATGTTTCGTATTGCAATGTCTGATTTATCATTATTATAAATGTGTATGCATAATTTTGTGTACTTGTGTAATACGTATCCTCTTTTTGTAAGGCCGTAGATTTAAGGTGGGTATATGTGGCACCTATGTGTGCTGACTGCGGATGTTACCCACCCACTGTGTCTTCTATTTACGCCCTGTCTATCCCCTTCAATGTGTAGAGGGTGAAATCTGGGTGTGTGAATTCATGCCCCTGGACGTGGCTATGCAGGCTGCTTGACCAGCTGAGTAAAATAATGGGAGGGTCATGCATCACCACTTGCTTCAAATACCGCGAGGTGTAGTAAGATGGCGTTGCCTTTGAAAAAGTCCTAGGACGAAACGCGTAAGACGCACTTGCGTCATTTCCGGTACAGAAGAAGAAGCTTGGAATGCAGTTGGAACGCACGCTGCGAACCGGCTTCATATTTGTATTAGTGTAGTTTAACCAGGCCATACCCATTGGAGGGAAGACCTGTGTTTTTTTAGCTTTGTTTGTTTTATATAATTTTTTAATAAAACCCTTTTTTTAAAACTACTACACTGAGATCCTTTATCTCTCACCTGTGAGGATCTATACCCTGAGATACCACTTGAACGCTAATCCCACATGATGTGCCAGTGGTTATAACGAAGCAAGAAGCAGCACCAGGTTAATCAGCGTGAATACCCCGCACAGGATCTAGTAGCCGAACAAGACAGAAAGAGGAGCCCGCAGTGTACAACTACAGACGGACCATCTACGGATACTTGTACATGCTGTTTACCCCTGCAGGGGTAGTGAAGTCTGTTGAGTGGGGGACCTCAAGAGGAAGCACCAAGTTACCTGATTGAATGAGCACCAAAGTCACCGTTTATTGAACTTTTTTTCAGTTTCATCACTCTTTGTACACACTTGATTGAAGTGTTCTCTGAACTTTAGTATTATTTTTCACTTATCATATTTTTTCAGCTAAGATTACTTAGCACACTGGACTGGTCACTAAATATATTTTATATATATTTTTTTATATACATATATTGGTTGATGGTACACTGTTTTTCAGCAGACCTTCAGCTACCTGCTGACTGGTTTAGGATTTTTTCACTTGGGATACATTGTACTACCATCTAGTTGGTTCACTTATGAGTTCCTAATTCTTTTGGCAGATTGCTACACTGGTAATTTGATATCACAGGCTTATACTGCTCAATTGGTGTTGTCAGGTTGTACATGCATCCTCCTGTTATGCTAGGTACTTAATCCTGATCACCTAACAGGCCACGTATTTATTATTTATCTATTGTGTTTTTTATTTCAGTCACATTTTATTAGATTGACCACTGGGGAGCGCCACTTTCCCCACATATTACTTTTTTACTTCTTATTAGCCCTTAAGGGGGTCTAATTAGGGGAGGCTGCATACCTCTGTTAGCATTCCTAAGCGCAGAGTTTCTGCTGTTTTATAGCAACAAGTAAGATGCCGTAAGGGAGATTCCCAGGTATGGTAAAGCTTTATCTTGCCACTGAAATGGAAAAGCTTCTCTAAGGTGTGTAAACAGTCTAACGGAGTATTAATGTTAGGAGTTGGAGCTTTTTTCTTGTTAAAAAAGAGTTAGAGCTTTAGTCTCATTAATAGGCTGGATATCGCACAAAATTCTCTGAGGGTCTTTATCAGTACTGGAAGTGAGGTTAGAGGAGACCTGACAAACAGAAGTATGTCATCCACAAATAAATCACTTATTCTCCTGCATGCCACAGGATGCCCCTTTTAATATCAGGATTATCCTGGAAAGCTATCGCTAGCGTGTCTATCGCAATAGCAAAGAGCAGGGGGGCATCCCTGACGAGTACCCCTCAAAATATCTATGGTTTCAGAATAATACCCTGCCAGCTTAACTTTCGCCTGTGGACAGGAGTACAGGGTCCCCGTGATCTGGAGGAAATGTTGTCCAAAGCCCCACTTATTTAAAACCCGAGAACATATAGGTACATGACACTGAATCAAAGGCTTTTTGTAAGTCCAATGATAACAGTAGACCTTCTTGGGAAGTACCCCCCTGCCCAATTAGTTTACATCAGAGAAATAAGATCAATGGCCCTTCCAGTTTTGTCCAGACCTTGCCTGCCAGGGATGAAGCCCACCTGTTCCTCATGAATATATAATGGGATAAAATATGATAGAACCGTCGTAAATCATTTTAAGTCATTATCTGTAAGAGAAATAGGGCGATAATTCCCAAGTTCTCTGGGATCTTTCTGGGATTTTGGTATCACAGTGATATAAGCCATGTGGAAGGGAGGATCCAGGAGGGCTCCATCACCGCAAGGCAATAAAGTTGCAGACCATATGGGGAACAAAAAAATCCTGGAATTGATGGTAATAAAGGGTCGGGAAGCCATCCGGGCCAGGTGCCGAGCCCACCTTAGTAGCTGTAATTGCTTGCAAAACTTCCTGTGCAGTGAAAGGGGCCTCCATTCTTGACCTATGCTCAGTGGAAAGCTGAGGAAGGGGAAGACCCTCCATATAAGAAGAGTGTAAGTGTGCATCCTCCCCCACCGAAGCTTTGTATAAAGTAGAGCAATAGGTTCGGAAGGTCTCGAGAACCCTACGTGGGTTTTGGGAATAGGAGCCATTAGGACAACGCAGTTTCGGGACAGCCCTAGTGCGTATTTTGGGATTCAATTTATGGGCAAGAAGGGATCCAATGCAGTCTTTTTTACATATAAAACTGTTGAAGCCCAGCATACACTTTTTTTCCACTTGCGTTGTAAGTTCTAGGTTAATCTCCAATCTCTTCTGATCTATTTGTTGGAGAATAGAGGGGAATGGAGTCTGCTTATGAATTCAAAGTAATGACTAATTTACCATAGAGAGTTTGGATGCATTCTCATCTAGCTTTCTTAATTTGGGAGGACGTCTGAATGATTTTCCCACAAATGGTTGCCCTCTGGGCCACCCAAATTGTCACTGTGGAGACATCATCTGTCAGGTTTTCCTGAAAATATTGACGCAATCCCATTCAAATCCTCACATCAACATTTATCTGATAAGGATTCATTGAGTCTCTACTTAGATATTCTAGAAGGGACTGATGTGGACGAAAAAGACACACAAACTAGGGAATCTGACCAAGCCACAGCCTTGATACCAGCTTTACCAATGCCAGGGATGAGGGAACTCGAAACAAAGATGTGATCAATGCATAATAAATAAAAAGTGTGGAGGGAAGCACTCGCGCCACGCCTCCACTAAATTGAGAGCATGCAGCATTTTAGCCACACGCACGACAGCTTTCGGGGGTCGTTTGAGTCGCACGCAATGGGTTGCATTTGTCTAGACTTAAATCCAGGGTAAGGTTAGTATCCCCTCCCCAAATAACTTGTTGGGTGTCAAAGCCCTCAATAGTTTCGTAAAAAAGGTATCTTGCCCTGCATTGGGGGCATAATAAGAGATGAAAGTACATAATTGTTCCCCAAGAAAACCCTTCCCTAGGAGATACCGCCCCTCTGGGTCTCATTTTCTAATGTAAGGTAAAAAAGACACGTTTAGAGAAACATACAGCCACCCTCTAGTCTTGTCAGGGGCAGTTGTTAAATAAGACGGGATATTTGCTTATTTAGGTACAAAAGACAGGCGTATGATATGAGTGAGGAAAGTGTGCCTCTTGAAGAAGAAAGATATCTGCCCGGCAAGAATGATAATGATGAAAAGCCTTTTGAGGCTTAATTGGGGAGATGAGGCCTTGTGTATTATGGGATATGAGCCTACAAGGGGGTCGAGAAGTCCATACTCAGAACTCATGGATTACAAGCAGCATCTCCATGTCATCTCCATGTCAGGGCTGGGCTCAGCCCTTCCTTCTCAGAGCTCTATGCTCAGCTGTCGGTTAATTGCCAGTACTTCCACAGGGACTCGCCTGGTCTTCATTTCTTGCTCGTCAGCTCGCCCTGCTGGCTATTTAAACTGCCTGGATCAGATCTCCCATGCCTTTGCATGTCCGGATACTCTCTGCTGTGTTTTCCTGTTAAAGACTTTTGCCTGACTGCCTTTTCTTCTGGTTCCTAATCCTGTTTACCTACTCCACTACGCTGATCTCTGGATTCCTGTTTCACTGGCTTGTTCGGACTACCCACTCTTTTTAACGAAACCCTATCTATGTTTTGACTACCTAGCTCTGTTTGCACCATTTCTTTTTTAAAGTGTGATTTTTACTGCACTTCTGTCTCAGTCTGATTCATGGTTCCTTACAGTAGGCGAAGGCCATGAATTCAGAAGATGCAGGCAATCCACTTATTGATAATTTTTCCAGATTGGATGAGCAGGTTCATCGCATCGATCAGTTTCCCATAGCGTTACGGATGCTCCTGATTCACTCTACTCACCTAGATCCTCCAACTGAGGCTGTTCTGATACAACCTGTGTTGCAGGCTGTCCCTGGTGATGCTCCAGTCTCTGTGCAGGCACGCGCCTCAAATATTTTCTGAATATTTCTGCTGCCAACAGCCTTATGTCCATCAAAAAGAGTACAAGAACTGTTGCCGATTTACACCATTGAATTCCGTACTCTAGCAGAGGTTGCTTGGAACAATGAGGCCCTCGTGGTTGTGCTCATGATCTCTCGGATACCATCAAAGATGAGATAGCAGCCCGAGACATACCCACTGAGCTGGAGAGGTTAACCACGTTTGCCATTCTCATTGACTCCATCCTTCGAGAAGCTTTAAGAAGAGCTTAAGGGGAAGCCTCCTGTACGTTTGGCTCAGAGCTTTGCAGTCCTACCCTTGCCTCCCTCACCTCCTATACCTCCTGGTACCGAGTCTGCCTGTGAAGTAGAACCCATGCAGTTGGGCTTCACACGTCTCTCTGAGGAATTTAGGAGGAGGGAGAGTTTGTGCCTTTATTGCTGCCAGGCAGGTCGCTTCCTGAAGTCCTACCTGCCCGGGAAACACTTGCACCTGAGGTCCTGTAGGGGACAGATCTTAGGTGGCATTGTTACGTCCTCAGTTATCCAGAAGAATAAGCCCCTGGTTCCGGTTACCCTTTCTTGGGCTGACTCATCCATTGAGATACAGGCTCTAATCGACTCTGGGGCTGCAGGCCTGTTCATAGATGGTGCCTTTGTGTCTAAGCACTCAATTCCGCTGCATCTTTGTGCCACTCCACTTGCTATTGAGGCTATTGATGAGATACCTCTACAGACTGCCCATGTGACTCAGACTATTTTGTTGACCATGGCAGTAGGGGCTCTTCACCATGAGATAATCCAATTCCAGTAATTTCCTCACCCCATTTCACGTGGTTATTAGTTATCCTTGGTTACAGAGGCACAACCCCTCTTTTGATTGACTTCGTGCTGAGGTTCTTTGCTGGTCACCATAATGCATGAGGACATGTTTTCAGAAAGTTCCTAAGGTCTTGTGCACCTCTTCATGCTCCTCCCTGCTGGAGTACCGCAAATTTAGTGATGTCTTTGACAAAGGTCAAGCCTGTAGTTTTTGCCTCTACACAGGTCATATGATTGCGCAATTGACCTACAACCTGGTGTCATACCCCCTGGTGGCTGGGTTTACACTTTGTCTGTCTCGGAGTACAAAGCCATGGTATGTTGCCGATGCACTTTCTCAAGGATTCATCTGTAAAGCCTCGTCTCCTGCTGGTGCTGGTTTCTTCTTTGTGAAAAAGAAGAGTGGTGAAGGGAGACCTTGTATTGATTATAGGGGTCTAAATTGCTTCACGATTAAGAATGCTTGCTTATCCGATTTTGTTGATCACGGAGTTATTTGACCGCCTCAAGGGAGCAACGTTTTTCACAAAACTTGATTTGAGAGGGGCATACAATCTCGCGAGGATCAAGGAGGGTGACAAATGGAGAACTGCGTTTTAATAATAGAACATCTCATAAACGAATACTTTGTAATGCCGTTTGGTCTTTGCAATGCTCCAGCAGTTTTCCAGGAATATATTAACAATGTCCTCTGAGATTTGTTGCAGCTATGTGTGGTGGTTTATCTGGACGATATCCTCATATTTTCCAATTCGCTAGAGAGCCACCACACAGATGTCTGCCGTGTGATTCAAAGGCTGAGAGAGAACCTGTATTGTAAATTGGAGAAGTTCAAGTTTCATTGTGAACAGGTTAAATTCCTGGGTTATGTTATTTCCACTGCTGGTTTTTCGATGGACCCAGATAAACTTTCGCCAGTTCTACAGTGGCCCATACCCGTGGGTTTACGTCCTTTCATCCTTGAGGTTGATGCATCTGAGACTGGAGTTGCCCTTCTGTCTCAACGTCCTACCTCCTGAGAGCGCTATGCATCCTTTGGCTACTTTTCCAAGAAATTGTCTCCTGCGAAATGCAATTATGGGATTGGTGACAGAGAGTTGTTAGCGATCATTTTAGCTTTTAAGGAATGGAGGCATCTCCTCGAAGGTACCACTGTGCTGGTTCTTATTCTGACTGACCATAAGAATCTCATATTCTTGTCTGAGGCTAAACGCCTCTCTCCCAGAAGGGCGCAATGGGCTCTTTTCTTGTCAAGCTTCAATTACATAGTCTCATTCTTACCCGGTACTAATAACGTAAGGGCTGATGCATTGTGGCAACAGTTTTCCTCTGCTTCCAAGATAGTCGGTTCTGGTTCCTGTGATACCTCCCGATCGTATTCTGGCTACGTACCAGTCTTACTTTACCTATGGGTGACAGAATTCTTCCCGCTCAAATCCATTCTCCTCCTGAGAAACCTTGTGACCGCTGCTTTGTCCCTGAGAGTCTCCGTACTGCCGTGCTCCAGTCTTGCCATCCTCCCAAGGCTGCTGGCAACCCAGGGAAGAATCAACTTATTTGGGCTATTTCCTAACAATTCTGGTGGCCTAGTCTATGTGCTGATGTAGCAGCTTTCGTAGCTGCTTGTTCCGTGTGTGCTCAGAGTAAGACACCACGGAACCTTCCAGTGGGCCTCCTACAACCCATACCCAATCGCGAGGGGCCTTGGACCCATCAATCTATGGATTTTATTGTGGAGGTACCCAACTCTCAGGGCAGCAGTTATCCTTATGGTGGTTGACCGGTTCTCGAAAATGTCTCATTGTATTCCACTTAAGAAGTTGCCCACATCCAAAGAACTGGCTTCCATTTTTGCTCTGGAGATCTTTCGCTTACATGGGCTACCCAAGGTTATCATCTCGGACAGGGGTAGCCAGTTTGTGTCCAGGTTTTGGCGAGCCTGTTGTGCACAGTTTAGAATTCAGGTTTCCTCCTTATTTGCGTATCACCCGCAGTCCAATGGGGCCACAGAGCGAGCCAATCAGTTTTTACTTGGCTACATTTCTGACCAACAAAGCAACTGGTCAGACCTCTTACCTTGGGCGGAGTTTGCTCACAATAATGCCGTAAATACCGCTTCCTGATTGTCTCCATTCATGGTGAATTAGGGTTTCCAACCATCCATGTTGCCTGACTCATTTGTTCCTCAGAGCATTCCTGCATTGGAGGAGCATCTCCATGGTCTTCGTTCCACTTGGATACAGGTCCAAAAGTCCTTGCAACGTGCCAATAATAGTTACAGACCCCATACTACCTGCGCCTTCCTACCAAGTTGGGGACAGGGTCTGACAGTCATCTCGCAACCTCTGACTCTGTGTTCCCTCAATGAAACTGGCACCATGGTTTATTGGGCCTTTCCATATTCTCTGTAGGAACAACCCAGTGACTTAAGCTTTAGCCCTTCCTTCTAATATGCGTATTTCAAATGTATTTCATGTCTCATTAAAACCTTTGGTATGCAACCGCTTTACCACCTCGGTATCACGTCCTCACCAAGTTCAGGTTGAGAACCATGAGGAGTATGAAATACAATCTATCAAATCTATCATTGATTCCCGTAAGTTCCGTGGGCGCATACAGTACCTGGTTCATTGGAAAGGGTATGGTCCGGAGGAATGGTCTTGGGTCTCATCCTCAAGCGTACATGCTCCTGTCGTCCTCCGTGCTTTCCATAGACATTTTCCCCTCAAACCTGGTGGTCGTCTGAGGGGGAGGGGGTTGTTAAGGAGGTTTACTGTCGGAGCTGGGCTCAGCCCTTCCTTCTCAGAGCTCTGTGCTCAGCTGTCGGTTAAATGCCTGTATGCTTCATTCCACAGTGACTCACCTGGTCTTCATTTCCTGCTTGTCGGCTAGCCCTGCTGGCTATTTAAATTGCCTGGATCGGATCTCCTGTGCCTTCGCCTGTTCAACATATCCGGATACTCTCTGCTGCGTTTTCCTGTTAAAGACTTTTGCCTGGCTGACTTCCCTTCTGGTTCCTGATCCTCCGAGTCAGGAGGCAGTAGAGAGGAAACGTTGCTGGAAGTGGCAGCAGAGGAGTGATATGCAGCTCTGGTCTTACCTGCATCTGGATGACAGCTATATAAGTATTTTAAGGCTTGAGAAATACTGATATCTGGTGAGTGTGTACCCTTAGGGGAGTGTGATGTGGATCTTGGTGTATGATGCACGCTTTTCTATCAATCACTAGGACCACCATCTGCTATTTGGACTTTAATCCCCAACTGTCATTCATTTGATTCTCATATGATTCAACCATATGAATGCTGGTCAGAGTATGGACTGACTATAGCGCTGCTATAGTATGTATTATTATATACATCTGAACTGGATATTATTAGTTTATTAATTTCTGGTTCCTGATCCTGTTTACTGTGTCTTCTACGCTGATCTCTGGATTCCTGTTTCACTGGCTTGTTCCGACTACCCTTTCTGGTTACCGAACCCT
Source organism: Lithobates sylvaticus (assembly GCA_028564925.1). Classification (NCBI taxonomy): domain Eukaryota; kingdom Metazoa; phylum Chordata; class Amphibia; order Anura; family Ranidae; genus Lithobates; species Lithobates sylvaticus. The sequence continues at coordinate 152,770,921 of CM053033.1, forward strand.
GGCTATGTTTTGACTATGTTTGCTCTGTTTGTACCATTTTATTAAAAAGTGTGACTTTTACTGCACTTTTGTCTCTGATTCATGGTTCCTGACACGCCATGACTTATCACTCCACTCAGCCCACTCAAGGGTAGGTATTCCCAAGCGTTTTTTAATCCACACTCGATTGGGGAAGCTGCGTGTCAACCAGAGTCTAGGTCTCAAAGGAAAAAAAAGAAAAGGCGAGGAAGAAAAGAAGCAAACAAGGAAAGTAATAGAAGGTGTGTACACACCTGTAGTAACCAGGGGGGCAAAACAAAACCCCGGGTTAGGGAAAAAGTCACACTGCGATCCCACAAGGTTCGGGCCAGAAATGCAGGCTTCAGGCTCGGAGGGTGTACAGCAGCCTGGCAAGCCAAGCCTTAGTTCAATAAACTTGTGAAAAACACTCTTAGGTATAACAAGTTATTACCAAACCTGTATAAGATAATACCAAATCTCACCACCCTGAAGGGTGCAGATATTACTCAGGAGGAATGGAGGTGAACCTGTCCAGACTAAACAAAGTATGTCAGGACAAAGATCCCCATCCCCGTCAACCCCAACTAAACATAAGAGGCAAATTGTCACCTCATAAGGGGTAGGGTAATAACGATTCTATAATAAGTAACAAGGCCACTAAAGAGCCTAAGAAAAATTTGGATGTGCGGCCCCTGTGGAGCCCACAGTCCCAGCATCAAAAATCTAGCAAAAACAGTGAGTGTCCAGAGGATTATCACCCAAAAAAGGGATACCCATGATGCACGTCAGAGAGGCTTTGAATGTGCAGACTGCCCATCCGAGACATGGTGCCACACCGGAGAGATAGGATGAAAAGGACCAGCATCTAGTATGAGAAGAGAGCCAAGAAGGGGAGCCATCCTGAGAGATCAGACCTAAACGAAGTGACAGTCTCTCGCCTTCCTGGAGTATTAACAGTTAGCATAGGTGAAAGTCAGACAAAACGGAAAAGCCCATCTGTATGTTAGTGACTTATGTGTTAAAGCGGTTCTGCACCCATTTTTGAATGTTGGTGCCATTGTTTTTATTAATTACCTTCTTAGTCCTCGATGCTGCTTTTTTTTTTTTTTTTTCACCTACCTTCCGTTCTCCGATGGTGCTTGTTGTCCTCCAAATGTTTCCCTGCGTCGATGGGCGGGGTTTCTGCGGGGATCAGCGTCATTTCCCCTGAGCTCCGCACTGTCTCCTGGGATCTCGAATAAGCCACCCCAGGAGTCAGTGCGCCTACCCCTAGCGAAATCTCGCGAGATTTAGACGACGTGACATCATCACGCTCGCCTTATCTTGCCTTATTCTAGTTCAAACAATGCCGCTCGTAGCTGTAGCCACTGAGCGTGCGCGGGAACCAGCAAGGAATGCTGGTTCCTCCGAATCAGGGAATGAGGAAGTGATTGCTTGTGGGCTTCAAATGCCCACAAGCAAGATGAGATCGGCCGAGATTTTCTTTATAAGGAATCGATTAGGAAGAAAAAAGAAGATGGATAACGGGAGAAGACACTAAAAGTAAGTATATTAATAACATAACCTTGTTTTTACTCATTTAGTCTGTGAACCACTTTAAGGCTTGTAGTAGGGGTTTTATAGCCCACGCTTTTGAGCTGTAAATGGTGAAATATCTCCATAGATTTGTACTGGATGGCTCAGCAGGGTAAGAAGACCGTTCCCTGGATTTTTGCATGACAAGCTCTTTAGTACCGAAGTAGTACGGTTTAACTATGTCACGAGCCAGTCCCTTAGGGCGCATAGGTTGAAGGGCACGATGAGCTCTATCAAAGTCTACTCTAGACTCTAGGTGACAATTTGTGATTGTGATTGTGATTGGTCTAAGGGACAATTTTTGTATTCAAGGGGTAATGGTGTCAAATAATACTTTAATCTTAGGGCAGGACCAACAAATGTGGAGGAACGTGCCTCAGTGATCACATTCCGGCCAACCGCGGTGTGGGGGTAAATTCCAGTCCAAGTTCCTTCTCCCGTTCCCTACTAAGGAACTGTCATTGAGCAGTCACCTAATATCAATTTATACATTTGGAATAGCAAGTGTCTGGAGTCAGGAAGGTGTCCACACATAGATTCAAACATTCAGACTCGTCATAGGGTGCGGTTTATGGTCTAATTTGGAAATAAAATCAGTCAATTGGCGATGCCTCCAGGTCATAAATGAAAGGTACCATAGACGGATTGCAGAGCCTGAAGGGGCAAGAGGGTTCCTTTTTGAGGGGCAGTTTTGCACATGTCTTATCACCATCTGCCCCCCATGAATGAAAGAATCCACATCCTCACCGGGTAAAAACCATTGGTATCCTTCTAATGGTGCTAGTGGGGACAACAGAGGAGCATTCAGTCCTATTCAACCTATCCCAGACATTCAAGGTCAATCTCTGGACGTGGATGTTATCCACGGAACTTCTGCCAGGTTCCTACCCGCCATTGAATTCTCTAGGGGGACCCATAATTTGGACGACGTGTCGTGGCACCAGTTCAGAATGAGGACTAGGACCATAGCCTTATAGTAAAAAGCCACATCAGGAAGCCAAATTTCTTCATCTAGTTTTGTCCAATGAAGGATATCATATGATAACCTAGGGTGCTTGTTATGCCAGATAATGGTCAAAAAGGCCCTACACAAAGCGTTTAAAGAAATTCTGTGGGAGAGAAATAGGTACCGCATATAAAATGCATATGATTCTTGGAAGAATCGTCATTTTAAGAGCATTTACCCTTCCAAACCTAGTCGGGGGATGAATCCTCCACTGTTGTTGGTCCTCGGAATATTATTCAATAGAGAGCCATAGTTCAGATTTACTATAATTACTCTTAGTTTGACAAGGAGCCAAATCTGTCCAGCTCCTGCATAAGAACCAGTAGGGACACATGCGGTTTGGTAAGACAAAATAGGAGGTCATCAGCATAGGCTTAAACTTTGTTCCTTGGAGCCAATGCTGATCCCCGAAATCTGGATGATTCGTGAACTCCCTCAAAAAGACTCCAGCACCAGGGTGAATAATAAGGGAGACAGTGGGCTGCCCTGCCTAATCCCATTATGAATTTCAATGCAATCAGAAAGGATTCTATTTACCCCTTACATGAGCATGGGACCCTGATAAAGTGCCAGAATCCATCCAATCATACGTTCGCCGAGGTCAAGACCACTAAGCAGTTCCGCCATGTAGACCCAATTGACCCGGTTAAAGACCTTTTTTCGGCATCCATTGACAAAACCAAATCGGGTACTCGGGCAGGCTCTTGCTGAGCCCAATTTAAAATATGTAAAGCCCCAGATAGTATTATCCCTGGCCCTGCGTCCCACACTGAAACCAGATTGGTACAGATGTACTAAGGCCGAGATTTGGTCCTGTAAGCGTACTGCCAAAATTTTGGCTAATAATTTGGTATCAGCGTTTAATAGGGAGATGGGTCTGCAAATTTGCTGATCCCTGCCTGGTTTTGGCAAAACTGTAACGTGTGCTAAAAGCACCTTATGAGGTAACGAGTTATTGGAGGTGATGGAATTAAAGTATAATATAAAGTATAATATTGGTTTGTGAAACCATTGGCCCCGGGGCTCTTACCCACTGGAAGATTATTCACTGCAGTTCTGTGTTCCTTTACAGTGATCGGGCATTCCAGTTCCTCGATAACCTGATCAGAGAGAACAGGACGGGCCGACTCCCGCAGATAGGCCCCAACCTTATCCCTAAAAGACCCATCATCAGACGAGTGAAGGGGGGTAGATTATAAAGGGAAGAGTAGAACTGCTGAAATTCTTTGGCAACAGAGCATGTATACGCTTAGTTTGAACCATCAAGCTATGCACATGGCAAAAGCCTGTAGTTTCTACAGTTTTCTAGCCAGTAGGCGACCACATCTGTTCCCGCGCTTGTAAAAACGATGCGCATAAAATCAAATTTGTCCCTGGCTCTATGATCTAAACACTGAAATAGGGAAATATGCAAGGAGTCTAGTTGCTCAGCATCCGCTGGGACAAAATGTGTTTTATGTTTAAGTTCAAGGGTATGAATTTTGTCTAGCAGTTCCATGACTTCCCTTTGCTTCTCTTTCTTAATTCTGGTGCCATGTGCAATCAGCTCCCCCCTAATCACAGCCTTATGACCTTCCCATACCGCCTGTGTGGACAAATCCTCGGTAGTGGTCGTTTCAAAATAAAATTGTAAGGAACAGGAAACGGCCTCTACGACAGTAGTGTCAAGATTTTCATTGAGTCTCCAAACCCTCTCGGACTGGTATGCAGCAGTCATTAAGACCGTTGCATGATCCGAAATTGTAATGGACTCAATGGAAGTAGAGAGGACATTGCTCAGGTAAAACTGATCAATAAAAAGAAGGTCCAGTCGAGAATAAGTATCAAGATTTTTGGAATAATCTAAGCTATAGTCTTTGTCTTTGGCAACTGTCGACTAGATGAAGGGCACAGAAGTGTCCCTTGACATGGTGAAGCGCTCAATGCGATATAGGGGATTTACTCGAGGATGTGCCTAGACTGGGGTCAAAGATGAAATTTAAATCACCATACCTTCCCTAAAATCCATCAACTTTTTCATGGTGACGGAAAGAAACTTGCCTGTATGGGAGTTTGGTGCATACATTACTGCAAAAGTGTATTTGTCCATGAATTAAACCTTTATTAAAAAAAAAATCAGCCTTCTGGATCAGTTTGCATAGAAGACATGGAGAAGGGACAAGATCCTTAAGAACTGCTATAGATACACCCGGGGTTTAGAGATGGGGGATGCACAATAAAACCATTGGCTAAATGTGGTGAGGGGCACACAAGGAGTCGAATTACTTATTGGCAGTAAAATTAGTCTCCTGTAAAAATAAAATATTGGGGGACAAGTGGCGCATCTTTAGTGCGAAGAGTTGTGGACTTCCCATTCCTTGTAGCCGATAAACGGAAAGGAAACCCCAAGAGGGAACATTCACCGCGCATCAAGCACCGGACAGACAGCACGTCGCTGCAAAAGGGTTCTTCGAGAGAGATCCAGGAATAGAGCCAATTTGGCATTATCAAAGTCAATGGATGCTTGAGTATGAGCCACCTTCAGAACTGCCTCTTTCCCAGAGTACTTATACAATTTGCAAATTACAGCTTGTGGCTTTTCTGCATCCTGAGGGGACAGGTTGGAGGGCTCTATCAACCCCATCGATCTCGATATCAGCTGGAGCAGCATCGTCCAAGAGTTGGAGAAACAGGCCCTGCACCGTATGTAGTAAATACAGTGCACTAATACGGATATTCTGGCTCCTTTTCCGGTTTTCATAATCATCCATTTGGACAAGGAGAGAGTTAAGAACATCTTCATGATAGCAGTCTCCTGTAAGGCTGCAATAGTGTGTAAGATCTCATCCTGGCTAGTCTCCACAGCCTCCACCCTGTGCCCCAAAGCTGTCGTTTCCTCTTTAATCCCCTCAATAGCCTGCTTACATGAGAGTTCTAATGCTGAAATTAGCTGTTGTATGTCTGTTTTAGTAGGCAAGGCTCTAATGTGCTCCCTTAAAGAGTAACTCCACTTTTGTTGAGAAAAAAACATTCCTCTCTGGGTGATCTAATTCTACCTTTGGTTATTCCGAAGAAATCCCTGTGTGTTTGTGTCCATGTGGGAAAGGGAGTCTAATGGGAGTGGTTTCATAATTGTCAATCAGCTGTGGCACCTGCAGGGCACTAATGAGGAAAGCTGCTGGGCCTGCATCCCTTTAGTAGTTATTTCCTATTGGGAATATCTCACCAAAGGAAATTTTTGTTGCAGGGGATGCCAAAACCTGACTTGTATCTTAGTGCTGACTTCTGGGAAAATCAGTGAGCCAATCGCAAAAGCAGGGAATTATGTTTCTTGGGGGGTTCTGTACACATTCTGCATTGCATTTTCAGAAAGTTACAGAGCTGCAGATTGAAAAGTAAAGGTAATTTTTAATTACATTCAATTACAATATAACTTGTCACAATTGTGTACGCTATATTATTTTTTCTTCATTTGATGCCTCTGTTACATCAGGCTCTGATTGGGGGAAGAATCTACCCCCTGAGTGTGTAGATGGTGTATGGCTGGGTACCTGGGGTGAGGCTGAGAGATCCATGGAGCCGCTGCTGTGTGCTGGTGAATGGTGCTGGGATGCCTCCGGGTGCCATCTTGGCTGCATTTCTGGAGCCGGCTGCGTGCCGTGGGAAGTAGGATTGTAGCCAACTCGCCCGCGATCCGCTACCGCCGGGTGGCATGTCCAGGGCAGGTTAGGAGACCAGAGACCACTTCTAAAATGTAAATTGCCCAAGGGTTAGCGGTAGCTCAGTGTCCAAGCGTCCTTGCACCATGACAGTCAGGCCACGCCCCTGGACTTATCGTCTGTTCGTTTTTTTTTTTTAATAGTTTTTTTTTTTTTTTCAATTAACACTTATTATTATTTACAGTCTATATCTCTGAAAGGATTCTTAATTTATGGCTTTTTTCACACCTGCCTTAAACTTTTGCACAGTACTGTATTTCATTTACTGGGTACCTGCTGTATACAGAGTCCATGCACATCCATTTAAAAATCTAATGTGAACCTTTCCTTTTTTTCTGCTAAGGTAATTGCACTAAATTGTTAAATGGTATTGGTAAGGGGTAATCGCTGATTCGAGGCAGAAGTTGAAAGCAACGGAGATGGACACTTTTTCCTGTGTGCAAAAACTCAACTCTGCAATAGCTATTCTAAAGGTCAGCCCAAAGCAATTAAGAATAGCCTAAATACGAACTAATGAGGGATTAAGATGCTGCCAAGTTCAGATCAGAGTGGGGGACTCGTATACACAAAAAGACAAAAAATTTAAAAGTGCAAAAAATATCAAAAATATGGTAGTATATATTAACACAAACTAAAATATTAGAAAGGCACATGGACACATCAGCATCTATCCTGATGCAACTTGGAAAATAAAAACAAGAACAAATGGTATTTTTTTGTGGTGGTAAAACCCCCCTAAAGCCCCATACACACGCGCGGATTATCCGAGGACCAGGTCCGTCGGATCATGTCCGTCGTACTTTGTCCGATGTTGGTTTTGCGTACACACGGTCGGACAAAGTTGTCGGAAAATCCGATCATTCTGAACGTGGTGACGTTTGTTGCCTACGACGGGACTACGTAGAGGCTAGTAGCCAATAGCTTTGGTCTTGTAATGTGATCTGAGCATGCGTAACACTTTGTCCGGTTGGACTACCATACACACGATCGGATTTGGTGTGATCGGACCGTGTTGTCGGAAAATCTATCCAGCAGGAGATAGGACTTTGTCCGTCGGACAATACGACGTACACTGTCCGATGGTGCATACACACGGTCTGATTTTTCAACAACATTGTCCGATCGGACAGAATCCATGAGAAAATCCGACCGTGTGTATGGGGCTTTAGAGTAAATTTAAGAAAGTAATGTCTTTAAAATTAGGATTTTTTTTGCAATTTGATCATTAAAATTCTATGGGGAAAAAATATCCCCTTTAGACATACGGTGGTGATTCAACTATCTCCCCCCCCCCCTTTTTTTTTCTGATCCATATTATACTTATTGCATTGATATCTTTTTAACATGATAGATATTTATTAAGAATGATAAATCAGGAAAGCTGAGCTGCCACTACACTGTTTTATGTATGTCTAAATCTAAAGGGAATATTTTTCCCCATAGAATTTTAATGATCAAATTGTAATCAAATTCTTAATTTTAAATATATCACTTTCTGAAATTAAAACGGAGCCTGGGTTCACACTGAATTTACAGCGGGTTTGATGCATTTAGGAACACAGATTCGCAGGTCATGTAAAAACCATGGTTCACATGTATGCGTTGCGAATTTGGTGCGAGGAAAAAAAAAAAAGGGTCCTTTGTGTGTCGACTATGGGTGTGATGCAAATTCCTATGGTGCAATGCAAATTTTAACTTCATAGGCTTTAATTGAACTTGCAGTAAACTCGCAGCACACAGTTCACATCCTGAAATTTGCAGTAAAATTGCAGCTGTATACCTCAAAACGCAAGGCAAATTCGCACCTCACACATAGGACAAAAACTGATCAAATTTGCGGTACATCGCATAGCAATAGTATGAACCTAGGCTGAGGGGGGGGGGGGGGGGGGGGTTGGCACCATTTATTAACACACATTGCTAATGTAAAATAAGGCTAAAAAAATAACACTCTTTGAACCCAAAAGACTGGGTTCAAAGAAGGCATTGGCACAGCACTAAAAGAACACCCTCACTCAGGAAGTCCTAAACTGGCAGAAGGATGGGTCGGCGTGCACAGGCTGACAGCGTCACAGACCAAAGGTGACTGGTCTGCAGCAGAGGTCAAGATGTGGTTCTGGGAGCACTTCTGCCATTGCAACAAACCACATGGAAGGAGGTAGAAGTATATTTTAAAGTGACCAGAATCTTACAGTAAAGGGATTATTGGGAACAATAAGCCAGCCCTCAAAAATTACACTCGCACACTCGCATTTTGCGAGTGATTTTTGAGGGCTGGCGAGGAGAAGAGAGGAGAGCCGCCACTGGGAGATCACAGCAGGGAACATCACAGCTTTCGTTTCATAAGCTGTGTGTTCCCCCGCCATGCGCCGTCACATAAGCTCCTCCCCTTTTCCGGGACTTTGATAGACAGATCACCCGTCCAATCCTAGGACGGGTGACATGTATCAAAGTTCCCCGGACAAGGGGAGGGGCTTATGTGACGGCGCGCCGCGGGGGAACACACAGCTTATGAAACGAAAGTCTGAATGTTCCCTGCTGTGATCTTCCAGTGGCAGCTCTCCTCTCTTCTCCTCCACAGGTAGGCAGCACATGGGGGACACAGGCTGCACATGGGGGGGCACAGGCTGCACATGGGGGGGGGGGACACAGGCTGCACATGGGGGGGGACACAGGCTGCACATGGGGGGGGACACAGGCTGCAAATGGGGGGGGACACTGGCTGCACATGGGGGGGGGGACACTGGCTGCACATGGGGGGGGGGGACACTGGCTGCACATGGGGGGGGGACACTGGCTGCACATGGGGGGGGGGGACACTGGCTGCACATGGGGGGGGGGGCACTGGCTGCACATGGGGGGGGGGACACTGGCTGCACATGGGGGGGGGGACACTGGCTGCACATGGGGGGGGGACACTGGCTGCACATGGGGGGGGGACACTGGCTGCACATGGGGGGGGGACACAGGCTGCAAATGGGGGGGGACACAGGCTGCACATGGGGGGGACACAGGCTGCACATGGGGGGGGGACACAGGCTGCACATGGGGGGGGGGACACAGGCTGCACATGGGGGGGGACACAGGCTGCACATGGGGGGGACACAGGCTGCACATGGGGGGGGGGGACACAGGCTGCACATGGGGGGGACACAGGCTGCACATGGGGGGGGACACAGGCTGCATTAACATTAAGGTTGTTAATATTTTTATAACTTAATTGCATAAAAAATTAAAGGTGTCATTTAATGAGATAATTTATAAGGGCGGGTTTAGGGGTGGGGCAGGGTAGGGGTTGGGCGGGGCAACTGGTGGCGAGTAACCCTTAAGGCCTGGCTAGTAGCTCAGGACTTGAAATTTTGAGCCCTGCAATAAGCCATTTGTTACATTACTGGGAATATTGTAATTTTACTAGAATGTGACTACACTGCAACATTTAAGAAGTGAAACAATACTAAAATGAATGTCTCTTTCTGCAGGATACTCTTTGTACAGAACGCAAGACACATCCTCTGCAGCCAGTCAGATGTGCTTTGGAAGTTATGTTCTTTCCCATCATCGTTGCTGCTCCTCAGGATGCTTACATAGCTTTGATAAAAAAGAAAATTGTTCCATGTCTCTTTTCTTACTAGCCATGCAAAAAAAGTATATACGAGATGTTCTCTGTGGGGTAGGTGGTACTAAAGCATGCTTTTACAGATGCAGCTGTAACTGTGTGATCTGTGGACAAATGAATATGAGCGCTATTGTATTAGTAAGCTTATATTCGTTTTGCCATCCTTGCAATAGCTGTAAATAAAGAGTTCCACCAACTTGCAATTTGTTCATTTTTTCCTAAGCTATTAATAGAAAAAAATATACATTTGCTTATGCATCTAAAAGAATATTTTAGTTAGACCTAAAAACCTTTGGTGATCTTATTTTCATAAAAAACGAGAGGTGATCATTTCCATTTTCAATTGCTTATTGTTCACTTAATTCTGTGTTGCTATTTCTATTCCACTGCAACTATTATCTGATGGGATTTACTGATTTGCATTCCTAACTTTAGTCTAGGTGAATTATTTTGTTTCCAAGGATAACGGTCAGCTGTATTCAGACCACACCAGAACAGACCAGTTAGTACAGAATACAGGGTCTTTAATTTTATACCATGGATTATATGCAGCTATCTTCAGGTGATTGGACACTGCCAAACGAGGACATCTTTTTCCACTCCCAACTGACCTTAGTGTCCATAAGTAATGGACCTTTTCTCTCTACTGAGGGAAGCTTTTCACCTTTCCTATTGAGGTTTTCTCTGTAAGTGGATTATTTTATGGAGATTCCTGGCTGCACCATAGCAAATGTGGCTCCTTCTTCAGTTTCCAAAACAGTTGCCTCCTCAGCTGTGTTTAGACCCCGCTTAAGATGAAGATGTGGGGATGACCTGTAATGTTGCTTTGGGCACAGGATCCTGTGTGACAACTCACCTAGGCACGTGGTGCATTTTGTTGACAGATCTATCTGTTTATGACCTTGTAACAGTTATGCAGCATTTAAGAAGTAGTCTTTATTTCTTGGCATTGTATATGTTTGTGCTGGTAGCACGCTCAATCTCAACAGCTCTGGGTCTCATTACAATAATCAGGAGCTGGGCGAAACCAGCCAGCCAGAGATTACTACTGTGAAGATCTATCCCAGTGTTTCTCCTATGTAAGGAGGAAAAGATACATTGCATCTTTCCCTCGTTGCTGGAAGAAAAGTCTAAAAGAAAAAAAAAAGATTGAACTTGATCAGAGCTTGATCTAGCTTAGGCTGCATTAATTTCACACCTGGGTGTTTTGAATCGTGGGCAGAATCGCAGCGATTCTGCCTGCGATTCAAAACGCCCAGGTGGGAATGACAGATCGCGCAAATGCACATTTCAGATGCCATTCATTTGAATGGCACCTAAAAACACGGTGCAGTTCTGTCACGTGAAAAAATGGAGCTGCAAACCGCATCACGTGAACTAGTGTCGCCCAAAAGAAGCTGCTGAACTTTTTTGGGGGCGACAAGCTTCACTTAATGCGGTTTGCCACAATTTGTGCGATTTATCACAACATGTTTTTAAGTGCCATTCAAATGAATGGCGGCATCTGAGATGTGCATTATGTGCTTTGTGATTCACACCTGGGCGTTTTGAAATTGCGGGCAGAATCGCAGGGATTCTGCCCGTGATTTGAAATGCCAATGTGTGAATGCATCCTTAGTGAGTGTCAGTAGAAGTGTCAGTGTTGATGTCAGTTGGTGGCAGTATTAGATTCGGTGTGTTTTAGGTAGGAAAAAAAGGTATTCTATTTAGACCTTCTTGCACACAGGATGTCTAAAAAGGCCAAGTTTTTTTAGGCATTTAGGGATATTTTTTAACTGATCTAGATGCAGCCTATTGTTTTTAATGGGCCTGTATACACAAGTAAACTTGTTCTGCATAAAGATCAGTTTAAAAAAAAAAATCTGCATTACTGGGCAGTATTTTTACACGCATTTAGGCTCAAATACGCACATAGGCCACCTTCCCTTCATTAAGAAAAAACGGAATAATATGTACACTTGTAAATGCTTATGCGCGAATACACATGTGCTATACTGTCCATCCTCCTCAAGCAGCATCTTTAGGGTGGTATGGGAGCGCTGTATACAGCGCTCCCAAAATGCCCTTCCCATTGAAATGAATGGGCAGCGCTTCCCAAGCAGCTGAAAAGTGATTCGGAAGGGCCGCAAAACACAGGCGCTTTTAACACCTTCTTTGGGGTTAAAAGCGCCCTGCTAACAGCCAAAAATCACCGCTTACACAGTGGTAAGGCGCCGCTAGCACAAGCTTTACCACTAACGCACAGGCGGTCTCAGTGTGAAAGGGGTCTCCAAGACAGTTGGGCTAAGACAAATAGTTTGCATATTTTTTTTTGTGCTCCCTAAACACACTATGTTTAACCCCTTCACTACCCGCCCATAGTCATATGACGCCCACAAGGTGGATCTCCCATCCTGGGTGGGCGTCATATGACGTCCTCCCATTCCCGGCCTGGGGGGGGGCAGGCGCGCCCGCGGCGTCGCTCGGGACCCGGTGCGAGTGCCCGGCGGCCGCGATGTCCGCCGGGCACCCGCGATTGCCCGTTAAAACGACGGGACCGTGCGGGACCATGGAGCTGTGTGTGTAAACACACAGCTCCACGTCCTGTCAGCGGAGAGGAGACCGATCATGTGATCCCAGTACGGAGGAACACATGATCGGTCTCCTCCCCTTGAGTCCCCTCCCCCCACAGTTAGAATCACACATATAGGGAATACATTAACCCCTGCAGCGCCCCCTAGTGTTAACCCCTTCCCTGCCAGTCACATTTACACAGTAATCAATGCAATTTTATAGCAATGATCGCTGTGTAAATGTGAATGGTCCCAAAAATGTGTCAAAAGTGTCCGAAGTGTCCGCCGCAATGTCAGTCACGAAAAAAAATCGCAGATCGCCGCCATTACTAGTAAAAAAAAAAAATGCAATAAATCTATCCCCTATTTTGTAGACGCTATAACTTTTGCGCAAACCGATCAATATACGCTTATTGCGATTTTTTTTTACCAAAAATATGTAGAAGAATACGTATCGGCCTAAACTGAGTAAAAAAATAGTTTTTTTTTTTAAAAATGGGATATTTATTATAGCAAAAAGTAAAAAATATTGTGTTTTTTTTTTCAAAATTGTTGCTCTTCTTTTGTTTATAGCGCAAAAAATAAAAACCGCAGGGGCGATCAAATACCACCAAAAGAAAGCTCTATTTGTGGGGAAAAACGGACGTCAATTTTGTTTGGGTGTAACGTCGCACGATCGCGCAATTGTCAGTTAAAGCGACGCAGTGCCGAATCGCAAAAAGTGCTCTGGTAAGGAAGGGTGTAAAATGGCCCAGTGTTGAAGCGGTTAAAAGAACAAATAACACATATGTGGTATCGCCATGATCATTGATTATTATTTTTTTTTATTTTTTTTACTATTTTGGGTATTCCTTTGATAATAAAACACAATTCTGGGATATCCATTAACATTAATCACCACATGAAAGCTCAATCTGTCCTGAAAAAACAAAGTATGAGCCACTTTTGATACACTTAGTTGCAATGATATTTACAGTTTTACTAACACATGTCAAAGTTGCAAAATTTGGTTTAGGTGGTAAAGCAGCATTGATCCCAAAACCAGAAATGTAACATATTGCAGCTTACTAATCCTTTGTTGTGGCTGCATCCCCCCCCCCCCTCTGTTTTCACCTGGTGATCTGGCCAGTAACACACTTCTTGTATTAGGGTGCCTACATTCTCGAAGAAGGAGCAACATCTTTGGACAGCACCATTGTTAATCTGGAGGGAGAAGAGTGTTGGATGCACTAGCAGATTTGGGTTCCATGTTCCAAAAGTCTGTCCTCACTTGTAAGAAACAAATAGGTCAACCACACTCTAATCTGTGCTCTTCCGAGATACTTTCTTAGTTTATCTATAGTAGCTGTACAGCCACGGTATCTTCACAAAAAAATCCACTACCTCTTAACGCATTTCACCATAATGTGATCAAGCCATATTGTGGTGAAACACATTAAGGGGTTGCACATTTTTTTGGGTGGAGATATTATGGCTGTATGTATAGCCATCTGCTATAAAGGAGAGGAATTTAGGGACTTTGAGGAAGCCTAGGCCTGGTAAGGTCACGTATTTCCATCCCTATGGGACTTTAAATGAAATCAAGACCTGGTAATTTCCATCCCTTATTATGTCGAGAAGAGGGGAGCAAGGAGGTTGGGACTTTATATGAAGCACATGGTAGCGAGTAGGTAATTATGCTGAACGAGGGAATTTTATTCATGTTAATAACTTAAACATACATATTTTATTAGTATCCAAGTAGATGATAGACACAATGACAACAATATCCATAATAGTAATGCAATTTTTCTCAAAGTATGACAACTAATGTCAAATGGTAAGAATTATACAAGATAAAAAAGCAGTAAGTAGGTTAATAACAGTATTGTCATGAATAGGATTATAATAAAATTCCATCGTTCCACCAAAGCAAATTTGGGTAAAATAATTACGGAATAATATTTGCAGGACCTAAGGCCTCACTAAACCTGTTGGGGATAATAATAGCATCATAACTTGAAGATCTGGATGTATATAGATGGAGACATGGCATTAGATAGCTCTACGCATTTCGTGGCTGACACGCCACTCATCAGGAGCATGCACGTGGTAGTCTAAGGTAGAAATAATAATATGAAGATAAACCATAATTAAACTTGTATAAAGGGGTGGGGTAAAGCCCAAAGTAACACTGAAGTGTATACTTAAAAGTTAAGGTCCGTCGGTTAGTGGTGTGGTAACGGGGTGTCAGAAGCATCAAAGAGCAACTCCAACCTGGAGCCCTGACCCAAAGGAGGCACACAGGCAGGCATAAATCCGGGCGGGCATGAAACCACGGGGCATCTCTGTGTGAAGGTGAAAAGTGATTGAAATAAACAGATAGTCACTGGAGTGACTAAAAGGTAGGGAAAGCAGGAAAAGAAACCCGTGTTGGTGAGAAAGAGAAAAAAGGTGGTAATACTGAAAAGAAAAACAGGCGGCCTTAAGGCTGCCAGAGAAAATAGTGACGAAAAAAAACGGATAGATCGATGAATGAGAACCGGAAATTAAAGTACCAGTAAGAGGAGAAGGCAGAGGTGCAGGTGTACCTATGTGAACGAGAGACCAAGAGAAGGAGAAATTTCAATTGTGTGTAGTCCAATGTGTTCAGAGCCTCGAGTGCCAGGACCGCCCGGAGACACGCCCCCATATAAATGCGCCCCCATCACTATTTTCTCTGGCAGCCTTAAGGCCGCCTGTTTTTCTTTTCAGTATTACCACCTTTTTCCCTAATCGTCTTTCAGGACAGCACCTGAGAGAGTGACTCCTCCCCTTGTCCATAGGAAACACCTCTTCCACCAAACTTTAAAAGGAGGCTCCTTCCCACATATGGTCAGTTTGTGTTTCCTCCGGAGGGAACACTTCGTGGGAGATCAGGGCTCTTAGGTGCTGTCCTGAGAGCCTAGGTATCCTACTCCACCTTTTTTTCTTACCTCAGGAGAGCTGTCCCTCCCATTCCACAGCGATGCAACGATGCTGATGGCTGGGCTCCTTCTCCCCCTTCATGTGGCTCACTGCTGTGGGTTCTGCCCCCGGGTGGCGGTGTACAAACAGCAGTGGCCGGTTGTTTTTTTGTTTGTATGCCGGTCCACTGTTTGCTGTGTGAAGCACCGCCGCCATCTTGGGGATGGCATGCTGTGCTCCATCCGCCGGAAGTGAGGCATCCGGAAGGGGGCGGGGCCTACGGAGCAGGCGTGCGGCGTCATTTCCGCACAGTGGTATACTGTCCTCCCTTACTGTGAGGTCTCTCTCTCCTACCCCCCCCCCCCCCCCGGTGGTAGGGGCCTGTCTGGGCACATGAAGCAGTTGTTCTTTTCATTGTGCACCTGTGGTGAGCCTTTTCACAAATAGGGATGGGTTGTTTCACTGGGGTGGGTTTTCTCCTTTTTTCTCACGGCAGGCCAAGAGCTCTGATCCAGTGGCAAAAAGGAAATGCCCCTCATGTAAAGCAAAGTTACCAGAGGGATGGAAGAAGACCTTATGTCAGTCCTGCATAGATGCACTAGTGAAAGAAGAAGCTTCCTCTGCTTGCAGCGATCTGATCGCATCAGTCAAAAAGGAGCTTGATGCGACTATACAGTCTTTCCGCTCTTCACTAGTGAACCCATCCCTGAGTCAACCCTCTGCCTCACAATCCTCCCTAGGCTCACCTATGATCCCGTCGGTAGAGACTACCTCTTACCCAAGAGGGACATTCCCCCACCCAGTCTAGAGAAGAGTCTGAAGGGGAGGAAGAAGGTGAGGAATTCCCTTCTAAGTTTAAATTGTCGTTGGAACAGGTAGATGGCCTGCTGAAGGCAATTTGTACTACACTGGGGTTAGAGGAGGAAAGGAAGGAGTTATCCCTGCATGACAAAATGTACGCAGGACTCAGCGAACCTAAAAGTCGCAGTTTCCCAGTGCACCCAGTCATTTCTGAGGCTATTAAAAAGGAGTGGGCAGAGCCAGAAAGGAAACCTTTTTTTCCTAAAAATTTAAAAAGGCGTTTTCCTTTTGATGAAGACCCGGCGGAGGTTTGGAATAAGAATCCCAAACTTGATGCCGCCTTCTCCCAGGTCTCTAGATCGACTGACTTAGCTTTCGAAGACATGGGAGTATTAAAAGACCCCATGGATAAGAGGTTGGACTTGCAGCTAAAAAGAGCTTGGCAATCCATTATGGGAAACCTAAAACCTGCCATGGCGACTACAGTCGTTTCTAGGAATATGGAGTTCTGGTTGAACCAACTCAAGGCCCATATTTCAGCAGACTCCCCAAAACAAGACATTTTGGAATCCTTCTCTACCCTCTCAGCAGCGGTCGCATATATATCTGATGCCTCAGCTGAATCTATTAAGATGACGGCCAGATCTGCAGCCCTGGCTAACTCAGCCAGACGGGCTTTATGGCTAAAAACCTGGCCAGGAGACGCGGCATCCAAAAATAAACTTTGTGGAATCCCGTTTCAGGGGGATTTGCTGTTTGGCCCTGACTTGGACGCTGTGTTAGATAGGACAGCGGATAAAAAGAAGTATTTTCCTATCAAAAAGAAAAAACAACCAGTTAAAAAATGTTTTCGTCCCCCAAGGGCTCAGGAAAGCAGCAGACCCCAGGGAAAAAAGAGGCCCTGGCCATGAAGAACCTTTTAAAGGATCTGAGACACCAGAGGGTCATTGTTCCGGTACCCCCAGAAGAACGGGGCAGGGGGGTTCTACTCACACATTTTTTTGATAAAAAAGCCATCAGGGAGCTACAGGTTAATTCTCAACTTAAAATCCCTGAACAAGTCAGTCCGTTACAAAAAATTTTGTATGGATTCAATTTTCACGGTCAGGAACATGCTGACAAAAGAGTGCTTCATGGCATCAATCGACCTAAAAGATGCTTACCTGCATATCCCCATAGCTCCTCAGTCTCAAAAGTTTTTTACGAAGGTAATGGCGGAGGCCCTCGCCCCTCTTCGTCTCCAGGGGGTTGCGGTAATCCTGTACCTGGACGACCTCCTCTTCTTCGCCCCATCCAGGGAGAGGTTGCAGGAGGATCTGGCCAGGGCTCGCGGTCACTTGGAGGCACTGGGGTGGCTAGTGAACATCCCAAAATCAAATCTCAGTCCAGCCCAGCAGATACTCTTTCTGGGTTTCCAGATAGATTCAGTGGAACAAAATTTTTTTCTCCCAGAGGAGAAAAAGGTCAGGATTCAGAGGGCAGTATCAACTTTTCAAACGAACCAACAGGTTTCGGTGAGAAGAATTATGTCAGTTTTGGGGACTTTGACCTCTTCAATGCCAGCCATCCAGTGGGCAAGGAGGCATTTCAGGCCCCTCTAGAGGTTCCTTTTAGGAACATGGGATCACAGGACAGAGAGCCTCGACACCAGGTTAAGGGTGCCCACCGGGGTCAAGCGCTCGCTGTGGTGGTGGAGAGATCAGGAAGTTCTGCAGAAGGGCCTTCTTTGGTCCTTCCCGACGGAAAGGGTGGTCACAACAGACGCCAGTATGTGGGGCTGGGGGGCACACATGGGTCAGGACTTGGCACAGGGGACATGGTCTCAGGACGAATCCAGAAGGTCGTCAAATTGGAGAGAACTAAAAGCAGTCGCTGCAGCATTAGCTGCCTTCTCCCCAAACCTCCTAGGGTGCCATGTCCGGATACTTTCAGACAACGCCACTACAGTAGCCTATTTGAACAATCAGGGAGGCACAAGGAGCAGGTCCTTGCACCTTCTGTCGGTAGAGATTTTGGATTGGGCAGAAACCAATCTACTATCTCTATCCGCAGTTCACCTAAAAGGCACGTTGAACGAGGTAGCGGATTATCTAAGCTGACAGATAGTGCAGGAAGCCGAGTGGAGCCTAAACACCGAGGTGTTCGCTCTAATCTCCAGAAACTGGGGCCTTCCGCAGATCGACCTGTTTGCTTCAAGACGGAACACCCAGCTTCCTCAATTTTTTTCCCTCCAGAGAAACGGCGGTTCTCAGGGGACGGACGCCTTAGCACATCAGTGGAATTTTCAACTGTGGTACGCTTTTCCCCCTTTTCAGTTAATTCCACTGGTGCTGAGAAAAATACAAAAAGAAGGGGTACCAGTAATCCTGATCACCCCGTTTTGGCCAAAGAGAGCGTGGTTTTCTTTGATCCTACAGTTGGCAGTCAAACCAGGTTGGCACCTCCCGCTGAGGCCAGATTTGTTAACTCAGGGGCCAGTGCATCATCCAGATGTAAGCAGTTTAAAACTCACTGCTTGGTATCTGAGGAGCAATTGCTAAAAAGCAAAGGCTTTTCGGAAAGGTTAATTTCCACTTTGCTCTCCAGTAGGAAAAGGGTAACCAGAGCCATTTTTGGCAAGGTTTGGAAGGTCTATGCGTCCTTTTGTCATGCAGAACATAGAGAGGTTCAAAACTTAGTCTCAGTTCTGGAATTTCTGCAAAAAGGGGCAGATAGAGGGCTCGCAGTCAGCACTCTTAAAGTGCAGGTGTCAGCCCTAGGGGTCTATTTAGAAAAATCCTTATCCTCAGTACCCCTAATCACGAGATTTTTCAAAGCTCTCTCCAGGTCCAGACCAGTCCCAGTAAGGTATTTTCCCAAATAGGACCTCTCCGTAGTCTTGCAGGCCCTTACTAAGGAACCTTTTGAGCCCTTGCAGAGCATTTCCCTAAAGAACTTAACCCTTAAAACAATTTTTCTTGTAGCAATCACTTCAGCTAGAAGGATTTGCGAAATGCACGCTCTGTCAGTGAAAGAGCCTTTTCTATCAGTTTTTTCGGATAGAATTGTCCTTAACCACTTCCCGCCCGGTCAATAGCAGATTGACGTCTGGGAAGTGGTTTCGTTATCCTGACTGGGCGTCATATGACGTCCTTCAGGATAACAGCCGCCGCGCCCGTGGGGGCGCGCATCGCGGCGATCGGTGGAGCGGTGTGTCAGTCTGACACACCGCTACACTGATCTCGGTAAAGAGCCTCCGGCGGAGGCTCTTTACCACGTGATCAGCCGTGTCCAATCACGGCTGATCACGATGTACACAGGAAGAGCCGTTGATCGGCTTTTCCTCACTCGCGTCTGACAGACGCGAGTAGAGGAGAGCCGATCGGCGGCTCTCCTGACAGGGGGGGTATGCGCTGATTGTTTATCAGCGCAGCCCCCCCTCAGATGCCCACACTAGACCACCAGGGAAGCCCCCAGGACCACCAGGGAAGCCCCCAGGACCACCAGGGAAGCCCCCATCATGTGGATGGCCAGGTAAATCCCCCATGGCCATCCACATGTTAAAAAAAATGCAAAAAATATGCCAATCAGTGCCCACAGATGGGCACTGATTGGCACATCATATTTATAAAAAAAAATGTTTAAAAAAGGGATGCCCAGCAATGCCACCCATCAGTGTCATCAGTGCCACCTATCAGTGCCCACCCATGCCCAGCTATCAGTGCCCATCCATGCCACCTATCAGTGCCACCTATATGTGTGCATTAGTGCCACCCATAAGTACCCATCAGTGCCGCCTATGAGTGCCCATCAGTGCCACCTGAGTGCCGCATACCAGTGCCACCTATCAATGCCCATCAGTGCCGCCTATCAGTGCCCATAATCGGTGCCACCTCATTGGTGCCACCTCATCGGTGCCCATCAGTGCCGCCTTATCAGTGCCCATTAGTGCCGCCTTATCAGTGCCCGCCATTGAAGAAGAAAACACACTTATTTACAAAAAAAATTAACAGTGACAAAGAAAAACTTGTTTTTTTGCAAAATTTTCTGTCTTTTTTTGTTTGTTGCGCAAAAAATAAAAATCGCAGAGGTGATCAAATACCACCAAAAGAAAGCTCTATTTGTTGGAACAAAATGATAAAAAATTTGTTTGGGTACAGTGTAGCATGACCGCGCAATTGTCATTCAAATTGCGACAGCACTGAAAGCTGAAAATTGGCCTGGGCGGGAAGGTGTCTAAGTGCCTGGTATTGAAGTGGTTAAAGTAAATCCAGGGTTTTTGCTGAAGGTAGCAAGCTCCCATAACAGATCCCAGGAGATTACCCTCCCAACTTTCTGTTCTAACCCTAAGGGCAAAAAGGAAGAGCAGTTCCACAACTTGGACGTAAGACGTACCTTGTTGCATTATCTGGAAGTTACAGGAGGTTTTAGAGTTTCGGACTCTTTATTTGTTCTCTTTTCTGGAAATAAGAAAGGCAAGCAAGCATCTAAGGCTTCCTTGGCTAGATGGATCAAGACAGCTATTTCTACTGCTTATAATGAGATGGGTCGATCCCCACCTAGGGGGGTTAGGGCTCATTCAACTAGGGCTCAGGCCACTACATGGGCAGAAAGAGCTGGTGCCACTCCAGATCAGATCTGTAAGGCGGCTACGTGGTCAAGTATGTCAACATTTCGTCATTACAGGCTGGACCTCCTGTCAGCAGGAGACCAGGCTTTTGGCAGGAAGGTTCTGCAGGATGTGGTCCCTCCCTAAGGGGGTAAGTCTCCTATTATCCTCTCAGGTGCTGTCCTGAAAGATGATTAGGGAAAAATCAAGTTAGACTTACCGGTAACTTGTTTTCCAGGAGTCTTTCAGGACAGCAGCATCCCGCCCTAATTTATTTTTACATATATATACTGTGACTAACCATATCTCGATTATGTGTTCCAGTTTGGGGCCGGAGGTTCTCTACTACAACTGACCATATGTGGGAAGGAGCCTCCTTTTAAAGTTTGGTGGAAGAGGTGTTTCCTATGGACAAGGGGAGGAGTCACTCTCTCAGGTGCTGTCCTGAAAGACTCCTGGAAAACAAGTTACCGGTAAGTCTAACTTGATTTTTTTCTTTCTCACCAACACGAGTTTATTTTCCTGCTTTCCCTACCTTTTAGTCACTCCAGTGACTATCAGTTTATTTCAATCACTTTTCACCTTCACACAGAGATGCCCGTGGTTCCATACCTGCCCGGATTTATGCCTGCCTGTGCGCCTCCTTTGGGTCGTCTGCCAGGGCTCCCGGTTGGAGGTGCTCTTTGATGCTTCTGGCACCCTGTTACCACACCACTAACCGACGGACCTTAACTAGTAAGTATACACTTCTGTGTTACTTTGGGCTTTACCTTTATACAAGTTTAATTATGGTTTATCTTCATATTATTATTTCTACCATAGACTACCACGTGCATGCTCCTGATGAGTGGCGTGTCAGCCACAAAACGCGTAGAGCTATCTAATGCCGTGTCTCCATCTATATACATCCAGATCTTCAAGTTATGATGCTATTATTATCCCCAACATGTTTAGTGAGGCCTTAGGTCCTGCAAATATTATTCCGTAATTATTATTTTACCCAATTTTGCTTTGGTGGAACTATGGAATTTTATTATAATCCTATTCATGACAATATTGTTATTACCCTACTTACTGCTTTTTTATCTTGTATAATTCTTTACCATTTGACATTAGTTGTCATACTTTGAGAAAAATTGCATTACTATTATGGATATTGTTGTCATTGTGTCTATCATCTACTTGGATACTAATAAAATATGTATGTTTTACAAGTTATTCACATGAATAAAATTCCCTCGTTCAGCATAATTACCTACTCGCTACCATGTGCTTCATATAAAGTCCCAACCTCCTTGCTCCCCTCTATCTGCTATAAAGAACACAGATTGGAGTGCGGTTCTTATCTATTTATTTGTATCTTACAGCAAATTTAGATACACTAACAAATCAAAGCTCCAGCTCACAGCTACAGTTTTATTTATTTTTTGTTTTCTTTTTTTCTTTTTGGGGTAATGGTTAAAGGGATTGTAAAGGGAATTATTTTTTTTTTTTAAATAACAAACATGTTATACTTACCTCCACTGTGCAGCTCGTTTTGCACAAAGTGGTCCGAACCTGGTCTTCTGGGGTCCCTCTGCGGCTGTCTCGGCTTCCCCCCCGCAAGTACTTCTCACGGTTTAATTTGTCAACTGTGTGGCAAATGAGGTTTAATGTTGATAAATGTAAAGTTATGCACTTGGGGTCTAAAAACATGCATGCATCTTGCATACTATGAGAACAGCTGTGGGAGTTAATGGAGAAGGATCTGGTAGATCATAGGCTTAATATGCCATGCAATGCCAAGTGGGTTTCCAAAGCAAGGAAAATCCTTTCTTCTATTAAGAGTGTGGACTGCAGAGAGAGATATGATTTTGCCCCTGTACAAATCATTAGTAATCCCTCATGTGGAATATGCCGTTCAGTTTTGTGCACCAGTTCACAAAAAGGATATTGGGTAACTGGAGCAAGGTGCAGAGAAGGGAAACCAAACTTTTAAGAGGCATGAAGGAGCTCGGGTATGAGGAAAGATTTGCTGAATTGAGTTTACTTTTCTTGAGAAGAGGAGATTAAGAGGAGGGGGTTTCCATATAGTGAGTTATTAATTTTAAAGATCATCACACAGGACAAGGGGGCACGCTTTACGTTTGGAGGAAAAGAGATTTAATCTCCAAATACGGAAAGGCTTCTTCACAGTAAGAGCTGTAAAAATGTGTAATAGACTCCCTTGAGCTGATACTGTCCAGTAGATTGTTTAAAAAAAAAAAAAAAGGCCTAAGACCTTCACGCCATTGAAGACCCCCCATTCTTAGCAAAATGGGAGAGAGATCTACAAGTCACCTTCTCAGAACCCCAAAAAGAATGCATACTCTTTTTTGCACAACAATCTTCACTGTGCAGCTAATATCAAGAGACCGCATATAAAATAGTGACGCGCTGGTACAGAACTCCTTCCCTACTGGCTAAGATATTCCCTCTGCAATAAGACCGCTGTTGGCGCTGCAACTTACACCCAGGCACTCTCTTACACATTTTCTGGGATTGCCCCCGTACTCCAAACTTTTTGGCAGCCGGTTCTTAAGATCGTACAGAAACTTACAGATATCTCCCTTCAGGATAACCCAGCTGCAGTCCTTAACCTTACTCCCCTGTCAAGGAAACGTTCCCACAAATCCCTCCTCAAGCACCTCCTTAATGCTGCCTGGGCCAGCATCCCACCTCTTTGGAAACAACAGTCTGCACCAACGGTAGCCCATTGGTTCGCAAGAGTGAAGGACATTGAGCAGATGGAAGATCTGACCTCTTCGCTGCGAGACAAGTCGGAGGAACATGGCTCCAGATGGTTTCATTGGAACCTCTTTCGCTTCTCTGACGAATTCTACAATACACGGCAGGATCCTCTGTCTAGGATCCCTAGCAACACTCCAGAATTTTAGAACCTGGCTCCCGGGGGGCAAATACCCCCGCCCCTATCCCCTCCTCCTTATATGTATATGTGTGTGTGTGTATATTTATATAATTTTTTTTTCTTCTCTCCTCTTTCTTTTCTTTGCTTCTCTTTACCTCTCACCCCTGCTCTTTCTCTCTACCCCCCTCTTTATTGTCATCCTTCCTCCCCCCTACTATTTTTCTCTTCCAATATAAAAAGACACAAAAAGTGATGGGCACAGATGTTTATGTTTATCCTATATTAGACTTCAGCAAGTAGTATGGGTCTGCCGGAACGGCGACCTTCATTTATAGGCAATTGTTTTGTTTTGGCTATTTATATTTGACAAGTTTGTTATAGTATAAATGCAATGCAAAGTCACCTTTATGTTTGTATCTGTGTTCCATCTTTAAATAAAAAAAAAAAAAAAAGGCCTGGATTATTTCTTTTCAAAAGTTTTTATTGAGCATAAAACAAGTATACAGATATTACAAACATGGAGTAACATCCAATCAGAATCAATATGTGGAACTTATGTGTTACATAACGTAATGAACTCAAGCACGTACATGGCTGCACAAAAATTTCTGATATTAGTGTGTACAGAAATGAAACATATCATAACGTAAAATAATAAAGCATGAGCATAAAACACTACTTGTAAAATCTGGTGATGTATGGGATGTATACCAAAAAGAACAAAATAGATCTGTGTCTATAAATGATAAATTGTAGACAAATATTATTATCTCTAAAGCACAAGAGTACAAGACTACTATTATGGAAAGGAATTCTATACCTATATACCCAAAATGGGATTAAACTTATAACCGAGATGGAGCTTTAAGGTATTTATGTGAATTGATATGAGGTCTTAACATAAGAGAGAGAATCAAAAAGGTGGAAAAGTGAAGAGACCATGGAGATGGGTATGGACACACTTGGCAGTTAAACAATTGCTGGTTTATCTATCTACGAGTCATTTAAAGACCCAATACATAAGAATGGTTAACAGATATATCCTATCCTAAATGTTAATAGTAGGGAAGGGGAATCTAAGGTGAGGGAAGATAAGGGAGGGGAGGACAGGTAACATGCAAGGCCGAGCCATAGGACCAGGAGGGAAATGTGTAGACCAGCTACACATTAAGTATTCGGGAAGTGAGCTGTGGGATAGAAGAGTATCATCCTGTAAAGCTTGAAATTCTTGGGTAGTGGTGAATTGTAGCCAGCAAGACCAAGTTTGGTTGAATTTAAATTGCGTTTTTTTAGCTTGATGTATAATCTCTTCCATTTCAGCTATTTTTTGAATACGAGTAAACCAATATTTAACCGTTGGTGGAAGAGTAGAGCGCCAGTTTCGGGGGATACACATATTTTCCGACATGATCATGTGCATGGGCAAGAAACGAAAATATATGCGCATGGAGTGAGCTGGATAGTGTAACATAAATTGAGCTGGGGAGTATTCCAGTTTATAAGATGTGATATCTTGTATGTACCTTTTTCCAGAAGGGTTGTATTTTGGTGCAAGACCACCAAATGTGCAATAATGTCCCTAGATCTGAACCACATCACCAGCACATGGGTGAAAGGGAAGGGTAGAATTGGTGTAGCTTGGAAGTTGTATTATACCATCTTGAGAGAATTTTAAAAGCATTTTCCTGTACGCAAACATTCAAGGAACCTTTATGGGTAATTGAGTAAATGGAATCCCAGCTGGATTATTTCTTATTATTATTATTATGTACATAGTATAACTAGATACTAACATTTACAGATAAATTTGATCCATGGAATATCTGATTGCCTCTTGGGGGATCAAGAAGGAATTTTTCTCCCCTGCTAGAGCAAATTGGATAATGCTTTTATGGTTTAAGTTTTTTGCCTTCCTTTGGATCAACTGTGGGTATAGGATTGTATAACATTCAATCAGTGAAAAAATAAACCAAAAAGAAACTTGGACACATTAGACTGTTACATTGGCTTTATTTTCTGGACTAAAAGTAAAAAATAAAAAGTGTAAAACTTCCAATTTCATCCAAGCTGAATGAACAAATGCAATGTGAAGACAGGGTTCGGATGAAGAGGTGGATGTAGGCAGGACATTTCCGGGGGAGTGGTCTGACATGGCGGAGTGAGGAGAGAGCTCGGCGTCTGACCGAGGCACAAGCACTTCCAGGAGACCGGCAGTATATGGAGATGAGAGGCGAGCGTGATTGAGGACAACCGAGAGAGCATCTGCGGAGCGTGAGGAACATAGCTGCATACCGCGGCTAATAACGGCTTATAGCGGGAGCGGGTGAGCTGACAAGCTGTACACAGCACATCAGTCGGGCGGAAGGTCGGAGATTAAAGCTGTACCTGCTGTACCAGAACACCGCTCGGCATTGCATTGTACAGCAGGCTACACTGCAACTCCCATACAGCAGCTGATCAGTGCGTAAACTGAACGGAGGACTGTTATACCACTAAGTTATACCATTACGACTGATCCTCTGCCCATGTCGAAGCGGGGGAAGACTGCAGGGCAGCCTCATAATATCGCCCCAAGACACCTGTACAGCACCCGGCATACTGCAGGGAGAGAGGAGATGCAACAGTCCTTGGAGAACAGGGACGGCATAATGGCATCCAGGAGGTCACTATCAGAAGTCTCCCTACAGGCTCTGTGTGTGTTAACAGCCCCAACAGCCCCTACAGCTCCAGAGTTGGGACCCGGGACACAGGAAGGAGCACAAAGTGGACATCCCCCAGCAATCTCCAACCCCCCCAGCAGAGATCCAGCAAACACCAGTGAAGAACAGGTATGTCAGCAGATTACAGGTGTTACTGTGAGTCTGGATCGGGGGGGGGGAATCGGGGTTGGAAGTACAGACCGAGACGGGGACTATGTCAGATATTAGACAACTTATCCAAGCTCTCCCTACAAGAGCGGACATACTGGAAATGTTAAATGACACCACGGGGGTCTTAAGGGAGGAGATTAAAGTGATGCAGGATAATATAGAGAAGGTAGACTCTAGGACGCAACAAACGGATAAATTGCTGCAGGTACACAATACACGACTGGAGAGTCTTGAGGAGAAAATACAGAGTCAGCATCAGAGGCTAGTTGCATTACAGCTGCAAGCTGAGGAATCCGAGAACAGGAGCAGGAGAAATAATCTACGTCTGAAAGGGATTTCAGAGGACATTGAGGGCCCCAATTTAAGAGAAACGGTTGTGACTATATTTAATCAAATACTGAAAAATCCATTGAATACATTAATTGAACTGGACCGGGTCCACAGGATCCCCACCACTCGCAAGGCAGCCCAAAAGGACCCACGAGATGTCCTGTGTAGGGTACATTTCTTCCGGGCAAAAGAAGACATACTAAGGGCAGCCTGGCGGGAGGGACCGGTGGTACACGGAGAGAAAGAAATACAAATATACCCGGATCTCTGTAGACAAACAAAGTATAGGAGGCATATGCTGAAGCCACTACTGGAATACATACTTAACAATGGGGCTACATATAAATGGGGATACCCACTAGCATTGATTGTTAAAAAGGGGGGCCACAGCTTTAACTTACGGAATCCGGCTCAGTTGGTGGACCTTTTTGGTTTCATGGGGGTGGGGGCAATGGAGGTCCCGGACTGGACAGAACTACCAGCAATAACCGAATACCCCCAATACTACTAACAGAGGCAGAGGGGTGGGTAGAATCATAACCCAGGGAAAAAGAACGAACAGTATGAGGAAGAGAAAGAGAGAGAGAAGGAAGAAGGGGAAGAGGGAAAGACTAATCTAAATGGTTTCCCTGTTTTTTTTTTTTTTTCCTTCTCTTCCTCTTTTTTTTACGCGCCCTTCTTGGGGGGTTTGATTTGCCTGGACGTTTTCACTTTACAGCTCTGACCCCCACCGGAGGTGAACTGTGGGAGAAATGTCGGAATGAAGTGCTGGGGATTAGTAATGGGAAAGAGCAATGGACTTTGGGGAGCCTAAATAACAGAGGAGAGGGAGGGAAGGAAATTTTGGTTCAGATTGTTTTTTTTTTTTTTTTTTTTGGGTCTTCTTTTTTTTTTTTTTTTTTTTTTTTTTTTGGGTCTTCTTTTATGTGTGGGTTGTTATCTCTTTCTTTGTCTTTTATCATTTTTTTTTTTTTTTATTGGCATTGTTTTTTGTTATTGTGTTTATGCATGCCTGCCAAATTTGGATGATGTGTTAAATAGAGACCCCATCAAATGGGGGGGGGGGGGGGCAACAAACCGAGAAGATTATGGTAAATAGGTGGTGGAAGGAAGCAAATAAGGAATAAGATAGATTGAATTTTCACACAATCACATATATACACACAGACACATCAGGGTTAAATAGGGCGGAATTATAGTAGGCCCTTCCTTTTTTCAGCTCACTTTTATGGCTTGCACACATTTTAGTGTAATTTTTTCATTCTTTTTTTTTACTTCTTCCCTCCCTCTCACTACTATTATAGTGGGGCAAAGGGAGGGAATGAAACACAAGTTAGAAAGGGGGCACTAGAATATTTAGGGGGGAAGTGATAAAGTGGTTGGCACTGACTGCATGGGATGCATAAAGAGAGTTGGTACTCACATAGAGAACAACACAACACAATAGGGAGGGGGGGGGGGGGTGGGAGAGTAGGGACGGAAAGTAGACATGGCATTTTTTATTTTTGTTCCTTCCCTTTTTTTTTATTTTTTGCTTTTGTTTTTTCTTCCCTCCCCCATCCATATAGAGTAGTAGAAGAGTATAGTCCTTCAGGAGAGGATATAGAAGAGAATAGAGGAAAATAGAACTACAGTTATGTAGGGGAATAAGTGATAATAATAGAAGGGACTGACTGTTTGTCACACACCTCCTGGTTTTGTTAGAGAGCCCTGTGGCGCCCGAGAATAAAAATACGGTTGAACGATATATAAAAATGATATGGTATGATAAGAATTTAGATTTCAATTACAGAGGGATGGGTATGTATGTAAATAATGGGATAGCAGACAGAGTGCTTGTGCAGGAGGAAAGACGCGGGGACTCTGACGCTCGGCCCTGATTGACCACCTCCCCGACTTGAAGCACCTCTCCTCCAAGAGGAGGTAAACCAGAGGAGCTTCACCCTTTTTTTTTTTTTTTTCCCCTTAGTATCTTTCGGGACGCTTATTTGTGTTTTTGAGGGTCAGCCCTCCTTTTTTTTTTTTTTTTTTCTCCTAGTGGACAGGGGACGACTGCTGCCTTCCTCCTCCCCTCCCAGGACTAAACCATGACTAAAATAACCTTAACCTCATATAACATAAAAGGTTTAAATCGTGCAGAAAAACGCATGAGACTGTTGGCGGAATTAGGGAGATTTAAATCACAGATTATTTTTTTACAGGAAACACACTTCAAAAAAAAATAAAATACCCAAAATGGATAACCGGAAATTTCCCACAGTGTATCATAGTGCCTCACAGACATCGAAAGCAAGTGGGGTGTCTATTATTATAGCGAAACAGATACCATGGAAAGAGATTAAAATAATCACAGATGATGAAGGGCGCCTTCTTATTGTGAAAGGAGAAATAGGGGAACAAAAGGTAACCCTAGTGAGCATATACAGTGGTGTGAAAAAGTGTTTGCCCCCTTCCTCATTTCCTGTTCCTTTGCATGTTTGTCACACTTAAGTGTTTCGGAACATCAAACCAATTTAAACAATAGTCAAGGACAACACAAGTAAACACAAAATGCAATTTGTAAATGAAGGTGTTTATTATTAAAGGTGAAAAAAAATCCAAACCATCATGGCCCTGTGTGAAAAAGTGATTGCCCCCTAAACCTAATAACTGGTTGGGCCACCCTTAGCAGCAACAACTGCAACCAAGCGTTTGCGATAACGTGCAATGAGGCTTTTACAGCGTCCTGGAGGAATTTTGGCCCACTCATCTTTGCAGAATTGTCCTAATTCAGTTACATTAGAGGGTTTTCGAGCATGAACGGCCTTTTTAAGGTCATACCACAACATCTCAATAGGATTCAGGTCTGGACTTTGGCTAGGCCACTCCAAAGTCTTCATTTTGTTTTTCTTCAGCCATTCGGTGGTGGACTTGCTGGTGTGTTTAGGATCATTGTCCTGCTGCAGAACCCAAGTTCGTTTCAGCTTGAGTACACGAACAGATGGTCGGACATTCTCCTTCAGGATCTCTTGGTAGACAGCAGAATTCATAGTTCCTTTTATCACGGCAAGTCTTCCAGGTCCTGAAGCAGCAAAACAGCCCCAGACCATCACACTACCACCACCATATTTTACTGTTGGTATAATGTTCTTTTTCTGAAATGCAGTGTTCCTTCTACGCCAGATATACTTGGACACACACCTTCCAAAGAGTTCCACTTTTGTCTCATCGGTCCACAGAATGTTGTCCCAAAAGTCTTGGGGATCATCAAGATGTGTTGTGGAGAAATTGAGACGAGCTTTGATGTTCTTTTTGCTCAGCAGTGGTTTTCTCCTTGGAACTCTGCCATGCAGGCCATTTTTTGCCCAGTCTTTTCCTGATG
Source organism: Lithobates sylvaticus (assembly GCA_028564925.1). Classification (NCBI taxonomy): domain Eukaryota; kingdom Metazoa; phylum Chordata; class Amphibia; order Anura; family Ranidae; genus Lithobates; species Lithobates sylvaticus. The sequence goes on from CM053033.1 coordinate 152,801,130, forward strand.
GTGGAGGCATGAACGCTGACCTTAACTGAGGCAAGTGAGGCCTGCAGTTCCTTGGACGTTGTTGTGGGGTCTTTTGTGACCTCTTGGATGAGTCGTCGCTGCGCTCTTGGGGTAATTTTGGGCGGCCGGCCACTCCTGGGAAGGTTCACCACTGTTCCATGTCTTCGCCATTTGTGGATAATGGCTCTCACTGTGGTTCGCTGGATTCCCAAAGCTTTGGAAATGGCTTTATAACCCTTTCCAGACTGATAGATCTCAATTACTTTCTTTCTCAAATGTTCCTGAATTTCTTTGGGTCTCGGCATGATGTGTAGCGTTTAAGGATCTTCTGGTGGACCTTACTGTGTCAAGCAGCTCCTATTTAAGTGATGCCTTGATTGTAAACAGTTGTGGCAATAATCAGGCCTGGGTGTGGCTAGAGAAATTGAACTCAGGTGTGGACAACCACAGTTATAGTATGTTTTAACAAGGGGGGCAATCACTTTTTCACAGAGGGCCATGATGGTTTGGATTTTTTTTCACCTTTAATAATAAACACCTTCATTTACAAATTGCATTTTGTGTTTACTTGTGTTGTCCTTGACTATTGTTTAAATTGGTTTGATGTTCCGAAACACTTAAGTGTGACAAACATGCAAAGGAACAGGAAATGAGGAAGGGGGCAAACACTTTTTCACACCACTGTATTTACCAAATGTGGATCAAATAGGAGTACTGGAGAAATATCTAAACTTAGTATACCAAAATAAAGAAGGGGTCCTAATAATGGGAGGAGATTTAAATATGGTATTAGAGCCCACATTAGACTCCTCAAAGGGAACCTCACATATATCCTATATAAAACTCCGAAAAGCAAAAGAGATGCTACAGGAATTACAATTAGTGGATAGCTGGAGAATTCGGAACACACACGAGAGGGACTATACATTTTTTTCAACAAGACATAAGACATATACCAGAATCGACTATGTCTTTATATCCCAGAACGCCCTCTCGAGTGTATCGGATGCTTTAATAGGATCCTTCACACTATCAGACCATGCACCAACTCACTGTGTAATAGAAGGGGGAGAGAAAGGGACACAGGAATGGCACTGGAAGATCAATGAAACACTATTAAAGGATTTAATATATGAGGAAAAAATTGCGCATGAGATAGAATTATACTTTCAAGAGAATAAATCAGATGAAATATCACCTTTGTGTGTTTGGGAAACACATAAATGTGTTATTAGAGGCGTTCTAATATCACTGGCGGCACATAGAAAACGCTCTCTGAGTGCCAAGCTGGATCTCCTGCTAGAAGAGATACGAGTCCTTGAAAAGGCTCATAAAAAAACCGTAGCAATACAAACAGAAGAAAAATTGACAAGCCTTCGCGATGAATTAAATTTGCTACTAATGGATAAAGCAAAAGTAAAGATAGCTCATGGTAGGCGAGTATTCTATGAATACGGAAACAAACCTAGCAGGATGCTGGCAAACGCGCTCAGAGAGACAAAAGCACGGAACCACATTGAGTGCATAAAGACAGCAGGGGATGTACTGGCTAACTCGTCACAAGATATAGCGAAAGAGTTTAGAGATTTCTACACTAATCTATACCAAATTGAGAGTAATGTAACAGAAGAAAGATTAAAAGGAAAAAGGGCAAGGGCAGAGGAGTACATAGAAGCTGCAGGGATGCCTAAGATAGGAAAGGAGGAAGCAGATGAGATAGATGGCCCAATCACAATAGAAGAATTTACAGAAGCCCTTAAATCACTGAATAGTGGTAAGGCACCAGGACCAGACGGGTATACTCTGCTCTATTACAAGACATTCGCAGAAAAACTAGCACCGGAATTTATCGCCGCATTTAACTCAATCAGGGAAGGGGCAAGGATGCCAGAAGAGACATTAATGGCACATATCACAGTAATCCCAAAAGAAGGGAAAGACCCAGCACAATGCGCTAGCTACCGCCCAATCTCTTTATTAAATGTGGATCTAAAGATCCTAACAAAAATATTGGCAACTAGATTAATGCCACATATCCCAAACATAATAAACCCAGATCAAGTGGGATTTACCCTGGAAAGGGAAGGTAGAGAAAATATGCAAAGAGTCCTAAGTGCAATATACGCAGCGCAATGTCATAAAAGACCCATGGTACTGATTTCTGCAGATGCAGAAAAAGCTTTTGATAGGGTGGACTGGACATTCCTGGAAGTGACGTTGCATCATATGGGACTGGGAAATGGGATGATAAAATGGATCAAAAGCCTGTACTCTAATCCAAGAGCACGGGTTAAAATAAACGACATAATATCAGAACCCTTCCCTATATACAATGGAACAAGGCAGGGATGTCCACTCTCGCCCATCATATTTATTTTGACATTAGAACCTTTCCTGAGAACTATACGTGCTAGCCCAGACATTAAAGGTATATTAACCCAAGAAAAAGAACAGAAACTCGCTGCATATGCGGACGATCTGTTATTCTTTGTTACCTCCCCAACCATATCCCTCCCCTCATTGTTAGTAGAGATATGTAAATATGGAGAGGTTTCTAACTTCAAGATAAATTACGGTAAATCTGAGGCAATGAGAATAGGAATAAATGAAGTACTCCAAAAACAATTAACTAAACATTTCATTTTTAAATGGACGGCTTCCCATATAAATTATTTGGGGACTAAAATAACAAAGAAATTAGAGAAAACGTTTGAACTACATTTTTTACCCCTAATGCGACAAATAAAAGCAGACTTTCAGCGGTGGGACAAGGAAATGTTTACATGGTTTGGTAGAATCAATATCATCAAAATGAATATTATGCCTAGACTGATATACCTATTTCAGGCATTACCAATCAAGATCCCAGTAGGATTCCTGAGAGAGTTGAGAACGAGATTTTTAAATTTTATATGGGCGGGGAAACCGGCAAGAATCCGGAGGGATATCTTGGTGCAACCTAAAGATAGAGGAGGAGTGGGACTCCCAGACCCAGTGAACTATTATGAAGCAGTACACTTAGCAAGAGTAATGGAGTGGTGCACAGTGAAAAGGGATAAACCTTGGTTATGTATGGAACAAGCAATAACTGGCATACCCTTGGAAGGGATAGTATGGATAGCGGACACAGAAATTCCTCAGCAGATAAAAAGACACCCCACAATAGGGGCGACAATTCAAGTGATTAAAAGGGTATTTAGGAAAACGGAGATATTAAAGTCCCCAAGTCCGATGACCCCAATCCTGGGTACACCAAGCTTTGAGCCAGGTCTAGTAGAGGTAGAGTTTAGGAATCTTAGGAGAAGAGGGGTAAGTAGGTTACAAGATTTTACGAGAGAGAACAGAGTGATGACAGGGGAGGAGGTAGATTTAAAATTCACAGGAGAAATTAACTTCTTCAGGAGACTACAGCTTAAGGCCTATCTCTGAGCAATAAAAATGCAAATTGCAGAAATAAGGACAACGTCTAAATTCGAACAGCTATGCCTGAGAGAGGAACCAGGGAAACACGGGTTATCAATTATGCACTCTTTATTGGTAGAATGTAAGGCTCCACAAGAGTTAACATTTATACAGGCATGGGAAAGAGATCTGGGGACAACGTTCCCGGAACCACAGAAACTTAAAATATGCCACCTCACACATAAGACATCAAGGTCAACCAAATATCAAGAATGTGGATATAAAATACTGACAAGGTGGTATAGAACACCCTCAGTGCTAAATCGGATATACCCACATTTAGAAAACACGTGCTGGAGATGTCAAAGGGAAGAGGGAACTATGATACACATATTTTGGGAATGCTCCGGAGTTAAAGAATTCTGGAAGATGGTAAGGGAAACAGTGGAAGAAATTACTGAAGTATCATTGGGAGAAAACCCAGCAGTATACCTGCTACATGACACTCCGATATCTAGGGGAGAATATAAAAACTCATTAATGGGACACCTGCTGAACGCCGCGAAGGCGTGCATACCGAGTTTATGGAAAAAAACTATAGCCCCGACGAGACCACAATGGTTAGCGAAAATATCAGAAATCCAATTAATGGAAAAACTTACCATGAAGTTAAGAGAACAAGAAGATAGATACCAGGAGACATGGACACCCTATATGACATACAGGGAACAAAACCGCCAATAGCCTCATGGGGGAGAAAGATGTGAAACAAAAAGGGGGGGACCAGGGCGGGGAGGAGGAATGCCAGAGGGAGAGAACGCTCGCCCATCCTGCCCGGGAAGACTTTTATAATTTTTTTTTTTTTTTCTCCCGTCCCCACCTCCGGGAGAAGAACGGGGGGAGGAGGAAGGGGGGAGAGATAAAAGGGGAAGTAAAATTACAGGAGCAGAGGAAAGGTGAACTGAAGTTCCTCACTGCCTTTTTTCCCTTTTTCTTCGTGTTTTTTTTTTTTTTTTTTTTTTTCTTTTTTTTTTTTTTTTTCTCTCTGTTATGATCAGTGGACAATACAGAGGGGAAAAGTAGAAGACAATGTAAAGGAGTGTTATTGTTGGAAGGGTGATATGAATTTGAAAGGGAAAAGGTTAATTAGGAAATATGATTATTAAGTTGTGTAATTGTAAAACATGCACCTGTAAAATGAAAATAAAGAATTTAAAAAAAGACAGGGTTCCAATCCATAATGTGAGTCGCCTAAGTGAATCTCCAACTTTAGATAGAAATAGGTTCTTACCAGAACACGTGGACTTAATATGAACATGCATTAAGATAAAAAGTACCAGTCCTGGGATCCGATCCGACCAACTCGTGGTTTGGGCGTGCATGGTGATGTCACGAGCATAAACGCTGCTCTTTGCCTTTTGTCATAATTGATGTCATCGGGGGGGGGGGGGGGGGGCATGGAGGTCACGATTACCATGCATTTATATAGAGTAAACTCACGAGGAGAAAATTGCAAAATTTAATTTGGGCCGGGAACCCATCCAAGCCTCACTCCGGTTTAAAGATGGCCGCAACATGTATAAAATGGATGGCCGAGCCTCATTATAAAGATAGCTACATTCAACTATACATCTCATAACCAAGCCTCATTATATTTTTCAAAGATGGTTGCAATATAGCCAGAGGAGATAACCAAGCCTCATTTTCATTTTAAAGATGCCAGCATTCCACTATACATACACTAAGCCTCAATTTGATTATCCAAGATGACCAAAAATGATTAAAGAAACTGACTACATCTTATTTTAATTTTAATAAAATAGCCACAAATTGTCATTGATGTATTAGTGGAAATACTTCAATGGAGGAACACCATTTGCAGTGCTACTCAGAGGGATAGCCAAGGGGAATAAGACCCACCCACATTGGCACTTCTCGCTGAGTTAATTACAATATCTCACAAAAGTGAGTACACTCCTCATTTTTGTAAATATTTTATTATAGCTTTTCATGTGACAACACTGAAGAAATTACACTTTGCTACAATGTAAAGTATTGAGAGTACAGCTTGTATAGTGTACATTTTCTGTCCCCTCAAAATAACTCCACACACAGCCATTAATGTCTAAACCGCTGGCAACAAACGTGAGTAAACCCCTAAGTGAAAATGTCCAAATTGGGCCCAATTAGCCATTTTCCCTCCCCGGTTTCATGTGACTCATTAGTGTTAGGTCTCAGGTGTGAATGGGGAGCAGGTGTGTTACATTTGGTGTTATCGCTCTCACTCTCTCATACTGGTCACTGGAAGTTCAACATGGCACCTCATGGCAAAGAACTCTGAGGATCTGAAAAAAAAATTGGATTTTATAACAGCATACCTGTAAAATCCTTTTCTTTGAAGTACATCACTGAACACAGAGCCATAGTAATTACTATGTGGGTTATAGGCCTTCAGGTGATGGACACTGGCACACACTAAACAGGAAGTTGCCTCCCTATATAACCCCTCCCACTACTGGGAGTACCTCAGTTTTTGTAGCAAAGCAATACACGCGTATACCAGAAAGAGGGGAGGGACCTATGTGTCCGTGGTGTACTTCAAAGAAAAGGATTTTACAGGTAAGCTGTTATAAAAATCCTATTTTATTAATCGTACATCACGGGACACAGAGCCATAGTAATTACTAAGTGGGATGTCCCAGAGCAATGCCAACTGAAGGGAGGGAGACACAACCAAAGTAGGGCAACATGAAATTGGAGGACTTATACTGCTGCATGCAGCACACTGCGCCCAAAGGCGACATCCTCATGTCTTTTTACATCCACCTGATAGAATATGGTAAATGTATAGACTGAAGACCAAGATGCGGCCTTGCAGATTTGAGCCATGGAGGCTTGGTGATCCACGAAGCACTAACAGCCCTGGAGGAGTGCGCTTTGATTTGAGAGGGTGGAATCTACCTCTTTAAACCATAAGCTAAAATGATTACTTGTTGACTCCATTTAGAAATGGTAGATTTCAATGCTGCCTGTCCTCTTTTAGGACCTTCAGGCAACACAAACAAAACATCCATTTTTCGAATCTAAGCAGTTGCCTTTAAGTAGACTTTGACTGCTCTCATCACATCAAGAGAATGTAGTGATTTTTCTTCCATAGAACAGTGTTCTGGAAAATGAAGGTAGAACAATATCCTGGTTTAAATAAAAAACTTGACACTACCTTTGGTAGAAAGTTAGGATGAGGACGCAATACTACTTCATCCTTGTGAATAATAATATGGCTCTTTACCAGAAAGAGCAGCTAATTCTGATACCCTTCTTGCAGAAGATATGGTTACCAGAAAAACTAGTTTCCTTGTCAAATGGACCAAGAGAATATGTCGTATCGGCTCAAAAAGGCTGTTTTTTTAATGCTGACAGAACTGAATTCAAGTCCCAAGGGTTCAGAGGTGACCTAACCGGGGGATTAAGCCGCTTTACCCCCTGAAAAAAACTACGATCCAAAGAATGCGAAGCAAGTGGTCGTTGAAACAATACCGATAAGGCAGAGACCTGGCCTTTGAAAGTACTCAAGGCCAGCTTCATTTCTTACCCCATCTGCAGAAAGTCAAGGATTCTACCTATGACATACTTCCTGGGGTGCCAACCTCTGGATTCATCCCAGGAGACATATGCCTTCCAGACTCTAAAATGTGATTCTGGAGGCCGGCTTCCTTGCATTAACCAAGGTAGATACCACTGAAAAATGGAATGGTGGATCCCCTATGTGGTGGACTTTTAAGGCACACGTTTTTTTACCCAAATGAGCAAATATTGAGATAATGTATTTTAAACAAAGTAAAAAGTATTAAAAAAACATATATATAAATGTATTTAAAATGAAGTGTTTAAACATCATACAAAGTCAACAAATCATTTAAATGTACATCATGGTCATAAGTAATCTCTCACACCCGTCGTGTTTCAGAGGTTTATAGTACCCTCCTTCAGGGGTGAGACTACCAGGGAAATATATAGAGAAATATAATGAAACAATACATCAGCATACATCCTATAAAAATAGTAATAAACATAGAGAATAAGAAGAACAAAAACTTAGATGTTCAAACAGTATATGTAAGGACGCTTCAATGGACCAAAAGCAGTGATGGGTTGGAGGCACTCCCAGAGTTTTCTTCACCTCAGGGATCCCCAGAGAGCATGCCCAGAAAGATGATTATAGCCCATCGGTTAACAGAGGAGCCGCCAAATGACCGGATGACAAGTCCCCCTCCTCCAATGTGGAGGGTTGCCTATATGTTGCAGGAGAGGGGGAGAACGCCAGAGGACCCACTGGGGTCAGAAATAAAGGAGAGCGCCCTATAGGTAGAAGTAAATAAAATAGGTACCGTATATACTTGAGTATAGGCCATCCCGAATATAAGCCGAGGCCCCTAATTCACCACAAAAAACTGGGAAAAACGTATTGACCCATGTATAAGCCGAGGGTGAAAAATGCAGCAGCTACTGTAAGTGGAAAAGAGGGTCAGCAATGCCCATCTGCAGCTGCATGTCCCCTGTACAGACCCCCCTGTGTCCCCATTGCAGCCTACCTGTGCCGATCTGCATCGCTCTGCATGTCCTGGGTCCTGTGTCCCTCCCTGTGCGATCTTCCTTCCACCATTGCAGCCGATGCAGTCTCGCTCTGTCCCCCCACAGCGTGTAAGGCGCCATTCCAAAATTACAAAAGCCGCGCCTCCTCCTCGTCCGTGATAGGAGGAACACTGTTTTCCCAGCAGTCAGTGTGCAGTGTTACGCCTATCACGGACGTCCTCTCATCCTAGTCCATGAGATGAGAATGACAGGACGTCCGTGATAGGCGGAACACTGCACACTGACTTACTGCTGGGAAAATTAGTGTTCCTCCTATCACGGACGAGGAGGAGGCGCGGCTTTTGAAAACTGCCGTCTGTCTGCATGACACGCTGTTCATGTAGGCAGACAGCGGTGACTCGAATATAAGCTGAGGAGGGGACTTTCAGCCCTAAAAAAAGGGCTGAAAATCTCGGCTTATACTCGAGTATATACGGTATATATAATTTAACACCCTATGGGTGAATGGAATATTCGTTGAATGTAATGCACCTGAGTACCTGTAGGGGTCAGCCTATGACCTACACTGAGGGCCTTAAATTTTGTATTGAGTGTTGACTCTAAAAGAAAAAAAAAAAAAAATAAATAAAAAAAAAAATATATATATATATATATATATATATATATATATATATATATATATATATATATATATATATATATATATATGGTCGGTAGATAGTATTCATATCTGTATTATAATGTTAACTTGAATAGGATAATATTTATCAAATATCCATGGGCTATTGGGATAATAATTATCAAATTTCCATAGGCTATGAGATCATATATCTAGCCCCCTAAAAGGTATCACAATTAATCATGTTAAAGGTGCGGTATCACAGCTCCTAAATATATATATATATAGTGTGGCTAAGGTTACTTATAGGATAATATTCAAAAAAAGAAAAAATATAAAGATATATATGTGTAATAAAGATGCCTTTGAGGACATCCAAATATTAAAGCCCAAAATAATATACTTGAGCGGTGATACCAAGTATAAAATATTGCACCAACTAGGTTTTATATAGTAATAATGATTATTTCAATAGATGTATTAGTGTTTATTAGGCAATGATCCCAATATATATATTAAGGTTTATTTGAAAGTGATTCCACATTCAAGATAAATCCATAAGATATCACAAGATTTCTTAAGTAAAACTTAACATGCGTTTTGGTTACATTATAAATGGCAAGGGTAATATCATACAGGTAGAGAGATGCTTGTATCAAATTTACCTTGTAATTTGCCTTCAAGTTGTATCAACTTGAAGTGTGGCCACTCGCCTCACCATCAACCCAAGGATTGGGGAAGATGAGTAGACTGAGCGCCACATTATGGCTTTTATAATGCCCTCCCCTCAATCAGCTGTGAATAACACAGCTGACTCCGAGGGGACGGGTGGGATAGAGGCTCTCGATCCTGTCCCGGCGCACCAATGGCAAGCCATGCGCCGTGGCCCAACCACGCCCACACCACCCGCCGGCACGTCAAGCCTCACCAGCGGACAGTGCATGTCCGCTGGGTGAAAGAAAATGGAGTACCGGCGTCATAGAGTGGCGCCGCATCTCCTGTTAAGCCACTCCGTCCACAGAAAAGGGGCGGGCGGCTTAGAGACAGAAATAAGGGGAGGAAAAGAGAACGGACATAGGGCGTAATTTCCTCTGTAAAGTAGTGGTATGCAGGGTGTTGGACAGGGCTCATCAAGGGGTATCCCTAGAGGGGAGGAAGCATAGACATATTAACATTTTTACCAGCAGAATAATGTATACAGAATTCAGTGTATATTAAAGAATACAATAGATCACATATTAAAGCAAAAACATAGTGCATGGGATGGTATACAATAGCAGAACAGGAAGTATAGGGTTTAATGTATATTAAATATACAGGAGATTGGGGGGGCGTGGCCTGGACCGGCATGTGAGAAGAAGTGAGTCTCACAGCTCCGCTATCAGAACTTCTCATTGATCCTCTCCCAGCAGCGATCCGCGGCCACAAAGCGGCTTCCCAGCTGGATACTGACCCCCTCACCCTCCCGGACCACCCACCGGCTCTCTGCACCCGAGGGAAGGCCAGAAAACAGGAGGAAATTATGCCCTCCGAAATCCAAGATGGTGGCCCCGGCACAGCGCACACCGCGAGGCAGTGAGAAGCCCAAGGGAGGACAAGGCAAAGGAGCACAGAAGCCCCAAGGTAAGGAACACCCGAGGGATATGTTGTACTATGCCCAGAAGATGGGGGGTCAGCAGGACAGAGATACTGGGGGGTCTGCTGGGCCGGAGCATGTGACTGCTAGTGGGCCTCTGATACAGAACACTCAGCATACAGCAAAGTATGTAGACCCTGACGACCTGCATGTACAGTCCCCCCTCCCCTCTGCCGACACTGAGACCGAAAAGTCTGAACAACCGTCCCTTGCAGAAATCCTCAGAGCTGTGCATGTGTGCAAAGCCTCTGTGAACACCCTGAAAGAGCAGTTTAGAGGGCTGAGGGAAGATGTCTCCCTGTTAAGGCAAGATCTGCAGAAGATTAGGGAGCGCACGACTGCAGTGGAAAGCAGAGTTAGTGATGTTGAAGATAGACTCCCACCAGTTGCTCAGCTTGCCAATGACACTCACAAGAGAGCAGAAAATATGGAAAGTCGTTTACGACGCAACAATGTCCGTATAGTAGGCCTGCCCGAGAAAACGGAGGGAAGAGACACCACTGCTTTTGTGGAGACCTGGCTGATCGAGCTGTTTGGAAAAGAGGCTTTCTCCCCTTTCTTTACGGTGGAACGGGTGCAACGCACACTGGGACGCCCGCCGCAGCCGGGGGGGGGGCCCCCAGACCTATCCTGGCCCGACTTCTACATTATAGAGACAGAGAAGCGATACTGAGAAATGCCCGTGAAAGAGCCAATGTTCAGGTAAATGGGGTTAGAGTGTCGTTCTACCCCGACTTCTCGGCTGAGGTGCAGAGATCCAGAGCCAAATTCTCGGATGTGAAGAGGCGCTTGAGAGCTTTGCAACTACCTTATGCTATGCTCTACCCCGCCAAACTCAGAGCCACAGCGAATAGACAGTCACATTTCTTTGAATCGGCACAGGAGGCGGCTATGTGGCTGGACCGAAACGAACAGGCCCTTCGTCACTGCGCCAGAGATGAAGAAGGGGATGGCCCCGCCTGAAGCGTCCAACGTTGAGAATACCCGGAGGCCCACACAGGTGCACCATTGTTTTTCAGTTTTTTGCTCACCTATTCCCCATTGATACCGAGGGGGTTCCCCCTTAACCATTGGGATATATGCCCATCTTTCCCCAATTACAGGGTGCTGAGATGTATGAGCCTTTTGTCACTCTGCCCAATTCCCCTGAATTTTATTATTTTGGCTGCTAACCTACACTTACGGGAACCACCTCGCACTATGCTGCTGGGAGACACCATATTGATATGCGAACCGTGAGCTATCTTGTGAAGTAGGCAAGAAGAAATGTTTTTCCCCCCCCAGAGAGGGGTAACCCACGATCAACAAGTTTTTTTTTTGTTTTTAGTTCACACTCAGGAACCTGTCCTGTTGACAGCCTGGGTCTTTGTGTATATTTCTCTAGCTCGCATCGAAAGCTGTACCTGCACAGTTCCACACCACGGCTCTACAGCCTTGTACTCTCTGACAGCACTGAATTGATAGTATGCTGCCCTGATCTTGCACCACATATCTGGATACTTTACTTGCAGCCATTATTTTTAGTCCTGGACCTATCCTGCTTTTTTACAGGCAACGGTTTGATAATAAGGCCCATACTGACATTATATCTACCCACAACTTCTGGCTGAACTACTAGTTGTGTCCTGGAACATGAGGAGTCTAGGCTCCCCACTTAAGAAGATAATGATTTCTTCCTGCCTGAAGAAGTACCACCCTATGATCCTATGCATGCAGGAAATGCATTTAACTAAAGATACGCAATGTTGTCTCAGATATGCATGGGTGGGCAGTGCTTACCATTCCACATATACCTCTTATTCTTGAGGTGTGAGTGTAATGATCCAAAGCTCGATAGATTTCAAGGAAAAAGATGTATGTATTGATGTAGAGGGAAGGTTTGTTTTCCTACACTGCCGAGTGGGCACATTGTACTGTATTTTAGTTTGTGTGTACGTACCCCCGCCGTTTTTCGGTGGCGGTGCTTCGGTTGCTGCTGACCTATTTGGAAGGTAGGCCGGATCTGCCGCTGCTGATAGTGGGTGACTTCAATTGCTGGTTGAGTCCCTCCACGGACAGACACCCGAACTCGGGGGTCTCTGCCACATCGAGGGAGTCACCATTGCTGAGACTGTTGAACGAAGTGGGTTGGAGCGATATCTGGAGGTTAAAGCATCCGGGGGTTACCCGGGGGGAAAACAGTTTTCTTGCTTCACCAAAACCCATGGAACACTTTCTAGAATTGACCTAGCAGTGGGTAACCCAGCCATGCTCCCATCCATCTCAGATGTGACTTATCAGCCCCGCTCTGTATCGGACCACTCCCATTTGGTGATCAACTTGATTACATCCCCTCCGCCCACACTTCCAAGACCCCTGTGGAAATTTAACGCCTTTTGGCTGAAATTATTCTTAGCTCACGATGAGATAGAGCGGAGCATGGGGGAATTCTTGGGGAGCCGGAATTTTGTTGACTCACCAGCTACGCAGTGGGATGCCTTCAAGGCCTATTTGAGGGTATTGCTCATTCCCGAAATTACTAAAGTAAAAAAGAACTCCTCAGGGCTCAGAGAGGTCCTTGGAAAGCGGGTAACTGCTCTGGAGGAGGCATACGTCAGTACCCCAACAGAATCGGCCAGGGAGGCATGGCAGTCGGCTCAATCGGCTTATGAGCGGCTGCTATCCTCCAAGGCTGAAAAAAAACTTTTCCAAACTAGCATTTTTTGAGGAGGGAGAGAGCACGGGGCGCATGTTAGCCAGGATTGCTAATTCCCAACAACGCTCGCCTGCTATTGGAGCTATAAAAACGTCAGGGCAGGATTGTTAACTCTCCTGACTTAATTCTAGCAGAACTGGCCAAATTCTATGAGACTTTATACCTCCCGACTGAACAATACACACGACCAGAGCTTATAGAATACTTACGGGGCATTGATTTCCCACAACTTACGGATGACCAGCGGAGGGCCCTGGATGCCCCCTTTACTTTGGAGGAATTACAGTCAGCATTAGTGGAGTTCCCCAACTGCAAGGCGCCAGGGGCGGATGGGATACCCATGGAGGTATATAAGCACTATGCTGATATACTCCTCCCCAGGCTTCTGGCGGCGTTTAACGAAGCCAGGGAGCAGCGAGCTCTGCCCCCCTCCATGGCTACTGCTAACATAGTCCTCATATTGAAACCCGGAAAGGATCCCCTAGAACCGGGCTGGTACAGTTCTATATCCCTCCTACAGAGCGATATTAAGCTCCTAGCCAAGATGCTGGCGGTTAGGTTGAACGGGGCCATCACTAGCATTGTACATCCCGACCAGGCAGGCTTTATGCCCAATAAGTCGACGGCTGACAACTTATGGAGGCTCTATCTTAATATGCAATCCTCGGCGGAAAATGTGGGGCAAAGGGCCTTGCTCTCACTAGACGCTATGAAGGCCTTCGATAGCGCTGAGTGGGAGTATCTATGGGAAATTCTTGGCCGCTTTGGATTTGGCGACCGGTACATTTCCTGGGTGCGCCTGCTCTACCATGACCCACGAGCAGCCATTTGGTCCTCTGGGGCAGTGTCCAAAACTTTCACCTTAGGTAGGGGCACACGACAGGGGGTCACCTGGGGTCACCTATCACCCCTACTTTTTGCACTAGCTATTGAGCCCCTAGCCATAAAGGTAAGGACTAATCCAGATACAGTGGGATTTAAATACGGAGACAAGCAGGAGAAACTAATGCTGTATGCTGATGACACTATGATCCTGCTGGGAGATGTGGAGGGCTCTTTGACAGAGGCCATGGCCACAGTGGGAGAATTTGGTAGGTACTCTGGTCTCCGGATAAATTGGTCTAAGTCCTCTTTGATGCTAATTGATGAAGGGGGGGGGCGCCCCCAACATCTAATACAGTACCCACAACCACTACACTTAGGTATCTGGGAATCCAGGTGATGCCCAAAATCAGCGATTATGGTAAATTAAATATAGCCCCACTGCTGCAAAAGTTTAGAGACAGAATTAAAACATGGAATTCACTCTGCCTGTCAGTAGCAGGCAGGGTGAACTTGATAAAGCAGCTGGGGCATGAGGATAATTTTTATGTGCTTCACAACGCCCCGACAGTAGTGACTCTCAAGGTGTTTAGGATTGTTAACTCCCTGTTCCGTACGCTAATCTGGAAAAATCGTACACCAAGAATCAAACTAGAACACCTCCATCGCCCAAAGGATGAGGGGGGACTCGCTCTCCAAAACCCCTGGCTGTACTATATTGCCGCACAGTTACAGCAACTAATAGGCCCATTTTGCACGGGAATAGATGAAGAGGGGGGATCCAGACCTCCTCAGAATTAGTGATGGCACACACAGTAAAAGGGGACTCGGTACAGACAGCTCTGGAGTCCCTGGCATTCGGAAAACCTAATAGGCTCTACCCGACCTACAATCTCATCCAAAAAATCTGGAACAAAACTAGATGTTTACAGGGAGTGACGGGATACACAGACTTTAGTCCTATCTGGAATAATGACTCATACCCAGAACTGGCCAAACTACAGCACGGCACACTATGGAAGAGATATGGGGTAGTCTACCTTAGACAGATATTCCACAATGGGACAATGCTCACCTTCGAAACCCTGCAAGGTCTTTTTGGTTTACCAAAATCCATGAGATTTTACTATGTACAATTAAAGAATGTTATAACGGCCCAAGGCAGGTCAGAGGATTGGGCTTTATGCCCAACTCCAGTGTTCAACCTGATTGCAAGAGCCACCAACACTAAAGGGTTTATATCAACATGCTATAACATGCTATTATGACATTTTCTGAATAAACACCCCCTTCGGATGCTGGCCAAGTGGGAGGGAGAGGTTGGAATGCTTGATGGGGAACAATGGGAAGAAGGTCTGCGGGCAGTACCCACATGCTCCCTAAATATATCACATAGAGTAACACAACTATATCTATTACTAAGAGTGTACTATACACCCCACAGATTGTTTATTATGGGCCTGCGACCTACCCCACTGTGCACTAGGTGCAAGAGAGATCACGGAGACCTGATCCACCTTCTGTGGAGGTGCCCGAAACTCCACCCCTACTGGACGGGGGTGGTGGGCACCATAAACAGTATGTTTCAAGTCTCACTCCCTGCAGACCCAAAACACTGCCTACTCAACGTGTTAGAGGAATTGGAATAGGAGGAAAGTACACGGGTGGCCGCTATTAGATCCCTATTCTTAGCACGTAAGCTAATAATGACCCACTGGATATCAGAAGATCCTCCTACTCTTAAAGAGTGGATCAACACAATGGGAGATATGCTCCGGAAAGAAAAGACAATTTTCCAACATAGAGGCTGTGCCCAGAAATTTGAGAAACTATGGGGGCCGTGGTTGGATGTACCGGGGCTTGCCCCGGTGGATCTAGTTATGGGCAGATTATTGACTTGAACGGGTGGGTTGGAAGATTATAAGCAATATGTAATGGGCAAGGATAACTATATCTGATGCGGGTATGGGGGTAGGATCAGGCAGTCAAGGAATGTCTAAATCATTGTAAACTATGCATACTAACTGTTTAGGATGCATGTAATGGTGTAGAAATATCTATGTATATTTGGTGTATGTTTACTTTGTGTTTTTCAATAAACTTGTTTCTGGATAAAAAAAAAATATATATACAGGAGATCACAGGATGAGGCATAAATACAGTTATACATATAATGGCCACAATAGCAATATATGTAATTAAACATATGTTATTATATTATAATTGAAGATGGCCATATATTCAAATTATAAAGAACATGTATATAGATATACTTGTATTGATCCTGCAAAATCCCATATTGGATCTGTAATATGGAAAATGGGAGCAGATATCCCAAATATCTGGTATAGAAAGAACAGGGGGGAATAAAATAATGACAAAAGGATGGCTATAAATATCTCTTAGAGATGTGATAGCATTATTATAAATACGTTTTTTACTTTTCCATCCCCCCGTAGGAAAAACCCTCCAGAAAGGGTTTGAACCATATGGCTTTGTTAAGGCCTGGTGCTTGGGTGGCCTGCAGCCTATAAATCCAGCGTGCTTCCAACTGGAGAAGGGACTTATTCCAGTCCCCTCCTCTTGGGTTGGGGTGGACACGGTCCAAAATAAGGAATTTAACATTGGCAAATTTTCTGGCATGTACAGTCGACACGTCGCTCAAGTGGGAGGTCTGGATATATACCTATTTTCTTTATTTCTACCTATAGGGCTCTCTCCTTTATTTCCGACCCCAGTGGGTCCTCTGGTGTTCTCCCCCTCTCTTGCAACATATAGGCAACCCTCCACATTGGAGGAGGGGGACTTGTCATCCGGTCATTTGGCGGCTACTCTGTTAACCGATGGGCTGTAATCATATTTCTGGGCATGCTCTCTGGGGATCCCTGAGGTGAAGAAAACTCTGGCAGTGCCTCCAACCCATCACTGCTTTTAGTCCATTGAAGTGTCCTTACATATACTGTTTGAACATCTGTAAGTTTTTGTTCTTCCTATTCTCTGTTTATTCCTATTTTTTATAGGCTGTATGCTGATGTATTGTTTCATTATATTTCTCTATAATAGGGTTTTTCCCTTGTAGTCTCACCCCTGAAGAAGGAGGATACTATAAATCTCCGAAATGCGCCGGGCGTGAGAGATTACTTATGACCATGATGTACATTTACATGATTTGTTGACTTAGTATGATGTTTAAACACTTCATTTTAAATGCATTTATATATATATATATATATATATATATATATATATGTTTTTGTAATAAATACTTTTTACTTTGTTTAAAATTCATTAACTCAATATTTGCTCATTTGGGTAAAAAACTGTGTGCCTTAAAAGTCCACCACATAGGGGATCCCCCATTCCTTTTTCTCTAATATCGGATGTGGCACAAAACTATATAACCCCTCAGTTTGGGTAGCAGTACTGGCTAACAACTCTTTACCACCATCCTTATGATCTCTGCATACCAAGATCTCCTGGGCCATGCTGGGGGCCACAAGAATCACCGACTTCCCTTCCTGCTTGATCCTGCGAAGAAGTCATGGACGCAGGCAGAATAGGAGGGAATGCATAAATCAGTGAAAACTGATTCCACTGGAACACCAAGGCATCTGTTCCACACGCTAGTGGATCCTTTAATCTTGACACAAAGTTGTCGGTTTCTTTGTTGAAGCTGGATGCAAACAGATCTACGTCTGTGATCCCCCATCTTTGACATATTGACAGGAAGATATCGGGGTGAAGGAACCATTCTCCCGGGAACAACTGCTGGCGACTCAAGTAGTCCGCCTGCCAATTTTCTAGTCCTAGAATGAAGACTGCCAATAGGTTCATTGGTTTCTGCCCAAGATAGGATATGATTCACCTCTCTCTGGGCCACACAACTTCTTGTGCCCCCTTGGTGATTGATATAGGCCATTGTTGTGGCATTGTCGGATTGGATCCTGACAGGACAATTCCGTAAACTGAACATTCAGGCCCTCAGGGCCAAGTGCTCTGCCCGAATCTCTAGAATGTTAATGGGCAAGAGCAGTTGCCTCTTCCAGGATGCCCCCCCCCCCCCACCTTAAAAAAGGTTGGCATATGTTGTTACCACTTCCCAGGTAACTGTAGGAAGGATTTTCCCCTTTGCCGATTTCTGGTTATTAACCATAAACTGAGGCTCCGGGGGCACCTTTGAAGTCAGACACATTGGGAAATCTAAAGCTTGGACCTTCTTGTTCCAAGCCGATAGGATACTGTTTTACAGCAGCCTCGAACGAAACTGAGCATAAGGAACGGCCTTGAATGAAGCAACCATCTTTCCCAACAACCTTATGCAAAGCTGAATAGAAGGATTCTTCTTTGCTTCGACCACCTGAATCGGTTCCTTTATGGCGCTGATCTTTGCCTGGGGCAAGAATACCCTTTTCTGGGTGTGTCTATGATCAGACCTAAGTATTCTATCCTCCTTCATGGTTTTAAGGAAGATTTCTCTAGGTTGAGAATACAACCTAGGTATTCCAGGTAGTTGAATGTGGTGACCATACTTTGGTCTAAGCGGGCTACTGACTGGTCTATCAAGAGCAGATCGTCTAGGTAGATTATAATCGTTACACCTTGGGCCCTTAATCTGGCTAGAGGAGGGGCCAGAAACGTATTAAATACTCAAGGTGCAGTAGCTAGACCGAAAAGCAGAGCTACAAACTGAAAATGAAGATTTTCTACCTTGAAAAGTAGATATTACTGGTGAGCAGGGATATGGGCACATTGAGGTATGCATCCTTGATGTCGATTGACGGCAGCAGTTCTCCTCCTTGTAGGATGGAGACAACTGATTGGATTGACTCCAATGCCAAAAAAGAGCGTATATTCAGGAACCGGTTAAGATCTTTGAGATCCAGAATGGGTTTGACATCTCCATTTGGTTTTGGCACCATGAAAAAAGGTGACAAAACCCCAACCCTCAATGCTTGAAAGAAAGACTTCTTTTTCTCTGGATCCTTAGGAACGGTTGATCTGAGAAAACAAGGAGGCGAGAAATCTTGGAACTCCAGTTTGTACACTGGCATTATTGAGGAAGTCCTCTATCTGTCTTGACACTCTTCCTGCCAGACCCTTGAGAACTGCAGAAGTATTCCCCCTAGTCGAGCGAGTGGGCTGCGCCTCCACATAAGGAGGCTTTAGTATTTTGGTAGGTTTCCTCCCCCAAGACTTCCTTTGTCCCTGGGGTTGACCCTGAGGATTACCTCTTGAACTTGACGGCGGAGGCCGTCGTGACTGCCTGGAGGCTGATGCCCCTGGCACTGGAGAAGGAGCTTGTTAAAATGAAATACTTTTACTCCTTTTCTTAAATGGCAAAGGGGTACTTTTTCCACTAGAAATTCTTTGGAAGTATTACCCAAATCGTCCCCAAACAGACGTTTCGCTGCAAAAAGGAAGACTAGCCAGGAGCTTCTTCCATGCTGCTTAGCGAAAGGTGCGAGGCCTGAAGGATAGAATCTCTCATAGCGGCTATTGCAAACATAAAGCTGCTAGTAGCTTGCCAGATCCTGGGCCTGCTGAACAGGATAACTTTGAGCACCTGTTTAACTGGTCTCTCAAGGATTGACCAATTACTGTCAGCGTAGGCTGAAACTGTCACGTACCTTATAGCGGAGTCTGGATGCTGGGGGTGGCCTCGTGCACGGTTCCGGTCCCAACACCCCTGGTGGTGGGAACAGGGAGTGCTGGGGCACGAAAGGGTGCAAGTGCCTGCGGCTAGGAGACTGGTGCTTGGAGGTACCGGTTCTTCTGGAAGGCAGCTGTAGAGGGTGGTAACCAAGACTGTATCCAGTGATGGCCGAACAGGTGGAAGTAGGCACTGCGAAGTCAAGACAGGCAGGGGTCAGCAACTGGCTGGCAAACGAGGTACAAAAGCGGAAGGCAAGTTCGTGGTCAAGTGCAGGCAGAGGTTGGCAACGGGCAGGTGATGAGGTACAAAATCAGAGAGCAGAGCCGTAGTCAAGGAATCCAAGCCGAGGTCAATTCAGTAGAGGTAGTCCATAAGCAGGGTTGATCCAGGAAGGTAATCAGGTAAGCCGGGTAAATCAGGAACAAGGTAGCAGGTAATTCAGGCAGGTATTCAGGACATAGACTGAAGACGATCCAGCACTGACACCATGTGAAGGCCCTGTTTATATAGGGCGCCTTGTGCTGGGATTGGTGGAGGTGAGCGTCCGTGCGCGATTGCGCACACACGTTCGCACTGACGTGCGAGTGCGTGCACGCGTTCGTATTGGAAGGCGAGGACGCGCACACGTTCGCGTTGGTACGCGGGTACGCCCGCACGTTCCAGAGCTCGTTCGGTTCCGTTGGGGAGACTGCGCAAGGGTACTGGCACCCGCAGAGTGAGGATTCACTCCTGCTGAACGAAGACGGGCATGGGAAACGTGAGTTCTCTGACATTGCCCCCTCCTTAGGGGCAGCCTCCGGATGCCTCTTTGAAACGAACCTTGAGAGCGGGAACGGTGAAAAGCCTGTATGAGTCTCTGAGCATGAAGGTTTGTTTTTGGTTCCCAGGAATTTTCTTCTGGGCCAAAACCTCTCCATTTAATCAAATATTGGTCCTCTCCCTGCCTTTTTCTGTGGTCCAGGATAGCCTCAATTTCAAATTCTTCTTCCCCATCCACCCTGATAGCTTCCGGAGGCCCTACTTCACGATCCGGGAAGGAATTTGGAACATCAGGTTTAAGTAGGGAAACGTGAAATACAGGGTGTATCCTGAATGAGGCGGGAAGTTCAAGTTCATAGGCCACTGGGTTGACCTTTCTTTTGACAGGGAAAGGGCCCAAGTATCTAGGTCCTAACTTATTGGAGGGGCATGCCAGTTTTAAATTTGCGGTAGATAGCCACACACGATCACCCACCTCTAAGTCCAATTCTCCCCTTCTCTTCTTGTCAAAATATTTCTTATTATCTTCCTGTGCCTTAGCAATGGTTTCCCTGAGCACCTGGTTGTTGGAGGTAAGGAAATCCAACCTGTCCTGAACAGCCGGTACGGAAGATTCGGGCACAAGTGCGGGTAAAAAGGAGGGATGGAATCCGTAGTTGGAGAAAAATGGTGATTGGTCCGTGGTGGAATGGATGGAATTGTTGAATGCAAATTCTGCCAAAGGAAGTAGTGAGGCCCAATCCTCTTGGGAAAACGAGGAGAAGCAGCGTAGGTATTGTTCCAATGTTTGATTGGTGCGTTCGGTCTGCCCGTTGGTCTGTGGGTGATAGGCTGAAGAGAGGCTACATTTAATACCTAGTGCTTTGCATAATGACCTCCAAAACTTGGATGTGAATTGTACTCCGCGGTCAGAGACGATGTCACTGGGAATTCCATGGAGTCTGACAACTTCTTTAATGAATATCCTGGCAGTCTCAGTTGCAGAAGGGGTCCCCTTCATGGGAATGAAGTGTGCCATCCGGGAAAAGCGGTCTACCACCACGAAGATGGAAGAGAACCTTCTAGAGGGAGGAAGCTCCACAATAAAATCCATGGCGATTTTGTCCCATGGCCTTTCGGGGATGGGCAGTGGTTTCAGCAGACCCCACGATTTATTTTTACTGTTCTTGTTTCTCAAACAGATCGGTCAAGAGTTGACATAATCCCTGCAGTCTTTGGCAAGATTCGGCCACCAGAAGTGTCTTTGGACTAGATCCATAGTCTTGTGGCCCCCAAAGTGACCCGCCAGAGGATAGTCATGGCAGGCCTGTAACACAATGGTGCGTAGGTCTTGAGGGATGAAAATCTTGTCTTGCCAAAAGAGCCCTTCCCTCTCCTGAAGGTTAGTGCCCGGGGGTAACGGTGTTCTCAAGGATGCTTGGCGGACTTGGGTCATGAAACTAGATTGGGTCAGTAGGAAATTCCCTGCTTGTAGTATAGTATCCGGTGGAGACGGGGTTTCAAGTTCCGTGAACATTCGGGATAAGGCATCGGGTTTAACGTTTTTGGATCCAGGGCGATAAGTAATATGAAAATTATAACGGGAAAAGAAAAGAGCCCATCTGGCCTGTCGGGGTCTAAGGCGTCTGGCAGTTCTGAGGTACTCTAAATTTTTGTGATCTGTGAAGATCAATATCGGATGTGCTGCCCCTTCCAGGAGGTACCGCCATTCTTCCAAGGCTAACTTTATTGCTAGGAGTTCTCGGTCACCTACATCATAGTTCCTTTCCGACACACCCAGCTTTCTGGAAAAGAAGGCCACCGGGTGCATTAGGGACTTTGGTCCTTGGCGTTGAGACAGGATGGCCCCCACCGCACTTTCCGAAGCATCGAGTGTAAGGCAATGCAGGGTCAGGGTGTTTTAGTACTGGGGCGGAGGTAAATGACCCTTTTAATTGGTCAAAGGCAGCTTGGGCCGCTGTAGTCCACTGGAAGCGGTTTTGCTTTTTGGTGAGCTGGGTGATGGGTGCGATGATCTTGGAGAAGTTCTTGATAAACTTCCTATAAAAGTTGGAGAATCCGATGAAACGTTGTACCCCTTTCTTGTCATTTGGAGGCGGCCAGGACATAATGGCCGAGACCTTCTGGGGATCCATGGCCACACCCCCGGTTGATATTACCAGGCCGAGAAAGTGAATGGTCTGGCGTTCGAATTCACATTTTTCGGCCTTTGCGTAAAGTCCATGTTGTCTTAACCTGCCCAGAACTTGTTTTACATGATCACGGTGTACTTCTAGGGAGGTGGAGAATATCAGAATGTCGTCCAGGTAGACGATCACAAAGGAATCTAGGAAGTCTCTGAAGATATTATTGACAAAATGCTGAAATGTGGCCGGGGCGTTGCATAGTCCAAATGGCATGACTAAATATTCGAAGTGGCCAAAACGTGTTCGGAATGCTGTCTTCCATTCGTCCCCTTTGCTTATCCTAATTAGGTTATAGGCCCCACGTAAGTCCAACTTCGTGAATATTTTTGCAGAGCGGAGTCTCTGAGATAGTTCTGGAACTAGTGGAAGCGGGTACCGGTTTTTAATTGTCACTTTATTCAGATCCCTGTAATCCACACATGGACGGAGCGAGTGGTCCCTCTTTTCAACAAAAAATATTCCGGCCCCCGCTGGGGAGGAGGAGTGTCGGATGAACCCCTTTCTGAGGTTCACGTCGATATACTCTTTAAGGACCAGGAGCTCAGGTTCGGACAGAGGAAAGATCCGCCCGAAAGGAATTTCAGCCCCGGGTAGTAGCTCGATTGGACAGTCGTAGACCCGATGGGGAGGAAGGGTGTCAGCTTTCTGCTTGTCAAAGATGTCCAAGAAGTTGTGGTACACTGGTGGCACCAGCTCTTTGAATTCAGAGTCCGCTCTTAGACAGCCAATGACTGGGGGAATGTAGTGGAAGGGTTTGAGACAGTTCTGGAGACAATAAGAGGACTGAAAAGTCACCTCACCGGTGACCCAATTGACCTGAGGATTGTGGGCTTGCAGCCATGGCATTCCTAAAATGATTGGAAACAGGGGTGAGGGAATGACATCTAGACGAAGTAGCTCCTGGTGGCCTGGTGAAATGCTGGTGAGCAATGGTTGCGTCTCAAGAGTAATAGGCCCGGACTTGATGTTTGACCCGTCTGCAAGCCGTATGGAGAGTTGATGCTGCTTAGGTGTTAATGGAATGCTGTGTTGTAGGGCAAAGGCATGGTCCACGAAGCAGCTACAAGCGCCAGAGTCAATTATAGCCTGAACTCGGAGTATCTTTTCTGGAAGCTGTAGGGAGATTGGGACAGCAATGTGAGCGGACTTCGTTAAAGACAATGCGTAAGATACACGAGCTGATGGGTTGAACTTACGGGTCTTGTTTGGGCACCCATTGGCGTAGTGTCCGGCTTCCCCACAGTAAAGACAGAGGTTGTTCTGGCGCCGCCGTTGTTTTTCCTCTGGTGACAAAGGTGAGCGGAGCAGGCCTACTTGCATGGGCTCTGGTGCCCCTGGGACGGCGGTAGGTACCTGGGAGACGGGAGTAGGAGGATAGTTAGGAACTCTAGGCAACACCCATGTGGGGCGCGTCATGCTGGACTTCTCGGACCTCCGCTCTCTCAGACGACGGTCTATCTGGATGGCCAGCTGAATCAGGTCCTCCAAGGAACTAGGAATCCCTACACGGGCCAACTCATCTTTCAGTGCCTCAGAGAGGCCCATGCGAAATTGGTAGAGGAGGGCGGCGTCGTTCCAGGAGGTGTCAGAACTCCACCGCCTAAAGTCTGTTACATAGTCCTCCACTGGCCGACGCCCTTGCTGGAGGGCATGGAGGTTGGCCTCCGCTGTTGAGGCGCGCTGAGGATCATCATATAGCTTGGCCATTTCATTCAAGAATAAGTCCAGGGTATCCAACAGAGGACTGGCTTGTTCCAACAGATTGTGGGCCCAAGTTTGAGGTTCCCCTTGGAGTAGTGAGACGATGAACCCCACCTTAGTGCTCTCCAGGGAGAAGGTGCGTGGTTGTAGCAGGAAGTAAAGCCGGCAGGCATTCCTGAAGGAACGGAACTTGCTGCGATCCCCTGAAAACCGTTCTGGAGGGGGCACACGAGGCTCAGGGGGTGGTACCATTACTGTGGGTGCTGATGCGGAGGTTGCTGGACTGGAGGTCCGGGATGCCATGGTCGCCTGGTGAGTTGCAGAGCTTGGGGATATGGATTCCACTCTCTGTTCCAGTTGGTGATAGCCATCTCGCAGGCCCTGGACTGCCTGGGTAAGGGCCGCCATCTGCTGGCACAGGGCTTCCAAAGGCGAGGCCCCCCCTTCAGACTCCATTCTGGCTGGATTGTACTGTCACGTACCTTATAGCGGAGTCTGGATGCTGGGGGTGGCCTTGTGCATGGTTCCGGTCCCAACACCCCTGGTGGTGGGAACAGGGAGTGCTGGGGCACGAAAGGGTGCAAGTGCCTGCGGCTAGACGACTGGTGCTTGAAGGTACCGGTTCTTCTGGAAGGCAGCTGTAGAGGGTGGTAACCAAGACTGTATCCAGTGATGGCCGAACAGGTGGAAGTAGGCACTGCGAAGTCAAGACAGGCAGGGGTCGGCAACTGGCTGGCAAACGAGGTACAAAAGCGGAAGGCAAGTTCGTGGTCAAGTGCAGGCAGAGGTTGGCAACGGGCAGGTGATGAGGTACAAAATCAGAGAGCAGAGCCGTAGTCAAGGAATCCAAGCCGAGGTCAATTCAGTAGAGGTAGTCCATAAGCAGGGTTGATCCAGGAAGGTAATCAGGTAAGCCGGGTAAATCAGGAACAAGGTAGCAGGTAATTCAGGCAGGTATTCAGGACATAGACTGAAGACGATCCAGCACTGACACCATGTGAAGGCCCTGTTTATATAGGGCGCCTTGTGCTGGGATTGGTGGAGGTGAGCGTCCGTGCGCGATTGCGCACACACGTTCGCACTGGCGTGCGAGTGCGTGCACGCGTTCGTATTGAAAGGCGAGGACGCGCACACGTTCGCGTTGGTACGCGGGTACACCCGCACGTTCCAGAGCTCGTTCGGTTCCGTTGGGGAGACTGCGCAAGGGTACTGGCACCCGCAGAGTGAGGATTCACTCCTGCTGAACGAAGACGGGCATGGGAAACGTGAGTTCTCTGACAGAAACACTCAACCTGCCAGAGAAAAAAGTGTTTTTAACCACTTAAGGACCGTCTCCTGTAAATATATGTCGGCAGAATGGCACGTACAGGCACATCAACGTACCTGTACGTGCCTGCCTTCCAGCGTGTGGCGGGTCCGATCGGACCCCCCCGCTGGCGGAGACGGTCCGTTTTGCTTCAGAAGCGATCCGAGATGAGGGGGCGGCCATTGATTTCTGGCCACCCCCTCGCGATCGCTCCTGGCGAATGAGAGGCTTCCCCTGCCTGTGAAATGTAAACACAGGCAGGAGGAATTGATGTCACACTCCTCGTGTCGGTCTTTCTGACCAGGACGTGAGTGAGTGAAGACATCCAAGTTAGTGCACCAACAGAACACTGACACCAGGTACACATAGGTACACTTTTCACCCCCCAGATCACCCCCTGCCCCCCCAGTCACAGTGTCACTGATTGCAGTGGTCATTTATTTACTGATCACTGCATTTAGTGTAATTTGTGACTGTAAAAAGTGTCAGGGCAGTTAGCTTTAGGCCCCTTTAGGTCCAAGGTAGCCCCCTACCCCCCTAATAAAGGTTTAACCCCTTGATTGCCCCCCAGGTAACCCTTTTACCCCCTTTTGCCAGTGTCACTAAGCAATTGTTTTTCTGATCGCCGCATTAGTGTCACTGGTGCCGCTAGGTAGTCAGTTATTTTTTTAGGTTAATCGCCAGGTTTATAAATAGGTTTATAGGTCAGGTACCCCCATATACAACCTAAATAAACCCCCTGATTGCCCCTAGAGTTAACTCTTTCACCAACGATCGCTGTATAAGTGTCACTGGTGACGCTGGTTAGCCAGTTAGTTATTTAGGTATTTAGGTTCCCCGTCAGGTTTTTATATAGCGTCAAGTACCCCCATATATTACCTAATAAAGGTTTTAACCCCCTGATTGCCCCTAGTTAACCCTTTCACCAGTGATCAACGTATAACTGTTATGGGTGACGCTGGTTAGTTAGTTTGTTTTTTATAGTGTCAGGGCACCCGCCATTTATTACCCAATAAAGGTTTAACCCCCTGATCGCCCGGCGGGTGATATCAATTAGGTTTTAGGGTCAGATAAGGTCTGCGTCACCCCAGGTTAGTGCCAGTACCGCAAACACCCACGCGCAAAGCATACACCTCCCTTAGTGGTATAGTATCTGAACAGATCAATATCTGATCAGATCTATGCTAGCGTCCCAGCAGTTTAGGGTTCCAAAAAACGCATTGTTAGCGGGATCAGAGAAGTACTAGCGCCACTATTCCTTCTGGTGAACTGGCAAGCACCAGCGGCCTAGTACACCCTGGGCGTACATCCAGCACTGCAGTAACACTTGGTGACGTGGCGAGTCCCATAAGTGCAGTTCAAGCTGGCGAGGTGGCAAGAAGACAAAGGCAAGCCCATCGTGCCCATAGTGTCCTTCCTGCAGAATTCGCCAATCCTGATTGGGTGCCCACCACTTCTGCAGAACCCGTACTTCCCCCATTCAATGGCAACCCGGTATTCAGGTGGAAACAGCTGATTTTAAGCCACTTGATTTTTATTCGCTGTTTTTCATGGGAGATCTCTATAGATCTATTGTGGACCAAAGTAATTTATATGCTGGTCAACACATCGCCGCTAATCCCCAGTTGCCTTCCCTTGCCAGAGATTGGAAACCAATTACGGTGTCCGAATTTAAGACCTTTCTGGGCCTTTCCCTCAACATGAGCATACATAAATTCACGATGTTGCGGACTTATTGGTCCACCCGCCCAATCGACCATATGACCGTGTTCTCTGCCTCCATGTCCAGGAAACAATACGAGCAGATCTTGCAGTTCATGCACTTTAACGACAATGAACTTTGTCGTCCTCATGGAGACCCTGAATACAATTGGCTCTACAAAATTCGGCCCCTCATAAACCATTTCAACCAACATTTTGCAGCCTTGTCTTTCAAACAGTACCTTCCCAGCAAGCATGCCAGATACGGGGTCAAGCTCTATAAGTTCTGTGATAGGGCAACAGGCTATGTATGGAGCTTTACGGTTTATGAGGGAAAAGATACGTAGAGCCGGAGAACTGCCCAGATTACATAGGGAGCGCTGGCAAGATAGTATGGAACTTGGTGTCATCCTTATTCGGAAAGGGGTACCACTTGTATGTGGACAATTATTACACGAGCGTGCCACTGTTTAGTCATTTGTTTGATCAGCAGATTGGAGCATGTGGCACCGTGCGACCTAATCGCCAGGGCTTTCCCCAGCGGCTTGTAGATTCCCGTCTTAGGCTGGGGGGAGAGAGCCTGCTTGCAGTGTAATAATTTGATCGCTATGAAGTGGAGGGATAAGAATGTTTTCGTTCTTACCTCCCTTCATGCAGACACGACAGTCCAAATTCATACGGCGGCTGGTGTTGTGGAGAAACCCCTCTGTGTCCACGAATATAACCAAAATATGGGAGGGGTGGACCTAGACGACCAGTTGTTGGCGCCGTATCTAGTTGCCCGTAAGGCCAGGCGCTGGTACAAAAAAGCATCTGTTTACTTATTCCAATTAGTACCCCTACCCAACAAGCCCCCCAAGAAGATGTCGTGTCTGTAGCAAGCGCGGATCTAGGCGTGACACCTGTTATTATTGTCCACGCTGTCCTGACAATCCTGGTCTTTGCATTGGTGAATGTTTTGAACACTACCACACACTAGTGAAGTTTTAGCGTAGGGTACAGCATTTCACAGGCTAGGATACACTTACACAGGGTCTCCCAAGATGCCATAGCAATTTGAGACCCGAACCGTTACAGTTGTTGAAAATAACAGTTAAAAAAAAAAGTGTAAAAAAAAAACGTACAAAAAAAAAAAAATATATATATATAAAAAAAAAAAATAGTTGTCGTTTTATTGTTCTCTCTCTAGTCTCTCTCTACTGTTGCTCTTTTTTACTGTATTATATTCTGCAATATTTTATTATGTTTTATCATGCTTGCTTTTCAGGTACATAATTTTTTTATACTTTATTGTTTACTGTGTTTTATTGTTAACCATTTTTTTGTTTTCAGGTGCGCTATTCAGCTGCAGCGCAGGTTTATTTATCTTGACAGCAACAGCGTTTGCTCCCACGATACATAAAGTCGTGACTCCGGTACTGTAGGAGGTGATTTCACCACCACAGTTAAAGAAAAAGAGCATATATGCTGAAGCATGGGGGCAGCAGGGGCGGAGGAGCGATTTGCTCATAATGCCGCGTACATACGGTCGAAATTCCGATGGAGGCTTGCCCGTGGAAAAGTCCGACCGTGTGTACGCGGCATAACTTTCCATGCTTCGGCATATATAAATGGTGCATGTATGCCCATCATTAGAAGTGGGTGGATGAAGGGAGGTATTCTAATGGTGGGCATACCCACCGATCAATCTTTTTTTCGTTCAGCCAACAGGCTGCATGAAAAAAAAAAGATTACAATATATGTCCAGTATGTTGCTGGACTTTGAATGGTTATACCAGAATGATGCCTGCAGGTTTAGGTATCATCTTGGTATCATTATTTTCAGCCAGTGATCGGCTTTCATGTAAAAGCAATCCTAGAGGCTAATTAGCCTCTAGACTGCTTTTACAAGCAGTGGGAGGGAAGGTCCCCCCTCCTGGATATAAACATCGCCATTGGGAAATTGAGAAAGCGTTTTATCACACCGATCTTGGTGTGGTCAGATGCTTTGAGGGCAGAGGAAAGATCTAGGGTCTAATAGACCCCATTTTTTTTCAAAAAAAAGAGTACCTGTCACTACCTATTGCTATCATAGGGGATATTTACAATCCCTGAGATAACAATAAAAATTATAACGAAAAAAATGGAAGGAACAGTTTAAAAATAAAAATAAATAAAAAATAAATAATAATAAAAAAAAAAAAACACCCCTGTCCCCCCCTACTCTTGCGCAAAGGCGAACGCAAGCATCGGTCTGGCATCATATGTAAACAGCAATTTCACCATGCATGTGAGGTATCACCGCGAAGGACAGATCGAGGGCAGTCATTTTAGCAGTAGAGCTCCTCTGTAAATCTAATATGGTAACCTGTAAAGGCTTTTAAAGGCTTTTAAAAACGTATGTAGCTTGTCGCCACTGCGCTTTTGTGCGCAATTTTAAGCATGTCGTGTTTGTATCCATGTGCTCGACCTAAGATCATCTTTCTTATTTCATCACAAATTTGGGCAATATAGTGCGTTTTAGTGCATTAAAATAAAAAAAAGTGTATTTTTCCCCAAAAAATGCGTTTGAAAAATCGCTGCGCAAATACTGTGTGGGAAAAAAAAATGCAACACCCACCATTTTAATCTGTAGGGCCTTTTCTTTAAAAAAAATATATAGTGTTTGGGGGTTCAACGTAATTTTCTTGCAAAAAAAAAAATGTTTTTATGTAAACAAAAAAGTGTCAGAAAGGGCTTTGTCTTCAAGTGGTTAGAAGAGTGGATGATGTGTGACATAAGCTTCTAAATGTTGTGCATAAAATGCCAGGACAGTTCAAACCCCCCCCCCCCCAAATGACCCCATTTTGGAAAGTAGACACCCCAAGCTATTTGCTGAGAGGCATTTGAGCCAATTGAATATTTTTTTTTTTGTCCCAAGAGATTGAATAATGACAAAAAAAAAAAAAAAAAAATTGCAAAAAGTTGTCACTAAATTATATATTGCTCAAACATGCCATGGGCATATGTGGAATTACACCCCAAAATACATTCTGTTGCTTCTCCTGAGTACGGGGATACCACATGTGTGAGACTTTTTGGGAGCCTAGCTGCGTACGGGACCCAAAAATCCAAGCACCGCCTTCAGGCTTTCTAAGGGTGTAATTTTTTTATTTCACTCCTCACTGCCAATCACAGTTTCGGAGGCCATGGAATGCCCAGATGGCACAAGCTATGATACCAAAAAAATTACCCCATTTTGGAAAGTAGACACCCAAGCTATTTGCTGAGAGGTATGGTGAGTATTTTGCAGATCTCGCTTTTTGTCACAAAGTTTTGAAAATTGAAAAAAAGAAAAAAAAAATATGTTTTTTTCTTTACTTTCTTCATTTTCAAAAACAAATGAGAGCTGTTTTTGTCATTATTCAGTCACTTGGGACAAAAAAAAATATATTCAATGGGCTCAACATGCCTCTCAGCAAATAGCTTGGGGTGTCTACTTTCCAAAATGGGATCATTTGGGGGGGGGGGGGGTTGTGCTATTTTGGCATTTTATGGCCTTCGAAACTGTGATAGGTAGTGAGGAGTGAAATCAAAAATTTATGCTCTTAGAAATCCTGAAGGCGGTGCTTGGTTTTTGGGGTCCCGTACGCGGCTAGGCTCCCAATACTCCGGTATCCCCATACTCAGGAGAAGCAGCAGAATGTGTGCATGTGTGAGCAATATATCATTTAGTGACAACTTTGGGCAAAAAAATAAAAAGTTTGTAATATTCCCGCAACTTGTGGCAAAATATAAAATATTCTATAGACTCAACAAGCCTCTCAGCAAATAGCTTTTGGTGTCTACTTTCCAAAATTGGGTCATTTGGGGGGGTTTTGTGCTATTTTGGCATTTTATGGCCTTCGAAACTGTGATAGGTAGTGAGGAGTGAAATCAAAAAATTTGCACCCTTAGAAATCCTGAAGGCGGTGATTGTCTTTATTCAATCACTTGGGACAAAAAAAAAAAAAAAATATTCAATGGGCTTAACATGCCTCTCAGCAAATAGCTTGGGGTGTCTACTTTCCAAAATGGGGTCATTTGTTTTTTTTCTATACTGCTCTGCCTTTTTTAGCACCTCAAAAAATTAGATAGGCAGTCATAAATTAAAAACTGTGTAAATTCCAGAAAATGTACTCTAGTTTGTAGACGCTATAACTTTTGCGCAAACCAATAAATATACGCTTATTGACTTTTTTTTTTACTAAAGACATGTGGCTGAATACATGTTGGCCCAAATGTTTGACTAAAATTGAGTTTATTAGAATTTTCTTATAACAAAAATTTGAAAATATATTTTTTTTTCAAAATTTTCTGTCTTTTTCCGTTTATATCGCAAAAAATGAAAATCGCAGAGACAATCAAATACCATCAAAAGAAAGCTCTATTTGTGGGAAGAAAAGGACGCAAATTTCGTTTGGGTACAACATTGTATGACCACGCAATTACCCTCCCCCACCCTGCTGACGGTCCCTTTCGCTTCAGGAGCGATCTGTGATGAGGGGGCGGCCACCCCCTCGCGATCGCTCCTGGCGAATGAGAAGCTTCCCCTGTCTGTGAACTGTAAACACAGGCAGGAAGAAGGGATGTCACTCTCCTCGTGTCGGTCTCCAAGTAAGTGCACCAACAGTACACTGACACATAGGTACACATAGGCACACTTTTCACTCCCCGATCACCCCCCAGATCAACCCCTGCCCCCCCCAGTTACAGTGTCACTGATTGCAGTGGTCATTTATTTACTGATCACTGCATTTAGTGTCATTTGTGACTGTAAAAAGTGTCAGGGCAGTTAGCTTTAGGCCCCTGTAGGTCCAGGGTAGCTCCCTACCCCCTTTAATAAAGGTTTAACCCCTTGATTGCCCCCAGGTAACCCTTTCACCCCTTTTGCCAGTGTCACTAAGCGATCTTTTTCTGATTTCTGCATTAGTGTCGCTGGTGCCGCTAGGTAGCCAGTTATTTTTTTAGGTTCACCGCCAGATTTTTATAGCGTCAGGTACCCCCATATACAACCTAATAAAGGTTTTAACCCCCTGATTGCCCCTAGAGTTAACTCTTTCACCAGCGATCACCGTATAACTGTTACGGGTGATACTGGTTAGATAGTTTGCTTTTTATAGTGTCAGGGCACCCGCCATTTATTACCCAATAAAGGTTTAACCCCCTGATCGCCCGGCGGGTGATATCAATTAGGTTTTAGGGTCAGATAGGGTCTGCGTCGCCCCAGGCAGCGTCAGGTTAGTGCCAGTACCGCTAACACCCACACTCAAAGCATACACCTCCCTTAGTGGTATAGTATCTGAACAGATCAATATCTGATCTGATCAGATCTATACTAGCGTCCCCAGCAGTTTAGGGTTCCAAAAAACGCATTGTTAGCGGGATCAGCCCAGATACCTGCTAGCACCTGCGTTTTGCCCCTCCGCCCAGCCCACCCAAGTGCTGTATCGATCGATCACTGTCACTTACAAAAACACAACACACATAACTGCAGAGTCAGGCCTGATCCCTGCGATCGCTAACAGTTTTTTTATACAGTTGCTGACAGCCTAGGTGCTTTTTTACCTGTGAATCTCACTAGTTACCAGTAAATTTAGAGCCCAAAATGGCAAATCAAAGGTACACTAGTGAAGAGGAGGTCACTCATCTGTCAGATTCAGGCTCAGAATACGATCCTGTAGACGACAGCGGCTCCATGACAGATAGCTCTGGCGACGAAGGTGAGGTCCCTGCTAAGGTTATGCGTACCCGATCCCGATCTTCTGCTGTTGTTGAGGTGCAAGAACTGCAGGTCCCTCGTATGGAGCAGAGAGCCAGTACTAGCGCCACTATTCCTTTTGGTGAACTGGCAAGCACCAGCGGCCTAGTACACTCTGGACGTACATCCAGCACTGCAGTAACGCTTGGTGACGTGGCGAGTCCCATAAGTGCAGTTCAAGCTGGCGAGGTGGCAAGCACAAGTAGTGTCCCACTGCCACCAAGAAGAAGACAAAGGCAGGCCCGTCTTGCCCATAGTGTCCTTCCTGCAGAATTTGCCAATCCTAATTGGGTGCCCACCACTTCTGCAGAACCCCTACTTCCCCTATTCACTGGCCATCCCGGTATTCAGGTGGAAACAGCTGATTTTAAGCCACTTGATTTTTATTCACTGTTTTTCACAGAAGATCTCTATAGATCTATTGTGGACCAAAGTAATTTATATGCTGGTCAACACATCGTCGCTAATCCCCAGTTGCCTTCCCTTGCCAGAGATTGGAAACCAATTACGGTTTCCGAATTTAAGACCTTTCCGGGCCTTTCCCTCAACATGGGCATACATAAATTCACGATGTTGCGGACGTATTGGTCCACCTGCCCAATCGACCATATGCCCGTGTTCTATGCCTCCATTTCCAGGAAACGATTCGAGCAGATCTTGCGGTTCATGCACTTCAACGACAATGAACTTTGTCGTCCTCGTGGAGACCCTGAATACGATTGGCTCTACAAAATTCGGCCCCTCATAAACCATTTCAATCAACGTTTTGCAGCCTTGTTTACTCCCAATCAAGTTGTCTGCGTTGATGAGTCCCTGATTAAATTTTCTGGCCGCTTGTCTTTCAAACAGTACCTTCCCAGCAAGCGTGTTTTAGATACGGGGTCAAGCTCTATAAGTTCTGTGACAGGGCAACAGGCTATGTATGGAGCTTTACAGTTTATGAGGGAAAAGATAGTTACGTAGAGTCGGAGAACTGCCTAGATTACATAGGGAGCGCTGGCAAGATAGTGTGGAACTTGGTGTCACCCTTATTCGGAAAGGGGTACCACTTGTACGTGGACAATTATTACATGAGCGTGCAACTGTTTAGTCATTTGTTTGATCAGCAGATTGGAGCATGTGGCACCATGCAACCTAATCGCCGGGGCTTTCCCCAGCGGCTTGTACATTCCCGTCTTAGGCTGGGGGAGAGAGCCTGCTTGCAGTGTAATAACTTGCTCGCTATTTCATTTGGCTTTGCTAAACGCTCATGTGCTATACAGAGCTTCAGACGGGACTTTATCCTTCCTTACATTTCAGGAAGAGATTGTCACAGACCTCCTGTATTCAGGCGGTTCTGCACCTCACCATTCCCAACCAAATGCAGTAAGCCGGTTGCATGAGAGGCATTTTCCTTATGCCCTCCCGAGTACCCCTACCCAACGAGCCCCCCAAAGACGATGTCGTGTCTGTACCAAGCGCGGATTTAGGCATGACACTCGTTATTATTGTCCACGCTGTCCTGATAATCCTGGTCTTTGCATTGGTGAATGTTTTGAATGCTACCACACACTAGTGAAGTTTTAGCGTAGGTACAGCATTTCACAGACTAGGACACTTACACAGGGTCTCCCAAGATGCCATCGCATTGTGAGAGACCCGAACTGTTACAGTTGTTACAATTACAGTTACAAAAAAAAAGTGTAAAAAAAAAATAAATAAAAAACGTACAAAAAAAAAACACAAAAAAAATATAAAAAAAATAAATAGTTGTCGTTTTATTGTTCTCTCTCTCTCTCTGTTGTTGCTCTTTTTTACTGTATTCTATTATGCAATGTTTTATTATGTTTTATCATGCTTGCTTTTCAGGTATGTAATTTTTTTTATACTTTACTGTTTACTGTGTTTTATTGTTAACCATTTTTATGTTTTCAGGTGCGCCATTCAGCTGCAGTGCAGATTTATCTATCTTGACAGCAACAGCGTTTGCTCCCACGATACATAAAGTCGTGACTCCAGTGGTGTAGGAGGTGATTTTACCACCATAGTTTTAAAAAAAAGAGCATATATGCCGAAGCATGGGGGCAGCAGGGCTGGAGGAGCGATTTGCTCCTAATGCCACGTACATATGGTCGAAATTCCGATGGAGGCTTGCCCGTGAAAAAGTCCGACAAAGTAACTTTTTTGTGGGAGGATGCCCCCATGCTTCAGCATATATATATTTTAGGCACAGGTTGCGTTAAAAAAAAAAAAAAAAAAAAAAAATTTTTACTATGTTTTTTTTTGGTATTTGCTTTGCAGGTATGGTATGGTAAGGTCTTACTGTAATGTTACTTTGTTTTAATGTTAACCATAATTTGCTTAGCAGGTACGCCATTTAGTTGCAGCGCGGATTTATTTATCTTGACAGCAACAGTGTTTGCTCCCACGATACATAAAGCCCTGACTCCAATGCTGTAGGAAGTGATTTCACCACCACAGTTAAAAAAAAAAGAGCATATATGCCGAAGCATGGGGGCAGCAAGGGTGGAGGAGCGATTTGCTCCTAATGCCACGTACATACGGACGAAATTCCGATGCAGGCTTGCCCGTGGAAAAGTCCGACCGTGTGTACGCGGCATAAATTTTTTGCGGGAGGATGCCCCCATGAGGAATACCCCATACTTCGGCATATATAAATGGTGCATGTATGCCCATCATTAGAAGTGGGTGGAATGGTGCACAGTGAAAAGAGATAAACAATGGCTTTGTATGGAGCAAGCAGTAACTGGTATACCCTTGGAGGGTATAGCATGGATCTTGAATACTGAGATCCCTCAGCAGGTGAAGAGACACCCCACCTTAGGGGCGACTCTCAATGCGATGAAAAGATATTTAAGAAAACGGAGGTATCAAAGTACCCAAGCCCGATGATTCCAATCCTGGGTACACCAAGTTTTGAACCAGGTCTAGTTGATGTTGAGTTCAGGAACTTAAGGAGAAGAGGTGTCAGTAGGCTGCGAGACTTTATGAGAGAGAACCGAGTGATGACAGGGGAGGAGGTGGAACTAGAGTTTTCAGAGGAAATTGATTTCTTTAGGAGACTACAGCTCAAGGCTAGAGTTGAGCGGACACCTGGATGTTCGGGTTCGGCCGAACTTCGGAAAAAAGTCTGGGTCCGGGACCGAACTTGACCCGAACTTGACCCCGAACTCCGAACCCCATTGAAGTCAATGGGACCCGGACTTTTGAACACTAAAATGGCTGTAAAAAAGGCATGGAAAGGGCTAGAGGGCTGCAAATGGCAACAAAATGTTGTTAAGAGCATGGCAAGTGATCTACAAACAAATGGAGTGGATAGGGAAATAACTTAAAATAACATAAAAAAATAATAAAATAAAAAAAAAATGCTGGAGGCCCCCTTCTCAGCAGAAGAGGTACAGGAAGTCATTAAGAACCTCAGAAACTCAACGGCACGATGCCGCACATATGGTGGGAATACCCCAGAATACGCACTTTCTGGAAAAAATTATTCAATTTAATGGATAAGATAGTGGGAAAATAAAATACTTGGAAATTAAAAAAAATGAAAAAATTATAATCTTGACCTAGGAGGACGAGGTTCAAATGGAGTAGGAGGTTGAGGTGGCGGTGGATGTGGCGGTGTAGGTGGAAGCGGCGGTGGAGGAGAACGAGGTAGCCAACACTGGTTCAAAAATACAACAATGGCTGGGTAAGGCTAGTGGTGAATGATGTGTCGAATTCTGTCCCCCGTCGCATAGTGTCCGCCCTGTACTGCGCTTGCTCAGTACGTAGGACAAGGGGATTTTGAAACTCTCCGAAGACGATGCGCGATGACTCCAGGTTCAAGCCACATCATCCGAGGTTGAAGCCTAGCCAAGCGAGCCCGTGAGGGGCCCTGTTACTATGTGCTACCGTATGTCCACTTGGATGGTCGGGCTTGAACCTGCACTCACTGCGCAGGCGACGTTCATCTTTGGAGATTTTGTGAATCTCCTTGTCCTCCGTACTGCGCAAGCACTGCACCTGCGCATTAAGTGGCCGGACACTATCTGATAGCAAGACAGGTTTCGTCAGAACACCGGTATATGTGTCTATTCTGCACAAGGTACGACCAAGTCCTGTGGGATCCTGGTTCATTTTAATGAACGTGAGCTTGTCCACATTGGCTCTGGACAGGCGGCTGCGCTTGTCTGTGATAACGCCCCCTGCCGTGCTAAATACACGTTCAGATAATACACTGGCGGCAGGGCAGGCCAGCACCTCCAAGGCGTAAAGGGCAAGCTCAGGCCATGTGCCCAATTTGGAGACCCAGAAGTTGAAGGGGGCAGACCCGTCATGCAGTACGTGTACGCGTGTGCACACATACTGCTCCACCATGTTGGTGAAATGCTGCCTCCTGCTAAGACGTTCCATCTCAGCTGGTGGTGCTGGTTGTTGTGGCGTGCTGACAAAGCTTTTCCACATTCCGGCCATGCTAACCCTGCCTTCCGAGGTGCTGGCGGTGCCCCGGCTGCGTTGGCGACCTCTTCCTCCTCCTCTGCCTTCGCCTTGTGCTTCCACCGTACCCCCGCTTCCAAGTGGGAATGCCACCAGCAGCGCGTCTACCAGCGTGCGTTTGTACTCGCGCATCTTATGATCACGCTCCAGTGAGGTAATTAAGGACGGCACGTTGTCCTTGTAACGGGGATCCAGCAGGGTGGCCACCCAATAATCAGCACCAGTTAAAATGTAGGCAACTCGGCGGTCGTTGCGGAGACACTGCAGCATGTAATCGCTCATGTGTGCCAGGCTGCCCAGAGGCAAGGAAAAGCTGTCCTCTGTGGGAGGTGTATCGTCTGTGTCCTCTGTATCCCCCCAGCCACGCACCAGTGATGGACATGAGCTGGTCTGGGTGCCACCCTGCTGTGAACATGGTTCCTCCTCTTCCTCCATCTCCTCCTCATCCTCCACCTCGTCATCCTCCAGAACTGTGCCCTTGCTGCCAGAGAATTGTTTACCTGGCGCTTGTTGGTGCAGGAACCCACCCTCGTAGCCACTTGTAAATGACTGCCCTGAAAGCCTTGGAAATGAACCCTCTTCCTCCTCCTCTTCCTGTGCCACATCCTCTTCCATCATCGCCTGAAGAGTTTTTTCAAGGAGGCATAGAACTGGTATATTAACGCTAAGAACGGCGTCATCGGCACTGGCCATGTTGGTGGAGTACTCGAAACAGTGCAACAAGGCACACAGGTCTTGCATGGAGGCCCAGTTATTGGCGGTGAAGTGGTGCTGTTCCGCAGAGCGACTCACGCGTGCGTGCTGCAGCTGAAACTCCACTATCGCCTGCTGCTGCTCGCACAGTCTGGCAAGCATGTGCAAGGTGGAGTTCCACCTTGTGGACACGTCACATATGAGACGGTGAGCGGGAAGGCCGAAGTTACGCTGCAGCGCTGACAGGCGAGCAGCAGCAGGGTGAGAACGCCGAAAGTGCGCACAGACGGCCCGCACTTTCTGCAGCAGCTCTGGCATATCGGGGTAATTCTTAAGGAACCTCTGGACCACCAAGTTCAGCACATGCGCCAGGCAAGGGATGTCCGTCAAACCGGCAAGGCCCAGAGCTGCTACGAGATTTTGCCCATTATCGCACACCACCAGGCCGGGCTTGAGGCTCACTGCCACCAACCACTCATCAGTCTGTTGTTCCATGTCCCTCCACAACTCCTGAGCGGTGTGGGGTTTTTCCCCCAAACAGGAAAGTTTTAAAACTGCCTGCTGTCGTTTAGCCCTGGCTGTGCTGAAGTTGGTGGTGAAGGTGTTATGCTGACCGGATGAGGAGGCGGTAGAGGATGAGGAGGCGGAGTAGGAGGAGTTAGCAACAGGAGGCAAACTGAAGTGCCCTGCAATCCTCGATGGTGGAAGGACATGCGCCAAAGTGCTATCCGCCTCAGGCCCAGCCGCCACTACATTTACCCAGTGTGCTGTTAGGGAGATATAACGTCCCTGACCGTGCTTACTGGTCCACGCATCCGTAGTTAGGTGGACCTTGCCACAGATGGCGTTGCGCAGTGCACACCTGATTTTGTCCCCCACTTGGTTGTGCAGGGAAGGGATAGCTCGTCTGGAAAAGTAGTGGCGGCTGGGCACGACGTACTGTGGGACAGCCAATGACATCGGCCTTTTAAAACTCTGCGTCTCCACCAGACGGAATGACAGCATTTCAAAGGCGAGGAATTTTGAAATGCTGGCATTCAGGGCCAGGGATCGCGGGTGGCTAGGGGGGTACTTCCTCTTCCACTCCAGTGTTTGGGAAATAGAGAGCTGAACGCTTCCATGGGACATTGTGGAGATGGTTGGTGACCCAGGTGGTAGTGTTGCTGGCAGATCCTCTGTTTGCGGGTTGGCAGGTGTCACTGTCACTACAGAGGTGGATGAAGAGGCCGAGACTGCAGCAGAAGAGGAAGCAGGAGGAGCCAGAGACCTTTCTTGGTTTTTGAGGTGTCTACTCCACTGCATCTCGTGCTTTGCACTTAGATGCCTGGTCATGCAGGTTGTGCTCAGGTTGAGAACGTTTATGCCTCGCTTCAAGCTCTGATTGCACAGCGTGCAAAACACTCGTGTCTTGTCATCAGCACATTGTCTGAAGAACTGCCACGCTAGGGAACTCCTTGGACCTGGCTTTAGTGTGCTCGGTCCCTTGTTGCGTTGGGCAGTAGCAGACGTACTGTCTAGGGGACGGACGCTCCGCTTTTGCACCCTGCTCCCTCTTCTGCTGTGCTGGTGGCTCTGTGCGACCACCGCCTCTTCCTCCGAACTACACTGGTCACCTGCATGACGTTGATTCCATGTGGGGTCAAGAACCTCATCGTCCTCCACATCATCTTCCACCCAGTCTTCACCCCTGCCCTCCTTGTCGGTCTCCACAATGGCGAAAGCAGCAGCAGTTGGCACCTGTGTTTCGTCATCATCCGAGACGTGCTGCAATGGTCCTCCCTTGTACTCATCATGAAACATAAGTGGTTGGGCATCAGTGCACACAATCTCTTCCACTTCTGGGGCAGGGCTAGGTGGATGGCCCGGGAAACCCTGCTAGCAGAGTCATCAAAAAGCAGAAGAGACTGCTGCATGATTTGGGGCTCAGACTGATTGGCTGATTTGCAAGGGGGTGAGGTGAAAGACTGATGGACATCGGCTGCAGGTGCCAACTCTGAACTTTCATCAGGAGACTGGGTGGGAGACAATGTGAAGGAACCGGAGGCACTGTCAGCAACCCAATCTACTATCGCCTGTACTTGTCCTGGCCTCAACATTCGTACAGCCTCATTAGGTGCGCCAAAATACCGCTGCAGGCTCTGTCGCCTACTCGCACCTGAGGAAGGTGTTTCACTAGTGCGTGTAGCTGGCACAGATCGACCACGTCCTCTCCCTGCAACAGGAGCGCCACCAGCAGCACCACGACCCGGGCCACGTCCCCTTTTTGATGATCTCCTCATATTTTCAAAATGTATGATCTCGCCCTAAATGGGTGTTTTTGTCAATAGCAGAATACACGTACAGTGTCTAAAGCGTTTATGAAAATGCAGAAAATGCTATTGGGAAGAAAAAAAACACTGCAAAATTAAATTTTTTTGCAATGTTTTTCCAATATCAGAATACACGGACAGTATGTAAAGCGTTTATGAAAACGCAGAAAATGCTATTGGGAAGAAAAAAAACACTGCAAAATTAAATTTTTTTGCAATGTTTTTCCAATATCGGAATACACGGACAGTGTCTAAAGCGTTTATGAAAACGCAGAAAATGCTATTGGGAAGAAAAAAAACACGGCAAAATTTAATTTTTTTGCAATGTTTTTCCAATATCAGAATACACGGACAGTATGTAAAGCGTTTATGAAAACGCAGAAAATGCTATTGGGGAAAAAAAAACACTGCAAAATTAAATTTTTTTGCAATGTTTTTGCAATATCAGAATACACGGATACTGTCTACAGCGTGTATGTATGAACACGCAAAAAATGCTATTGGGAAAAAAAAAAAAAGCAAAATTAAATTTTTATGCAATGTTTTTGCAATATCAGAATACACGGATACTGTCTACAGTGTGTATGTATGAACACGCAGAAAATGCTATTGGGAAAAAAAAAAAAAAAAGCAAAATTTAATTTTTATGCAATGTTTTTCCAATAGCAGAATACACACAGACTATGGTGTATCTCTTACTATATGCAGCAGGTAAAACTTTTATATTTTGTCTGGCACTGGCCTCATGGCACTGTTAAAAGACTGTGCACTGCACCCCAGCCAGGGTACAATTGATTTAGGAATCTCTTCAATAATTCTCTCTGCCTCTTTCTTTTGCTTAATAAAGAAACTCCCTACTCTACTCTAGCTATGTAGATCGCTCACTGATCTAATTAGAAGAAAAGTTAAGGAATGCTGACTGCCTGACTGACTGAATCACACTAACTCCTAAAATCCTCTCAGCAGCACAGGAACCTGTCTATAGCAGAATGACGCTGTGTGTCTGGACTATATACAGAGGCTGGGTCACATGCTGCACTGCCCAATCACAGCCATGCCATTAGTAGGCATGGCTGTGATGGCTTCTAAGGGTACAC
This sequence comes from Lithobates sylvaticus, assembly GCA_028564925.1. Classification (NCBI taxonomy): domain Eukaryota; kingdom Metazoa; phylum Chordata; class Amphibia; order Anura; family Ranidae; genus Lithobates; species Lithobates sylvaticus. The sequence goes on from CM053033.1 coordinate 152,842,539, forward strand.
TAGTGAAACGAACGTCGATTGGCTGCCCTGCAGCTGTTAAAAAGGCGCCAATACAGCGCTGAACACCGGACTTGAACCCGAACTTACAGCCAATAGTTCGGGTCCGGGTCCCGAACACCCAAAAGTCCGGTACAGACCCGAACTTTACAGTTCGGGTTCACTCAACCCTACTCAAGGCCTTTCTCCGAACAATAAAAACAGAAATAGCAGAAGTACGGACAATATCCAAATTTGAGGAAAACGCCCATCTGCGCAGGGCTCTGCACAGATGCATGGCTGAGAAAAGGGCCGATTAGCCTAAGGGCTACGCTTGCTGATCTTGTCTCTTGTTTTCTTTTTTTTTTTTGATATTGCCATTTCTTTTTATGTTTAGCTCATTGCAGGTACTCGGATTTCTAGAACCACTTACAGGGAGGGACGTCCACTGGCAGAGACTATATACCTGCTCTTGCCTACATATCTGGATTCGGTCCACCTTTTGGTAACTTATCAGGACTTCAGTGGACGACCCCTCATAAGGACTTCCTACAGCTAGATGAGTATCCCTGCCATTCATTCATATGGTTGCATACTACGTGTCTCATCAGTTACAGAATTATGGTTAAATGGATTCTAATATTGTTTACTTTTGGAGCAAAATGTTTTTTCTCAGGTTATTTGCACTACTGCTGGATGCGGGTGGAGCGCACTGCTCCCATGTACCTTTTACACGGTACGCCCCCCCGCCCACATTTTCATTCTGGGGTGGGTGAGAGCGGGCAGCCTTCGATTTTTTCGGTCCATGCTCCCTTCGGAACCGAGGACGGAGGCCTGCTCTCTCTCCTCCCACAGGGACCACCGCAGGATTCTGCGTGACAGGTTAAGACTTCCCACATGTGTCCAATTGGACGTTTTTGTTGTTATTGTATTTCTGCTTCTGTCCCTATTCTCTCCTCTTTTCTTTTACCTACACTATTACACTTTTCTTCACCCTTGCCCCCCCCTCCTTGGTTGGCATGCATGGTATTTTAGGCTTAAGGGGTGCGTCCTACCGACATAATGGCTACAATTAAAGTCACCTCCTACAATGTCAGGGGACTGAATGTGGCAGCCAAAAGGCATCAGATTGCCCATGAACTACGTAAGTCAGCCACTTCTGTTGCATTTCTTCAGGAAACGCATCTAACCCATACCACGCAGGTCAAATTGACCTCGCCTTATTTCCCCCAGTGGTACTATAGCCTCTCAGATACAAATAAAGCTAAAGGTGTGGCCATAGGCTTTGGTAGAGATGTGCCCTTTCGGCTAGTAACTATGCGAGCGGATGACCATGGTCGCTTTCTTTTCTTAAAGGGCTTTCTGGGTAACACCCAGTGTACATTGGCAAACATTTATTCCCCGAACCACAACCAACCGACCTTCCTCTCCCAAATTCTCACAGAATTGGCTGGGTTTGCAGAGAGCCTAGTTGTACTAGCGGGGGATATAAATATGCCCTTAGACCCAGTGTTGGACACTTCCCAGGGGCGCTCGTACATCCCCTTTAAACGCCTGGCCTATGTTAAAAAAAGACTCATATAACGACAATTAGTAGACGCATGCCGCATACTTCACCCCAAAGACAAAGATTTCTCCCATTTTTCGAAAACGCATCAGTCTTACTCCCGCATTGATAACATTTTTATAGACCACTACTATTTCCCGCAACTGCAATCTGCGAATATAGGCACTGCGACATTATCAGACCACTCACCTGTCTCGATTACCTTGACCATGACCTCCTTGGCCCGCTGCTCCTATAACTGGAAACTTAATGATTCCCTACTATCCAATGAAGCTGAAGTTGCTATGATATCTACACAGATATCGCAATATTTTAATGAAAACAAACCCTCGGAGACCTCACCAGCAATAGTCTGGGAAGCTCACAAGGCTACCATGAGAGGTTGTTTTATTGAATTAGGGGCGAGGAAAAAAAGAGAACATGGTCAACAACTCGAACAGGTTTTGCAAGAAATAGCAGACCTTGATAAACAGCACAAACTTACCTTACACACAACACATCTAGAGGCTCTCACGTTTAAACGAGAAGAACTGAAAAATCTCTTGAATTTAGACACTACTGGAAAATTTCAACGCTACTCACAAAAATTATACAAATGGGGGAACAAACCTGGTAGACAGTTAGCGAGATCCCTTAAGGAAAAGCAGACTAGATCGTTTATCCCGAAAATAAAACTATCTAATGGAAACTTAGTGCATGCGACCCCACATATAGCGAAGGCCTTCAGGGATTATTATGCAGACTTGTACAATGTGCAATGTGACTCTCCGTCCCTGACTGTAAAAGAAAGGCGGCGGCTCATGCTCACATATCTAAAAGAAGCTAATCTGCCAAAACTGTCTCCTGGGGCCCTCAAGGAACTGGAGTCTGATCTCTCTATTGAGGAATTTCAGACAGCTTTGAAATCATCCCCGACAGGTAAAGCTCCAGGGCCCGATGGGTACACCATCCTCTATTACAAAACATTTAGCAAAGTTCTCTTGCCCCACCTTACGGCCTATGCCAATTCTATCTCACAGTCCTCGGGACTCCGCCCAGAATCCCTTACAGCTCACATTACGGTCATCCCCAAATCAGGAAAAGACCCTACCCAATGTAGCAGCTATAGACCGATTTCCCTGTTAAACGTCGACATCAAACTATATTCCAAAGTTATGGCCTATAGACTACTCCCCCTTATTCCCAGTTGGGTCTCCACAGACCAGACGGGATTCATGCCGCATAGAGAAGCCAAAGATATTTCCCTCCAGGCAATATCTCTAATACAATACGCCCAAAGGTCGGCCCAGTCCACCCTCCTTATATCCACTGACGCTGAAAAAGCGTTTGATAGGGTGGACTGGGACTACCTAAAAATGACCTTACGCCATTTCGGGTTGGGGCCCAAAATGTTCTACCGCATTTCCTCTCTCTACTCGTCCCACAGCCCAAATTCGCATGAATGGTACCCTGAGCGACTCATTTCAACTATTTAATGGGACTAGACAGGGATGCCCCCTTTCACCCCTGCTATTCGCTCTCACCCTAGAACCTTTTCTAGCAACCGTGAGACGTGATGTAAATATTCATGTGATACAGGTAGGCAATAAAACCCACAAATACGCAGCTTACGCAGGCGATATTTTATTTTTTACACAACAACCACACACCTCACTCCCCAACCTGAAGGCCTTCTCTACCTTTCAGACAATGTCCAACTTTAAAATCAATTTATCGAAGTCCGAGATATTGAATATTAACTTACCTAGCAGGGAGGCAGAACGACTAAAACCCCTCTTTCCCTTTAGATGGGTACATCATAGCATGAAGTATTTGGGAATATATCTCACGCCCAATATCCAATCCCTCTTTAAACATAATTATATTCCTCTATTGAATAACATCAGAAACGACCTCATAAAGTGGAAAACGCTTGCACACTCATGGCTGGGTAAGGTGAGCATAGTCAAGATGAATATCCTGCCTAGAGTGCTATTCCACTTCCAAATGTTCCCACTGGGTGTGCCCATAGGGTTCTTCTCTCTATTGCAGACCATGGTCTCCCGATTTATCTGGAGGAACAGCCACCCTAGAGTATCCAGGGACGTGCTTTTTCATTCTAATGCCCCGTACACGCGGTCGGAAAATCCGACCACAAAATCCATCAGATTTTTTCAGACGGATTTTGTCCGACACTGGTGTTGCATACACACGGTCGGACAAAGTTGTCGGAAAATCCGATCATTCTGAACGTGGTGACATTTGTTGCCTACGACGGGACTACGTAGAGGCTAGTAGCCAATAGTTTGGTCTTGTAATGTGATCTGAGCATGCGTGGCACTTTGTCCGTCGGAATTCGCTACACACGATTGGAAAAAGTCCGATAGGACTTTGTTGTCGGAAAATTTGAGAGCAGGAGATAAAACTCTGTCGGAAAATCCGATGGAAAATGTCCGATGGAGCCTACACACGGTCGGAATTTAAGGGTTCTGGGGGACTGGCTCTTCCAAATCTTAAGGCATATTATAACGCTGTGGTCCTGTCCAGGGTCTCGGAGTGGAGATATGCCGCTAATTCTAAATTATGGGTGATTCTTGAAAACGCTCTAAGCAACACAGACTTAACGGTCGCTCCTTGGCTCCCACGCCCCTACAGGCACCTCGCTACAACTACCTCATCGTTAACCACCTCCACCTTGGATATTTGGGACTCTTTGCACAGGAAGTTATCATGGTCGTACACATCACCCTTGCTGCCGCTCCTTGGCAATGCTTTTTTCCCCCCTGGTCAACTTGACCCTGGCTTCCAGACTTGGTCCCCAGATAGACCCCTCCTGCTACATCATGTCCTTCATGCCAACACTGCAAAATCCCTAAGGGAGATCCTTGGTCCCAAACCACCAGTGTTCCTAGATAAATGGAGGTTCAATCAACTACAACACTTCCTCAGTTCTCTTCAGCAGCCACTAAGAGGGCTACAGGACTTAAACGGTATTGAAGAAGTACTATACCCAGCAGATCCACCTGAACACTGTATTTCACTTTTTTACAAAACGCTTATCAAGCTCCAGGATGATAAACATCCCTCCTTCCTTGCTAAGTGGGAGGCAGATTTGGATTCCTGCCTCTCGCACAACCAAAAAGATAAAGTCCTGCAGCTGACCCACATCTCTTCAATAGCGTAAAAAATGACTGAGGTCAATTACAAACTGCTAACTAGATGGCACTATACCCCATCAAAGCTCCATCAGATGTTCCCCGCCAATTCCCCGTTGTGCTGGAGGAATTGTGGGAAAGAAGCAACCCACGCTCACATATGGTGGTCGTCCCCACTCATTCGCCCCCTTACTGGGCCAAGGTTATACAAACTATACAGCAGATCTCCAATGTCAATCTCCCCTCTGACCCTTGGATCATCCTCTTCCACGCTACCAAGGAACCAATTGGCAAATATAAACGTTCCATAGTCCCTCATCTACTCAACGCAGCCAAGGCATTAATACCTGCACTGTGGGGCCAGCCTGAGACTCCATCAATGAAAAGGTGGTTTCAAAAAATGTCTGAAGTTGACCTTATGGAGGATATTACCCACTGCGACAAGAATACCTCTGAACGTCACACCCCGACTTGGTCCCAATGGACGGACTTTAAATCCACCACGACCTATAAGGAAATAATTGTTCACTGAGCGCTGTGTCTGAATTTACATGATTGGTCGGGTCTCATATACCCTAACCTGACTCCTTGAGACCAATGTTTGAATGAACATATACCCCATTCTCTTGGAATATTATATAATGAGATTGTTTGTACAAAATGTAACATGCATGCCAACCCCCCCCCCCCTCTTCTTTTTCTTCCTTTCGCCCTTGCTTTCCTTTACTCTTTCCTCCTGTTCTTCCTATCTGTCTAAATTTCCAATGCCAAGACTATGCACCTTTTTCGCCTTAAATGTTTATCTACTACCATTGTTTAACCACTTTCAGACCGGACCAATTTGCAGCCAAAGGACCAGGCCCCTTTTTGCGATTCGGCACTGCGTCGCTTTAACTGACAATTGCGCGGTCGTGCGACGTGGCTCCCAAACAAAATTGACGTCCTTTTTTTCCCACAAATAGAGCTTTCTTTTGGTGGTATTTGATCGCCCCTGCGGTTTTTATTTTTTGCGCTATAAACAAAAATAGAGCGACAATTTTGAAAAAAATGCATTATTTTTTATTTTTTGCTATAATAAATATCCCCCAAAAATATATAAAAAAACATTTTTTTTTCCTCAGTTTAGGCCGATACGTATTCTTCTACATATTTTTGGTAAAAAAAATCGCAATAAGCGATTATTGATCGGTTTGCGCAGAAGTTATAGCGTTTACAAGATAGGGGATAGTTTTATAGCATTTTTATTAATAATTTTTTTTTTATTATTAATGGCGGAGATCTGCGATTTTTTTTGTGACTGCGACATTATGGCGGACACATCGGACATTTTTGACACATTTTTGGGACCATTGTCATTTTTACAGCAATTAATGCATTTAAATGCATTGATTTCTGTATAAATGACACTGGCAGTTTAGGAGTTAACCACAAGGTGGCAGTGTAGGGGTTAAGTAGGCCTAGGGGTGTTTTTTTTACTGTGGGGGGGCGTGGCTGTCAGCTAGTGAATGCTGATCTCTGCTCCAATCACAGGGAGCAGAGATCGGCGTCACTAGTTGCTAGGCAGAACTGGGAGATGCTGTTTATCTCGGCATCTCCCCGTTCAGCCGCTCCGTGAGACGATCGCGGGAGTCCCCGCGGCGATCGAGTCCGCGGGGACCGCGGCCGGACTCACGGGGGTCCCGACCGGCGCGGGAGCGCGCCGCTCCCGGCGCGCTCCCGATGGCACGGACAGGCTAAAGGAGGGACGTATATATACGCCCTCCTGCCTGTACGTGCCATTCTGTCGACGTATATCGTCGTGCGCCGGTCGGCAAGTGGTTAAGGAAAGACCAAGTGTTTTTATCTTTGTTTGTTGGACTAGAAGCAAATGGAGATAAAATTGGTCCGACAGTTTATAGTGTGGCTAGAAATGGTTGTATTATGTTTTAAACGTCTGTTGTAATTACCCACAACTTTAGCACAAAGTCGCATAGTCTGTTTTGACAGTTTATACTGCTTGTATGTTATGTACTTCTTCAATAAACACTTATTAAACAAAAAAAATATCCAAATTTGAGCAGCTATGTTTGAAGGAGGAACCAGTGAAGCATGCTCTGTCGGTCATGTACTCTTTATTGGTAGAACTGAAAGCTCCACAAGAGTTAACATTTATACAGGCATGGGAAAGAGACCTAAGGATAACATTCCCAGAATCACAGAAAACTAAGATTTGTAGCCTCACACATAAGACATCTAGGGCAACTAAATACCAAGAAGGTGGATACAAAATATTGGCGAGATGGTATAGAACACCATCAGTTTTAAATCGGATATATCCACAATTAGCAAATTGGTGCTGGGGTTGTCAAAGGGAAGAGGGAACTATGATACACATATTCTGGGAATGCCCCGGAGTGAAAGAATTTTGGAAGATGGTCATGGAAATAATTAAAGAAATCACTGAAGTATCACTGGGGGAAAATCCAGCAGTGTACTTGTTACATGATACCCCGATATTTATTGGAAAATATAAAAACTCACTGGTGGGGCATTTGCTGAATGCTGCCAAGGTCTGTGGAAAAATACTACTCCCCCCCACGAGAGCACAATGGTTTGGGAAAATATCGGAAATCCAACAAATGAAAAACTTACTATGAAGCTAAGAGAACAAGAAGATAGATATCGGAAGATATGGACACCCTATATTATATATAGGGAACAAAACTGCTAAAAATCTCGTAAGTCAGACTGCGGGGCGTGGCTTAGCGGCACATGTAGACGGTCGCACCGGCTCTTCTCTCCGCCAAAAATCCTGGCAATTATCCTGCAGGCACCCCATCCTGAGAAGGAAAAGACACCCACTTACCCACTACGATCCCAGGATCAATACTGACCGGCTCAGCGGCATATAAACGGACCAGGACGATGTCCAGGAGACATAAAGGCACACAGGAAGAATCCAGCCAAGATGGCGCCGGCTCACAGCACTCCCAGTGAGACCAGTATAAAGAAGCTGCACAGAAGTTACTATATGGCAACAAAATCCCAAAGAACAATGATCGGCTCCCCTTACTCAGGAGGAAGCTAAAGGGGGACAATCTGAGGCAGATGACACGGTCCCGCTGGCGGATGTCGATGGATTGCATCCAGACTGGCACACAGTGAGTACACCAAGAGACCTGTTTACAGGGCCTCCCTCTGTATCCCCCACATCAGACAGCACAGAACCCACACTAAGGGACATATTCTCTGCAATTACTGCCTGCAATGTGTCTGTCTCTACACTGACTAATGAGGTTAAAGGAGTGAAAGCAGAAATCTCCTATGTGAGACAGGACATGCAGAAGCTGCGTGAAAGAACTGCAGCCATTGAGGGCAGAATCAGTGCAGTGGAAGATGATATAGTACCCATGCAGAGGGATGTGCAATATAACTGTCACTTGGTAGATCAGCATGCGGCCCGATTAGATGACCTTGAGAATTGCATGAGACGAAACAATGTGAGGGCACTGGGAATACCAGAGAGAGCAAAGGGCAAGAACCCTGTCGCATTTATTGAAAACTGGCTGATCGACACGTTTGGAAAGGAAACTTTCTCCCCATTATTTGCAGTGGAAAGGGCACACAGGGTGCCATCCCGCCCTCTCCAACCAGGCAACCACCCACGTGCATTTCTCTTCAAACTGCTAAATTACAAGGATAGAGACACTATCCTCTCCAAGGCCAGGGCATCAGGCAGGGAAATTAAAATAGACAACTCCAAAATTTCTCTATATCCAGACTTCTCAGCTGAGCTACAGAAGCAGAGGGCAAAATTCCTAGATATGAAGAAAAGGATGAGAGACTTGAATTTGAAATATGCCATGTTGTACCCGGCCCGGCTGAGGGTTGTCGCATTAGGAGAAGTTCACTTTTTTGAACGTCCCACCATGGCCGCACAGTGGCTGGACCGGGAGGACAGAGCCCTCAAAGCAGCAAGAATTAACGCACAGGATTAACTGGAGATTATACAAGGCCTGACATGCAGCAGCATCCGTTATTATTTTGCATGTTTTATCACCGATCTACACGTTTCCAGCTGAGATTATAGGGTTAATGACCCGCTTAGTTGTAATTGTTTGTTCCAAAGGGGGGGGGGAATGACAGAAGTCGCACTATTATTCATTGTCCAGGTGGATGAAGAGGAACACTCTAAGTTTTTGAATGGTGCGGTGTTCCACACGCGCTGCAGGCGTGAAACCCCTGTTCCACGTAACCCAAGGGTTTGCTGGGTGTTTCCACAGCCCCCCCCCCCCCCCACTGCGGAGGCATGGGAACAACTTCTTTACTGGCCTAGTTGGCCGAGAGTCCAGTTGGCTCACAAAGTTGCACGTCGCACTACAACAACCATTTATTTTTTTCAGGGACTGTGTTACTATAGTATAACCTTTGTCTACTGGTATAAGTCAACAGCACCTTGCCAAGTTATGACTTTGATAATGCTTTTCCAGGGAGTATTCACTCACATTGATGGTAATAGAAGTCTGCATAATTTTATCTGCTTATGTAAGGATGTGGTACAACTAACCGGTGTATTGTACTTGAAACATGTGCGGAGGTTCATGGCAGTAAATCGCACTTATGGCGGCTAGTGTAAAAATATTGTCGTGGAATGTCAGAGGTCTAGGGGCCCCAGTAAAACGCATGGCAGTTCCTAGACACCTTAAATCCATGGGAGCGGACATTGTATGTCTGCAAGAGACACATTTTTCTTCGGACCCACGCCCCAGTCTGAACCCCCGAATGTATGAGATACAATTCCATTCTACGTATTCCACATATTCTAGGGGGTGTACAGGACGCCGTGGCTGGGTCCTGGAAGGACGCTATGTTTCCCCTCTGTTTGGTCTGTGACCCCTTTAAGGGAACAAAAAGGGTTAACTCACCTGTCAGAGGAGGTGGGTTTAAAAACAAGACAGGAAGTTGCAGTTGGGGGTGGAGGAGTGCAGAGGAGATAGTGGTTTGTGTGTGGCTTGATTTGCAGCAACCAAAGTCGACAGCAGCGTTCGGCCTGGAAGCCTCCTAGCAGTTGAAGTCACCTGCGACAGCACCCCAGGACTGTGTTTGATTGCGATAGCAATTCTGGACTTTGATAGTCGGTGAGACTGAAACCTTTTTCTTTTGTTTTGCTGCTGTGAAGCTGTTTAAGTTTAATAAACCTCCTTTTGAACTAAAAGCCTGTGTCCTGCGGTCTAGCTGGTCCCCCGAACTTTACAAGTGGTGCTCGAATGCGGGCAGGACAGAGTAACAGGCATTTTTTTTTTTGCTGGTTTTTGCATTTGAATTTAAAACTGACATTTAAAGGGACAGTACAGTGGATTTATGAGAAAAAGGTAGTTTCCAAGAGTAGGAAACAAAAGATAATGGGGCTTATTGAATAGTTGCATACATCATATTTCACAGTAAGTATTAATACGAATACCAGAAGTTTTTAAGAAAAATTTCTTTGGTATATTTATTTGAAAATTATTTCACCACATTATAGATAGAGTTAGTTAAAGCACAACAATAAAACTAGACAATTATATACATGTTTGTTGGTTCAAGTGTCAACCAAATCAAACGAGCACATACTTGGGGGGACATTTAACATATATAACAATTGTCGTCCGGACGCCAGGGAAAACTTGCAGTATATAATCCCAACCTAAAGCCGTGCGGCTATATCTTAATAATTTCTATAGGGTAGGGGGAGAAACTCCCATGTAACCAAATTATTTGGGTTTAAATACTGCACGTACTCCTTGGGGGCTCGAGCCTGCTGGGAAGGGGGGGGGGGGGGGTGAAGGGGAAAAGGGAAGAGCAATCACGAAAAGGATGAGGTTTATATTAGCATTTGATTTCTGCTGGAGTGTTCCTAAATAAGTTCAGCTGATGGAGGGAGCTAAAAAGTTTTCCAAGAGTTAATGATGTATTCATTTGCATGTTGTTATACCCGATGTTATATTTATAAATTGCTGTTGCTTAAGCATGGTGTATACAGTTCTCAGTATATACATTAATTTCTTGCTACAATTTATAGCCACATGAAGAATACTTCTATTTCATATCCAATGGTTCTCTTAACAGAGACTATCCATTTTGCTTGTAGTTTCAAAAAGGGAAGCAAGAGTGTTTAAATAAACAAAGTCTCTTAGAATTATTTAGGGTTGCCTGGGGCTACCAGCATACATTACCGCCTCCTCTTATCCGGTATATTCGTGGGCTATGGGATACACCGAGAACTTTTCTCCGTGCCGTGCTGGGAACCAAAGACCGCCAGTGGTGGAAAAGATTTCAAGTATCACATCCGTGATATGCAGCGCTGCTATTTTCCAATGGCTAGGTTTAATGGTTCCATCTGCATGGGTTGTGGTTATCCGCCCAAGATATGTGGAGTGCGGATTGCTGGTTAGTGCCTGTGTCTGCTGGTTCAGAGTATCAGCAAGACACCATGTTCGTTTCCGTGTCTCTTCATCCCAAAGTCTCGGCTCGTGCACGCCTGTGAGAGATTGCGTCCTGGCGTCCGAAGAAAAGTGACGTCAACGCGTTTCACAAGGGGGGTGTGTAGCTTCTTCTGGACGTTGTAGCGGTGTCGGAGGACTCCTTCTTATTGGTGTCCGGTCCTCGTTTACGCCCACCACATAGAGCAGGTTGCTCAATCGTGAAGGATTGCCCCGTGTATGTGGGTATTTCATAACTTTAAAAAGTTTGTTGTTTAAACGTCAAAACGTAATGGTAACCAAAAAGGTTATAAACATTTGTTTGTAGAGAATTCATTAGGGTCTGTTTTTATTTCTCATTACATTACCCATAATGGTTGTATAGACGGTTGGAAATTGTTTAAGGTTTATTGGGAGAAGACGAATGCAGGGTTTCCTAGTTTGCATGGATATGGATCTGAAATACAGGGTTATAATAGCCCGGGTATCACCTATTTATCGGGTATAAATCCTTCCATTAAGTCCCATTGTGTTGTTTTCCTGTTATCATAATATATGGTTGTATACGCCAAGTCCGATGTTAAATGGCAAGAAGTATATATATACAAGGGTTTAATGCATTATATATACACATATGACAGGATCAATGTTTATCCGGTGACCAGCTGGATCCATAGTGTCACATTGTGGCATTGTAAAGATCAATGCCATAGAGAGAACTTCCTTCTATCATTTAAGTCCAATGTGAGACATAGTTAATCCATATAGAGACCGGATTTAGGGATATCACAACATATACATGGGGGTCAGGTGACACCATCAAGTACCTATTAAGGAAAGAGGGAAAGGAGACGGGAGAGGAAGGGTCTAGACAAAATTGTTAAAATCATTTTGAGTATATATTTGATTAGCTAAAGAGGTACATATTGTGGGTCGAAATTCAAGTCTTAATACATTTATATTTTTTCTTGATTATTGAGTAACTTTTATAAGCTTAAAAATGGTTGGAAATTGAGGTCCGTGTTGAGGCCCCGCGGGAATAAAGTTCCAAGACGGAATATCCATCTTTTTTCCCGTTGTTGTAGGACCTGGTCAAAGTCACCTCTACGGGGGGATAGGTTTAGGGCATAAATGCCCTTTACCTTCATGCCACTTAGTTTGCCCTGGTGAAACCTTGCGAAATGCTTCGCTACTGGTTTTTCCGGGTTCTTTTCTCCTATCTCTCTTATGTGTTCTCCTATGCGGATCCTGAGCTGGCGTTTCGTTTTTCCTATATGCTTTTTATTGCAGGGACATGTGATCATGTATATTACCTTAGTTGTGGCGCAATTAATCAGGCTTTTAATTTTGAAGGTATTTTCATCCCTGGAGTCACTGAAGGTGTCCGTTCTATGTATGAGCGGACATATCTGACAGTGTCCACAGGAGAACATACCCTTTGCTCTAGGGAATTGTGATAGCCACGATGTATTTGGATTTCTCATGTATTCAGACTGTATAAGTTCATCACCCAAATTGCGTGCGCGTTTAGCCACTAGTTTTGGTTCAGGGCCCACTATTTTTGCTATACCCGGAGTATTAAGAAGGATCTCCCAATGTTTGCATAGAATTTTTCTGACTGTTTACCATTGGGTTCCAAATTGGGTAATAATTCGTACCGGACCAGTATCTTGTTGGGTCATAGTAGAAGTTTTCTGTTTAGTTTTCTGCCTCTGTAGAAGTGATATTCTGTCGCGCCCTGCTGCTTTTTGTTTCGCTCTCCTTAATTGTTTATGTGAGTACCCTCGCTCCCTGAATCTGGCGTATAGGTCGGTACTCTCAAGTCTATAGCTCTCCGCACTAGAACAATTCCGTCTAATGCGGAGAAATTGTCCTATAGGTATACTATTTTTCTGCCACTGTGGGTGATGGATATCTGCCTGTAGTAATGTATTCGCAGATGTTTCCTTGCGGAAAGTGTGTGTCACAATTGTGGAGTTTTTTATACCTATCGCCAGATCCAGAAAGGAGATCTCCTCGTAACTGCATGTAAACGTAAGTTTAATATTGCGGTCATTTTGGTTGAGGGCAGTAATGAATTATTTTAATGTATTTTCGTCACCTCTCCATAGTACTAGCACGTCATCAATGTACCTGAGCCAGGTATGTACGTGGCTCAGGTACATTGGCGAGGTGTACACCAAGTCCTCTTCCCACAGTCCCAGATGTAGACATGCATAGGCGGGTGCCCATGGGGCACCCATCGAAGTGCCATTTATTTGTTGATAATATTTTTCCAAAAACTGGAAGTAATTGTTCCTTAAGGCAAAAATAAGTAGGTCTACCACAAACTCGTTTTGTGGTCCACATCTGGGAAAGTGTTTATCAAGAAATGACTTAATCGCTTTAATGCCCCATTCATGAGGGATCGATGTATATAAAGACTCTACATCGATCCCTACTAGGTGAAGGTCTTCATGAAGTTCGAGCTCAGCCAGGTGTCCTAGGACGTCGCCTGTATCTTTCACAAAAGATTCTAGGCCAAAGACCATGTCTTTGAGCATATTATCCAGGAATTTGCCTATCCGTTCTAGTGGTCCTTTAATGGCTGACACTTTTGGTCTCCCTGGGGGATTTTTTAGAGATTTATGAACTTTGGGAATTATATAAAATGTCGGGACATTGAATTCTTCTACTTTAAGGTAATTAAATTCTTTGTCATTCAGGAGACCTACTTCTTTTGCCAATTTTAGTTTGTCATTTAGCTCTAGGATAAGGCTGGGGAAAGGGTCATAGGGGAGTTTTACGTAAGAACTTTTATCCCCAAGAAGTCGAAAGACTTCCTTTTCATAGTTCCTGCTATCAAGTAGGACCACATTCCCCCCCTTATCGCTGCGTTTTATGACTAGGTCCTTAGCTTCAACTAGTTCTTTTGTGGCTTTCCGTTCCTCACTAGTCAGATTTTCTCGGGGTTTTTTGTCCCAATCTATTTTGGCCAGATCCATCTGTATCATGTCTAAGAACAAACTTAGATATTTGTTTTTATTCAAGGGAGGCATCTTATTTGATTTAATGTTGAGGTTAGTTTGTCTTTTAGTGGGCCCTAAATTTATTTCATTAGGCTCATTTCCCCCTTCCTCCCACAAAGATTCAAGGATTTCCAATATCTCATCATCTTTTTTGTCAACATTAGTAGTGTCTTTATTGTCTTTTGAGATAGGCTTATTAGTGTGGAGGAAACGGAGATACACCTTGCGGAGAAAGAGGGAGATGTCTTTGTACACGGTAAATTCATCCATCTGACATGTTGAAGAAAACGACATGCCTCGTTGTAGAAGTTTTTTATGTCTACAAGACAGGTTAAAGTTAGATAGATTAATTATTTTCATGTCCTTATCTTCTAGTCTTTCTGTCAATAGTCCTGTTGATTCCTCTGACTTCTCGTGCGTACCTCGCCCTCCCAGCTGAACATTTACATAGCCAGAATTTTTTAGAGAAATGGAAAAATCTTTGTATAGACCACGGGGTCGCGGTTATGAAATTAATAGTAGAGGAGGAAAAAATTAAACTTGAGGAGCTGTCAGCAGCTATCACAGAGAGCTCGACAGGACTCGAACCCCACAAAAATACAGAAGAGTTCCTTAAACTGAACGAAACTCTCAAAAAAGAAATAGAGAGAATTCAGCATACTCTAAAAACTACTAAACAGTCTAAGTTTAGACGAGATCTAGGAGATTGGGAGAAAGGGGACATCTTCGATTTAACACCACGCCGTAGCCGTAGCCGGGCTCGACGTGGAAATCGAAGATCCTCCTCAAGAGGAAATAGATCACACAGTGATAATGATGATGAGGAAACAGTAAAATCAGTGACTTTTTTAGAAAAGAAGGGGGCAGCGAGCGAGGACAGAGACCAGTCACAAAAAGACAGACCCAGCTCACACAAAACATCGGCCCCCAAATCACTGACCAAAAAAGACAGGGATCGCAATCCCCCCAAGGGCGAGGTACGCACGAGAAGTCAGAGGAATCAACAGGACTATTGACAGAAAGACTAGAAGATAAGGACATGAAAATAATTAATCTATCTAACTTTAACCTGTCTTGTAGACATAAAAAACTTCTACAACGAGGCATGTCATTTTCTCCAACATGTCAGATGGATGAATTTACCGTGTACAAAGACATCTCCCTCTTTCTCCGCAAGGTGTATCTCCGTTTCCTCCACACTAATAAGCCTATCTCAAAAGACAATAAAGACACTACTCATGTTGACAAAAAAGATGATGAGATATTGGAAATCCTTGAATCTTTGTGGGAGGAAGGGGGAAATGAGCCTAATGAAATAAATTTAGGGCCCACTAAAAGACAAACTAACCTCAACATTAAATCAAATAAGATGCCTCCCTTGAATAAAAACAAATATCTAAGTTTGTTCTTAGACATGATACAGATGGATCTGGCCAAAATAGATTGGGACAAAAAACCCCGAGACAATCTGACTAGTGAGGAACGGAAAGCCACAAAAGAACTAGTTGAAGCTAAGGACCTAGTCATAAAACGCAGCGATAAGGGGGGGAATGTGGTCCTACTTGATAGCAGGAACTATGAAAAGGAAGTCTTTCGACTTCTTGGGGATAAAAGTACTTACGTAAAACTCCCCTATGACCCTTTCCCCAGCCTTATCCTAGAGCTAAATGACAAACTAAAATTGGCAAAAGAAGTAGGTCTCCTGAATGACAAAGAATTTAATTACCTTAAAGTAGAAGAATTCAATGTCCCGACATTTTACATAATTCCCAAAGTTCATAAATCTCTAAAAAAATCCCCCAGGGAGACCAATAGTGTCAGCCATTAAAGGACCACTAGAACGGATAGGCAAATTCCTGGATAATATGCTCAAAGACATGGTCTTTGGCCTAGAATCTTTTGTGAAAGATACAGGCGACGTTCTAGGACACCTGGCTGAGCTCGAACTTCATGAAGACCTTCTCCTAGTAGGGATCGATGTAGAGTCTTTATATACATCGATCCCTCATGAATGGGGTATTAAAGCGATTAAGTCATTTCTTGATAAACACTTTCCCAGATGTGGACCACAAAACGAGTTTGTGGTAGACCTACTTATTTTTGCCTTAAGGAACAATTACTTCCAGTTTTTGGAAAAATATTATCAACAAATAAATGGCACTTCGATGGGTGCCCCATGGGCACCCGCCTGTGCATGTCTACATCTGGGACTGTGGGAAGAGGACTTGGTGTACACCTCGCCAATGTACCTGAGCCACGTACATACCTGGCTCAGGTACATTGATGACGTGCTAGTACTATGGAGAGGTGACGAAAATACATTAAAAGAATTCATTACTGCCCTCAACCAAAATGACCGCAATATTAAACTTACGTTTACATGCAGTTACGAGGAGATCTCCTTTCTGGATCTGGCGATAGGTATAAAAAACTCCACAATTGTGACACACACTTTCCGCAAGGAGACATCTGCGAATACATTACTACAGGCAGATAGCCATCACCCACAGTGGCAGAAAAATAGTATACCTATAGGACAATTTCTCTGCATTAGACGGAATTGTTCTAGTGCGGAGAGCTATAGACTTGAGAGTACCGACCTATACGCCAGATTCAGGGAGCGAGGGTACTCACATAAACAATTAAGGAGAGCGAAACAAAAAGCAGCAGGGCGTGACAGAATATCACTTCTACAGAGGCAGAAAACTAAACAGAAAACTTCTACTATGACCCAACAAGATACTGGTCCGGTACGAATTATTACCCAATTTGGAACCCAATGGGAAACAGTCAGAAAAATTCTATGCAAACATTGGGAGATCCTTCTTAATACTCCGGGTATAGCAAAAATAGTGGGCCCTGAACCAAAACTAGTGGCTAAACGCGCACGCAATTTGGGTGATGAACTTATACAGTCTGAATACATGAGAAATCCAAATACATCGTGGCTATCACAATTCCCTAGAGCAAAGGGTATGTTCTCCTGTGGACACTGTCAGATATGTCCGCTCATACATAGAACGGACACCTTCAGTGACTCCAGGGATGAAAATACCTTCAAAATTAAAAGCCTGATTAATTGCGCCACAACTAAGGTAATATACATGATCACATGTCCCTGCAATAAAAAGTATATAGGAAAAACGAAACGCCAGCTCAGGATCCGCATAGGAGAACACATAAGAGAGATAGGAGAAAAGAACCCGGAAAAACCAGTAGCAAAGCATTTCGCAAGGTTTCACCAGGGCAAACTAAGTGGCATGAAGGTAAAGGGCATTTATGCCCTAAACCTATCCCCCCGTAGAGGTGACTTTGACCAGGTCCTACAACAACGGGAAAAAAGATGGATATTCCGTCTTGGAACTTTATTCCCGCGGGGCCTCAACACGGACCTCAATTTCCAACCATTTTTAAGCTTATAAAAGTTGCTCAATAATCAAGAAAAAATATAAATGTATTAAGACTTGAATTTCGACCCACGATATGTACCTCTTTAGCTAATCAAATATATACTCAAAATGATTTTAACAATTTTGTCTAGACCCTTCCTCTCCCGTCTCCTTTCCCTCTTTCCTTAATAGGTACTTGATGGTGTCACCTGACCCCCATGTATATGTTGTGATATCCCTAAATCCGGTCTCTATATGGATTAACTATGTCTCACATTGGACTTAAATGATAGAAGGAAGTTCTCTCTATGGCATTGATCTTTACAATGCCACAATGTGACACTATGGATCCAGCTGGTCACCGGATAAACATTGATCCTGTCATATGTGTATATATAATGCATTAAACCCTTGTATATATACTTCTTGCCATTTAACATCGGACTTGGCGTATACAACCATATATTATGATAACAGGAAAACAACACAATGGGACTTAATGGAAGGATTTATACCCGATAAATAGGTGATACCCGGGCTATTATAACCCTGTATTTCAGATCCATATCCATGCAAACTAGGAAACCCTGCATTCGTCTTCTCCCAATAAACCTTAAACAATTTCCAACCGTCTATACAACCATTATGGGTACTGTAATGAGAAATAAAAACAGACCCTAATGAATTCTCTACAAACGAATGTTTATAACCTTTTTGGTTACCATTACGTTTTGACGTTTAAACAACAAACTTTTTAAAGTTATGAAATACCCACATACACGGGGCAATCCTTCACGATTGAGCAACCTGCTCTATGTGGTGGGCGTAAACGAGGACCGGACACCAATAAGAAGGAGTCCTCCGACGCCGCTACAATGTCCAGAAGAAGCTACACACCCCCCTGGTGAAACGCGTTGACATCACTGTCCTACGGACGCCAGGACGCAATCTCTCACAGGCGTGCACGAGACTTTGGGATGAAGAGACACGGAAACGAACATGGTGTCTTGCTGATACTCTGAACCAGCAGACACAGGCACTAACCAGCAATCCGCACTCCACATATCTTGGGCGGATAACCACAACCCATGCAGATGGAACCATTAAACCTAGCCATTGGAAAATAGCAGCGCTGCATATCACGGATTTGATACTTGAAATCTTTTCCACCACTGGCGGTCTTTGGTTCCCAGCACGGCACGGAGAAAAGTTCTCGGTGTATCCCATAGCCCACGAATATACCGGATAAGAGGAGGCGGTAATGTATGCTGGTAGCCCCAGGCAACCCTAAATAATTCTAAGAGACTTTGTTTATTTAAACACTCTTGCTTCCCTTTTTGAAACTACAAGCAAAATGGATAGTCTCTGTTAAGAGAACCATTGGATATGAAATAGAAGTATTCTTCATGTGGCTATAAATTGTAGCAAGAAATTAATGTATATACTGAGAACTGTATACACCATGCTTAAGCAACAGCAATTTATAAATATAACATCGGGTATAACAACATGCAAATGAATACATCATTAACTCTTGGAAAACTTTTTAGCTCCCTCCATCAGCTGAACTTATTTAGGAACACTCCAGCAGAAATCAAATGCTAATATAAACCTCATCCTTTTCGTGATTGCTCTTCCCTTTTCCCCTTCACCCCCCCGCCCCCTTCCCAGCAGGCTCGAGCCCCCAAGGAGTACGTGCAGTATTTAAACCCAAATATTTTGGTTACATGGGAGTTTCTCCCCCTACCCTATAGAAATTATTAAGATATAGCCGCACGGCTTTAGGTTGAGATTATATACTGCAAGTTTTCCCTGGCGTCCGGACGACAATTGTTATATATGTTACATGTTTGTAAATGTCCCCCCAAGTATGTGCTCGTTTGATTTGGTTGACACTTGAACCAACAAACATGTATATAATTGTCTAGTTTTATTGTTGTGCTTTAACTAACTCTATCTATAATGTGGTGAAATAATTTTCAAATAAATATACCAAAGAAATTTTTCTTAAAAACTTCTGGTATTCGTATTAATACTTACTGTGAAATATGATGTATGCAACTATTCAATAAGCCCCATTATCTTTTGTTTCCTACTCTTGGAAACTACCTTTTTCTTCTATATACGTAGGGGTTGAATAGCTAGCAACTCAATTGATTTTACGACCACATATATACACGCAAGCCTCCTTTTTGCTCTTTAAATTTCCACAGTGGATTTATGTCCTGGGTTAAAGCTGCCCAAACCCTGAAAGCTGAAGCAATGGAGGAACTAATTAAACAACTGTCCCTGGCTAATATACAAGCGCAGACCCGCCATGAGGAAGCTAATCAGCGCTTAGCAACCCAGCTGGAGGTACAGCAAGAAAATACTCGCCTGTTGGTGGCTCAGTTGGCAGCCCAGCAAGCAACCCAGCAAGGGGTTATGCAGGCTCAGGTGACTGCCTTAAAAGAAGTAGTACAGCAGTTGTCTCAGGGTCGTGAGCAAGTGGCTGTTGCCCCTGGCAACCAGGTGACCGTGAGGGCAAGCCATTTTTTGCAGAAATTGTCCCTGAGTGATGATGTAGAGGCATTTCTTGCTACATTTGAGAGGACGGCAGAGAGAGAAGGGTGGCCCCAGGACCAGTGGGCCGGCCTAATTGCCCCTTTTCTCACCGGAGATCCTCAAAAAGCCTACTTCGACCTGCCACCAGAGGACGCTAAAGACTATCAAAAACTAAAGGCAGAAATACTGGCTCGTTTGGGGGTGACTACGGCCGTTCGGGCCCAACGAGTGCACCAATGGAAGTATTGTCCAGATCGTCCACCACGGTCTCAAATGCATGACCTGGTGCAACTGGTAAAAAAATGGCTGCAGCCCGAAGTGTTGTTGGGCCCCCAAATCGTGGAGCGGGTCGTCCTGGACCGATACCTATGGTCACTGCCAGACGACCTTCAACGGTGGGTCAGCCATGGAGACCCCAAAACAGTGAACCTCCTTGTCGAGATGGTAGAGCGATATACAGTGGTGGAGGATCTGCTTGGCCCTACCAAGCGCCAAGGGCCCAGTCTGCCACGGCCTATTCGATCGACTGCCGCCCTTCGAAAGGATGTCCCCCGGAGCCCTGGAATCAACACCCCGGAAGGTCAAGAGTCACTCCCAGTACCTCCTCAGCGATCTGTTCCTGTTTGGAGAGGAGGGGATGTACAATGTTGGCGGTGTCATTCCTGGGGCCATACCCGGGCCCACTGCCCACGGCAAGAGGAGCCCATGGAATGCAGGGTTCTTCGGAGGGGGTCTTTTTATGCTCATAGAGCATGTACCACACACCTTGACCGTGGAGAAGAGTTGTGTGTAGTCCAAGTGAACCACCTCCCTGCCTGGGCTTTGCTGGACTCCGGAAGCATGGTAACCCTTGTTCATCCTAGAGTACTTGGGAAGATCGGTCCGGTAAGCAAAACTTTACGGATTGTGTGCATTCACGGGGACACTAGAGAGTACCCTCTCATCTCGGTGTCCATCTCCACAGCATATGGCACTGGTACTCAAGAGGTGGGGGTGGTAAAGAACTTGATACATGATGTTATCATAGGACGAGACTGTCCGTTTTTTGAAAAACTGTGGGGACAAGGAGAACTATCTGAACGATCTCAAGACTGGGGAGAAACTAGTTCCTCTGTTCCTACGGTTGAGGGTAATAACCCTGAGATGCCAAATGAACCTAATGTGGATCCAGTTGATACAAATGCTAATGATTGGGTTAATGGTGATGAAAGTAGTGCTGATACTGTGAAGGGTGTCAAAATGTGTGGTTCGCAGACCTACCTGAACACTGAGGAGGGGGAACCTTCCCCACTTCAGGTAATGCTGGGTGAAGAGGATGAGAAAGTGGCCTCTACCCCTGCCCTGCCGGATTTGGGTGTTCCCCAGGGGACATTTGGTACTGCCCAGATGCAGGACCCCACTTTGGCCCGTGCACGGGAACAAGTTGTAGTATTAAATGGGGTACCCCAAGAGCCAGGTGCGAATGAGCGGTGGCCCCACTTTGCCATATATAATGAATTGCTTTATCGGGTTACCAAAGTGAGAGAAAATGTGGTAGAACAATTATTGGTACCCCAACAGTATAGACGCAAGGTCCTGGACCTGGCCCATGATGATGTTTTAGGGGGACACCTGGGAGTTGAAAAGACGGAGGCACGGATCACCGACCGGTTTTACTGGCCAGGTCTGAAAGCAGAGGTAAGAAGATACTGTGCCTCTTGTCCCACCTGTCAGTTGACCGCGCCAGTGACCCACTTCCGGAGCCCTTTGGTCCCTCTGCCCATAATTGAGGTCCCATTCGAGAGAATAGCCATGGATATAGTGGGTCCTTTGGTAAAGTCAGCTCGAGGTCACTCCTACATACTGGTGATCCTTGACTATGCCACCCGATATCCTGAAGCGCTACCTCTGCGGAATACCTCCTCTAAGGCTATTGCTCGGGAATTATTCCAGTTGTTTACACGGACTGGTTTTCCCAAGGAAATACTCACGGACCAGGGCACCCCGTTTATGTCGAGGGTTATGGCTGATGTGTGCAAGCTGTTCCGGATTAAACAGCTGCGCACATCGGCCTACCATCCACAAACGGATGGGTTGGTAGAGCGCTTTAATAAGACACTTAAGTCTATGCTCAAGCGGGTTGTACAAAGGGATGGGAAAGACTGGGACTGCCTGTTACCCGCTCTCCTGTTTGCTATCCGGGAAGTGCCCCAGGCCTCCACTGGGTTTTCGCCCTTTGAGTTGGTATATGGGCGGAGACCTCGCGGACTACTGGATTTTGTTAAAGAGGAATGGGAAAGTGAACCTATTCAGCATAAGAGTGTTCTTGAATATGTTAACCAAATGCAGGAGAGGATCCGAACTGTGATGCCTCTAGTCAAAGAACATTTGCAAAAAGCCCAGGAGGCTCAACGACGGGTCTATAATAGGGCTGCTAGAATAAGGAACTTCCAAGTGGGGGATCGAGTAGCGGTGTTGATCCCCACTGTGGAAAGTAAATTCTTGGCCAGGTGGCAAGGCCCCTTTGAAGTTGTAGAAAAAGTGGGAGAGGTAAATTATAGAGTCCACCAACCAGGTAAGAGGAAACCCTATCAGATATATCATGTAAACTTGTTAAAGCCCTGGACAGACAGGGAACCGGTGATCTCCCTGGCTGGTGCAAGACTTGAGCCTCGGGTTGGGGTGGAGAGTGTCCAAGTAGCAAATACCCTGTCTAGAGTCCAAAGTCAGCAGGCAAAGGAGTTCTTGCAGAGAAATAAAGAGACATTTTCAGACTTGCCAGGGCTCACTAGTGTCATAGAGCATGATATTGTCACGGAACCAGGAGTCAAAGTTTTTGTCCGGCCTTACCGCATTCCAGAGGCCCAAAGAAAGGCTGTTTCAGAGGAAGTGAAGACGATGTTGGACCTGGAGATTATTGAGGAATCACAGAGTGAGTGGTCAAGCCCGATTGTGTTGGTACCGAAGCCCAACGGGACTCTGTGATTCTGCAATGATTTCCGGAAACTAAATGAAGTTTCACGGTTTGATGCCTACCCCATGCCCCGGGTAGATGAGCTTATTGAGAGACTAGGTCCAGCCAGGTATATCACTACATTAGACCTTACCAAGGGGTATTGGCAAATCCCATTGACTAAGGCTGCTAGAGAGAAAACTGCTTTTTCTACCCCAGAGGGAAGTTTTCAGTACAAGAGAATGCCTTTTGGATTGCAAACTGCTCCAGCCACATTTCAGAGGGCAATGGATAGGATTTTACGTCCTCATCGGGAGTATGCCTCAGTATACTTGGATGACATAGTCATTTTTAGCAGAGACTGGGAGTCACACTTGCCCAAAGTCCAGGCAGTACTGGACTCTCTTTGGAAGGAGGAGTTTACAATAAACCCGGAAAAGTGTGCTTTGGGAATGGAGGAGGTGAAATACCTGGGCTATGTTGTGGGTAGAGGGGTAGTAAAACCTCAGGTCAACAAGGTAGAGGCTGTACAGAATTGGCCCCGCCCCCTCACAAAAAAACAGGTACGTGCATTCCTGGGTATGGTGGGATACTACAGGAGGTTTGTACCCAACTTTGCCACGTTGGCAGCTCCATTGACCGATCTGACTAAGGGTCGGAAATCGGTCATGGTGGAGTGGAATGCAGACGCTGAGAAGGCTTTTTTGGAGCTCAAGTCGGCACTGTGCCAACACCCTGTCCTAGTAGCACCCAATTTTTCAAAAGAGTTTGTTGTACAGACTGATGCTTCCGATGTAGGATTGGGAGCGGTGTTGTCACAGGTTATTCATGGCGAGGAGCACCCAGTAGTCTTCCTCAGTAGGAAGTTAACACCAGCGGAGAAAAACTACGCTATAATTGAACGAGAGTGTCTGGCCATTAAGTGGGCTCTGGAATCCCTCAGATATTACCTCTTGGGGAGGAAGTTTAGGCTGATTTCTGACCATGCCCCTTTAACATGGCTGAGACAAGGTAAAGGGACTAATGCCAGGGTTACTCAGTGGTTCCTGGCACTCCAGGAATTAAAATTTGTAGTGGAGCATAGGCCCGGGAGACTGCATCAAAATGCAGATGCCCTCTCCCGAGTCCATTGTTTGAGCTCCACTGTTGCCTCCACCTCCTTGGCGTTGGGGCACAGGGGGGGGGGATATGTACAGGACGCCGTGGCTGGGTCCTGGAAGGACGCTATGTTTCCCCTCTGTTTGGTCTGTGATCCCTTTAAGGGAACAAAAAGGGTTAACTCACCTGTCAGAGGAGGTGGGTTTAAAAACAAGACAGGAAGTTGCAGATGGGGGTGGAGGAGTGCAGAGGAGATAGTGGTTTGTGTGTGGCTTGATTTGCAGCAACCAAAGTCGACAGCAGCGTTCGGCCTGGAAGCCTCCTAGCAGTTGAAGTCACCTGCGACAGCACCCCAGGACTGTGTTTAATTGCGATAGCAATTCTGGACTTTGATAGTCGGTGAGACTGAAACCTTTTTCTTTTGTTTTGCTGCTGTGAAGCTGTTTAAGTTTAATAAACCTCCTTTTGAACTAAAAGCCTGTGTCCTGCGGTCTAGCTGGTCCCCCAAACTTTACAGGGGGTAAGCATCCTTGTAAAGAAAAATGTACAATTTCAATGTATTAGAGATGTTACAGACACGGGCAGGAGATATATATTTCTGCTCTGCAAGATTTATGGTATGACCTGTATATTGGCGGACATATATATACCCCCTCCGTATTCATCCGAGGTTCTGAAATGTTTGGCAGGATTTATGGCATTGTACCCGGGGGTTCCACTTTTGGCTGTAGGGGACTACAATAACTACCTGAATCATCTGTTAGATAAACTTCCTGTCCCTACCACCGTAAAACCAGGTACAGAGGGGCATACACCCTTTGCCAGGGTACTAAGGGAAATGGGACTGACAGATGTATGGCGAGAAAAAAAACCAACAAAAAAGAAATACTCATGCCACTCTGCATCATATGGGGGGCTATCCAGAATAGATTTGGGACTAGGGAATGAGGCAATGTTGTTGAAGGTTCAGGACACGGGATATGCAGACAGGCTGGTGTCGGACCACTCCTCTTACTGGGTATCCATCTCGCTTCCAGTAGACAGTATAAGACCCGTATGGAGGCTTAACCCATTTTGGTTCCCATTATTTCCAGACCCAGACCCAATCCGCAATGAACTCAAAAACTTTATACAGGAGAATCTTAATTCAGCCAAAATGGGAGTAGTATGGGATGCGACTAAAGCCTACCTGAGGGGGCAATTTATTAGATCTATTACACGGATAAAAACTGACACAAAAGCATGGGAGTGCACGGTGCGGGGAGTGGTCACGGCAACAGAGGACAGATATATTGCTGACCCCACGGAAGATACGAAGCGAACTTGGCTAAGTGCGCAGGCTATGTCCAACCAATTGGCATTGCAATTGGCTGAAAACAAACGCTTTTTCTTACAGCAGTCGCACTTCGAGGAGGGTGAGGCGACTGGGCACATGCTAGCAGTAATGGCGCGTGCACAGAGGTCCTCTTCCCTTATCTCCACCATTAAGGATGCACAAGGCAACGCACAAGCACAAACATCAGACATAGTGCAGTTTTTTAGGAACTTTTATGAAAACTTGTATACTTCTAAGGTACACCCCACTACCAGGGAAATAGCGGACTTCTTAGAAGCATGTGCTCTGCCCAAACTGTCTCGGGGAGATACGGACATGCTTAATGCACCCCTGAAAGAGGAGAAAATAGCTTTAGCCCTTGCGCAATCAAAAAATAACAAGTCACCTGGGTTAGACGGTCTTCCCTTGGAAGTATACAAGAGATATGCAGGTATGCTACTACCTCTGCTATTGAAGGTATATAATGATGCCTACGAGGAGGGGTCTTTACCGGATTCTATGAACGAGGCGATTATTGTTGTCTTGCTGAAGCCGGGCAAAGACGCTAACTCGCCTGACTCTTATAGACCGATATCGTTATTAACAGCAGATATTAAACTACTAGCAAGAGTACTGGCGAATAGATTAGCAACAGTAATTCATAAGATAGTGCACAGAGACCAGTCAGTGTTCATACTCACGAGGTCGACGGCCCAAAACATCAGGAGACTTTTTCTGAACCTCCAACTCCCGGTAGACAACCCTGGCAACAGGGCAATTTTTTCGCTGGACGCAGCTAAGGCCTTTGACAGCGTCGAGTGGCCTTATCTGTGGGCTGTGCTGGAAAATATGGGCCTGGGGATAATTTCATTAACTGGGTAAAACTCCTGTATGCTGAACCATCGGCCAAAATTAGAGTCAATAGGGAGTTGTCGGACTCATTTCCTTTTATTTAGGGGTACTAGGCAGGGGTGCCCTCTGTCGCCCCTGCTGTTTGCATTGGCCCTGGAACCTCTGACGGCGAGGATCCGGGCAGATAACAACATAAAGGGGTTTCAAAGACGGACAGGGACAGATAAAGTGTCCATGTACGCCGATGACACTCTCTTATATCTAGGGGATACCCAGGGCACACTGCAAACGGCCATGTCACTTATCAAAGAATTCGGACAACTATCTGGCTTCTCCATCAATTGGAGCAAATCGGTGCTTCTCCCCCTAGACCCAATAGAGACACCTTTTCCAGCTGGGGCGGAAATGGTCCAGATAGTCACTTCATTCCGGTATTTGGGAATCCAGGTAACACCAGACACATCGGAATATGTAGTACAAAACCTTGTCCCCTTACTGAACAAATTCCGGGAAAAGTGCACAGCTTGGTGCAAACTACCTCTGTTGGTAGTGGGAAGGGTAAACCTTATAAAAATGGTATGGGCACCACAGCGGCTCTATGTATTTAATAACTCCCCAATATGGATACATAGGAAATGGTTCGATAAAATAGAGACTCAATTTAGGGAGCTTATATGGCGGAAAAAAACCGCCAGAATAAGATTGTCCACGCTACAGTATAGTAAGGAAGAGGGAGGATTGGCAGTCCCACACCCCAGAGCGTATTACTTAGCGTCCCAGATGCAAGAACTGGGAGGCTGGGGAATACCAGACACCGAAGACCCTATCCGCAGGCTTCTGAGCGTGCCGGGCGAGAACGCACCAGCACTCACCAGACTAGAGGCAGGATACTGTCATCTGAATCCTAAAGCACCGACGGTGAAACTTTTAATTACATTATGGGCATATGTCAAGAGATTGCTAGGAATACAGGGATTTCTGACACATACGCCCATATGGCACAATAGGCAATATAAAGAAATCCAGAAACTTAAAGGATTCAGGAAATGGGAGGAGGCGGGTATAGCTTATATGTCTCAACTCTTTAATGGCCCTATATTCAAATCCTTTATGGAGCTACAGGAGGAATTTAGGATCCCACGCACTAACTTCTATAAATACTTACAGCTGAGACATGCTATACAAATCCAGGCTAGAATAACTACACTAAAACAAACAGATCATACAATCATTCAAAGTATCCTTATGGAGGGGGAGAAAAAGGGTATGATATCCAGATGTTATGGTATCCTCCTGAACAAAACTCAAGACTCCTCCAAGCTACCATGCAGGAAAGGTTGGGAGGACGACATAGGGCCTATAGACGGGGAAACGTGGAATATGTGCCTCTCTGCTGCACCACTTGTGTCAGTCTCAGCTTCACAGAAGCTATCTCATCTGTATTTATTACATAGGGTATACAGAACACCGGTACAACTACATAAGTGGGGCCTCAGGGACTCGCCCATATGCCCAAAATGTGAAAGGGACAACGGAGATCTTCTCCATATGCTCTGGAGGTGCCCGAAGCTCTTCAGGTACTGGAAAGAGATAACAGACACGATATCCTCAATCTTTAATGTAAAAATACCACAAGACCCGACTATATGCCTACTAGGGGTGCTAGATGAGGAAACGCTGGGTACACCTACTTATACGGCAATACTACGCCTTTTGTACATAGCACGAAAACTGATAGCTCAGGTCTGGATCACTCCAAGAATTCCCTCCAGGAAGAAATGGGTAGAGAACTTAAACAAACTACTGATCAGGGAAAAAATAACATACCAACATAGAAATGCCCCACGAAAGTTCCAGGCAATGTGGTCACCATGGCTGGATACTCCCGGCCTAGCCCCGCACCAGCTAATTCAGGACAGGCTGCTAGCAGGATGAGTTTAAGGGAGAAACTACTGGAGGACGGATACGTACCTTTCTTAAAAAATTGGGAGGCAAAGAAGGCGAGGAGCTGGTTGACTTAAAAAGACATAGTATACTGATAGGTTGGATAGAGACAGGGTCTACATGATGGTTGTTGTGACTGTTTGCATATAATAACACAGTTATATCAATAGTGCCTTAAAGCATGACAAGGTCATTGGAAGAAAGTTTTGCACAGTATTTAATAAAGATAAGTTTTGGATTTTATATGGTTTCAGGAGTCTTGCAAGGCTCAATTTCAGACTGCATAGTCACTGTTATGTTTAATTTGTAACTTTACAATGTGATTGATACCCTGTAAACTGTGCAAAACAAAAAAATAAAAACCTTTTCTTGATTAAAAAAAAAAATCTCGTAAGTTAGAAAGCAAGTAAGAGGTAATAATGGGGGGGGGGGGCAAGGGGGGAGGACGAGTCGTAGAGACAGTTCCCATCCAATCAATTACATTTTTTTTTTTACTTGTTTTTATTTATTTTTTTTTATTTTGTTTGGAAAGTGGACCCTATAAGAGGGAAGACTTGGGGAGAAGGGAGGGGGGATTATGCTTTGGCATATATAAATGGTGCATGTATGCCCATCATTAGAAGTGGGTGGATGAAGGGAGGTATTCTAATGGTGGGCATACCCACCGATCAATCTCTTTTTTTCGTTCAGCCAACAGGCTGCATGAAAAAAAAGATTACAATATATGTCCAACAAGGACCAGCAACGTACTGGTATGTTGCTGGACTTTGAATGGTTAAACCAGAATAATGCCTGCAGGTTTAGGTATCGTTTTGGTATCATTCTTTTCAGCCAGTGATCGGCTTTCATGTAAAAGCAATCCTAGAGGCTAATTAGACTGCTTTTACAAGCAGTGGGAGGGAATGTCCCCCCTCCTGGATATAAACAGCACCATTGGGAAAGCATTTTATCACACCGATCTTGGTGTGGTCAGATACTTTGAGGGCAGAGGAAAGATCTAGGGTCTAATAGACCCCAATTTTTTCAAAAAAAGAGTACCTGTCACTACAGGGGTATTTACATTCCCTGAGATAACAATAAAAATTATAAACAAAAAATGGAAGGAACAGTTCAAAAATAATATAAAAAAGTAAAATAATAAATAATATATAATAATAAATAATAAAAAAAAGCACCTCTGGTCTGGCGTCCTATGTAAGCAGCAATTGCACCATGCATGTGAGTTATCATCGCGAAGGTCAGATCGAGGGCAGTAATTTTAGCAGTAGACCTCCTATGTAAATCTAATGTGGTAACCTGTAAAGGCTTTTAAAATTGTATGTAGTTTGTTGCCACTGCGCGTTTGTGCGCAATTTTAAAGCATGTTGTGTTTGGTATCCATGTACTCGGCCTAAGACTTTTTTTTTTATTTCATCAAAAATTTGGGCAATATAGTGTGTTTTAGTGCATTAAAAAAAAAGTGTATTTATTACCAAAAAAATGATTGAAAAATCGCTGCACAAATACTGTGTGGAAAAAAAATGCAACACCCACCATTTTAATCCGTAGGGCCTTTTCTTTAATAAAAACATGTAGTGTTTGGGGGTTCAACGTAATTTTCTTGCCAAAAAAAAATATGTTTTCAAGTAAACAAAAAGTGTCAGAAAGGGCTTTGTCTTCAAGTGGTTTGAAGAGTGGGTGATATGTGACATAAGCTTCTAAATGTTGTGCATAAAATGCCAGGACAGTTCAAACCCCCCCCCCCAAATGACCCCATTTTGGAAAGTAGACACCCCAAGCTATTTGCTGAGAGGCATGTCGAGTCCATGGACTATTTTATATTTTGACACAAGTTGCGGGAAAAAGACAAATTCTTTATTTATGTTTTTTCCACAAAGTTGTCATTAAATGATATATTGCTCAAACATGCCATGGGCATATGTGACATTACACCCCAAAATACATTCTGTTGCTTCTCTTGAGTATGGGGATACCACATGTGTGAGACTTTTTGGGAGCCGAGCCGCGTATGGGACCCCAAAAACCTAGCACAGCCTTCAGGCTTGCTAAGGGTGTAAATTTTTTATTTCACTCCTTACTGCCAATCACAGTTTCGGAGGCCATGGAATGCCCAGATGGCACAACCCCCCCCCCCCCCCAAATGACCCCATTTTGGAAAGTAGACACCCCAAGCTATTTGCTGAGAGGTATGGTGAGTATTTTGCAGATCGCACATTTTGTCACAAAGTATTAAAAAAAGAAAAAAATATTTTTTTTCTTTACTTTCTTCATTTTTAAAAACAAATGAGAGCTGTAAAATACTCACCATGACTCTCAGCAAATAGCTTGGGGTGTCTACTTTCCAAAATGGGGTCATTTGGGGGAGTTTTGTGCTATCTTGGAATTTTATGGCCTTCAAAACTGTGATAGGTAGTGAGCAGTGAAATCAAAAATTTGAGCCCTTAGAAATCCTGAAGGCGGTGATTGGATTTTGGGGCCCCGTACGCGGCTAGGCTCCCAAAAAGTATGGTATACCCGTACTCAGGAGAAGCAGCAGAATGTATTTTGGGGTGGAATTTCACATATGCCCATGGCATTTGTGAGCAATATATAATTTAGTGACAACTTTGTGCAAAAAAAAAAAAGTTTGTAATATTCCCGCAACTTGTGGCAAAATATAAAATATTCCATTCATTCAACATGCCTCTCAGAAAATAGCTTTGGGCGTCTACTTTCTAAAATTGGGTCATTTGGGGGGGGGGGGGGGTTGTGCTATTTTGGCATTTTATGGCCTTCAAAACTGTGATAGGTAGTGAGGAGTGAAATCAAAAATTTGCACCCTTAGAAATTCTAAAGGCAGTGATTTGTTTTCGGGGTGCTGTACGCGGCTAGGCTCCCAAAAAGTCCCACACATGTGGTATCCCCGTACTCAGGAGAAGCAGCAAAATTTATTTTTGGGTGCAATTACACATATTACCATGGCATGTGTGAGCAATATATCATTTAGTGAAAACATTTTGTAAAAATGTTTTTCTTTTTTTGTCATTATTCAACCACTTGGGACAAAAAATAAATATTCAATGGGCTCAACATGCCTCTCAGCAAATAGCTTGGGGTGTCTATTTTTCAAAATGGGGTAATTTGGGGGGGTTTTGTACTGCCCTGCCATTTTAGGACCTCAAGAAATGAGATAGGCAGTCATAAATTAAAAGCTGTGCAAATTCCAGAAAATGTACTCTAGTTTGTAGACGCTATAACTTTTGCGCAAACCAATAAATATACACTTATTGACATTTTCTTTTAGTAAAGACATGTGGCTGAATAAATTTTGACCTAAATGTATGACTAAAATTGAGTATAAAATAGTACGCAAATCAACCTTGATCTAATAAGATCTTGAGTAAAAAATCTGTGATAAATAATAAATAATATAGTAAGTGAATTTCTAAATAGCGTGCTAAAGTGAACAATTACGGTAAGTAATGCAGCTGCTCAGAGTGCAAAACTTAATGAAGTGAATCAATCCACAGCCTAATCCACAGACAATTAACCTTAATCCAATAAGGTCTTGAATAGATACAGATTGAGTGAATAAATAAATAAATAAATTCCGATGGATAAATAAATAAATAAATTTCATGCTTTAGTGAACAATTACCGCGGTGTAAATAGAACTGCTCCTCTATACCGCTCAGAAATGCAGCTAATCAGAGTGCAAAACTGGATAAAATAAATAAATCCACAGATTGAATATATAAATCAAAATAGATGTGTTCTAAATCAATTGCGTGCTTAATAAAATAAAAATAAAATAAAATAGGTGACGCAAATCCTACTCCGATGTTCATCCTGCCCCATACATTAATCAATTGGCAATGATGATAATAATGGTATTGATAGGCGGCTAGTGATAAATGCATGAATCCATTGGGAAATCAGCACATCAAAAATAATTTATAGTTTATAGGTGTATAATTGCAAAATAGTAAACGATAATTAAGTAAAGATAAAACTTCCCTTATCACTTTTTACTTTGCTGATTTCTTTATCTTCAAAGAGTTCTTGTAAATATCTTGCTCCGGTATTTACATGAAAAAAGAGAGAAATGACAAAAAAACATTGCGCAGCATTTCTATTTGTTAGATAAATGCCTGTGGATTGATTCACTTCATTAAGTTTTGCACTCTGAGCAGCTGCATTACTTAATTGTTCACTTTAGCACGCTATTTAGCAATTCACTTACTATTTTATTTATTATTAACCACAGATTTTTACTCAAGATCTTATTAGATCAAGGTTTATTTGCACACTATTTTATACTCTCTTTGTATATAATTTTTATAGGATTTTAAGTGTAGGTCACACTTCCAATGGTGCAGCATATCATTTAGCTATCTTATCTATTTAAATACTGAGGTTTTATATATTTTTATATTTTTATATATCAGCGCTTGAGTATTTACTATACACATGACTAAAATTGAGTTTATTAGATTTTCTTCTAACAAAAAGTAGAAAATATCTTTATTTTTTCAAAATTTTCAGTCTTTTTCCATTTATATTGCAAAAAATAAAAATCGCAGAGGCAATCAAATAACAATAAAAGAAAGCTCTATTTGTAGGAAAAAAAGGACGCAAATTTTGTTTGGGTACAACATTAAAGCAGTGCAAAATTGTAAAAAGACCTCTGGTCCTTAGGCTGACAATTGGTCCGGGGGTTAAGTGGTTAAATAGGAATTCCAACTTTTTATCCGTTGGATCCCTAAGGATTTGAGCATTGTGAATAAAGGTTTGACTTGCCCGGCAGACAGAGGATATAGCAGCGTCAAATGCTGGTATCCCCACCTTTCGTGAATTTTTTCCTCCATAGGATTAAGTGTGAAAAAACCTTTTAGGAGGGAAAAAATCTGGGTGATCCCACTCAGATACAAAAAGCTTTTCCAGCAATGAATGGACAGGAAAGGCATGCACAGCTTGAGGAGGCTTTAACAAACCTAAACACTCAGTTAAGTGTAGCATAAATGCAGAGCGGACCAATCAGTAAGAAATTGTACCATCAATCTTACAGATTGTGAAGCTGATCCCCCCCCGCATTTGACCCCTCAGAAGAGGAGTCATCAGCCTCACCACGGTCCCCTGAAGAAATTCATCTTCTCCCGCCCCTAGTTCCTCAGTTTGAGGGTCCTGGGTAATGGAAGGGAACCTGTCGCATTTTGTCCCACATTGGGATGCGATTAAAGGCGCTAACCTTTTTTCCAATCCTATCATGGCTGAGGAAGAAGACCTCTTTAGTAATATAGACAGGGGCTGCAGTGTTGAAAATAGTTCCAAACATTTCATGGCTGACCAGCCACCCCCTCTCAGGTGAGGATGCCATTGTAGAGATGAGTAGGCTTTCCAGAGCTTGAGGGAGACCCCTTTAGCCCTTTTTTGGGGGTGTTTCAACCCCCCTTCTGACCATAGCCTGATGCACAAATGCAGAGGTACTACCAGAAGAAATCGCATCCACTGCTTGAGCCATAGTCCAGCAACTGCCATTGCTATTAACGCTCATCCTGATGCTTTTAGTAAATGTGCCAAGGGAATGCCTGTGTCACCAACCTCTTACATGCCCCTCCGACATCTGCAGCCAGCAAAAATGGAACTTTTAAATATACTCCCGCACTGGACATGCTACACGCCAGCGCCACGCTAACCCCACCCCTTCTGTCACATCGTGCCCCCCCCTTTTTTCAAAAGAGGGTTTTCCCCGCGCGAGCCTCCAATCCGCCGGGATCGTCGTGCTTGTGCGTGTGTATGTGTGTGTGTGGGGGGGGGTGGCGAGGAGGATTCCTATGTTGAGGGTGTACTTGGTCACGCTAAAAAACATCACATCCGGTCCCTCTGGTTGTCCTCCGTCATAGGTGGAACGCACACCAGCTTCTGTTGCGGAACTTACATTTCCAGCTACGCTTCCAGCCTCAGTGCCGGGCAATAGCACCACTAAAGTAAGCAGCCATTTGGCTTTTTGTTTGCATTTTAATTTTTTATTAAATGGGATGTGTAATGGGGTAATTTTGTTTTGGCTTTCCTCGTTTTTCCATATCCCGTCTGTGGGGATCATCCAGGCTACAGTCTCCATATTTGCAGCAAGCAAAATCTTTATAATGGCCATTTGACTTTTTTTTTCAGTAATTAGGTCAACATCATCTGGTAAGCTGTCACCCTTATGTTGAGCACATTTGGGTGATGGTATAGTTGGTGAAGGCTTCTCCTATTTATCTTCCAATCCTGGGAAATGAATGAAGAGTCACTTTTGTTTTTTGGTCATTGCTATATATATTTTCATATAAAAAAAAATTCATATATATGTCACTTATATATGTTTTTTTTGTCATCTTCAAAATTGATTTGTATACACAAGAGTCATATATCATGATCACATTGGAGGACTGTTTTTTGATTTGTGGATTTTTGTGCACTGGACTGCTGTCTTTGTTTTAAATAGCTTTATTTTGTATAGCTGCACATTTGTTTGCAATAGTTGTTCAATTGAGCTAAGCTAGATGGCTATATCACTGTTTAAGTAGGTAGGCTGGTGCTTTCACTCACAATATTTATATACATTTTTTCACTTAATTTATTTATTATTTAGGTAAAGCTCTCATTAATAGAGGGCTTCACATTTAGCGCCCCCTACCAATTTCTCACTTGCACTAATGATATACATCCATTAGATTGGGGTTTTGCAGCTTATACATATATTTTTTATTTTTTTTCTAATATCTTAGTGCAAGATCTAATTGATTTTTTTCACTGAGGAGGAGACCTGTGACAAGCCGCCATGCAGGGGCGGTGAAAAAAACAGCGGCATCGCCGATCGGATAGGGGGGGAGCTTTGTCAAGGTGCAGGACTTTTAGTGGAAACCCCCCAATCTTACTGGAGGTCTGAGCTGCTCGCCGGAGGGAAGCCTGCTGCTCCTGCTGACACAGCGTGATCTTTGAGGAAAGCATGGCAAGGTATGTGCTCTATACAGCCCCCAGTGGGGGCATGACAACATTTACTTTTTTTTTTTTTTAAGGAGACATTTCATAAGAAAATGTAAAAATTCCTTAGAAACCTCCACTTCCCTTTCCCGCCGCAGGAATTTCTGCGGTAAAACCAACAGACCCAATCTTCAGCCCTCACGGTGGGCTCCGTTACAAAACCTTTGGGAACCAGGCACCCTAAGGAAACCCACACTCATGGACCCCTAAAGCACCCCACCAGTAAAAACTTTATGGCTGAAAACACCAAAGCACTGGATCCCGGGGTCCAGCTCTCTAAAAAGAGAAGCGTTATAGGCTAAACTTTGTTTCTTCCACCGCGAGGCCCAGGTACCATTCAATTCGGCCTGAAAAGACACTTTGAATGGATTTGGCTGCATAGCTAGCCCCAGCAAGGATTGCTCCAGTGGAGCTCAGCACAGCACATCTTTACTCGTGACCAACACCTTAGACACTGGCGAAAAAACGGAGGTACACCCAGTAGTGGGAGGTGTTATATAGGGAGGCAACTTCCTGATTAAGGTGTTCCAGTGTCCATCACCTGAAGGTGGCCTATAACCCACATAGCAATTACTATGGCTCTGTGTCCCATGATGTACGATTAAGAAAGAATTGTTGCTCTACATAAAGATGGCCTAGGCTATAAGAAGATGACCACCGTGCTGCACCTCAGATTCAGGGTCTTGGCAAAGACCATACAGCAGTTTAACAGGACAGGTTCCACTCAGAACAGGCCTCGCAACTGGCTCAGCCTCATATCCAGAGGTTGCCTTTGGGAAATATACGTCTGAGTGCTGCCAGCATTGCTGCAGAGGTTGAAGTGATGGGGGGGGGGGGTCAGCCTGTAAGTGCTCAGACCATACGCTGCACACTGCATAAAATCGGTCTTCATGACTGTGGGCTTACTTGTGCATCATCTTTAGAAGAGGCTTCCGTCTGGGATGACAAACAGTTTGCTGAAAAAAAGCTAAGGACATTGATTACTGGAACCATGTCCTGTGGTCTGATGAGACCAAGATAAACTTATTTGGGCCAGATGGTGTCAATCATGTGTGGCAGTCATCAGGTGAGGAGTACAAAGGCAAGTGTGTCTTGCCTACAGTCAAGCATGGTGGTGGGAGTGTCATGGTCTGGGGCTGCATGAGTGCTGCTGGCACTGGGGAGCTACAGTTTATTGAGGGAACAATCAACATTGTACTGTGACGTACTGAAGCAGAGCATGATCCCCTCCCTTTGGAGACTGGGCCGCAGGGCAGTATTCCAACATGAAAACGACCCCAAACATACCACCAAGACAACCACTGCCTTGCTAAAGAAGCTGAGGGTAAAGGTGATGGACTGGCCAAGCATCTCAACAGACCTAAACCCTATTGAGCATCTGTGTGGCATCCTCAAACGGAAAGTGGAGGAGCGCAAGGTCTCTAACATCAACCAGCTCCGTGATGTCATCATTGAGGAGTGGAAGAGGACTCCAGTGGCAACCTGTGAAGCTCAGGTGAACTCCATGCCCAAGAGGGTTAAGGCAGTGCTGGAAAATAATGGTGGCCACACAAAATATTGACACTGTGGGCCCAATTTGGACATTTTCACTTACTTTTGTTGCCAGTGGTTTAGACATTAATGGCTGTGTGTTGAGTTCTTTTGAAGGGACAGCAAATTTACGCTAATAAACATTAAATCCTGCGCTACGTATAACAATTTTACACTGTTATACAAGCTGTACACTCACTACTTTACATTGTAGCAAAATGTAATTTGTTCAGTGTTGTCACATGAAAAGATATAATAAAATGTTTACAAAAATGTGAGGGGTGTACTCACTTTTTTGAGATACTGTATGTATGTATGTGTGTGTGTATATGTATATATATATATATATATATATATATATATATATATATATATATATATATATATATATATATATACATATATACATACACACACACAGTGGATATAAAAAGTCTACATACCCCAGGTTTATGTTATATAAAAAAATGAGACAATTGAACAACAAACTGAAGTCTTTTAGGTGGAGGGAAGGAAAAAAAAAAATATATAATGTTGGTTGTATAAGGGTGCACACCCTTAAACTAATACTTTGTTGAAGCACCTTGATTTTATTACAGCACTCATTCTTTTTGGCATTTTATGGCCTTCGAAACTGTGATAGGTAGTGAGGAGTGAAATCAAAAATTTGCACCCTTAGAAATTCTAAAGGCAGTGATTTGTTTTCAGGGTGCTGTTCGCGGCTAGGCTCCCAAAAAGTCCCACACATGTGGTATCCCCGTACTCATGAGAAGCAGCAAAATTTATTTTTGGGTGCAACTCCACATATTACCATGGCATGTGTGAGCAATATATCATTTAGTGAAAACATTTTGTAAAAAATGTTTTTTTTTTTTTGTCATTATTCAATCACTTGGGACAAAAAATAAATATTCAATGGGCTCAACATGCCTCTCAGCAAATAGCTTGGGGTGTCTATTTTTCAAAATAGGGTAATTTGGGGGGGGGGGGGGTTTTGTACTGCCCTGCCATTTTAGGACCTCAAGAAATGAGATAGGCAGTCATAAATTAAAAGCTGTGCAAATTCCAGAAAATGTACTCTAGTTTGTAGACGCTATAACTTTTGCGCAAACCAATAAATATACGCTTATTGACATTTTTTTTTTTTAGTAAAGACATGTGGCTGAATAAATTTTGACCTAAATGTATGACTAAAATTGAGTATAAAATAGTGCGCAAATCAACCTTGATCTAATAAGATCTTGAGTAAAAATCTGTGATAAATAATAAATAATATAGTAAGTGAATTGCTAAATAGCGGGCTAAAGTGAACAATTAAGTAATGCAGCTGCTCAGTGCAAAACTTAAGTGAAGTGAATCAATCCACAGCCTAATCCACAGACAATTAACCTTAATCCAATAAGGTCTTGAATAGATACAGATTCCGTGAATAAAATCCAATGAGTGAATAAATAAATAAATAAATTCCGATGGATAAATAAATAAATAAATGTCATGCTTTAGTGAACAATTACTGCGATGTAAATAGAACTGCTCCTCTATACCGCTCAGAAATGCAGCTAATCAGAGAGCAAAACTGGATAAAATAAATAAATCCACAGATTGAATATATAAATCAAAATAGATGTGTTCTAAATCAATTGCGTGGTTAATCAAATAAAAATAAAATAAAATAGGTGATGCAAATCCTACTCCGATGTTCATCCAGCCCCATACATTAATCAATTGGCAATGATGATAATAATGGTATTAATAGGCGGCTAGTGATAAATGCATGAATCCACTGGCAAATCAGCACATCAAAAATAATTTATAGTTTATAGGTGTATAATTGCAAAATAGTAAACGATAATTAAGTAAAGATAAAACTTCCCTTATCACTTTTTACTTTGCTGATTTCTTTATCTTCAAAGAGTTCTTGTAAATATCTTGCTCCGGTTTTTACATGAAAAAAGAGAGAAATGACAAAAAAACATTGCGCAGCATTTCTATTTGTTAGATAAATGCCTGGGGATTGATTCACTTCATTAAGTTTTGCACTCTGAGCAGCTGCATTACTTAATTGTTCACTTTAGCACGCTATTTAGCAATTCACTTACTATATTATTTATTATTTATCACAGATTTTTACTCAAGATCTTATTACATCAAGGTTGATTTGCGCACTATTTTATACTCTCTTTGTATATAATGTTTATAGGATTTTAAGTGTAGGTCACACTTCCAATAGTGCAGCATATCATTTAGCTATCTTATCTATTTAAATACTGAGGTTTTATATATTTTTATATATCAGCGCTTGAGTATTTACTATACACATGACTAAAATTGAGTTTATTAGATTTTTCTTATAACAAAAAAGTAGAAAATATCTTTATTTTTTCAAAATTTTCAGTCTTTTTCCATTTATATTGCAAAAAATAAAAATCAGAGGCAATCAAATAACAATAAAAGAAAGCTCCATTTGTGGGAAAAAAAGTACGCAAATTTTGTTTGGGTACAACATTAAAGCAGTGCAAAATTGTAAAAAGACCTCTGGTCCTTAGGCTGACAATTGGTCCGGGGCTTAAGTGGTTAAATAGGAATTCCAACTTTTTATCCGTTGGATCCCTAAGGATTTGAGCACTGTGAATAAAGGTTTGACTTGCCCGGCAGACAGAGGATATAGCAGCGTCAAATGCTGGTATCCACAATTGAACAACAAACTGAAGTCTTTTAGGTGGAGGGAAGGAAAAATAAAAAAATAAAAATAAAATAAAAATAAGGTTGTATAAGTGTGCACACCCTTAAACTAATACTTTGTTGAAGCACCTTGATTTTATTACAGCACTCATTCTCCCCCTGAGAATCAACTAATTACTGTCAACAACATAATCAAATTGAATAAAAGAAGGGAAAAAGCAGCGCCCAAATGTGAAAAGAAAGCTGCTAACACTCCAATATGACAAAATTGCAAAAAGTATAAATGTGTAACAGTGTAGCGCTAAAAATGTCTCTGTACAGCAATGGTTGTGGACTGGAAAAGTCGGCAACCACTATTTACTGTTCAGAATGTTGTTATAAAAAACCAAAATTAAGGTCAAATAAGTGGTGGACATCAGATCCCCTAGCCTAATGGGGGTGTGATGAATCACCAGATTAGATAGACCGAAAGTGTGGATACACTACCCAGTGGTCCACACTCACCTCGGGTGAGTGTATTAGTGCAAATGTGAATGATACAATATGCCTAAAATAATAAAAAGCCAATATTCATGACCCTAAAATTGTAAGATTCACAAGATATGCAGTCAACAATGCCCTGAAATCATACAAACAATCAGTGGGAATATAATAAAGTGCCAATATCTACGAACCTAGAAGCTGTGATATGTAGAAAGTACTACAAAGACAAAAGGACTGAGGTAGATAAAAATGTCAAGATAAAATATGTATCATCAGAATACTTAATAAGCTGGCCACTAAACTGACAAGGCAAACAGGCAAATAGAAATGCATCACAGTATAAATCAGTGGCACATGATAGAGATGGTTGTTTCTGAGAACATCTCTATAGACAGTCTTGTTAATAATTAGTGAACGAACAAAGTGACCAAACTATATTCCAAGTAGGGGAACTACTTCATAGAGTCCAGGTAACACAAGGTAGGATGGTATTGATAACACAGTTCAGATGTAAAACCAAAACAATAATGGTGATGTGGTTCAGATGTTGGATCCTCTCAAACAAGGGCAACAGTGCAACCAGAAGAGTAATTCCATAAGCGCTTACCATGTGTGGTGGACCAAATCACCGGAAGTGAGAGGTCAGAAACAGCTTGTATGGCTACCTCCAGGTACCAAAAATGTGGAATGGATTGGGAGCTGGAAGCCTAGACTGGAGCTTCTTGAGATTCTTAGCGAATACTCACCGACCGAATAGGTGTCTACCGGATCGTTTGGTTAGATCAGTGCTCATCGATCAGACTTGCCATAGGTAAAGAGAAAAAACAAAGGAGGAACTCCTCATCGTGTAAAACCCAAATGTAAGGGTTCACTTTATTGTAAAAGAGAACATGCATCCAACATCAAAGAAAGTAAAATGGAGCTGTTCTACTAAAATGGAATAAAAAACGCAGTGGGAAATAATGCTTGGAGACCCGACGCGTTTCGTCTGAAGAGACTTCTGCTGGGGTATGCTCCAGCTTACTCCTGCTGCGTTATATATAGTATGCAAAAACAATTAAACCACTAACGCACCTGAGTGTTTCAATCAGCCCCACTTCCTGTTTCCTGTTCAATGTTGTGACGTATTTGGAAATTCAGGACAGAAAAGGACCAATAGGGAGGGGTGTAGAGAGCGGACCATGTTGTTGACCAACAAAAAAGGACCAATAGGGAGGGGTATAGAAAACGGACCAAGTTGATGACCAATGGAGGCGCGGTCCAAAAATAAGGCAAATATGGCGAGAAACAATGTTCCAATAAGAGACCTGATGACTAGGCAGGCAAGGAGCACATGACTGCCCAATGACTGGGATAATGACTAACAATCTAGTGGCTCATAGGTGGACCGAAAACCAATCAGATCTCCCCAGTAATGGCGCCAAAACAACCAACTAAGCCTACAGTGCACTAGTCTGAAGACAAACCTCGGCCGCGTGGAACGCCGCGGCGGAAGTACTACACCGGAAATGATATACCGGAAGTGACGGCCGGGGCGGATGTGACGCACTAAGGAGGCAAAGGCGGATGTGGCGTCACTGGTCTCTAAAAATGTAAACAAACGGGATAATAAGGCAGAACTTATATGAAAAGTATCCACAAGATGGCGAAATTGAGACTGAACCCGGAGTCTGGCTGATTGAAAAAACAGTAAATGCGATAAAGCAATACAGATCTCAATGTGACTGGCATCCTAACACAATTGAACACTAAGGATACAATTGAACACTATGGATACAGCAAAAGTGTATGGATATCAATATCGATAACGTCATTATGTTCTTAATAACAATTTAGGAAAGAGAACAGAATATATATGCATTAATATAAATGGAATCAATTAAGATAACCAAACTCAATTGAAAAAAGGGGAGAGCAACATATACAATACCCTAAGTATAAATATAGGACCCAAAGTAAATATTAGACATTGGGAGTTCATGACAGCTCATCTATATGTGTTACTACCATTAAATAGTTCACACAAACACCTCTGAAGCATCGGTAACTATGTTTATAACACATTCTGTGAGAAGTGTAATAAAATAGAATAAAATAAAATAAAATAAAACTAAAGGTGGAAAAAAGATAGAAAAAATATAGAAAAAATAAATAATAAAAATGAAAAATAAAAAATGAAAAATGATGAAATTTGAAAAATACAATTATGTATGATATAGGAAGTACAGTATGGGATTACAGTTGTAGTCTAGTGTAGTCTTCATGTGGAACTCGTCGAGTGGGATCATGAGCGATTAATGAACGCGTTAATATCCCACTCTACATTTAAACCATGGGGAGTATAGCACTTGATCTGGTGTATCCAAAATGTTTCAAGTCGAGATACACCCCTTATACTCGACTCACCCCTCCAGTGAGGGACAAATTTGTCTATAATCTGAAAACGTGATCCTGCTGGATTTCGATTATGATACAGGAGATAGTGCTTGGAGACACTGTGATTAGTGTGTCCAGCTTTGATGGCGGCCAAATGTTCGTTCACCCTAATGGCGAACGTGCGTTTGGTCCGACCTATATATTGTTTACCACATGGGCACGTAATGAGGTAGACAATAAATTTTGTGTGGCACGTTACAAAACAATCCATCGTGTATTCTTTGTTGGTAATATTAGATTTGAACGTGTCGCATTTCCTCCTGCAGATGTTGTTCATGCAAACGTTGCACTTCCGGCAAGGGAAAAAGCCCTTCATATCGTGGAAAAAAGAAGGGGGATTAGGCGGATCCATGATGTTTGGTGCAACTTTGCCCCTTAAAGAGGGGGCTCCCCTATAGATAACCCCTGCATGTTCTGGTAAGAGAGGCCCTAGGATTTGATCGTTTTTCAAAATGTCCCAGTGTTTTTGGAATATCCCTTTAACTTGTTTATATTGGACCGAAAACCTGGTAAAAAAAGACCACCGGAACTTATCGCCACTATTGTTAGGGGGTTTCTCTATCAACAAAGACTTTCGATCAATGGATGCGACTTTTTGGATTTCATCGTCTATAAGAGATGTATTATAGCCGCGGTCAATAAATCTATTTTTTAGAATGAGAGCATGTTCGTAATAATCAGGAAGACGAGAGCAATTTCTGCGGATGCGCATAAGCTGGCTACGTGGGACGGAACTAAGCCATGACGGGTGATGGCAACTGTCGACCGGGATGTAGCCATTCCGGTCGGTGGTTTTAAAAAACGTTTTGGTGGTAATTTGGCCATCAATCACTGCAATCTCTAAATCCAAAAAATGGATAGACGAAGAACTGGCTTCGTAGGTAAGTTCAATGCCGATGTTATTGGCATTGAGTAGAGTCATAAACTGGTTGAGGGAATCTATGGAGCCCTTCCATAGGAGGAGGATGTCGTCGATATATCTGGACCACAGCACTAATTGTGGGGGGTCCAGTACGTGGACGACATCCTCCTCCCACTTGCCCATAAAAATGTTGGCAAGGCTAGGGGCGAACTTAGCGCCCATAGCCACCCCCTTTTCTTGCAAGTAAAATTTGCCGTCGTACCAAAAGTAGTTATGTTTTGTAGCATAACGCAGAAGGTCCATTATGAACCTCTTTTGGGTATTAGGGATAGTTCTTATCCTGCTTAAAAATAATTCGACAGATTCAAGCCCTAAATGGTGAGGGATACAAGTATATAAAGACGTGACGTCTGCGGTCACAAAAATAAGGTCACTAGAATAACTGATTTGTTGTAATTTAGAGATAGTGTCCCTGGTGTCTTTTAAATAGGAAGGTATGGTCTTGACTATAGGCTGAAGGAAAAAATCGATGTATTTCCCTATGCGGGAAGTAATGGAGTCCAGACCGCTAACAATTGGACGTCCAGGTGGGTGGGTAATATTTTTGTGCACCTTAGGAAGGTAGTACATAATCGGAATTCTGGGAGACACAGGGACAAGATATTGTTTTTCCTTTCTGTCCAAGATACCCAATTGGACACCCGTGTCCACAAGATCGGTCAAAATTTTCTTGTAGTCAGAGGTAGGGTTCTTGGACAGCAAGGAATATGTTTGGGTGTCGCCAAGGATCCTAAGCATCTCTGTATGATATGCGGTCTTATCGAGGACTACTATCCCGCCCCCCTTGTCGGCAGGCCTAATAACAAGGTCCTTCCGTTCAACTAAAGACTTTAATCCGTTCTTAATATCGGGGTTGTTAAAGATCTTTTTATTAGGTAAGTTATCAAGGTCCTTTAGGACTAGATCTCGAAAAACTTTAACAGAAGGGGCAACGGAACAGGGTGGGTTGAATGTGGAGGGATTCGCCAACCCAGAGTGTACTACTTGGGAGGAAATATTGGCAAGAGTGCTATTTCTAGGGTTGGACAAAATGTATCGTTGTACGTTCAGCTTTCGTACAAACTTATGTACGTCAATGAACGTAGAAAATTTGTTTAACTTAGTCGGTGGAACATATTTTAGTCCTTTATTCAGAACTGCTGATTCTGCCTCACTTAGAACCGCTCCACTTAAATTAAAAATGCCATTATTACTTAAACTCTCTTTCTTTTTCCTGACGCGCCGCCCCCCTCTGGAGCCGCGCTTGGTTTTAAATTCCGTTCTTGGTCTTCTAGTTCCCTGGGAAAACCCGATGAGTTGGAGGGTCTGGGAAGATTATAATTGTACGGGGATCTATCATAATAACCGTAATCACGGTCATGATGGGAATAGCTCTGATTGTGGTCAATACGTGGTCTATCTTCCCTCAGTGGTGAGAACCTGTTGTATGTGTGTACTGGAGTTCTTTGTGAGGAATATGGGTACTGTTCAGTGCGATATGAATAATCACGGGCAGGTGAACGATCATAGCCTTGATATTCCTGATTATAATCTCTTTTGTTGTTATTTTTTCGGTCTATCTAATCTGGTGATTCATCACACCCCCATTAGGCTAGGGGATCTGATGTCCACCACTTATTTGACCTTAATTTTGGTTTTTTATAACAACATTCTGAACAGTAAATAGTGGTTGCCGACTTTTCCAGTCCACAACCATTGCTGTACAG
This sequence comes from Lithobates sylvaticus, assembly GCA_028564925.1. Taxonomy (NCBI): domain Eukaryota; kingdom Metazoa; phylum Chordata; class Amphibia; order Anura; family Ranidae; genus Lithobates; species Lithobates sylvaticus. Next base: position 152,887,502 of record CM053033.1, read on the forward strand.
AGACATTTTTAGCGCTACACTGTTACACATTTATACTTTTTGCAATTTTGTCATATTGGAGTGTTAGCAGCTTTCTTTTCACATTTGGGCGCTGCTTTTTCCCTTCTTTTATTCTGTTTTTCTTTTGACATGATTGTAGCAGCCCATTAATTATATGACACCTCGGTTTAAAGGTGTCTCACACAATTATTGACTATTTTTATCACCATTATATTCACATTGTGTTTTCAATATTATCATGGACGTATTTGAATATAGGTCTAATAGAACATTCAATACAGATGGTGTTTTCACTGCTATCTGTGTTGACTCTGAAATAGGGGGTCTTTTTATGAGGCTTAAAAACCTCATGGTATCCGAACTCCACCTCGAGTGGGACATAGCATTCCTAGACCAATATATTAAGGAGCGCATGGTCCCCCGCGGATTAAGGTGGAATGTTCATCCACAACAGGGTGACACCGAACCAGATGCCTGGTTTTGCTATTTCAACGAGGCCGGCATCTCATTATTAGTGTTCCTTGTTGAGAAAAAACGGGCACGTAGAGTTATTGTAGACATAGAGATTAAAGAGATCAGAGATAAACTCCTCCCACATAAAACCACGACTGAATACAGCACCTTGTCCACAAACCTTAAGAATCACCTTGAAAAGGAAGAAAGAGACCAGAAAATTAAGAAACAAAAAAAGTACAGTAGGGATATTACAGATTACAAAGAGGGCCTTGTTTTTAATTGGCAAACTAGGGACCAGTCCCATACAGCCCCTGGTACTGAACCCTTACCAATGGAGTCTTCTGGTGCCTCCGGCACCAGTTCTAGACGAATTGATATTATTCCTCCTCTATTGAAGAGGAATGATACGACCCACCACTACAATAAATTACCTCAAAACAGATTACCACCCCCCCCCCCCACCCCTCATCTAGGGGGTTCTTACCAACATGCCAACTTTAGAGGTAAGAATAGTAACAACAGAGGCAGGGGAAAAAATAACAACAAAAGAGATTATAATCAGGAATATCAAGGCTATGATCGTTCACCTGCCCGTGATTATTCATATCGCACTGAACAGTACCCATATTCCTCACAAAGAACTCCAGTACACACATACAACAGGTTCTCACCACTGAGGGAAGATAGACCACGTATTGACCACAATCAGAGCTATTCCCATCATGACCGTGATTACGGTTATTATGATAGATCCCCGTACAATTATAATCTTCCCAGACCCTCCAACTCATCGGGTTTTCCCAGGGAACTAGAAGACCAAGAACGGAATTTAAAACCAAGCGCGGCTCCAGAGGGGGGCGGCGCGTCAGGAAAAAGAAAGAGAGTTTAAGTAATAATGGCATTTTTAATTTAAGTGGAGCGGTTCTAAGTGAGGCAGAATCAGCAGTTCTGAATAAAGGACTAAAATATGTTCCACCGACTAAGTTAAACAAATTTTCTACGTTCATTGACGTACATAAGTTTGTACGAAAGCTGAACGTACAACGATACATTTTGTCCAACCCTAGAAATAGCACTCTTGCCAATATTTCCTCCCAAGTAGTACACTCTGGGTTGGCGAATCCCTCCACATTCAACCCACCCTGTTCCGTTGCCCCTTCTGTTAAAGTTTTTCGAGATCTAGTCCTAAAGGACCTTGATAACTTACCTAATAAAAAGATCTTTAACAACCCCGATATTAAGAACGGATTAAAGTCTTTAGTTGAACGGAAGGACCTTGTTATTAGGCCTGCCGACAAGGGGGGCGGGATAGTAGTCCTCGATAAGACCGCATATCATACAGAGATGCTTAGGATCCTTGGCGACACCCAAACATATTCCTTGCTGTCCAAGAACCCTACCTCTGACTACAAGAAAATTTTGACCGATCTTGTGGACACGGGTGTCCAATTGGGTATCTTGGACAGAAAGGAAAAACAATATCTTGTCCCTGTGTCTCCCAGAATTCCGATTATGTACTACCTTCCTAAGGTGCACAAAAATATTACCCACCCACCTGGACGTCCAATTGTTAGCGGTCTGGACTCCATTACTTCCCGCATAGGGAAATACATCGATTTTTTCCTTCAGCCTATAGTCAAGACCATACCTTCCTATTTAAAAGACACCAGGGACACTATCTCTAAATTACAACAAATCAGTTATTCTAGTGACCTTATTTTTGTGACCGCAGACGTCACGTCTTTATATACTTGTATCCCTCACCATTTAGGGCTTGAATCTGTCGAATTATTTTTAAGCAGGATAAGAACTATCCCTAATACCCAAAAGAGGTTCATAATGGACCTTCTGCGTTATGCTACAAAACATAACTACTTTTGGTACGACGGCAAATTTTACTTGCAAGAAAAGGGGGTGGCTATGGGCGCTAAGTTCGCCCCTAGCCTTGCCAACATTTTTATGGGCAAGTGGGAGGAGGATGTCGTCCACGTACTGGACCCCCCACAATTAGTGCTGTGGTCCAGATATATCGACGACATCCTCCTCCTATGGAAGGGCTCCATAGATTCCCTCAACCAGTTTATGACTCTACTCAATGCCAATAACATCGGCATTGAACTTACCTACGAAGCCAGTTCTTCGTCTATCCATTTTTTGGATTTAGAGATTGCAGTGATTGATGGCCAAATTACCACCAAAACGTTTTTTAAAACCACCGACCGGAATGGCTACATCCCGGTCGACAGTTGCCATCACCCGTCATGGCTTAGTTCCGTCCCACGTAGCCAGCTTATGCGCATCCGCAGAAATTGCTCTCGTCTTCCTGATTATTACGAACATGCTCTCATTCTAAAAAATAGATTTATTGACCGCGGCTATAATACATCTCTTATAGACGATGAAATCCAAAAAGTCGCATCCATTGATCGAAAGTCTTTGTTGATAGAGAAACCCCCTAACAATAGTGGCGATAAGTTCCGGTGGTCTTTTTTTACCAGGTTTTCGGTCCAATATAAACAAGTTAAAGGGATATTCCAAAAACACTGGGACATTTTGAAAAACGATCAAATCCTAGGGCCTCTCTTACCAGAACATGCAGGGGTTATCTATAGGGGAGCCCCCTCTTTAAGGGGCAAAGTTGCACCAAACATCATGGATCCGCCTAATCCCCCTTCTTTTTTCCACGATATGAAGGGCTTTTTCCCTTGCCGGAAGTGCAACGTTTGCATGAACAACATCTGCAGGAGGAAATGCGACACGTTCAAATCTAATATTACCAACAAAGAATACACGATGGATTGTTTTGTAACGTGCCACACAAAATTTATTGTCTACCTCATTACGTGCCCATGTGGTAAACAATATATAGGTCGGACCAAACGCACGTTCGCCATTAGGGTGAACGAACATTTGGCCGCCATCAAAGCTGGACACACTAATCACAGTGTCTCCAAGCACTATCTCCTGTATCATAATCGAAATCCAGCAGGATCACGTTTTCAGATTATAGACAAATTTGTCCCTCACTGGAGGGGTGAGTCGAGTATAAGGGGTGTATCTCGACTTGAAACATTTTGGATACACCAGATCAAGTGCTATACTCCCCATGGTTTAAATGTAGAGTGGGATATTAACGCGTTCATTAATCGCTCATGATCCCACTCGACGAGTTCCACATGAAGACTACACTAGACTACAACTGTAATCCCATACTGTACTTCCTATATCATACATAATTGTATTTTTCAAATTTCATCATTTTTCATTTTTTATTTTTCATTTTTATTATTTATTTTTTCTATATTTTTTCTATCTTTTTTCCACCTTTAGTTTTATTTTATTTTATTCTATTTTATTACACTTCTCACAGAATGTGTTATAAACATAGTTACCGATGCTTCAGAGGTGTTTGTGTGAACTATTTAATGGTAGTAACACATATAGATGAGCTGTCATGAACTCCCAATGTCTAATATTTACTTTGGGTCCTATATTTATACTTAGGGTATTGTATATGTTGCTCTCCCCTTTTTTCAATTGAGTTTGGTTATCTTAATTGATTCCATTTATATTAATGCATATATATTCTGTTCTCTTTCCTAAATTGTTATTAAGAACATAATGACGTTATCGATATTGATATCCATACACTTTTGCTGTATCCATAGTGTTCAATTGTATCCTTAGTGTTCAATTGTGTTAGGATGCCAGTCACATTGAGATCTGTATTGCTTTATCGCATTTACTGTTTTTTCAATCAGCCAGACTCCGGGTTCAGTCTCAATTTCGCCATCTTGTGGATACTTTTCATATAAGTTCTGCCTTATTATCCCGTTTGTTTACATTTTTAGAGACCAGTGACGCCACATCCGCCTTTGCCTCCTTAGTGCGTCACATCCGCCCCGGCCGTCACTTCCGGTATATCATTTCCGGTGTAGTACTTCCGCCGCGGCGTTCCACGCGGCCGAGGTTTGTCTTCAGACTAGTGCACTGTAGGCTTAGTTGGTTGTTTTGGCGCCATTACTGGGGAGATCTGATTGGTTTTCGGTCCACCTATGAGCCACTAGATTGTTAGTCATTATCCCAGTCATTGGGCAGTCATGTGCTCCTTGCCTGCCTAGTCATCAGGTCTCTTATTGGAACATTGTTTCTCGCCATATTTGCCTTATTTTTGGACCGCGCCTCCATTGGTCATCAACTTGGTCCGTTTTCTATACCCCTCCCTATTGGTCCTTTTTTGTTGGTCAACAACATGGTCCGCTCTCTACACCCCTCCCTATTGGTCCTTTTCTGTCCTGAATTTCCAAATACGTCACAACATTGAACAGGAAACAGGAAGTGGGGCTGATTGAAACACTCAGGTGCGTTAGTGGTTTAATTGTTTTTGCATACTATATATAACGCAGCAGGAGTAAGCTGGAGCATACCCCAGCAGAAGTCTCTTCAGACGAAACGCGTCGGGTCTCCAAGCATTATTTCCCACTGCGTTTTTTATTCCATTTTAGTAGAACAGCTCCATTTTACTTTCTTTGATGTTGGATGCATGTTCTCTTTTACAATAAAGTGAACCCTTACATTTGGGTTTTACACGATGAGGAGTTCCTCCTTTGTTTTTTCTCTTTACCTATGGCAAGTCTGATCGATGAGCACTGATCTAACCAAACGATCCGGTAGACACCTATTCGGTCGGTGAGTATTCGCTAAGAATCTCAAGAAGCTCCAGTCTAGGCTTCCAGCTCCCAATCCATTCCACATTTTTGGTACCTGGAGGTAGCCATACAAGCTGTTTCTGACCTCTCACTTCCGGTGATTTGGTCCACCACACATGGTAAGCGCTTATGGAATTACTCTTCTGGTTGCACTGTTGCCCTTGTTTGAGAGGATCCAACATCTGAACCACATCACCATTATTGTTTTGGTTTTACATCTGAACTGTGTTATCAATACCATCCTACCTTGTGTTACCTGGACTCTATGAAGTAGTTCCCCTACTTGGAATATAGTTTGGTCACTTTGTTCGTTCACTAATTATTAACAAGACTGTCTATAGAGATGTTCTCAGAAACAACCATCTCTATCATGTGCCACTGATTTATACTGTGATGCATTTCTATTTGCCTGTTTGCCTTGTCAGTTTAGTGGCCAGCTTATTAAGTATTCTGATGATACATATTTTATCTTGACATTTTTATCTACCTCAGTCCTTTTGTCTTTGTAGTACTTTCTACATATCACAGCTTCTAGGTTCGTAGATATTGGCACTTTATTATATTCCCACTGATTGTTTGTATGATTTCAGGGCATTGTTGACTGCATATCTTGTGAATCTTACAATTTTAGGGTCATGAATATTGGCTTTTTATTATTTTAGGCATATTGTATCATTCACATTTGCACTAATACACTCACCCGAGGTGAGTGTGGACCACTGGGTAGTGTATCCACACTTTCGGTCTATCTAATCTGGTGATTCATCACACCCCCATTAGGCTAGGGGATCTGATGTCCACCACTTATTTGACCTTAATTTTGGTTTTTTATAACAACATTCTGAACAGTAAATAGTGGTTGCTAACATAATCAAATTACTCAAATACTTTCCAAACATTGGCATATCATTGCCACTGACAAATCTCTTTCACCTTTTGTTCCGCCACACCCATTGGTTACCTACCGACGTGCTCCATCCCTTCGAGACAAACTTATAACCAGTAAATACATAGTCACTAATAGGCCTCACAAACAACTAAAGGGTACTTTTCCATGTGTGAATTGTGGTTACTGTAAATACCTCTGCAAATCCAATATGCATAATGTTTTGCCAAATGGTCAACAATTCTTTCCCCAACACTACGTTAATTGTCGATCCATTGGCATAGTGTATCTACTTGAATGTGAATGCGGATGCTTCTATGTGGGTAAGACCAAATTACCTTTTTGGAAACGCATATATGGCCATATCTGCAATGTCAACCAGAGAGACCCTGACCTACCCCTGGGACGACACTGTAGGACTGTCCACCATGACTCTACTCCCAAAATTTTGTTCAAAGCTTTGGATCATATCCCACCTCCTAACCGAGGTGGGGATTACAACAAAGCTTTATTACAAAGCGAACTTAGATGGATTTTCCATTTAAATTCGACTTTACCTCCTGGGCTCAATGAGGCCTTCAACTTTAAACCATATCTTGAAGGATTCCAATCTGGAGTCTGCGAACTAGACCTCTGACCCCTTCCCACATGCAAGCATCCGACATAACAATATACCTGTGTTATCATTTGTAAATACCCTTGTATGTGTAACCATGGGGTATCCATTGTCATTCTCACTGTCTATGTTCCATATATATATATCTCAATACAAATAGGTTTCTTAACCTTAGCTCGACACTGTTGTCATAATACAAAGCGTTGTGCAACATTGTCTGTGTACCACATGCCTGCTTGTTTTATGCCATGCATGCATTAGATAACCAATCTTTTTACAAAGTACACTCCTTCTAAAATTTAAACCACACTGCCTGCGATCACCCAGGTATGCTGCCCGGCGCGGGTAAGACAATGCGCATGCGCTAAATTTCTCGTGCGCATGCGCTATCCTCCGCTCCCATTAGACAGCTTCCATCTTCCTGTCTTCCTGTTTGCGCTCCACCTTGGAGCGCAGCCGGACCGGCGGAAATCATTGGCCGCGTCGGTGACGTCACGATGCTGTACGCGACCCCTCCCTCCCTGGGCGTGCTCGCGCCCAGCGCCGTCCTGTCAGAGGTCCTATGGGGAATACTCACAGCGTGTTCTGGTGCTTCCCCTCCACACATAGCCAATTTACAATTAGCTGTCCATGTGCAACACAGGCACCAATACCCAGCTGATTGCAGTTACTTTACTACATTTAAACTGACCGCCATCAATAGTCCACACATGCTGTCTACTCTCTGGCGTTCACTGACATTTTCCACCAGGTACCCTGAGATTCAGGTAACACACTCTTATGTCATTCTTTTTAGACCTTTTAGCCGCTTCTGCCATGCTACTAGGTATTTACAACTTATACCTCGGTTACTTCATTATAGCTATACATACTGCTTGGCTACACGTTTACAAGACACGGGCCCATAGCCTTTCTCTTGTCTAGGACCTTGCAACTGCCTGAACCTATTGCAGCCTGTTGTCCAGCTTTATGGCAATACCTACTTTGCTTTTATCCAGCACAGAGACCATCTCAGTGTATATCCCCACTACAATCAAGCCAATCATATTGGCCCCCTACCTCCTCTGGCATTCTTTCAAACTAGCATTACATGTGAGTATTACACCTATAATATGACTGCATTATACCGACCTATATGGCAAAAAAACAAACAGTATATGTTGTTGCAAGTTATATGTACTAATCTTTGATCTATTCACACATTATAGATGTGAACAAAAGGATATTAAACTGCCTTGAAAAAGGACTAAAGTCCGAAACATGTTGGCGTTTTTCTGAATACATACGTATTAAGCAAGTTTTCCCTGTCTCAACATTTTTATGTTCATGCTGTGACATGCTAAAAAACTATATATGCTATTCTGTATGCTGTAACATTTGAACATTTTGTATGGTGTATTATATGCATTGACATGCGTCTTTTTCAATAAATCTACACACCTTTGAATTGCATATACTTCACTAGTGTCTATCTTTACCCTAAGCATCCCTTAGGGGTACTGGCCTGTGTTCATGCACATAAGGCCTACAAAATTTAATTATATTCTTTTTGGGTTTGGGTTTATCAGCATGGCAATATTTTCGCACTCTTTATTTGCAAAAACACTTCAAATCTGTCAGATTGTTAGGGCATCTCCTGTGCACAGCCCTCTTCAGATAACCCCACAGATTTTCAATTGGATTCAGGTCTGGGCAATTCCAAAACTTTAATCTTCTTCCAGTGAAGCCATTCCGTTGTTATGGATGTATGCTTTGGGAAAGATGAAGTTCCTCTTCATGTTCAGCTTTGTAGCAGAAGCCTGAAGGTTTTGTTCCCTCTACCTTGACTAAGGCCTCTGTTCCAGACGAAGAAAACCACAAAGCATGATGCTGACACCACCATGCTTCACTGTGGGTATGGTGCTATTTTGGTGATGTGCAGTGTTTTAGCGTTATGGAGAAAAAGTTCAACCTTGGATTCATCAGATCATAACACATTTTACCACATGCTTTTGGGAGACTTCAGTGTTTTTGCAAAATTTATCCAGGTTTGGATGTTTTTCTTCGTAAGAAAATGTTTCCATCTTGCCACTCTACTCCATAGCCCAGACATATGAAGAATACTGGAGAGTTTTGCCAGATATTCCTGCAGCTTCTTTAATGTTGCCATAGGCCTCTTGGCAGCCTCCGTGACCAGTTTTTTTCTCGTCTTTTCATCAATTTTGGAGGGACTTCCAGTTCTTGGTAATGTCACTGTTGGGCCATATTTTCTCCACTTGATAATGACTGCCTTCGCTGTGTTCCATAGTATATCTAATGCCTTAATGTACCCTTCTCCTGACTGATACCTTTTAATGATTTAATGAAATCCCTCTGATGCTTTGGAAGCTCCCTGCGGACCATGGCTTTTGCTGTAGGATGCCACTAAGAAAATGTGAGGAAAGACCTCCTAGAGCATCTGAACTTTATTTGGGGTTAATCAGAGGCACTTTAAATTATGGTAGGTACGTATTGACTCCTATTTAACATGAGTTTGAATGTAATTGCAAAATTCTGAACACAGCCATATCCCAAGGGTAAAGGAGGGTGTGCACACTTATGCAACCACATTATTTTAGTCCCCCCCCCCCCCAGTATGTTTTTTTCAATTGAGTTGCACAGTTTATATGTCACATTAAAAGGTGGAAAAAGTTCTGAAATGATTTATCTTTGTCTCATTTTTTTTTACATAACAGAAAGCTGACATTTTAACAGGGGTGTGTAGACTTTTCATATCCACTGTATATAAGATTAATATAGTTGTCCCCTATTGAGTTGAAGATAAACCTTATGTAAACAAAAATAAATCTATTTGCAATGGTGCATTAAACGTCTAAGGCCCCTTTCACACGAGGCGGACTCCGCTTGCACGGAGTCCGCCTCTGTCCGCCGACTCAGCGGGAGATCTCTCCGTTGATCTCTGCTGAACCGGCGGATGACAAGTCCCTCTCTGCTCACTGAGCGGGGAGGGGCTTGCGAGCGCAGTTGGTCACAATGGAAAGATCGGATGAAAACGCACAGTGTGTCCGTTTTCATCAGATCTCACCCGATCCGATCCGCCAGCGACGGATCTGGACGTAGAGCCATACGTCTGCTTTTGGCGGATCGGACCGGGTCGGATGTCAACGGACATGTCTCCGCTGACATCCGACGCTCCATAGACTAGCATGGAGCGCTCGTTCAGATCCGCCGTCAAAACCGACAGGCGGATCTGAACGGTCCGATGGTGTGAAAGGGGCCTAAAATGTATAACCCTAATAAAAACATATTTATATGGACGATATCGGTAACAAAGATGGAGGGGAGAGACTATGCATTGACGATGAAAGCATTTATATCCCACCCACATTCATGCCATGTGGGGTAAAGGATCTCAATTCATGGATCCAACAGGTCTTTAGAGAAGGTCCCCTTTTTTTGTTGACCCCCCCTCTCCACGGTGCCACATATTTGTCTATGGCCACAAAAGATGCCCCACTTGGGTCTCTTTTGTGACAACGAGCGTAGTTTTTTTTGGAACTGTATGTTCTTTAATACCTTTTTTGATGTTATTAATATGCTCATTTACAAGCACTGAAAATCACCTTGTAGTTAGTTCTGCCCACGTATTGTTTACCGCAAGGGCAGGTAATGAGATATACTACGTCTCTTGATGTACATGTGATAAATTGCCAACTGAGTAAGATCTGGTAGTGACTTATAGTTTTTTTTTTCTCCTACCTAGAGCATTAATTCAACTTACTGAACTCCTCCTACAGGGATAATATCCAATTAGATAAAAAAAGTACAGATAAAGAAAAAAAGAAAAGTGTTTTTCTTGGGTGGATCAATGATATTAGGGGCTATCTTGGCCTGTAATGAGGCTGTAGACAACACCAGGTCTGTCCAGTAACCTAGACGAAGTCGGATATGACGAAACGCGTCAGGGCGTAGGTCAACAGGAAGTGACGTCAAAGCGTGTGCGGTCCATCGTGCGCTCCACCAAGCCGAACCAGGAAGAACGCCGCTGTGGCATACAGTGGAACTGCATGCATTGGATTTCCGGCGGGGAGACAGCACCAGGCACAGTACTAGCTTTACATTTGTCTCAAAGTAATTGTTTTATGGTACACTGCTTGTACAGAGGGATATTGTTTGGGGAAAAGCTTTTTTGAATAAATTAATTTTACAGTATTACGCTATGTAGCCATTTCTTTCCCTGTGACATGTAATATACTTGCACACTGTGGAGGAGTGGAGGATTGGTGTTGAGCTGTGGAAAATAGAGGTGGTGCCTTTGGAGAAACTGACGATACTGATGATGACAGCAGGCTTGTATATTCTGTACATCTGGATTTGACGATATTAGTGATTATTACAGGCTTGTAATATCTGTACTTCTGGTGAGTGTACCCCCAAAAGGGGACGGATATCACTTTTGGTGAAATCTCTGGTGGATGGCTCAGAATTAACACCGTAGCAACTGCACAGAATTGTCTGCTCCATCTCATTTACCTTCTCGGCTGGAAAATCACTTTATCATTTATTTTGATTTTAAGTCACATGATTATGGACACTATTTATAAATTTTTGATCATATCATTCATTAATAATATTTTTTCACATATTTATGGACACTACTTATTTATCAATTTTTTATTTTATTTTTTAATTTTTGATCAACTCATTCACATTATTACGGACGTGGACTACTAAAATATTTATTGATATATATTTTTTGGGGAAATATTTATTTATTTTTTAAGAAATATTTATTCATAGATATTTATATATATTTTTCATTTTTATATTTATATTTACACATTCACCATTGTTGTAGGGATCAATTATTTATTTATTAATTCACGTTGGACACACTTGTTCAACTAAAAAGCACTGCAACAATCTTTGGAGAAATACGCTGACTGCAATATCTTTTCTATTCATTGTATTTGAAAACATTTCACTTTATTTAAGTAGCTGCTACATTGTGTGTACAATATTTTAATATATAGTGCACATTTTGGGAGTTTTATACACCACATATTATTTCCCGTTTAAATATAATTATTCTTTAATTAGATCACGTATATACTCACTGAACCACAGTGATTTTAGTCACTATTTGTTTAAATTCTCGCATAGAACATCATCCTATAGCGCAGAGCGGTGTTTATATAGGAGGGCGGTATTCATTAAACATCTCATATACAATTTTTGAGTACAACCCAATGTTTTTAATTTGTTTAGGTTGTCTGGAGAAAGAGGTAATGAAAGACAATTTAAACCGCTGGGAATCATCATGTTTAGCTTTATCTTGCAGTAAATATTCCCTGTCTTAAGGAAATTTGTAATAGTTTTGAAATTTAGATTTGTCTAAACTTTTCACTTGATTAATCTCCCTATCTAATGTAACCTTTTTCGATGAAGCGATTAATTATGAGAGGCAAGCAACTCTTCACAAGAGTCTGAATTGACTGTGGAGTACAGATTAATTATATATTCCCGCGCTCAGGATATTAACCAATGTGAATTAACCAAATCACTGGCTGCTGCTTTATTAAGATACTGTACCTTTAAATGACATACATAGGTGTTTTGAGCGCTGCCTGGTTACATAAAAACAAAACCCCACTTGTGTACTTGTGATAAATACATTTGCAATAAGCAATTAAACCAATTTTGCAATAAATAATTGAGAAGAATTATGTGAAATAAATAATGGATAAATAAACATGTGTCATTCATAAATTAGTCCTTATCCTTGTATCTTCATACATGCAGAATGTGATGATCAAGCATGCAATTTTTATAGTGTCAAGTGCTGTCTGCAAATCATGCTCCCCTTCAGTGTCCCCACTCACTCACCGACTGGTAAGGACTCCTAATGCCGCGTACACACGAAGGGACTTTGCCCGCCGGACTAGGTCCGCCGGACAATCCGCCGGACTTTCCAGCGGGGCTTCGCCGGACTTTCCGAGCGTGTGACTTGCCCACACACGCCCGGACTTCTCCGGCGGACAATCCGCGGGAAAAATTCCGCGGGACTTTTGAAAATGAACGGACTTGCCCACACACGTAACTTCAGGTACGTAGCTAGCGTAGGCAGTAAATGCCGGCGCGCTAGCTCCGTCACCTGGCATGGATTTAAAGGGACTCCCCACGCCGAAAAACGGCGTGGGGGTCCCCCCCAAATCCATCTCAGACCCTTATCCGAGCACGCAGCCCGGCAGGCCAGGAAAGGGGTGGGGACGAGCGAGCGGGTGGGGACGAGCGAGCGCCCCCCCCCTCCTGAGCCGTACCAGGCCGCGTGCCCTCAACATGGGGGGTGCCCTGGGGAAAGGGGGGCCGTGCGGCCCCCCCACCCCCACCCCCCATGTTGATGAGGACAAGGGCCTCTTCCCGACAACCCTGGCCATTGGTTGTCGGGGTCTGCGGGCGGGGGGCTTATCGGAATCTGGGAGCCCCCTTTTATAAGGGGGCCCCCAGATCCCGGCCCCCCACCCTATGTGAATGAGTATGGGGTACGATGTACCCCTACCCATTCACCATTCACCATGCTCAAGTCACATGGTGACCCCGCCCCCTTGTGATGTCACAGTCCCGGAGGGGCCAATCATGGCTCAGGGGCGAAGTCCACGCCCCACACTATATAAGGCTGCTTACAGGGTGGCCATGTATAGTGTATATGAATGGAGATTAGGCAGGGTAGTTAGTGTATTGTGCAGTCAGTCAGTGTAGAGTATATAAAGCAGTGTAGTGTAGAGTCTCTGTTCTCAGTCGATGTCTTGTATGGTGAAACGCGTCGGGTGGAGCACCAGTTCTTGACGTCACCACGCACCAGCTGGCTGGCTTGAGCCGCGGCGGTTTGAAAATCATTTCATTGTCCTTGGATGTCAGTGCCTGACAAGCTTTTAATAAATCTTTTAAACGGGAGTACTGCACCATGAAGCCTCTTCTTCTTCTTTTTATCTTGTGATACATCCCTATGCTGGACATTATTAAGAGAGCTGCCATCGCATTCGTAAGGAATATCATATGAATACAGGAGCACACTGTATCAGAAAGGAAACCTGCTTTGGAGGAGTCCTAGGAGCATTCACAAGCTGAATGATCTTTGGCTGAGCGAGTTTGATCTCTATAAGCTGAGATTCACTTTATCCGGTAACAGAAGTTTCAAGCCTTATACTGAGTGTTCAACATCACAGTTTATTTATTGGAGCACAATACACACACCAGTTAAATTTTATTTTTTTCAGATATACTATTGTATTTGGTTACTTTATCCACAAACTTATGAGCTAAATATTTAGGCTATTTGAGTTGCAGCACCTAGCACACGGTCACATTTGATTTTGTAATTTACATTTCAAACATTTTTTATTTTTTTTATTTTTTCTTCACTAATTTTCTTTTTTTTAAATCCGGGGCAGTGCAGATATTTCACCATACACAGTGTAGAGAATATATAATACAGTGTAGTGTAGAGAATATATAATACAGTGCAGTGCAGTGTAGAGTATATAACATAGTGTAGTGTGAATAACACAGTGTTCTGGTGCTAATAAAGTGTTGGTGTGGTGTTTTTTTTGCAGTATCGGGTTCTGTTGCTGCAATATTAGTACTCCCCCTTCTGTGTCTGCAGTGATTGTGCAGATTTTTTTTTTTACCGCTGCTGCAAAAAAAGGGAACCACTGCTGATGCAGAAAGAGGAACACATGCAATGCAGAAGGGGGACAGCAAATGTGCCCTTAATACTCTTAGTGCTGCTTCGCCACCCAAAAAAAAAAAAAGAAAAAGTATATCACTGTCATATAACTCCTTCTGTGTCAGCACAGCAGTGGTATACTTTTTTTTTCTTGGCGGCGCAGCAGCACTAAGAATATTTAGGGGACAATTGCTGTCCCCCCTTGTGCATCGCATTTGTGTTTCTCTTTCTGCATCAGCAGTGGTTCCCTTTTTTTTTTTTTTTGCAGCAGTAAATAAAATTCTGCACAATTGCTGCACCCTTATTTTCTTTATTTAAAAAACTATAATAAAATAGTTTATAGTGCACCAAGCACCATATTTCCATCCCACACTGTATAATAAAAAGTTATAAAAATCCCCCCAAAAAATCCTCATCTCCGAAAAGGCCAACAAGGAGAGGCAGACACTCACAGGCCACTAAAAGAGGCCAAGCAGCCTCTGCCTCTACAGTGAAAAGTTGTGGTCGTGGACATGGTGCATCCTCTGCAGGCGGGGCACGCTTCTCCTTTTTTTCCGGTGCTGGCCGTGTTATTGAGCCACAACATGCAGAAGAGGCCCAATTTTTCTGCACCTGTCTGACAGGTGCATGTACAGAATCTAACAAAAGTGAGTACACCCCTCACATTTTTGTGAATATTTTACTGTATCTTTTCATGTGACAACACTGAAGAAATGACACTTTGCCACAATGTAAAGCAGTGAGTGTACAGCATGTATAACAATGTAAATTTGCTGTCCCCGCAAAATAACTCAACACACAGCCATTAATGTCTAAACTGCTGGCAATAAAAGGAGTACACCCCTAAGTGAATATGTCCAAATTGTGCCCAAAGAGTCAATATTTTGTGTGGCCACCATTATTTTCGAGCACTGCCGTAACCCTCTTAGGCATGGAGATCACCAGAGCTTGACAGGGTACCACTGGAGTCCTCTTCCACTCCTCCATGACGACACCACAGAGCTGGTGGATGTTAGAGACCTTGCGCTCCTCCACCTACCATTTGAGGATGCCCCACAGATGCTCAATAATAGGGTTTAGGTCTGTTGACCTGCTTGGCCAGTCCATCACCTTTACCCTCCGAATGGAGGGGATCATGCTCGGCTTCAGTATGTCACAGTACATGTTGGAATTCATGGTTCCCTCAATTAACAGTAGCCCCCCAGAGCCGGTAGCACTCATGCAGGCCCAGACCATGACACTCCCACCACCATGCTTGACTGTAGGCAAAAGACACACTTGTCTTTGTACTCCTCACCTGGTTGCCGCCACACACGCTTGACACCATCTTAACCAAATACGTTTATCTTGCTCTCATCAGACCACAGAACATGCTTCCTGTAATCCAAGTCCTTAGTCTGCTTGTCTTCAGCAAACTGTTTGTGGGCTTTCTTGTCCATCATCTTTAGAAGAGGCTTCCTTCTGGGACGACATCCATGCTGACCAATTTGAAGCAGTGCGCAGCGTATGGTCTGAGCACTGACGGGCTAACCCCCACCCCTTCAACCTCTGCAGCAATGCTGGCAGCACTCATACGTCTATTTCCCAAAGACAACCTCTGGATATGACGCTGAGCACGTGCACTCAACATGGTCGACCATGGCGAGGCCTGTTCTGAGTGGAACCTGTCGTGTTAAACCGCTGTATGGTCTTGGCCACCATGCTTCAGCTCAGTTTCAGGGTCTTGGCAAACTTCATAAAGCCTAGGCCATCTTTATGTAGTGCAACAATTCTTTTTTTCAGATCCTCAGAGAGTTCTTTGCCATGAGGTGCCATGTTGAACTTTCAGTGACCAGTAGAAGAGAATGAGAGCAATAACACCAAATTTAACACACCTGCTCCCCATTCACACCTGAGACCTTGCAACACTATTGAGTCGCATAACACCGGGGAGGGAAAATGGCTAATTGGGCCCAATTTGGACATTTTCACTGAGGGGTGTACTCACTTTTGTTGCCAACAGTTTAGACCTTAGTGGCTGTGTGTTCATACACTGTTATGCAGGCTGTTCCTCACTACTTTACATTGTAGCAAAGTGTAATTTCTTCAGTGTTGTCACATCAAAAGATATAATAAAATATTTACAAAAATGTGAGGAGTGTACTCACTTTTGTGAGATACTGTAATTTCAAATTTTAGATTTTTCTCATTTTAATAGCAGGGCCTGTTTCTGTGCCCATCAAGAGTAACTGTGAGGGGTTACAGTGTTATGGCACCACCACCACCCAAGACCTAATTTTTCTGCACCTGTATGAAAATTAACCAAAATTAGGGGGAAAAAAACTGCGGTATGGATTTTAACCACTTCCCTACTGACTCTCCCTCCCTACTGCAGCCCATCAGAGTACCCGAGTACCTATCTGCAGCCCATCAGATGTTGGGCCTCTCTATGTGGCCAGGTTATGAAAAAGTATTACACATGTGGTATCGCTGTACTCAGGAGGAGTAGCAGAATGTATTTTGGGGTGTATTCGGAAGTATGAATATGCTGTGTGTGAGAAATAACTTGTTGTTATGACAATTTTGTGTAAAAAAAAATAATAATTGTTTATTTGATTTACCAAGAATCGTGGGAAAAAATTACAACTGCAAAAAACTCACCATGCCTCTTACTAAATACCTTGGACTGCAAAAACGGGTAATTTCGGGCATTTGTACTGACATTTCAGGGCCTCAAGAAATGAGATAGGCCATCAGTACATCTGGTGTGATCATTTTTTTATGATTTGCACCATAGCTTGTAGACTCTAACTTTCACACAGACTAAATAATATCCACTAATTTGTTTTTTGTTTTTTTACCAAAGATATGTAGCAGTATTTATAAACACATATTTATGAAGAAAAATTACTTATTTGCAAAATTGTATAATAGAAACTAAAAAAAGTGTGTTTGTTTTTTCACATTTTCGCTCTTTTTATCGCAAAAAAAGAAAAAACCCAGTGGTGATTATATACCACCAAAAGAAAAAAATGTTTTGAATGATAATTACTGCATCATGCAACACTGTACCCAAAATGTGAGAGCACTGAAAGCTGAGAGTGCCCTGCATTGAAGTGGTTAAGGGGAACCCTATGACAGAATTAAGAAAAAACGGTGGGGGGTCCCCTCAAAACCCATACCAAACCCTTATTCAAACATGCAGTCTGGCAGGCCAGGAAAAGGGGGGGCGAGCAAGCGCCCCCCCCTTGTGAACCATACCGGGCCGCTTGCCCTCAACATGGGGAGGTTGCTTTGGGGGTGCCTCTTCCCAACACCCCTGGGCTGTGTCGGGGGTTTGTGGGCGGAGGGCTTTTGGGTTATCTGGAACCCCCCTTTAAAAAGGGGGCCCCCAGATCCCACCCCCCATGTGAATGGGTATCGGGTACCAAAAAAAGTGTCAAAAACTGTATTTCTTACCTTTTTACAAGTTTTTCATTGTCAATCTCGCTGCCTGCAAAAATAGTCACGTGACGTCAGAAGCGGGCAATGCCACCGGATGACGTAACCTGGTGGGCCTGCCCCTTGCCTATAAAAGAGCTGTCAAAGCAGAGAGGAGGCAGGTGGCCTCCGAAGAGAGGCTTTTTTTTCTTTCCATTTTTCGGGTCAGCGAGCGGCGTGATTGACGATGAATTTCATTGAAGGACATTATTTCTTTTTTGTTAATAAAGGACTTGTCAAAAACAGTTTACTGTGTTTCTTACTTTTTGACACTTTTTTGGTGAATGGGTAGGAGTACGATGATACCCATTCACTTACGGGGGGCGATAAGCCCCTCTCGCAGACCCCGACAACCACAGTCCAGGGTTGTCGGGAGGAGGCCCTTGTCCCCAAGGTGCTTTGAGGGTGGGGGGGCGCAAAGCACCTACCCCCCATGTTGAGGGCATGTGTATGGTTCAGGAGGGGGGGGGGCTGGCTCGCTCACGCCATTTTTTTTCTTTTTATATTTTGGCGTTTTTTTTTTTATTGTCTTTATTGCCAGGGAGTCGGCAATACATTACAGCCACGCGCAAGTTTAAATTATTTTTTTTCCTTTAGATATTTCATTATTGCTGCAGCAGGTTCTATACATCGCACATATGCGCCACTTTACAGGCAGACGGACGGACCCCCCAGGCACAATATTTAAAGGAATATTTCATTTTTCTTGTTTCACTTTAAGCATCATTAAAATCACTCCTTTAAAAACAATAGTTTTAAAAGCTTTTTTTTTTTTGCATTGCTACATGGGACAGTACCCGGGTCCACATACACTTTTTATGGCAATAACTTGCATATAAGCCCTTAATGTTCATGTCCCATAGACTTTAATAGAGTTTGCATGTTCGAGATATTCTGGTGCGAACAGAACCCGGTGTGTTCGACCTATCCCTACTAAAGTTACTATAAAGCTTTTGGATGGGTTTACTATAAAGCTTTTGGATGGGTCTACTCAGCTCTATAATTAGGCGGTCGGCTAAGGCCTCGCACTCACAGGAGCCTCACGTCCGCCTAAATTGCCTGTGATCAATCACTGATTATGGCGCCGGTGGCTCACTCTACCCCCGATGGGACTCTGTGGCCCAGGGGCTGACAGACCAATTGGGTACTGCCAAGGGCACTGGGCTTATAGCAGCCTTGTGTTGGAGCATTCGGTGGCAGCAGGTGCGGGGAGCGAGAGAGGAAAAGCCCCTAGGTGGCAGCGCCCCCAACTCCAGGTGCCATCTCTGCAAGGCGTGCGGGGAGCATGTCCATGTGGGGCCCTAAGGCAGCTGAAGTAGCTGGCCTGCTCCTTCAGCCCATGCCGCTCACCCAGCCTCTCTGCACCTGCTCGGCTGCCTATTCGGCTCAGCAGTCCCCATGACTGTGAAGAGTAAGGAGCTCCAATCTCTTGATGCTGCTTGGCCGACCGGAGAGAAAGTAAGTGCCCGTGCAGCCCCCTGTGCACCTGGATATGAGGAGAAGCAGGGGCAGCTGCATATAGAGGAATCAATCTTTCCATATTCCTCCTACAGCAGCTGAATGCCTGATTCTCCTCCTCTCCCTCCCACAGGTATTCAGCAGCTGCAGGAGGAATATGGAAAGATCAATTCCTCTATATGCAGCAACTAATTCCTCTATAGCCCCGCTTCTCCTCCTATCCAACTTCATTTGCTGCCCCTCCAGTGCTCTCCGTCCCCCCTGCTCTCCCTGTCCCCTCCCAGTTTTCCCTGCCCCCATGCTCTCCAACCCCTCCTTGCGCTTCCTAGCTCCTCCCCCAGTGCTCTCTGCCCCTGTGCTCTCCTCCCCACCAGTGCTCTTCAGCCCGCCATGCTCTCCCCCCTCTTCTTTCTGACCACCCAGCACCTGAACGACCACAGCATACAGGGATATACAATGTAATACTCACATATAATTACACACATTGGTTGGAGTTGATGGACTTGTGTCTTTTTTCAACCTCACCTACTATGTAACTATGTAATTAGAAACATGGAACAAGCGATGACTATGAGATGAGCTGGAGAGCACTGGGGGGTGGAGAGCACGGGGGGGGGCAAAAAGCAGAGGAGAGCAGAGAGCACTGGGGGTGGAGAGCACTGGAGGGAGTGGGGATCACAGGGGTGGGGGCTGGAGAGGGGGACAATTAGTGATGAGGGAACTGGAGAGCACTGGGGGGAGCTTGAGAGCACTGGGGGGAAGAAAAAACAGGGGTGGAGAGCACTGGGTGGGCAAAGAGGAGAGCAGAAAGCACTGGGGGGGGGGCCGGAGAGGGGGGTAGAGAGCGATGGTGGGAGCTGGGAAGCACTGGGGGCTGGAGAGCTCCACCCCCCAGTACTTTCAAGCTCCCCCAGTGCTCTCCAGCCCCCTCTGCCCCCCTATCCAGCCCCCACCCCTGTGCTCTCCGCCCCCCAGTGCTCTCAACCCCCCCCACCCTCAGTGTTTTCTGCTCTCTTCTGCTCTTTGCCCACCTAGTGCTCTCCAGCCCCCTGTGCTCTCCACCCCTGTTTTTTCTACCCCCCCAGTGCTCTCAAGCTCCCCCCCCAGTGCTCTCCAGTTCCCTCATTCCTCTCTGTCCCCCTCTCCAGCCCCCACCCCTGTGCTCCCCATCCCCTCCAGTGCTCTCCACCCCCTCTAATGCTCTCCTGTTCCATGTTTCTATTTACATAGTTGCATAGTAGGTGAGGTTGAGTCCAACCTTTGTGTGTGATTATATGTCAGTATTAACTTGTATATCCCTGTGTGTTGTAGTCATTCAGGTGCTTATCTAATAGTTTTTTTAAACTAGCGATACCCCCCCCCCCCCCCCCCCCCCCCCGCTGAGACCACTGCCTGTGAAATTGAATTACACATCCTTTCCGCTCTTACAGTAAAGAACCCTCTACGTAGTTTAAGGTTAAACTTCTTTTCTTCTAATTTTAATAAGTGGCCACGTGTTGTTAAACTCCCTTCCGCAATGTTAAGCTCCCCCACAGTGTCCCCCCCCCCGCTCTCCACCCCTGTTCTTTCAAACCCACCCCCCCCCCGCGCTCTCCACCCCTGTTCTTTCTGCCCCCCAGTGCTCTCCAGATCTCCATCCAGTGCTCTTCAGCTCCCCCCAGTGCTCTTCATACCCCCAGTGCTCTTCACCCATGCCAGTGCTCTCTGCCCCCTCAGTGCTCTCTGCCCCCTCAGTGCTCTCCGCCCCCCCCCCCAGTGCTCTCTGCCCCCCCAGTGCTCTCCATTCCCCCCTGTTCTTTGCCCCCCACCCATTGGCTCTCCACCCCACCAGTGCTCTCCGCTCTCCCCTGCTCTCCAGCTCCTGCCCAGTTCTCTCCACTCCCCCCCATGCTCTCCACTCCCCCAGTGCTCTCTGCCCCCCATGCTCTCCACCCCCGCTCCTCAGTGCTCTCCGCTTCTCTCCCAGGCTCTCCACCATCCATGTGCTCTTTTACAGCCCCCCTCACTCCCCGAAGCTCTGCTAGGTTCCCCCCTCTTTTCTCCCACCAGCTGCTGCAGGGGATCTGCTCAGTCTAAAATGCTGGGCCTATTTTTTTTTGTCCCAGTCTGGGCCTGGCAGGGAGGATGAGCAGCGAGGGCAGCAAGCACCAATAGGGAGAGGAGGGAGAGGAGCTCCCAGGACATGAGAATCTTGACCCAAATACTAACCCAAATACTAACCCTGGGGCTGACCTAGATCAAACCTTGATCTAGGTGTTTTTTTTTTTTTTTTTTTTTTTCACTGTTTCTGCATGTTACTATGCTTCACATGCCAACACCCTTGCCTGAGACTCCCATACAAAGCTCCCCCACTTCTATTGAACCAACCTTAGGCTTGCATCCCTTTATCACTTCATTCACTGAGCAGCTCCATGTTACTATGCTTCACATGCCAACACTCTTGCCTGCACCAAAGCCCCTGCCCAGTGTACTGGGTTCCCTATTTAACCCTCCTCACTTCCCCATCCCCTGCTCTACTAATTCTGCATCCCCCATCACCTAGCTATGCACCTGCAGCTCTGGATTGGTTTCAATAATATGGGTCATTGGGTGCAGAAAATGAACTACCTACCCATGTGTGGGGCTTAAAAAATGGGTGGCATGGGTTGGGTAAGTGGAGCTGGAACTTAGGTTAGGAAAAAGTAGGGAGGTGGAAACAGACACAGTAAGTGACTGCTAAAAAGGGGGAGCAGGGTCAGGACTGGTGGGGATAACTGGTGAACAGAGGAGGAGGGGGGCAGGAGCACAACAGGTGGGTTTGGGAGAGAAGGTACTAATTCTGTTTCCCCCATCACCTAGCTATGCACCCCAGCTCTCTTGGCTCAGACAATCAGCTCCACCCCTCATACCCCTTCTTCTAACTACCCTTTTTTCCCAGCGACTTCACTCCCCACAGACTCATGTCTGTCTTCATCTCCCATGTTTTCCCCTACTGCAACACCCTTCTGGATATTTTTTCCCCTCTGGGACTCCTATTGGGACTCCTTTTACTTCCTGCCACACCAATTTTACAACACCCTCGCAGGGGGGACAAGTAGGTGGGGGGGGGGATACTGAAAAGTGGTTCAGGGAGAGTGGGGGGGGGGGGGGGGGAGTGGAGCACAGGTGGGTGGTGAAGAAAAAGAAAGGTGTTCAGGGAGAGAGAAGTGAAGCACAGATGGGTGGGGGAACATTGAAAAGGGGTGCAGGGTGGCAGGAAGAGCACAGACGGATAGTGGAAAAGAGGTTTGGAGCTAAAAGGTGGAGCAATCTGCCTCCCTTTTTGACTTGTTCCTAATTATCCCCAGCATTTCTTCACCTCCAGACAAAGCTCCCTCACTTCTATCGAAACATCCTTAGGCTTGTAGGGGGGATACTGAAAAGTGGTTTGAGGGGGGGAGTGGAGCACAGGTGGGTGGAGGAGAAAAAGAAAAGGGGTTCAGGGAGAGAGAAGTGGCACACAGATGGGTGGGAGAACATTGAAAAGGGGTGCAGAGCACAGACAGATAGGGGTACAAGAGGAGCAATCTGCCTCCCTTTTTGACTTGTTGCTAATTATCCCCTTGTGCTCTCCACCCAACTACATGCCACACCCAAACTGGCTGATAGTTGTTACAAATTCCTCTAATTCCCTTAGTGGTACCGTAATTCCTCTAGGGGAAATTATAGAGTGTCCCCTGTAGGATCTTTTGGTACACTTCTGGCCTAATAGGCTGGTGGAGAACACCTTTTTTTTTAGTTTTTAATTATATCTTCTCTTTTATCCTTGAGTAGTAGGTGGCGATTTTGCGCCTATCAATGGGTGCAATTATTCCCAATTGGGCTTGATTCTGTTGGAAATATATCCTTATCAGATTGTGTCAGATGGAATTTGCATATTAAAATAGAAGTTTTATTGGTGTCTTCAGTTATACCAACATTACCGATATTCTCAAAACTTTTTGAATTTATTAAGTTAAATGGGTTTTTTATAATTTTTTTAAATTCTTTTATTGTTGCAAAGTTAGGAGCTCATTACTCCCTATAGGTTAGAATTAGTTCTGGGCATTTGCCCTTCCTTAAAATGGAGTAACCTCGGAAACAGCTACCTGAAGCTCAGAACGAGGCGTGGTTCTTCCTTGAGATGTATTTAAGGTGGTGAGTCAGGGGGGGCGTGTCCGGATGTAGAAGGGACAAGAAGCATTCTAAGGGAGCTCTGCTGATCCTGTTACAATCAGCACCCATCCTGAGGCTCACAGCACCTGGAGAGTTTTTAAACTCTCCCCAAAGGACACAGGGCATCTTCTCCACCGGCCCCAGTGAAAATTGTGAACCTTGGCCAGCCGATCGGGGCTCCACAGGGCTTCTCAATTTGGGGACCAGCCGCCATCTTGCGGCCTAACAATCCGGAGCCATCCTGCTACTGCTGGCACCTGGGGGGACTTTTAATCTTCCCAGGGGGTCACCGGACATCGGCAGCACCTAACCCAGCATAACTTGTGGAGCTCGGCCAGCCGATTGGTCTCCACGAGCTGCGGCCGTCTCCACTCCTCAGAAGCCTACCACCATGTTGAGGCCTACCTTGTCTCCGACATCCTCGGGCTCCAGTACAGCGATCTGCAGGTGGAGAGACATTGATTTGCCTGTCGGCAGTCCCTGGGAGAAGGCTGGTCTGCGAGGAGGTCTGGGGAAGCGCTGAGAGATCCATAGAGGCTGATTGCAGGTGCCATCTTGAGGCCTACTCTACCAGGCTCATCCTCCACCATAAGGTACTGTGTTACAGCATTGCTGTTTTATCCTCCCTGTACTTTACTCTGTGCCTCTGAGACATCACACTCCCCTCCCTGTGCCACCATCTTTGCCTCAGTGATTCTGCTCTGCCCTCCCTTCCCTTATAGAAGCTGTGCTCTGCTAAAGGCCCTGTTCCTGTCAGGCAGCTCATTACTATCTGTGGAGCTTACTAACAAGACTCTCGGGTGCTGAAGCATCGGCCTAAGCAGGGGAACACCTGGTAATGCGAAAGGGGGCTCCAAAAGCCGGTCACCAGACTCCACGGAAACAACACCAGACCCGCTCCTCACGCGGCCCCAACACAGGGGTGGCCGCCGCCATCTTGCCTTCCCCTCCTTCCTCCACGAGGCCTGCACAGCAAGCAAAGGCAATGGCTGCATCCAAAAAAGACATGCATGAAGCGGGTACCATTGGTCCAGGCCTGTATCTCCTGTACCGGCAGATGCTCAGGATGCGATCACTCGCCCGATCCTGGAAGCGATTGCAGCAAGCAAGGCCGCTGTAATGGTGAGCATTGACCATTTGACAACTGAATGTACTTTAATCAGGCGGCACAGTGGTGTAGTGGTTAGCACTCTCACCTAGCAGTAAGACGGGTCGCTGGTTCGTATCCCAACCATGACACTACCTGCCTGGAGTTTGCATGTTCTCCCTGTGCCTGCGTGGGTTTCCTCCGGGTACTCCGGTTTCCTCCCACACTCCAAAGACATGCAGGTAGGTTAATTGGCTTCTGTCCAAAAAAATTGGCCCTAGTATATGAATGGGGACCTTGGATTGTGGGCTCCTTGAGGGTAGGGACCGATGTGTGCAATGTACAGGGATAGGGACAATTGTAGACACTTACTCAGGTTGAACTGGATGGACTGATGTCTTTATTCAACCTTACTAACTATGAAACTATGATTTAGATAAGATCAGGGGTCGGCTCACTGTGGCAGAAGAGAGAATATCTGAAGTGGAGGATGTCTCCCATACACAAGGCAATCAGTTATCCAAATTGCATGCCATGGTAAAATCGCTGCAAAGCCGCGCAGATGACACTGAAGACAGGCAGAGGAGAAATAACGTGCGGTTGGTGGGATTACCAGAGGGAGCAGAAGGGTCCCACACAACCACCTTTGCTGAAAATTTCTTTAAGCAGCTGCTGTCACTGGGGGAACAACTGTCAACGTATGTGGTAGAGCGTGCCCACAGGGTCCCCACAGGGAGGCGCCCCCCTGGTGAATACCCCAGGCCTTTTCTGGTACGTTTCCTGAAGTTTAGAGACCAAGATAAGATTCTGGCTGCCTCCAGAAAAACCCAAGAGCTGAAATATGAAAATACAAAAGTAATGTTATTCCCAGATTTTTTCGGCCAAAACACAGCGCAAACGGAGATCTTTTACTGAGATACGGAGGAAACTGCGGGAGAAAAATATCCAATACACTATGCTATATCCCAGCAAGCTGCGTATTCAACACCAAGGCGCAGTGAAATTCTTTGAAAACCCACAGGATGCCTGTGACTGGCTGGACAGGAATCCGTGAGAACGGTACAAGATTTGGTTCCATAATATTCTTCAGTTGCACCAGTTGTGCCTTTATTAGGACTGCCGATTACTCTTTGCATAGCTTGCCGGGTGAGGATTGATCAACATTATTCTGCAGCAGGACGGATGTGAGTAGAGACTAACTACAAATGCATTATTGTTGGCATACGAAGCATCTTTTTGTCCACATTAGGTATGTGTCTGGCTGATATAACCTGACGCCACTAGATGGTACCAAAATCCTACATATGCCTGCTACAGTTCTTTTTGCATTTACATGCCCAATTTATATTGAACATGCTCCAATTATACTGACTAAATGGAGCTCCCTGGAAACGCTAGGAACAATCTATTGGTCTTGTCGCACTATCTTACGTCGGGAGACCTTCTAGCAACAATTTTTTTGATTGTTTTGCAAGTTTGGGAATGTAAGCTGCATACCGGACAATGGTGTTTTTTGAAGTTTTTTTTCTTCAAGTTTTTTTTTTCTTTGCTAGTTAGTTCTGGTATAACAGCAGAGGGGTGGGGGGGGGGTATGTTATTGTTTTGTTTGTAAGTGGGTAAGTTATTAATCAGTTCCCTTTCCCCAACTAGTGATGGCAGCCGTTCACTTGGTGGGGAATGTATTCATTAGGGGGTTTAATGTAACCAAAGTTGTTGGGGGAGTTGTTGGTATAAAAGCAAGGGTGGGATTGATTGCAGTCACATCTCGACAAGGGGAAGCTTGTATAAGCTCCTTTGTCCTAGAATTTGTACTATGTGTTCTTTTGCTGAATAAGTTGATAAGGAAATGGTGTCAAAAGCTATTGTGCACCACAGGTATGATCTTGTTGCACGTTGTTGAATGCCTGCCTTGGGGGAATGTGGCCTCGAGTTGGATGACACCGAGGGCTTGTTGCAACAATCAGAAAGAGTGAAGGCGGGGGCGTATGCTGACGCTCCTACAGGAGCTTCATATGCGGCCCTGCTGGAAGCAAGACGCACATTATCTATCTATTTTACTGGACAGGCCCGTGCAGAACTGGTTAGGAACGCACAGACGACCTTTGCTGAAGGGGACAAGAACGACCAAATATTGGCCATGCTGGTGGCCGATCACCATTCACTTACCTGCATCCCGGTGATAAAAGACACGGGAGGGAACTTGGTAGACGAGCCGGGTCGTATTATGCACACTTTTGTTCAATTTTACTCCACCTTATACGCTCCTATCCCCCCCTATGACATGTCGACTCTGGAATCTCTCTTAAATTACTTATCCATACCAAGACTGTCTGAAACGGATATGCACGCTTTAGACGCCAGAATCACAAAAAAGGAAATCGAGAAGGCCATCTTTACTTTCCCCCCCCAATAAAGCTCCGGGTCCTGACGGTCTCCCGGCTGATTTTTATAAGGCAAATGTAGAGGTTGTCGCACCTAGGTTAAACTTACTTCTAGAATACTGTCACGAGCATGATGCCTTGCCTGATTCCATGCTGGACGCCTATATGGTTCTGCTATTGAAACCAGGCAAGGATCCACAAGAATGTGCTTCGTACAGACCGATAGCTTTACTCAACACGGACTTGAAAATCTTGACCAAGATACTAGCCCTTAGACTGGCGACTGTACTCCCATCCATTATTAATATTGACCAGATGGGCTTTATGCCGGGAAAATCGATGGACACAAACCTAAGGAGACTTTTCACGCACCTGCAAATCCCACCAACACCCGACAGTAATAGAATTTTAGTGTCAATAGATTTTGAGAAGGCCTTCGACTCAGTCGATTGGTTGTACATGTTCAAGGTCTTGGAGACAATGGGGTTTGGACCACAATACAGGAGGTGGGTATCCCTGCTCTACAGACGACCGAGAGCAGCAATCCGGCTAGGAACCTCCACCTCGGACTTCTTTGAGGTGGGTAGGGGGACTAGACAGGGATGCCCACTGTCCCCTTTTCTGTTTTCTCTCGCCCTAGAACCCTTGGCAGATGCACTTAGGTCTGATAAAGACATAAACTCCATCAGGGTGGGTACGATTGATGAAACCCTGGCATTGTATGCGGATGATGTGCTGCTGTTCCTGGATGACCCGGGGGAGTCCCTGAAAAAAGCGCTAGAGACAATTGACCGCTTTGCCACCTTCTCGGGTCTGAAAGTTACCTGGAGCAAATCTTCCATCCTGCCGATAGACCCCGGGGCTAAGGACAAAGCTGATCCCAATCTACCGCTCCAGTGGGTCTCTTCTTTAAAATACCTAGGAGTCCAGGTGACAGCAAATGTACATGACTATATACCTCTTAACATACTCCCCTTAATTACGCGACTAAAACGGAAGATACAAACCTGGTCCAAGCTCCCATTGTCTCTCGTAGGCAGAATAAGTCTCCTAAAGATGAAATTTCTTCCCGTGGTCCTGTATTTCCTACGACATGCACCTGTCTGGATTCCGAAAGCTACTTTTTGGAAGTTTGACAGTGTAGTCTCCACCTTTTTGTGGACCCCCAAGCCCCCCGAATAGGCCTAAAAGTACTGCAGGAACCAGGAGAACAAGGGGGTCTGGCGGTGCCGGACTGGCAAAAATACTACCTGGCTGGACAAATGGTCTTTACCCGCAGGTGGTTGATGGCAGATGACGGTGACGCGGCTACGGTCTTGGAGGCTGCTCATCTGGGATCCTATGGCAGTCTGCGATTTGCGCTGTTTAGAGGCACTAGATCTGATCTTCCGCTGACATTGACAATGAAGGCAAACATTAAGGCCTGGGAATTGGCGGTGAAAACCGCATGCCCCAGCTATCAGGGGGTGTCACCCTCAACCCCCATTTGGATGAACCCAACCTTACCCCAATTCTATAATCTACCAGATCCTATGATCTGGGCGATTAAAGGAATTAAGACGTTAAAAGACATAACATCTTTTGGAGAAATACAATCCTTTTCACAACTTAAATCTAGACATGACCTCCCCAATCATTACCTGTTTAGATTTCTACAGGTCCGACATGCTTTCCAAGTACAATTTCATGAACTGAAAGTAGAATCTATACCCTCGTCCCTGGAAACGATGCTGACAAGAGAGGAGTTCGCAAAGCCTCTCTCTGAAACGTACAAGGAATTCTTTAAAGTGACTCCCAAAACTATTACCAGATGCAGGGAAAAATGGGTGAGCGAAGTCCCAGAGATACAGGGCGAGGATTGGGATGACTTATGGACTCAACCCTTCAAGAACCTGGTGTCGGCCAGGGATAGGTTGATTCAATTCAAATTTCTACATAGGAGTTACTACACACCGGCTAGACTGGGGAAGATTTTTCCCTCAGTCTCAACAGAGTGTTGGAGATGTTCTCATTCACCTGCTGACGCTGACCACATTTTCTGGCATTGCCATCACGTCCAGAAATTCTGGACAGATATCCATGCATGTATTACAGAACTTATATCAGTGCCGATTCCATTGAATGTTAGAGTTTGTCTCCTGGGGCTGGTTGATGATGTGGTGCCCTCAAGGGCCATGCTTACAATGTTGAGTATACTGTTCTTTTATGGCAAGAAGGCTATTCTACTAGCCTGGAAAGAAACGGTGGCTCCAAGTATCTCCGCCTGGAAAGGCCTAGTAAATTCAATGTTACCTTCTTACAAAGCCACATATGAAAGTCGGGGTTGTATAAAGAAATTTGACAAAGTATGGCATTCATGGCTTAATTCTGACAGTACTGTAAGGTAAGAAATAGTTGTGAGATACTGGTACTGGAGGTTTGACCTGCTTCCCGAGGATGATGTGCTAGACAACATAGTTGGGTAACAGCTGAAATAATACAGAAGACACCAGGGCCCCACATTACAAGAGCTCACATGCCTGTATGAATTGGTATATGACTCCGTTTCATAGTCGAGATGTGACTGGGGGGTGGGGTGGGTGGGAGGGGGGGCAGGGGGAAGTTTTAGTTAGTTGGTCTATGTTAGACAGTTGGCCTCGGCCAGTTTTTGGATGTTGTCTTGCGGACGCATCATATGTTGTATGTTATGCATATTAAAATTTCAATAAACAGATTTAAAAAAAAAAAAAAAAAGGTGGTGAGTCAGGACACCGCCCCTGCCCCTGGATGAAGTCTTTTATGGCAAAACACATAGGGAGGAGCGAAGTGCTAATGTCATCACGTTCGAGCAGGCCCTGGAGTGACGGGCTGCAGAATTTAAGCTGACCAGCTTGTTTTTATGTTTGAATCTATCTGCTTAATTGTAAGTGTACTACAACTTTTTAATAATAAAACACCCAAAGATTTTATGCTAGGGAAGATTTTATTTCTTCTTGGGGATCCTGTGCAATTGTGCCCTCTATGAGGAATGGAAGTTTGTGAAGATGCTGTTGCTGTGTCTTTCAAAAGCCCTGGCTGGGTATTGAGCCAAAAGCGCTTGTGATCTCCCATAATAGGAGATCAAAGGGGGTCGGTAAGCAGCAGTCAAATTAGAGGTGGAAGTTATTCTTTTACACATCACGTTTTCCTTGTGTGTACTGTTATAAATGCCATGCTGATGTCACTTCATTGGATGGACTTCATGAATTATCATTCTCTCAGAATTTGTTTAATGTTTGATCACTAGTGCAACTTATTTTTCATAATATGTATGCTGGGGTGTTTTCTTTTCAAAATTGGGTCATTTTGTGAGTAATTCCACTGTCCTGGTGCTCCAGGACATTCAAAAGTGTGATAGGTAGGAATGAAATTAGATGTGTAATTTATGCTCCTAGAATGCCTGATTGTGCCTCTCTATGTGGCCAGGCTGTGAAAAAGTCTCACACATGTGGTATCGCCAGGAGTAGCAGAATGTATTTTGGGGTTCAACTGGAAGTATGCATATGCTGTGTGTGAGAAATAACTTGTTGTTCTGACAATGTTGTGTAAAAAAAATGTATTTCTTTATTTTCCCAATAATTATGGGAAAAAATTACAACCTGAAAAAAATCACTATGCCACATTGGACTGTCTACTTTCCAAAAAGGTCATTTGGGGGGTATTTGTACTGTCCTGACATTTCAGGGCCTCAAGAAATGAGATAGGCCTTCAGTATATCAGGTGTGATCAAATTTTTATGATTTGTACCATAGCTTGTAGACTCTATAACTTTCACACAGACTAAATAATATCCACTAATTTGGGTTGTTTGTACCAAAGATAAGGGACGTGCAGTCAGGGCATCAGGGCCTACTGTATTATAGATTGGATGCTGGGCAAACATTTTCTTGGGCCCCCCCCATGCAATTTCGCTCTCCACCTGCTCTGAGTCTACAATAAATAGCAGCTAGACTCAAAATCAGTTTACTGAATCAGATCAGGCAGCCATTGCGATTGGTTGCCAGAGGTTACAGTGTATCATTACCGCTCACTGACTGGCTGCTAGAGGTTACAGCACACATTATGGCTCACTGATTATTTGCTAGAGGTTAAAGCACATGACTTCTGCTTGTTGATTGGTTGCTAGAGATTACTGTACATCAGTACTGCTCACTGATTGGTTGCTAGAGGTTACGGCACATTATTACTGCTTACTAATTGGTTGCTAGAGGTTACTGCATATCCTTACCACTCAATGATTGGTTGCAAGAAGTTAGTGCACATCATTTCCTCACTGCCTGCACACCATGGATTGGGGAAGTGAGGGGACCCATCAATAGACAAAAAACTCCAATGTAATGGGGATTCACATTGACCACTAATGCAATGGGGATTTACTCTGACCACTAATGTAATAGAAGCATTCAAAGGAACCACTAATGTAAGGAGGGATTTACACTGACCAGATATGTGAATGAAAGGATTGTACACTAAGCCCCAATGTAATGAGAAGATTTACACTGACCACTAATGTTACTGAGACTGATTTAGCCAGCTTTCACATTTGTGTGTCAGGAACGCATGCAAAATCGCTTTCCTGACACCACAGAAATGTGCTGCCCTTAAGCAGATACACAGCAGTGCCATTTATTGTTAATGACACCCTCGCGCATGTACTGATATGTGCGTATTCACATGCACCACAATTCACTGTGCTGTGGCACCGTGTTATTTTGAAAAAGGGTTTCACCTCCAATTTGCTTACCTTTTGCAGAACAGGCTGATGTTAGGCTTAATGACCACAGTTGTAGGCAGGACATTCAAGCATGCCCTTTTATTTCCCCAGTGGGCAGCATTCAGCAGAAGTGATGGTGCATATGACCTCAGGGGGGCATGATATAGATATGAATTCCACCTCTATTTACATATCAATGCAACCAATCCAACCCAACCAATTAATGCTGCCGTTATTTACATATCAATGCAGGTTATTTACATATTAACACATGATCTGCAGATAAGTCATCTGTACACGGCAATAGGCAAAGCTGGGCAGCATTAGTAACACTTCACACTGAGATATTGGGACACAGCATGGGACTAAAACTTCAAGGGACAAGGGAATTTAAACTGGGATAGTTGGCAAGTATGATGGGGCCCAGGGCAGCTGCCCCTTTTGCCCTGCCTTAACCACTTGCCGACCGGCGCACGACGATATACGTCGACAGAATGGCACGTACAGGCAGGAGGGCGTATATATATAAGTCCCTCCTTTAGCCTGTCCTTGCCATCGGGAGCGCGCCGGGAGCGGCGCGCTCCCGCGCCGGTCGGGACCCCCGTGAGTCCGATCGCGGTCCCAGCGGACTCGATCGCCGCGGGGACCCCCGCGATCGTCTCACGGGAAGGCTGAACGGGGAGATGCCGAGATAAACAGCATCTCCCCGTTCTGCCTAGCAACTAGTGACGCCGATCTCTGCTCCCTGTGATTGGAGCAGAGATCAGCATTCACTAGCTGACAGCCACGCCCCCCCCACAGTAAGAAACACACCCCTAGGCATACTTAACCCTTACACTGCCCCCTTGTGGTTAACCCCTTCACTGCCAGTGTCATTTATACAGGAATTAATGCATTTAAATAGCATTAATTGCTGTAAAAATGACAATGGTCCCAAAAATGTGTCAAAATAGTCCGATGTGTCCGCCATAATGTCGCAGTCACAAACAAAATCGCAGATCTCCGCCATTACTAATAAAAAAAAAATATTAATAAAAATGCTATAAAACTATCCCCTATCTTGAAAACGCTATAACTTCTGCATAAACCGATCAATAATCGCTTATTGCGATTTTTTTTACCAAAAATATGTAGAAGAATACGTATCGGCCTAAACTGAGGAAATTTTTTTTATATATTTTTTGGGGATATTTATTATAGCAAAAAGTAAAAAATAATGCATTTTTTTCAAAATTGTCGCTCTATTTTTGTTTATAGCGCAAAAAATAAAAACCGCAGGGGTGATCAAATACCACCAAAAGAAAGCTCTATTTGTGGGAAAAAAAGGACGTCAATTTTGTTTGGGAGCCATGTCACACGACTGCGCAATTGTCAGTTAAAGCGACGCAGTGCCGAATCGCAAAAAGGGGCCTGGTCCTTTGGCTGCAAATTGGTCCGGTCTGAAAGTGGTTAAAGACGGCCCTACCTGCCATGAACATAAAGAAAAAAATAAAGCTTCAAGGGTCGTAGGTCGGCGACCTGAGGTCACAGAGACCCCAAATTTAGGCCGTAGGTAGCCTAAGTCCTGCCCCACCACTGACCTATGGTTCCGAAGATACAGGGCTCCTTGCGCAGCCTGTCAGAAGCTACATACAGTGCAGCCAGTTTAAATACAAGCTGGCACACTCTGTTTTCAGCAGACTGAAAGGTTGAGCTCACAGTGCCTCTCCTCACTTCTTGTCAGAGGCACTGAGCTCAATGGACAGCTTGGAGTCTTGGACTAATGGTAAAGTACCTTTAGCCCCAGCTGTCCAATAAAAATGCTGCAGTGAAGGCATGCCTCTCACTGCAGTGTCATGTGTCTAAAAGACCCAGCCCTCCTACCTACAAGGAAAAAACATGGGTTTATGGGTATATGATTTACCCACAAGCCCATGTTTTTCTCACACAGTTAAGAGGGAGAAAGAGAATCTGCTGCTGTTAAAAAGGTACTGTTATAATCAAGCTAAATCATATATTATTATACTATATGTTAGATAAATAATACATTATTATGTTATATTTATAGTGAAATTACTGGTTTGAAGTTATAACTTCAAACTTCAGTAAGTAATTTGTCTGTTAAGCCACCTGCTTGAGTTCAGTTTATGAAAATATACAAATTATTATATATTGTTTTTAAGGTAATTTACTATATTACTTATGGTAATTAACCCCTTGCCACCCAGGCCAATTCCAAAACTTCTCTCCTACATGTAATAATCATATTTCTTTGCTAGAAATTTAGTCAGAACCCCCAAACATTATATATATATTGTATTAGCAGACACCCTAGGGAATAAATTAGAATAAAATGGTGGTCTTTGCAACTTTTTATGTTACATGGTATTTGTGCAGCAATATTTTTCAAACGCGTTTTTTTTGGAAAAAAACTGTTTCATGGATATATATATATATATATATATATATAAAAAACACTAAATATAACCCTATTTTTTTTTGTATAATGTGAATGATGATGTTACGCCAGGTAAATAGATACCTAACACGTCACGCTTTAAAAGTGCGCACACTCGTGGAATGGCGCCAAACTTCATTACCTAAAAATCTCCATTTTTTTTTTTTTACAGATTACATGTTTAGAGTTACAGAGGCGGTCTAGTGCAAGAATTATTGCTCTTGCTCGAACGATCACGGCGTCGGTAACCTGTGTGTATGTGGCTTTGATACTAGCCAGTGCCTCACCAGCCTCTGACCTCACTGCATGTCCCTGCCAAAGATATGTAGCAGTATTTTGGCCCAAATTTATGAAAAAAAATGACTTATTTGCAAAATGTTATAATAGTAAAAAAAGAGCAAACATTTTAAAAATATATATTTTTTTTATTTTTTTTCTGATATCGCAAAAAAGAAAAAACCTAGTGGTGCTTAAATACCACCAAAAGAAAGCTCTGTTTGTATGAAAAAATGTTTTTGTTTAGGTACAGTGTTGCATGACTGAGTAATTGTCATTCAAAGTGTGAAAGCACTGAAAGATGAAAATTGGTCTATGCAGGAAGGGGTGAACGTCCCTATGACAGAATTAAGAAAAAATGTCGTGGGGACCCCCCACAATCCATACCAGGTCCTTGGGGTCTGGAATAGATTTTAAGGGGAACGCCACACCAAAAGTAAAAAAAAACTGCGTGGAGTCCCCCCCCCAAATCCGTACCTGCTCGTGTGGGTCTGGCATAGATTTTAAGGGGAACTCCACTCCAAAATAAAATAAACTTTTAAAAAAAAATTAGGCGTGGAGTTCCCCTTAAAATCCATACCAGACGCGATTTTAAGGGGAACTCCACCCCATTTTTTTCATTGATTTTGTCATCTACATTGCAGATGAATATTGCACATTGCACAGATGCGCTACTTTACAGGCAGACTAAGGGGACCCCCAGGCACGATATTTAAAGGAATATTTCATTTTTATTGTGTCACTTTAAGCATCATTAAATCCCTGCACCTATAAAAAAAGAAGTTTTAAAAACGTTTTTTTGCATTGATACATGTCCCCTAGGGAAGTACCGGGTCCCCATACACTTTTTATGGCAATAACTTGTATATAAGCCTTTAAAATTAGGACTTTTGATTTTTCATGTTCGTGTCCCAAAGACTTTAATAGGGTTCGGTTTGACTGTTCGAGGTGTTCTGGTGCGAACCGGGGGGGGGGGGGTTCGGCCCATCCCTATTGATGTATTAGTGGAAATACTTCAATGGAGAACAGCTGAGTTGATTATATAAAAGATAAAAAGAGTAATATAATTGAGTTGAACTCCAATTATCGTTGAATATAAAAACAGTAAGTTTACAGAGTAAGGCTGCATTCACACCTGAGCGTTTTGTCGCACTTAGCCTGAAGCTACAAAACGTTTGAGGGGATAAAATACATTATTGTCTATGGAGATGGTTCACATCTCCACTCCAAAACGCCTGAAGCCCTACGCCTGAAGCTCAAACAAGTTCCGGACCCTTTTTTGTTGCGCGAATCGGGCACATTTGGGCGTTCGTACCCCCATAGAAACTAATGGAAACGCTCGATTCAAGCGACTAGCGCGACAACGAGCGTTTCTACGGGCGTTTTGTCGCTGCATCTGCTCAAGTGAAGTAAATTTTACATGAAGGAAATGACATAAAACATAACAGGAAGTGCACAGATCACCATTTTAGCAGACATACAGACCAGCAATATGGAGGATGAAGTAGATGATACTGTATGCCTGCTGGATCAGGAGACCCTTATTAGAATGGTCAAGGAGCACCCCTGTCTCTATGATACAAGAGATGCAACGTATAAACTCAGAGCGAGCAAGAGGAGGGCATGGACCCAGATTGCCATGAAAGTGTTCTCAAACTGGGCAGACCTAACTGGCCATGTTAAGGATGTAAAAGGTAAGATAAACCCCTGCAAACATTAGTACATTATAGAAAAACAGTACCACTTCACACCCGGGGCCAATTATGACATTTCTCTCCTACATGTAAAATCCATAATTTCTTGGCTAGAAAATGACATAGAACCCCCAAATATTATATATGATTTTTTAGAAAAGACCCTAGAGAATACAATGTCGGTCGTTGCAACTTTTTATATCGCACGGTATTTTCGCAGCAATTATTCAAATACGTTTTTTTTCATGCTTTAAAAAAAAAAAAAAAAACAGTAAAGTTAGCCCAATTTTGTTGCATAATGTCAAAGATGAAGATACGGCAAGTAAATAGATACCCAACATGTGAAAAAGTCATGCAAGCCGCATCTTTGGAGCGCTAAGCACCCCTTCCCATTGAAAACAATGTGGCAGCGCTCCAAACCCGCCTGCAAAGAGCCTCTGCAGCGGCGATTTGCGTGCCTTTCTAACCCTTTTTCGGCCGCTAGCGGGACATTTTTAACCCCCGCTAGCGGCCGAAAAAGGGTTAAAACAAGCTGCCCCATTGATTTTAATTGGTAGGAGCAGTGAATAAACCGCTCCTTCACCGCTCCAAAGATGCTGCTAGCAGGACTTTTTCTTACCGTCCTGCTAGCGCACCGTTCCAGTGTGAAAGCC
The DNA here is from genome assembly GCA_028564925.1 of Lithobates sylvaticus. Classification (NCBI taxonomy): domain Eukaryota; kingdom Metazoa; phylum Chordata; class Amphibia; order Anura; family Ranidae; genus Lithobates; species Lithobates sylvaticus. Next base: position 152,924,224 of record CM053033.1, read on the forward strand.
GAGTGAAAGGAGTCGCTTCAGGCGCTATACATGCGCCTGAAAAACGCCTCAGTGTGAAAGGGGCCTATGCATAGGAGTATGAGTATGTCACAAATACATGATGGCACACTCTGACCCCTAGTGTATATTGTATGGATACTGCACACAAAGATAAATATATATTTAAAAAAAAAACACGGAACTTCTTCACAATAAATCAAGCAATTTTATTAATTATTCACATAGCATAGTATACGGTTTTATTATTATAACAAAGAAATAAAGACTTAAATCTATTGAATTGTCTCAAGCTGCCATGGGACCTGTCCTGCTGGAGACATGAAGTAGGACGCAAATTGATCCCTGACATGTGTCCCTTGTCTGCTTCCACGAACACCGGTCCAATGCGCTCTTTCCATACTCTCAAGTACTGGCTCCTCAAAATCATATCCATCCCGCTGCCTTACAAAATTATGCAATGCACATGAAGCCTTTACAGCAGAGACTGCATTTTGCATATTGAGAACAATCGGAGTGTGCAGTACCCGCCATTTATTTGACAATATGCCAAATGCACATTCTACCACACGACGTGCTCGTGTTAGATGGTAATTGAACACACTCCTCTGTTCATTTAGATTGTGCCCTGAGTAAGGCCGTAGTAGATGCTCACTCAGAGCAAAGGCCTCATCTCCAACAAACACACTGGGTAGGGGAGGGCCATTTGTGCCCGGGAGTGGCCTGCTTGCCGGAAGGTCCAGACAATCGGTACGTAGGAGGTGTCCAAATGAGGAATTGGTAAAAATAGCAGAGTCAGCGCTGCTGCCATACGAACCAATGTCAATGTGCCGGAAGCAATAATTGGCATCCGCAACAGCCATCAAAACAAAGGAAAAATATTTTTTATAGTTGAAATATTGTCTTAATGGGCTTAATGATCCTGATATGTTTCCCATCGATCGCTCCGACACAATTAGGGAAATTGCAGCGTTGCCGGAAAACCTCCGATATCTGGGACCACTCTTCTGATGTAGGTTTTTTAAACACCATATCCTTCGAAATCTCCCAAATTGCAGAGCAGGTGTCACAGACTATATAACTAGCTGTTGATTTCCCAATCCGAAAGCTATAGTGCAGACTTGATATAGATTGTCCAGTTGCTAGGTACCTACAAAGAAATAAATATATATATTTTAATTTGTGTTTTGACAGTTAAAATGCTAAAACTAAAGTGGAAAAGTCTACGGGATGCCTACACACGACATGTACGCCTGACCAGGGAATGTAGGAGTGGATCTGCAGCATGTGCTCCAAGAGAGTACATGTATGCTAGAGAACTGGAGTTCCTTCGGCCATTGCTGGCTTTGGGGCGGTAAGCTATCATCTGTACGAATGTCATTAAACAAAATGTAAAGAGAAAGTTCTAATAATGAATTCCTATTTTCAGTACTGAAAACAGCTGGGAGGACAGTTCCCAAAATAATTTGGACCCACAAGCAAGCCAGGCATCAGGCGGTGATCAAGAAGGACAAGATCTGGAGAGCCAATTGTCTACTCCAGCACGCTCTACAGCAACAACACCTGTGGGAGACCGTGACGAGGAGTCCACACCACCTATTGCTGTTCGTGTACCAGCTAGAGGAACACGAAGGAGGGCTCCGGAACCGGATTTTAACAGAATGCTGGACATTATGGCCGGTATGTCGGACAGGATGACCAGCAATAGGTCCCATGTTCAAGTGTCTGCTAGGTGTCTGGAAGGTCTGATGGAGAAGGTACCATCAGAGCTCCAGGCAGACATGTTGTCAGGTACTATACGCTACATTGCGACCTTCATCCCGCCAACCACCACATATAGGTCCTCGGAACCTCCCCCACCATATGGTCCTTATGCTAATCCCCCCCCGCCCCATCTGCCAGCACTTCCTCGGTTTTCAGCACCACCTCCTAATTACCCTCCTCTGCCTACACCGCCACCAACCAATTACTACCCTCTGCCAACACCACCACCACCTTCTAATTGGCAGCCCAATGACCATCCATCTACCTCCACCTGGTCACAATATGGCCATGCAATGGATGTGGTCAATGCACCTAACGAGGGAATCAACTCCTCCCAAACCTTTCAACACCTCTGATTTGTTTTTTTTTTTGTTTTATGAGCTACGTTAGCTCTGGTTGAGCTGTGTATTTTTCAAATTAAAAAAAAAAAGAGAAAAAATAATATTTCGTTAATATTTTATAGTAACAAATAAAGTTTTTTGTTTAATATTAAAATTGTGTGATTGGATGTTTATTTTTCCCTCAATTCTTTACAAAAGTAGGAATTTTATTATAATAATCATTGTAATATGTTATTTTTCGCAGATGAAATGTGTATACCACTAATAACGCCCCAAAATACATACATTGCACTGATGACACGTGGCACTACAGGTGGTACTGATACGTGGCACTGGGGACACGTGGCACTAACATGTGGCAATGATGACACATGATACTGACAGGTGGCATTGATACGTGGCACTGATGATACGTGGCACTGGGGACAAAAAGAAATAAGAAGAATTTACCTCAGTGTGATGATTAGTCGTTCCACTGGGGGTATACTGTTCCGGAAATAGGTGTCCATTCTTTGCAACCGGCTACTGAGTAAACCCAGTAACTCATCAAAGCTGTGAGCAAGAAATATGGGGTTTATTAGTGGACATTATAAGACAGGAACAATGTCAAACATCATGAATCCAAATTACTTTGACTAACCTTTTTATGGACATCCTTGTGTAGTCCAAGAATTTATCATCATGCTCACGTAGATCACTATACATGACCCAAAATTGGCCTCTCTCTTCTCGTTCGGCAATTACTGGGTGGATCCAATATCTGCGTGCCCTCTTCTTTCTCCTCTCTCTTTCATGTAGAAAGTATGAGGTAACCGTGGCTGCTGCCAGAAAACACGCCATCTCATTGTCACTCATCTTTTGCAGAAGATAGTACAATATGGAGCAGGAAGCACAATGATGAACCGGTAGTACAGTATTCACCCAGGAAGCAGATGAACAAAATCTAAAAACATAGCAACAAATGATGACAGTGATGATCATTTTTCCTATTGGCTATCCAGAAAAACGATGAAGTTGAAAAACGCCTGAAAACGATGTATGCAAATGTGCAAAAACTACCGTATTCGCGCGACAAAACGCCGGTAAAAACGCCGGTAAAAACGCTTGTTCCGCTACGCTCAGGTGTGAATGCAGCCTAAGACATTACATAAATAATCACCATAAATTAAAAATCATATATACACTCAGACAAACACAACAGAGGGTATCATGAACATAAACCTTATGTAAACAAAAATAAATCTATTTGCAATGGTGCATTAAAAAATCTAAAATGTATGTAGCGGAGACATATTTGTTTATTAACATGGTTGTGTATATGTCAATGTTAATTCTGTGGACATTGCTATGGCTCAGTGTTTGAAGCCATCTACTGACAAAATCTGGTAATGCACAGATATGGTGATTACAAGCACAGAAGACTTTCATAGGAAGTTCTGTTTGTTTTGATAGGAAGTTTTGACCTTTGTTACCCAGGAGTCTGTGTGACCTAACCATGAACACTCTGATGTACAGTGCATGCTGGGTAGGTTATAAAAGGGACTGCAGTGGCCATATTTGGTCTCTTGGGACCACGCTACCTGCCTGTTCGAAACTGTGACAAGGTTTCCCAGACACAGAGACAGACAGTCACCACGGATTGCAAACCGGACTGTTTGCAAGGTGACTTGGCGGAGCCTGAGAGCTGGTGATCGGATTGACGAGGTTCGGAGACGCTTGTCAGAGTAGCGGAGGACCGGATCCAGTCAGCGGAGCGACCCAGAGCATCTGGCCCAGTCTAAACGGAAGCAGGCTGCAGTTACCGGACCAATACCATCACCCAGAACTCTGATCCAGTTGGTGAGTGGGTTACGGCCCATTGTTTCTTATTACTGCACGCAGTTAGACTCACTCACAGGCCTCGCTGAAACCTATTGTTCCACAGAGGCATAACCGAGCAGCTGACATTGAGCAGGCCTGAGGCCTATTTCACTTTAGCGCCCAAGTGCGATTACAAGTTCTTGGAACTATAACATCTTAAGTTAACTTTTCCACCTACCCCTTTGGATTACAAATACCTGAGGAACCACTTAAGCTAGCGAAGGAAGAAGATAAAGGAGAAAGTACTTTAAGTGAGACCTCATGTAAAACTTTAAGTAAGGGGAGCTCCCAGGTTTAGATAATAACATACATATATATTGCTTACTGTATTTGTCTGTTTGATTTATATTGTACTGACGTCCTACGTTGGGACGACAGTGCAATCCCTGTAATCACCTGTTTGATATACCTTCAGTAAACGTATTCCTGGTTAAGCTTACAGTTGTGTGGCGTACTGTCTTTCCCCACCAGGTGGAGCCAGAGGATCCTGAGGGATCGATACAGGTACCTTATACTGTCTTTATTGTACTGTATTATTTTTGCACCACAGCTGTGCCAAGGGGACTGAGTCACATTAGGGGGAGGGGGGTTTCTCGAAAGAGTGCAGGCCCAATTCAAACTAGCAGCTCCTTTGGGGGTTAGTGCTACACACGGGGGCTCGTCCGGAATTACTGTCACTCAACAGAGACCCCACCCCCACTTGTTACTATGGACCCCGACAAGGCAGTCCAGTGGTGTGAAGCAGAAGGGATATGCTCAGAAGCAAGTGTGGCTATTGAGTTTCTTGGAAGTGACTGGGGAGAGAAGGAAATTAAAGAGGGGGTACAGACCTTGTCCCCAGATAAAAAGGCTTATGTGGTCTCAGTGAGGCCCGGCTGTGAGACTGGCTGAACCTACGCGTTGATAGAGTGGAGGCAGGATATCCCTGAAAACTTCCATGGTGCTAGCATCAAAATGTCTGAGAGAATGGAATTTCTATTGATGCACCCCAGTAAGAAAGTGTGGGACTCTCAAACTCAGAAGCAGCTGGGACCCTTAAGTCATGAAACAAGAGATTCTGCTCAGCAGAGGGCCGACCAACATGTAGCTGATCTGAGACGATACTTTGAGGAAATGAATGTAAAGTTTCAGGAGGCCTCCAGACTTATGGCTGAACGCACTGGTGGAGCACGCACCTCTCAGGAAGGTCCCTCTGCTAGCCAAATGACCGAGAGCCCTAGCTTGGTGCCTAAGATGCGCCCCTTGGGCCCTTTGCAAGAAATAACCGTCCGGAAAGATTTTCGCATAGACGGTCAAATAGGAGAAAAAGGGCAGAAAGACAAACTGTCCTACATCAGTCTTCTACACCAAGTAGAGTTGGGGCTAGAGAGAGGATACTCAGGCTCTGAAATTAGGGAGGCAGTAATCCATCAGTCCCGGGTCTAGCATCAGAGCTGTGTTGGAAAGGAAAGCTGGAATGGCCCTGAATCAGCTGATCTGAGCTGGTTCTGAAGAGTTACTATGAGGAGGAAGATACTCCAGATTTGTATCATAAACTGATGAACATTACTCAAGACGATAACGAGACCTCCCAGAACTTTCTATTCCGGGCCATCGAACTTAACCACCTCAGTACAGTGCATTTTCACCCCCTTCCTGACCAAGCCATTTTTCAGCTTTCAGCGCTGTTGCACTTTGAATGACAATTGCGCAGTCATACAACACTGTACCCAAATTAAATTGTTATTATTTTTCCCCACAAACAGAGCTTTCTTTTGGTGGTATTTGATCACCTCTGCGTTTTTTATTTTTTGCGCAATAAACAAAAGAAGAGCGACAAATTTTAAAAAAAACAATATTTTTTACTTTTTGCTATACTAAATATCCCCAAAAAATATATAAAAAAACATTTTTTTTCCTCAGTTTAGGCCGAAACGTATTCTTCTACATATTTTTGGTAAAAAAAAATTGCAATTAGTGATTATTGATTAGTTTGCGCAAAAGTTATAGCGTTTACAAAATAGGGGATAGTTTTATAGCATTTTAATTAATATTTTTTTTTTTTACTAGTAATGGCGGCGATCTGCGATTTTTATTGTGACTGCGACATTATGGCAGACACATCGGACATTTTTGACACATTTTTGGCACCATTGTCATTTATACAGCAATCAATGCTATTTAAATGCATTGATTCCTGTATAAATGACACTGGCAGTGAAGGGGTTAACCACTAGGGGGCGGGGAGGGGTTAATTATGTTCCCTAAGAGTGATTCTTACTGTGGGGGGAGGGGACTCACAAGGGGAGGAGACTGATCAGTGTTTCTCTGTACAGAGAACACACCATCGGCTCCTCTCCTCTGACAGGACCGTTGATCTGTGTGTTTACACACACAGATCCACGGTCCGGCTGTGTTACCGGGCAATCGCGGGTGTCCAGCGGCCGATGGGCACGCCCATCGGGTGCCCAGTGACACGGCGAGAGCGCGCTCGCGCGCTCCCTGGAGTGCACTGAAGGGGAGGACGTCATATGACGCCCTCCCGCGCTGAGAGCTGCGCCGACTGGCCGTCATTTGACAGCCGCCGGTCGCAAGGTGGTTAAAGACCGCCTGTTGGCAGCCACACAGGAAGTAGGACTTGGAAATCACTTTGGAGCTGAACTAATAAAATGGAAATTGAGTGATCATGTCAAGGTGGCCCTGAGGCAGTACTTGGAGGATTCCTTCACGCCAGATGAGGTCCTTATAGAGAAGATGAATGAAGCAGAGAAAGTGGAGCTTGAGAGAGACCAGAAACAGAGCAAACTCCAGTCCCCTAGCCCTTCCTGTGTTAAGGTGCAGCAAGTAGATGCTCCCTTGGATGTCTGGGAACCCAGTGCACTGGCAGCAGGGGCTGAACAAGGATCATGGCTCTCGCCTAATCATCACCTTTCCACAAGTCAGACCGGGCTGGAAAAGTTACTCCAGACCCAGAGAGAGATACTGGAAATTATGACAATACTGATGATTCAGTTGGCGAACCCCCATGTAGAGAAGGCCCTATCGAAAGGAACTCAGGAGACCACTGACCGCCCTGCCAAACCCACACGGAGAGTCTGTTTTAAATGAGGAGGGCTAGGACATTTCAGGCGAACGTGCCCAAGTCCAGTGGCAGAAACTAAGTTCAAGCAGCCGGCTGAAAACATCAGAGGGCCCCAGTGAAGGAGACAACTGGGTGCCCGGTTACTAAAAAAACTCTCACACCGACTCCAACACCCTCCGTCTCCAAAAGACCCCCAAAGCCTGAGGTGAAGATAAGGGCCACCAAACCAGACAAGAGGATACTCAGACTCTGAAATTAGGGAGGCAGTAATCCATGCTATCAGTCCCGGGTCTAGCATCAGAGCTATGTTGGAAAGGAAAGCTGGAATGGCCCTGAATCAGCTGATGAGGGTTCTGAAGAGTTACTATGAAGAGGAAGATACTCCAGAATTGTATCATAAACTGATGAACATTACTCAAGACGATAACGAGACCTCCCAGAACTTTCTATTCTGGGCCATCGAACTTAAAGACCGCCTGTTGGCAGCCACACAGGAAGAAGGACTTGGAGATCACTTTGGAGCTAAACTAATAAAACGGAAATTCCGGAGATCAGTGACCACAGGATTAAAGAGTGATCATGTCAAGGTGGCCCTGAGGCAGTACTTGGAGGATTCCTCCACGCCAGATGAGGTCCTTATAGAGAAGGTAAATGAAGCAGAGAAAGTGGAGCTTGAGAGAGACCAGAAACAGAGGAAACTCCATTCCCCTAGCCCCTCCTGTGTTAAGGTGCAGCAAGTAGATGCTCCCTTGGATGTCTGGGAACTCAGTGCACTGGCAGCAGGGGCTGAACAAGGATCATGGCTCTCGCCTAATCATCACCTTTCCGCAAGTCAGACCGGGCTGGAAAAGTTACTCCAGACCCAGAGAGAGAGATACTGGAAATGATGACAATACTGATGACTCAGTTGGCGAACCCCCATGTAGAGAAGGCCCTATCGAAAGGAACTCAGGAGACCCCTGACCGCCCTGCCAAACCCACACAGAGAGTCTGTTTTAAATGTGGAGGGGTAGGGCATTTCAGGCGAATGTGCCCAAGCCCAGTGGCAGAAACTAAGTTCAAGCAGCCGGCGGAAAACATCAGAGGGCCCCAGTGAAGGAGTCAACTGAGTGCCCGGCTACTTAAAAAACTCTCCCACCGACTCCAACACCCTCCGTCTCCAAAAGACCCCCAAAGCCTAAGGTGAAGATAAGGGCCACCAAACCAAAGGCATCCCAAGCAGTGGGATCCCTACTAATCTTGTGGGACCCTCTCCAATCGTCCCTATTCAAGTAGAAGGGATCTACACGAAGGCATTGCTAGACACAGGAGCCCAAGTAGCCTTACTATACAGGGACTTCTACGACCGACATCTCAAGCACTTACCACTACAGAAATTAGAAGAACTGGAAATATGGGGGTTAGGCACTCAGAACTTCCCATACGACGTTTACCTACCGGTCAGACTCACATTTAACCCAAGCACAGCGGGAAAGGCTGAGATGTTTGACACCTTAGTCCTAGTGTGTCCTTGCCCCAAAGGGGCTGACAAGAGTTCCCTGATTATCGGAACGAACACCGACCTGTTGAAAAGGCTCCTGACTCCGTTGGTAGCCCAGAAAGGGCCCTCCCCCACTAAAATACATCCGATGCTGGTCCAGACATACAGGGATCTCAAGCAGGAAGAAGAGACTCCTGAAGGGGAGTAGGAAAGGTCTGGCTTGTGGGTAGAAGAGAGAAGTGGGTCCCGCATGGTGGAGTATTCTGCCTAAGGGCCCTTGTCAAGCTGAGTTGGAAAACTCTGGGGCCTTTCATCCTCCTTGAAGATGTAACTCAAGAGAACAAGGAGGGGTTAGAACTCATCCCAGAAGTGCTTCCCACCAGGACACTGAAGAGGGTCCATGGGAAAATTCCCGTTAGCATCCGCAACACAGGAGCTACCCCAGTGAAGCTGCCACCCAGACTGCTGCTGGGACAGGTTAGCTCATTCACCCCAGTCTCGGCATGTGATTGGGAGGAAGAAAGACAGACAGAGATCCCTATGGAGGAGTTTTGCCTTAAAGATACACCACTGACCCCTGCCTGGAAAGAAAGAGCAAAGGCCCAACTGCTAAGATGGAAGGATGCTTTTTCAAAAAGCGAGTTTGACGTGGGACTAGCTAAAAGTGCCACCCATTAAATCCGCCTGGAAGAGAGCCGCCCTTTTAGAGAGAGGGTTAGACGAATCCCGCTGGAAGATCTAGAAGATCTGAGGGAGCAGTTGGCTGAACTAAAGAGAACAGGCATTATTCCGGAGTCGTGAGAAAGAAAAATGAGTCTCTGCGTCTGTGCATCTACTATAGAACCCTGAATATAAGGACCATTCCCAATCAGTACACCACCCCCCAGATAGAGGATGCCCTACAGAGCCCGTCGGGGCCAAATGGTTCAGTGTGCTGGATCTAAAGAGTGGGTATTATCAGATCCCAATGTGTCCCCCGAAGACAGGGAGAATACTGCCTTCCTCACCCCAGTGGGATTCTTCGAGTTTAATCGGATGCCTCAAGGATTATCTGGGGCCCCAGCAACTTTCCAAAGGCTTATGGAAAAAACAGTGGGCGACATGAACTTGATAGAAGTACTGGTCTACCTGGATGACATAATAGTCTTCGGGAGAACATTGGAAGAGCATGAGGCACGCTTGGAGAAGGTTCTGAAGAGACTCCACGAGGAAGGTTTGAAGCTTTCCATAGAAAAGTGCCAGTTCTATCAACGCTCAGTGACTTATTTGTGGCATATTGTGTCCTAAGAGGGTGTAGCAGCTGACCCGAAGAAGCTAGAGGCTGTCACTTCTTGGAGGGCCAACATGACTGAGCTCAGGTCATTTCTAGGGTTCTGCTCCTACTATAGAAGGTTTGTGGAATTATAGCCCATCCTCTCACTGAGCTCCTGAAGAACCAGGAAAAGCCTGGTGAAGACTCACAATGGTCCGGGAAGCCGAAAGAAGGACCCAGAAAGAAGAGAGAGTCCATCCAGGATCAGTGGGCCCCAGAGTGTGAAGAGGCCTTCAGACGACTGACGTGGAGCCTCACCACGGCTCTGGTGTTAGCCTATGCAGACCCTACCAGGCCCTACGAGCTCCATGTAGATGCCAGTCGAGACGGACTGGGGGGAGTGCTCTACCAAGAGCACGAAGGGTCTTTGCGACCCGTCGCCTATGTGAGCCGAAGTCTGATCCATGCGGAAAAGAACTATTCAACTCACAAGCAGGAGTTTCTGGCTCTGAAGTGGGCAGTGGTAGACAAGCTAAAAGACTACCTGTATGGGGCTGAATTTGTGGTGAAGACGGACAACAACCCCCTTGCCTACCTGCTCACTCCTGCTAAGCTGGATGTCACTGGCCACAGGTGGCTCGCTGCCCTTTTGGCTTTTACCTTCAGCCTGAAGTACAGACCAGGAGTTGGTAACTGAGATGCGGACGCCCTATCCAGAAGACCTCATGACCCCTTGAGTTCCCCAGAAGCCTGGACTCAGCTCACTCCAGAAGGAGTGAGGGCCTTATGTGAGGGGACAAGTCACTAGGGCCGAAGATGTAGGAGTATCTGCAGCAGGAGTCCCCAGATGTTACTGTGATGTCTCCCAAGTGGTGCAAGTGGGTCCTCCCAAGCTATCCAGGAAGGACCTCAGGAGGGATCAGGAAGAAGACCCATTGTGTGGACTGGTGGAAGGCATTGGAACGTCAACAGCCTGATGTACTCCAGAAGAGTCCTTGTAAGGAAGCCTGGCTGTTGCTCAAAGAATGGGATCGGTTGCAGCTGCAACAGGGAGTCGTCTACCGAAGGGGCCCTTCCGACGATCCAGAAGAAAAGTGCCAGCTGCCCTTTGCCGGAAAAGCACAGAGAGAGGGTACTAATTGCCCTACATGACCACCACGGTCACCTGGGAGCCGAAAAGACTTTGCAATTAGTAAAAGACAGATTTTACTGGCCCCACCTGAGAAAAGAAGTAGAGAGTTATTGCCATTCCTGCCTCAGGTGCATACAACGGAAGACGCTGCCACAGAGGGCTGCCCCAATGGGCCATCTGGAAAGCCAGGGCCCAATGGACCTAGTCTGCATAGATTTTCTCTGTCTGGAAAATGACTTGAATGGAGTAGGGGACATCTTGGTGGTGACAGACCATTTCACCCGGTATGCCCAGGCTTTCCCCACTAGGGGTTAGCAAGCAATCACGTTGGCAAAGACTCTTGTTGAGAAATTCTTTGTACATTACGGATTACCTCAAAGGATACACTCAGATCAAGGAAGAGACTTTAAAAGTTGACTAATAAAAGAACTGCTGGAGTTATTGGGCATACAGAAGTCAAGGACCACTCCTTATTACCCACAAGGGGACCCTCAGCCAGAAAGGTTCAACCAGACCCTCCTGAATATGTTGGGCACATTAAACGCAGAGCAGAAGCCCCACTGGAGTAGACACATCACTGCATTGGTTCATGCCTATAATAGCACCAAATGTGATGCCAAGGGTTATTCACCCTATTGATTAATGTTCAGTCGAGAAGCCCGGCTACCAGTGGATCTGGCTTTTGGAACCTCTCTAGACCATACTTCAGAGTCCACTCATAGAGGGTATGTGGACAGGCTGAGAAAGATCTCTAAAATTGCTTATGAGCAGGCCCAAGCCACCTCTAGGTCCAGAGAGGGCAGGAACAAAAAGAACTTTGATCTGAGGGTAAAGATTCAAGATCTTCAACTAGGTGACCAGGTTCTGCTGAGAAATGTAGGCATCCCAGGGAAACATAAGCTGGCCGTTCGCTGGAATTCGCAGCCTTATGTTCCAGGCATCCCAGTATACGAAATCAAACCAGAAGGGAGCACTGGACCAGTGAAAACCTGGCACCGGAATCACCTGCTGCCCCTCACAGAGGCTGTTAGGACAAGTACAGAGGAGGAATTCCCATCCACATCCAGTGAAATCAGTAGGCCAACAACCAGATCTCAGTCAAACCCCTTGGAAGAAGAAGATGAGGAAATAGGGATGAGTTGGTTGTGGCCCACGGAGACTCTGGAGATAGATACAGATGTTCTTTCTGAAGCAGAGGAAGACCATACTGAAACCCTCAGAGCAGAGGCTCCAGAGTTTGTGCCCGCAGTTGACTCTATTGAAGAACCGGATACTCCTAACAGCTCTTCACCTGTTGACACTGAGAAAGGGGTTGAAGATACCTGCCAGTTAGAAATAGAAACCCCAAAAGTTCCAAGAGAAAAGAGAGACATTCGCCCACCCCGCAGACTGACTTACGACACATTGGGCGAATGCTCTGAGTCATCACAGTACATCAGCAAAAGAAACTCTGAACTGTCTGATCTCCCTACTACTGATTCAGTAGGGGACAACCCCACCTCACCCCTTGGCACATCTGTACCAAACATGGTAATTTCAGCTGTGAGTGCACAGGACAGCTCCCCACCATGCGACAACTGGTGGGAAGCTCCTCTGTCAGTTTTATACAGCCACATAGATGCCAAAGTGCAAAGCCTCTTTGGGGACCAAATAGATCAAGTAGGGGGAGTGTGTAGCGGAGACATATTTGTTTATTAACATGGTTGTGTATATGTCAATGTTAATTCTGTGGACATTGCTATGGCTCAGTGTTTGAAGCCATCTACTGACAAAATCTGGTAATGCACAGATATGGTGATTACAAGCACAGAAGACTTTCATAGGAAGTACTGTTTGTTTTGATAGGAAGTTTTGACCTTTGTTACCCAGGAGTCTGTGTGACTTACCCATGAACACTCTGATGTACAGTGCATGCTGGGTAGGGTATAAAAGGGACTGCAGCGGCCATATTTGGTCTCTTGGGACCACGCTACCTGCCTGTGCGGAACTGTGAAGAGGTTTCCCGGACACAGAGACAGACAGTCACCGCGGATTGAAAACCGGACTGTTTGCAAGGTGACTTGGCGGAGCCTGAGAGCTGGTGATCGGATTGACGAGGTTCGGAGACGCTTGTCGGAGTAGAGGAGGACCGGATCCAGTCAGCGGGCGACCCAGAGCATCTGGCCCAGTCTAAACGGAAGCAAGCTGCAGTTACCGGACCGAGGTCATCACCCAGAACTCTGATCCAGTTGGTAAACGGGTTATTACCCATCGTTTCTTATTACTGCACGCAGTTAGACTCACTCACAGGCCTCGCTGGAACCTGTTATTTCACAGAGGCATAACCAAGCAGCTGACATTGAGCAGGCCTAAGGCCTATTTCACTTTAGCGCCCAAGTGCGATTACAAGTTCTTGGAACTATACCTGGAGCATCTTAAGTTAACTTTTCCACCTACCCCTTTGGATTACAAATACCTGAGGAACCACTTAAGCTAGCGAAGAAAGAAGATAAAGGAGAAAGTACTTTAAGTGAGGCCTCACGTAAAACTTTAAGGGGAGCTCCCAGGTTTAGATAATAACATACATATATATTGCTTACTGTATTTGTCTGTTTGATTTATATTGTACTGACGTCCTACGTTGGGACGACAGTGCAATCCCTGTAATCACCTGTTTGATATACCTTCAGTAAACATATTCCTGGTTAAGCTTACAGTTGTGTGGCGTACTGTCTTTCCCCACCAGGTGGAGCCAGAGGATCCTGAGGGATCGATACAGGTACATTATACTGTCTTTATTGTACTGTATTATTATTGCACCACAGCTGTGCCAAGGGGAGTGAGTCACATTAGGGGGGGGGGGGGGTTCTCGAAAGAGTGCAAGCCCAATTCAAACTAGCAGCTCCTTCGGGGGTCAGTGCTACATGTATAACCATAGAGCTAGGATGGCAGGTGAGTGCAGTGTGTGGGGCAGAGAGCACAAGGGGATAATTAGGATTGAGTCAAAAAGGGAGGCAGATTGCGCCCCCTACTAACCTCTAAACCCAATTTTGCATGTTCCCCTATTCGTCTGCGCTCTTCTTCCCACCCTGCATCCATTTTCAATGTTCCCCCATCCATTAGTGCTCCACTTCTCTCTCCCTGAACCCCTTTTCTTTTTTCCCCCACCTACTTGCCCCCCCCCCTGCTCACCCTAAACTCCTTTTAAGCATTCTTGAGTTTTTTTTTCCATCCCCCAAACCCCTTTTCAGTCTTTCGCCAACCACTTTGTTCTCCCCCCCTCCACATGTGCTCATGAGGTTTCTTCATCCTTGGTGAGCTGCAGCGTGATCCCCATTCTCCTACCTGGTAGGGGAAGCGCTGGAGCCGGAAATAAGTGTGCACTTAGTGCACTGAAAAGGAAGTTTTTGCTGCAGTATATGGAAAAGCTAGAAAGGTAACCATGGGGACAATGCTGGAACTTTGGGGGGGATGGGGGAGAAAGATTAGGCAGAGGAGAGGGGTTTTGTTGAAGGGGGGTGGGGGGGTAGTGCAGAGATTATTGATCCCCAAGAAGAAATAAAAGCTTCCATAGCATAAAATCTTTTGTGTTTTATTATTAAAAAGTTGTAGCACACTTACAATTAGGCAGATAGATTCAAGCATAAAAACAAGAGCATGCCTCTTTGTCTCTACATGACCAGATGTACCAGACCAAGGCAGGGTGAAAGAGCCTGAAGAGGAGATTTCCCTTCAGTGAGGATTCTGCTTGTATATGAAACAAAGTGCCCAAACTGGACGAAGCCTTTTCACAGTGCGCAAAATCAACAGACCTCGCATTTAAGGACATGGGGGTCCTTAGGGAACCTATGGACAAGAGGATGGAGGTACTGCTGAAACGGTCATGGGAAGTACTCATTACAAATTTAAAACCAGAAATGGCTACAACAGTAGTGGCTCCTAACTTGGATGTCTGGTTGAACCAACTGCAGGCCCATTTTGAGAGTGGGACCTTCCGGAAGGAAATTTTTGATTTCCTACCCATGCTGCACAAGGCAACAGGTTATAAGGCAGACGCTTCTGCAGACTCGGTCAAGCTATTGGCAAAGGCAGCAGCCCTAGTAAATTAGTCCCGCATGTCTCTAGGGTTAAAATCCTGGTCGGGGGACCTGGCCTCAAAACTAAGGCTTTCTGGCATCCCATTTGAGGGAGACCTCTTGTTCGCACAAGAGCTAGAGAAAGTTTTAGACCGAACTGCCGACAAGAAGAAAGCGTTTCCTATTAAAAATAAGAAGGCCACAGGAAAAAAAAAATTGCCCCCAAAGGCAAAGGGGGGGGGGGGGGTAGGTGTCACAGGGGAAGACTCCTAAGGAGTCAGCCACTAAAACAGTGGGGAAGGGGGAAGCAGAAAAGTATCCTGTTTTCCTCTCCTAAGAAAAACACAAAATCCCAATGACTTAGTCCCCGTGGGAGGGAGATTGGGGAAGTTCCTCCCACAGTGGGAAAAGACTACCCCAAATGGTTTTATAATGAGGATAATCAGGGAAGGCTACCGAATTAAGTTCAAAGGCACTCCGCCCGCAAGGATGTTCGTAACCACCCCTCCCAGGGATCCTCAGAGAACGACAGCCTTGTTGTCCCAAATTGGTGACTTGATAGACCAGCGGGTCCTTATTCTAGTGCCACAGCGAGAAATGAACCAGGGTTTCTATTCACATGTTTTCATGGTACGGAAACCGTCGGGGCAAATTTCGCCTAATATTGAACTTGAAGTCCCTTAACAAATGGGTTATCTACAAGAAGTTTCGGATGGAAACAATATTTATGGTGAAGTCAATTCTTCCTCCGGATTGCTTCATGGCTTCCCTTGATCTGAGGGAGGCTTATTTGCACATCCCGATCCACGAAGACTCTCAAAAGCTTTTGAGGTTGACGATCAAGTGGGGAAAAAAAGCTTGACATCTCCAATTCAGGGCCCTGTTATTTGGCCTGTCCTCATCTCCCAGGATTTTTACAAAAGTCCTGGCGGAGGCACTGGCCCCCTTGAGAGTAAAATAAATCTCAGTCATCCCATACTTGGACGACCTTTTATTTTTGGCACCCTCCGCGCTTCAATTACAAGGAGATCTGAGGGTGGCCATTTTCTTTCTGGAACAACTGGGGTGGTTGATAAACGGGGAAAAAATCAAACCTAACCCCAGTGCAGGCCACCTAGGGTTCTTGGTGAACTCAGTGACGCAGAAGATCTATCTCAAAGAGGAGAAAGTAGAAAAGGTAAAGGCGACAGCAGCCTTTTTTCCAAAAAATCTCGGGCGGTATCCATCCTTTAGGCCATGTCCGGTCTAGGTCTCCTGGCATCAACAATACCAGCAGTACCGTGGGCAAGGGCCCATTTCAGGTATCTCCAGGCCAATATCCTGAACAGCTGGGATGGGACACAGGAATCGCTGGACGGAACCTTCTGCCTGTCTCTGAAGACCAAGAGGTCTCTGTGGTGGTGGAGGGACAAAGAAAACCTTGTGCAGGGTCTACAATGGTCTCTTAAAGTGTCCATCCGTATCACCACGGGTGCCAGTGTCTGGGGCTGGGGGGTCAAGAGCGCTGGGAAAAAACACAATCCCAAAGATCAGCCAACTGGAGGAAGTTGTTGTGGTATGGTGTAGACGGCACTCTATAGCAACAAATAGAATAAAATTAATATGTGAAATAAACCACAAAATACTCCTTATTACATCCAAATAAAGTGCAATGTGCAAACACCATATATACAAATGTGCAATTGAAAATAGTGGTACTGGCTGCTTGGCCAGAGTACAGTGCAAATTATTAGTCCCAAAAGTGTCACAAAAACTTCTCCAACGACATGTACCATATTTATCGGCGTATAACACGCACAGGTGTATAACACGCACATTGATTTGAAGAGGGAAGTTTCAGGAAAAAAATAAATTACATTTGAAATAAGGAACTTTGAAGCAATATAAGGGTCAGTTCCCATCTGCAGCCTCACCATTGCCATCAATGCAGCCTGATCAATGCCCATCTGCAGCCTCACAAGTGCCATCATTGCAGCTTCATCAGTCCACATCAATGCAGCCTCACCATTGCCATCAATGCAGCTGTCCCCTACAAGGCTTCTAAAATTGAAGTATTGGCGTATAACACACACTTGCTATTTGCACCCGATTTTCATGGTGAAAAAAAGTGAGTGTTATACGCCAATAAATACAGTAATTGTGTTCAAAACTTATCCATATAAGAAGAAAAAGCAAAAGCTCCTTTCACCAACTTGATAGAGAATGCAAGATCTGCTTACCAGAAAACGTTGACTCCTTTAGTTAAAAAGTGAGTCAAATGCGCTTTAGCAAGATTTTTCTTGCTGCAATGTTAGAGATGCAAAAGCCAAAAACCCCTCCTCCAGGAAGACCACAGATTGAAATATGTGGAAAAAATATATATGGAACCAAATAGTGTAATCCTGTTTTTATTATAAAGATAAACTTGCCGATTGTCTGCTTACATGGTATTGGGCCTTAACCTGGCACTGGGGCTGCTAGCGTGTGCTGAATCAAATGGTGTCTCGCGGTTGACCACCACCGCTGGCGTGTGTTCCACCGTCCTACCCAGAAGAACCAAAGGGACCGTAAATTGCGTGGGATAGCGCGACCAAGTACCGCCTGGACGTACGCTTCATTATTACTTCATCAGGAAGCGTACTTGGTCACTGGAGGACATGTATATTTATAGTGTGGATTGAATACAAACTAATTGAAAGGGAAATATGAGACAGGCATCCGCAGTGCCGGTTTACATTGTTAGGGATAATTGTAACAATATGTATGAACAAATATAACACTAGCCATAAGTTACATTGTATGCATTTGACCCCAACATAATCCACAATTAATACAACACCCAAATTAAATAAAACATATATTGATAAAAAATACTTTCTAAATATACTTTCTAAATAATAGATAAAAAGTGAAAAATAATATAAGATCTAATACTTTGCACTGTACTCTGGCCAAGCAGCCAGTACCACTATTTTCAGTTGCACATTTGTATATATGGTGTTTGCACATTGCACTTTATTTGGATGTAATAAGGAGTATTTTGTGGTTTATTTCACATATTAATTTTATTCTATTTGTTGCTATAGAGTGCCCTCTACACCATACCACAACAACTATCATAAGTATCACTACTTAATCAGAGGAGCAGCTTATTGATTAGTATTTATATTTGTTACAACATATATTGTTTCCGAGGTTGGCCTGGATGTCACAAACCTTACAGCGGAGTCCGAAATGCTGAGGGTGGCCTCTTGCGCGGTTCCGGTCCCAACACCCCTGGTAGTGAGGACAGGGAGTGCTGGGGCAACGAAAGGTTGCAGGTGCCTGCAGGCTGAAGGCTGGAGCTCAGAGATACAGGATCCTCTTGGAGGAAGGCGTGGAGACTGATCACCAGAACTGTTCAGCGGAAGCCAGGCAGGTAAGTATGGATTCAGGAATAACTGCAACGTCAGGAACAGGCAAAGGTCGGCAACTGGCTGGCAACAAGGTACATAAACAGAAGGCAAGTTCGTAGTCAAGGACAGGGAGAGGTTAGCAATGGGCTGGCAGTGAGGTACAGAATCAGGAAGCAGAGCCATAGTAGAGAATCCAAGCTGAGGTCTTTATAATCAGTAAAGGTAGATAACAGGCAGGGTTGATCCAGGAGAATGGTCAAGGAAACTGGGTTGTCAGGAGCAAGGTAACAGGTCAAACAGCAATCAGGAACAAGCTGAAGACGATCCAGCACTGGTATCAGGCAGAGATATTGTTTATATAGGGCGCCATGCGCCAGGATTGGTGGACGTGAGTGTGCACGCGCGAGTGCACACACACGTTCCGGAACTCGTTCACCTCTGTCGGGGACACTGCGAATGGCCATTGGCATTAGCGGAATGGGAATTAGCCACTGCTGCACGGAGACGGGCATTAGCATTAGCAGAATGGGAATTTGCTAATGTCCGTCTCTGGGCAGCAGTGGCTCTGGGAGTTCTCTGACATTGCCCCCTCCTTAAGGGCAGCCTCCGGATGCCTCTTCGAACTGAACCCTCTGGGCGGGAGTGATGAAAGGCCCGTATGAGTCTCTGGGCATGGAGATTTGTTTCGGGCTCCCAGGAATTTTCTTCTGGGCAAAAGCCTCTCCATTTGATTAAATACTGGTTCTGCCCTTGTCGTTTCCTATAATCCAAAATGGCTTCAATCTCGAATTCCTCCTCCCCATCCACCATTATAGCTTCTGGAGGTCCTACCTCACGTTTCGGAAAGGAATTTGGTACATTGGGCTTAAGTAGTGAAGCATGAAATACAGGGTGGCTCCTGATTGAGTCGGGAGTTCAAGTTCATAGGCTACTGAATTGATCTTCTTAACTGGGAAGGGCCCCAAGTATCTGGGTCCCAGTTTCTCAGAAGGGCACGCCAGTTTCAGGTTTGTAGTTGAAAATAGGTAGGTAAATAGCTGCACCTCCAATAAAGTGAGCTGCCAACACAACAATATGACAAATTGTGTAACAAAATATAAGGGGAATGGTGTGGCGCTGAGAAAAGGTGTCTGAACATTAATCGTAAACAAGAATGGAAAATCTAAGTTACGAAAAATTTGTGTTCAGAGTTAATGTGAAAATAGTGCAAGTATTATCAGCTGGTATGACCTGTCCGGTCTACCATCTGAAAAAAGGTAAAGTGAAAATGAATTTCCACATATCAGAAAATACATTTTGAGACTAAAAGACAGATAGATCAAAAACCTGTGATATAAAGCTGCAAGACAGTGATAGTCCTGATGAAAAGCAATAATAGAAAGCAAAATCTTCATATGCGAACAAGTTTGAACTAAATCCTCATATATAAACAGGTGAGTTATTCAACCCAATTCTTTCAAGGTACGAATATAATGACACTATGTGTTAACTCAACAAATCTCCAGTGACCCGGAAATATGTATGGGGCAGTTTAACACAAGATTCAATAGGTATGGGGCAGTTTAACACAAGATTCAATAGGTACACCCATAGATCAGTGTACAACACCACCCATTAATGAGTATAGGTAAACGCATACAAAGAAAGTTGAAAGCAACAATCAAAACATTATGTGATGTGCCAAAGATATCATTCAATGGTTAAGGGCATGGAACTGTCCATGTTTTGGAAAAGTTAATGTGCAGGAATGTATTTGCAAATCACTACAGATATCCTTTAAGATGTTCAGAGGCTGTGTCCTCTTTCATTCGGACCACGTCATGAACTATATCATGTAATAAAAGATTTGGTATGCTTACCGCATATGGTGGACCCACTGACTGATGGTGAGGGGTCAAACGAGCTCAAATATGCCGGCGGGCAACGCTTATACCTGGAACCACCCTGGATTACTGTACACTGGACGGGACTGAGATGGCATGTCAGGCTCTGCTCCCCGAACTCCAGGACTTCTCCAAGACAGGACCTCAGGGAAGGCGTTGACCAATGGACTTATATCAAAAGTCCTCAGAATATGTGGAGGAGTAAAAACAAAGAAAGAAGAGAGAGCCTCCTCATAGTGTAAAAAATCCCAGGTAGAGGATTATATTTATTTTGAGGAATGCGTCAACATCCAAAATTCATTTTTCCATAAAAATATTCTTTCCATAAAAAATAAATTTAAAAACAAAACAGTAAAAGCGCAGTAGTGGCAGTATGACTGGAATATTCACTCAACGCGTTTCGTCTGCAAAGACTTCTGCTGGGGTGAGCAATCAGGAACAAGCTGAAGACGATCCAGCACTGGTATCAGGCAGAGATATTGTTTATATAGGGCGCCAGGATTGGTGGACGTGAGTGTGCACGCGCGAGTGCACACACACGTTCCGGAACTCGTTCGCCTCTGTTGGGGACACTCCGAATGGCCATTGGCATTGGCGGAATGGGAATTAGCCACTGCTGCACGGAGACGGGCATTAGCAGAATGGGAATTTGCTAATGTCCATCTCTGGGCAGCAGTGGCTCTGGGAGTTCTCTGACATTGCCCCCTCCTTAAGGGCAGCCTCCGGATGCCTCTTCGAACCGAACCCTCTGGGCGGGAGTGATGAAAGGCCCGTATGAGTCTCTGGGCATGGAGATTTGTTTCGGGCTCCAAGGAATTTTCTTCTGGGCAAAAGCCTCTCTATTTGATTAAATACTGGTTCTGCCCTTGTCGTTTCCTATAATCCAAAATGGCTTCAATCTCGAATTCCTCCTCCCCATCCACCATTATAGCTTCTGGAGGTCCTACCTCATGTTTCAGAAAGGAATTTGGTACATTGGGCTTAAGTAGTGAAGCATGAAATACAGGGTGGATCCTGAATGAGTCGGGAGTTCAAGTTCATAGGCTACTGAATTGATCTTCTTAACTGAGAAGGGCCCCAAGTATCTGGGTCCCAGTTTCTCAGAAGGGCACGCCAGTTTCAGGTTTGTAGTTGAAAGCCCCCTTCTTTTCTTGTCAAATAATTTTTTATTATCTTCCTGTGCCTTAGAGATGGTTTCTCTAAGCACCTGATTGTTAGTGACAAAGAAATTACATCTATTCTAGACAGCTGGCACAGGAGAGTCTGGTACAAGCGTTGGCAAAAAGGAGGGGTGAAATCCGTAATTGGAAAAGAATGGTGACTGATTTGTGGCAGAGTGAGTAGCGTTGTTGAATGCGAATTCTGCCAAAGGCAGTAATGAGGCCCAATCTTCCTGAGAAAAAGAGGAGAAGCAACGTAGATACTGCTCCAATGTTTGGTTAGTAAGTTCAGTCTGCCCGTTGGTCTGGGGGTGATAGGCTGAGGAAAAACTGATTTTGATGCTTCACATAATGATTTCCAAAATTTTGATGTGAATTGTATTCCACGATCAGAAACAATTTCACTAGGCAGTATCCTGGCAGTCTCGGTTGCTGACCTTTCATGGGGATAAAATGTGCCATTTTAGAAAAGCGATCAACTACCACAAAGATGGATGAACACCCCTCAGAGGGAGGGAGCTCGACAATGAAGTCCATTGCGATCTTATCCCATGGCCTTTCAGGGATAGGCAGTGGTCTCAATAGTCCCCATGCTTTATTTTTACTGTTCTTATTCCTGAGGCAGGTCAGGCAAGAATTAACGTAGTTCCTGCAGTCCTTTGCAAGATTGGGCCACCAGAAGTGCCTTTGAACTAGGTCTATAGTCTTGTGACCCCCCAAAGTGACCTGCCAAGGGATAGTAATGGCAGACCTGTAGGGTGGTGGTGCGCAGATTTTGAGGGACAAAAATGTTATTTCCTCGCCAGAAGAGTCCATCCTTTTCTTGGAGGTTTGTACCTTGGGGTAGCGATGTTCTTAGGGATGCCTGACAGATTTGTGACATAAAACTAGATTGGGTTAGTAAGAAATTCCCAGCTTGCAGGATAGTATCTGGTGGGGATGAAACCTCAGCATCCGTGAACATGCAGGATAAAGCATTGGGTTTGATGTCCTTAGACCCTGGCCGGTAGGTAATATGGAAATTAAAACGAGAAAAGAAAAGAGCCCATCTAGCCTGTCTGGGTCTGAGGCGCTTGGCAGTCCTGAGATATTCTAAATTTTTATGATCTGTGAAGATCAATATTGGGTGTGCTGCTCCCTCCAGGAGGTACCGCCATTTTTCCAAGGCTGATTTTATCGCCAAGAGTTCTCGGTCCCCTACGTCATACTTTCTTTCCGATAAGCCTAACTTTTTGGAAAAGAAAGCCACAGGGAGCATTAAGGACTTAGGTCCTTGGCGTTGGGACAGGATGGCCCCCACAGCACTTTCCGATGCATCCACCTCCAGGGTATAAGGCAAGGCAGGATCAGGATGTTTTAGCACTGGGGCGGAGGTAAATAACCCTTTTAATTTGTCAAATGCAGCTTGAGCTGCTGCAGTCCATTGAAAACAGCTTTGCTTCCTTGTGACCTGCGTGATAGGTGCTATGATACTGGAGACATTTTTGATACATTTTCTGTAGAAATTGGAGATCCAAAATAAAACGTTGTACTCCTTTTTTATCGGTTGGGGGTGGCCAGGACATAATGGCTGAGACTTTCTGAGGATCCATTGCCACACTCCCAGTTGATATTACCAGGCACAGAACGTGAATGGTCTGGTGCTCAAACTCACATTTCTCTGCTTTTAGCATAAAGTCCGTTTTGTCTCAATCTGTGAAGATTGTTACGATGTGCTTCTAGGGAGGTTGGAGAATATCAAAATGTCATCCAAGTAGACAATCACGAATAAGTCCAAAAAGTCTCTTAAAATTTTGTTTACAAAATGTTGGAAAGTAGCCGGTGCGTTACAGAGTCCGAATGGCATAACCAGGTACTCGAAGTGGCCAAAACGTGTCCGGAAAGCCGTCTTCCACTCACCCCCCTCATGGATTCTGATTAAATTGTAGGCACCTCGTAAATCCAGCTTTGTGAATATCTTTGCCGAACGAAGTCTCTGGAAAAGTTATGGGATCAGTGGGAGAGGATAGTAATTTTTAACTGTTATTTTATTCAAGTCCCTGTAGTCCACACATGGGTGGAGGGAATGATCCTTCTTCTCGACAAAGAATATTCCGGCACCAGCTAGAGAAGAGGAGTGTCGGATGAACCCCTTTCTGAGGTTCTCATCAATGTACTCCTTAAGGACCAAGAGTTTGTGTTCCGATAGAGAAAAGATCCTTCCAAAAGGAATTTCTGCCCCTGGTAATAGTTTGTTAGGGCAATCATAAACCCGGTGGGGGGAAGAGTGTCTACCTTCTGTTTATCAAATACATCCAGGAAGCTATGGTATACAGATGGGACCAGTTTTTGAGATTCAGATGCAGATTTTAAGCAGCCAATGACTGGGGCCATATGGTGGAAGGCCTTGAGGCAGTTCTGGAGACAGTAGGTAGACTGAAAGACCACCTCACAGGTAACCCAATTAATTTGAGGGTTATGGGCTTGTAGCCATGGCGTCCCCAGAATGATTGGAAATGGTGGTGAGGAGATGACATCCAGGCAAAGTAGTTCCTGATGATCGGGTAGTATGTTGGCAGATAGTGGTTGGGTTTCATAAGTAATAGGTCCGGATTTGATGTTTGACCCATCTGCTAGCTGTATGGAGAGTCGTTGTTGCTTGGGAGTTAATGGAATGTTGTGTTGCAGGACGAAGGCATGGTCAACGAAGCAGCTGCAGGCGCCAGAATCAATTATAGCCTGGACCCGGAGTGTTCCTTCTGGAAGCTGTAGTGAGACAGGGACAGCAATGTGAGCGGATTTCGTTAAAATTAAAAATGCACAAGGTTCATGAGGCAAAGAGTTAAACTTACGGGTCTTATTTGGGCACATATTTGCATAGTGGCCGGCTTCCCCACAATAGAGGCAGAGGTTGTTCTGGCGCTGATGCTGCTTTTCTTCTGGTGACAGTGGTGAACGGAGCAGGCCTATCTGCATTGGCTCCGGAGCCTCAGAGGTGGAGGCAGGTACATGGGAAGCAGGAATAGGAGGATTGCTAGGAACTTTAGGCAACATCCATGTGGGACAAATTTGGCTGGTTCTCTCTGATCTCCGCTCTCTTAGACGACGATCTATCTGGATGGACAATTGGACCATGTCCTCCAAAGAACTGGGAATTCCAACACGGGCCAACTCATCTTTCAGTGCCTCAGAGAGTCCAATGCGGAACTGATAAAGGAGGGCAGCATCGTTCCATAGTGTATCGGAACTCCACCGCCTAAAGTCTGTTACGTAGTCCTCCACTGGCCTACGACCCTGCTGGAGGGCATGGAGACTGGCCTCCGCGGTTGTGGCACGCTGAGGGTCGTCATACAATTTGGCCATTTCATTCAGAAAAGAGTCCATAGTGTCCAACAGAGGGCTGGCCTGTTCCAATAAGCAGTGAGACCAAGTTTGGGGTGCTCCCTGGAGTAGTGAGACGATGAACCCCACTTTAGTGCTCTCCAAAGAGAAGGTACGGGGTTGCAGCAGGAAGTACAGCTGGCAGGCATTCCTGAAGGCACAAAACTTGCTACGAACCCCCAAAAACCTCTCTGGAGTGGGAACTCGAGGCTCTGGGGGTGGCACCACTACTGTGGGTGCTGATGCTGAGGCTGCTGGGCCGGAGGACCGAGATGCTGTGGCCGCCTGATAAATTGCGGTGCTTGGAGACAATGACTCCACTCTTTGTTCAAGTTGACGATAGCCATCTTGCAGGCCCTGGACTGCCTGGGTAAGGGCCGAAATCTGCTGGCACAGAGCTTCCAAAGGTGAGCCCCCCCTTTCGGACTCCATTTTGGCTGGATCGTACTGTCACGTACCTTACAGCGGAGTCCAAAATGCTGAGGGTGGCCTCCTGCACGGTTCCGGTCCCAACACCCCTGGTAGTAAGGACAGGGGGTGCTGGGGCAAAGAAAGGGTGCAGGTGACTATAGGCTGGAGCTCGGAGATACAGGATCCTTTCAGGGGAAGGCTTGGAGACTGATCACCAGAACTGTTCAGCGGAAGCCAGGCAGGTAAGTTTGGATTCAGGAACAACTGCAACGTCAGGAACAGGCAAAGGTCGGCAACTGGCTGGCAACAAGGTACAAAAACAGAAGGCAAGTTCGTAGTCAAGGACAGGTAGAGGTTGGCAACAGGCTGGCAGCGAGGTGCAGAATCAGGAAGCAGAGCTGTAGTAGAGAATCCAAGCCGAGGTCTGTATAATCAGTAAAGGTAGATAAAAGGCAGGGGAGATCCAGGAGAATGGTCAAGGAAGCCGGGTTGTCAGGAGCAAGGTAACAGGTCAAACAGCAATCAGGAACTCAGGAACAAGAGGAAGACGATCCAGCACTAGTATTAGGCAGAGACATTGTTTACATAGGGCGCCATGCGCCAGGAATGGTGGACAATAATGTGCGTGCGCGAGTGCGCACACATGTTTGCATTGGTGCACGAGTGCGCACACACATTCCGGAACTCGTGCATGGAGACGGGCATTAGCACTGTGAGTTCTCTGACAGCGGAGTTCATCTCCTTTTTTTCACAACTGGAGGGAGTTACAAGCAATCTGGGAGGCGCTAAGGGCATTCACCAAAGAGCTGAAGAGTCACCATGTACAAGTCCTCTTGGACAGTGTGTGGCAGTCCCTTATGTAAACTAACAAGGGCACTGTGTCCATCCTTAATCAGGCTTGCGAGTGCCATCTTTTCTTGGGTTGAGAGGAACCTGAGGTCAATATCCGCAGTCCATCTAAAGGGATTGGACAATCATCTGGCAGACTTTCTGAGCCGACACCAAGTATGCAAATCAGAATGGTCACTGAACAGGGAAGTCTTCCAGCTAGTGAAAGAGAAATGGGGCTTTCCAGAGGTGGATTTGTTTGCCCACAAGTCAAATGCCAAGGTTCCAGTGTACTTTTCGTTGGCAAGAGAAGGGGGGGGGGCAAGGGCATAGACGCCTTGGCCCAAAAGTGGGCGTTTCACCTATACTATGCTTCCTCCCCGTTCAAACTTATTCCCCTGGTCCTGAGAACGTTTGTTCAGGAGCACACCACAATGATCCTAGTGGTCCGGTATTGGCCGAAGAGGCACTGATTCTCCACACTGCTACGCCTGGCAGGAGAGCCTCTGCTCATGCTGCCCGAGAGGAAGGATTTGCTGTCTCAGGGCCCAGTCCTTCTTCCAAAAATACAGAGCCTGAAATTGTCAGCTTGGTGTCTGAGGAAAGTCCCCTGAAGTCTAAGGGGCTCTCGAACAGGGTGGTAAATACAATTCTTTCCAGTAGAACGAAGGTAACCTAAGCAATTAATGTTCAATTTTGGAAAGTTTTCTGTTCATGGTTAGACACCAAGACAGCAAGAAGGTGTCTGCAGGTTTCTTCCAGCCTTCTTGGAGTTTTTACAAGAAGGCGCAGACCAAGGACTGGCCATTAGTACATTGAAAGTTCAGGTATCTGTTACCTTGTCTGTTTTTTTGGAGCAACCCCTGGGGGTAGACCCGCTAGTTAGCAGGTTCTTTAAGGGGTTAGCCAGGATTAGTCCCATTCCGTTCAAGATTCTGCCTAAGTAGGATTTGTCAATAGTATTGCAAGGTTGTAAAATGTTTGCAAGAGGAAGAGCTGTCCTTAAAGTGGGCCACGCTTCAAAGCCTTCCTTTTAGTGGTAATCTCCACAGCCAGGCACATTAGCGAGCTGCAGGCACTTTCTATTAAGGGGCCTTTCCTGCAAATTTTTGAGGACAGATTGGTAATGCGTACAGACCCAGTGTTCTTGCCTAAAGTGATGTCTAAATTCTTATGCCTTCTTTCTGTGCGTCTCCAACCAATCCAAAAGAAGCAGAATTCCACCAACTGGACGTGAGGACCTGTGTCTTACGTTTGGAATTGTCTGAAGGCATTAGAAAATCCAATGCCCTATTTATTTTACATTCTGGGAAAAAATTGGGGTTCCAAGCTTCGAAAGGGAAAAACAAGCTATTGTGGAAGCGTACAAGATCTTAAAGAAGGAATGGCCTTTTTCCCCTATGGCTCCCTCCACACGGGCGCTGTCTGCTTCTTGGGCAGAGAGAGCTGGAGCGACACCAGAACAAATTTGCCGGGCAACAACATGGTCAAGCTACTTGACGTTCATGAAGCATTATAGACTGGACCTCATCTCAGTGCAAGACCAAGCATTTGGGAGAAAGGTCCTCCAGGGGGTAGACACCCCCTAATCTGGTAAGTTCTCGTTGATCCTCTCTAGTGCTGTCCTGGACAGACAACATGAGAAAACCAGAGTTGGACTTACCGGTAACTCTGTTTCTGGGAGTTTCTGGGCAGGAATTCCCTCCCTATATGTTGTTATAACCTTGGACGAGTGTTTTTGTTGTTTCAGACGCCGTTCCGGGACAGTTCTCGGATAAAAGACTGGGAAAGAAGGACAGAATGGATTTAATTATTGTGTTTCCTGCCTCCAGAGGTGGAGCCTTTCTCTCTAGTGCTGTCCTGGACGACTCCCAGAAACCAAGTTACCGGTAAGTCTAAAGCCCCATACACACTATCGGATTATCTGCAGACTTTTTTGTCTTCAGATTTACCAAAACCATATAATATGAGGTCAAACCTTAAGATTTTCGCTTTGTATGCAATCAGGCAGACCCTTGCACTACATGGTTTTGGTAAATCTGAAGACAAAAGTCTGCAGATAATCCGATAGTGTGTATGGGGCTTAACTCTGTTTTTTTACTTTAACGCATTTTCTGCATTAAAGTGGGTTGCCCACAAAAAAAAAATTAAAAGTCAGCAGCTACAAATACTGCAGCTGCTGACTTTTAATAATCGGACACTTACCTGTCCCGGGGTCCAGCGATGCGGGGGAACGAGACCCCCCCTCGTTCCCCGCTCCGCTCGCGGCGCCGGCATTCTTGATGTGGGAACCCGCGCTGTGATTCGACGCTCACTCATCTGGGACACATGACAGGTCCCAGATGACTGTGCGGCGCCTAGGGGAAGTGACGTTTTGCCGGGGCAATGAAGGTGGCAGACTACGAGGGACCCCCTAGCAACAGGCATTTAGAGGTGAGTAAAATTTTTTATTTTTTCCAATTATTTATTTTTTCTTTTTTTTTATGATTTTTTAAGCCACATTTCTTTTTTTGGTGGCAACACCACTTTAAGGTAAAAAAACCTTTCAATGTCCGCTCCCCCCAGCCCCCCTAAATACTTGAGACCGATCTTGATTCAGTGCTGTGTATGTCTGAAGCAGCACTGCTGTTCTCTCTCCTCTTTCACAGGTGGCCAGGCAGCAGCAGGGGCCATTGGCTTTTTCTGCTGTCAATGGAATCCTGTGATCAGAGAGCAGGGTTGGGGCTGAGCTGCACTGTGTGTCAATAGATGCACAAAGCAGCTCAGGATAAGGCCTGCATGAGTGCCCCCATAGCAAGCAGCTTGCTATGGAGGCACTCAGAACCCAGGAGGAGGCACGAGTGCTGGCGGGGGACCCCAGAAGAGGAGAATCAGTGTTGTTCTATGCAAAACCATTGCACAGAGAAGGTAAGTATGACATGTTTGTTATTTTAGAAAACAAAAATTGAAATTAATTTAATAGGAATCACTTTGAGGATATTGTACTAACCCTGAAGATGTTGCTCTTTACCCTCTAGATTTAATTCAGGCCATCAGTTTCTGTCAGCCATAGCTGCATTTTGGAAGACAGACTCCATTATTATCATTCTGATGGGTCTCTGTAAATGAACTCTGACTTTTAGTGCAGACCTCTCTAACTGGATTCCCTAGATTGTTTCACAGGGTTATTCTCTCCAAAGTCTGGAGCCTTCATTTCCTGCGATTGCTCATTGTACCAGGGTAGTTGGTTCATCTTTGGGCTCTCAACATTAGGCATCTGCTTTGCAAGGGCACAAAACCGCTACCTGGTCCTCTGCCCATGTGTTCATCTAGTTCAATTATGTGGATGGCATTGCATCAACGATACCAATTTTGGACACAAGACACCACAGGTGATAGTGTTATTTGGTCCCGCAATTTTTCCTCTTTTTTTTTGGTGGGGTGGCTGCTTTTCACAGTCCCACAGGTGTGTTCCTCCAACACTAGGAGAGAAATGGATTGTTTTATTTGCCATTAAATCCTTTTCTCTAATAGTTCACTGATGGACATAAATCCTCGTCCATCATGTTGATTTTGTGTATGCCTGTTGCCATAGGCATATATGTGATTCTTTAGAAGGTTATCCTGTGATGCAGTTTATTCACTGCTTTCTACTTCTGCACTTGTTCACTTTGTGTGAGGACGTAGCCACTAGGTATAACTTGCCTTTATATACCCAAAATGCAAAGACTGTATCACGCAATGAACTGCTACATAAAGTTTGTAAGGTTGAATAAAGATACCAGTCCATCTAGCTCAACCTGTGTGGGTGGGTGTGTTTATGGTAATGTCAATGCTGTGTGATTATGTCAACTACTGTTAAAAGGTTTACTTTACAAACAAAAATCTATTTTCTCAGTATAAGATTTTCTTTATCTATATGAATAATGTGTTACCTATTAGTTAAAAAAACTAATATTTTGGCATTCCTCACAGATGCACACTCCAGATATTGGCGGCCAGGGTACCACAACTGAAGTTGTACAGGCCATCTGCAGACAGATCATTATTAAGAATGGCCGAGCAGTAACCATTTAAGGTAAGATCATCCAAATGGGTAGTATTGGTATTATAATGTCAATGACACCTTTGCTATGTATAGTTCTATAAGACTACAATTATACTTCAGTGTGCATCACTTGGAACTTGTTCCAGTGATAACTACCAGTGGTAGTTCCACAGCAGTAGAGTTACAGTACAGTTTGCAGTGGTTAGCCTGTCCTCTTCCTTAATATATTTCCATATTTGTTTCTTTTTTTATGTAAAGCCTAATTCCACGTTTTAGTGAACTTCACATAGTTTACACCAAGCTGGTGTACAATCAATTTCCTTCACTAAGGCTGCTTTCACACTGGGGCGGTGCGGGGTGGCGACGGTAAAGCAGCGCTATATTTAGCGCTGCTTTACCATCGTTTTACCCGCGGTATGCGGCCGCTAGCGGGGTGGTTTTAACCCCCGCTAGCGGCCGCAAAAGGGTTAAAAACCTCCGCAAAGCGCCGCTGCAGCGGCGGTTTGCGGGCGGTATCCCCGCGGTTTCCCATTGATTTCAATGGGAAGGAGCGGTATAGGAGCGGTAAATACACCGCTCCTTCACCGCTCCAAAGATGCAGCTAGCAGGACTTTTGTTGCGGTCCTGCTAGCGCACCGCTCCAGTGTGAAAGCCCGCCGGCTTTCACACTGGAGTGAATGGGGCCGGTTTTTTTCAGGCGGTGTACAGGCGCTATTTTTAGCGCTGTACCGCCTGAAAACCGCCCCAGTGTGAAAGCAGCCTAACACATGCAGGGGCTTGCAGCGCTTTATCAACTGTATGTTGCCTCACCCATACAGTATAGGGCACTGTGTTGCGGCAGTGGGGCAGGAACTTCCTGTCCTGCTCCCAGAACAAAATCAAGTTGGTCTGAAAACTACTCAGTCATTCACGGGAAGCTTTGTAATTTCTGAATGAATACAAGGCTTCCTTGGATTGGCGGGTTGATGACATCACAATCTTAGCCATTCATCTATTTTGTTCCAACAGCAGATTCGTATCCCATTGCTAGAACACAGTGCTGTATACTGTATGTAGCTGAGACTACATACAGTTCACACAGAGCTTACACCACTTGTAACTACAGGCAATCCTATAGTAAGGCTTACCTGTAGGTACTGTGAATATCTCCTAAACTTCCACAGTGCCGGACCTTCAGAGCCCGTGCCAGAAATTACGGCTCATGTGCGCATACGTGGGAGTGACATCATCACGCCCCTGGCCACTCATGTAGCCAGAGGCTGCGAACCCGGAAGGAAGATTGGTTGAAGATGTCAGCTGTCTTGGCGCTGATATCACAACGCTGGAGGTCTTCGTTCTAAGGTAAGTCTATCATAATGTGCTTGTATGCGATGCAAAAAAGGCCTGGATTATCTCCTAATATCTTTGATAACGCCCTGTGGGAAGGGAAAAACATCAGACGCAGCTTGCGGCAACGTGGTGACATTACGTCCGATGCCCGTTCAATTGCAGTTAGGTTGTGAGAGAACCTATTGATTAATGGACTGGTAATTGATGTTTATCTGTTTGCCCTCCACCTTGGAACGATTGATTTTATGATTGGAACTTTGTAAAGATTTATTTTAATGAATTAAACAAGACGTACTTGACCGCTCATTATACTAAGCCTACCTGATACATATTTGCACTTTTTTTAAGTTTTCACTGGCTACATGCTTGATATATTTTTAGTTTTTTTGCATTAATTTTGCACGTTTTTGTATGCACTACTACACTTTATTGTATTTATTCAGGCTGTCAGTGCTGTGGTACTTATACCCTTTTTTCCATGTTTTGACTTATGTCATGTACAGCAGCGGCAGGCCTAATCACTAGCGCTGGGGCTTGTTTTTTTCACATACTGACATTTATAGGTAAAGTTGATCCAGGGAAAATCCGATTGCCTCTCGGGTTTTTTGCCTTCCTCTGGATCAACTGTGGGTAAAGGATTGTGTATATAGTATTGTATGCTTTTTTTATGCTTTTTTTTTTTTTAAATTGGATGGACTTTTTTAAACCTGGCTAACTGTGTAACTATGTAATTATGACATTGCCTTGCAGGACTTTTTAAAAAATGTTTAACCGGTTCCCGACCGGCGCACGATGATATACGTCAGCAGAAAGGCACGGACAGGCAGGAGGGTGTATATACAAGTCCCTCCTTACTGCCGTCCGTGCCATCGGGAGCGCGCAACGGGAGCGGCGCGCTCCCGCGCCGGTCAGGACCCCCGTGAGGCCGAATAAACAGTGATATCGCCTCATCGCCACACTATGGCAGCGCAAGTGAAAGGAAAATTATTGCCAATGTGGGTGTGCATGCGCGCCATACATACAAAAACCATGTATGTATCTATAGATCTCTAAATTATTGTAACATGTAGCAAAAGACAACTGTGGCCGACATTGGAATGAGAGTACACACATCCAGATCATAGCGGCATGGATAGACACAATGATGCCACGCCATAGCAGTATGAATAAAAGTAAAGATTATTACCGATATGGACGTGCATGCATAAAGATCCACACAATGGCTGCCTGAACACACCTAGCGATATCGGGCCACATAAATCCAAGCCGTATCAGACCCTTTTCCCTGCCCATGTAAATCCCACCTTTTTAATAAAGTGCCCATCAAATGCAGCCTCACCAGCGCCCATCAAATGCAGCCTCACAAGCGCCCATCAAATGCAGCCTACCAGGGGTCAAGTCCTGGCGAAAAAAGTGTGGGAACTCCCACCCAAGATCCGCTCGCCCACCAAAAAATAAAAAAATGATACGCACATATGCACGAACGCTTCAAAAGTGGTATTTTTCATCCAATTTTCGTATTGTGTGTATGAAGCTTAACTGTTAGTACATAAAAATAAACAATCCTCAATAAACATAAATACGGTAATTCTCTGAATAATCAGCATTCATTCAATTGTGCTTCCATGCAAATGTGAACATCATGTTCTGATCTTTATTGGGGAATTTTATTTTGTATATAGAGTGTTTATGTGGTGAGTTTACACTTTTCATTGAACAGAGTTTGGATAACACAGGGTTAAACGGAAAGGTCATAAATGAACTGCACATTATCTGGACAGAATGCTTGGGGAGATAGTGATGTGTTCCTGCTTAGGAGATGTATGTTAGCTTGGGGGGCTGCAAACTCTGCAGGGCTCCAACACACACTCGCTGCTATTCCAACCCTTCACATATTTCCACATAAACTTCCCTCCTGGCATTAAACTTTGCTGGGTATTGTGCTCAGCTTACCACCCCAAACTGATGTTCCTCCCTCAGCTCACCTCTCTCCCTGCATGTCCTGTGAGCAGAATAGCTGTGCTCCTCCTCTGGGTTTTCTCATCATTTGGCATTGAAGATAGAGGAGGGGGGGGGTTCAGCGGGACACACAGAGCAAGTATGCATGAGACTGAGGGGGGGGGGGGGAGATGAGGAGAAAATCAGGAGGGGCCGGCGGGGAGGAGTGCATCATGAGAGGTCTCACTAAATTCAATCTCTTAGCAGCAGGGACCTGATCTACCCGTCAGCTAGCTGTGATTGACAGGTAGATCAAAGTGGACGCTGTCATGGGGCCCCCTACTGGCAATGCCTGAATGGTCAGGTGTGTGACACTTACTATTGCGAGCTGTGTCGGCAGCTGCTGGTGTAGCACCTGCCACACAGCTCGCATACTTCAAAGTCTTGCAGGACACGGCTGCTAGCGGGAACTGAGTTCCTGTTGTGGAAAAAGTACAGCAACTCCGTTCCCATGCGTTCCCACAGGACTTGAGCCCTGCAGCCTACCAGTGCCCATCAATGAATGTTTGCTTCCTGCGGGAGTCGGGACACAGACACAGTCCTCCACCACTGCTGCGCCTCTGACACTATGTGCGAATGGAGCGGCGGCTGCCTGCTGATGCTGAGACTTAGTTGTTGCTGCAGAGAGAAGAGAGTAGGAAAACCAGTGGCCTGGGCGCCCTAGGCGGCCGCCTAGTTTGCCTAGTGGTAGCACCGGCCCTGATTAAGAGTACTGGTGTCAGTGTTCTCTATTTCAAAGTTGGTGTCAGTGCTGGCATGCTCTCAGTGTGCACTCCATCTCAGTGCAGTGTGCTCTATCTCAGTGCTGATGTCAGTAACCTCTCTCTCTCTCTCTCTCTCTCTCTCTGTGCTGGCGTCAGTGTACACTCTGCTAGTGCTGGTGTCAGTGCTCTGTCTCTCTCGGTGCTGTACACACATAGAGCTTCTTGAACTCGGCCTCATAGAAGAGAAGGGGGCTGTGCAAAATTTCACCACCTCGGAGGTCTCATCATTCCTGTTGGGCAGCAGTAGGTCCCCTCGGACTCCTCATAGTGGAAGAGCTCCTGGTGGGAGATAGCCGCAGAGAAGCCGATCATGAGCAGTGCCAGCGCAGAATGAAGAGCGCCTTTCCCGCCTTTCCCCCATGGCTGAGGATCGGCACTGGACTGAGCTGGGACCTCCCGACCACCACAGTGGAGCCCTCCTGGGTGGCTGGGGATGAGGGTGGAGTCAGGTCAGGGGGACCCGGCTTGTCAATCACAGGCAGGCACACTGGGACACTGGCAGAGGACTGAGCAGACCTCACTGTAAACCCCAGTCACATGCACCCCCCCCCCCCCAGTCGCATGCACACCCCCCAGTCGCATGTAACCCCTCAGTCACATTCACACACCCCCCCGGTGACGTGCACACACACCCCCAGGCACATTCACACACCCCCCCGGTGACATGCACACACCCCCCGGTGACATGCACACACCCCCAGTCACATGCACACACCCCCCAGTCACGTGCACACCCCCCAGTCGCATGTAACGCCTCAGTCACATTCACACACCCCCCCGGTGACGTGCACACACCCCCCCAGTCACATTCACACCCCCCCAATCGCATGTACCCCCTCAGTCACATTCACACACCCCCCTGGTGACATGCACACACCCCCAGTCACATTCACACACAAACCCCCGGTGACATGCACACACCCCCAGTCACATGCACGCCCCCATCACATGTATCCCCTCAGTCACATTCACACACAACCCCGGTGACATACACACACACCCCCCCTGGTGACATGCACACACCCCTAGTCACATGCACACCCCCCAGTCACATGTACCCCCTCAGTCACATTCACACACACCCCCGGTAAAATGCAAACCCCCCCCTGGTGACATGCACACCCCCCAGTCACATGCACACCCCCCCCAGTCGCATTCACACACCCCCAGTCGCATGCACACCGCCACAGTCGCATGCACACACCCCCCTGGTGACATGCACACACCCCCAGTCACATGCACACCCCCCAGTCACATTCACACACCTCCAGTCGCATGTACCCCCTCAGTCACATTCAGAGCCGGTACAAGGGGGGGGGGCGGAAGGGGCGGATGCCCTGGGCGTTACAATTTATTGGGGTTTGGTGGGCGCAGTGAAGTCACTAGTTTGCTGGGACCACGGGTTTCCCCAGCAACCAGTGACACTGCGTGCGTGCGCCCGCCCCCTGCTCCTCACCGCAGGTCACTCACGGTTCCCGGGTCCAGATGAGTGACACCTATGGGCAGCAGCAGAGGAGGGAGCCTAAGGGACACACTGTTCTGAGGTATGTACATATTGTAATGCAGATGAATGAATGAATGAATGAATGAATAACTTGTATAGCGCTACAATGCGAACTGAATCGCCTCAAGGCGCTGTTGGCGTTTGGTTATCAGCTTCTAGAAGAGGTAGGTCTTGAGTTTCTTCCTGAAGGCCTGATGGTTTTCTTCCATGCACATGTGATGGACATGTGCTGGGGGGGGCGGTATAAGGGGGGCGGCATGAGAGGGGAGAGGGGAGTCTACTAGCACAAGTGGAGAGGGGGTCTGTATTGAGGGGGTGTCTATACTGATAGAGGGGGGTCTGCACTGAGAGGGGGTCTATACTGATGGAGGGGGGTTTGCACTGAGGGGAGTTTATACTGATGAAAGGGGGGTCTGCACTGAGAGGGGGTCTATACTGATGGAGGGGGGTCTGCACTGAGGGGAGTTTATACTGATGAAAGGGGGGTCTGCACTGAGAGGGGGTCTATACTGATGGAGGGGGGTCTTCACTGAGGAGGGTCTATACTGATAGAGGGGGTCTGCACTGAGGGGGGTCATGCAACGTGGCTCCCAAACAAAATTGACGTCCTTTTTTCCCCACAAATAGAGCTTTATTTTGGTGGTATTTAATCAGTTCTGCGTTTTTTATTTTTTGCGCTATAAACAAAAAAAGAGCGACAATTTTGAAAAAAACGCATTATTTTTTACTATAATAAATATCCCCAAAAATGTATAAAAACACATTTTATTTCCTCAGTGTAGGTCGATACGTATTCTTCTACATATTTTTGTTAAAAAAATAAATCGCAATAAGCGTTTATTGATTGGTTTGCGCAAAAGTTATAGCGTTTACAAAATAGGGGATAGTTTTATGGCATTTTTATTTATAATTTTTTTTTACTAGTAATGGCGGCGATCAGTGATTCTTATCGTGACTGCAACATTATGGCGGACACATCAGACAATTTTAACACATTTTTGGGACCATTGTCATTTATACAGCAATCAGTGCTATAAAATTGCATTGATTACTGTAAAAATGTCACTGGCAGTGAAGGGGTTAACCACTAGGGGACGGGGAGGGGTTAAGTGTATCCTAGGGGCGTGTTTCTTACTGTCTGGGGGCGTTGCTGTGTGTGACACCACACTGATCGCTGCTCCCAATGATTGGGAGCAGACGATCAGTGTGCTATCATTAGGCAGAACGGGGAGATGCTGTTTACATCGGCATCTCCCTGTTCTTGAGCTCCGTGACACGATCGCGGGAAATTCAAAGTAACGTAAAGTATATTCTTGTTCTGAAACAACATTGATTCTTTCTTAAAAACGAGGGGGGGGGGGGGGGGGCTAACTGGCTGACCAGCGTCACCAGTGACACTTATATACGGTGATCACTGGTGAAAGAGTTAACTCTAGGGGCAATTAGGGGGTTAAAACCTTTATTTAGGCTGTAATATGGGGTACCTAACCTATAAACCTATATAAATCTGGCGGTTAACCTAAAAAAAAAACTGGCTACCTAGCGGCACCAGTGACACTAATGCAGCGATCAGAAAAACGATTGCTTAGTGACACTGGCAAAAGGGGGTGAAAGGGTTACCTGGGGGCAATCAAGGGGTTAAACCTTTATTAGGGGGGGTAGGGGGCTACCTTAGACCTAAAGGGGCCTAAAACTAACTGCCCTGACACTTGTTACAGTCACAACTGACACTAAATGCAGTGATCAGTAAATAAATGATCACTGCAATCAGTGACACTGTGACTGGGCGGGCAGGGGGTGATCTGGGGGTGACTGGGGGGTGAAATATGTGCCTACGTGTCCTGGTGTCAGTGTACTGTTTGTGCACTTACTTACACGAGGAGTGTGACATCACTTCCGCCTGCCTGTGTTTACAGTTCACAGGCAGGGGAAGCTTCTCTTTCGCCAGGAGCGATCGTGAGGGGGTGGCCAGAAATCACTGGCCGCCCCCTCATCTCGGATCGCTCCTGAAGCGAAGCCGACCGTCTCCGCCGGCAGGGGGGGGTCCGGTTGGACCCCCCACCTGCCGGAAGGCAAGCACGTATATATACAGGCTTTTGTCTGTATGTGCCATTTTGCCAACGTATATTTACATGAGGCGGTCGGCAAGTGGTTAAGGACCGCCCCAATGACATATACTACGGCAGGGCAGCCCTTATGCACAAAATCATGTACCTGTACGTGCTTCCTCTTTTTGGCTCTAGGGGGGGGCGCGTGTGCTTCCAGAGCCCCACTCCGGCTGTGATTGGACTCAGCGGGAGCCAATCAGCCAGTCCCGTGGCCGTAATGGCCGCCGGGACCCGCCGATCGTTCACAAGAGAGGCAGAACAGCGGTCTGCCTATGTAAACAAGGCAGACCACTGTTCTGTGAGGATAATAAAACAATAAAAATCGCTGATGGCCAGCATTACTAGTAAAAAAAAATTATTAAAAAAGTGCCATAAAACTATCCCCTATGTTGTAAACGCTATAACTTTTGCGCAAACCAATCAATAATCAATTATTGCAATTTTTTTTACCAAAAATATGTAAAAGAATACCTATCGGCCTACTAAACTGAGGAAAAAAAATTTTTTTATATATTTTTAGGGGATATTTATTATAGCAAAAAGTAAAAAATAATGTGTATTTTTCAAAATTGTCGCTCTTTTTTTGTTTATAGTGCAAAAACTAAAAACCGGCGGGGTGATCAAATACCACCAAAAGAAAGCTCTATTTGTGGGGAAAAAAAAGGACGTCAATTTTGTTTGGTAGCCACGTCGCACAACCGCGCAATTGTCATCGCAAAAAGTGGTCTGTTCTTAAGCCAGCAAAATGGTCCGGTCTGAAAGTGGTTAAACCTCATTTGCCATGTAGTTGCCCACCCAATTAATTTGTTCAGATCTTTTTGCAAGGTTACCACATCCTACGGATAAGTTATTGCCCTGCTTAGCTTAGTATTGTCAGCAAATACAGAGATTGAACTATTTACCCCATCCTCCAGGTCGTTTAAGAACAAAATAAATAGGAATGGTCCCAGCACAGAACCCTGGGGGACCCCACTACCCACCTCTGACCATTCCGAGTACTCACCTTTTATCACCACCCACTGAACTCAACCTTGTAGCCCGTTTTCAATCAATGTACTCACCCTATGGTCCATGCCAACGGACCTTATTTTGTACAGTAAACATTTATGGGGAACTGTGTCAAATGCTTTTGCAAAATTCAGATACACCACGTCTATGGGCCTTCCTTTATCTAGATGGCAACTCCCCTCCTCATAAAAGGTTAATAGATTGGTTTGGCAAGAACGAGTCTTCATGAATCCATGCTGATTACTGCTAATGATACCGTTCTTGTTACTAAAATCTTGTATAAAGTCCCTTATCATTCCCTCCAAGAGCTTGCATACTATTGATGTTAGGCTAACTGGTCTGTAATTCCCAGGGATGTATTTTGGGCCCTTTTTAAATATTGGTGCTACATTGGCTTTATTGGTACCATTCCAGTCAGTAGACTGTCAGTAAAAATTAGGAACAATGGTCTGGAAATTACTTGACTGAGTTCCCCAAGTACCCTCGGATTCAAGCCATCTGGTCCCAGTGATTTACATACTTAAAGAATTTTCTTGTGATTTATTTTGCTCTCCTCCGCTATGCCGCCCTAATTGCACCCTTACATTTCTTGTTGCATTCTTTATAAAGTCTGAATCATCATCAGATGATCCCTCAACCTTGTATTTTTTGAAGGCCTCTCCTTTGCTTTTATATGCATTTTTACATTGGAGTTAAGCCATTTAGGACTTTTGTTCGCCCTTAAAATTTATTACCCAATGGGATGCATTGGCTAATGCCCTTATTTAATATGCTCTTAAAGCAAACCCATCTCTCCTCTTTGTTCTTTGTTCCTAAGATTTAATCCCAATTTATGCCTTCTAACAAGGTTCATAGTTTAGGGAAGTTGGCTCTTTTGAAATTCAGTGTCTTTGTATTCCCCTTATGTTTCCTATTTGTGTGATTTATACGGAAGCCAATTGACCTGTGATCACCGTTTCCTAAATTGCCCCGTATTTCCACATTCGTGATCAGGTCTGTATTGTTGGTAATCAGTAGATCCAGTAACGCTTTATTTCTAATTGGTGCGTTTACCATCTGAACCATGAAATTGTCCTGCAAGACATTTAGGAACTGGAGAGCCTTAGACTGGGCGGAGGGAACCACGCATTTGTCTATGTCTGGATAATTAAAATCTCCCATTATGATACTTCCTATCCAGTGGCGGCTGGTGAAGTTTTAGGATGGGGGGGCGCAAGACCCCGCCCCTCCACAGTTGGTCCCTCCCACCTCTCATAAGCCACACCCCTTATAGAATCCACATAATTTGGTAGATCATAAGCTCAATAATAGCATGCAATGCCAAGCTGCGGTTTCCAAAGCGAGCAAAGTCCTTTCTTGTATTAAGAGAGGTATGGACTCCAGAGAGACAGATATCATTTTGCCCCTGTTCAAATCATTAGTAAGACCTCATCTGGAATATGCAGTTCAGTTTTGGGCACCAGTTCTCAAAAAGGATATTGGGGAACTGGAGAAAGTGCAGAGAAGGGCAACCAAACTGATAAGAGGCATGGAGGAGCTCAGCTATGAGGAAAGATTAGAGGAACTGAATTTATTCACCCTTGATAGGAGGAGATTAAGGGGGATATGATCAACATGTATAAATATATAAGGGGTCCATATAGTGAACTTGATGTTGAGTTATTCACTTTACAGTCAACAAAGAGGACAGGGGGGCACTCTTTACGTCTAGAGGAAAAGAGATTTCATCTCCAAATACAGAAAGGTTTCTTCACAGTTAAGCCCCATACACACGGTCGGATTTTCCGAAGACCATTTCCGTCGGACTTTGTCCGATGTTGGTGTTGCGTACACACGGTCGGACAACGTTGTCGGAATTTCCGGTCTGCAAGAACGTCGTGACGTAAGTCGTCTTCAACGAGACTAGAAAAGGGAAGTTCAGCACCACGTCCTGCACCCGTTGGGCTCCTTATGCTGATCCCGTGTTTATCGCGAGTTAGTTGAAGTTTGGGGACTTACGATTCGCGATTCTCAGTTTTGTGACTCAGATCGTTACTGCTCTTCAGTTTGTGCTTGTCGTGCGTATCTGTTTATTAGTGAGTGTAGTCAGTTCGCATTTGTTGGTCATTGCGGCCTATATCTTGATATAGGACGCTTTGATTTTCACTGCTTATTGTCTGCTCGTTTCTGGTATTCATTTCGTTCTTTCAGGCCTTGCTGTTTATCGGTGCTTTCTGTTTGTCCGTTCTGACCAGCCGTCCGTTTGTGAGCGATGTTTCCCGTACGTACTCGTCGCCGAGTTCGTGCTGTACGCGGAATTGGTGTCGGGCTTTTAGCTTTGAGCCAAGACCCGTCCATGAACAGGAGGATTATGTGGACCAAGAATTGGTTGCTTCAGCGTGATCAGTTCTCGCACATGCCTTTGCTTCGTGAGATCCGGGAGAATAATCCTGATGATTTCAGGAAATTTCTCCGGATGACGGACCCCGTTTTTCACCGTCTTTTGGCTTTGCTGACAACTTTTATCAGCCAGCAGGATACCTGCATGAGACAAGCCATCACTCCGGAGCAGAGGCTTGTTGCCACGTTGAGGTACTTGGCGACAGGGAGAAGCCTTCAGGATCTGAAGTTCTCCACAGGTATCTCTCCCCAGGCTCTGGGAATCATTATTTCAGAGACCTGTTCTGCCATCATCCAGGTCCTGCAGGAGGACTATATTAAGGTAAGATTTCTACTTTACTATTCCCTTCTATGTATGCTCTGTTTGCTAATGTCTTGTATTTTTGACCTCCTTCCCTAATTACCATGATTGCAATATGCTCTAATATGCTGTGCCCCTTTTCTCCTTCATGCATTTTTCCCTTCACTTACCTCCCCAGCATGCTCTTCTGGCCCAATAGACACCTATGGCCTAGTCCCTTAAGCAATGTATTTTGTCTGCTGCATAGTATTCTTTTCCCCCAAACACCCCCTAAAATATGCCTAAATGTTTGCTGTGTGTTTTACTTCATGCAGAGCCCCTTTTGTTTCCCTTTTTTTTTGGGGGGGGGGGGGGGGTGCCAAACTCATTAGGAACCCCCTCCCCCTGCTGCTCTGTCAGATGCTACCAATCCTCTATCTGCTGGCTTTCCCAAGGTCAATACACACTATATACCTACCTCTTTATAGTGGGCATCTTTAGGGATGAATTCAGCAAAGCATCTAGTGCAAGGGGCTGGCTCCCTACTTTCCATTTCCTCTTTTTTTGGGTTCTTTCCCTCCTATTAGCTTGCTAGGTAATTGCAGAATGGCAAAATGTGCTTCCATATTTTTTTGGGGTGGGGGGTGTTATTTGGAATGTTCTTTTAGGTTTCCTGTGGGCTGCCAATAGTGTTTTGTTAAGGAGGGTCTGGCCAAAATAGCACACATTATTGAGCCATTTGGCAATCAATGAAGTGGAGAGGGTTACCTGTCCAAAGCCCCCCCCCCCCCCCCCCCCCCAAACCCCTAGTTATTGTCAATGGCCCCTCATAAGTGGGGGGATTGATGGGGGGGTGAGTAATCTGCTAGGGGGACCCTCTACATTTGGGTGCAAATACTTTCCAGCTTACAATTTTAAAGTCTGATCTTGTTCCAAGATGTTATTGTCTAATCTGCTTGCAATGTTTATGTGCAAAGTGACTAATTTTTTTTTCTTGTTTCACTCCACAGTTCCCTTCCATGCCACAGGAATGGCAGACTGTGGCCTCCCACTTTGCTAGCCGTTGGGACTTTCCTAACTGCGGAGGTGCAATTGATGGGAAACACGTCCGCATCGTCCCACCCCCCAACTCGGGGTCCTACTTTTATAATTACAAGGGGTTTAATAGTGTAGTGATGTTGGCGGTGGTGTCGGCGACATACGAGTTTTTGTATGTGGACGTGGGGATGAACGGCCGGATCTCGGATGGTGGTGCCATTGCGCACACGGAGTTCTATTGGCGTCTCCAGAGTGGCAGTCTGTGTTTGCCACCTCCAGAGGAGAATGCTGAAGGACCCTCCTTCGTCTTTGTCGCAGATGAAGCATTTGCGCTGACTCCCCATCTGATGAGGCCCTTCCCGATGAGGACCCTCACCCCAGACCAGAGGGTCTTCAATTACAGGCTGTCGAGAGCCCGCAGAGTGGTGGAGAACACCTTCGGGATCCTGGCCAGCCGCTTCCGCCTGTTTTTGATGGCTATTAACTTGGCGGAATACAAACTCAACCATATAGTTCTTGCCTGCTGCATATTGCACAACTTTTTGAAAAAACACAACAACTATGTGGTGGCCGTTGGCCCAGATGTGGACGGGCTTCCAATGCCGACCTCACAGCCCTTCAAGCGGCACGTCCAGGCTTGCCCCCTCTAAATGCCCGCGAGGTCCGCGAGCAATATATGGACTACTTTGTGGGTAGGGGGGCCATTGCTCTGCCTGACGATGTGTGAGAGGCATTTTTTAATAAATATATTTTTTAAACATACCTATGATTTCTTGACATTTCCTGCTTGTGTTTCTTG
This sequence comes from Lithobates sylvaticus, assembly GCA_028564925.1. Classification (NCBI taxonomy): domain Eukaryota; kingdom Metazoa; phylum Chordata; class Amphibia; order Anura; family Ranidae; genus Lithobates; species Lithobates sylvaticus. The sequence goes on from CM053033.1 coordinate 152,967,416, forward strand.
TAGGTGTATTCTAGCTTATTTGTGTTGGATATTTTTTCCCTTTAGCTTCAACAGTGGGAATGCACTTTCTGGGCAAAAGGAGGTAACAGTCTCTTCTTCCCAAAAAGAATCTTCTCATGTTGTGTGTGTGATACCTAATCTTTTGTCTAGAGAAGGTTTGTAGTGCATAACTGACACCCAAAATACTCCTTTTCATCACCATGACAGAAATGTGTGTACTCACATAAATGCCGTGCTACGTGTTTTCGTACAAACCACTGTGGGTATCATTTACCTAAGCCAAATCCACTATGCACTACAAGTGCACTGCAAAAGTGCCCTGGAAAATACACTTGCAGTGCAAACTGGAAAAGCCTTTAGTAAATAACACCCATTGCCCCCCAAATCATTAACTTTTGACATAAATAATGCTTTGGTGTTTTTAAAGAAGGAAGCCACACATTTTTTTAGATTAAAAAAGTTTACTTACAACACATTCACAAGTGCCTTTCTAAACTTCGTGGCAAAACTGACAAGATCTTGGTTCTTTCGAACCATTGTTTACTAACATTACGCATTTGTTAAAACCAGGCATGGAGCAAAACAGAACAGACAGAACATAGGAACTTGCAAAGTTCAACTTTCTAAAGTGAAGACAAGATCAGACATGACTATATGTTGAAAGTGTGTTTGATCTTGCCTTCATCACATGGGGGGGCACCCCTTGAAAAAGGAAATTTAGAACAAGCACACAATTTGTGTCTCAAAATGGACATTAGATGGTAAAACACATGCCTACAATGTTCAAAAGTGCAATTTGCCACAGTTCTTAAGTTGCAAATGTTGTCACAAACAGCCACAAATGTGTGTTAATTACTTGGTGCGTTTTCAGATTTTACCTAAAACATCAATGATGTTCTTCAATTTTTGTTGAACATCATTGATGTTTTTCTTTATCTCATCTAGATCTCGATTGCAGACCATTATCTCCCCGATGAGTATGTGTGCACTTTCAGTGGTAAACGTGCGATTCTTCTTCCACAACATCCACGTCACCTAAAAACACCAAAAAAAAAATGTCTCTTGGAAATGAGGCAGGCATACATTGATTAGCTTACCAGTAGCTGTGTTCTCCCACACTCACCTGTTGTGGTGACAAGTTCTCCAAGTTCGATGATCTCTCCTTGCTCCTCCTCCTCCTCTGCTTCTGGTCTTTCCCCTTCTTTGGGAGGTGTGGGTTTTCTGGTTTCCTCAGACGGCCCGAGTCTTCGCTCCCCTATGAGAATGTACAAAAGGAAGATTTAGCACAACAATCTATTGAGGGCAGAAATAGGAAATATCAAACATTGCTTGAAAGTGAGGGACAATATTTTTGGTTGGCCAGTTTCAAATGACAACAACATGAATGTAGTCACTTTGTAAAGGTGCTAAACTTACTACCTTTTTGGTACACCCCTCTAGTATCCACTGGAGCACATGTGTGGAACAGCATAAAAAAAAGGGCGTTTGGGTATCCCAGCACTAGTGCTCTAGAGTCCAGATGGGTAAACAGCTACTGAGTGACCTCTCCTTTACATTGATTAAATTTGCTTTACATCCTTGATGACATCTCTATTGAGAACAAACTTCCTTTCCCTCCAAACTTCGTATTATAAGTGGCCGAACGATCGAGGTTGAGTACGATCGAATGGACACACACGAACATGACAGTGGCAGAAAGATCAAGGTTGAGTACGATCGAATGCACAGACGAACATGAAAGTGGCCATTTTCAAAGGTACAACATTGAAAAAATCCAAACACATGGAGCAGTATGCAAGCAAGAAATCAAACACAAAACACAACTACTTACTTTTTTGAAGAACTCGCTTGATCTTTCTGTACTGATCGGGCTCCCTCAGTTTCAGGTCTGACCAGCGTTTCCTCAGTTGCTCCTTGGATCGTTGTACCCCAAAATTATTAGACAGCCTCCTCACAACATGATCTTGGCCTTTCTGACATTTGGGTTGAGGTAAGGCCCATACTTCCCATCATAGTCACTCCTCTTCAATATGTCCACCATCTCCAACATTTCTCCAAATGACATATTGGAGGCCTTAAATTTCAGCCTCCGGGATCGGGACGTTTCTGCCTCCGGCCTTTCCTCGTCCTCGTTGCTGCAATATTTGGGGCGCACCTGCTGTGTCCCCGCCATGTGCTCTCCACACTGCGCCGTAAAGAGAAGGGGTGGGGAATAGACGAGAAATATCGTCAGGGGCGGGCGGAGTTTCACGCATGCGCACTGTATATAAAACGTCACACGCATGTGTCGTAGCGACGATCTGTGAGACGAGGGGAGAGAAAGCACACGCACGAGACGAACGCTAGAACGCAGGTACAATTAGAACTTGGTACATAACTAGCCTAGACTGATTAGACCTTGAGGCTTATTTATGGAGAAGATTAGGAGAGTTTAGCCTGACATTATTTATAGTGTTTTGTGTGGTGTTGTGTCTTGCAGAGATTATGGAGGGCTTCAACGATGTGATTTTTCTCCCCCTCTTCATTGATAAATTTAGGGAAATTACCCTATTATGGCAGGCTAAACACCCCGATTACGGCAACAAACCAAAGAGGTACGCAGCCATGCAGAAACTTGTGGCATTTGTAAAGCCAAGGATGCCCACGGCAACCGTTCATAAGTTACGACTCAAAATTGGCAGCCTGAGGAGTGCGTATTTCAGGGAGCGCAAGAAGGTCCTGAAGTCCCAAGCATCTGGAGCTGCAGCAGATCAGGTCCATGTCCCCAAGCTCTGGTACTATGACAGGCTCCATTTTCTCAAAGACCAGGCTGATGTCACGGAGTCACTCTCGACTCCTCCTTCCACGCTTCCTTCCACGCAGGCCACCCCTGATGAGGCTTCCGAGGAGCAACCTGGGCCTTCCAGTCTGGAAGAGGTGGAGGAGCCCAGCTTGAGCCCGGTATAGTAGTTTTGGAACCATTTTTGTGAAAACTAAATGATGTTCAGTTAATTCAGGATCCACAATTGCTTAGTTCCTAACGTGTTTGACATATCAACAGACAGTAGTGTTGGAGACATTTGGGGCAAGAATATAAACTGCAGGGCTGAGAATTGTATGGTTTTCTATTTGTAAACATTTTGCAACAGTCAATAGATGAAAATTGTGTGTGTTTGATGAACAAATAACTCAAACTATGTCCCTTTTTCATACACAGGAAGACCTCAGCCAGGAGGTGGCTGTGGAATGTGGCAGTCAGGAGGAGGAAGGGGTTAGTGGCAGCCAAGAGGTGGGTAGTGGCAGCCAAGAGGGGGGTAGGCCTAGGAGCCTGACTGTCTCCCAAGTCCCTCCCCTCCGCCTTCCCTACAAAAAGGCGAGAAGGGGGGGTGAGGCGGGAGAGTCAGCGCTCCGGCTGATCAGAGAGGCTTCAGCCTCCCTACATGCCACACCCACCTACGAGGAGGCCTTTGGCTCCGTGGTTGCCACTAAAATGATGGATATGGAGGTGGGGCAACGCAACATGTGTGAGGATGTCATCCTCAAGGTCCTAAATAAGGGGATGGCTGGGGGGGTGACCCCACTCACACATGTTTGCGATAGAGACCTTGCTCCGCCTCCTCCTTTTCCTCCTCCTTCTGCCACCCCACCAGCACCACAGCCACAGCGTGCAAGCTAGCGTGGAAGGAAGACAAGAGAGTGACGACCTGGATTCAGTCTGGTCTGAGAGAAGATGGAGCCTCTCGTAGTACCAGAGCCTGGGGACCTAGATGGCATCTGCTGCAGTTCCGGATGTTTTGGACTTCAGGACCAGATAGCACTCCCTTATTAAGATACGTACTCCTCAGGCCACCAAGTTTTGAAGCTTAAAAAATGATGTTTGCCGTGGGTGTCCAAGGCTTTGCAAATTCCCCAAGTTTCTCCATCGCTGCGTTCCTCTTTGGTTTGTTGCTGACACCTAAATAAAGGTATTTTTGAGTTCAAAAAATCATTGCCTATGTGTTTTACTTTTCTACAATGACAGTTTATTTGTGAGTAGGCAGGTACATTTCACGAATCATAAAGTATAATTAACAAGGTGCACCAACAACAAACAACCTCCTAGTGAAACAAATACAAATGATAAGAATGTTGTTTTGCTAAGTTGAAACACACAACCCCCCTCAAAAATCTAAATAAATTATCCGGAAAATATGTATTACAAACCAAAAATAAAAAATGACAAATCATCTCAAAAATATAACAAACATTCTTTTACGATCTGACGAAAAATAAACATCTAGCCAAGAAATCCTGAAAAAGAATAAATCAATACGTTTGTGAGAAGTGAGGGTGAATAGGAGCAGCTAAAACACGTCATTCTTCTTGCATTGTAAAGAAAAAGAATGCGCTGCATTAAAGACATTTTAACATTGCAGCGTGACGAATGTGCCGTGTCGATTAGGAACGGTAGTTTTACCTGACCGAGTGCTTCCGTCACAGAATTTCTTCTGAGCATGCGTAGCACTTTGTCTGTCGGACTACGCTACACACGATCGGAATTGGTATGATCGGACTTTGTTGTCGGAAAATTTATAGAGCAGGAGATAGAACTTTGTCCGTCGGACAATCCGATGGAAACTGTCCGATGGTGCCTACACACGGTCGGAATTTCCGACAACATTGTCCGATAGGACAGAATCCATCGGAAAATCCGACCGTGTGTATGGGGCTTAAGAGCTGTGAAAATGTGGAATAGACTCCCTGCAGAGGTGGTTCTGGCCAGCTCAGTAGATTGCTTTCAGAAAGGCCTGGATACTTTCCTAAATGTACATAATATAACTGGGTACTAACATTTATAGGTAAAGTTGATCCGGGGAAAATCTGATTGCCTCTCGGGGGATCAGGAAGGAATTTTTTCCCCTGCTTTAGCAAATTGGAGCATGCTCTGCTGGGTTTTTTTTTGCCTTCCTCTGGATCAACTGTGGGTATAGAATGGGGTATATGGGATTGTATGATATATTTATAGATTTTATTTTTTTATTTGTGGTTGAACTGGATGGATGGTCTTTTTTCAACCTAACTAACTATGTAACTATGTAACTATATACCAGGCTGCACATTATACACAGAGCTCTGCACATCATATACCAGGCTACACATTATACACATGGCTCTGCACATCATATACCAGGCTGCACATTATACACAGGGCTCTGTACATCATATACCAGGCTGCACATTATACACCAGGCTCTGCACATCATATACCAGGCTGCACATTAGACACAGGGCTCTGCACATCATATACCAGGCTGCACATTATACACCAGGCTCTGCACATCATATACCAGGCTGCACATTATACACAGGGCTCTGCACATCATATACGAGGCTGCACATTCTGTGTAGTAGTATGAGATCATACTATGATCATGGGCCACAGGTATGACATCATACTACAATCATAAAAAAAAAAAGCAAAAAAGCAGTTGGCCAGGTATTGATAGGATATGAGGAGTCTATCGCTTCCCTATTAATTGAACATGAAATATATAATTGATAGGCCTAGTGTGCATATACACAGCCAATACCCCTAGGAGAAGCTTAGATGGATAGACATAGAAAAATGTATGCAATCAAAAAAATATATGATTTATTTAGGGCAATGTATACCCGAAATAGCAATAATAACTATACAGATTTACAATAAATCAACCATACATATAGGGTTTGACCATATGAATGTACATATATATTAGCATTTGCAAATTAACTTGCGATACAACAGTAGTCTTTAGGAAGATGCCGACATGTTTCGGACGAAGGTCCTTTTTCAAAGGCAATTAAACATCCTGGGGTTTCACAGATAAACTGTATAGAATAGAGTAAACATTAGTACATGAAGTATGATTGGTTGTATTGCCATAGATTGGCTTGTCACTACCATTGTGTGGTTGAGGTACTCACATGCAAAAGCAGACCGGAGGATCCCGGTTTGAGAAAAATCAAAATGGTCTTGAAGTAATGGCTGTGGGTACAGGGAATCTGTGCTGTTAAAAGCAAAAGAACATTGCCCTGTGGTTAGGGATGGGCTACTGGGAGCTCAAGTGGCTGCGAGATCTCGGGCTAAGTGCAGATATTGCACCGTGGCCTGGAGGCCTATTGACCGTAGTATGTAAAGAGCTGAAATAGAGTATAGAGATATGGCTAGTGTTAGGGTAAATGGGTCAGGAAGTATGTAATGAACAAGGTCTGGAGTGGGGATCCAGAGTGAAAGAGTATATTACCTGAATCTCGAAGGTTTGTTGTGTGAGGATGTCACAGAACGCCAGCAGGAAAATAGTGTATCTATTCCCGCCATTGCCTGCACCTTAAATGATGTGTGTAGAATTGGTTTCAGCTGAGTATGGGCGCCGTGTATTGAGGTTTACCCAATTGCTGGCAATGAGTGGGTCAATATGGCGGGGAGAAACAGCTGAGTAAGCTGTGTTTGTATCCCTAATGAGATCCCTGGCGGAGCGCACTGTCTTACCCTGAAATCCCTGAAATCCGCGCATGCGCGCTGTCTTACCTGCGCCGGGCGGCCATCTTGGGCATGCGCAGCGAACGCCCAAAGGTGTGTATAGGAGAAAAGGCCTACAAACTATGTGTCACCTTGCTTCCTATGGTAGCATCAGTAGTTAGGGCTGAGGGGTAGTATTGCTTGTGCATGTGAGTCCAGGTCCACAGAGATGGTTGGCGCCACCTTCCGGAAACAATGTATATTACATGGTTACAACATAGTCAACAAGAAGGGCATTTAGATAAGAGATAGAACATGGATAGCGGTACATAGATCTGAATATGGCATAGCCTATAATTTAATCAACACAGTATATAGTGTCTAATACAATTGTTCATAGTAATGATATGTAACATGACATAAATTAAATTACATGGTAAGCGGTAGATGTTAACATAGAGAGAGCATGTGTGTTGTTGTATAGATCAGTGTGATATACACTGAGGGTTATAAATCCAATTCACAGACCCCGGATTGGAACCCTTCAAGATATGGTTTGAAGTTGAAAGCCTCGTTCAGGCCAGGGGGGGATGTAGCGTTGAGATGGAAAATCCATCTAAGCTCGCTCTGTAATAAGGCCTTGTTGTAGTCACCCCCGCAGCTAGGTGGGGGGATATGGTCAAGAGCTTTGAACAAAATTTTTGGGGTAGAGTCTCGGTGTACACGTTCGCAGTGCTGCCCAAGGGGGAGATCAGGGTCTTTTTGATTGATACTGAGGGTATGACGGTATATGCGTTTCCAAAATGGTAATTTGGTCTTTCCGATATAAAAACATCCACATTCACATTCAAGTAGGTATACTATGCCGATTGAGCGACAATTTACAAAATGTTGAGGAAAAAATTGTTGGCCATTAGGCAAGATGTTTGATCTGTTTGATTTGTGGAGATATCTGCAATATTTGCAATTCCCACATGGAAAAGTACCTTTCAGCTGTTTGTGTAATTTGTGAGACGACGTGTATTCACTTCTGATGAGTTTGTCAAGGAGGGAGGGAGCTCTTCTATAGGTAAGTAAAGGGTATGTAGGAACAAAGGGGGAAAGAGAATTGTCTGTCGCAATAATATGCCAATGTCGGGAAAGTATTTGAGTAATTAAAGTATGTTGTTCACAGTAATTAGTTATGATTCTAAGGGGGCTACCAGCTTCCTTGGACCTTATAGAGGAAAGTAGAGTGGAACGTGATTTAGATTTAGCTTTTTTGTATGCGGTCTTGAGAACCGTATGTGAATAACCTTGCGCCTGAAGTCTTCTGCGTAAGACAGAAGCCTCGTGTTCAAAGGAGATTTCGGTCGAGCAGTTGCGACGGGCGCGAAGATATTGAGCATATGGGATTGATTTCAAAAGAGGTTCCGGGTGGAAGCTGGAAGCGGCCAAAATAGTATTTCCTGCTGTTGGTTTACGATATAAATAGCTTTGTATATGTCCCTCCTGGTCCTTTTCTAATGTGAGGTCCAGGAAGGAAATAGAGGTAGTACTATGGGTCATAGTGAATTTAAGGTTTAGTGTATTAGACGTATTTAAGTAATGTAGGAATTGGTGTAGTACTTCTATGGGTCCCTGCCACAAAATAAGGATATCGTCAATATAGCGACGGAAAGTTGCGATGTATTTGGTATATGTGGTGGCAGATGAGTCTGCAAAGAGTAGTCGTTCCCACTCCCCCAAGTACAGGTTCGCGTAGGCCGGTGCGCAACACGTGCCCATGCCCACGCCCTGTACTTGGAGGTAGTGGGACCCGTCAAAGGAAAAGAAATTATGAGTAAGTATAAAATTCAAAGCCTTGATGATAAAGGTAGAGAGATTGGGGGGATATATGGAGGTAGTAGAAAGTATGTGTTGGATGGCCAGCAATCCCAAGGAATGAGGGATGGAGCTGTATAGTGCCTCAACGTCGATGGCGACAAGGAGAGTGTCGCCATCGACATGGAGGTCAGACAGTCCTTGTAGTAAATGTGTAGTGTCCCGTATATATGAGGGTAGTTGTACAACTAGGGGTTGCAGAAGCTTATCAATGTATCTGCTGAGGTTATCTGTAAGGGAACCTCTTCCAGATACTATAGGCCTACCTGGTGGTCTAGGCAGATTTTTGTGTACTTTAGGGAGTGCATAAAATGTTGCTTCCCTAGGGAATTTAGTCCTCACATAGTCAGTGGTATGTTTGTCTAAGACACCCTGTTGGGAGGCAGAGTCAACAAGTGTATATAATTCCTGTTGTGAGGAGGAAATCTAAGATACAGAGATTTTTTTATACCATTCCTTATTTTGTAGAATGTCTAAACACATTTTCACATAGTCTGATCTATTAAGAATGACTATGTTTCCGCCTTTATCAGCAGGTTTTATAATGATCGAAGGATTTGTTTTGAGATTTTGCAAAGCAAGATGTTGGTTGTATGAAAGATTTTTTACCTTGGAACGATTAGGGTAAATTTTAAGATTACGGTTTTCACGTGTCACTGCTTGTAGAAAAAGTGCTGCTCGTGGGTTGGTGCTGGGGGGTGGATAGAAACTGGATTTCTTTTTGATACTAATTTGCTGAGAGGTGAGAGGTAGATGACTCGAGGGATCTTCCTCAACATAAGCTAGAATAGTGTCTAAATCTAAGGTGTCAATCAGATCAGAGGTATCACTTTCCTCTAAAAGCTCAGTGAGCTGTCGGAGGGCAGTGGTCTCTGAGGCAGTGTGTGTGTGAGAGAATCGACAAATGGATTGGGAGTGTATATGCTGTGTAGCAATAACTTGCGGATGAACAAGTGTATATCTTTGATGACAGTAAACTTGTCAAGATGTGACACAGGGCAAAAAGTAAGTCCCTTTTCCAACACGGCAATTTCGTGATTGGTAAGTGTGTAGGTTGATAGGTTGATAATGTTGCAGGAAGAGGTGTTTACCGTAATGTTTTCTTGGGTTTGTGTGCGTTGTTGTGTTGAATTTTCTGTGATGCGCGCATTTTGTCTAAAAAAATCTGTGTTTTGAGAGGAAGAAGGTAAAGAATGTGATCTAAATGTCTTCGGCAATGAGGGAGCGACCGATAGGTGTCTGGCCGGTGAACCGTCGATGGGTCCCTCAAAGTCGGAGACATCGTTGCTAGATAGATTGGGTGTGCGTCCTCTTTTTGGGTTGCGTGAACCATGTGTGGTAGTCGATGTGGGTGGTGCCTGTAAAGAAATAACATTTCTGTCAGCAGTGAGCCGAGAAGATGACGGTTTCGGAGCGGATCGTGCGGGGGCCGTCTGGCGACCCGCATGGTTCGCTTCGTTCCATTTGTATGCACGTTCTTCATGAAATGCCTTTTTGTCACGAAAGAATTTTTTATCCTTCTGCGACAAAATGGTTAAATTTGTCAAAACGGGTCTTTAGTTGTTCATCCAACATTTTATATAGTGGATGATCCATAAACTGGGTCAATTGGGTATTGATCGATGTAAGTTTGACATCCAGGAGGGACATTTGTGTCTCGTATTCCTGGATTAACAGCTTCATTAGATCGATCGAACACTGTTTGAGGACATTCTCCCAGGCTTGTTTAAAATCCGGGCGAATGTCCTGAAAAGTAGGGAAAATTTGCACCCTGAGCCCAAAGGGGTTAATACCTTGAGCAATGTACTCCTTAAAAGTTTTGATATGCCAGAAGAGAGAGGCCTTTTTTTGGACAGTGTGTGTAAGGTTCAGAAAAACGAATTTGAGTTGTGATTCAATATAGTCGTTAGACTCAAAGTGTTGCATAGTATTGGTCATACGGGTATCCCATTCTTCTCCTAAGTAAAGTGCCATAATGGACTAGTGGGGGAAGGGAGGAGGTAATGGCAAGCTATAGCTATGACAATGTTAATATGGGAGGTAATGTGGGCACAGTGGCTCACAGGTATAACAATTGTGAAAGTAATTAGACACAAATAAGTAGCAAACTATCAATTACTTGCCCATGTAGGGGATTTTTATGGGGTAACCATAGATGAATAAGAAAAAAAGCAGTTGGGCAGGTATTGATAGGATATGAGGAGTCTATCGCTTCCCTATTGAACATGAAATATATAATTGATAGGCCTAGTGTGCATATACACAGCCAATACCCCTAGGGGAAGCTTAGATGGATAGACATAGAAAAATGTATGCAATCAAAAAAATATATGATTTATTTAGGGCAATGTATACCCGAAATAGCAATAATAACTATACAGATTTACAATAAATCAACCATACATATAGGGTTTGACCATATGAATATATATTAGCATTTGCAAATTAACTTGCGATACAACAGTAGTCTTTAGGAAGATGCCGACATGTTTCGGACGAAGGTCCTTTTTCAAAGGCAATTAAACATCCTGGGGTTTCACAGATAAACTGTATAGAATAGAGTAAACATTAGTACATGAAGTATGATTGGTTGTATTGCCATAGATTGGCTTGTCACTACCATTGTGTGGTTGAGGTACTCACATGCAAAAGCAGACCGGAGGATCCCGGTTTGAGAAAAATCAAAATGGTCTTGAAGTAATGGCTGTGGGTACAGGGAATCTGTGCTGTTAAAAGCAAAAGAACGTTGCCCTGTGGTTAGGGATGGGCTGCTGGGAGCTCAAGTGGCTGCGAGATCTCGGGCTAGGTGCAGATATTGCACCGTGGCCTGGAGGCCTATTGACCGTAGTATGTAAGGAGCTGAAATAGAGATATGGCTAGTGTTAGGGTAAATGGGTCAGGAAGTATGTAATGAACAAGGTCTGGAGTGGGGATCCAGAGTGAAAGAGTATATTACCTGAATCTCGAAGGTTTGTTGTGTGAGGATGTCACAGAACGCCAGCAGGAAAATAGTGTATCTATTCCCGCCATTGCCTGCACCTTAAATGATGTGTGTAGAATTGGTTTCAGCTGAGTATGGGCGCCGTGTAATGACGTTTACCCAATTGCTGGCAATGAGAGGGTCAATATGGCGGGGAGAAACAGCTGAGTAAGCTGTGTTTGTATCCCTAATGGGATCCCTGGCGGAGCGGTGCCGGGCACCGCCCCGCATAGAGTGGGCGGGATCGCGTCCGTCGTCACAGCGTCACCGACGCGGGCATATAGTCCCTCCCATTCGGCGCTCCGTGGAGCGCAAATGGAGGGCGCACAAAGATGGTGTGCGTCCAGAGGGAACTGAGCGCGCGCATGCGCGGAATGAAATCCGTGCATGCGCGCTGTCTTACCCGCGCCGGGCGGCCATCTTGGGCATGGGCAGCGAACGCCCAAAGGTGTGTATAGGAGAAAAGGCCTACAAACTATGTGTCACCTTGCTTCCTATGGTAGCATCAGTAGTTAGGGCTGAGGGGTAGTATTGCTTGTGCATGTGAGTCCAGGTCCACAGAGATGGTTGGCGCCACCTTCCGGAAACAATGTATATTACATGGTTACAACATAGTCAACAAGAAGAGCATTTAGATAAGAGATAGAACATGGATAGCGGTACATAGATCTGAATATGGCATAGCCTATAATTTAATCAACACAGTATATAGTGTCTAATACAATTGTTCATAGTAATGATATGTAACATGACATAAATTAAATTACATGGTAAGCGGTAGATGTTAACATAGAGAGAGCATGTGTGTTGTTGTATAGATCAGTGTGATATACACTGACGGTTATAAATCCAATTCACAGACCCCGGATTGGAACCCTTCAAGATATGGTTTGAAGTTGAAAGCCTCGTTCAGGCCAGGGGGGGATGTAGCGTTGAGATGGAAAATCCATCTAAGCTCGCTCTGTAATAAGGCCTTGTTGTAGTCACCCCCGCAGCTAGGTGGGGGGATATGGTCAAGAGCTTTGAACAAAATTTTTGGGGTAGAGTCTCGGTGTACACGTTCGCAGTGCTGCCCAAGGGGGAGATCAGGGTCTTTTTGATTGATACTGAGGGTATGACGGTATATGCGTTTCCAAAATGGTAATTTGGTCTTTCCGATATAAAAACATCCACATTCACATTCAAGTAGGTATACTATGCCGATTGAGCGACAATTTACAAAATGTTGAGGAAAAAATTGTTGGCCATTAGGCAAGATGTTTGATCTGTTTGATTTGTGGAGATATCTGCAATATTTGCAATTCCCACATGGAAAAGTACCTTTCAGCTGTTTGTGTAATTTGTGAGACGACGTGTATTCACTTCTGATGAGTTTGTCAAGGAGGGAGGGAGCTCTTCTATAGGTAAGTAAAGGGTATGTAGGAACAAAGGGGGAAAGAGAATTGTCTGTCGCAATAATATGCCAATGTCGGGAAAGTATTTGAGTAATTAAAGTATGTTGTTCACAGTAATTAGTTATGATTCTAAGGGGGCTACCAGCTTCCTTGGACCTTATAGAGGAAAGTAGAGTGGAACGTGATTTAGATTTAGCTTTTTTGTAACCAAAAATAAAAAATGACAAATCATCTCAAAAATATAACAAACATTCTTTTACGATCTGACGAAAAATAAACATCTAGCCAAGAAATCCTGAAAAAGAATAAATCAATACGTTTGTGAGAAGTGAGGGTGAATAGGAGCAGCTAAAACACGTCATTCTTCTTGCATTGTAAAGAAAAAGAATGCGCTGCATTAAAGACATTTTAACATTGCAGCGTGACGAATGTGCCGTGTCGATTAGGAACGGTAGTTTTACCTGACCGAGTGCTTCCGTCACAGAATTTCTTCTGAGCATGCGTAGCACTTTGTCTGTCGGACTACGCTACACACGATCGGAATTGGTATGATCGGACTTTGTTGTCGGAAAATTTATAGAGCAGGAGATAGAACTTTGTCCGTCGGACAATCCGATGGAAACTGTCCGATGGTGCCTACACACGGTCGGAATTTCCGACAACATTGTCCGATAGGACAGAATCCATCGGAAAATCCGACCGTGTGTATGGGGCTTAAGAGCTGTGAAAATGTGGAATAGACTCCCTGCAGAGGTGGTTCTGGCCAGCTCAGTAGATTGCTTTCAGAAAGGCCTGGATACTTTCCTAAATGTACATAATATAACTGGGTACTAACATTTATAGGTAAAGTTGATCCGGGGAAAATCTGATTGCCTCTCGGGGGATCAGGAAGGAATTTTTTCCCCTGCTTTAGCAAATTGGAGCATGCTCTGCTGGGTTTTTTTTTGCCTTCCTCTGGATCAACTGTGGGTATAGAATGGGGTATATGGGATTGTATGATATATTTATAGATTTTATTTTTTTATTTGTGGTTGAACTGGATGGATGGTCTTTTTTCAACCTAACTAACTATGTAACTATGTAACTATATACCAGGCTGCACATTATACACAGAGCTCTGCACATCATATACCAGGCTACACATTATACACATGGCTCTGCACATCATATACCAGGCTGCACATTATACACAGGGCTCTGTACATCATATACCAGGCTGCACATTATACACCAGGCTCTGCACATCATATACCAGGCTGCACATTAGACACAGGGCTCTGCACATCATATACCAGGCTGCACATTATACACCAGGCTCTGCACATCATATACCAGGCTGCACATTATACACAGGGCTCTGCACATCATATACGAGGCTGCACATTCTGTGTAGTAGTATGAGATCATACTATGATCATGGGCCACAGGTATGACATCATACTACAATCATAAAAAAAAAAAGCAAAAAAGCAGTTGGCCAGGTATTGATAGGATATGAGGAGTCTATCGCTTCCCTATTAATTGAACATGAAATATATAATTGATAGGCCTAGTGTGCATATACACAGCCAATACCCCTAGGAGAAGCTTAGATGGATAGACATAGAAAAATGTATGCAATCAAAAAAATATATGATTTATTTAGGGCAATGTATACCCGAAATAGCAATAATAACTATACAGATTTACAATAAATCAACCATACATATAGGGTTTGACCATATGAATGTACATATATATTAGCATTTGCAAATTAACTTGCGATACAACAGTAGTCTTTAGGAAGATGCCGACATGTTTCGGACGAAGGTCCTTTTTCAAAGGCAATTAAACATCCTGGGGTTTCACAGATAAACTGTATAGAATAGAGTAAACATTAGTACATGAAGTATGATTGGTTGTATTGCCATAGATTGGCTTGTCACTACCATTGTGTGGTTGAGGTACTCACATGCAAAAGCAGACCGGAGGATCCCGGTTTGAGAAAAATCAAAATGGTCTTGAAGTAATGGCTGTGGGTACAGGGAATCTGTGCTGTTAAAAGCAAAAGAACATTGCCCTGTGGTTAGGGATGGGCTACTGGGAGCTCAAGTGGCTGCGAGATCTCGGGCTAAGTGCAGATATTGCACCGTGGCCTGGAGGCCTATTGACCGTAGTATGTAAAGAGCTGAAATAGAGTATAGAGATATGGCTAGTGTTAGGGTAAATGGGTCAGGAAGTATGTAATGAACAAGGTCTGGAGTGGGGATCCAGAGTGAAAGAGTATATTACCTGAATCTCGAAGGTTTGTTGTGTGAGGATGTCACAGAACGCCAGCAGGAAAATAGTGTATCTATTCCCGCCATTGCCTGCACCTTAAATGATGTGTGTAGAATTGGTTTCAGCTGAGTATGGGCGCCGTGTATTGAGGTTTACCCAATTGCTGGCAATGAGTGGGTCAATATGGCGGGGAGAAACAGCTGAGTAAGCTGTGTTTGTATCCCTAATGAGATCCCTGGCGGAGCGCACTGTCTTACCCTGAAATCCCTGAAATCCGCGCATGCGCGCTGTCTTACCTGCGCCGGGCGGCCATCTTGGGCATGCGCAGCGAACGCCCAAAGGTGTGTATAGGAGAAAAGGCCTACAAACTATGTGTCACCTTGCTTCCTATGGTAGCATCAGTAGTTAGGGCTGAGGGGTAGTATTGCTTGTGCATGTGAGTCCAGGTCCACAGAGATGGTTGGCGCCACCTTCCGGAAACAATGTATATTACATGGTTACAACATAGTCAACAAGAAGGGCATTTAGATAAGAGATAGAACATGGATAGCGGTACATAGATCTGAATATGGCATAGCCTATAATTTAATCAACACAGTATATAGTGTCTAATACAATTGTTCATAGTAATGATATGTAACATGACATAAATTAAATTACATGGTAAGCGGTAGATGTTAACATAGAGAGAGCATGTGTGTTGTTGTATAGATCAGTGTGATATACACTGAGGGTTATAAATCCAATTCACAGACCCCGGATTGGAACCCTTCAAGATATGGTTTGAAGTTGAAAGCCTCGTTCAGGCCAGGGGGGGATGTAGCGTTGAGATGGAAAATCCATCTAAGCTCGCTCTGTAATAAGGCCTTGTTGTAGTCACCCCCGCGGCTAGGTGGGGGGATATGGTCAAGAGCTTTGAACAAAATTTTTGGGGTAGAGTCTCGGTGTACAAGTTCGCAGTGCCGCCCAAGGGGGAGATCAGGGTCTTTTTGATTGATACTGAGGGTATGACGGTATATGCGTTTCCAAAATGGTAATTTGGTCTTTCCGACATAAAAACATTCACATTCAAGTAGGTATACTATGCCGATTGAGTGACAATTTACAAAATGTTGAGGAAACAATTGTTGGCCATTAGGCAAGATGTTTGATCTGTTTGATTTGTGGAGATATCTGCAATATTTGCAATTCCCACAGGGAAAAGTACCTTTCAGCTGTTTGTGTAATTTGTGAGACGACGTGTATTCACTTCTGATGAGTTTGTCACGGAGGGAGGGAGCTCTTCTATAGGTAACTAAAGGGTATGTAGGAACAAAGGGGGAAAGAGAATTGGGAAAGGGGAAAGAGAATTGTCTGTCGCAATAATATGCCAATGTCGGGAAAGTATTTGAGTAATTAAAGTATGTTGTTCACAGTAATTAGTTATGATTCTAAGGGGGCTACCAGCTTCCTTGGACCTTATAGAGGAAAGTAGAGTGGAACGTGATTTGGATTTAGCTTTTTTGTATGCGGTCTTGAGAACCGTATGTGAATAACCTTGCGCCTGAAGTCTTCTGCGTAAGACAGAAGCCTCGTGTTCAAAGGAGATTTCGGTCGAGCAGTTGCGACGGGCGCGAAGATATTGAGGTCCAGGAAGGAAATAGAGGTAGTACTATGGGTCATAGTGAATTTAAGGTTTAGTGTATTTGACGTATTTAAGTAATGTAGGAATTGGTGTAGCACTTCTATGGGTCCCTGCCACAAAATAAGGATATCGTCAATATAGCGACGGAAAGTCGCAATGTATTTGGTATATGTGGTGGCAGATGGGTCACCTCAACCACACAATGGTAGTGACAAGCCAATGGCAATACAACCAATCATACTTCATGTACTAATGTTTACTCTATTCTATATAGTTTATCTGTGAAACCCCAGGATGTTTAATTGCCTTTGAAAAAGGACCTTCGTCCGAAACATGTCGGCATCTTCCTAAAGACTACTGTTGTATCGCAAGTTAATTTGCAAATGCTAATATATATGTACATTCATATGGTCAAACCCTATATGTATGGTTGATTTATTGTAAATCTGTATAGTTATTATTGCTATTTCGGGTATACATTGCCCTAAATAAATCATATATTTTTTTGATTGCATACATTTTTCTATGTCTATCCATCTAAGCTTCCCCTAGGGGTATTGGCTATGTATATGCACACTAGGCCTATCAATTATATACTACAATCATAGGTCACAGGTATGACATCATACTACAATCATGGGTCACAGGTATGACATTATAAAACAATCACGGGTCACAGGTATGAATTCTCTGAGATCATACAAGATCTGCTGCCATCCAACTACCAAAAAAAAAATAACGAAGTTGATAAACAGGGTGTGGGGGGTTGTGCTGCCATGCAACCACTGAAAAAAATTCATGAAGTCGATAAGCGTAGGGGTGGGGGTAATGCCGTCCAGACTCATAAAAGGGGGGTACTGCTGTCCAAACTAAGATAAAAAAAAATATATTCTTTTTCCAAGAGGGATAGTGGCATCTTGAATATTGCAAATATGAGTTGCCGGCTTTTAGTTTGCAGTGATTTCTGGTGAAAATAAGTTCCTCATCATGTGATAATTCCAGATCTAGAAATAATAAACTAGTACATGGGTAAAAGGTCAAACCCAACCTATTATTATTACAATGTGATACAAAAGCAGAAAACACCTCCCTGCTACCTTCCCAAATCACCAAAACATCATCAATATATCACCCGTAGAACACCAGATGCTGGGCATATGGGTTGTTCCAAATTAACAATTTCTCCCAGTAGCCCATCACCATGTTGGCATAGCAGGGAGCAAAATTGGCACCCATAGCTGTACCTCTAGACAGACATTGGTTCCCTTCACGAGAACTATGCCTGGTGGGAATGCATAGTCTGCTATTTATAGAGGTAATGGCTTCAGGTTCCAGATTACATGTAGAATCATCAGGGTTCTTGGACTTGGGAGAATTGTGTATCGCAGAGATGGTAGACTCAGAGGTTGTGATAGGGATTTGTTAGTTGTAGGTAAATCATGAGGTATATTAAGCCTTGTCCCTATAGTTCTGTTATCCAAAGGATTTTGGATCTTCTTAGGTTTCCCTGTATTATTTTTCTTCATACCTTTTGAATTGGCTAAGTTAACAGATGTAAAAGAAGGGTTGGTTTTATCAATCTTTTTATTGATCAGGGGGAGGGCATTTACAATTGAACGCACATCCTTAATTATAATGTCTCTGAAATTTACCAAGTTTTTTCTGTACCAGATTATCCTCAATTTTTTTTAATTATTGTCGAGCACACGAGACAAGTTGTCAAACAAACAGGAAGGACTAAACTGGTTCACTATATTCTCCTCCTTCTCGGACTGTGGAAACTTGACACTGGGCCTCATGCAACTTGGATTCTGTGCCTCTCCACTCTTCCTCCAGACTCTGGGACCTTGATTTCAAAATTAAATGCAACATTTTCCACAGTCTGTGATGATTTGGAGATCCATGTGATCTGCCGGTGTTGGTCCACTGTGTTTTATCAAGTCCAAAGTCAGCGCAGCCCTCTACCAGAAAATTTTAGTGCACTTTACGCTTCCCTCTGCTGACCAGCTTTATGGAGATGCTGATATCATTTTCCAACAGGACTTGCCGTTTAATGCTCATGGTATTACTGTGCTCGATTGGCCAGCAAACTTGCCTGACCTAAACCACAATGACACTGTCTATCTCTCTCTCTCTCTCTCTCTCTATAAGCACGCTGGAACACACTACACAAGGCAGACTTCCAGGTGGCCTTATATAGTGTGGGGCGTGTACTAAACCCCCTGAGCCATAATTGGCTAAAGCCGCCCTGGCTTTTGCCAATTACAGCTCGCTGTATAGATGGTGCTGTGATTGGCCAAGCATGCGGGTCATAGTGCATGCTTGGCCAATCATCAGCCAGTAATGCACTGCAATGCCGCAGTGAATTATGGGCCGTGACGCGCCACTCAAATTTGAACAAATGGTCGAACAGCTGGTGTTCAAATCGAACATTAGTTTGACTCAAAGCTCATCCCTGCCCAGGACCCTGCATTCACTATATCTGGTCTCCCACAGTACACAGAACATGGAAATGTAATTATTTTAGTAAATCTAAACTGCTTAAAACCTTTTCTCATCAACAGTATGTAGCAGTCTTGTTACTTCTATCAGTATCTGGGTAAAGCTTGGAGGAGTTTTCATTCTACTATGACTGTCCTATGAGGCTACAGGACCTCTGATCCTCTGGATAGTGCTGATTGGCCCTGTGCTGATCACATGCACCCTCCCAAGAAAAAAAAAAATCTCTAGCAATACACACCAAATTGAGCATGTGCAGCAAGACTCCAGTAACTCTGTCTTATCCGGACATGTTTTGGAGACAAGCAAGAAGGGGAGGATCAGAGAAGACCAGATCAAACAACCTTTTTACACAGTCTGACACACCGCAACACCGATCGTGGTATGAAGCCTCTGACAGAGGCTTCTTACCATGTGATCAGCTGTGACCAATCTCAGCTGATCATCGCGTGAACCAGGAAGTGCAGGTAAACGGCTTTCCTTGGTTTACGCTGACAGGGAGAGCCGATCGGCAGCTCTCCCTGTCAGTGGGGGGGTCTGTGCTGATAATCAGCACAGCCCCCATCAAAAGGTGCCCATCAGCTGTCAATCAGTGCCCAACACCTGCCAGCCTGTCCCCAAAATAAACGCCTGTCAGTGCCCATACAAGTGCCGATCAGTGCCTAAAAAAGTGCCAATCGGTGCACCATGAGTAATGCCTGTCAGTGCCCATAAAAGTGCTGATCAGTGCCCAAAAAAGTGCCAATCGGTGCCCCATGAGTAATGCTTGTCAGTGCCCCATCGAAGTGCCATTCAGTGCCACTCAGTAAAGACTGTCAGTAGCTCCTCATCAGTGCTGCCTATCCAGTGCCACCTATCAGTGCCCATCAGTTTTTTGTTTTTTTACTTGTCGGTCTTTTTTCGTTTATAGCGCAAAAATTAAAAAACGCAGAGGTGATCAAATACCACCAAAAGAAAGCTCTATTTTTGGGAAGAAAATGATAAAAATTTAGTTTGGGTACAGTGTTGCATGACCATGCAATTGTCATTCAAAATGCAACGTAGCCGAAAGCTAAAAATTGTCCTGGGCATGAAAGGGGGAAGTGCCTGGTATGGAAGTGGTTATATAAGCTATCATATAATGTATTACTGGTGTCCATCTATTATTCCTCTATGTTTATACGTTAACATATCTCTTTTTAATGTAGCGGTCACACTTTAACAAGTGTGCGCTATAAGTGGAAATTTATTTTTTTCCCTCAGAATAGTAATGGGGTTCTGAGGGTTAATTGTACAGGTTTACTTTGGCATTAGTTTGGCTGGGCTGTACTAGGGTTCTGCCTGGTCATGGGTGCAGTTAGGTACCCATGACAGGTCAAGAACCAGGCCTGGTTGGACGTCTTAGGTACCAATCTTTCCCGGAGCCAATCAGTGGGCGCATCTGGCCCCGCTGGGCAGTCTGGGGAAGGGTACTTAAGGTGCTGAAGTCACGTGTTTGGGGTTCGGCCGCAGTCTTGCTTCCTGGTTCTGGACCGGGGTAGCCCCGCGAGGGGTCCCGGGCCTAGGAGCGTTTGCCGTCCCGCAAACATGGTCAGTTTGACTAGCCCCATAGACCCGCATGGTCTGGGGTGGGGATCCTTCTGTTCCCGAATCTCGGAGCTGGTTAGCCCGAGGCCCAGTAACTCAAGGAGGATTCAAGGCGTCCCGGTGTGCTCTCGGTATTGGAGGGACACGGCAACTCGTACAAGTGACCAGGGGAGGACTCTTCGGAGGAGGGCCAACAAGCTAGCATCTCCATAAGACACTAAAGAATCGACACTTCCATAGTACTGCCAAGGAGACAGAGAAAGTTTCAGGTACTGTGAGAAAGGTTCCTTTTCATCTTCAGTTGCAAGTTTATTCTGCGTCAGAGACTTTTGCAAATTTCCGGATTACATTGTGGGCTGCTAGATCTCTGGCTGGAGGTCTATCTGGCATTGAAGCGCCCAGCTGCGAGTGGCTACTCTCTGGGTTGATTAGAGACATTCAGTGGATGTCAGCAGTTCAAGGTGCCTGAGTTTCTTCACCCTTGCCCTCTATTCCTATCTGAGACTGTGTTATGTTGGATGTTACCACTGCAGAATAAAAACCTTAAAAAGGACTTTTATGTGTCAGCATCCAAAGTTGTTGGGTACTAACCCTGGGAACCCCTGGACATTCATCGACAAGCCACGAGGAGGTAACTGGTAAGCCCAAAAGTCCAGGCTGCCCCTCAAGGGGTTATGGCCGCTACATTAATATTTAATTAAGTTTCTCACCCCATTGTTTATGAGTTTGAGGAGCGGGAGAGATCCATTTTTGTAGAATAAGTTTACTTGCTAAATATAAGGACCCAGTGGCGGCTGGTGCTCCCAATTTTTGGGGGGGCGCAAACGAACTTAGGAATTCTGAAAAATACTGAAACAAAAACATAAATTGCAGCCTCACTATGCCATCAATTGCAGCCACTGTTCCCATCATATGCAGCCAACTGTGGCCCATCATATGCAGCCAACTGTGGCCCATCATATGCAGACTCTGTGCCCATCATATACAGCCACCTGTGCAGCCAACTGGGCCCATCATATGCAACCAACTGTGCCCATAATATGCAGCCACCTGTGCCCATCATATGCAGCCACTGTGCCCATCATATGCAGTCAACTGTGCCCATCATATGCAGTCAACTGTGCCCATCATATGCAGCCACCTGTGCCCATCATATGCAGCCACCTGTGCCCATCATATGCAGCCACTTGTGCCCATCATATGCAGCCACCTGTACCCATATGAAGCCACCTGTGCCAATCATATGCAGCCAACTGTGGCCAGAAAATGCACCCAACTGTGCCCATCATATGCCGCTACAAGTGCCCATAATATGCTGTCAACTGTGCCCATCATATTCAGACTCTGTGCCCATCAAATGCAGCCACCTGTGCCCATCATATGCAGCCACTTGGGCCCATCACATGCAGCCAACTGTGCCCATCATATGCAGCCCTAGTGCCCAGCAAATGCAGCCACAGTGCCCATGATATGCAGCCAACTGTGCCCATCATATGCAGCCACCCGTGCCCATCATATGCAGCCACCTGTGCCCATCATATGCAGTCTCTGTGCCCATAATATGCAGCCTCTGTGCCCATCATATGCAGCCAACTGTGCCCATCATATGCAGCCTTTGTGGCCATAATATGCAGCCACTGTGCCCGCCCGCTGTCTGCCCATAGTACGCAGAGGGGATGGATGGAGAGAGGGGGCAGCCCTAATGGACGCACCGCCACTGTAAAGACCTAGTCCACATAGTTTACATCTCTACTGGTAACACTCCTTCAGGGATTATTCCCAACAATAGAAGTCCCTATTATTTCTGTAGAACATAGTGAATTTAAAGTTAAAAATACTCTTTCCCAATAACGATAGAGTTTTGGGCATCACCAAAGCATATGAATAAGGGATCCATTAGATAAAGAGCAACGAGGGCATAGTGGTGTTGTATATTCTCCCCAGGCATGGAGCTTTTGTGGGGTATAATGAGCCCTGTGTAAAATAAAAAGCTGAGTAAACCTCTGAGATGACGATATATCTCAGGTAGACATGTGCACACTGAAATATTTTGTTTCGGAATTTAGTTTTCGTCCGAAAAATAAATTTAGTTACTCCCAACATTCGCTTTTATATATTTTTTGTTTCGTTAAAAAAAATGCATTTGTCCAAAAATCCGAAATAATTAAGGTCGAATCTGTCATTGAAGGCTCATGGTGTCTGTCGAATGTTCTAAGAAGATACAACGGAGCAGCTAAACTGTAGGACGCCGCAATCGTACATTTCCGGTCTAAATGTTCCGCCTACAAGCGATAGTAGAATTCTAATGTTGTATGACACTAGTAATAATTATAGTTAATAATTATTATTACTCAATAATAACCAACATTAGAATTCTTCTATAGCCTATGGGCAGAGCATTTGACCATAAATGTCCACTCGCGCCGACTGCTTCGTCGAATCTTCATGTCAAATCTTTTCTCTCTATGTCGAATAATCTTGGACTAATAGTTAGGTTAGGCACATTCGACCTTTTTTGCTATTGTCTCTATAATGTCAAATCTTTTCTCTCTATGTAGAATAATCTTGGACTAATAGAGCTAAGGTTAGGCACATTCGACCACACGTTCGATGGACACAGATCGCTATTGTCAGCGTCATGTCGAATCTCCTATCTATATAGAACTGTTGTCACAACGAAAACAAAAATAAAGCATTTGTTTATGTCGGGTCTTTCGGTTTTCGGATTCTGCACGTTCGTTTTTGTTTGTTAAAACGATAACGAAAATACCTGAAATTCGGACGAAAACGAATGCACATGTCTGCCTCATCCAAATCTTCTATATCCCTTTGCCAATGGGTAAAACTATTTACTTGTTTTTCCAGTACTCTCTGCAGTTTGTAAAATAGAACAAAAGTCTCCTATCAACCCTTGTTTCGTGCAAAGTGCTGAAGTTGCCTTTGATAATATCTTAGAGGGGATTTATTGTAATTGAAATTTTGAGGTCTGACTTTGTAGTGCATGATGTATTTGTAGATATTGATACAAATTATAATTTGATAATTGTTCTTTTAGTATATTAAAAGGTAATAAGGTGTCCCCTTCATATAGCTGATATAAAAATTTTATGCCGGCTTTTCTCCATTCTAATAATTCTGGCAACTTATTTAATTCAAATAAACAATAATTATCCCATACAGGCATATGTCTCGTATAGCCCTTATGTTGAGTAATATTTCGTACTGCCTCCCATAGCCTATGGGTTAGATGAAAGGTAGGAAACTTTCTTTTATTATGAAAATGAAGAGCGACTATTAGTTGAACTAAGGGGGAGATTTTAAATTGCGATATTATAATCTTCTGTATAGGATCCTGCATGTCTACCTCCTCCCAGCCATACAAATGTTGCAGTTGTGCTGCAATAAAATATAATCTAGCGTTGGGTATCGCGATCCCCCCCCCCCCATCTTTCGCCAGTTGCAATGTTTCAAGTCTGATTCTAGGTTTTCCACATTTCCATATAAAATCCCTAAAAAGAGAAATACAGTATAGACATATACAATACATATAGCATTTGGGGCATCCACACCATTTTCACCAGACTCGCTCTCTCTATCATGGTCAACGGGAGTTTGCTCCAAGTTTTGCTCAGTTGTCTAAATTTGAGAATAAGAGGAAGTATGTTCTTGTTTATATATTCAGTAACATTCGGTGAAATTATCACTCCCAAATATTTAAATGATGTAACCAGCGCCATCTGATGAGCCTGGTGGGGAAGTTCCAAGTGTGTAGGATCAAGAGGTAATATTACTGATTTATCCCAGTTAATATTAAATCCTGAGAATGTTCCATAGATATCAATTAAAGACATAACTGCGATGTAAGCGTATCCCCTAGATACACATATAGTGCTATTTTTTCTTCACCTGTAGATTTCCGGAACCCCACAATGTCTGTGGACCTACGGATAGCCTCTGCCAGTGGTTCTACGGCCAGTGCAAAAAGGAGCGGAGACAGGGGACAGCCCTGTCTAGTTCCTCTGTTCAATAAAAAGGTGGCCGATATATCCGTTTATCTGTACCCTTGCGCTCGGGGAGTTGTATAAAAGTTGTATCCATTTTAAATATCTGGGGCCAAACCCATAGCGTTTTAGACAGTTCCACAAAAAGTCCCACTCTATACTGTCAAATGCTTTAGACAAGAGACACTATGTCTCGATTTCCTTTATTAATTGTCGGGAGTTGCAAGTGAAAAAGATAAACGCCTAATATTGCAGGCTGTGGATCTATTAGGTCACAATGAATGCATTTTGTAATATATTTTGACAGTCTAGTCGCCAATACCTTTGCCAACAACTTGTCTGACGTTAATAAGGAAATTAGACGATATGTGTCAGGGTTGCTTGGGTCTTTACCAGGTTTCAAAAGCACAATAATTACTGCTTCGTCATAGAGGGGGGTAAAAAGCCCACCTCCTCGATCCTCTACTGGAATGTGAGAGGTCTGCATGATCCCAAAAAGAGGACTGCCATCTTCACCTCTATCTCACACCGGGCTCCCACTGTCATATGACTGCAGCAGACGCATCTCACTAAGGACACCACCAACTTGTTGCACCTCTCGAAGTACCCCGCTCAATACCATTCCACACATACCCAGTACTACCTCATTTACAAAAATTGATGCACAAATTTATACCGAGGGCAGATTCATCTTTCTGATGGGTACTTGGGAGTCTCATGCCTGTGTGATCGTAAATGTTTATATACCTCCACCATTTAATTACAATGTCTTTCCAGGTTTCTAGCCAAACATCCTCAGGTTCCGGTGTATGTCCTGGGGGATTTTAGCAGTACTCTGGACTCATCATGAGATGTGCACAGGAAGTACTGTCCGCAGGGCCCCAGGTCATATACAGCTCTCACCAAATATATAACAGAACTTGGGCTTTTTGATCTATGGCGGTGTAAGTTTCCTCCTAAGGTGCAGTTTTCGTGTCATTCATTAATGCATGCTACCCTGTCACGCATAGACTTAGCATTGGGCAACACACTAACACACTACTATGACCCTAAGGTCTCCTATCTTACCAGAGGTCTTTCTGACCATTCCCTGGTACAGCTCAGCCTAACCTTCCCTACTGTTAAACTCCCTCTCCATTGGAAGATGAATCCCTTTTGCATCCCTCTGTTTAAGGACACTTAACATATGCAAGTACAAATTCAGCATTTTTACTAAATAATAGGCACTCTGCCCCACCTGGTGTGATATGGGATACTCTAAAAGCTTTCATCAGGGGTATGTGTATCAAAGAGATAGCCACAATTAAAACCAACAGCAGACATTGGGCTAAAGACGCCAGCATAGCAGTAGACAAAGCTGAGGAAGAATTTTTACAAGCTCCCACACCTGATGGTGAAAGGATGCAAAAAAACTATACATAACCAACAAGCAGAAAACAAACGTTTCTTTGCCTCCTCATGAAGGGATTCTGTGCATTTTTTCAGGATGTATACTCCTTGAAGGTAACCAAAGCCATCTTATCTCAATTCTTAGATGATAGATACAGGGGAGGACAAAAAACTATTAAATGCAGAGTTGCAACATGTCTTAGCAACATTCCCTAACTCTAAGGCCCTGGGAAATGATGGCCTCCCCATTGAAATGTACATACAATTTTGAAGTATATTCCTACCGGAGTTGCTCCGCACAATTATGGACATGCATGCTCACAACTCCTTACCAGGTTCCATGTATGAGGCGTGGTGGTGGTCCTGTTAAAGCCTGGGAAAGATCTGGACCAACCTGAGTCATACAGGCCCATATCACTTCTGAATAACGATTTAAAGTTGATTACTAAAGTCCTCGCTATGAGATTATCCAAGGTGGTGACAAAAATAGTGCACCCAGACCAATCAGGATTCATACCCAACAGGTTCACAGCATATAATCTTCGCAGACTATACCTAAATATGCAGATTCCAACAGATAACCAAGGTCAAAGAGCTATTCTATCACTAGATGCCGCTAAGGCATTTGATAGTGTAGAATGGAATTACCTGTGGAGGGTGCTTGAAAAATTCAACTTAGGGGAGACCTTTATTTCCTGGATCAAACTATTATACAGGGCACCGAAAGCTTGCATTAGGATCAATAACACATTATGTTCCTTTTTTTAATATCCACCGGGGAACAAGAGACAGGGCTGCCCGCTATCCCCATTGCTCTTTGCTCTGGCCATAGAGCCTCTGGCCGCTGCCAGGTTGGCTACATGTGGTTTTAAACGGGCTTAGACTTAGGCCCCTTTCACACTGGGGCGGGAGCGGCGGTGACTGTAAAGCAGCACTATATTTAGCGCTGCTTCACCGTCGTTTTAGCCCCGGTATTCGGCAGCTAGCGGTGTGGTTTTAACCCCCGCTAGCGGCCGAAAAAGGGTTAAAACCCTATTGCCGCGGTATTACCGCGGTGTCCCATTGATTTCAATGGGTAGGAGCGGTGAATACACCGCTCCTCACCGCTCCAAAGATGCTGCTAGCAGGACTTTTTTGACCGTCCTGCTAGCGCACCGCTCCAGTGTGAAAGCCCTCCGGCTTTCACACTGGAGTGAATGGGGCCGTATTTTTTCAGGCGCTGTACAGGCGATATTTTTAGCGCTGTACCGCCTGAAAAACACCCCAGTGTGAAAGGGGCCTTAGAATGGCAGATGTATCACCCAAAAAAAGGAGTGCATCATCCGCATATAGGGCTATTTTATCTTCTAATAACTCTTATGGAATTAATCTGTAGGTTTGGGACCTTTTCGGGTTCAAAATAAATTGGGACAAATCCACACTGCTACCACTTAATCCTCTTATGTCGCCTCTTCCCCCAGCAGCGGAACAGATTAGGGTGGTAGATACATTTTGATATCTAGGCATAGTTATTCACCCCAACCTAGACCTTTATGTTAAACTTAATATAAACCCACTGATTCAAAAATTCTGGAAAAAACAGCTAGCTGGATTAAAATATCCCTCTCAGTAGTAGGTCGGTGTAACTTGATAAAAATGATCTGGGGTCCCCAACTTTTGTATGCGCTCCACAATACACCTATCTGGATTCCTATTCATGTGTTCAAAAAATGGAACACCTTATTCCGCTCCTTGATATGGCAGAAACAGGTGCCTTGTATCAAGCTGGAAACATTATAGGAGGCATAGGACTCGGGTGGACTGCCAAACCCATATTACCATTTCATAACGGTTCAATTGCAGCCCCTAACGGGGTGGCAGCACCTAATGGGGTGGCAGCAACCCGAGTCCTCTGGCCCCACAAGAAACATTGTACGCACACTACTTTCAAGTGGTGGCCTTGTGGGGTGTATAGAAGTGGGAGAGTTCTGAAAAATACCCGACTATCCCACTATGGTACTTATGACGTGAGTGGTCACGTATCTGGAATAATAGCAACTTTCCCGAATTATATAAATTATAGGGCTTTTCTGTCTGGTCTAGGTGTGGTGTTGTATATGTCCCACCATGGCGACCTCCTACGATATTTTCAGTCTCTAAGATATTTGGTAGACCATATTCCTCTCTCATTCTTCCAATATTTACAACTCAGGCATGCCATTTCGGCACAAGCTACTGTCCGCATGTTAGTTAACTAGACTCTCGGTACTCACACCACTAGTAACATCATCGCCTCGGAAGGGACAGATATCCTCTCTAGATGGTTCCCTACTATTTCAGGTATCCAAAGCTATGACATTAAAGTGTAGGACAAGCTGGGGGGAGGATATAGGTCACATAACAGATGAGGAATAGTCTACCATACTGGAGAATGTATCCAGGGTATCACTCTCCTCTTCCCAAAACTCAAGCAACTATTCATTATTCACCAAACTTACTGTACCCCATACAAACTACACAAATGGCACAGAAGAGACGATCCATTTTGCCCTCGTTGTAGGGTGGACAGCGGTACCCTTATTCACATGCTCTGGAAGTGCCCGAAACTGCAAAGGTACTGGTCTGAAGTGATCAACTCTATTAATAAAATATGGAACCTTACATTTGCAGTTGACCCTAAGCCGTGTCTGCTTGGATGGCTAGACAAGGAATTGCACACACCCTACACCAGCCTTTCTCAACCTTTTCAACACAGAGGAACCCTTGAAATAGTTCTCCAGTCTCGGGGAACCCCTGCTAAAAATTAGAAATCTACAACTCATGGTACATTAGTGTGATGGTCAGTGGGAAGAATGATCCTTACACTTGTGGTCATTGGGAAAAATTACCTCCTTACAGATAGCTAAAAAGATCAATGGTGTCGGTAGGAACTTATCTGAGAGGCAGAAATGGCCCAATGCTGAAGGAACCCCTAGCAACCTCTGGAGGAACCCTGGTTGAGAATCACTGTCCTACACCTTCACAGCCATTCTCAGAGTTCTGTTTATCGCCAGAAAACGTATTGCTAGAAAATTACTCTCAGTTTTATCACCTACACACGCAGAATGGGTTAATGCCATAAATGACACCCTTTTGAGGGAGAAGTTGACATACCATACATGGTAGCCCAACGAAGTTTGAAAATATCTGGGATCCCTGGTTAGATGTACCTGGCTTGGCTCCTATCCAACTGGTCCAAAATAGAGTAGTTGGTGGCAGGATATAGTCATCCGTTCCCTCTCAGTGGGCTGGTGACTGATTACACAAGGTGGGTGACTGATCTGACTGAATGTGGATCCAACTTAAAAAAAAGAGTTCTGATGAGGTGATATCTTGCTCTGTAGAGACAAGTTATATGGTTTAATTTTATAAAATAGTTAATAAATGGAAACTGGGAATCCCCCACCACTCTTTAGGGAAGGGATGTACCCCTTCCCCTGACCGATAGTCCATCATAAGACCAGGGGCGGAGTAGGGGAACAGAAAACTAAGAGGATACACTTAATAAAAGGTAAACTACAAAATGACAGACACAGATATATACTTTTAAAGATTTGTCTTTTTATTTTTATACGGACTGTAACTTCATATAATGTGCTGATGTATAAGTAGTAAAGCTGGCTGGCTGTACGTCTAGATAATCCTATGTCCTCTGTCATGCTATATGATGTATCTTTTTTTGTTCAATTGAAGAGTTTTTCTTTTTCTTTGTTTTATCAATAAAAAATAATCTGATTTAAAAAAAAAAAAAAGCCCACCAACAATATATTTTTTATATATTTCCCCTGGGAGGTCATCTGGTCCTGGTGATTTATTATTAAGTAAATTAGCTACTGCAAGTCTTAGCTCCTGTAACGTCAGTACCTCCCTCTCATCTGATATAGTTGGTAGGTCAATAGTTTCAAATAATTTATTCAGGTCCTTTTCTGAGTAGGATGCCCTACTTCTATATAGGGCCTGGTAGAATTCCCGAAACACCTCCAGTATCTCTGGAGTAGTATTAAACCTCTTATATGAAGAGTGAGTATTTCAGTTATATATGATGCAGGCTGTTGGGCCTTTACAATAGTGGCCAGTAAATGTCCTGTCCTCTCTCCCTCTTCAAAATATGGTTGTTGTAAAAAAATCTTTTATTTTCTGCCTTCTTCATAGCCACCGCTGCATATTGTTGTTGACGTTGAAGCCATTCTGTTTCAGTATCTTGTTTGGATTAGTTAATTTATGAAAGTTCAGCCTGCATCATATTATCAGCTAGAGTCTTTTCCCACTGCCTAGATTGTTCCTTAATTTTTGATATCTGCGCAATAAGGAAAGCTTTCAGTGCATCCAATATATTAAGAGTGTGACTGGGTATCTGTTAATAATCCGATAGGTAGTTAAGTCTGTCTTGAGGAAAAAGTGACAGCCAATATGGGTTCACCTTCCAAAAACTGCACCCTGGACTAGTCCTAAAAGAGAATTTTAAAACTAAGGGAGAGTGGTCTTATATCCCCTAGCCTCATATTTGATTTCACGAAGATATGGCAACAGGGGATAAGTTCCCAAGCCCAAGTCTATTCTAAATAGAGTTTTATGGGTACTATAAAAACATGAAAATTTCCTACTTGTTGGATTGTGCTGCCTCCAGAGATCTATCAACCCTACCTTTGCTACATATCTAGCAAAGGCCGTAGACCCTGACAGAATTTGCTTATCCAATCAATAATATTTATCTATTGAGGGATCCATATAGTTGTTAAAGTCCCCTAATAATAACCATGCACTATCTGGTTTATCAGATACAAACCGAATAAATTCCTTAAATACTTCCGGAGAATAGGGTGGGGGAATATAAAATATTTGCAATCACATACATGCATAGGCGTGTGCTGGGTGTGCCTGAGCACACCCTAATCACGCTGGGCATGTACCTCCCAACTTCCCTAGACTGGGTAGAATTGTTCTGAGATTTTCATTAAATCCCAGTGTCCCGCCAATCCAGGCTGAATCCCAGAGTCCTGTGCTGGAACACCAATCATAGTCAATCATAGCCCACCCCCTACTCCCCATGCCATCCTTCAGTGCCTGCCCCCTCATCAGCATAAACAGTGCCGATGAGGGGGCAGGCATTTTCCTCTTTGGCAGCTGCATTTGTTACAGGCAGCTAGAGAGACACAGAAAGAGAATTGATATACTTCTGTTCTTCTCTCTGGCTGGGACTCTTCACAGTACTCAATGTATTGTAGCTCCAGCTCTTCTCCCCCTTCTCCTATTCCCTGGTCCAGTAGGTGGGCTATGATTAGCTTTAATTTAGCTCCACCTACTGGATAAGGGAATAGGAGAAGGGCGGTGAAGAGCTGAAGTATTTTGATGGCAGAAAACAAACACTCCTGATCACAAGTGGATCACCAGGTGGATAATGCGTCAGGCCTTGCATACCCTCAGGGATAGGGATATCCTAGCAATCAAAAAAGAAAAAAGTGGCGCACCAACCTTGTGCATTATTCTCGGATATATTTTATTTAAAAGTAAATCATAGAACTACTCACAAACAACTGGGAGAAAACTCGCAATACAAATAGTCTCCAGGTGACAGCAATTGGTCTAAAAACGACAGACTCCAGATGGTAACAGAGGAGGTTTCAGGGTCTGCTGCCGGTTGACGCATTTTGAAGGATTACCTTCTTCCTCAGAGCCCAGCAGTGTTATCTCCTTCAGCTACCCATATATATATACACACATATGTGTTATACCTAAAGGGTTCCACATGTACTGTCACTTTAAGGCTGGCTCCACCCAGGAGTGATGACAAGGGTCAAGGTGTATAGTAGCCATCTTAGAGCACATGTAAGGAAGCATAATAAGATGTACTGTCCTGAGATGCATGTTGCAGTGTACAGTGAGTACTGAAATAAACATCCATTGTCCCAGACCAGAGTCTTGTATCTCTCACAACTCAGAGGATATAACAGTGGCGACGAGGATGGGATTTACAAAGTGTCTATCAGTCTGAGAGAGAGACAAAGGCAGTGTGGATTGTCACCTGGATAAAAGCAATCACAGATCTCAGCAAGACAATGGCATTAATCGGGACATTAAGTGAATTTGATGGAGAACAGACATCCTGGAGTTCCTGGGTTGAGAGACTGGAACAGTATTTCAGTGCAAATGCCATCCCAGATTACAGGCAAGTAGCAGTATTTCTGACAGTGGTTGGTGCCAAGACATATGACACTCTTAAGCCCCATACACACGGTCGGACAATCCGCGGACCAGGTCGGTCGGATCCTGTCCGTCATACTTTGTCTGATGTTGGTTTTGCGTACACACGGTCGGACAAAGTTGTCGGAAAATCCGATCATTCTGAACGTGGTGACGTTTGTTGCCTACGACGGGACTACGTAGAGGCTAGTAGCCAATAGCTTTGGTCTTGTAATGTGATCTGAGCATGCGTAGCACTTTGTCCGGTCGGACAACCGTACACACGATCGGATTTGGTGTGATCGGACCGTGTTGTCGGCAAATCTTTCCAGCAGGAGATAAGACTTTGTCCGTCGGACAATCCGACATACACTGTCCGATGGTGCATACACACGGTCTGATTTTTCAACAACATTGTCCGATCGGGCAGAATCCATGAAAAAGTCCGACCGTGTGTATGGGGCTTTAGAGATCTGCTTTCCCCTGTAAAACCAGCAACTAAGACCTTGGCAGAGCTCCTGACACTGTTAAGCCCCATACACACGGTAGGATTTTCCGATGGATTTTGTCCTATCGGACAATGTTGTCGGAAAATCCGACCGTGTGTAGGCACCATCGGACAGTTTCCATCGGATTGTCTGACGGACAAAGTCCTATCTCCTGCTGGATAGATTTTTTGACAACAAAGTCCGATCACACCAAATCCGATCGTGTGTAGCGAATTCCGACGGACAAAGTGCTACGCATGCTCAGATCACATTACAAGACCAAAGGTATTGGCTACTAGCCTCTACGTAGTCCCGTCGTAGGCAACAAACGTCACCACGTTCAGAATGATCGGATTTTCCGTCAACTTTGTCCGACCGTGTGTACGCAAAACCAACATCAGACAAAGTACGACGGACATGGTCTGATGGACCTGGTCCTCGGATAATCTGCGCGTGTGTATGGGGCTTTAGAGGATCACTTCCAGCCTAAACCACTAGAGATTGCAGAAAGATTTCGGTTTTATCAGAGGCAGCAGCAGCCAGGTGAAGAAATTAAAGCTTATGTGCTCGCCCTTCGCAGACTAGCCTCTACCTGTTCTTTTGGGGAGTACTTACCTACTGCACTGAGAGATAAGTTTGTCATGGGACTGAACAGTGAGTCTAGCCAAAAGAGACTGCTAACAGAGAAAGACCTTACCCTTACAAAGGCAATTGAAATAGATTCAGTGATGGAAATGGCTGTGAAAGATACAGAGGAATTGAACCCCCAGGGCAGAAGGGAAGAGGTGAAACAGGAAGTTTTCAGAACAGCAGTCAAGCCCACAGTCGCAAACAGGAAAAATAGACACCCACCAAGTCGGGAGTCAGCTTGCTACCGTTGTGGGAATACAGACCATGATCATAAAGTCTGCCGGTTTAAGGATCAGACCTGTCATAATTGTGGTAAAACAGGCCATCTGAAACGAGTTTGCCATAGCAAGAAGGTGCGAGATAAACAACCTCTGAACCCCAAGACAAAGACATATATGATGGGAAGATATACATCATCATCTGAGTCAGAGAATGAGGAAGTGCTCCACAGATTAGACATACATCATATGCATTCAGCACCCTCCGCAATGACTGTAGAGGTAACCATTGAGGGAAAGAAACTCAAGATGGATGTAGACACAGGAGCAGCAGTTTCAGTTATCACTCAGAAACAATGGAGACAACTTCAGACCCGAACAACTGTCCGCCCAACACCAATCAAACTGCAGAAATACTCAAAGCAGATACTTCACCCACTGGGTTACTCGAAAGTACAGGTATTGTACAAGGGTCAGACAAAGAGACTGCCATTATACATCATAGAAAATACATTATAGAAAATGGGGGACCCCCTCTCTTTGGGAGAGACTGGATTGCTCACTTTGGTATGCCAGACATCGCCATAAATCCCTGTAACACTGTTACAATTCCATTAGGAGATAATGAGAGATGGGTGGTGTCCCTGAAGCAGCGGTTCCCAAAGATCTTTGATGACCAATTGGGGGAAATAAAGCATGACTGTGTAAGACTCAAGCTGAAACCCAGTGCTCAGCCTAAGTTCTTCAAAGCTCGGACAGTATCTTTCGCACTCCGAGCAGGAGTGGAAGCAGAACTAAGTTGGCTGGAGGAACAAGGTGTCATCTCAAAGGTAGAGCACAGCGAGTGGGCATCACCGGTTGTACCAGTAAAGAAAGCGAATGGGGACTTACGCATTTGTGGCGATTTCCGCATGGCACTGAACTCCCAACTGGAAATAGACCAGTATCCTCTACCCAGAGTAGATGACATTTTTGCCTCTCTTGCAGGGGGTCAAAAGTTCACCAAGCTTGATCTCAAACAAGCATATTTACAGTTTGAGGCCCATCCTTCTTCCCGCAAGTTTCTGACCATCAACACCCACAAGGGGCTGTATGAGTACAATCGGATGGTGTTTGGTGTAGCCTCTGCCCCAGCCATTTGGCAAAGAAAAATGGATGAGATTTTGGTGGACATTCCTTTCACGCAGTGCCTGCTAGATGACATGCTCATCACGGGACGGACGGACCAGGAACACAAGCGGAACGTGGAGCTTGTGTTGGCGAGACTCCAAGAGCAGGGTCTGAAAGTGAACTTGGCAAAATGCCAATTCATGGTGCCTAAATTGGAGTTTTGTGGCCACCTTGTGGATGCAGAGGGTATACACACCACGGAAGCCAAGGTTGATGCTTTAGTCAAAGCTCCTGCCCCAACCAACGTCCAGCAGCTGCGATCATACCTTGGCTTGCTGAACTATTACCACAAATTCCTGCCAGATCTGGCACACACCTTGTGTCCGTTGAACAAGCTTTTGGAGAAACACTCCAGATGGGACTGGTCAGCTGCATGCCAACGTGCTTTTGAAGTCTCTAAGTGGAAGTTGTTGGCGTCACGCATGCGCGTGCACTATGACCTCCAGAAGCCTCTCACCTTGGCTTGTGATGCCTCAATCTATGGTCTGGGGGCTGTACTATCTCACATCTTACCAGATGGGTCAGAAAAACCAGTGGCATTTGTCTCCAGGTCTTTGACAAAAGCAGAAAGCAATTACTCACACATTGACAAAGAGGCTCTTGCACTGATATGGGCAATTAAGAAGTTTCATCT
Source organism: Lithobates sylvaticus (assembly GCA_028564925.1). Lineage (NCBI taxonomy): Eukaryota > Metazoa > Chordata > Amphibia > Anura > Ranidae > Lithobates > Lithobates sylvaticus. The sequence goes on from CM053033.1 coordinate 153,002,789, forward strand.
TTACCTGTATGGTAGGGAATTCACCATACTGACAGACCATAAACCACTCCTTCAGATCTTTAGCCCTGACAAAGGCATCTCTCAGACTACTGAGGCCCGCCTCCAACGCTATGCCCTATTCTTGGGAGCATACAGCTACAAAATCCAGTATCGTGGTCATGATGCCAATGCTAATGCGGACGCAATGTCCCGACTGACAGGGAGGTCGATGGACTCTTCTCCACCGGTCAAGAGTTGTCGTTACACCAACCTGTCCTTCTCGTCTTCTGGGGAGATAGCAGCCCATACAGCCAAGGATACCTTTCTGAAAACAATACTCTCCTGGGTACGGTCCGGTTGGCCTGCAACCGTCACACAGGATTATGAACCTTATTTCCGTAGGCGTATGGAATTAACTGTGGCTGGCAACCGTGTTTTATGGGGAGACCGAGTGATCATTCCACAGACCCTCCGGAGACACATTCTGGACTTACTACATACTGGTCATCCCGGGGGCACACGTATGAAACAAAAGGCCCGAGGCTATGTGTGGTGGCCAAACCTAGACTCAGATATCACGACATATGTGAATGCTTGTGCTGGATGTGCACAAACTGCAAAAGACCCTCCTCGAGGCCTTGGACTTGGCCCACGGTTCCTTGGTTTCGCCTACACTTGGACTTTGCAGGCCCGATCAGAGGACATACCTTCTTGATCATAGTGGACGCCCATTCAAAGTGGCCTGAGGTAATTCCTGTTACTCAGCCAACGACTAAGGCAACCGTTTCCATACTGTTACATCTCGCTGCTACGTTTGGCTACCCCAGAGAAATCGTTACAGACAACGGTGCACAATTCACCAGTCAGGAGTTTCAGCGTTTCCTGACTGCCCACAACATCAAGCACAAGTTGACCGCACCTTACCACCCGGCTACAAATGGTCAAGCAGAACGGTTTGTGCAGATTTTTAAACGCTATTTCAAAGCTACAGTGGCTGCAAGTAAACAACAGTCCCTGTCACCCCAGCAGCTGGACTCCTTCCTTTCTGCTTACAGAAACACACCACATGCAACCACCGGGAAAACTCCAGCAGAACTCCTTCTGGGTCGGCAGCCATGGACTGTTTTGGACATGCTCCGCCCTCAAACAGTCCAGGAACACGTACTGCAGTCCCAAGACAAGATGGTCAAACACCATGAGCTCCCCCGATTCACAGCCCAACAAACGGTATGGGCACGGTCTTATGGGGCTTCCAACACCCGTTGGCTTCCTGCTGTCATTGCAGAGACTTTGGGACCCAAGATGTATAGGGTCCTCGGTTTCAACTGCCCGAATCCCTGACGCCCGCTGAACCACCAGTGTCGCAAGGAACTGATCCCAGCGGATCAGAATGCACGGGGACTGATGATTGGGGGGACTCTGAACTTTTGCACTCGGCTCCATCAGAGCCCTCCAGCCCTGGAACGGAGGTCTGTTCACCCACTGAGCTGGTGGATCCGTTCTTGGCCCCGCCGGGGCGGATTCCGGCCAGCCCAGTTTCCTCCGGTCCCGAGTCGCTGGGTGCCCGCCCTCAACGACACTGTCACCCTCCTGACCGGTTTCAGCTTCAAGACCCGTTACGAGACTTTCGACGGGGTCGCCGAAAGTGATCCAATGACATTGTATCCCCGCAACTGTCCCTGGAAGCTTGGTTTCACATCTGGATGCAGGAAAAAAAAAGTGTGCATCTCCTGTGTTTGGAGGACTGTTATTGGACAGTTATTAGTTAATGTTTTGTGCCTTTTCTTGTTTTGTTGTAATTTTTTTTTCTAGGGATGGATGGAAGGTGTTATACCTGAAGGGTTCCACATGTACTGTCACTTTAAGGCTGGCTCCACCCAGGAGTGATGACAAGGGTCAAGGGGTATAGTAGCCATCTTAGAGTACATGTAAGGAAGCATAATAAGATGTACTGTCCTGAGATGCATGTTGCAGTGTACAGTGAGTACTGAAATAAACATCCATTGTCCCAGACCAGAGTCTTGTGTCTCTCACAACTCAGAGGATATAACAATATGCACCAATATGCATTCAAACAGGAACCTCCCAGAGGGGCCCAGAGACACCGCCCACCTCTGTGAGTGGCCCACGGCCACAAAGTAACACCCACTAGAGGATGGTAGTAAGACCCACATGGATAAAGCAATTGTTTGATGTCGAATACAGGGGGCAGCATATCTGGCAAGGAAGAATGGGCTAGCAGCCATAAATATCAATGAACTGGCGTAAACACCCAATCTAGATGTAGTGTGAAAAGTAGGGGGCCAGATGATCACATTGCCCCCCTAAACTAACGTTACTACACAAGGATCACCCAGTCGTTGCAGCACTGGCACACATCACCACCAGGGGAGACCAGACTCACCAATCCATAACCAAAATAGGTCGCCAGCTCCATTTGGAGGATCTCTCCTCCGTAGCGCCATTAAAAATCTGTTTTTTCTTTTTCCCTCCGAAGAGCTGAAGTACCCTGAGTAATGTGCAGAGTCCATGGAGGAGAACAGAAGTAAGCAGTGCAGAGGTGAGACAGATAGTCACTTACTACTACACTCTGCGTCATTATCTAAACTCTGCCTCACTTACTACAATGTTCAGAGGTCAGTACTAAGTGACACAGAGTTCAGAAGTGACTCAGAGGTCAGTAGTAAGTGAGGCAAAGTTCAGGGGTCAGTAGTAATTAACAAAGAGTTCAGGGATCAATAGTAATTAATGAAGAGTACAAGAGGTCAGTAGTAATAAACAGTCAGTTTGCCTTTCAGACTAATGTAGTAGTTTTCCCGCACCATGGGTACAGCGCAGTGTACCCACAATTTTTGTATGGGTTAGCTGTGTTTAGCCATAGACTTCAATTATGTCCCATGGTTTGATGCGCTTTTTGAAAGTGCACCAAAACCTCACTTTCAGTTTTTGGTTTCAGAAAGTGCACCAAACCCGCTGGACATAATAGAAGTCCATAATCATAACAAAGCGCAGCTAACCCACACGAGAAACGTGGGTACACTGCGCTGCACTCATGGTGTGGGAAAACTGTGTGAAGAGCATGTAAAAGTGGCCTAATGGGGTAAGACCAAAAGCATATTTTTTGGGAACAGGAAAGCTTTGTTTTATTTAACCACATCCCTTTAAGTCCCAACTGTAGACACAATTTAGCCACACCAAGCATTCCCTTTTTGCACATCCTAATTTAATAGGCTGCCCACACTTATGGTTCTCTGCAACCAACATGTCTATTTTTTTGGGATGTACAGTTGCAAAAAAAAGTATGTGAACCCTTTTGGAATGATATGGATTTCTGCACAAATTGGTCATAAAATGTGATCTGATCTTCATCTAAGTCACAACAATAGACAATCACAGTCTGCTTAAACTAATAACACACAAAGAATTAAAAGTTACCATGTTTTTATTGAACACACCATGTAAACATTCACAGTGCAGGTGGAAAAAGTATGTAAACCCTTGGATTTAATAACTGGTTGAAACTCCTTTGGCAGCAATAACTTCAACCAAACGTTTCCTGTAGTTGCAGATCAGACGTGCACAATGGTCAGCAATAATTCTTGACCATTCCTCTTTACAGAACTGTTTCAGTTCAGCAATATTCTTGGGATGTCTAGTGTGAATCTCTTTCTTGAGGTCATGCCACAGCATCTCAATCGGGTTGAGGTCAGGACTCTGACTGGGCCACTCCAGAAGGCGTATTTTCTTCTGTTTAAGCCATTCTGTTGTTGATTTACTTCTATGCTTTGGGTCGTTGTCCTGTTGCAACACCCATCTTCTGTTGAGCTTCAGTTGGTGGACAGATGGCCTTAAGTTCTCCTGCAAAATGTCTTGATAAACTTGGGAATTTATTTTTCCTTCGATTATAGAAATCCGTCCAGGCCCTGACGCAGCAAAGCAGCCCCCAACCATGATGCCCCCACCACCATACTTCACAGTTGGGATGATGTTTTGATGTTGGTGTGCTGTGCCTCTTTTTCTCCACACATAGTGTTGTGTGTTTCTTCCAAACAACTCAACTTTGATTTCATCTGTCCACAGAATATTTTGCCAGTACTGCTGTGGAACATCCAGATTGCTCTTGTGCAAACTGTAAATGTGCAGCAATGTTTTTCTTGGACAGCAGTGGCTTCCTCTGTGGTATCCTCCCATGAAATACATTCTTGTTTAGTGTTTTACGCATCGTAGATTCGCTAACAGGGATGCTAGCATATGCCAGAGACTTTTGTAAGTCTTTATCTGACACTCTAGGATTCTTCTTCACCTCATTGAGCAGTCTGCGCTGTGCTCTTACAGTCATCTTTACAGGACGCCCACTCCTAGGGAGAGTAGCAGCAGTGCTGAACTTTCTCCATTTACAGACAATTTGTCTTACCATGGACTGATGAACAGCAAGGCTTTTGGAGATACTTTTATAACCCTTTCCAGCTTTATGCAAGTCAAAAATTCTTAATCGTAGGTCTTCTGAGAGCTCTTTTGTGTGAGGCATCACTTACATCAGGCAAAGCTTCTTATGAGAAGCAAACCCAGAACTGATGTGTGTTTTTTATAGGGCAGGGCAGCTGTAACCAACACCTGCAATCTCATCTCATTGATTGGACTCCAGTTGGCTGACACCTCACTCCAATTAGCTCTTGGAGATCTCATTAGTCTAGGGGTTCACATACTTTTTCCACCTGCACTGTGAATATTTACATGGTGTGTTCAATAAAAACATGGTAACATTTAATCATTGGTGTGTTATTAGTTTAAGCAGACTGTGATTGTCTATTGTTGTGACTTAGATGAAGATCAGATCACATTTTATGACCAATTTATGCAGAAATCCATATCATTCCAAAAGGGTTCACATACTTTTTTTTGCAACTGTATAATATTGTTTCCTATTACACCTCTATGTTCAAATTGTTCTACCTTGTCAACATATTTCTCTTTTTCTTCTTAATACAAATCAAAGTGAAAGAAAACACTGTACATCAAGGTTCTTAGAGGTAGCCTTATTTGTTGTATGGGTAGCTTTGAAATGGAAATAAAACACATCACCACCATAGCTCTTCTCTCTCTTCAAATTTTAGGCAGCTCCCCCTCCCACTTGAGAGTGCCACAATTATAAGAGATAATGCTGCTGGGTGTGTTTTATGGACATCTGCATCCAGTGCCACCTTTATTTGTCCAAACATGTCATTTTTATTCTAGAATGCCTGATAAGAAACACAAGTGTATTATTTAAACAAAGCCTATTTATTATTTTACTTGTGATCTTGTGAAGAAAACTAGATAGAAATACTGTTAGTTGGGTTTAAGGACAGGTATGGAAAACGCTCCACAAGTGCACCTATAGTGGTTGCTAAACTTTTGTATGTTTTTAATCAAAATCACCAAAAAACACCACAACATAAAAATAGAGCATGTGTTATAGACTATTCAATAAGAGCTCCATCAAAAATTCTACCACTTTGGGAGTGGAAGACTATAAGCAACCCGCTTTCCTCCAAAACATAACATGTCAAAAGGTATATAACTAGGGTTGAGCGAACCCGAACTGTAAAGTTTGGGTTTGTACCAGACTTTTGCTACCCGGACCCGAACCTGAACAATTTACTGTATGTTCGGTTTCGGGTCCGGTGTTCTGCAATGTAATGGCACATTTTAAAAAGCTGCAGGGCAGCCAATCAACATTCGTTTAACTGGTGTGCCCTTAGAAGTCATCACAGCCATGCCTACTAATGGCATGGCTGTGATTAGCCAGTGCAGCGTGTGACCCAGCCTCTATATAAGCTAGAGGCACACAGCACAGCACGTCGCTCTGCTTTAGACAGTGTAGGGAAAGGTTCCTGCTGCTGCTTTGAGGAAGAGAATTAGATAGGAGTCCTGATTCAGAAATCCATTCTAATTACTCAGCGGTCTACATTGATTTAGTTGTGTGTGTGCAGTGCACAGTCTTTTTACACTGCCATAAGCCCAGGGACAGAGAAAATATAACTTTTATCTGAAAGCTCAGTGCACCAGCACTGCATATGTTACTGTGAGATACACCCTTTAGATACTGTTGGTGTATTCTGCTATTCCAAAAACACCCATTTAGGGCAAAAATATATATTTTGCAGTGTTTTCTGCATATCTGTAGGTGTGAGATACACAATTTATATAGTGTTCTTCTATTGTGCTATTAAAAAAAAAAAAATGTTAGGGCAAACATTTTTTTTTTGAATAGCATTTTCTGCATATCTGTAGGTGTGAGATACACCCTTTAGATACTGTTGCTCTATTCTGCTATTCTAAAAACACCCATTTAGATCCTAAATTTGAAAAATATGAGGAGAACATCAAAGAAGGGACGTGGCCCCCGGTCGTGGTGCTGCTGGTGAAGCTCCTGTTGCACGCAGAGGACGTGGTCGATCTGTGCCAGCTACACGCACAAGTGAAACACCTTCCTCAGGTGCGAGTAGGCGACAGAGCATGCAGCGGTATTTGGTCGGGCCTAATGCAGCTGTACGAATGTTGAGGCCAGGACAAGTACAGGCGATAGTAGATTGGGTTGCTGACAGTGCCTCCAGTTCCTTCACATTGTCTCCCACCCAGTCTTCTGCTGAAAGATCAGACTTGGCACCTGCAGCCGATGTCCATCAGTCTTTCACCTCACCCCCTTGCAAATCAGCCAAGCAGTCTGAGCCCCAAATCATGCAGCAGTCTCTTCTGCTTTTTGATGACCCTGTTAGCAGGGTTTCCCAGGACCATCCACCTAGCCCTGCCCTAGAAGTGGAAGAGATTGTGTGCACTGATGCCCAACACTTATGTTTCAAGATGAGTACACGGGAGGACCATCGCAGCACGTCTCGGATGATGACGAAACACAGGTGCCAGCTGCTGCCAGTGTATTATCTGAACGTGTATTTAGCACAGCAGGGGGGCGTTATCACAGACAAGCGCAGCCGCCTGTCCAGAGCCAATGTGGACAAGCTCACGTTCATTAAAATGAACCAGGCATGGATCCCACAGGACTTGTCCGTACCTTGTGCAGAATAGACATGTATACCAGGGTTCTGACAAAAACTGTCCGGCCATCGGATAGTGTCCAGACCGTACTGCGCAGGCGCAGCCCTTGTGCAGTACGGAGGACATAGAGATTCCAAAAATCTCCGAAGATGAACGGTGCCTGCGCAGTGAGTGCAGGTTCAAGCCCCACCATCAAAGTGGACATACGGTAGCACATAGTAACAGGGCCCCCCAACATGTAGATAACTCTTAACGTGGGTTAAAGTTCTGCTCGAGACCTAGAATCAGAGCAAGGTTCAGGCAGACTGATATCACACATTATGCTGACAGGATTGAAATAAGTCAAATGGGGCTTAAATAGGGGTATGAGGTTGAGTGTTGATTACATCAGCCTGAACTGAGTAAAAATGTAATTTTAAAGAAAACAAGAAACTTGGTGAATAATGTGGGAGGAAAATATTTGGAACAAGGGCAAAGGTACAATTCTGATTTATCTCAGTGTCCCAATTACAGGGACTTAAGTTAAGGTCTTATTATATGCATTCCCAACTACAGGTGTCATAGCTGCCACAACCTTATCATGTGTATTGGTGAGATGACTCCAAAGAAGTGTAATCTAGGGCAAAGAACTCTGGCATCAGCACATACAGGACTTGGAGAACAGTGGCTAAATGGGATCATCAGTTTTGCACCTTTACCCCCCCCCCCCCCCCCATGTCATCCTGGAATTTTTCTTTAATTTGTTTCGTAAGGCAAAGGTAAGGTAAAATGTATTGATTATGAATACAGTGAAAAAACACACAGCGACCAAACAAATTTCAATTTACTATAGTCAAATTAGAAAATTGGGTTGCCACTGGTTACTGCAAGTTGCACATAACCACTGCACAATTCTTCAGAATCCTTGTAAATAAATCTGTAAAATAGGTCCCATTGTTTCAAAATCTAAACTGTTATTCCTTTTAGAATCGGAGTCTCATAAATGTTGGAAATGAAAGACCCTTTCATACACAAATTCTAAAGCCCTCACATTTCAAATCACTTACGATACCATTCAGCCAATTATACTGTTGATGTGAAGGATGATGAACCAAAGGTAGCTTCTTTTGTTTGATATTTCTGACTCATACTAACTCTGGGTCATAAAAAAAACATTAAAACAAGGTATCATCTGTATAAGCAGTTCTTCTCTATATGAGATTGATGTTTGCAGATGTCGGCTACCCTTGGCACAGCCTCCCAGAGAGTAAATACTTGGCTAGCAGTTAAGCCAGGGGTGCTGTAGGCACTGAGCGGCTGTGGCCCTTTTTTCTGGAATAAACTCTAACATAGGCAACAGAAAGTCTGAAAACTGAGTGGCTTCTTCCAATGACCACTCATATTTTTCCACCAAGACATCAAACAGGCCCCAGTGCTTGAGATTGTGTATATGCCGAAGCTCTCCTGTGGAAAATAAGAGGATACAGTTACATCATATGTTATTTCATAACTTGCAATACCTATAAGATAAGAACAATATGAAAATTGTACATCAAAATATCAACAGATCCGGATATATTTGTTATGTTATAGGAAGTCTCAGTGTTTCCTGTAAAATTCAAGCTTGGCCTGGCCACCCTCTGGCCTCTTATGCCCCGTACACATGGTCGGATTTTCAGATGGAAAAAGTCTGATCGGATTATGTTGTCGGAAAATCCGACCGTGTGTGGGCTCTAGCGGGCTTTTTCCGTCGGAATTTCCGACGGAAAATTTGAGATCCTGCTCTCAAATTTTTTCTGACAATAAAATCCGATCTGACTTTTTCCGATCGTGTGTCGAGAATTCCGACGGACAAAGTGCCACGCATGCTCAGATCAAATTACGAGACCAAATCTATTGGCTACTAGCCTCTACGTAGTTCCATCGTACGCAACGAACGTCACCACTTCGGAATGATCGGATTTTTAGACAACTTTGACTGTGTGTATGCAACACCAGTTTCTGACAAAATTCGTCAGAAAAAATCAGACGGATTTTATGGTCGGAAGTTACACTTCTCAAATTTCTTTTAACAATGAGCACCCCCCTTGAAATAGGTAGGCTTGCGAGGTGGGGAGGTTTGAGTAATTTGCAAAACAATATTTAGGGTGTTTATAACCAAAAAGGTTTTTTATTTGTTTTTTAGTCAAACAAAAATAGCATACCTAAAATATCACAGGGCAGTCTACCCCAAGCTCATAAATAATATATATACATATAAAAAGCCAGTCTATAAACTCATATTTCAGTTCTTGGTGGCTAGTAGCTCTAAAACAGAAAGAGAGACTCTACAACTTCGATCTCATTTATAGGTGAACTCACTGCTTAGCCTCCTTTTGACATAGGCTGTCTGCTTAAAATACAGTGGGGGAAATTACTATTTGATCCCCTGCAGATTCCATAAGTTTGCCCATTTACAAAGAAATGAAAGGTCTATATTTTTTTTTATCACAGGTGTTAAAAAAAAATGATAGAGACAGAATATCAACCAAAAATCCAGTCATCACTCAGCATCCTTGGAAAACACTAGTTTCCAAAGTTTTCATGCAGTGGATATGTAACAGGGACCTCTGACACAAGGGCACAAGGTAAGAAGTTTCTCATCCAAGATTTTACAATACATGGCCCTGCCCATTGGCTCCTCAATGAGGCAAAGTTGGACTGTACCTTTAGCAGAGAAACAGCCCCAAAGCATCATGTTTCCACCTCTGTGCTTAGTCAAGGGAGGGTGGTCATAGTCAGCATTTTGGCATGACTGTACATGTGCCTTCTTGAGGAGGGGGATTTGCCGTGTTTGGAGAAAGAAAAATGCTGACTATGACCCTAAGAAAACCCTACAGTCAAGCACGGAGTTGGAAACATGCTTTGGGGCTGTTTCTCTGCTAAAGGTACAGACCAACTTTGCCGCATTGAGGGGCCAATGGATGGGGCCATGTATTTTATAATCTTGGTTGAGAACCTTCTTCCCTCAGCCAGATTTTGTTCAAGCAGCCCTTTCCCTGTTACATATCCACTGCATGAAAACTTTGGAAACTAGTGTTTGCCAAGGATGCTCAGTGATGACTAGTAAATAAAGCAATACATTTTAGATCTGGAATACCACCTAGTTTCTCCACAGACTTACCTCTACGTGTAAAATACTCTCGGGAGTAACGACCTAACAGTGCAAAGTACGGAGGGATATCTCCAAGAAGCTCAATGATGTGTGCAATATGATCTGAAATATACAAGGTTTATGCAATAGTAAAATTTTACCCAGTTAATATATTTATATGCAAGTTACAGGGACGATAAGAAAACATGTAAAACATGAAATTCCTGGTAATGCCACCAGTCCCCGTGCTTTTCTATTTTGAACTGATCGTGCTAGGCATGGAAGAACATCCTTCCCAGTGTGGTCAGTTTTCTTCTTAGCATTCTAATTGGGAGCACAGACTATATGTAGTCCAATGGTCAAACATGTGCTGACATGTCCCCCTGCACAGCTAATCATAAGCACTCTAAACCCCCTATGAAGCTGATGTGGTCACTCATGAAAAAAAAAAAAAAAATTATATATATATATATATATATATATATATATATATATATATACACACACACACACACACACACACACACACACACACACACACTATATTGTCAAAAATATTGGGATACCTGCCTTTACACGCACATGAACTTTAAAGGGGTTGTAAACGTTCGTGTTTTTTTTTCTAAATAGGTTCCTTTAAGCTAGTGCATTGTTGGTTCACTTACCTTTTCCTTCGATTTCCCTTCTAAATGTTTTTTTCTTTGTTTTCTTTGTCTGAATTTCTCACTTCCTGTTCCTCCTCAGTAAGCTGTTCTGGCTGACTAAACACCGCTCGGATGATGGTGTGAAGTTTACTGAGGAGAAACAGGAAGTGAGAAATTCAGACAAAGAAAAAAAACATTTAGAAGGGAAATCGAAGGAAAAGGTAAGTGAACCAACAATGCACTAGCTTAAAGGAACCTATTTAGAAAAAAAAACACGAACGTTTACAACCCCTTTAAAGTTCATGTGCGTGTAAAGGCAGGTATCCCAATATTTTTGACAATATAGTGTGTGTGTGTGTGTGTGTGTGTGTGTGTGTGTGTGTGTGTGTATATATATATATATATATATATATATATATATATATATATACATACATACACACACACACACACACACACACACATGTCTGGGCTCTGTTCACCCTGGACTCAATTATTATTTTATGTCCAGGAGCTGTTCAGCCTATATGAGGTTTTGACATGGTCCTGTGATGTATCTGTGTTTCGTTGTGTGTCCGGGGCCTTTACCTGTCTGTCTCTGGGAGCTGCGATGCGCTCTGCGTGCCCCCTCCCCACCGTCCCTCTCTCCGCCCCTTTTGGACAGACGGATGTGAGTGGGGGAATAGTTTGGTGCACACAGTGCATCGGCGCCACGCTTCCCGATTCACGTGTGACATCACGCGCTGGCGTCATAACATGGATCACGAGTCTTTCTATCTGCTTAGTACAGCTGGGGGATATGGGCATCCTCTGTGGGTGGTACAGGCGGCCCGCGTCAGAACGCCTCACCATCTGTGCCAGACCAGCGTGACATTATATATGGCCTCCTCTGACCCAGTCCTGACGCTACATCTTGTAGACGCTACATCATACTACTATAGCCAACCTTCCTTCCATGGGACCCCAGGACGCCATCTTAAGGTTACTATATCTATTAACCTGATTATCAGTTCTTTGTCCTCATCAACTATTTAGGGTGAATAACATATATGACACTATGATATTGTCTTTTCTAGACTCCTTCTGGCTGTCCCCATTGGTCCATTATCTGGTTCCATTAGGAATATCAGCAATTTGCATTCTGTGTCTCTGGTTTTTGGGGAGGCTTTGCGGCTTTACGCTACTTCAGCTCCCATGACAGACTAACTTTTGGCCCTGGTTCCCCACTTCATCGCATGGATTCCATGTAAGTACCCAGGGTGGGCTTCATTGTCCCATCCCTGATATATTCTAATATAACCAGACTAATTACACTTCCTTATATCTTGTAGATATCCCAGAGCATCTGCCCCTGATCAGTGTTCCACACACGAAACGCGTCGGACAATAGGGATGCAGATATATGCACTGATTCCATCATCAATTTTCAAACATTCAATTTTAACCATCATGGTCCCACTGGTTTTATAATTTTGTATTTTTCCCGCAATGTTGTTCAGATGACTCATGTACATAGATTAATTCATCAAATGTAATTACTTACATTACATTTTAGACCACTATATACTTATGTGCGTGTGGATATTTTTAGGATCACTCATCATTCACTACAATGTTATTCCTTGTATGTGGTTCTGTCTTTGAGATGTATTATGCATTTTTTTATTAATAAATATGTATTTCCATTTAGTTTACCTTCACCATGTCTACAGCCTCACTCAATGTCCCAAAATTCCCTTTTCTAGTAAACATTCCCATAGACACACTCCTAAACTTTGTGGACAGCCTTCCCCGAAGATTTGAAGCTGTTATAGCTGCAAAGGGTGATCCAATTTAATATTGAACCCTACGGACTAATATTAAAGTTCATGTGCGTGTACAGGCAGGCATCCCAATACTTTTGAAAATATAGTGTATATATAGATATAGATATATATCTATATATACACACAGTATCTCACACAAAAGTGAGTACACCCCTCATATTTTTGTAAATATTTTATTATATCTTTTCATGTAACAACACTGAAGAAATTACACTTTGCTACAATGTAAAGTAGTGATTGTACACCTTGTATAACCATGTAAATTTGCCGTCCCCTCAAAATAACTCAACACACAGCCATTAATTAGTCATTAGTGTTACAAGGTCTCAGGTGTGAATGGGGAGCAGGTATGGTAAATGTGGTGCTCTCTCTCTCATACTGGTCACTGGAAGTTCAACATGGCACCTTACGGCAAAGAACTCTCTGAGGATCTGTAAAAAAGAATTGTTGCTCTACATAAAGATGGCCTAGGCCATAAGAGGATTGCCAAGACCCTGAAAATGAGATGCAGCACGGTGGCCAAGACCATACAGCAGTTTATCAGGACAGATTCCACTCAGAATAGGCCCTCGCCATGGTCGACCAAAGAAGTTGAGTGCACATGCTCAGCGTCAGATCCAGATGGTCTTTGGAAAATAGACGTATGAGTGCTGCCAACATTGCTGCAGAGGCTGAAGGGGTGGGGGGTCAGCCTGTCAGTGCTCAGACCATACGCCACGCACTGCATCAAATTGGTCTGCATGGCTGTCGTTCCAGAAGGAAGCCTCTTCTAAAGATGATGCACAAGAAAGCCTGCAAACAATTTGCTGAAGACAAGTAGACTAAGAGACCGGCCCGCAGGGCAGTATTCCAACATAACAACCCCAAACACACCTCCAAGATGACCACTACCCTGCTAAAGAAGCTGAGGGTAAAGGTGATGGACTGGCCAAGCATGTCTCCAGACCTAAACCCTATTGAGCATCTGTGGGGCATCCTCAAATGGTAGGTGGAGGAGCGCAAGTTCTCTTGCACTCTCCCATGATGACATCATGATGCTGGTGGAAGTTAGAGGACTCCAGTGGCAACCTGTGAAGCTCTGGTGAACTCCATGCCCAAGAGGGTTAAGGCAGTGCTAGAAAATAATGCTGGTCACACAAAATATTGACACTTTGGGCCCAGTTTTGACATTTTCACTTGGGGGTTGTTACGAACCCTTGTCCTCAACAGGATTATGTCCACCGTAAATGCTTCCTTTGTCCAGAACCAGCACTATCCAAGACCCTTTAGCCCACCCAGTCACCAGCCGTAACTCAGCGTAGGGTGAACAACAACATCAAACTCCCTTTATTCAAGCACATGTTACAACAGATATACAACTCAGAGACACTCCCCCCACCTTTGGATTCAGGGCGGGGTAAACTGTCCAATAACTATAGACACACAGGTCAGGTATATTCAAACTACTCATCAGTGAGCAGTATTATCAGCAGGAGAGCTGATGGAGGAATCCCCCATCCTCTTTCCTCACAGCAAACACACTTGCACATCCCATAATATTCGTGGCAGACAGCCACAATAGAACAACAGAATACAGTCACACCCCAAACGATCACATCAAAGATTCCACAACAGAATGAGACAATATATATATATATATATATATATACACACACATATACACACACACACACTACATTCCAGTGTGGCTGTACAGTGAGTCCGATTAGTACAGATCATAGTGGGGTTCTCAGTCACCCTGTGCCCCTATGGACACAGGTTGATTTACACATAAGAGGGTCTGGGGAAGCTGGACACAGAGTTTCCAGAGCTCTCCAAGGTAAGCTAGGTTGCACAAGCCCCCCCACCCAAAGTGACTCCTGTCACACATCTCCCCTTTTGGCAGGAGACTAACACAGAAGGAGATCCCAGATGGGTTGACTCCAAAGTTAGTCAGTAGTTCCAGTCCCCCAATGCCGGTATCCCCACAGTACCCCAAATAAATTGTCCCAAACATAGCATTACTCACCCGGCCAACCTCTACCTCTCTCAGAAAACATGCCTGCTGCTGGGGAGAGGCGTGGACTGGCCCTTCTCCCTGGAGTCCTTTCAGCCGCTGGAGAGAAGACAGGGTGACTGGGCTCACTCCATCATGCTGAAAAAACATATATAGAGATGGCGCTGCTGCTCAAATGTCAGCATATAGACCTTCTATATCATTCAGAGAAAATGAAATTCTCATTTAAACATGAAAAAATAATAATGACTGGTATGAAGCAAGTGAGAAAAAAGAACCTTAGTGTGCTTCTTTTTTTTTTTTTTTTTTGCCACTTCAGCGAAATTTTGGGAGACTTCCAATCAAATTTCTGATCATAGCAGTCTCTTCACTTATTCACATCATTGTAGCTTTAATTTTATACTTATATGCTGCTATTATTCTTGCCTCAATTTCCAGATACATCTATAATACGTCTAATATTTCCGTGCCCCCTCCATCCCTTGTGACCTACTTCCAACCATTATCCCCCTACCTAACCCACCCCCCCCCAATCCTCATCTCCCCCAGGGTGACCATTATAATCATCATGTTTAAAGCTATATTTTTGTCGCCTCCTTATCCGGCTTCCCATCCAAAAATATTGAGACTCTTAGTTGTTCTGCATAACTCCAAGTTTTTTTAAATGTCCTCCATTCCTGCCACTTATCTGTTTTACCGTCAACCCTACTACTCTGCCCATCCGTTAGCCTTTCCATGCAAATAGGTACATTCTACTTCATCTATCCATTCCCAAATTGTTGGAGCTTCCACCTCTTGCCATTTCATGGGGATTAGCTTCTTGGCAGCATTTAAGAGATGTGGGATTAACGATCCTTGGTATTTTTTAATTCCATCTTTTGTACCGTGGAACAGTATTGTCCAAGGGTCATCTGGGACTTCTAAATTTGTTATTTTTCTTATATGGTGCAAAACTTTCCCCCAGAATGTCCTTATTTTAGGACAACTCCACCAAATATGTGTCATTGTACCTAGATCCCCACATCCTCTCCAGCAGTTCCCTGATTTCCCCAGTTGGTATTTACTGGTCTTATCAGGGGTGGCGTACCATCTCGCAAGAATTTTATAGTTTGTTTCGGCCGACTTACTGTCCTTTGCAGACCCGTGTGTTAACTTAAGGATTTTTTTTAACAGTGCTTATATCACATTGTGTCCCTATTTCCCTCTCCCATTTTGATATAAATGGCGGCATCCCCCCTCCCTCCCCGTCCAGTAAGAGTCTGCTCCACCTCGATATATTGCCCCTGGTGTTCTTATTCAGGCACAGTCTCTCGATCGCAGTTAGATCTGCCGCTTCTCTCAGAGGGTGGGGCAGACTCTCAGTGAAGTGGGTGAGTTGACGGTGCCGCCACACATCAATTCCCTCAAAACCTTCCTTGACTTTTAGCTCCATAAGTGATAGGATCTTCCCATCCTTTAAAATATCCCTCAACTGTATGTGTTCGTGTTTCATCCAATTCCCTCCGTTGATCTTCATCCCTGGTGCAAAAAATTCATTTTCTTTTAAGGCAATAAGCGGTGAATTGTAGTGCCCATTAAATTTCCTATATATTCCATCCCATATCCTTAGTGCATTAAGTGTAAGTTTACTGCTATTTATATCTATCATCCTGTGCTTAGGTGGATTCCATATAAGTTTACCTAAATGTGCCTTGTTAAAAATGAAATCTAAATTGACCCATCTTTTTTCGTTTTTATTTTCTTTTATCCAATCTGTGATTCTGGAAAGCACAATAGCCTTATAATAAAGGCCGATATCTGGTACTGCCAATCCTCCTTTATTCTTCCCCTGCTTCAGGGTAGAGAAAGCAATTCTGGGTTTTTTCCCATTCCACACGAAAGACATTGATAAGGCTCTAAGTTTTGCAAGATAGTACTTGGGTAGCGCAATGGGCATCATTTGAAATTTGTATAAGATTTTAGCCAAAATGAACATTTTAAATGACTGGATTCTCCCAAACCATGACAGTGGTCTATTTATCAGACGTTTGCTCTCTTTCTCAATTTCGTTCAGCAAAGGGATGAAATTTAATTTAAATATTTTTTTTAGTGAAGATGCTAACTTAATGCCTAAGTACTTAATTTCTTTACCTCACGGAAATTTAAATTCCTTTTGAAGCTTCTGTTTTTCTAGGTTTTTTGTATTTATATTTAGAACCTCCGATTTCCCCTGATTGATTTTAAAATTTGATAGTTCGCCGTATTCTTTTACTATGTGCATAAGTCGGGGTAGAGTTACCGTTGGTTTACTTATGTAGAACAGTACATCGTCTGCGTAAGCAGAAAGTTTATGTTCCTCCCCCCCTACCTTGAAACCTTCTATCCCAGGATCCTTCCTAATTGTCGACAGCAAAGGCTCGAGGGATAGGACAAACAAGAGAGGGGACAATGGGCACCCCTGTCTTGTCCCATTTCTCATTTCAAAGGGGGGGGAGTCAGTTCCGTTAATCTTGATTGTGGCTGTCGGGTGGTGGTACAGCGTCCTAATCCGCTGGAGCATGTTAGGGCCAATCCCCATTCCCTCTAATGTCCTGAACATAAAGGACCAGTCTACCCTATCAAATGCCTTCTGGGCATCTGTTGATAGGAGTAGGCTTGAGCTCTTTTTCTCCTTCTCTTGTAGGAGTAGGAGCAGGGTTCGCACCCCATTATCCCTGCCTTCCCTTCCAGGGATGAATCCCGCTTGGTCTGGGTGCACTAATTTGTTCATGAGGGTTTTCATCCTACTTGCAAGAATTTTAGCGAAGAGTTTGGTGTCTGCGTTGAGCAGAGAAATTGGCCGGTAGTTGGAACAGCACGTTCCGTCTTTGCCATCCTTCTTTATGACCATAATTGAGGCTAAGGAAGCCTCTTTGCTCGTTTGGTACTGTGTTCCTAGACCGTTTAAATATCTGCATAGCCATGGGATCAAAATTTTCTGAAACTTTTTGTAGTAGAAAACCGTGAACCCGTCTGGCCCTGGGCTTTTCCCGTTCTTAGATTCGGCTAGCGCCCTGATTATCTCCTCTTCTGTGATTGGTCCTTCTAACGAGTCTCGCTCACCCTCTGTGATCTTTACTAGGCCCGCTTGACTTAAAAAATCCTTGACTTTCTTATTTTTTCCCTTTTCCTCCCACCCCCCTTCATGCTCCATGGCGTATAATTTCTCATAGTAGTTCTTGAATATTTGTGCTATCCCCTTTGTGGTGTATTCTAGTGTCCCGTCAGCCTTCTGTATTTTCTCTATGTAATTTATAGTTTTTTTCTTCTGTAGCATTTTTGCTAGGTACTTCGGGGATTTATTACTCTCGAAATATTTTTCCCTAGATAAATAATAGAAGGTTTTTTTTGTTTCTTGCTCCATTAATATTTTAAATTCGTCCCTTTTTTTTATTATTTCTTGGTATAAAGCTCTATCCTGGCTTGCAAACTTTTTGTGCTTTTGTTCTAAATTAAATATTTCCTGACTTTTTTAATTTTCCCATCCCTTTCTTTTTTTTTTTTGACTCCCGCAGCGATCAGTATCCCCCTTATGTAGGCCTTGTGGGCCTCCCATAGGGTCTGCCCCAAGATTCCCTCTGTGTCGTTCGATTTGAAATATTGTTCCAGTTCTTTTCCTATTTTCTCCGCTCCTTCTTCCTCTCGTATTATCTCGTCGTTCAAACGCCACCTAAGGGGTGCCCTGCAATCTCCTATTTGTATTTTCATCATAACCGAGGCATGATCCGACATTGATATTATCCCAATATTAGATTTGAGTACCTTATCCAACATGCTGTGCTCTAGGAAAATATAGTCAATTCTAGAATACGTCCCGTGTACAGGGGAGTAGAACGAGTAGTCTTTATCTTTGCAATGTTGGCTCCTCCAAACATCAGTCAGTTGGCATTTCGTGTAATTTTTGTTTAACTCTTCTTAACTGTACGTTACTAATCCCCTGCACACGAGACGTACTGTCCCCTTGTGGGTCCAAACAGAAGTTCATATCTCCCATTAGTATCAATACTCCTTTTTTAAAATCTGTTAGTTTTCCCAGGGTTCTAGATAGGTAAATCCCGGGGTTATTATTAGGGACGTATATGTTGGCGAGGGTAACTTCTGTTTCTCCCAATTTACCTTTCAAAAAGGAGGTATCTTCCCTCTGGATCTGCCACACTCTCCTCCAGACAGAATCTTACTTTCCTAGCGAAACCTATAGCTACTCCCCTACTTCTTGTGGAGATTGTGTCTCCATAATACCAACTGGGGAAATCTTTAGAGAACAATTTCACGTTTGATTCGTGAGATATATGTGTCTCCTGTAAGTAAACCACGTCCGCCTTATATTGTCTTAACTCCTTTAAAATTTTGTGTCGCTTATTGGGAGTGTTTAGCCCCTTTACGTTGTATGTTATAAAACTTGTAGTTAGCATCTTTTCCTATATAGTGGGATGGATTCTATTCGTCTTGTCTGGAGACTACGTGCCTTCTGGTCAACCCCTTTACTATCTCTTTCCCACCCCCCCTCCCCTCTCCCCCCTTTACTTTTCCCACCCACCTCCCTTTCTTCCCTCTCCCCCTAAATCCAATCCCCCCACCCTCCCCTGGTCCATCTATGGCCACCGGCTCGCCTTTGGTCCCGAACATCTTGACCACTCTTGAGCCGCACCTCGAGGAAACCCGCGCGCATGTTACAGTTTTAATGATTACTTTGAGGTCTTCCCCTCTAGTTTCGGGTACTGCTCTAATTCTTAGGTTTTGTCTTCTGTTACGATTTTCCTGGTCCTCAATTTTATATTGTAGTCTCCTTTGATTAAAGTGTGCTTGAATAATCTGGTCCTTTAGTTTATTCAACTCTTGAACCAGCTTATCAGTCTTTTCCTCGACCTCTTCCACTCGTATTAGTAAGTGACCAAGATCTGTCCTCAGGAGGCCTATGTCTGCTTTTATTGCGTTTTCTAATCGGAGTAGCATCTCCGCCATCTCCCCTTTAGTTGGTAAATGCTCTACTTCTTTAGGGTCCTCCGTCTTACTTTCGTCTGTTTCACTTTCTGTAATAAGGTCCTGGTCGAGCGTCACCTCTAATTTTTTTTCTGACCCCTTTTTCCGATCAGTCTTGGGCTGGTTCTGTCTTACCTCATCAGGGTTTTTGGGGCTGGCTCCTTGTGTCATATACTGCTTAATGGTGCTCTCTGCATTTTTCTCTCTGGGGGTTTTGGGGGGCCCCCCTTTTGTTGTTTTACTCGTGAGCTTACTCATGTTTACAGCCTTTGCTTTGACTTTCCTTATTCGTTTCCCCAGTTTTCTTCTTTATAAGTCCTCTTTTACCGTGAAAGTTTCTCTCCCTCCTCTTTCCCCCTCCCTCCTGGAGATACCTCCCGTTCTACTTCACCGTGTCTGGCCCTCTTATTGTTTGGGTTGCTCTCTACCCCAGTAGCATGCCCCACTCAGATTTAGTCAGAATGGCAATAAATTTTGTTTGGAGCGTATTTACTAGTGGAACAACCCACCTAGGGACTCAGTTCGTTTGTTGAATTACGGGTTGGTGTATCTTCGTTGTTCCCTAATAGGCTGTAAAGGGAAGCCGATGAGGAAAAAATCTAGAGCTCTTTAATTCGCTGATTGTCCCATCCAGTCCCAGAACTTGGGTTTGTCCCCAGTGTCTCCGGAGAAGAGGGATGGGGTAGAATATCGGGGGTCCCATACCAATGTTCTTGCTAGGTGTTTATTGTGTCCACCGTCGCAGTCCGCCAATCTTCCCTGGTGGTCACCCCTCTATCTGCCCCTTATTATACTTCCCCCATTAATTTCCGATATAACCCAAATCTTCTCGGTTTTCCAAGAACATAATTCTCAGGGAGGAAGCAGGAGAAAAGATAATGACCACAAGGTTCAAGGTGCAAAGGAAAATGGAGGGGCAGTCTATACACCAGGGCAGAGTTTATATACCCCGCTAATACCTTCCTTAGTGAAGTATATTCACTGGTTAATTGCGAGTTCCTGTTTTAAACTGGCTCAGATTTTACCATTTCTTTTCCCTTGGCTATCTGTTGAACAGAGTGTCATCAATTTTGTTAAATTCATTCGTTATCCGCCAGAGACCTGTTACCATACAGTTCAGACAATTTTACTTTTCAGGGTTTGAAGGGTACGTTTCTTACCGCCTGGGTACCAGTGATTACCTGTGCCCTGGGGGGGTGATCAACCCCAGCTGTACTGCTGAAATACCTGACCGTTGCCCTCCAGCTGCCGTCCACTGCTGCGTGCTTGAGAGAAGGGGGACTCTAAAAGCAGAGTTCCCGGGGGGGGGGGGCGAAGAAAAGGTAGAGCCCACAAGATTCAAGGAACAAGAGGACATAAAGGAGCAGTCTATTCAATAAGGCAGAGTATATACGCACCGTAGGTGCGGTCCAATACTGATTAATTGCAAGTTCCTGCTTTATATAGGCTTTATATAGGCTCAAATTTTCCCATTTATTTTCCCATGGCTTTCTGTTAGACAGGGTATCATCAATTTTGTTTGAATCAGTTATTGTCCTCTAACACCATGTTGCAATACAGTTCAGACAATTTTACTTTTCAAGGTTAGGAGGGTAACGTTTCTTACCACCTGGGTACCAGTGATTAGTCCCGACCTCCAGCTTTCTGGTGTAGTTAACATTTCTCCCATACACTTTATACCGACTTTTACCTTGGGTTTCTGCTCTTCTGACGGTCCTCCTGTGCCATAGAGGGGTGATCAGCCCCAACTGTACAGCTACAATACCTGACCGTAGCTCTCGGACTGCCGTCTGCTGCTGCGTAGATGCGAGGAGGGGGAAGCCAGCGTGGGGAGGGAGAAGGGAGGGAGAGCGGGGGGCCCCCACCCGCACCGCACACACGCCGCCCAAAGACTGCGTCTGTTTTTTTTCCGGGCGGCGCGTCGATGGCAGCCGCGCTGCGAGGTGAGGGGTCCGGGAGATAGGCACCTCGGCGGGTGCGGGAGATCTTCAGCGCCGTTCCGTAGCTCTCACTCTCCGTCTAGCTCAGCGTCCCGGCATTGACTCCCGCCGAGGGCTCTACGCGCAGGCCCCTCCCACCCTGCTGGTCGGCATCATCACGTCGACCGCATCCTCCCACAGTTGCTTAGTGTGCTTCTAACAAAAACAAGTCCATAGTCCAGGGCAGACTCCAGGGGGGAAGTTGTAAGCAAACTCCAAAAGTTACATGTAAAAGAAGAACAAGAGAGGCGCCACCGCGTTAAGAACTGTTGCATTTATTAAACACAGGAAGATGCATACATCCACTTACATATACAAAAGGGGTAGTTGGCACATTAATCCTCTCTGGCATTAGTCTGCACTGAATCGCCCTTAGATGTTGTCCTACAGGCATGGGATCCCGACCATCAGGATTTCCTATGGCCGATGGTGTATACTGGGACCGAGGCTTGGCTCAGGTCCACAGTGCAAATCGGGCGTCAAGAGCGATGACGTCAGAGCCAATAGCGACGACGTTTCGGAGCATGTGCACTGTGAATAAACAGACAAGTGCGCTCCTTCCTCAAGCTTAGAGGACTGAGGCTGTATACAGCCTTTTTATGTGCTCTGTGTGTCTGCGCCATCTAGCGGTTAAAGTGAAAAGCAACCCATCACTTTAACCGATAGATGGCGCAGACACACAGAGCACATAAAAAGGTTGTATACAGCCTCAGTCCTCTAAGCTTGAGGAAGGAGTGCGCCTTTCTGTTTATTCACAGTGCGCATGCTCCGAAACGTCGTCGCTATTGGCTCTGACGTCATCGCGATCGACTCCCGATTTGCACTGTGGACCTGAGCCAAGCCTCGGTCCCAGTATACACCATCGGCCATAGGAGATCCTGCTGGTCGGGACCCCATGCCTGTAGGAAAAACATCTAAGGGCGATACAGCGCAGACTAACGCCAGAGAGGATTAATGTGCCAACTACCCCTTTTGTATATGTAAGTGGATGTATGCACCTTCCTGTGTTTAATAAATGCAACAGTTCTTAATGCGGTGGCGCCTCTCTTGTTCTTCTTTTACATGTCACTCCATCATGCTGTTGGGGATCTGGGCTGACTGCCCAGCATCCCTGGGGTACACGTGACTTAAGTCCCATCCACTTTTTGTAGGTGAAAATCCTCCAGTGCTTGCAAAGCATGGTTGACATCCTCCTGTCTCAGTGTTGCACAAATTTCTGGGGTTGTGTCAGTGGAGACCGAAGTACCATCCACTACCACAGGAACTCCATCTTCTCTTTGTTGAGGGTAGAGGCCAGAAGCACTCTGCCCTGTTGCCAGCACTTCTGCTGGGAACCTCACATCTGCTCTGGCTAACTGTTGGGGAGGGAGGCCGACTGCCCCGGTTCCCTGGAACTCTGTAGTTGTTGCCAGTGCTGGGCAGAGGTTGGTAGCACGCTGCCCGGTTGCCAGCACTTCTGCTGGGTTTATGATAGTGGAGACAGCAGGCCCAACCACCGACACCAGATCAAGCTGCAGTTGTGAGGTGCCAATTGCATTCTCTCCTTGGGTCCTGATCTGCTGCAAGGGAGTGACCACCACCTCCTCACCCTGGCCCTCCAGAACTTCCGCAGGTGTGCGGCAGAGGTCTTGTACCCTCTGTCCGGTTGCCAGCACTTCAGCTGGGTTGGTGTCATCATTCTGGGGCGCCGTCTGCTGCTGAAACTCCTTTTCACTGGTATTGTCTCCCAGGTGCACGAACCTTTGTTGGGGAGGGGGAATGGCTGCTTCCCCTCCCTGCATCTCTGAAATCCACTGGGGAAGAGAAACCATCACCTGCTCACCTCAGGCTTCCGAAACTGCCACGGGTGTGGAGCAGAGGTCCTGGACCCTGTGTCCGGTGGCCAGCGCTTCAGCTGCAGAAGTTTCTGGTAACTCCACCGATGCTTCTGGCAGAAAATCCCAAGTCTCTGACAGTATTGTGGGAGAAAGGCCAACTGCCTCTTCTCTAAGGAATGCTGAAGCTGCTGTTGGTGCTGGGCAGAGGCTAGCAGAGCTCTGCCCTGTTGTCAGCACTTCAGCTTTGGAGATGGTAATCTCTGGAGTTTCCACTGCTGATTCTCTGGCATGCTGCTGAACATGTTCTAGCAGTTTCCTGTATGCCCTTTCCAGATGCTGTTCCTGCCTTAGCAAATAGTCCTAGGTCAGATTTAGGCTCTGAGACCTCTACAAGACTGAGCATAGCTTCTCTGTATTCTCGCAGGTCTTCAAGGGTAGGTTCCCCTTCATCACCAAACACAAAACAATCTCCTGGGGCCTCTCTCCCAGGAATTGCATTCGTAACTCCCGTTTTTCACTGGCCTGTTGATCTTGGGTTGGAAAGCACTTGTCCTGTTGCATACCAGCAACCTGGAGGGCTCTAATCCAGAGTCCTACCCGAATCTGCTGCCTGAGCTCCAGGTATTCATCTGCAGAAACAGTCCTGGAGATTGATGAAAGGATGTTCCGCAGCAGCCCCGGGAACTCTGATGCCAGATCCATAGCTCCGCTTGGGTGACCGAAGTCTGCTATCCCGACCTTGGATCCAGGTGGTGGTTTGGACATGTTCACAGCCAGGAAGCAAGATCCCGCTGCTGCCAACCAGTTGTTACGAACCCTTGTTCTCAACAGGATTATGTCCAGAACTATCCAAGACACTTTAGCCCACCCAGTCATCAGGCGTAACTCAGTGTAGGGTGAACAACAACATCAAACTCCCTTTATTCAAGCACATGTTACAACAGATATACAACTCAGAGACACTCCCCCCCCCCCACCTTTGGATTCAGGGCGGGGTAAACTGTCCAATAACAATAGATACACAGGTCAGGTGTATTCAAACTAATCATCAGTAAACAGTCTTATCAGCAGGGAGAGCTGTTGGAGGAATCCCCCTCCCTCTTTCCTCACAGCAAAACACATACACATCCCATAAAATTCAAGGCAGACAGCCACAACAGAACAATAGAATACAGTCACACCCCAAACGATCACAGCAAAGAGTCCACAACAGAATGAGACAATATACAATACATACAGCCCTCAAATTTTCCACACGCCTATTCGCACTTTGCGAGTGGAAAATTGTTTCTGGCGAGGGGGGCTGCCAGGGAGTAGGGGGCGAGTACCGCCGGCATGCGGGGATGAACGGGAGCCGTTCTACCATCAATCGGCCCGGGGGAAGAGATCACGGATCGCAGAGCGATAGCCTGCTGTTACATTGCAGTTGCCTCCGCTGGCGATTACACACAGCGCAGCCCTCCTGACCCCGCGCCTGTTATAGACAGAACGGCAGTACAATTCTGGGACGCGTTCTATCTATCACAGTGTCTATAACAGGCACTGAGTCAGGAGGGCGGGGCTTTGTGTAATTACGAGTGGAGGCAATTGCAATGTAAACTGTAACAGCAGGCTATCACTCTGCGATCTGGCGGCTTTTCTCTTCCCCGTGATGATCCTCTGCACAGGTGAGCTGAGACTCCAATGGTGTCACAGAGGAGTTAAGGCTGCAATGGTGGGCACAGGTGAGGTGAGGTGAGGCTGCAATGGTGGGGTCAGTGAGCTGAGGCTGCAATGGTGGGCACAGATGAATTGAGGCTGCAATGGTGGGCATAGGTGAGGCAAGGCTGCAATGGTGGGCACAGTGAGCTGAGGCTGCAATGGTGGGCACAATGAGCTGAGGCTGCAATGGTGGGCACAGTAAGCTGAGGCTGCAATGGTGGGCACAGTAAGCTGAGGCTGCAATGGTGGGCACAGATGAGTTGAGGCTGCAATGGTGGGCATAGGTGAGGTGTGGCAAGGCTGCAATGGTGGGCACAGTAAGCTGAGGCTGCAATGGTGGGCACAGATGAGTTGAGGCTGCAATGGTGGGCATAGGTGAGGTGAGGCAAGGCTGCAATGGTGGGCACAGTGAGCTGGGGCTGCAATGGTGGGCACAGTGAGCTGAGGCTGCAATGGTGGGCACAGATGTGTTGAGGCTGCAATGGTGGGCATAGGTGAGTTGAGGCAAGGCTGCAATGGTGGGCACAGTGAGCTGAGGCTGCAATGGTGGGCACAGTGAGCTGGGGCTGCAATGGTGGGCACAGTGAGCTGGGGCTGCAATGGTGGGCACAGTGAGCTGGGGCTGCAATGGTGGGCACAGTGAGCTTGGGGCTGCAATAGTGGGCACAGGTGAGGCTGCAATGGTGGGCACAGGTGAGCTGAGGCTGCAGTGGTGGGCACTGATAAAGTTGTTGTTAATATTTATTTTTGTAACTTAATTCTGCATAGAACATTTAAGTGTAAATTCATGAGATAATTTATGAGGGCGTGTATAGGGGCGGAATTAGGGGTGGGACAAGGTAGGAGTTGGGTGGGGCAACTGGTGAGGAGTAACCCTTGAGGCCTGGCTAGTAGCTCAGGACTTTTAATTTTGAGCTCTGATATATATCACACACACAGACAACATTCCAGTGTGGCTGTACAGTGAGTTTGATTAGTACAGATCATAGTGGGGTTCTCAGCCACCCTGTGCCCCTAATGGACACAGGGTGATTTACACATAAGAGGGCCTGGGGAAGCTGGACATGGAGTTTCCAGAGCTCTCCAAGTCAAACCGAGTTGCACAAGCCCCCCACCTAAAGTGACTCCCGTCACAGGGGTGTACTCTTTTTTTTTTTTTTTTTTTTTTTTTTTTTTAGGGGACAGCAAATTTACACTATTAAACAAGCTGTACACTCACTACTTTACATTGTAGCAAAGTGTCATTTATTCAGTTTTACATATATTTTAAACTGAATGGGTTGTTTTACAAGGTAAGGGTTCACATATTTTTCAAGTCTAGTCTCTGTTAAGACCAGTACATCACCTTTGGCTGCTACCTTTCTCAGATGCTTAAAGTGGTTGTAAAGTCAGAAGGTTTTTTATCTTAATGCATTCTATGCATTAAGATAAAAAACATGCATGGAAGGACTCAGGGCCATTTGAAGGAATTTGGGGGCCCCAAGCAAAATGGACATGGAGACCCCCCGCATGCACGCACCCAAAGCCTACAGGAATCACAGCATAGCAATACAGTTTAAGTTCAACAACACTTTATATAAATAAAAAAAGGTTTACGGTGCAAATACTGCTGTTGCATATAATGTGCATAAAATTTGAACATTTTCAACAATTAAACATTTGCAAAAAACACCACTGTACCATAAAATCAAATATACATTAAAAAAGTGCACAATAACTAAATCCAACATACTTAAAAAACACACACACACACGTCTCTTCTCTGGACTAGTAGCAGGAGTCAGGACCCATATAGTCCTCTACAACACATACATCTGTGTCCACAGGTTTGTTATAGGTATGGAACTATCTTTCTTTTTTTCTCTCCTCATTAGATATACTGTGTCCACTGTACAAGATGTGTATCCCTTATCCATTATATGCCCAGCCATACGGGTGCTTTAAGACCTCATTGTTTACTGCCACAATGCTTCCATGTTGGTGTGTACCAGTGTACGTAACCCTGCTATTTTGGTTGTTCCACTCTGGAACAACCAAAATAGCAGGGTTAGAGCCCTTTCCCACTGAGGCCCCATAGCGTCCGCAGTAAAAAGTCACTACTTTTACCTCCGACTCTATGGGCGGATTTCGGAACGCTACCTGGGCGGTTTTACCCCCCGCTAGTGACCGAGAAAGGGTTAAAACGGTATAGCCACGGTGAAGGAGCAGTAAAAAGATGCGGCTAGCAGGACTTTTTTACCGCCCTGCTAGCGCAAAGTGACAGCACTTTAAGGGCAGATTGCGCTATAGTGCCTGCATTACGCTCCAGTGTGAAAGGGGTCTTAAGTACACACCAACATGGAAGCATTGTGGCAGTAAACAATGAGGTACCCATATGGCTGGGCATATAAATTATGGATAAGGGATAACATCTTGTACAGTGGACACAGTATATCTAACGATATCTAATTAGGAAAAGAAAAAAAAGAAAGATTTACCATAGCTTTACCATAGAAACAATTACCATAGCTTTCTTTCCATTTTCTTTCTTTACCATCCCATTTCCATCTTATTGTTTCTTTTTTGAATCAGGTAATATGTATGAAAGCTTTTTGCAAAAATTTACAAAGCAGAGAAAAGACTCTACAGTAGAGTGTACTTTGTACATTTTTGAAAATAGCTTTAATAAATATTAACAGAGGAAATGGCTGCGCTGCTAAATGTGAGCTATGACGAATGATTCTAAACTCAACAAGTGAACATATATAAATGTACATATAAATGAACAAAAAAATGTGCACCCTAAAAAAAGGAATGCATACAGAGTGTCCAAAGGAAAAAAAATCCTTGTAAGATAACTCAAGCAAAAGAATCAAATAACAGTTCCATAAGAACAAGGCAAATTCATCCAATGACTGATCCTCTGTATTTGTGCTTGAATGGTGACAACACTCTTAACACCCGAGAAAGTAGTGAATTGGTATAGAAAGACAAAATCCTCCACCATTGAGAAAGACTGCCGCTTACCAGATGTTATGATCTCTTGTTTAGGGAGATCAGTAAAGCTTTTGGCTTTTTTCCCCAGCCCCGGGTCTCTGTGGGTGGTGCAAGGAATTTCCCTTGGTATTGAGCAGGATACCCTTGGTAAAATGGACCATCAATCGGACCCCATGCAAGAATAAAAACATGGAACCTCCATAGGGTATCACTTAGTACATTTAATAAAGATATAAGGGAATACACTTACAGAATAGTAGTATATATGCGTGTGTAAAAAATTGAGCCGGCCGGCTCTCTGTTGCTGCCTGTTGCTTCCGGGTCTAGCGTGGTATCGGTTCGTCACAGATGACATCTTCCAGGGGCACAAATACAGAGGATCAGTCATTGGATGAATTTGCCTTGTTCTTATGGAACTGTTATTTGATCATTTTGCTTGAGTTATCATACAAGGATTTTTTTCCTTTGGACACTCTGTATGAATTCCTTTTTTAGGGTGCACATTTTTTTGTTCATTTATATTTACATTTATATATGCTCACTTATGTTCACCTGTTGAGTTTAGAATCATTCGTCATAGCTCACGTTTAGCAGCGCAGCCATTTCCTCTGTTTACATTTGCTTATTGTGTGTGTCTCACATATATGGTTGCAGCAGCCACTTTTTCCTTTTTTATTTTTATGATATCACATCTATTTCCACTACTTATTAGACAGTGCAGTAATTCATACCATTACAATTTAATAAATATTACCTGATTCAAATAAGATGGAAATGGGATGGTAAAGAAATAAAATGGAAAGCAAGCTATGGTAATTGTTTTTATTATGGTCAGCAAGCTAGCATATTTTTATTACTAAATGGGTCTTGATGACTGCCTCCCCCCCTTACTACCCCCCACGTGTGCTTTTTAACCCCCCTCCCTACCACATACCGTGCAGCAGGAGATTCAGTTTTCTGTTCCCGGCCGGCCGGACTGAAAGGAAGTGAGCACTCAGTGTGTGCACTTCCTGTCAGTCCGGCCGGGAACAGGAAACTGAATCTCCTGTACCGCGCGGACTGCAGGAGGAAGGAAGAGGAGCTCGGCCATGCTACAGGCTGCAGCTTACAGGAAGCGGCGGCCGGTGGCGCGGCTGGGGCCCCAGGCCAGCTCGGGGCCCCAAGCAATTGCTTGTTTTGCCTGTCCTGTCGCGACGGGCCTGGAAGGACTCTCCCTCCTGATTGGCTGAGACACAGCAGCGGCGCCATTGGCTCCCGCTTCTGTCAAAGTCAGTTAGTCAATCAGGAGAGAGAGAGGGGGTGGGCTGAACCACAGCTCCGTGTATGAATGGACACAGGGAGCTGCAGCTCGCTTCGGGTGCCCCCATAGGAAGCTGCTTGCTGTGGGGGCACTCAACAGGAGGGAGGGGCCAGGAGCACAGAACAGGCATCCAAGAAGAGGAGTATCCAGGCTGCCCTGTGCAAATCCACTGCAACAGAGCAGGTAAGTATTACATGTTTGTAAAGGCTCCTTTTTTTTTCTATAAAAATACCAATCACTTTAATATGTGTACACTGGTGATTGGGTGCCCCCAGGAACATAATCACCACATTACCAGCAGGATGGATTAGTCAGAGTGAACAGCCAGAGATCATAAGAGCTACGCATCTAAATGAGCAGGGATGTAACAGAGCTAAGGTTCGAGGATAGCAGAGTACTAGTAAGATCAGGCAAAGCAAGCAATTAGATCCAGGCAGTTCAAAAGGGTACCAGTATCTGTAAATGGGATCATAGATGTCATGCAAAGGTAGCAGAAGGGCAGACTATGAACAAACAGGAGCTAAAAGTAAAAAAGACTAGGAGAAAAAGCCAAGAATAGAGGAACTTGGCAATAATAGAGAAACTAGGAGGACCGGATGAAGGTAACAAAAAAAAAAAAAAAAAGAAGAGAATAATTGGAAATGGAAACCAGGATCACATAGACCCAAACCCTAGCAATGGCAATCTGAACTACACAATAGCCTGCTAGAGTATGGATGCTGGTGTCCATCTCAGTATCTCCATACTCTAGAGTATAGATGTTAACCCAAACAGATAAATAGGGCAGATTTGCTTGTGCACTGGAAAAGGACCTGGACTGCTGTGAAGGTTAGAAATGACCGCAGTAGCCATCAGAGAAGCTGAAACAGGCAAGAAGCAAGACCCTTAGAGGACAGGGAAAAAAACACAGTACTTTACTAATTTTACTACAAATATATGTGGAAAGTGACAGGATCAAATGCATCTGGTTAAATAAGATCAACTTCTACTGAAATTTTAGCTGTGATAGAAAAGATGTACGCCTTGCTGTAAACAAAACAGATAATTCAAAACTACCCAGGTCTTGTGTTTTTTAGGAAGTCACAGCTCTGAGTAGATTTAAAGTAAAACCACACTTTTACTTCTACTGACATACCTTCATCACGTGTGTAATCTTCACCTGAATGGGGTTCAAACAAGTAATCTCCTGTTGCCAGCTCAAAAGCCTTCAAGCAAAACAAAACAGTGATTACTGTATATTTGGGCTAAAATAGTTGCTAAAGGTTAAATACACAACTTTTTTGAGATATCAAGCAATGGATGTTAGTATAGTCGCATTTTCACAGGGTAGCATTAGGTTACAATGCCTTCCCTTAATATATTACCTCTCTAGTTCATTAAGGAACACAGCATAGATTAGATGAGCAGTGGGTATGTTGTCCCCTACAAGAGGTTTTGGAAACAAAGTTCTAAAAATTAAAGAAATTTCCCTCTGGTGGCTATATCCCCTCTTATTGAGCCCAATTTAGCTTGGTGCCTGAGGAGATAGGATGTACATTTTTTTTCTGCTGCTTGAAGTAGATGATCTTTTTTCAACCTATGTAACTATGAAGTCTTTAAGGTTTTTATGTGAAATTTCTACTCAAGCAGCTGCCATACACAGTATCTAAAATCCTGAAAAGTCTCTTCGGTAAGCCAATTAGCGAGTCATTTTCTCTGCTATGGAAGGCTATGTCTTAATTGGTGCCGACCCACTTGCAATCTGATCTGAGGGTCTGCAGGAAGAGCCCTTTTACAGTGCTTTGAAAAATTATTCATACCCCTTTAAATTTTCCACATTTTTGTCATGTTACAACCAAAAACGGAAACGTATTTTATTGAGATTTCATGTGATAGACCAACACAAAGTGGCACATAATCATGAAGTAGAAGGAAAATGATAAATGATTTTCAAATTTTTTTACAAATAAATATATGTCAATACTTTGTAGAACCACCTTTCACTGCAATTACAACTGCAAGTCTAAAAAGTGAAATGTTTGCTCATTCTTCTTTGCAAAATAACTGAAGCTCTGTGAGATTGGATAGGGAGCATCTTTGAACAGCAAATTTCATGTCTTGCCACAGATTCTCAATTGGATTTAGGTCTGGACCTTGACTGGGCCATTCTAACACATGAATATGCTTTGGCCTAAACCATTACATTGTAGCTCTTGCTGTATGTTTAGGGTCGTTGTCCTGCTGGAAGGTGAACCTATGTCCCACTCTCAAGTATTTTTCAGATTTTCTTCTAAGATTGCCCTGTATTTGGCTCCATTCATCTTCCCATCAACTCTGACCAGCTTCCCTCTCCCTGCTTATGAAAATCATTCCCACAACATGATCCTGCCACCACCATGTTTCAAGGTGATGCACAGTGTTAGTTTTTCGCCACACATAGCGTTTTGCTTTTAGGCTAAAAAGTTCAATTTTAGGCCAAAAAGATCAAAGTTCATATTCTGATCAGTGCCCCTTCTTCCACGTGTTTGCTGTGTCCCCCACATGGCAAACTGCAAATGGGATTTTTTATGACTTTCTTTCAACAATTTCTTCATGTGAGATGTTCAAAGCTTGGGATATTGTTTTTATAACCTAACCCAGCTTTAAACTTCTGCAACATGTTATCCCTGACCTGTCCAGTGTGTTCCTTGGCCTTCATGATGCTGTTTGTTCACTAAGGTTCTCTAAAAAACCTCTGAGGTCACAAAGGACCTGTACATGTTTTGCTGAGACCCATTTTTGAGGGTGGGTCAAGAATTGATGAGAGGCCTTTGTTTGTGTGGAAGAGTCTGTGACTGAGGATGTGTGTACGGTAAAAGACAGACCTCCCCTTTCCCTGTCCAGCTCCCTCTACATTGTTTTACCCCTTTTCCTTATCTGTAATAATAATGTATTTATATCCCCACTGCAAATAAATCCAACCCTTATTTTAAGAATTAGTCATCCTTCACAACATACAGGGATATACAATGTACTATTGACATAAACACAAGCACACTCACACACACCACAGGTTGAAGTGGATGGACTGGTGTCTTTTTTCAGCATTACTGTCTATAACTAAAAATCCAGACACCCCAAATAGAGCACATTTTACATTTGGCACCCCAGAAAGTGTGTTGTAATCCTAAAAGCCACACAGAACCTACAGGACAGAAGTGTTTGGATTTATGGTTCCATAAGGACAAGCAAGACTTCTTTGCATTTTACAAGTTTTCTTATATTTGTTTTCTTTAACCACTTCCGGACCAGCCGCCGGAGTTTTACTGCGGCAGGTTGGCTTGGCAAATCGACGTTACCTTATGTCACTTTTCCATTAGGCCACTAGGGGTGCGTGCACTCGCCCTCAGCGTGTGCCCGGAGCCCATACGAGTGCCCGGGAGGGCACAATGACCGCCGGGCACCCGTGATTGCTCGTGACAGAGCGAGAACCGGATCTGTGTGTAAAACACACAAATCCCGGTTCTTTCAGGGGAGTAGAGACAGATCGTGTGTTCATACTAAGTATGAACACCGATCTCTCTCTTCTCCTAGACAGTCCCATCCCCCCTACAGTTAGAACACACCTAGGGAACACAGTTAACCCATTCCCTGCCAGTGACGTTTACACAGTAATCAGTGCATTTGTATAGCACTGATCGCTGTATAATTGTCGATGGTCCCAAAAATGTGTCAAAAGTGTCACATTTGTCTGCCGCAATATCGCAGTCCCCTATTTTGTAGACGCTATAACTTTTGCACAAACCAATCAATATGCACTTATTGAGATTTTTTTTACCAAAAATATGTAGAATACATATCGGCCTAAACTGAGGAAAAAAAATGTTTTTTGGGAAAAAAATTGTGGGATATTTATTATTGCAAAAAGTAAAAGATATTGTTTTTTTTTTCAAAATTGTCTTCTTTTGTTTGGAGTGCAAAAAAAAAAAAATCGCAGAGGTGATCAAATACCACCAAAACAAAGCTCTATTTGTGGGAAAAAAAGGACATCAATTTTGTTTGGGTACAGCGTTGCACGACCGCGCAATTGTCAGTTAAAGCGACGCAGTGCCTTAGCGCAAAAAATGGCCTGGTCACTGAGCAGCCAATTCTTCTAGGGCTAAAGTGGTTAAGAACACAAAAAAAAGAAAAAACAAAAAAAAAAGTGTTTTAGATCTTTTTTTAATGGATCATCAGATCTTCTGGGATCTTTATGAGAGAGAGATCTACACATTTCCTGGGATTTGTCGGATTGGCAGGACATGGCAAACGACTTGTCTAAGGTTTCGACCAATACTGTCTTGATAGAATCAAATTATTAAACCCTTTTATGCTGGTATTTAGCACCAACTAGGATAGCCAAGATGCACCTATCTGCCTCAGAATTGTTTTCGTCAACGCGAACTGCAGGGAACGATGTTTCATGTGTGGTGGCAAGGCCCCAAGGTTTCCTGATTGTGGATAAGAATTTTAACCTCATAAGCTCGGTCACAGACATCAATCTTGCTAGGGCTCAAGAAACAGCCTTGTTTCAGTAATTAGACTGCAATATCCCGAAATGACCTAAACCACTCATGCTTTTGGCAGCAAGAAGCGCGTTGTGTTAAAATAGCTGTGGTGTACTTAGATAAACATAAACTGAAATGGATTATGGTGAATGATAAACTCACCTGTACCTTTCCTTCTTTTCTCTGTTGGATTTGATCTGATTCTATCCTAGTGGACACTGCTTTTTCATTGGTGCCTTTTTTGAGGATAGGGGCTCCTATACCTTTAATATCATAAGTATGGCCTTGATATGTTCCATTTCATACCTTGCACATGATATATGATGGGTGCTCTTATTATTGTGATGTTTGACCTGCTCATAGGGATAAAATTTCCACTGATAACTACCCTTCCCTAACTTAATCCTTCGTGTTTTTTTCACCTTAATGCATCATATGATGCATTAAACACCTGGCAGTGAAAAGACCCCCCCCCCCCGTTTTACTTACATGAGCCCTGGAACTTGACCCACCGGGGACGCGCTGTCTCTCTGCCTTGGGGGCGGGGGGGCAGGGCTGAGTCATACATTCGGCGGCTATGGATACCGAATGCTGGACTCGGGAATGCGTCCGCAAGGTAATCCCCTCGGGGAAGCACCTTCTCTAGTGGGTTATCTGATGCGGGGAGGAGACCCGAGAGCCACCAGGGGACCCCAGAAGAGCAGATTCAGGGCCACTCTGTGCAAAACGAGCTGCACAGTGGAGGTAAGTATGATATGTTTTTGTTATTTTTTTTTTTTTTAAATGAACCCTTACAATCACTTTAAGTTCACTTTATGGAGCATTTTCTTTGTATTGTTTGAAAAAAAAAGATTGAAATAAAAAAATAAAAGGTATTAGATTTATTTTTTATGTTCTTTTGTGTTTGAGCTTAATAATTATAATAGCTGAAAAAGAAACAGGGAATAAGCCCCATATTATTGTCATCCAAATAGGGAATAAGACTCACATTATCTTCATCATGCCTACAGGGAGAGGAAAAGGTTCCCATGCAGCTAATAGAGGGCAAGCTAGCAACGCTCTGCCCTGTTGCCAGCCTTTCTGCTGGGTTGCTGGGAGTGGAGACCGCAGTCCCATCCACTGATATCAGCTCAAACTCCAGTTGTGTGCAGAGGCCAGTAGCATTCTGCCTTGTTAGCACTTCAGCTGAGGACCCCACATCATCCACTCCGGCTAACTGTTGGGAACTGACCGTCACCTTCTCACCACGGTCCCCTAGAACTGCTGCAAGTGCTTCAGCTGGAGGAGTCTCTTGTAATCCCACAGATGCTGCTGTTGGTGCTTGGCAGAGCTCAGTGTAGTTTGGCCGTTAGCAGAGCTCTGTCCTGTTGTAAGCACTTCAGCTTTGGGGATGGCAATCTCCAGGGTTTCCACTGACAATTCTATGGCATGCTGCACATTCCTCCATCCTACCTCGTCTTGTGCAGAAACACGTTTGTCAAGGTCATTCAGCACTTGCTGCATGAACCATAAGACTTCCGCGTCTGTTACTGTTACTGTTACTATGCCACATTGCCAACACTTCAGCCAGGATTTTAGAGCTGTCGGCTGGTACTTCTGGATAGTCCCAGGCAAAGGGAGCCCCACCCTGCTGCTGAGCAGAGTCTACAGCTCCCATTCCTGAATGGCCAGAAACTCCAAATCTTCCTGTGCCCAGAGCACTTCGGAGACATTCAGTCTTCGTTCTCTGGAGGTAATAATGGAGCACAAACGCCACTCCAGATCCCTCCCAAAGTCAGGGTCCTTGGACAGCCTTCAGTACTACAGTCCCAGTCCACCATAGTCAAAGCCTTCCGTGGAGCTGTCATCCGCTGTCCAAGGGTACACTTGGGTTGTAGGCAGACAGAATCATACCATCCCAGCAGGACTTGCATTGATACTGGTCTCCTGTGCTGTATCCGCATCTCTCGCAACATCTTTTGGAATTCCTCTTATATGGCGGCTGGTATCTGTACCTGTCTTGTCCTGCTATCCAGACCTTGGATCCTGGTGGTGGTTTGGACATGTTCACAGCAAGGAAGCATGATCCCACCGCTGCCAACCAATTGTGATGGACCCCGTACTCAACAGGACTATGTCCGCCATAAATGCTTCCTTTGTCTGGAACCAGCGCAATCCAAAATCCCTCCGAGCACCCAGTCATTAGCCGTAACTCAATGTAGGGTGAAAAACATCAAACTGTTTATTCAAACACATGTACAGAGAGGTAACACTCAGGGACAACTCCTCCCTCTCCCTTTGCATTCAGGGTGGGGTAAACTGTCCAATAACAATAGACACACAGGTCAGGTGTATTCAAACTTCTCATCAGTAAACAGTCTTAGCAGGGAGGGGCTGCTGGGGGAATTACCCCCCTCCACATAGACGTACATCCCATAATATACTTTTCTCCCAAGGCAGACAGACACAATAGAACAATGGGATACAACCACACCCCAAATTATCCCAGCAACGAGTCCACAACAGCATATGACAACACAATACATATATATTTATATATATATATATATATATATATATATATATATATATATATATATATATATATATATATACACACACACACAATATTCCAGTTTGGCTGTACAGCGAGTCCGACTAGCACAGATCAGACTGGGGTTCTCGTCACCCTGTGCCCCTAATAGACACAGGGTCATTTACACCGAGGAGGGGCTGGGGGAGCTGGACACAGAGTTTCCAGAGCTCTCCAAGGTAAGCTGGGTTCCACAAGCCCCCCACCCTAAGTGACTCCTGTCACACATTCCACTGCATCTACCAAAGCATTCTATTCTGTCTCCTAATCTACAGCTACTCCTGCCAATGCAGCACCAAGTGTCACAGAGGATTCTACTGAAATAATTGAGCAGATGGCGAGTCACTTAAGCAATTAATGGGCTCTGAGGTTGAAGAGGAGAGTAATGGAAGCCTAGAGGGAGGGGACACCAGACAGGGAGAAACAATTAGTAGTGCTGTTTCCACAGCTGAAGCCAGGTTGGCTCCAACGATTAGGAGGGAGGGATTTTGAGGTGTCTGCCTGCCCCGGTGGGGGGGGGGGGACAGAGGAGGAAAGTGAGAGAGAGGCACAATCACAGTGAGGAAGGATATCATCCATGCTCACAGAGAAGGGAGAGGCCACCCTGTTCTGCCAGATAGAAGAGCTCCACAGGTGCAGGGCACTGTTGTTCCCCGGTCCCCTCCCCAGTGCTTACCTGTGTGGGCTTTTTTCAGAATGAGTGCAGAGGACAGCTTAGTTGTACAGTAAGCAATTCCCTGTCGACAGCCTCCAGCAGTAGGGGTGTCATGGGGTCAGGCAGAGTAGGGGAAAGTGAAGGATACAACCTTGATCTGATTCTGCCAACTGCACTCCACAAGCTGTAGCATTAAGCTAGCATTGTTATAGCAAGTTTTGCTACCCCAGTGTTAGCATGGGGGTGGTTGAGGGTGTATTTTTTTTATACATTTTTAAATATCTGGAAGATGTGCTACAGAGGAACCTGTGTCTTTTATTTCCACAGGCTAGCAAGATAATGATATGATGAATGATAGATAATGTTTCATGAACAAATTGTCTCTGAAAATCCTATTAAATAAGTTAAATAATAGTTAAATAAGATGTGGCAGTAGAGATGTCCGAGTGATGACTTAAAAAATGTTTTTCAGTCCTCATTGCCCAGTGCTGTCCGATGTCATCACCTATCGGCAGCGACTGCATCACATGGTAGAGGCAAGAGCAGATGTAGAGAATGGATGACAGCCCCCCTTGACTACTGGGTCATGATGGTGGACCACTAGATAAAGCTTGCCCAGTATGCAAAAAGCTTCTGGTCTACGCTGCAGCCAGTGTGCTTCCTGAACATGCATTTGGTTCTGCAGGGGGATTTGTGACAGACAAAAGAGGGCCACAATCACTGTTGACCAGCTGACATTCGTGAAAATGAACCAGTCTTGGATCAGCAACAGCTACCAAGTCCCTGCTGCAGATGCTGTTGGTTAAATATTTTGGGGATCCTACCACCCTCCATTTTTTTTCTGTGTACCCAAAGCTGCCCCTTTCACCTTTGCAGGCCACGAAAAAACATCTTACATGCTGCCACCATTTCCATGTACAGTCGCTATATATATATGCTGTTCCTTTGTAACAGCAATTTTATTGTGGTACCCCCAAATTTTAGCAGCTGTTTCACAGTTGCATATACTGTGAATTTTGTTTAAAAAGGTCTATCCTGTGCTCTGCAGGTTATGGTGTTTGATCATTGTTTTGCAGCTCAAACACCATAACCTTCCGGAGGTCAAGTAGTTAACAAACATTCACAATATCTGTAAAAATTGTTGCAGATACGGTGAATGTCTGTTAATGTTAACTACTTCATAAAAAACAAGAAAAATAGCTCTGGGACTTTAGATGAGGTGAGAGAGGTTTAGCCAATGTCCACAGCAAACACTGAGACAAAATCAATTCATTTGTTTCAAAATGTTATGTAACAGAGCGGCAACAACAATGATTGTGAGTTACCCGGCATAGTAGCCAATGTACACAACATAGATGAAAGTAAATATACAAAGATTTATTACAAATGTTGTACATCCATGAGCAACAATAAAGCTTAAAAGTTGCTAGGTCAGTGAATACACATACACAATAAGAAAATAAAATGTACATACATGTGGACAGGGAAGTATGTAAACATAATACAGACATCAATAATACCCAGCATGTACTGGCATAAAACAAGCATCAATAAAGCCCTATGCATTTCGTGAGACCCTGCTCGCTTCTTCAGGGGCGGATGCATGAATGTTGTATCGAAAGTCTGAGATAAATTGACAAACGATGGATATCAAAAATGGCAGCCGTGTAGTGCATCCAGCTCGGGAGCTGAGGGGGCGGAACAAACAAAGGCCACAACAGGGGAACATCTGAAGGATCAGCAGGGTCTGGATAGGGGTATTTCTCACTGTAGGTCTCCACTTAGCCCCTAAGAATCATGTCTGGAAAATGTCTCAATGGAGTGAAAAATCCAATGGTTGTCAGTTTGTTCGTAGAGATGTGACTGCTCTATCCAATCGTCAAGTTGTAAATCAGAATCCCAGCCGTGCTGAACATCTAGCTATACCCACAAGGGCTTGAAGGTTACGCCCCCAGCGTCATGTAGGGGCGGTGACGAATGGGCGTCCATAAGACATACACCATCATCAGACCATTTTTTGCTATTTAACACTGTGCTACTTTAACTGGCAATTGCGCAGCAATGCAACACTACGCAAATTAAATTTATATTATTTTTTTCACACAAATAGAGCTTTTTGGTAATGTTTGGTCACCACTGTTTTTTTTATTTTTTGCTATATAAATGAAAAAAAAAGACTTATTTTCTACTTTGTTACATATATATATATATATATATCAAATTTCTTGATAAATTTAGGCCAAAATTTATCCTGCTACATGCCTTTGGTAAAACAAAAAATTCCAGTAAGTCTATATTAACCTCCCTAGCGGTAATCCCGAGTCTGGCTCGTGGCCAGTTTTTTCTGCTAGTAGCGGTAACCCCGAGCCAGACTCGGGCTTGCGTGCAGGATACAGGGGGGAAGTTACTTACCTTTTCCCCTGGATCCTGCGATGTCTCCCCGCTGTGTGAGCGAGCCGTCCGCTCGCTCGATTCACACAGTGCCGAGTGCCGCCGATCTCCGTTCCCTGTGACGTTTCCGACGCACGGGAGCGGAGATCGGCGCCAAATTTAAAAAAGTTTAAAAACACACAACACATACAGTACTGTAATCTTACAGATTACAGTACTGTATACAAAAAATACACATCCCCTTTGTCCCTAGTGGTCTGCCCAGTGCCCTGCATGTCATTTTATATAATAAAAAAAAATAATTCTGCCTGGAAACTGGAGATTGTCCATAGCAACCAAAAAGTGTCCCTTTATGTCAAAAGTGGTTTTAGACCAGCTAGAAAACACCGATAATAAACTAGAATCACAATTTATCATCAAACAATAAATTTAATGACAGCGACTATTCTGCAACTGAGCAAATTTCTGTGTTTTTGATTTGATTACATTATTGAATCATTTTTATATATATTTTTATTATATTATAATTTATGATTTTGTGTTTCAAACTTTATCATACCCGGGATGTCTACTAGACTCTGGTTCGGACAGATTTAAGTGAGTTATTCATAAGAATTGCATGCCTACAATATAAAAACGCCAAATTTCCATGCAAAATAATTGTACCGCTTTCAGCACAAAATTCCAGCCAGAATCATACCGCCAGGG
The DNA here is from genome assembly GCA_028564925.1 of Lithobates sylvaticus. NCBI lineage: Eukaryota > Metazoa > Chordata > Amphibia > Anura > Ranidae > Lithobates > Lithobates sylvaticus. The sequence goes on from CM053033.1 coordinate 153,042,983, forward strand.
AGGTTAATTAGTTTGTTTAAAAGTTATAGCATCTACAAACTATGATCAATTTTCAAATATGTATGGTATACCAATCCTGATGTACTGATGACCTATCTCACTTCTTGAGGTCCTTAACCACTTAAGCCCCAATGACAATGACAATTGCGCAGTCATGCAACACTGTACCCATATGACATTTTTTTTCTTTGTTTCTGTTATAAAATATTGCAAATAATCTTTCTTCATAAATTTAGGCCAAACTGTATACAGGTACATTTCTTTGGTGAAATTAACCCAAATCAGTGTATAGTATTTAGTCTGTAGGTAGAGTCCACAAATTATGTTATATACAGTGGGTAAAATATGTATTGAACACGTCACCTTTTTCCTAGGTAAATATATTTCTAAAGGACATGACATGACATTTTCACCACATTTCAGTAACAACCCATGCAATCCATACATACAAAGAAACCAAAACAAATAAGTAAAAAAATTGAATTGAACGACACAGGGAAAAAGTATTGAACATGCTAACTGAAATGTATTTAATACTTTGTACAAAACCCTTTGTTGGTAATGACAGCTTCAAGACACCTCCTGTATGAAGAAACTAGTCACTTGCATTGCTCAGGTGTGATTTTGGTACATTCTTCAACACAGTCTTCAAATCTTAAAGGTTCCGTGGGCCTCTTCTGTGAACTCTGATCTTTAGTTCTTTCCATAGATTTTCTATTGGAATCAAGTCAGGTGATTGGCTGGGCCATTCTAGCAGCTTTATTTTCTTTCCCTGGCTTTGTGTTTGGGATCATTGTCTTGCTGAAATGTCCACCCTCCTTTCATCTTCATCATCCTGGTAGATGGCAGCAGATTTTTATCAAGAATGTCTCGGTACATTTTTGCATTCATCCTTCCTTCAATGATATGAAGTTTGCCAGTACTGTATGATCAAAAACAGCCCCACACCATGATGTTCCCACCTCCAAACCTCACTGTTGGTATGGGGGTGTTTTTGGAGTGATGCACAGTGCCATTTGCCATGGTGTGTATTATAGCAACCAAAGAGTTCAATTTTGGTCTCATCTGACCAGACTATATTATCCCAGTATTACACGGCCTTGTCTAAATCTTCAACATGCTTTTTCTTCAGCAATGGAGTCTTGGGTGGTGAGCATGAATACAGGCCATGGCGGTTGAGTGCATTACTTTTTCTTTAAAACAATTGTACCTGCTAATTCTAGGTCTTTCTGAAGCTCTCCACAAGTGTGGACAGCTCTTCTAATAATTATTTTCACTCCTCTTTTAGAAATCCTGCGAGAGGCACCTGGTCGTGGACAGTTTATGGTGAAATTATTTTCCAGATTAAGGCCCAAACAGTGCTCACTGGAACATTTAGAAGTTTAGAAATCCTTCTGTAACCAATGCCATCAGTATATTTTGCAACAATAAGGTTGCAAAGGTCTTAAGAGAGCCCTTTGCTTTTACCCATCATTAGATGTTTCTTGTGTGACACCTTGGTAATAAGACACCTTTTTATAGGCCATCAGTTGAGACTGAACCAGCTGATATTAATTTGCACTGACAAGGGGCAGGATTGCTTTCGAATTACTGATAGATTTCAGCTGGTGTCTTGGCTTTCCATGCCTTTTTACACCTCCCTTTCTTTATGTGTTCAATACTTTTTCCCTGTGTCATTCCATTTTATTACACATAACTTAATTTCTGAACTTATTTGTTTTGGTTTCTTTGTATGCATGGATTGCATGGGTTGTTACCGGCATGTGGTAAAAATTTCATGTCAATAGCATCTTTAGAAATATATTTAAAAAGAAAAATGGTGACTCATTCAATACTTACCCACTGTATATCTAAAAAATTATTAATACTGATGTACAGATAGTAGACATAGTAAGAGACATGGCAAGTTTTTTTGAAATTGTAATTTTTTGTCCGACTTTTTGGGAAAATGAAGGAATTAAATAAAATTAGTTTTTTTTTTCCTCACTATTGTGTTTTCTTTTTACACACTGTGTGTGTGTACAGTGGCGTCATGTGACTGGTGTAGCGGTGATCAGATTATATCAATCAATAAATAAATAATTTTTGATTTCGTTTTTTTAACCCGTGTTAACATTTTTTTTATTTACTTTACATACGTTCATTGGAGTAGTTCTTTGACACTGTACTACTCTGGGGAAGGGGAATAATGGATTTTTCTTTAAATTTTGATTGCGGTTACAGTAATGATCACTGTAACATATAAACAGCAATGTTTTGAACTGTCATGAATGGGTTACATTTATAACAGATGTGATTTACTATTGTGTGCTAGCTACTGTGATAGCTTTGGGACAATCACTATAAGAATCACAGCTGTTATGAATGAAATTCATTCATGAAAGCTTTGTTGACAGTGTGATCATGTGATTGCATAGGGATCTCATGAACCCCCAATTGCTCAAAGGGCCAGGTACCAGGAGCCCCAATCCACTGTGTCCACTCTCCGCTGCACATCCCTAATCCAGGGATGCTGCTAATGCTGCCTAGTAAAAAAATTTAGGCCCCTTTCACACTGGGGCATCGGCGGTAAAGCGCCGCTATTTTTAGCGGCACTTTACTGTCGTTTTTGTGGGGGTTGCCCATTCAGTTCAATGGGCAGGAGCAGTGAAGGAGCGGTGTACACCGCTCCAAAGATGCTGCTTGCAGGACTTTTTTTTTTTTACCGTCCTGCAAGTTCTTGGGCTTTCATACTGGATAGACAGGAGAGGTTCTTTACAGGTGCTATGCAGGCGCTATTTTTAGCGCTGTAGCACCTGTAAAGCACCTCAGTGTGAAAGGGGTCTTACTGACTCTTGACTGTGACATAAATTGAAATATATTTTTTTTCTACAAAATATGCCTCATCTCTTCTTCTGACACAGTGGCCAAGTAGATATGCTTGCTTATTGGGCAGTAAGTCCCTACAATATTTAGGGCTGCTGTGTTTGTAATAGGCCCTATTTGTTTTTTTGTTTTTTTTTTGCAAATAACGTTTTATTCAAGATATGTGCAGTACAAATCAAGTAAACAGGATAAGAAATGTGCTATATGCATATGCATTCAAGAGAGGCTCGAAAACAAATAAACTAAAGGGGAGGAAGAGATAGGGACAAATCTAAGCCAATGTATACATTTTTATCAACAGTCGCTGAGTTCTTCACAGGTCACTATCAGCTATGCCTTTCTATGCTAGTACGTAATGAGGGACCTGTGTTCCTAGAACAAGTAGGTACCTGTAACTGCATTTGAAGAAGAACAAGAGTGGCAAGAATACTCTTGAAGAGAAATAGGAAAGGGGAAAGGGAGAGAAAAAAGTAAGAGAAGATTGTCACCATGGTGGTCCAGTATGTCTGATCAGGTTCGGTCCTCCAGGAGGTTCCAGGGATTCCACACTATATCGTGTGCTTCCAGCCTGTCTTGCATCCTGGCGGTCATCTTCTCCATCAGCTCTACATCTTTAATTCTGGCATGTAGGGCACCTGGATCAGGGGGATGCTTCTTTTTCCAATTTAAGTCTATGAGGCAGCGCGCTGCTGTTAATATATGTCTAGTTAGTTTCTTTTGGGGAGCGGATAGTTGTAGGTGGGGTATGCCTACGAGGAAATATTTAGGGGTCAGAGGGAGTTGTGTGTCCAGAAGATGGGTTAATAGTTGTTGGACCTCCCTCCAGTAGGGGACAATTAGTGGACACCCCCAGTAAATATGAAAAAGTGTTCCTTTGTCTGATTGGCATCACCAGCAACAACTAGAGGTTGAGGGATAGATGGCGTGGAGAACATCAGGGGTCATGTACCAGAAGAAAAGTATTTTGTACGCATTTTCCTTGTACAAGGTGCAGAGGGAGCTTTTGGCTGCCTGTGACCATATCACCCACCATTGTTCCATAGAGATCTCTTCTCCAAGAGCTTTTTCCCATTTGAGCATATAGGCGTGTTTGCCTTTAGATTCCATAGGAAAGGCATTTATTATTTTATATATCTGATATTAAGCCCCTCTGGGCCGTGCCCGCTAGGATTAAATTTTCAAAGAGAGATGGGGGAGAGAATTGTAGGTCGGGTGAGATGGTCAGGGCGAAGTGGCGTATCTGTAGATAGCTGTAAAACGCTCGATGAGGGAGGTCAAATTTGGCCAGAAGATCTGCATAGGACAATAATTGCGCGATCTGTGGTCTACCAGGGACCCCAAATGGAAGAGATTTCGTGATGCCCATGGGTAAGACATTTGGTGTGTTAGACTGTCAGGGAGTTTGGGATTGCAGATGAACGAGGTTAGGAGCGATCTCTCAGATGACAGCTTATGTGTCCTAGAGATCCTGCGCCACAGATGTCGCAGCTGAGACATAGATCCCAGCAGGCGTTCAGGGGGGACCTCCGCATTCGCGCTCCAGAGCAGACTGTTGGGGTGGGTCGGGGCCATACATATTTTTTCAATTTCCGACCATTTATTGTAGGATCTTTGGGTATACCACGAGGCGACCACGCGCAGTTGGACTGCTTGGTAGTAGTTAACAAGATTGGGGAATGCAAGACCTCCGTCTATGCGTGAGGCCGTCATTACTGATTGGGGTATTCTATGCCGTTTGTGACCCCATGTAAATTTAAGTAGATCTGCCTGCAGTCGCCTAAATTGGCTGTAGGGTACGGGAATAGGTAATGTTTGAAAAAGATAAAGGAGTTTTGGGAGGATCGTCATCTTCACCGATGCTATCTTGCCTAGGAAGGAGATGTGATGTTTCAGCCATTGTAGGAGTAGGGTCCTTATCGAGAGGGGAGAGAAGTTCGCCTGATAGAGTAATGTGAAATTTGGAGTGATGTGTATCCCTAGGTATTTCAGGGAGGCGGATTTCCAGTGGTAAGAGAAGTTGGCTTACAGGTGTGCGATTTCTGTGGTTGGGATGTTGATCGGGAGAGCCTCTGATTTGGATGTATTAATTTTGTAGCCCGAGAGGGCGCCATAGCGATCGAGTTCTTTGTGGAGATTAGGGAGGGAGATTCTAGGTTGTGTTAGGGTGAGGATGATGTCATCCGCAAATAGTGAAATCTTAAATTCCTTGCCCCTTACCGGTATTCCTCTTATAGCTGGGTTTTGGCGAATGTGGGCTGCCAGGGGTTCTACACACAAGGCAAATAGTAAGGGGGGCAGTGGGCATGCAGAGACGTAGAATGGGGGGGAGATGGCGAAAGGGGTTCTGACCTGGGAGGAGGGATTAGAGGTGGTATATTGCCTGCAAATATGGTCCTCTGAGTCCGATGTGCCGCAAGGTGGCGAAAAGGAAAGGCCAGCCCAACCTATCAAAGGCCTTTTCGGTGTCCAGACTAAGAAGCAAGGACGGCGAGCCTTCCCTGTTCGCCACATCAACCAAGTCAATCACCTTCCTGGTGTTGTCCCCTGCTGGTCGGAGAGGGACGAAGCCCACTTGATCCTTGTGGATGAGGGAGGGGAGTACCATATTTAACCTTACAGAGAGCAGTTTTGTAAAGATTTTTAGGTCTGCATTTAATAACGCTATGGGCCTATAGTTCGTGCATAGGATGGGATCTTTGTCGGCTTGGGAATCAGGGTTATAAAGGAGCGCTGCATGTCCGGTGGTATGGGGGAGTCTTGTAAAAAGGCATTTAAGAGTCTACACATGTACGGGAGGAGAAGGGGGAGGAAGGATTTATAGTACTCATAGGGCGATCCATCCGGTCCTGGGGACTTATGAGCTGGTAGGGATTTAATAGTTAGTTCTATTTCTTCTTCCGTGATCGATGCATTTAGGGATATCAGATCTGATTTCTGGATTTGGGAAACACCACTCTCTGCAAGGTATTGTTGCATACGTTGGGAGACGTCTCGGGGTAGGGGGTCCCCCGGGATATCCAGGTTATTTTAGAGTTCTGTGTAGAACTTTGCAAACGTGCTAGCGATGTCTTTAGGGTGGGATAGAACGTGTTGTGTTTATTCTTAATCTGGTGGGGGGTGGATAGATGGGAGCTGTCTCTTAATTTTCTTGCCAGAAGGGAGTGGGCCTTATTACCTTTATCGTAATATGCCTGTTTTATCCTGAGGAGTGCCTTCTCTACTCTTCCAATTGCCAGATCGCTTAGTATCATTCGCAGGTTTGTAATCTTTTTTAGAAGCTTCAGGGTTGGAGCGGTTTGTAATTGACGTTCCAGTAGTCTGATCTCTTTTTCGGTTCTGGTCTTTGTAGAGATGGCGTTCTTCTTCATAGCAGAAGATAGAGCCATACATCTACCACGGATCACGGCCTTATGGGCCTCCCACAATGTAGAGAGGGAGATGTCAGGTGTATTGTTTTCTGCAAAATTGTGTTTTAGGGTGGAGCTCATTTCAGATTTCAAGGGGACGTGCTGTAAGAGAAAGGTGTTCAGTTTCCAGTTGCAGGGTCTGATGTTGAGAGAGCCTAATGCACACAGTCGGAATTCTCGTCGGAAAAAGCTCTGGTGGTTTTCCCGTCGGAATTCCGACGGAATTTCGCTCAAACAGTCTTGCCTACACACGGTTACACCAAATTCCGACGGTCAATAAGACCACGCCTTAAAAAACGTTTGACTGCACTATAAAAGGGAAGTTTAATGCTTCTGAGCATGCGTCAAATTGTTTCCGAGCATGCGTCGGAATTTTGCGTGTCGGAATTGCATAGACACGATCGGAAAATCCGATAGAAAGGTTTTCCGTCGGAAAAATTAAAAACAGGTTCTCAATCCAAAGTCCGTTGGAAATTCCGACAGAAAAAGACCGATGGGCATACACACAGTCGGAAAATCCGATGAAAAGCTCCCATCGGACTGTTTCCATCAGAAATTCCGACCGTGTGTACGTGGCATAAGTCTAGGGCGATGGAAATTAGGGCATGGTCTGACCAGGAGATTGGGAAAATCTGTGCTTTGTGTGTTATTCTGAGTGCGGGTTGTTGACGAAAAGATAGTCAATGCGGGAGGTCATCTGATGGGGGGAGGAGTAGAACGTGTACTGTCGGTCCTTCGGGTGGAGAGCCCCCCAGGCATTGAAGAGTGCGTATCGTCTAGTAATTTGGCGGAAGAGCTTAGAGTCCCTGAGGGTTCTAGCCGAGGATGCCCGGGGGGTCGCCAGCAACCGGTCCGAGGTTGCCGAGTGGGCTAGGTTAAAATCTCCTCCCACCACCAGATAGTTATGTTCTGATTTAAAAAAGCGGGTCAGTACTTTAGAAAGGAATTTATGTTGTTTGGCGTTTGGAGCATATAGGGTGCAGAGGGTGATTTTTTGTGTATGCCAGGTTCCGTTTAGGATGAGGAAGCTGCCCTGGGGATCACTATAGTGATCTAGGCCTATTTGTTTTTTTATTGGAAAAAATTATTCCTCTCTCTCTTACTTTGCTGCCTTGGACCCCAATCAAACTGTCTACATGCTATCCAGCTACTCTGTGAAAATGTTTGCTTTTGTCTCTGAAACATAGCATTGTGATTTTTTTTTATTGTTTGGCATAACAACTGTCAGCATGTGGGTTTGTGGATTGTACACAATACAGTGTGTTACTGAATAGAAGATCCCAACACGCTTTGCTATGTGCCTTGTTTTGCCCTGTCCAGCAATTTATATGATATTGATAGCTTTAGTTTTTTTTGTTTTAACCATTTCAATACCAGACACTTCTACCTCCTTCCTGCTCAGGCAAATTTTCAGCATTCAGTGCTGTCACACTTTGAATGACAATTGCGAGGTCATGCACCACTGTACTGATATGAAATTTTTATTTATTTTTTCACACAAATCGGGTTTCCTGTTCATCCCAATGATTCTTTAGCTACTAGCATGACTATCTCTGAGTGGATTTGCAAAAAACATTTACCAGGCTTATCCTGCTCATTCTACTAAGGTGGTGAGTTTTTTCTGGGCTTCTGTCACCAGGTTTCTGTTCTCTAAGTTTTCAAAACTATAACTTGTTGCTACATCTACCCCATCACCAAGTTTTAAAGGGTAGATATGGCTGAATGTCAACTTTTATAGTGTAGGTGGCTATGTAATAAACACTTTGTTGTCCTAGGTTACAAGGTCTCATTCTGTGGTTGTTCTTAGGCTTAGTTTATACTCAATCATTATTAGAGTGCTTTTGGAGGCCCCAGTGGTCATCTAATCCACAGTGCTGTGCCTCTCAATAAACAATGGAGAAAAAGGGTTTTGTACATGTAGCAAAGTCCTGGGGCCCCTGAAGCCCAATGGAGTCTCTGTCTCCTATGGCAACCGTCTTGTAAAAGTTACTAACTGTAATTGTATCTACCTATATGCAACCCGATCAGTTCTCCGCTTACCCCACAGTCACTAACTGTGGTTCTTCACTCAATAGGCTCCCAGTCTCTCTCACTAGACTTCAGATCAGCAACTGTATCCCCTGGGATCTTCCTCAGGAGTCACCCCCGCTTCCCTGCTGTGTCCCTGGCTGGGCACTCACTGATGCTCCACAAGCATCACATCTGCTGGCTCGCTGGGTTCCTGACTTGCCACTTGCTGAAGCTTTCCCACTTCTTCACCGTCCCTGGTTGGTGCAAAGTCTGCTCTGGTACTGGCCACAGCTTACTCACAGTGGTCTCTGGTAACAAGGTGGATGATCCCTTAGTGGGTGACAGTTTCCCCTCTACCTTTGACCACGACTGGTTCCCCGGCCCGTGGAACCGTTACTTATGGTTGGACTACAGGCCCGCAGTCCCAACCCTACGCTGCCCTCCTGCTTCTGGATAGGCCCTTAGACAGCCTAGCAGCCAGATGTCCCCGGAATAGGCCTTAGGTTTCTGACCTAGCAGCCCAGGGCAATACGACACACATCCACCCAGACAGCTGTCCGGGTGGTACAGAACCCCGATCACCTGACTCCACCCAAATAAACAGGCTCTCCCAGCAGGCCAAGGGACCCAGGAACATCCCTGCCCATTGGCTGAGATACCCCATTCATCCATAATCTGTCCTTGCTATGCCCCTGTCTTGTCCAATGTCACCAGCTACCCGGCCACCTAGTGACAGAAGAGAGAAGTGCAGCAATTCCAGAATTAGGGGGAAATCAAGTGATCTCCTGTCAGAAACCATGAATCAGACCGAGACAGAAGTCTAGTTAAATCACACTTGTTTAATAATAAAATTAAATACAACAAACGTAGTCAAAACATAGCCAAAGTTCGGTAACCGCAAGCAGGATCTGGAGCAAGAAGGAATGTCAGCCAAACAAGTCTTTAACAGGAGCACAGGAGAAAGTCTCTGTGATGTTGACCAAGGTGAAGGCAGAGATCATCTGGGCTGGATGGCTTAAGTAAGCAGGACTGACGAGCAGGATATCATCAGCAGGTGAGTCACTGTGGAGAGATAGGAGCTGGTAATTAGCCAACAGCTGAGTGGCCAGCTCAGAGAAGGAAGGGCTGAGCCCAGCACTGACAGTACCCCCTCCTCAATGACCCCTCCCCCTTGGAGGACCACCAGGCTTGAGGGGAAAACATCTATGGAAATCACGGAGGAGGACAGGGGTATGTACATCCTCCGGACTGTACCCTTTCCAATGCACCAGGTACTGTATGCACCCACGGAACCTATGGGATTTACAATGGACTGTACTTCATACTCCTCATGGTTCTCAACCTGTACGGGGGTGAGGACGTGGCACAGAGGTGGTAAAGCAGTTGCAGACCAAGGTTTTAATATGAAGACATGAAATACGTATGAGATACGCATATTAGAAGGAAGGTCTAATGCGTAAGCCACTGTGTTAATCCTGCAGAGAATACGGAAAGGTCCAATAAATCGAGGTGCAAACTTCAGTAGGGATGAGCTCAGGCGTGTTTGCATGCTCCACCTGCAAAGCCTGCCAGGAAGTCAGCGCATTGCTGCGGTAATCACAGGCAGTGAGACATTGCCTGATCTCTGCAGCCGCGCATCGGGGCAATGTCTCACTGCCTGTGATTAGCGAAGCGCTGTGCCGACTTCCTGGCGGGCTCTGCACGTGGAGCATGCGAACACAACTGACCTCATCCTTACTTCAGAGAGGGAACACGAAGTCGGAGGTTGCGAGATGACAGCCAGACCCTGCCCCCAGCCTGGTAGGAAGGCGCAGGCAGGCGTCTGAGGTCAGCATGGAGTCTGTCCTATCATTAGCATGTCGCAAAGCCTCCTGGACTTGGGCCCAAGTGGAACGAAGACCACGGATATGCTCCTTTAAAGCAGGAATACTCTGCGGAACAAATGAGTCAGGCAACATGGAAGGTTGGAAACCATAGTTCGCCATAAATGGGGACAATCGGGAAGCAGAATTCACTATTGTGAGTAAACTCCACCCACGGTAAGAGGTCTGACCAGTTGTTATGATGGTCAGAAATATAGCAATGTAGGAACTGCTCCAAGGACTGATAGGCTCATTCTGTGGCCCCATTAGACTGCAGGTGACACACAAAGGAGAAAGCAAGCTGAATTCCCAACTGTGCACAAAAGGCTCGCCAGAACCAGGACACACACTGACTACCCCTGTCCGAGACGATCACCTTGGGTAGCCCATGTAAGTGAAAGATCTCCCGAGCAAAAATGGAAGCCAGTTCCTTAGAAGTGGGCAACAATGAGACATTTTCGAGAACCGTTCAACCACCATAAGGATAACTGTGTTGCCCTGGGAGTTGAGTAACTCCACAATGAAATCCATAGATGGGTGGATCCAGGGCCTCTCTCCATTGGGTATGGGTTGTAGGAGGAAGGTGTCGTGGAGTCTTACTCTGAGCACACACGGAACAGGCAGCTATGAAGGCGGTTACATCAGCGCATAGACTAGGCCACCAGAATTGTTGGAAATTGCCCAAAAGAGTTGATTCTTCCCAGGGTGGCCAGCAGCCTTGGGAGAATGGTAAGTCTGGAGCATGGCAGTACGGAGACTCTCTGGGACAAAGCAGCGGTCACAAGGTTTCTCAGGAGGAGCATGGACCTGAGCGGCAAGAATTTTGTCACCCAAAGGAGAAGTGAGACTGGTGCAAACCGTAGCCAGAATACGATCAGGAGGAATCACAGGAACCGAAACCGACTCCATTTTGGAAGTGGAGGAAAATTGTTGCGACAAAGCGCCAGCCCTTACATTCTTAGTACCGGGTAAGAATGAGACAATGTAAAGACGAGGATTTGCGGATGAAACCTCGAGAAAGTGCATCTGCAACATACTCCTCCATGGTCTTATCCTCCAAGACCACCAAAGTGTAAACCCGGCCACGAGGGGGTATGGCACCAGGTTGAAGGTCAATATCACAATCATACGACCGGTGTGGGAGCAAACTACTGGCTTGAACTTTGTCAAAGACATCTCTAAAATTGCGGTACTCCCCTGGCAGGGAGGAGAGTGAAGAGGTGCACAGGACCTTGGCTACCTTGTGGAAGCATGTCTTACTGCATTGTGGCGACCAGGAGAGAACCTCAGCATGAGCCAATCAAAAGAGGGGTTTTGCCTCTGTAACCAATAACCAGCGGAAACTTAGGTGAGGAAATAACTTGGAATTGGATTATGTGAAGAGAAAGAACAGGTTTGCATATTATGTTGGTACAGATATATCGACGACATTTTCCTGGTATGGGACGCAAGCCTGGAGGACTTGACAGAATTCATGAAGGTACTATCCATCAACAACTTTAATCTCAGGTTTACCATGGAGTATAGCCTGGGATCATTGCCGTTCTTGGATCTTACCATAAACAAACAGGAAGACGGAACAATCACCACATCGCTTTATAGGAAAAAGACCGCTGGAAATACCATCCTCCATGCGAGTAGCTCGCACCCCCAGGCCCTAATTAGGAGTATTCCCTATTCTCAATATTTACGTCTCAGACGGAATTGCTCAACAGAAGATGCATTCAGAACTGAAGCTAATCTGTTAAGAGCATGACTACCCATACGGGGATATAGTAAAACCATCTTGAAGAAAGCATTCAAGAAGGCAATCGATAGGGAGAGAACTGACCTGCTATTTGGAAATAGACAAACTAGAAAGCATGAAAACGTCACACGGGTAATAACAACCTATTCTAATAACCATGATGATATACGTGACATCATCAGTCGGCACTGGCACCTTTTAACAGGAGACAGAATTGTGAGTAAATATATTGGTACTGCCCCCCAGATTACATACAAGAAATGTCAGTCCTTAAAAGATCGGCTAGTACATACCCATTTTCAGGGGTACAGTGAGCAAGAGGTGGACCCCCCAGAAATTTCGAGGTGTTATGAATGTGATTACTGTAATTGGGTATTGGAGGGTTCCTCCTTTGTGCTTCCCAATGGTGAGCCATATAATATGAAATTTTCAGCTAACTGCCAAACGAAAGGGGTAGTATATATAGCCTTCTGCAAGTGCAGAGCTTTCTATATAGGTAAAACCTTTAGGAATTTCTGGAGACGAATATACGATCATATATGCTATATAAGAAAGAACTTACTATACACCCCCATAGGGAGACACTTAGCTATGTACCATATAAATTACACATCTATGGTCTGCTTTACAGCTTTAGAGCGAATAAGGGAAGACCCCAGAGGGGGCAATATCGATCGAAAATTATTGCAACGTGAAGCTAGATGGATCTTCAAATTGAATGCTACAAGGGCTCCAGGCCTAAACGACTCTTTAAGTTTTCGACCCTTTCTGTGATTTCCGAATAGGCCAGTTCCTCTGTCTTGTTGTGTGGATAATCCCTCACTAACATGGTGAGGTCCGCCAGATATAGTCATGGGTAGATCAGGGCTTCCTTTTCTGTAGATATTGTAAATGAGTGTAACAATATGGAGCATATTGTATTCTGTATATATGTCTATTTATTTTGTCTAATATGTATGTGTTTTATGTATAGGACATTTGAGGAGGTCGTTCTAAGTGAGTCATCAATAAGATTTTCTTTATGCTTTATGTATTTATTTATTTATATAGGTAAATTAACACCCATGTTGAGCTGTGGGATCCTGAATCCGACAAATACTTTGGGAAATGACAACTCTATTTGTACCCCCTCTGGCTTGGCTAAGAACGGTTGGGATGGATTGGTTTATGCCAAATGCTATCCCTCCCTCGGTGGAGGCGTTGTGGTGGAGGCGTCGGAGGGGGTTCTTTCCCTTTAAGATCTTAAGCAATATCTGGTGCTTTTTTTTTTTTTTTTTTACTTAATCTAATTTGTTTTGATTTGATTAGATTTAATTTAATTTAGTTTATTTTATTTAAAATAGTTTGACTATTATTCTTAAATTTTTTGCCCTTTCCCTTTTTTGGAAATGGATATAGGTGATATATTTGGGGTATTTTTACGGCTGTTGGGATACGATCTCAACACTACACAGATCCGGTGTTTAGGACCGGGGACATTTGTCCCGCTTTATCTGCGGGCAGAGATTTCACCTTCATCTCTGTCTGGTGTTGCCTGTATATGGTATCCATGGGGATTATGTGCTGCTCCTGTGGACATGCGCTGCGTTTCTGACATTAGGGGTTGCTGACCCCCGCTGCGCATGCGCATATTGATTCCTGTATTGGCGGCCGCGATCCACTGGTTCTATTGTTAGGCGCTTTGGCGCCGCTATAGGCTGCGCATGCGCAATGTCACCCGCAGTACAACATGTTGCCTAGCCTCTCTTCCAGCTGAAGAGAGGATCTCTTAATTGGATACTCTAGGCGATCCCCCTGTGATTTTGGCGCCATTAATTGATATAAAGCCAGCACTCCAAAGGATACACAATGCAGATGGAGTGCTGGATAGTCTGAACAAACAAATATCAACTTTAAGGTAATTCTTAAACTTTTTCGCCGTCTTTTGGTCCAAATATGTATATTTTGTTGCCTCTACTATAGTATTCTTGCTAGCATTTATAGGAGATATTTTCTTGGGACCCACCTAATTAGGATATTGGTTTTGCTATTTTTCTCTATTTGTATAGAGGGTGTTTTGGCGTTTCTCTTGATGGTCAATTTATCACGGACCCCAGATTATCCATTTCTTGTAGGGGAATTCTGTATACTTCTTGGTGAAGTTTTCAGGTATTTACTTGTCCTGTAATTAATAGCTTGAATAAATTTGAGCCTATTTGGGTTTTTCTGGTAATGTTGTTACTATTGATTCCAGGTTAAAAATACTTTTCCAGCCACATCTATTCAGCATGATTCCCACATAGGATACCATTGGTAACCACTTTTCAGCTGCCTCTATTTGTCAGAGGTAAGTATATCTTACATATAAACCTACAGGAATTAATATTCTGTATATTAGATTAGCTGTTTCAATAAAAAAAAAAAAAAATTTTCTCACCAGTATTGGTACCTTTGTGGGACTCAGGCCCCCACAAGCAATCTTTGGCTGTCTATTTTCGATGATCCCATTTTAGTTATGGGACAATATTCTGTCTACAAATTATTCAGCTACTATGCGTGTTGGTCTTTTAAAGAGATGACATTTTGAAGGTAGGCAAATGTTTATTAAACGGTAATCAACAGTACTTTAACTGAACTGTTATATTGAATGAAACCCAGGAAATCTGATGACTTACTTATATATATCTCCCATGTTTCTCTATGATACACCACAGATATCATAACTGCTGCTTTCTGGTTCTGAAGAAGCCACAAGCGAAACGCGTCAACCAGTATCGATCAGCATGTTTGATTCAACAATCTGACTTATCGCATGTATATGCATATTTGGAATTTGATGTTAAATCTTCATTTCTTCTTTTTTAATGTCATGTGTATTATATATTTTGTGATAATAAAAGATATTTAGAAAATATTACAAGTATTTAGGTAACATTGTGTTCAGGTACCGAGTACCCCCCCTAAGTTGTCCATACAACTTTGGAATTGGATTATCTCATGGTGAAGAGCCCCTACGACCATGGACAATGGAACAGTCTCATGATTCACATGGGCAGGCTGTAGAGGTTTCCCGTCAAGAGCCTCAATGGCAAGTGGAGTGGCACGCAGCTGCAGCAGAATCGAGTGCTTCGATACAAAGGCAGCATCAATGAAAAGGCCTGCAGCCCCAGAGTTGATTAGAGCCTGTATCTTGATGACTCAGCCCAAGAAAGGGTAACCGGAACCAGGGGCTTATCCTTCTGGATAACAGGGGAATGAAACAACGCCACCTAAAGTCTGTCCGTGACAGGATCTGTAGGTTCGGGCGTTCCTTGGACCGGTAGGACACGACTTCAAAAAGTGACCTGCCTGGCCACAATAAAGGCACAATCTCTCCCTCCTCCTAAGGGCTCTGGGTTCAGGTGCATGGGTTTACCTTCACTGACCGACTCGGTACCAGGAGGCATGGGAGGTAAGGGTGGGACTGCAAAGCTCGGAGACAAATGTACAGGAGGCTTCTGCAAGCACTCCTTAAAAGAGAGAGTCTTTCAGTGGGTATATCTCAGGCTGTTATCTCATCCTTGATGGTATCCGAGAGACCATGAGAAAAAGCAGCCACGTGGGCCTCATTGTTCTAAGCGTAATCGGCTACAGTTCTCGTACTCTGATGGACATGAGGCACTTGGCAGCAGAAGCAGAGCGTGCAGGAACGTCAAATACCCTTTTAAAGGAAGCCACAAACTCTGGGTAACTCAGGACAATGGGTCTTTACGTCTCCCATAGAGGGTTTGCCCAGGCCAAAGCTCACTCAGAAAGCAAATATATCATGAAACATTAGCGCAACTTTTTACATTTTTATATTATTTTTGTGTTATATCGCACTTGGTGTTGCTGCTATACCCATTTTTATTTTCATTTTGTTTTGTGTCCAGTGCAATTTTTTCTGTACATATCATGAAAGCTGTCTGTGGGAAACACCTGGGGCAGAATCTCAAAGTATATCTCAACCTGGTTGAGAAACCCTCTGCATTGGACTGGATCGCCCCCAAATCGCTGGGGAAGCGGAGCGGAACCAGACATACCTCTTATAGAGGTAATACTTAAGGCGGGTGCCTGCACAGAGACAGCAGCAGGGTCAGCCTGCAACACAGGTTGTACCGGAGCAACCACAGTGGGAGATTCCAGGTGAGCCGTGCGACTCAGGAGCATTTGTAACGCCATTGGAAACTGATCCATGCGGCGATCCTGCTCATCCAATCTGGAAAAAATATTACCAACAAGTGAATTGACTGCATGTTCTGAATTCATGGCCTTCGCCTACTGTCAGAAACCATGAATCAGACCAAGACAGAATCACAGTTAAATCACACTGGTTTAATAATAAAAGTAAATACAACAAACGTAGTCAAAACATAGCCAAAGTTCAGTAACCGGAACTGATAGTCAGACAAGCCAGAAAGTCAGGAAGCCAGGAATCAGTGTAGTGGAACAGCAAGCAGGATCTGGAGCCAGAAGGAATGTCAGGCAAGCAAGTCTTTAACAGGAGTGCAGGAGAAAATCTCTGTGATGTTGACCAAGGCGAAGGCAGAGATCATCTGGGCTGAATGGCTTAAGTAAGCAGGACTGATGAGCAGGATATCATCGACAAGTGAGTCACTGTGGCGAGATAGGAGCTGGCAATTAGCCGACAGCTGAGCACCCAGCTCAGAGAAGGAAGGGCTGAGTCCAGCCCTTACATCTCCTAACAATCGGCCAAGGCAACTATAGCCTGGCAACTAAATTTAATAGAAACCCTGCCTAAACATCAGGGTGCTACCTACACAACATAAAATACTTTTTCAATTGTTCAATGAAGGACAAAACCTTTGCCCCTCTTTTGTGTACTTTTTGTGGATGACCTATGGGCATAGTTTGCACATTTGTAAGTTTATGAAATTCCTTCTTTACATGGCCTCAAAATGCTTTCCAATTGAACTTTAAAACAGTTATTGGGTGTAGCCACTAGAGGGAGCTGTCCCTATTCATTTTTAAAGCGTGGTGCCTCCTGTAGGTGGCAATTTACTACTATAAGTAATCTAATATGCAGGATTTTACGTTGAGTATAAAAAATCTCATTATGTTCCCCCTTATCCATCACATAGAATTTCCTATTACTTCATTTGTTGGCGTATTAAAGTTACAGTGCCTATATAGTCAGAAGTTAAAGCGGAGTGCCACCTAAAAGGGGAAGCTCTGCTTATCTGCCTCCTCCCCTGCTGCCACATTTGGCAACTTTTGGACAGGTACATTTGGTTTGGACAGGTACCTGCTTCCACTTCCGACTGACTTTGCCACGGCAAAATCACCCAAGAGTTCGGCCCCCCTCCTCCTTCCCCCATGACTGGGTCATTCACAAAGCGCAGCGCGCTTTGCGCATGCACAGTAGGGAACTGGCTGTGAAGCTGGCTGTGAAGATGGTGGTGGAAGCACCCGAGAGTAGACATGTGCATTTCGTTATGTTCCGAATCGAAATTCGGACGAATTTTTCATTATTCGGACATTCGGATGCATCCGAATTACCGAATTACAATACTAACGAATTTAACCGAATCCGTATTTTTTTCGAATCGAAAAATCGCGGACAAAATTCAAAATATCTCAGGGTCACTTAGTGATAGAAACCCCAAATTATTAGATATGTTGTAGTGCTAGTTCTACTGTGTTTGCATACCAAATTTGGGGTTTCTAGCTATAAGTGGCCCCGAGATATGTGGCCCCAAAGTCGGGTCGAAAAATGTCATTTTCTGCTGCAAACACAGTAGAACTAGCACTACAATCTCTCCAAATTTGGGGTTTCTATCACCAAGTAACCCCGAGATACGTGGATCCAAAGTCGGGTCGCAAAATATTTTCGAATCCGGTTGAAATAGCTTCAAATGCGGTTGAAAAAATTTCAAATGCAGGTGAAAAAATTTCAAATGCAGTTGAAAAAATTTCAAATGCAGTTGAAAAAATTTCAAATGCAGTTGAAAAAATTTCAAATGCAGTTGAAAAAATTTCAAATGCAGTTGAAAATTTTCAAATGCAGTTGAAAATTTTCAGATGCAGTTGAAATAATTTCAAATCATGTTGATACTATTTCAAGCGGATTCGAAAATATTTTGCGACCCGACTTTGAAAAAAAAAAATGAAATTGATTCTAACAGTCTGCAGAAGATCTGCTAAAAAAGAAAAAGGGCCACTTATAGCTAAAAACCCCAAATTTGATATGCAAACACAGTAGAACTAGCACTACAACCTCTCCAAATGTGGGGTTTCTATCACCAAGTATTCCCGAGATACGTGGACCCAAAGTCGGGTCGCAAAATATATTCGAATCCGCTTGAAATAGTATCAACATGATTTGAAATTATTTCAACTGCATTTGAAATTTTTTCAACTGTATTTGAAATTTTTTCAACTGCATTTGAAATTTTTTCAACTGCATTTGAAATTTTTTCAACTGCATTTGAAATTTTTTCAACTGCATTTGAAATTTTTTCAACTGCATTTGAAATTTTTTCAACTACATTTGAAATTATTTCAACCGCATTTGAAACCCCATAACTTGTGGCAGGTGACATGGCAAGTGGACAATCCACAACTTGGTCACGTGGCAGGTCACATGGCACTTGTGGTCGGTCACGTGGCACGTGTCTTGGCACTTGTGGCAGGTGTTGTGGCAAGTGGACAATGACATACAGCATATGTACTTGCCTTGCGATCGACATCCGTGACAGCCATTTCACATCCTTTTTTTTATGTGACAGATATATATAAGTAAATAACCATCTTCCAAAATGTATAATTCAAATAGAAAAGATTAGAACAGAATAGAAAAAAATATATAATTTAATAGCAGATCTCCTGTAAACTATTAACAGCCATGTCACTTCTTTTTTTTTTTGCAGATCTTCTGCAGACTGTTAGAATCAATTTCATTTTTTTTTTTCAAAGTCGGGTCGCAAAATATTTTCGAATCCGCTTGAAATAGTATCAACATGATTTGAAATTTTTTCAACTGCATTTGAAATTTTTCAACTGCATTTGAAATTTTTCAACTGCATTTGAAATTTTTCAACTGCATTTGAAATTTTTCAACTGCATTTGAAATTTTTCAACTGCATTTGAAAAATTTTTCAACTGCATTTGAAATGTTTTCAACTGCATTTGAAATGTTTTCAACTGCATTTGAAATTATTTCAACCGCATTTGAAATTATTTCAACCGCATTTGAAACTATTTCAACCGAATTCGAAAATATTTTGTGACCCGACTTTGGGTCCACGTATCTCGGGGTTTCTTGGTGATATCCAGTGGTGTCTTCACCGGAGCCGATTTTTCAATCGGCTCTCGGGTAGACATGTGCAAAAGGAAAAAATTTGTTTTGTTTCGTTTCGATTCGTTAATTAATTAATTTCGTTTAGTTAGATTCATTAAATTTGTTAAATTCGTTTTCGGATTTCGTTTCATTTTCAACCGATTTTCGAATTCGAAAATATTTTGCGCCCCAGTTTGGGTCCACGTATCTCAGGGTCACTTAACGATAGAAACTTGGAGAGGTTGGAGTGCTAGTTCTACTATGTTTGCATACCAAATTTGGGGTTTCTAGCTATAAGTGGTCCCGAGATACGCGGCCCCAAAGTCGGGTCGGAAAATGTCAAGCACTTTTCTGCAGCAGAGAATGACATTTTTCGACCCGACTTTGGGGCCACATATGTCGGGGCTACTTGTAGCTAGAAACCCCAAATTTGGTATACACAGTAGAACTAGCACTACAACATATCCAAATTTGGGGTTTCTATCGTTAAGTGACCCTGAGATACGTGGACCCAAAGTTGGGTCGCAAAATATTTTCGAATTCGAAAATCGGTCGAAAATGAAACGAAATACGAAAACGAATTTAACAAATTTAATGAATCTAACTAAACGAAATAAATTAATTAACGAATTAAAACGAAACGAAACGAAACAAATTTTTTCCTTTTGCACATGTCTACCCGGGAGCCGATTGAAAAATCGGCTCCGGTGAAGACACCGCTGGATTCGTGGACAGGTAAGTGTTCTAATATTAAAAGTCAGCAGCTACAGTTTTTGTAGCTGCTGACTTAAATTTTTTTCTGAAGGAGCCTGGAGCTCCGATTAACAGGAAGTATATAAGACTTTGAAATAAACAGAACAGCATTTTCTAATGCCTTTTCTCTACAGCATTTCCTGCTTTTCCTGGGTTAACATGAAAGACAGCTAAACTCTGAACAGGCTACAAGTATTCTGATTCCAAAGACAGCAATATCTACTGCAGCTCTGTTATTTCTATCTCTTCACTGTCAATATACACCAAGGCTAGCATGATATGCGTGTCTGTGGTGGAGTGCTGAGTTAACAATGAGTGAAACATACTGTACATCTGTTTACATTCTGTCAACATATTTCATGAATACAATGGTCTTTATAAATGAAAACAAAAACCCATAAACATTCGGTTTTCACCACCTCAGATACAAGAATGGAAGAATTTAACTGTATGACCTGCATTTTATATGAATATAGCTTACCATACAAGCAGTGCTCCAAATATCAGCAGGGGGTCCATAGCCAGCACCAATCAACACCTCCAAGGCTCGGTACTGTCGTGTCTGTATGTCATCAGTAAAATGTTTGTGCTTTGAAGACAAGAAGGAACAAAAGCTGCAAATTCTATTTACCTCTTAGTAAAGCTGAGAATTACTCTATCAGGTTTGGAAATCTTTTGTAAAATACTTACCACCCAACAAGCATTCCCCAGATCTGCAATTTTAATAGAAATTTTGTCAGCATTTTGTGGTTCTAGAGGGTTGACCAGGAAATCTGTGGCTTTGAATGACACTGTAAGCAGAGAAAAGAGATATACACTATATTGTCAAAAGTATTGGGACACCCGCCTTTACACAAACATGAACATTAATGGCATCCCCGTCTTAGTCCGTATTGTTCAATATTGCGCTGGCTCATCCTTTTC
The DNA here is from genome assembly GCA_028564925.1 of Lithobates sylvaticus. Taxonomy (NCBI): domain Eukaryota; kingdom Metazoa; phylum Chordata; class Amphibia; order Anura; family Ranidae; genus Lithobates; species Lithobates sylvaticus. The sequence goes on from CM053033.1 coordinate 153,063,848, forward strand.
AGCTATAAGGGCTTCAATTCTTCTGGGAAGGCTGTCCACAAGGTTTAGCAGTGTGTCTATGGGAATGTTTGACCATTCTTCCCAGAAGTGCATTTGTGAGGTCAGGCACTGATGTTGGACGAGAAAGCCTGGCTCGCAGTCTTCACTCTAATTCACCCCAAGGTGTTTTATCAGGTGCAGGCCAGTCAAGTTCATCCACCCCAAACCAGTTCATCCATGTCTTTATGGACCTTGCTTTGTGCACTGGTCCAAATCATTTGGTGGGGGGGTTATAGTGTGGAGTTGTTTTTCAGGGATTGTGCAGTGAAGGAAGGCATCAGCATACCAAGACATTTTGGACAATTTCATGCTCCCAACTTTCTGGGAACAGTTTGGGGATGGCCCCTTCCTGTTCCAACATGACTGTGAACCAGTGCACAAAGCAAGGTCCATAAAGACATGGATGAGTGAGTTTGGGGTCGAGGAACTTGACGTGCCTGCACAGAGTCCTGACTTCAACCCAATAGAATACCTTTGGGATGAATTAAAGCGGAGACTGCGAGCCATGCCTCCTCGTCCAACATCAGTGCCGGACCTCACAAATGTGCTTGTGGAAGAATGGTCAAACATTCCTAAACCTTGTGGACAGCTTTCCTAGAAGAGTTGAAGCTGTTATAGCTGCAAAGGATGGGCCAACTTAACCACTTCGCGCTGGAGGGCCGTCCTGGGACGTCCTTGACTTTCCGGGGTTGTAGGGGGGGTAGCTACAGACATCATTCAGATATCGGCTTTTTCAGTCGGTCGATTCCTTGCACCATAAGAACGATCATATCGGCTGTTCCGCCACTTGATCGTTCTTACGGGCAGCGGGAGGGGACGTCTCCCCTCTCCCGCCGCCCTCTGGTGCATCTACCGACTCACTGCTTTCATCAGTGAGTCAGACACAGGATACGCCGGCCCCCAAATGCTGATCATAGAGATTTCCGGCGGACCAGATGGTCGCCGGAGTCTCTATGATCGTTTGGAGGCCGGGCGCGATGTTATGAAGTCACGCCCAGCCTCTGCATTCAAAAAACGGCGCCGCCTCGGCTGGGAAGCCGTAATCATATTTTTTTTTGTTTGATTTTAGGCTTCCCAGCCTAGAGGTGAGATGTGGGGTCTTATCGACACCATATCTCACTGTAAATAGGTCCGATCATGCCATATTCCTATTACAAGGGATGTTTACATTCCTTGTAATAGGAATAAAAGTAATCAAATTTATTAAAAAAAATTTTAAAGTGTCAAACTAAAAAAATAAAAGTAAAATAAACAATAAAAAATAAAATAAAAAATTTAAAGCGCCCCTGTCCCCGTGAGCTCGTACGCAGAAGCGAACGCATACATAAGTCCCGCCCACATATGAAAACGGTGTTCAAACCACACATGTGAGGTATCGCCGCGAACGTTAGAGCGAGAGCAATAATTCTAGCCCTAGACCTCCTCTGTAACTCAAAATATGTAACCAGTAAAAAATTTTACAGCGTCGCCTATGGGGATTTTTAAATACCAAAGTTTGGCGCCATTCCACGAGTGCATGCAATTTTGAAGCGTGACATGTTGGGTATCTATTTACTCGGCGTATCTTCATCTTTCACATTATGCAAAAAAATTGGGCTAACTTCACTGTTTTTTTCTAAAGCATGAAACTGTTTTTTTTCTGAAAAAAATGTGTTCGAAAAATTTCTGCGCAAATACCGTGCAAGATAATTATATTCTCTAGGGTCTTTGCTAAAAAAAAAAACATATATAATGTTTGGGGGTTCTATGTAATTTTCTAGCAAAAAAAAATATGAATTTTACATGTAGGAGAGAAATGTCAGAGCCCAGGTGTGAAGTGGTTAATATTGAACCCTAAGGAATAAGACTTGGATCTCATTAAAGTTCATGTGCATGTAAAGGCAGGCATCCCAATACTTTTGATAATAGAGTGTACTTGTGAAGGAGAAAATAGAACAGCCATTTTATTTATAAAACATTCAGTTTCAATTAAGCAGACACATTGCATGCATTCTGTATTTAGAAGACTTAAGCCCCTTTCACACTGGTGCGCTTTTGCACAAATGCACTTTTTGCAAGAATGAAACATTAAAGCAGTGACAAAGTCAGGTCCCACTAATTCTAGGACATATAAATTGCAATATAACTCCCCAACATTTTGAGGATTACAAAATTACAAAAGGCACTGGAGGGGTAGCAATCAAATTAGAACACTCAGACAAAGAGAATCCTGGTGGGTGTATGACTTGGAATCATTAGCACCCAGGGGTTTACATAAGGAATTTGACCTAAATAGTTTTTTGCCCAATTCTTAATTTATGTTATGATATTTTTGCCTTGAGGTAGGATACATTTCATTTATTTGTTTTATTGTATTGTATATTTATTTTATATAAAATTTTAATTCAATGAGTGGGTAGGTTATATATACATTTTATTTTGATCTGGTTACATCATGTATTAGGTCCATACAGGCTCAGGGGGTGCATTATCGCATAGTAAGGCTTTTGAAACAGGCTATAGGAAAATGGCCGCTGTGTGTCTCAATAAAGGGTACAGAAAAATGGCGGCGGCAGCCGCTAAATAAAGAATGGGAAATATGTCAGCCAATCTTATCTCCCCGAGGAAGTCACAAGGAGTGACGAAACTACCGTAGTAGGAGGGACCTGAGTGGCTGATGCACGAGGAACTAGGAGGTGACCAGTAAGAGTGGTTCAGTGTAACGGATGGAGGGAACACTGATAACTGGGGCTGCAGAACCGCTTCTAAGGTGATACCATTGTCCTAGCACTGATGGCACTATTAAGATATACAGACCTGATTTTATCATGTGAAATGCGAGTTTTGTTGGATGACCAAGTTGAATACATTTTAAAAAACGACAAAGCACTATTGCAAGATTTGACTGCTTTGCATGTGGGCAATGTGATTGGAGTTCATGGGCATCAATAAGGAAGCAGAATATTAAATGATCGATGTGATCTGAGCTAAAGGGTAATCCATAAGAAGGAGGAATATCAGAAGGAGCACTTCAGAGGATTGATTGTTCTCAGAGGCACATTTGCTAAGCCTATAAGGTGAGGGCACAACTGGTGGAGGGAGCAGAATAATTTTAAGCATATGCACAATGGTGGATCAGTGTGGAAAGATTGTGTTTAAATCAATTGTTTTCACAACTCACAAAAAGGACTGACGCGTTGTTCACACTGCTGGATGATTTTCTATATGGACACTGTGTGGTGTAGTAGTGCACAATGCAATTTTGGTTCATATAAGGACACTGAGTGGAGAACTTTTTAGATTTTTTTGTACTTATAAATAATTCATTCTAAAGGATTTATAATTGTATATACATCATTGCACTTTATATCTTTATTGGATATTCTTAAATCTCACTCATTTTGTTATCACTTGTTCAGTCACATATTTAGGAAGTGTGGAGAGTGCTGGCAGCTTTATCTGGATTAGCATAGCAGCTCACAAGGTTTTTCACATAAACAGACAACTGCATTAAATCTTGCATAGAATCCTGTGGGTTTAAAATGTGTCCTGAATTTATTTTAACCATTATGAACTGTATGGCCTTTGAACCCTTGCCAGCAGGCTTTGAGGATGGGTTCACACTACAGCATGGAGTGGCTCACAGCAGGATGTCCGATGCGTTTTCATTCACCTGTTCAGGTCCATTTTTTGGCTGAATTCGGACCTGAAACGGACCTAAAGACGCACATGACTCCTGTGCAATTCGCACCGGAGCCGCTTCGGAGATGTGAGCCTATCACAATCCCCTGCTATGTGAATTGGATGCGGGAGAAACATCCACATCCGATTCGCAATAGTGTGCACCCAGCCTCAATGTCTTTTGTTTCAGTCGGTGGTATTCTGGGAGGTTTAATAACTTTATATTTTATGTGATAGGTCCTTATTTTACGTTTGTGATACTTAAAATGCAGCATTCAATTGTTGCTGTTCTTGGAGCTGACTTTTGGTCACAGCACAGCATTTTTTAAAAGAAAGAAAGAAAAAAAAAACAAGGCCTCACACCTGCACTTTTTTTATTTTGTTTAAAAAGCAGAAGTGATCTGGGAAGTATAAACAACTTTTAGGCCCTCTACACACATGGCCGTGGAATTCTATTTTCTCTAAACACAGCTAAACTGACTGCACATAAATGCACAGTGTGAACAGTGAATAGTGAATGTGATGGAAAAGTCATAGTTACATAGTAGGTGAGGTTGAAAAAAAGACACAAGTCCAACCTATGTGTGTGATTATATGTCAGTATTACATTGTATATCCCTGTATGTTGTGGTTGTTCAGGTGCTTATCTAATAGTTTTTTGAAACTATCGATGCTCCCCGCTGAGACCACCGCCTGTGTTGTTCAAGACTAGTTCAAGATTAAATCTCTTTTCTTCAAATTTGAATGAGTGGCCACATGTCTTGTTAAACTCCCTTCCGTGAAAAGGTTTTACCCCTAGTGTGGGGGTAACCAGTACGTTATTTATAAATTGAAATAATATGCCCTCTCAAGCGTCTCTTCAGCAGAGAGAATAAGTTCAGTGCTCGCAACCTTTCCTCATAACTAATATCCTCCAGACCCTTTATTAACTTTGTTGCCCTTCTTTGTACTCGCTCCATTTCCAGTACATTCTTCCTGAGGACTGGTGCCCGGAACTGGACAGCATACTCTAGGTGCTTGTAGAGCGGTAGAATTATCGTTTTATCTCTGAAGTTGATCCCCTTTTTAATGCATGACAATATTTTGTTTGCTTTGTTGGGCTCAGCAATGGAATGCAATGCCAAGCTTCTGCTATCATCTACTAGGACCCCAGGTCCCTTTCCATCCTAGATTCCCCCAGAGGTTCTCCCCCCAGTGTATGCATTGCATTCATATTTTTGTCACCCAAATGCATTATTTTGCATTACAAACCTCATTTGCCCTGTAGTTGCCCACCCCATTGATTTGTTCAGATCTTTTTGCAAGGTTTTCACATCCTGCAGAGAAGTTATTGCCCTGCTTAGCTTAGTATCGTCCGCAAATACAGAGATTGAACTGTTTACCTCATTCTCCTGGTCGTTTATGAACAAAATAAACAGGATTGGTCCCAGGTCCCTGGGGGACCCCACTTCCCACCCCTGACCATTCCGAGTACTCCCCATTTATCACCACCCTCTGAACTCGCCATTGTAGCCAGTTTTCAATCCATGTACTCACCCTATGGTCCATGCCAACAGACCTTATTTTGTAAAGTAAATGTTTATTTGGAACTGTGTCAACTGCTTTTGCAAAATCCAGATACACTACGTCTACGGGCCTTCCTTTATCTAGATGGCAACTCACCTCCTTATAGAAAGTTAATAGATTGGCAAGAACAATTCTTCATGAATCCATGCGGATTACTACTAATGATACCGTTCTCATTAATAAAATCTTGTATATAGTCTCTTATCATCCCCTCCAAGAGCTTGTATATTATTGATGTTAGGTTAACTGGTCTGTAATTCCCAGGGATGCATTTTGGGCCCTTTTTAAATATTGGAAAACTATGTGATTGGAGACTACCTATAGAATGTAAAAACTGAACCCGAGCCACATCCCAATTGTAGAGAGAAAAAGAAAAGAGGGGTGCCCCAGGGATTTTATGGGCAGGGGATATAATCAGATACAAAAGTACAAAATGTATTAATGGACAAAAAATAGGATTTTTTGTACTCACCGTAAAATCCTTTTCTGTAATTCACCGACTGACACAGATTCTCTCATTAGACTATTGGGTTGATATATCACCTTCAGGAGAGGACTAGGCATTACATGTTAACATGTGATAATAAAACTAGAACTTTCTAGTTCCGCCCAAGGGGCGGTCGCTTGGGTAACAACCCCTCAGCATGCTACTGCAGCCTCAGTACGTCAACAAGCAGTATAAAGTAAAGAAAAATATGAGGGGCAGGTGCTGTGTCAGTCAGTGAATTACAGAGAAAAGGATTTTACGGTGAGTACAAAAAAATCCTATTTTCTCTTATATTCACCGACTGACACAGCTTCTTTTTAGACCATTGGGATGTCCCCAAGCAGTGCCAAAACGAGGGGTGGGAAAACAGCATAAAACTTTATCCTGTAAAGGTATACAAAAGTAGTACAAATGGTACAAAATCAACTTTAAAATGTTGGTAGATCTTAAAATAAATAAAAATATAATGTGATACAGTGTTAATTACTGCCAAATCCAGTGACAAATGTTAAAAAATCTTGTGTTCAAATAAATAAATAAGTATTGTGCACTGTGTGTTAAATCCAGACTCGTGGGTGGTAAGTAACTAAATAAATAAATATTCTTCTGTTAAAATACTTCTGTTGAAATGCTCCAGGGGGAAGAAATTACCCTGGAACTTGAATATGTGTACTAGTGAACAAATATGTGCCGTGATTCAATCAGTGTAAAAAACTGAACAGAGTGCTTGTCGGTCCACATACATCAGCCAATCTATTCTCGATTGATAGGAATAATTGCATTCAGATTAAGGCAATTTAAAAAGGTAAAACCTCCTGAGAAATCCACTAGCAAAATAGGAACAGGAGCCAATACCTTGGTAAAGACTCGGGGGGCTGATGCCAAACCAAAGGGGAGAGCCACAAACTGGTATTGGGTTTCCTCAACTGCAAACCGCAGAAACCTTTGATGCCGAAGGCATATGGGTATGTGCAGGTACGCATCCTGGATGTCCAAAGATGCCAGGGAGTCCCCTTGATGGAGTGCAGCGACTACTGAGCGAACTGATTCCATTCTGAACCACTGTACTTTTACAAAGTAATTGAGGGCTTTTAGGTCCAAGATTGGACGTACCCCTTCCTTTTTGGGGACTACAAACAGGTTTAAGTAGAACCCCTGGAAACGTTCCGATTCCGGAACAGGTACTATCACCCTGTGACTCAGCAGGTCCCTTACCGCCCCCAATAGGGCCTCCCGGTGAGCCGGGAGTACGTGTATGCTGGAGGGGAAGAATCTGTTTTGCGGCCCAGAGAGGAACTCTATCTTGTAGCCTGAGGAAATCAGATCACAGACCCATTGGTCGGACAACCGAGAGTCCCACCGGCCTGCAAACTCGCAAAGGCGACCCCCCCACCCGTGTTGCAGGCGGGGGCAAACCTTCATGCGGTAGCGCTTTTGCTCTCAGGCTTGTTAGGCTTGCGGTTCCAGGGATGCTTTTGTCTTTCAGAGGTCGCCCTGTCGGGCTGGGGACGCTTAGTCGAAGCCCCGGGCGGACGAAAAAGCCGTTTGTGAGCGGAAAATGAGGGCCCTTGCCTACAGCGTGGCTCCTTAGCCTTCCTGGCCTGTGGGAGTAGTGTACTCTTACCACCTGTGGCATTTCTAATAATGTCATCTAATGAGGCTCCAAAGAGCCGGTCGCCAAGGAAGGGAAGATCTGTCAGGGCTTTTTTAGATGCCTGGTCAGCAGACCAGCATTTTAGCCAAATCAGGCGCCTCAGCACCACTGCTGACACTGAAGCCCTGGATAACAGAGGGGGATTATTCAGGGCCACGTCACAAATGTACTTAAGGCCTTGCACTAATTGGTCTGCTAATTTCACGCAGACAGGAGAAGCCTGTTGCTCACCCAATTCGCGGTGCAAACGTTTTGCCCACTCCGTGAGTGTCTCAGACACAAGTGCGGATGCCAGTACAGGTCGCATTGCTGACCCCACAAGCGTAAACAAGGAACAAGCCACTGCCTCTGCCTTCCTGTCCGTGGGATCCTTAAAGGCAGGAGTCCCCTCTACCAGGATCGTGGTTACTTTGTTTAACCTGGATACTGGGGGGTCCATGACCAGAGGAGCCGACCATTTTTTGAGAAGGCTCTCCTCAAAGAGGTAATGCACCGCCATGTATTTGGGGACCGAAAAGGTCCGTTGCGGTCGCCCCCATTCCTTGTAAATTAACTTATCAAAATAAGTCAGATACGGGAACACCTTAGGTGAACGGGCTGGCTTACGGGACCCAAAAGGGACCACTACATCAGCAGAGGGATCTGCTGGCTCCTGAATCTTCAGGGTATCATGCACAGCTGTGACAAGTGCTCCAACAAGTGCTTTGTCACGCGCGGATCTGGACGGGGACTCATCCTCACTATCGATCGGTCCTGGTCAGCGTCATCTGAAACAACAGAACAGGAGTCACCAGCCTCAGCAGGGCCCGAGTCTGCCTCCATCTTGGCAACAAATGAATTGAGGCACTGCACTGTCTGCAGGCAAACCGGTTGCAATTGCCTGGATTTCGGGGGAAGAAACACCACTTGAAGCCATGCTGACCCTACCCTGTCTGCCACCTGTTGGGGACTTAGGACAGTGATGGTCCCACCCTCCTAACTGCTGCTGGCTGAGGGGCTCTTTCCCGCAGAACTCACCACCCTGGTTCTGCGCCGCCCAGCTAATAGTGCCCATGTCCTGTGTCAGCTCCCAGATGCATAGGAGACCACACTGCGCTGTGCAGAGCTGCTCTAAATGGCACTGACACTGACCAAAAACGTGTTCAGGCTTCAAGAAAAAGGCCGCCGAGCGTCCAATATAAAGGACATAATCACAGGGAAAATGGCCACTGGACTACAGTAAAATGGAAAAAAACACAAGAAAGAGAGGCGCCTCTGGGTGCAGACTGTATAACAGTTTTAATGTTTTGTGCAAAAGACAGTATTAAAATACACTCACATTTACTTGGTGAGTGTAGAGCAAAGAGAGTGTCCTGTGTGGTAGACATCAAAAGCTGGGGCTGGATCTCTGCAGGGGCTGCTCGTCCACAAGCTTGGGCTGATGTTCTCCTGGCCGTCCGTGGTGGATGGGATGCCAAAACGAGGCTTGGGACTCAAGCGTGCGGTCCAGGCACACAGCGATGACGTCCGATGACGTCACAGCATGCGACGAGTTTCCTGAGCTGGCTGGGCCGTGGGTCATGTGACGGCCGCGCTCCTTCATCAAGCTTGTTCAGTCCCAAGCCTCGTTTTGGCATCCCATCCACCACGGACGGCCAGGAGAACATCAGCCCAAGCTTGTGGACGAGCAGCCCCTGCAGAGATCCAGCCCCAGCTTTTGACGTCTACCACACAGGACACTCTCTTTGCTCTACACTCACCAAGTAAATGTGAGTGTATTTTAATACTGTCTTTTGCACAAAACATTAAAACTGTTATACAGTCTGCACCCAGAGGCGCCTCTCTTTCTTGTGTTTTTTTCTAGTGTACCGGGAATACCAGTTTCTGTTATCACTGGATGGCTGCCATTGCTACGGACCTATTTTAGTATACCCAATCACTCTCCCTGGCCATATCCCCCCCCCCCCTGGTTATCCATTTACATTTATTTATTGGTTTTTATTTTTCATATTTTTCATTTTTATTTGAAATTTACTATTATTATTTTTATCGTGAAATGTCACTTTTAGTATTTTTTATTGTTATTTTATGCATCTTCTCCCTCTGGTTATCTGTACCATCATCATTCCTTTGATTCATTTTTCTCCAGATAATATTGTCTCAACTCTTATGTCCAAATGTCAAAAGTTTGAGTACGCCTACATACACAGGCTCTTGTATTACCAGCAGCTGCCTTTGTATACATGTGTATACGTTTGTATACATATAGTTGTTTTCTCTAACCACTGAAAAAAAGTTTTTTGAATTACAGTGTTTTGGTTTTGCGCCATTTACTTGTATAAAATACAGTAAAATGGAGACAGAGCATGCTGCTCCCTGGTCACACCAAAAATGTCGAACACTATATGCAATGAAGGACAGTGAAACAACAGGCAGAGAAATGGCGGTAAACAGCGCTACAGCGATCAGCAGACACAGCCTCCAGACACCCAGGGGAGAGACCTACAGACAGCCAGGGCACAGCTACCCAGCGCAGTCCCCACCCCAGGTGAGAGCCCCCCCCCCCAGGGAGCCCCTGTCTATGGCACACACACCGCTCAGCAGCCCATGCAGCATCCCCCACAGGGAAGGGGGGGAGGAAAGATAGGGACAGGGAGAGAAGAGAGGGAGGTGAGGGACCCCCGAATCGACCTCCCAGGGAATGCCCAGCTGCTCAGCCCCACGAGGCAGGGAGAGCTGTACTTACCAGTCCTGAAGAGCTGGGAGACATTCCATCACAGACCCACTCTCCGTTCAGTACGGGGTGGCTGCTGGCCCGGCACACTGTGACGCAGACATCAGTAGCCCGGTCATATGTGTGCCCCGGAGCATTTACGCTCACCGACCGCCCCTGGAGCTGGGGCACGTCGTGGCCGGCCTAGCACGGAGCTGCGACCTGCACACGCTTGATGGCCAGGCTGGGGAGACTACAAGGATAAGGGTATCCAGCCTGTCACCCAGCTGGCTGTTGATAGCAGATCACAGGATCTATCATCTTGCGCAAAAAGCAAAGCCTCTGCAGAAAAAAACACGGACCGATGGGCCCGTCAGGGTTCCTAGGTCCTTCTCTTTCACTAGGCAAAATAAAACTCAGGCTGCAGTAGCATGCTGAGGGGTTGTTACCTAAGAGACCGCCCCTTGGGCGGAACTAGAAAGTTCTAGTTTTATTATCACGTTAACATGTAATGCCTAGTCCTCTCCTGAAGGTGGCATATCAATGTTAGAAAATAATTGACTTGCTTATATGCATAATCATATATTCTAGATATGGATAAAGTGAAATAAATATATATATATATAGATTTTTACATGTATTTATGTAAAGATTAGTTTGAAGTTCTATGTACTTCTCACATATGTTTGTAATTTGGACTGAATTGACCATTCACCATTCCCCCCCCCCCCCCCCCCCCCCCCCCCCCCCCCCGTCGTATAAGTTTACATCCTCGTCAAAAGACACAGAGTTTCAGTATATTATCTTAAAAACAAAAGTTATTTCTCTATATTACAATATTTCTTGACTAAGTACATTACATTTTAAACGTATATAATCTATCTACTGATATATGTAGTATTTTGTTTAGAAGATAGGAAACTTGTATTGTATTGTATTAGGTTTAAATTCATGACAGTCTTGCCATTTCAATGGTATGCTTTGATTAGAGATGGTTTTGTATTTCAACATCTTGTTGGATGAGGTGGGAGGTAACTTGCTCATTCTCATTGCTCATTCTGTGGCACGACAGAGCTCAGAGAAACCTGAAACCATTTTTAATTGAGGAAAGGGTGGGGCTTTCTTGGAGTAAGTTTGTAAAAAGGCAGACAGGCTGTGTTGGGAGGGAGACCTCCACTGCTGCTGACATGAGGACACACTAGTGACTAGGAGGAAGGAGACTTGATAACTTTCTTACACACACACAAAGATACATTTATACAATCTTCATTCCAAGAATAAGAAGCTTATCGATGCTATTTTATATTATTATTTATATATTTTATTCTACAATTTCACACTGTTTTTGTAATATTTTGCTATTTTTATTATTAAATAAATTTTGGAGTTTTTACGGATTTTTCTTGAAATTTTCCTCATCGATATGAATTATGAAATATAGTTATTAATACAGTAATAACTGATATTTTACAATCAACCCAATGGTCTAAAGAGAGAAGATGTGTCAGTCGGTGAAGATAAGAGAAATAAAGTTTACATGCCTGAATGAGGCCTTTAACTTTAAGCCTTTCTTACAGGGTTTTTCCTCTGGAGGTTTTGAGAGAGATATGTGATCTTGCTAATGCTCATATACATTCAATATGTCTCCATATTGCCTGTGATATCAGATTGGGCCTTCCCTTCTTGCTTTTCCACTCCCCCCCCCCCCCCCCCGACATTCTTTACTCTATGGTACTCTGTGGTAAATGTAAATGTGTATATATATATATATATATATATATATATATATATATATATATATTTTTTTTTTTTTTTTGTCCAGATTCTTCCTGTTGTAACTTTTCTGACTATCTGACTACGTTTGTGTACCCATCTTTGTATACTCTATGATGATGTTTATGTATGCTATGTGTGCCAACTGCTACTTGCTTGTTATTCTGTACATTACTTTTTACTATAAGAAGATTAATACTGTTTGTTTAAACACCTCAGATCTGCTTGTCCATGTTTACAGGCTCTGCGTCTCACACTCAAGGTTTTGTCCTACGTGTATGTCCCACTATATGTCTGGCTATACTACAGACATTTGTGGTTAATGCTTATAGTTCAACCCTCTCTGCCTCTGACTTTGGTATTTGATGGCTTTGCGGCTGGGTCCCCCGACACGGGGAGGGCCTGCGGCACTGTTGTGCCTCGGGCCTATTTCCTGGGCCTGTGTCCCCATTTCCGCATCCCGGACATGTGTCTATGTGGGTCCACGCATGTGCAAATCGTGTCATCCCGGATCTGCGTCCATGCTGGTCGGTGCATGCGCGATTCGCAGCTTCCATCTTGCCTGGGGAACTTCCGCCCACACCCTGTTTTGGTGGCCCTCTGACGTCACTGCGCCGGATGATGCGGTGGCACCGTACGCAGCCAGAGCCGGTGGACCATCCAGCTGACGGATCCCCAGCTGATTAGGCGTTACAGCTGATCAGGGGCATCTCATCTAATCCTTGGACAGGCCCCATGGTCAGCTGATGCCTTCCCTCCCTTTGATTGGACTACTATCCACTCAGGAGGTGTACACCACTGAACCTATCTACCTTTATATACCCTGTCAGCATTATTAGCAGCTGCTACACAGCCAGGATCTCCTTATCACCCAGGGGGACACGGCCTTTTCTGCTTGCTGGAAGTAAGTTCCTTTCAGTTTCTTTTTTTGTACTTCAACTTTGAATAGACATTGTAAGTACGCTCATTAGCACAAAGCCTTATATAGATGGTTTGTCCTAATATTCAGCTTACGTACTTGGCCAACACCATCAAGCTTTGTAGCATGTGGAAAGGGGATAAAATACTGTGCTAAACCTATATATGTGAGAACAAATAAAGAAGTAACTTAAAGCAGCTAACACACAAACAAACTAAGTCAAAGGCAAATATCAAACGAAAAGTCTAGCGCTGTGAGTAGGTTACAGAATAATAAAAAAACACCTAATCAGTGTAGAAAAATTGACACATAACGGTAAATAATCAGTGATAAATAAACTAGTGAATAGGTAAACTAAAACAGTCCAAAGAGGTATTATCATGAAATGTCCAATCAAGGAGGGATGGATCTCTTCACTCAATGAGGTATGGGCTCAAGTGAGGAATGGACGTTTAAAATTAACCAAGATGGATCAGCAAACACTAGAGATATTCAGATGGAAAGAATGTGTACTCTTACCGATCCTGCTGGACGCATATACCATACGGCAGTGTGTCTACGGACAACTTCCGATAGTAGCAGCCAGGATGGTCATTTTATTTTAATTAGTTCATATGTAACAGTATTTACACATTCTAGACTCTTGCTTATGATGGTCATTCTGTAAGTATTTTTAGATTCATGATTGCCTGCCCCCTTATGTCCCCTATGCTGTTTCCTAGATTGTTGCCTGCTATACCTTCTTACCCCTATTATAATATGTGTTATATATCTATACTTAATTGATTTTTGATCAAATATATTTCTACTTTTGCTATTACAGGGGGTCCCCGACTTACGAACGCCCGACCTACGAACATCCCCTACTTACGAACCGGGCGCTGCGAGGACCCTCCGCCATTTTCCGCCGTCCTTCGGCTGTTCTGCGCATGCGCGGCCAGACAGAGCCTCGGAAAATGGCGGCAAACATCGGAAATGTTCGTAATTTGCCACGCATGCGCATGCGCGGCCGACTTACAAACATTTCCGAGTTAAGAACAGGCGGAAGTCCCTAACGAGTTCGTAACTCAGGGACCCCCTGTATGTTATTAGACAATACATCTTGCATTAAATCAATCCCTGAAGAAGGAATTAACTATTTCAGAAACATGTTGGGATCTCTGAATCTCTATATGATTGATCGGCCTCCTACCATGAGACCAGCTCTTTGTTTTAGAATTTAGCTGTATATTGTTATAACATGACCATTGTTTTTTGGTTTTAATATTGCTGCATGTAAACTTTATTTTTGTCCATTAATACATTTTGTACTTTTGTTTATACGCTTTATACTTTTGTATCTGATTATATCCCCTGCCCATAAAATTCCTGGGGAACCCCTCTTTGCTTTTTCTGTCAGTAAAAATTAGGAACAATGGTCTGGCAATTACTTGACTGATTAATGTTAAGTTTCCCAAGTCTAATTTTAATTCTGTCCTCTGTTAACCATGTAGGTGCTTTCAGTGATGTGTCATGAGGATAAACACTGCGGTTTTGGTTACTGAAGCCCCCTGATTCCCTTGTGAAGACTGAGGAGAAGAATAGATTCAATACCTTCACCATCTTCCCATCCTTTGTAACCAGATGTCCTTCCTCATTCTTTATGGGGCCAATATGGTCTGTCCTCTCTTTTTTACTGTTTACATCCTGTGGCAGAGCCAGGCTCTGTCCCTATGAAAATGGCGTTAAAGTGGACACAGAGTCTGCATATCAGCTGAGTGCAGAACTACAGAGCGTGGATTTGAAACGGAGAAAACTGCTCTGGCAGTTTTCTCCGGATCTTGCTATTTCTGAAAGGGGTTCTGTAGTTTGGAGACCCTTCAGAGTCTTGGGTGGGACAGGATCTCCAACCCTGTGTCCAGGTCTTGTGGACAGCCAGCAGGGTGTGTGCCCAGGTGCACACAACCTATATAACGAGGGGCTGGTGAGAGCAGAAGGGGGAAGGAAAGTGGAGCAGTGGCTGCTACTGAGTGTGGATAGATGCTGTGTGCGTCTAAGAAGCTCAAAACTCTGTGCATTGAAGGGCTTCAAAGCTGTGTGCGTCCAAGAAGCTCAACGCTGTGCGTGTCCAAGGGCTTCAAAGCTGTGTGTGTCCAAGGAGCCTAAAGCTGTGTGCATTGAGAGGCTTGAAGCTGTGTGCGTCTAAGCAAGTACCTATAGCAGCAGTGCTGTTGAAGAGTAGCCAGGTGGGCTAGCATTTTCATTTGCATTTTATATATTTAATTGAAGCTTTGACCCCTGCGTGGGATTCCTGGATGGACTTTTGTTTTGTTTTTCCCTTTAATAAACGTGGGCTACCAGGCCCTTAAATATATATGCCTGTCTGATGTGGACTCACTGCACCAAAAATGCATCTATCCACTTGAGCTAAACACCCCAATGTCACAAGTGGTGTTCGAATGCGGGCATGTAGACGGTGGAATCTGGGTCCTTGCTCCATGGTGAGTCGCATCGGGAACTACTGCTAGCTGTATGTGGCAGCCAGGCGAACAGCATTGCGCAGTTTATTTGGTGGACTGTATTGCATGCAGGTTGTGTACCTGTGAAAGAAGTATCAAACAGTTATTATTTTTCCTCTGCTTGAGAACTGTTACAAGTTGCTGTGTGCAAGATCGCAAGGATGGGGCGGTCAAAACAGAAAAAGGAAGCAATCCTTGCTGAAGCAGGGGAAAGGGTTCTATGGCTAAAGGGTATTTCACCACATGCTCCAGCCACGCCAGAGAATTTGTCCAAATATGAAATCTCTGTGACCTGGGGTAAATTAATCATGTCAACCCCAGTTAAAAGGGAAGTGAAAGAGGTTGCCCCTGGAAACAGGAAGCCAGGTGGACAACAGCGTGTGGAAAGGAGAAACATGGTCATCTGTGGAAGCAACGTCCAGGCCAACAAGGATGTCGGGGATCCAAGGAGTCTGTCTGCTGATGGTGGTGACCAGTGGAGTCCTCGAGAGTGGTATCCCATGGCAACAGAGAGCCAGGTATTGAGAAGATGCCAAAAAAATAGAGTTCAGCATACAGTACCGTGCTTGGAGTGTGGTCAAGTGGGGCATGGAATTTTTACTTCCCCAAGGTTCTGGAACACCGCTGAGGAGTCTGGAAAGGCTACAGTGTCATCCTTTGGCCACACAGAGGAAGTAGCTGGTATGGATGCAGCTGAGAGACAGCGCACTCAAGTGAAAGGTGTGATGCCAGCCACTGAAAATGGTAAGACTGTTTCAGTTTGTGGGACTGAACTTAGTGAAATGCGAGTGTGTCGAGCGGGGAGATCCGCAGTGCAAATGGACATAGACTTTCTTCAGTGTGCTACCTGGAGCAGTGGGGAGGCACGTGGTGAAGCCCAGCTGACAGCAAGGTTAAAGACTCAAATGAACATGGGGACTATGCATGTGCCTGCTATAATCCAGCAGAGTGCTGGGAAAGTTGAACTAGGGGTGACCAAAACTGTTCCTGTGCCATGTTCCCTAGTGACAGGTGCTGCAGAGTTGCCCAGGGAAACTTCAGAGGAGCTCGCAGTGACGGAGCAGAGAGTTTCCCAGGTCAGCTATGGAGCTGCCCAAGGAGGAAAGAGTTCCCCTTTAAAGGTGGAGTGTGCTGTGAGGAGAGGCTCACAGGCTGTGGTGGGTAATAGACAAGCCACAAAAGTAGCAGTTATGTCTACACGTAATAAAAATTCTGATGGTTATGCTGACAAATGTGTTACTGTTGGCAAATGTGATGGTATTGGTGATAATGACATTGAAAAATGTGTTTCCTTTAATGTCATGTCTAAAAATGTTGGAAATGTGTTCGCTACCAATGATGGGAGTAGGATATCTCCCATGACAACCAGAAGCGCAGGATTGTCCATGGAAGTCTCATGGGGTCTCCATGTGTTGGAGCCAGAGGATTTCCTGGATGGCTGTGGTGCTACTCTGGTGAAACAAAGGAAGACTGAGTCACACAGTGAGAGTGTGTGGGCGCAGCCCCACAACCCTAAGTGTAACCCAGTTGTCAAGGGATTAATTCAGCCTGCAAAAGCTGAAAGTGCAGAGCTGTGTGTGTCAGTAGCGGCCCCAGAGCAGGTAGGGCAAAAGGATATATTACAGCCTGCCTTGTTAGATGATGTGTCATCCCAAGGGATATGTATAGAAATTACACAGGTGATGTTTTGGCTAGTGAATCCCAGGTTCCTGTGGGACCTTCTAGAGCAGGTGATGCAGCGCTGTTGAGCGCCGGTGATGGAACCACAATAGACTGGGATAATTGGTATGAGAATGCAATCGCAATACTAAATAATGTGGTGGACATAACACCTGCTATGCCCAATGGAGGGATTGCAGATCTGCTGGTGCTCACGGACACATTTGTCCCTGCAAAGTTTAATGCCCTCCAGTCTGAAGGAACTGTTCAGGGTGCTGGCATAGCAGATGTGTTGTCCATAGCCCAACAGCTCAAGCGTCAAGGTGACAATGTGACTTGTAATGACCTGCAGTGGCTCACTGACACTGGTGCAGAAGGGATAAGTGTGAGACATGTGTCTAATGGCGCTCCAGGGGAGCAACAGGCGGTGATGATGGGTACCTCCAAGAAGGTGGAGGACTCTTGAAATGTCTCAACTTCTCAACATGCAGTGGATGAGCCCCTCCATGTCTTGGACAGGGGAAAGGTCCCTAGAAAGGTCTGGTATTTAGACATGGGATGTTTAGAGATGACAGAGGCCTTACTTGAAACAGTCCACTTACTTGAAATGCTGGAGTTGGTAAAAACGCACTCACTGTACACTTGGGTGTCTGCACCGCAGTCGGACCAGGTGGTACTGTGTAGTACCAATGGGTGGAGCCAGGTGGTACAGGCTGTGCTGGGAAGCCTTGATCAAGAATGGTATTGGTGGAACCAATGCTTAGTAACAGTGTGGCAAATAGTCTTGAGGTTCTCTGAGAGCGTGCTCCCAGTTACTGAGTGGTATGGAAGGCGCCCAGGAGAACTGTTGGAGACTAGGGATGGGCCCGGTGCTCGATGCGAACGTGCGTTCTGTGTCACTCTGCTGGATTTAGTTAGAGAGATTTACTTAGAGAGATTGAGTTAGATAGATTCATTTAGAAAGATTGATTTAGAAAGAGGGGCTTGTAGTGTGTTCGTGGCAGGCAGGCACTGGCAGCAAACAGAGCTCCTGTATTTTGTTCCCAGAAGCACCTATAGGACTTGTAGTGTGTTCGTGGCAGGCAGGCAGAGCTCCTATATTTTGTTCCCAGAAGCACCTATAGGACTTGTAGTGTGTTCGTGGCAGGCAGGCAGAGCTCCTATATTTTGTTCCCAGAAGCACCTATAGGACTTGTAGTGTGTTCGTGGCAGGCAGGCAGAGCTCCTATATTTTGTTCCCAGAAGCACCTATAGGACTTGTAGTGTGTTCGTGGCAGGCAGGCAGAGCTCCTATATTTTGTTCCCAGAAGCACCTATAGGACTTGTAGTGTGTTCGTGGCAGGCAGGCAGAGCTCCTATATTTTGTTCCCAGAAGCACCTATAGGACTTGAAGTGTGTTAGTCCCATCACACAGAGCTATATTTTCTTCCCAGAAGCACCTATAGGACTTGAAGTGCGTTAGTCCCATCACACAGACCTATATATTTTCTTCCCAGAAGCACCTATAGGACTTGAAGTGCGTTAGTCCCATCACACAGACCTATATTTTCTTCCCAGAAGCACCTATAGGACTTGAAGTGTGTTAGTCCCATCACACAGAGATCCTATATTTTGTTCCCAGAAGCACCTATAGGACTTGAAGTGTGTTAGTCCCATCACACAGAGATCCTATATTTTGTTCCCAGAAGCACCTATAGGACTTGAAGTGTGTTAGTCCCATCACACAGAGCTATATTTTCTTCCCAGAAGCACCTATAGGACTTGAAGTGTGTTAGTCCCATCACACAGAGATCCTCTATTTTCTTTGCAGAAGCACCCATAGGACTTCTAGTGTGTTAGTGGCATCACACAGAGCTCCTATATTTTCTTCTCAGCAGCACCCACAGGACTTCTAGTGGCATCACACAGAGCTCCTATATTTTCTTTGCAGAAGCACCCATAGGACTTCTAGTGTGTTAGTGGCATCACACAGAGCTCCTATATTTTCTTTGCAGAAGCACCCATAGGACTTCTAGTGTGTTAGTGGCATCACACAGAGCTCCTATATATTCTTCTCAGCAGCACCCACAGGACTTCTAGTGTGTTAGTGGCATCACACAGAGCTCCTATATTTTCTTTGCAGAAGCACCCATAGGACTTCTAGTGTGTTAGTGGCATCACACAGAGCTCCTATATATTCTTCTCAGCAGCACCCACAGGACTTCTAGTGTGTTAGTGGCATCACACAGAGCTCCTATATTTTCTTTGCAGAAGCACCCATAGGACTTCTAGTGTGTTAGTAGCATCACACAGAGCTCCTATATATTCTTCTCAGCAGCACCCACAGGACTTCTAGTGTGTTAGTGGCATCACACAGAGCTCCTATATTTTCTTCGCAGAAGCACCCACAGGACTTCTAGTGTGTTAGTGGCATCACACAGAGCTCCTATATTTTCTTTGCAGAAGCACCCATAGGACTTCTAGTGTGTTAGTGGCATCACACAGAGCTCCTATATATTCTTCTCAGCAGCACCCACAGGACTTCTAGTGTGTTAGTGGCATCACACAGAGCTCCTATATTTTCTTTGCAGAAGCACCCATAGGACTTCTAGTGTGTTAGTGGCATCACACAGAGCTCCTATATATTCTTCTCAGCAGCACCCACAGGACTTCTAGTGTGTTAGTGGCATCACACAGAGCTCCTATATTTTCTTTGCAGAAGCACCCATAGGACTTCTAGTGTGTTAGTGGCATCACACAGAGCTCCTATATATTCTTCTCAGCAGCACCCACAGGACTACCGACTACAATGACTGGAAGACCACCAAGGGGAGGCAGGGCGTGCAGAGCCAAGAACACAGGGCAGGCAGGCTCTGTTTCTAGTGGACGTGGCCGTGGACGTGGTCGTGCATCGTCATCAGCACGTGGCCATGGGACACGCGCGTCTTTGTTTTCGGCAGCTGGACATGTGGAGCCGCATCATGCTGAAGGCTTGGTAGAATGGATGACCAAGCCCTCCTCATCCTCCTCATCCTCTCTCACCCAGGCTCAGGGTACTGGCAGAGCAGCTGCCAACGCGTACTCAATGGCATCATCAGCCACCCCTTCCCTAGACCCACCATGTCCTCCTGAGGAGTCCCCCGAACTCTTTGAGCACAGTGTTGGGTACATGCTCCAGGAGGATGCCCAACGATTCGAAGGCTCGGATGATGATACCCAGCTTGAGGAATCTGGCAGTACTGTTCCACCAGCTGCAGCTTACTGCCAGGTTTGCTCTAGTGGTGAAGAAGGAGGGGATGATGAGGTCACTGACTCCACGTGGGTGCCTGAAGGGAGAGAGGATGAGGAGGAGGACGAGGAGGAGGAGGATGCGGCGTCACATGTCCAACGAGGCAGGATGCCCCCTGGAGGCCAGGTAGAGGCCAGCACAGCAACTGTGCAACACAGCAGAGCTCCGCCTGTGCAGGGCGCTGCCTCTGCACGTTATCAGAAAAGTTCTTTGGTGTGGGCCTTTTTGAGACGAGTGCATCAGATCGCACCACTGCTATTTGCAATATTTGTCTCAAGCGTATCTCGCGTGGCCAAAACATCAGCCGCTTGGGCACCCAGGACAGGGTCAGGGGAGCTTGGTTTTTTTTCCCCACGTCAGTGGAGCATGATCAGGGATGCATGCACTGTCCTCTCACCATTTGAGGAGGCCACGAGGATGGTGAGCAGTGACAGTGCATGCATCAGTGACACTGTCCCTCTTGTCCACCTGTTGGAGCATACGCTGCGTGGGATAATGGACAGGGCACTTGAGGCAGAACAGAGGCAGGAAGAGGAGGACTTCCTTGCCTCTCAAGGCCCCCTTTATCCGGACAGTGTTCCTTCTGTCCCACCCATCACACAGGAAGAGGATGAGGAGGAGGAGGAGGAGGAGGATTGTGTGAGCATGGAGGTGGAGCCTGGCACTCAGCAGCAGCAGTCTTTTAGGGATGATGTACAGTCCCAACAAACCAGTGGACTTGTACGTGGCTGGGAGGAGGTGGCTGGCGATCATGTCATCCTCAGTGACCCAGAAGACTCCGGACCGAATGCCTCAGCTAACCTACGCTGCATGGCCTCCCTGATCCTGCAAAGCCTGCGGAAGGATCCTCGTGTTCTTCGGATCAAGGAGAGGGACCATTACTGGCTGGCCACTCTCCTTGATCCGCGGTACAAGGGTAAGGTTGCGGACCTTATCTTGCCGTCGCAGAGGGAGCAGAGGATGAGACATCTCAGGGAGGCCTTGCAGAAAGGTCTGTGCAACGCGTTCCCAGAAACTGGGAGGTTACAAACTCCTGGTCCTGGGCGACGAGTTGCTGAGGCTTCGGTCAGTAGCAGAAGGAGCGGTGGGGAAGGTGGACGTCTGACCGATGCGTTCAGACAATTTTTTAGTCCGCAGCCCCAAGGTATGATCGGTTCCAGCAACCATCGCCAGCGTCTGATATACATGGTGCAGGAATACCTTGGGGCAAGGTCAGACTTGGACACCTTTCCCACCGAAAATCCTCTGGCTTACTGGGTCCTGAGGATGGATCACTGGCCAGAGCTTGCACAGTATGCAATTGAGCTACTGGCCTGTCCTGCCTCCAGCGTTCTTTCCGAACGCACATTCAGTGCTGCTGGAGGATTTGTCACCGATCATAGGGTGCGCCTGTCCACCGCCTCGGTTGATCGACTGACCTTCATCAAAATGAATCAGTCTTGGATCACCACCAGCTACCAGGCACCTGAGGCGGATATAACCGAATAATTTTTAATGTCACATCCCTTCAAGACTGCCTATGCTGATGCTGAGTGACTGTCCTCTTATGTTCACTGACTATCCTCTTCCTCCTCCTCAATGCCTAAGGCATGCCTTATTTTTTAAAAAAAATGCCACCACACCAGTGCCTAAGGCACAATTTTTCAGCCCCTGTTTTAACAGGGGCGTGTACTTACAATTTTTTAAAAAAATGCTTCGCAACACGTGTGACTGCTGTGCTCCAAGTACAGTATCTGTGAGGGGTTGCAGTGTTGTGGCACCAGCACCAGTGCCTAAGGCACAATTTTTCAGCCCCTGTTTAACAGGGGCGTGTACTTACAATTTTTAAAAAATAAAAAAAGTGTATCTGTGAGGGGTTGCTGTGTTGTGGCACCAGCACCAGTGCCTAAGGCACAATTTTTTTTTTTGTTATTCTCTCTCTATTGTTGCTCTTTTTTTACTCCATTCTATTCTGCAATGTTTTATTATGTTTTATCTGCTTGCTTTTCAGGTATGTAATTTTGTTTAGTGTGTTTTAGTGTTGAGCATTTTTTTGTTTTCAGGTGCGCCATTCAGTTGCAACGCGGATTTATTTATCTTGACAGCAACAGCGTTTGCTCCCACGATACATAAAGCCGCGACTCCAACGCTGTAGGAGGTGATTTCACCACCACAGTTAAAAAAAAGAGCATATATGCCGAAGCATGGGGCAGCAGGGGGGGGGGGCGATTGGCTCCTAATGCCACGTACATACGGTCGAAATTCCGACCGTGTGTACACGGCATAACTTTTGCGGGAGGATGCCCCCATGCATCGGCATATATAAATGGTGCATGTATGCCCATCATTAGAAGTGGGTGGATGAAGGGAGGTATTCTAATGGTGGGCATACCCACCAATCAATCTCTTTTTTTCGTTCAGCCAAGAGGCTGCATGAAAAAAAAAAGATTACAATATATGTCCAGTATGTTGCTGGACTTTGAATGGTTATACCAGAATGATGCCTGCAGGTTTAGGTATCATCTTGGTATCATTCTTTTCAGCCAGTGATCGGCTTTCATGTAAAAGCAATTCTAGCGGGTAATTAGCCTCTAGACTGCTTTTTACAAGCAGTGGGAGGGAATGTCCCCCCTCCCGGATATAAACCGCGCCATTGGGAAATTGGGAAAGCATTTTATCACACCAATCTTGGTGTGGTCAGATGCTTTGAGGGCAGAGGAAAGATCTAGGGTCTAATAGACCCCAATTTTTTTCAAAAAAAGAGTACCTGTCACTGCCTATTGCTATCATAGGGGATATTTACATTCCCTGAGATAACAATAAAAATCATAACAAAGAAAAAAAATGGAAGGAACAGTTTAAAAATAAAATAAAAAAGCTAAATAAATAAAAAAAAAAACAAAAAAAAAAAAAAAAAAGCCCCCCTGCCCCCCCCTTCTCTTGCGCAAAGGCGTACACAAGCGTTGGTCTGGCGTCATATGTAAACAGCAATTGCACCATGCATGTGAGGTATCACCGCGAAGGTCAGATCGAGGGCAGTAATTTTAGCAGTAGACCTCCTCCGTGAATCTAATGTGGTA
This sequence comes from Lithobates sylvaticus, assembly GCA_028564925.1. Classification (NCBI taxonomy): domain Eukaryota; kingdom Metazoa; phylum Chordata; class Amphibia; order Anura; family Ranidae; genus Lithobates; species Lithobates sylvaticus. The sequence continues at coordinate 153,087,122 of CM053033.1, forward strand.
TCATGTAAAGGCTTTTAAAGGCTTTTAAAAATGTATGTAGTTTGTCGCCACTGCGTGTTTGTGCGCAATTTTAAAGCATGTCGTGTTTTGGTATCCATGTACTCGGCCTAAGATCATATTTTTTTTTTTATTTCATCAAAAATTTGAGCAATATAGTGTGTTTTAGTGCATTAAAATAAAAAAAAGTGTATTTTTTTTCCACAAAAAATGCGTTTGAAAAATCGCTGCGCAAATACTGTGTGGAAAAAAAAAAATGCAACACCCACCATTTTAATCTGTAGGGCCTTTGCTTTAACAATATATATAGTGTTTGGGGTTCAACGTAATTTTCTTGCAAAAAAAAAATATGTTTTCATGTAAACAAAAAGTGTCAGAAAGGGCTTTGTCTACAAGTGGTTAGAAGAGTGGGTGACGTGTGACATAGGCTTCTAAATGTTTTGCATAAAATGCCAGGACAGTTCAAACCCCCCCCAAATGACCCATTTTTGGAAAGTAGACACCCCAAGCTATTTGCTGAGAGCAATGTTGAGCCCATTAAATATTTTTTTTTTTGTCCCAAGAGATTGAATAATGAAAAAAAAAAAATATATATATATTTTTTTTACAAAAAGTTGTCACTAAATGATATATTGCTCAAACATGTCATGGGCATATGTGGAAATACACCCCAAAATACATTCTGTTGCTTCTCCTGAGTACGGGGATACCACATGTGTGGGACTTTTTGGGAGCCTAGCTGCGTACGGAACCCCAAAAACCAATCACCGCCTTCAGGCTTTCTAAGGGTGTAATTTTTTTATTTCACTTCTCACTGCCAATCACAGTTTCGGAGGCCATGGAATGCCCAGATGGCATAAAACCCCCCAAAATGACCCCATTTTGGAAAGTAGACACCCCAAGCTATTTGCTGAGAGGTATTGTGAGTATTTTGCAGATCTCGCTTTTTGTCACAAAGTTTTGAAAATTGAAAAAAAGAAAAAAATTTTTTTTTTTTTTTCTTTACTTTCTTCATTTTCAAAAACAAATGAGAGCTGTAAAATACTCACCATGCCTCTCAACAAATAGCTTGGGGTGTCTACTTTCCAAAATGGGGTCATTTGGGGGTTTTGTGCTATTTGGCATTTTATGGCCTTCGAAACGGTGATAGGTAGTGAGGAGTGAAATCAAAAATTTGCACCCTTAGAAATCCTGAAGGCGGTGCTTGGGTTTCGGGGCCCCGTACGCGGCTAGGCTCCCAAAAAGTCCCACACATGTGGTATCCCCATACTCAGGAGAAGCAGCAAAATGTATTTTGGGGTGCAATTCCACATATAACTATGGCATGTGTGAGCAATATATCATTTAGTGACAAAAAAAAAAAAAAATAAAAAATCACAGAGGCAATCAAATACCATCAATAGAAAGCTCTATTTGTGGGAAGAAAAGGACGCAAATTTCGTTTGGTTACAAAATTGCATGACCGCGCAATTACCAGTTAAAGTAGTGCAGTGCGAAATTGAAAAAAGACCTCTGGTCCTTTGGCTGCCAAATGGTCCGGGGCTGAAGTGGTTAACAGGGGCGTGTACTTACAATTTTTTTTAAAAATGCTTCGCAACACGTGTGACTGCTGTGCTCCAAGTACAGTATCTGTGAGGGGTTGCAGTGTTGTGGCACCAGCACCAGTGCCTAAGGCACAATTTTTCAGCCCTGTTTAACAGGGGCGGGTAATTACAAATCTTGATCTAATAGTTCACAGCAGGGCCCATTCCTGCGCCCACCAAGAGTAACTATGAGGGCCTACAGTCTTGTGGCAACACCGTCCACCACCACCGCCAAAGGCCCAATTTTTCTGCCCTGTTCATCAGGTGCTTGCAATTACAAATCTTGATCTAATAACTCACAGCAGGGCCCATTCCTGTGCCCACCAAGAGTAACTGTGAGAGCTTACAGTCTTGTGGCAACACCGTCCACCACCACCGCCAAAGGCCCAATTTTTCTGCCCTGTTCATCAGGTGCTTGCAATTACAAATCTTGATCTAATAACTCACAGCAGGGCCCATTCCTGCGCCCACCAAGAGTAACTATGAGGGCCTACAGTCTTGTGGCAACACCGTCCACCACCACCGCCAAAGGCCCAATTTTTCTGCCCTGTTCATCAGGTGCTTGCAATTACAAATCTTGATCTAATAACTCACAGCAGGGCCCATTCCTGCGCCCACCAAGAGTAACTGTGAGAGCTTACAGTCTTGTGGCAACACCGTCCACCACCACCACCACCCCCAATTTTTCTGCCCTGTTCAACAGGTGCATGCAATTACAAATCTTGATCTATTAACTCACAGCAGGGCCCATTCCTGTGCCCACCAGTCTTGTGGCTACACCAACATCTAATAGGGCAAATTTCTGCAGAGTATATACGCCAGGCCCCTACTTTCAAACATCCAACTTACAAACGACTCCTACTTGCAAATGGAAAGAGAAAACAGGAAGTGAGAGGAAATCTACCCCTAGGAAGGGAAATTCTATCCTGTTAGATTTAATTTGGGAAAAAGGTATCTCCTCTCTACTGATACTTTATCACCAATCCTTGTTTCAATTAAAACCCCACTTTTTCCAAAAACATTTGTCATTGGGACGGAAAGTGAGGTGACATGTTCTGAACAGATGTGCAAAGACAGCAAATGTTACAGGGGTGATAACCCCTCCCTATGTTCTCCAAAAAGCTTAAAAATAGATTTTTTTGGGATGGAGCTACACTTCATAATGTACCTGTTCAGATTCTACTTAAGAACAAACCTAAAGCCGCAAGTGGTTTTAAATGGCTTCTTTTTTTCCTTTACAAATGTCATTTTGTGCAAGGACAGTTCTAAACACGGGAAACACATGCCACTTCACAGGCATACTTTAGACACCCCCCAGGTACCATATTTAAAGGAAAATTTCACTTTTTTTTTTTCTTTTTATGCATCATTAAAATGACTGCTCCCGAAAAAACGTTAGTTTTTAAAAGTTCTTTTTGCATTGATATATGTCCCCTGGTGCAGGACCCGGGTCCCCAAACCTGTTTTATGACATTAACATGCATATTGGCCGTTGTAATTAGCACTTTTGATTTCGAACGTTCGCGTCCATTATAACGTATAGGGTTCGAAAATTCGCGCGAACTTTCGGTCCGTTCGAAGGTTCTGGTGCGAACCGAACCCGGGGGTGTTCGGCTCATCCCTATTGGAGACATCAAAGGTCTCTCCGGCTGGTGTAGTGACTATAAATATCTCTGCTGGTGTGGTCCGAGGTGCGGCTGAGAAGTGGTCAATAGAGTGTGTGGATACTGTCTCACCCGCTAAACCTCATGAGAAGGAAGGGCCCAGAATAGACGCAGCACTAGCAGAGATGCGTTCTATCACTCGGAAAGAGGTACAACTTAAAGTACCCAGAGACACGGTAAAGGAAAATGCTAATGTTGGTTGCTGCAACAATGTAATGTGTACATCCGAAAGAAGTAGTTTGTGTTTGGATCAGTGTAATTTGTTATATCAGCTACCCATGACAACAGGTGAGGTGAAGCTGTGCTATGGACCCGTGGGGTGTAATCACTTGCCAGTGTTTTGTCCCTCCTCAGGTCTGATTCTAACAAGTACTGAGATAGATGGCACTGATTGTTCGACAGGGTGTCATTGAAATGTATGATCTGCTAATGTTTAGTGCTGTTAAAAGTAATGTGGTTGCCGTGGGTAACCAGAGGTTTTTGAACCTGAAAGACCTGTGGTGAAAGATAAAACTGACTTCTGTCAGCTTAAAGGTAGGATCAGGGAAGGCAGAGTTCCACCAAGAGAGGAGAGTATGCTCAGGGACCCCAAGAGAAGAGAGGGAAGGCAGAGTATGCAGAATTATAGGACACTGTTAAGATCCCAGGTGGGATGTACCTGGAAGCACACCCCAAAAAAGGGTTGGGCCTACGTGGCTGTTGGCCAGCACAGAGGTGTCCCAACTGCTATGCTGGGTACAGGTGTTTCTCCCTCCAGATCAAAACAAGAGGGGGGGTTATGTGGCAGAGCCAGGCTCTGTCCCTATGAAAATGGGGTTAAAGTGGACACAGAGTCTGCATATCAGCTGAGTGCAGAACTACAGAGCGTAGATTTGAAACGGAGCAGTTTTCTCCGGATCTTGCTATTTCTGAAAGGGGTTCTGTAGTTTGGAGATCCTTCAGAGTCTAGAGGGTGGGACGGGATCTCCAACCCTGTGTCCAGGTCTTGTGGACAGCCAGCAGGGTGTGTGCCCAGGTGCACACAACCTATATAACGAGGGGCTGGTGAGAGCAGAAGGGGGAAGGAAGGTGGAGCAGTGGCTGCTACTGAGTGTCTCTGTGTGAGGATAGATGCTGTGTGTGTCTAAGAAGCTCAAAGCTGTGTGCATTGAAGGGCTTCAAAGCTGTGTACGTCCAAGAAGCTCAACGCTGTGCGTGTCCAAGGGCTTCAAAGCTGTGTGCGTCCAAGGAGCCTAAAACTGTGTGCATTGAGAGGCTTGAAGCTGTGTGCATCTAAGCAAGTACCTATAGCAGCAGTGCTGTTGAAGAGTAGCCAGGTGGGCTAGCATTTTCATTTGTATTTTATATATTTAATTGAAGCTTTGACCCCTGCGTGGGATTCCTGGATGGACTTTTGTTTTTGTTTTTCCCTTTAATAAACGTGGGCTACCAGGCCCTTAAATATATATGCCTGTCTGATGTGGACTCACTGCACCAAAAATGCATCTATCCACTTGAGCTAAACACCCCAATGTCACAATACTTAAAGAATTCTTCTCCTCCGCTATGTGTCTTTCGTGTTCTATCTTAGCCGCCCTTATTGCACCCTTACATTTCTTGTTGCATTCTTTATAAAGTCTGAATGCTGATCCCTCAACCTTGTATTTTTTGAAGGCCTTCTCCTTTGCTTTTATATGCATTTGTACATTGGAGTTAAGCCACCCAGGACTTTTGTTCGCTCTTTAAAATGTATTACCCAATGGGATGCATTCGCTAATGCCCTTATTTAATATGCTCCTAAAGCAAACCCATCTCTCCTCCGTGTTCTTTGTTCCTAAAATTAATATCCCAATTCATGCCTTCTAGCAAGGTTTGTAGTTTAGGGAAGTTGGCTCTGTTCAAATTCAGTGTCTTTGTATTCCCCTTATGTTTCCTATTTGTGTGATTTATACTGAAGCCAATTGATCTGTTCTTGCAGTTTCCTTAATTGCCCCGTATTTCCACATCCGTGATCAGGTCTGTATTGTTGGTAATCAGTAGATCCAGTAACGTTTTATTTCTAGTTGGTGCGTCTACCATCTGAACCATGAAATTGTCCTGCAAGACATTTAGGAACTAACGAGCCTTAGACGAATGCATGGTTCCCTCCGCCCAGTCTATGTCTGGATAATTCAAATGTCCCATTATGATAACACTTCCCATCCTTGCTGCTAATCCAACTTGTGATAGGAGATTCTTCTCCCCCTCCTCCCTCAGGTTAGGGGGCCTATAGCATACTCCCAGTATTATTTTCCCTTTTGGCTTCATCCCTTTGGAGCTCTACCCATAAGGATTCCACCTCCTCCCTAGCTCCCTTAGTGATGTCACCTCTCACATTCACTTGTACATTATTCTTGATATATAGGCATACCCCTCCCCCTTTTTTACCCCCTCTATCCCTGCGATAAAGAGTATACCCATGAATGGTTGCCAGCCAATCATGAGAGCTGTTGAACCAGGTCTCTGAAATTCCCACAAAATCCAAATCCTCCTCGTACAACAGTATCTCTAGTTCACCCATCTTGTCCGCCAGGCTCCTGGCATTGGTGAACATGCCACGTAGTGTAGACCGGTTGCATACTATCCTCTTATTGGGTGTTCCGAGACTGCAACTAGGACTTGTTACTAAACTATGTGCTTTAGTCAACCTACCACTAATGTCCCCAATACTACCCTCTGGAATATGTTCCGCGCTGACTATCTCTACCTCTGGGCCCTCCCCTCCCATCACCTAGTTTAAAAACCCCTCTAACTTTTTGGCCATCTTTACTCCCAGCTGATCTGCACCCTCCTCTTTTAGGTGCAGTCTGTCCCTTCTTCTATAGTACTGGTGATCGACTGAGAGGTTGGCCCAGTCCTCCAGGAACCCAAACCCCTCCCTTACTACACCAGCTCCTCAGCCACTTGTTTAATTCCCTAATCTCCCTCTGCCTTTCTGGTGTAGCCCGAGGTACCGGTAGTATTTCTGAGAATACTACCTTGGAGGTCCTTTTCCTTAATTTAGCTTTCAAGTCCCTAAGACCATTATTTAGGACACTCCATCTGCCTCTGACTTTGTCATTGGTGCCAATGTGCACCATGACAGCCGGGTCTTCCCCAGCCCCTCCCAGTAATTTGTCCACCAGATCGGTGATGTGCCGAACCCAAGCGCCCGGTAGACAATATGGTTCGGCGCTTCAGGTTTTGTTACAGATTGCCCTCTGTCCTTCTAAGAATTGAGTCCCCCTACCACCAGAATCTGTCTTTCCTTTTCCCTTCGCTCCCCCCACTCTCACTGAAGGAGTTCTTCCCCCGGCAGCTAGGAGAGTCCTTCAGCTCTAGCAGTGCTGGTCCCTGACTGATTTTACCAATGTCACTCAATGGAGCGTACTTATTGGGATGCTCCAGCCCTGGATAGGCCTCACTGGCACTTCCCCCCTCTACCCTTCCTGACTGCCACCCATCTACTCTTCCCTAGTGCCTGCACCTCTTTGTCTCCTCCCGCCTCTGTGCTGGCCCCTGCTGGCCCCTGCTGTGTATGTTCCTGGCTCTCCTTTAGTATGGAGGGTCTTCTCAGTGCTGACAGTTGCTTCCCCAGATTCAGAACCTGGGCACAGCAGTATTCACCCTCGATCGGATGATCAAGGAACGCATACATGCCGCAAAATATACACCGAGTTGCATCTCCACACCCACTGGGCATCGCACCTACTAATTTTAATGAGGATTGGGGATTATACCCTGTCCAAATTACCTAACAACAAGACAATACACAGGTACTCGCTGACCCACGTGCACTCACTGACCCACGTGCACTCGCAGACCAACGTGCGCACACACACAATACACAAGTACTAACGATCCACACACTACTGACAACACTCAGGTACTCGCAATACACATGACAATAATACTCAATACAGCCCATGTGCACTCGCAGCGCTCATGTACTTACAATACACAGGTACACACTCAACCTACACAGGTACTTGACCCCTGTTATAACCTCTTGTTTTCAACTCTGTTTTCTTTAACTCGCCAGTTAGTCCAGTTCCACTTGGTCTAAGTTCCAGCAAGCTCAAAGATGAGCACACTCACAATGAGTTCTACAGAAAGTTATTTAGGCCTCAAGCACCTGTGACCTATTAACCACTCCCCTTAATTAGTAGGCTGAAGTAAGCAAAGAAAAAAAAATCTGTTTAAAAGGCGACAGAAAAATGTGTTAAAAAGCTACAAGGAAAAGCCCCAAAGAACCTAAAAATGCAATTCCGCAATCACCAGCAGTCAAAAGCAAAACTCTCCACTCAAGGTCCCCACTGTTTAGCTTCCAACCAGCAGTCTATATACTCTATGCATTTATATACATTGTTCTCTAAATTAATATACAGTGCATCTGGAAAGTATTTACAGTGCTTAATTTTTTCCACATTTTGTTATGTTACAGCCTTATTCCAAAATGGATTAAATTCATTATTTTCCTCAAAATTCGACAAACAATACCCCATAATGACAACGTGAAAGAAGTTTGTTTTAAATCTTTGCAAATATATTAAAAATAAAATGTACATGTCTTTGCCATGACACTTGAAATTCAGCTCAGGTCCATCCTGTTTCCACTGATCATCCTTAAGCCTGGGTTCATACTTGTACAACAAATGCTCCGACTTTGGGAGCTTGTGTCGCATGATGTTTGAAAATCAATGTCTTAACTGGCCCAACACAAAATGCTCCCTGCACTACTTTGGTCCGACTTTGATCCTACTTCAGCCCATTGAATATCACTGAAGTCGGATCAAAGTAGGATCCTCGTCCTAACCATCCGACTTTGACATCCGACATTATGATAACCGCAGCAGTAAGGCCGGGTTTACACTGGTACGACAATCGCTCCAACATTGGGAGCTCACGTCGCATGACGCGTGAAAATCAATGTTTCCATATGGAAGCCGTCTTAACTGGTCCGACACATGTCGGTCCGACTTGGAAAATGCTCCCTCTACTACTTTGGTCCGACTTTGATCCTACTTCAGCCCATTATCTATCATTTAAGTCGGATTGCCGTCTTGCATGTTCCGACTTTGGCATGCAACTTGTGCTTCAATGATCTTATTAAAAGGGGCCCCCTTTAATAAGGGGGCCCCCAGATACCAGCCCCCCACTCTATGTGAATGAGTATGGGGTACATCGTACCCCTGCCCATTCACCTGGGGAAAAAAAGTGTCAAAAAACACACTAGACCAGTTTTTAAAGTAATATTGAGGGCATGCGGCTTGGTACGGTTCAGGAGTGGGGGGGCACTCGCTTGTCCCCACCCCTTTTCCTGACTGGCCAGGTTGCGTGCTTGGATAAGGGTCTGGTATGGATTTTGGGGGGACCCCCATGCATTTTTTCCGGCATAGGGGGTTCCCCTTAAAATCCATACCAGACCAAAGGGCCTGGTATGCTCTTAGAGGAGGAACCCATGCCATTTTTTTTTTATTTAAAATTTGGCGTGGAGTTCCCCCTCAAGACTCATACCAAACACAGTGCCTGGTATTGGCTGGGATCCAGTCGGATCCCCCGTTCATTGAAGTCAGACGCGTCTCTGACTTCAAGTCGCAGGGCAAAGTCGGATCCAAAGTAGGATGAGTGTCGTGTCATCCTACAAGGAACTTATGTCACACTGGGATTGTTTTGATTGGTCAAAAGACAAGTCATACTATCTCAAAGTCAGATCAAAGTAGTATCCTGTTCATTCAAGTCGGATGGATATAGGACCAATGTAGGACCGATGTAGGACTGATGTCACAGAGAAAAGCAGGATGACAGTCATATGACTGTCGTGTAGTATCAGTGTGAACCCAGCCTGAGATGTTTATAAAACTTGATTGGAGTCCACCTGTAGTAACTTCAGATTTGGAAAGGCACACATCTTTCTATATAATATTCCACAGTTAACAGTGCATGTCAGAGCAGAAACCAAGCCATGAATTCCAAGTAATTGTCTGTAGAGTGACCTCCGAGACAGGATTGTATCGAGGCACAGATCTGAGGCAGGGAACAGAAAAAATTCTGCAGAATTGAAGGGCCCAATGAGCACAGTTGCCTCCATCATCTATAAATGGAAGGCGTTTAGAACCACCAGGACTCTTCCTAGAGTGGGCTGCCCATCCAAACTGAGCGATCGGGGGAGAAGGGCCTTAGTCAGGGAGGTGACCAAGAACTTGATGGTCACTCTGACAGAGCTTCAGCGTTTCTCTGTGGAGAGAGGAGAACCTTCTAGAAGAACAACCATCTCTGCAGCACTCCATCAATCAGGCCTGTATGGTAGAGTGGGCAGACGGAAGCCACTCCACAGTAAAAGGCACGACAGTTAGTCTGGCGTTTGCCAAAAGGCACATGAAGGACTCTCAGACCATGAGAAACAAAATTCTCTGGTCCGATGAGACAGATTGAACTCTTTGGCCTGAATGGCAAGGTCATGCCTAGGGGAAACCAAGCACCGCTCATCACCTGGCCAATACCATCCCTATAGTGAAGCATGGTGGTGGCAGCATCATGCTGTGGGGATGTTTTTCAGCGGCAGAAACTTGGAGACTAGTCAGGATTGAGCGAAAGATGAATGCAGCAATGTACAGAGACATCTTTGATGAAAACCTGCTCCAGAGCGATCTGGACCTCAGACTGGGGTGAAGGTTCATCTAGCAACAGGACAACGACATTAAGCAATGTCAGGGCTGGGCTCTCAGCCCTTACTTCTCTGTGCTCAGGTTACTCAGCTGTCCGTTAATTGCCAGTACTCATCATTCTACAGTGGCTCACCTTTTGATCATCTTCTGTTCGTCAAGGCTTCCCCTAGTGCTCTCCACCCCCCGTGCTCTCTGCCCCCCCCTAGTGCTCTCCATGCCTCCTGGTAAATATCTCATGGGCTGCTCAGTCTAAAATGCCCGGGCCTATTTTTGGTCCCAGTCCGGGCCTGAGTAGAATCCATGCAGTTGGGCTTCACACGTCTCTGCCGATGAGAGGGCCTTTAGGAGGAGGGAGAGATTGTGCCTTCATTGTGGCCAGGCAGGTCACTTCTTGAAGTCTTGTCCTACATGTCCAGGAAACGCTTGCACCTGAGGTCCTGTAGACCTTAGGTGGCGTTGTTACTTCCCCAGTTACCTTGAAGAATAAGCCTCTAGTTTCTGTTACCCTTTCGTGGTCGAGTCGTCCATCGATACACAGGCTCTAATCGACTCGGCTCTAATCGACTCTGGGGCTGCAGGCCTGTTCATAGACAGTGCCTTTGTGTCTAAGCACTCAAATCTGCTGCAGCATCATGCCACTCAACTTGCCATTGATGAGAGACCTCTACAGCCTGCCCATGTGACTCATGAGACTGCTCCGTTGACCATGGCCGTAGGGGCTTCTTCGTTGACCATGGGGCTGCAGAACAAGCCAAAAAGAGCCTTGGAGCAGTTTCTACGCTGCTATATTTCTGTCTGACCACCATAACAACTGGTTAGACCTCCTACATTGGGCGGAGTTTGCTCACAATAGTGTCGCCAACACTGCTTCTTGATTGTCCACGTATATGGCGAATTATGGTTTCCAACCATCCATGTTGCCTGACTCATTTGTTCCTCAAAGAATTACTGCATTAGAGGAGCATCTCCGCGATCTTCGTTCCACTTGGGTGCAGGTCCAAGAGTCCTTGCAACGTGCCAGTGAGGGGTACAGACTCCATGCTGACCACCGACGCCTACCTGCGCCTTCCTACCAGGTTGGGGAGAGGGTCTGGCTGTCATCTCATAACCTTAGACTCCGTGTTCCCTCATTGAAACTGGCATCATGATTTAGTGGGCCTTTTCTTATTCTCTGTAGGATCAACCCAGTGGCTTACACATTAGACCTTCCTTCTAACATGCGTATTTCAAATATTTTTCAAGTCTCCTTATTAAAACCTTTGGTGTGCAACCGCTTCACCACCTCAGTACCACGTCCTCACACGGTGCAGGTCAAGAACCATGAGGAGTATGAGACACAATCGATCATTGACTCCTGTACGGTTCCGTGGGCTCATACAGTACCTGGTTCATTGGAAAGGGTATGGTCCGGAGGAACGTTCTTGGGTCTCATTCTCGGACAAACATGCTCCTGTCGTCCTCCGTGCTTTCCATAGACGTTTTCCCTTAAACCTGTTGGTCCTCCGAGGGGGAGGGGTCATTGAGGAGGCGGTACTTCTCTTTGCTCAGGTTGCTCATCTGTCGGTTAATTGACGGTACTCATCGTTCCACGGTGGCTCACCTGTTAATCATCTCCTGCTCGTCAAGCCCACAGCCAGCCCCTTCTGGCTATTTAAACTGCCTGGTTAATTTCTTCAACATATCTAGAGACTCTCTGCTGTGTTCCTGTTGAAGACTCGCCTGGCTGACGTCCTTTCTGGTTCCTGATCCTGTCTGCTGCCTCTCTGACTATGCTGATCTCTGGCTTCATGGTTTCCTGGCTTGTTCTGACTACCCGATTTGGCTACCAAACCTTGGCTATGTTTTGACTACGTTTACCAGCTATACCATTTTTACCATTTTAATAAAAGGTGTGATTTATTTTTTTTTTTTTTTTTACTGTATTTTCTGTCTCCGTCTGTTTCATGGTTCCTGACAAGCACACGGCCAAGATAACAAAGGAGTGGCTACGGGACAACTCTGTGAATGTCATTGAGTGGCCCAGCCAGAGCCCAGACCTGAACCCGATTGAACATCTCTGAAGAGATCTGAAAATGGCTGTGCACTGACACTCCCCACCCCACCTGATGGAACTTGAGAGGTCCTGCAAAGAAAATGGGAGAAACTGCCCAAAAATAGGTGTGCCAAGCTTGTAGCATCATACTCAAAATGACTTGAAACTGTAATTGGTACCAAAGGTGTTCCAAGTAAGAATTGAGCAAAGGCTGTGAATAGTTGCGTACATGTGGTGGTTTTTTTTTGTTTTGTTTTTTTATTAAATTTGCAAAGATTTCAAACAAACTTCTTTCATTTTGCCACTATGGGGTATTGTTTGTAGAATTTTGAGGGGAAAAAAATGAATTTAATCCATTTTATAATAAGCCTGTATAATTACAAAAGGTGGAAAAAATGATGCGCTGTGAATACTTTTTAGATGCAAAGAATTCATTCATATTGACACTATGAAGCCTAAGTGCAAGAACAGTGTGCACCTAATCAACTTTACACTATATTACTCACTTTCGCAGCATCTCCTATGACGAAAGTAAAAATAAAAGTTATAATTTTTGGAGCTAATCGGTGTATGCCTGACTATGAAATATAGATAGAACATTTTATTTGCTAGGCTCCGTTCCCATACAGTATATGTGAATTGGATGCGTTTTGAACTGCATCTGATTCACATAACATGTGAACCAAACCGGATTTCGATGGAGCCAGTTCACATACAGCAGCCCTCAAATTTTCTACTCGCATTTTGCGAGTGAAAAATGAGGGCTGGCGAGGAGCTGCGCTGCCTGGGAGTGGGGAGAGGGGGGTGAGCACCGCCGGCAGGCGGGGTTAACTGGGAGCATGGAGTTAGAGGAGAGCCGCAAGATCACTGAGCGGTAAAAAACGCTGTAACAACAGTTTACATTGAAACTATCTCTGCTCATTCTCACACAGCCCCGCCTCCTCCTAACCCCGCGCCTGTAATAGACAGAATGCATCCAGCATTGGACCAGTGTTCTGTCTATTACATGCGCAGGGTTAGGAGGAGGCGGAGCTGTGTGAGTGAGCAGAACGGAGACAGTTTCAATGTAAGCTGTTACAGCTTGTTTTACCGCAGGTCTCCTCTAACTCCAGTTATGATCCGGCCACCCCTCTGTTCCTCCGCCCTGGCAAGACTGCAATGTGGGGCACGGTGAGGCTGCAATGTGGGGCACGGTGAGGCTGCAATGATGGGCAAAGGTCACGCTGCATTGATGGGCACAGGTGAGCCTGCATTGATGGGCACTGGGAGGCTGTGCTGAGGGGAACTGATAAAGTTGTTGTTAAAATGTATTTTTGTAACTTAATTCTGCATAAAACATTTAAGTGTCATTTCATGAGATAATTTATGATGGTGTGATTAGGGGCGGGGCAGGGTAAGGGTTGGGTGGGGCAACTGGTGCCGAGTAACCCTTGAGACCTGGCTAGTAGCTCAGGACTTGAAATTTTGAGCCCTGACATACAGTATATGCGGTGCAGCAGCAGTGAGAATTTGCTGCTAATTTAAAAAGACTCTAAAATATAAAAGAGAACTTTCAGATAATAGTAGATGAGGGTTTCAATAAGGGTATTTAGAACAAAAAATAAAAACTTGATCCCGGTAGCTCCCCGCATCCCGGTGATCTATTATTTACCAAAAGTCCATAAGAACCCCCTAAATCCACCTGGCCGTCCCATTATTAGCGGAATTGATTCTGGTACTTCCAGGATTGGGCGATACATAGATAATTTCCTGCAGGCCCTTGTTTTTAAAACTCCATCCCACCTTAAGGATAGTACACAGGTCAGTAGTATTTTTAAACATATAACGTGAAAGGAAGGGTATATTTTGGCCACTGCGGACGTGGCCTCTTTATACACTATCATTTCTCATCGTCATGGCAGAGAGGCCGTGAAATGTTTCTTGGAGAGAGATTCAGGCCTCTGTAGGTTGCAGCGGCAGTTTCTTCTCCATCTCCTCGACTTTGCCATGAGCCACAATTTCTTTGGGCTTAATGGCTTTTATTATCTGCAAGGTCGAGGAGTGGCACGTTTGCACCAAGTATGGCCAATCTTTTTATGGCCAAATGGGAGGAGGACGTCATCTATGATCAACGGAGGACCAATTTCATCTTCTGGGGTCAATACATTGATGACGTCCTCCTCCTATGGGAAGGAGATCGTGCCTCTTTGGATGTGTTGGTGAACTGAACTCCAATGATCGGGGCATCGTTCTCCAGCATGAGGCCAGAACCTCTGCCATACATTTTTTAGACCTGCAAATAAGGGTAGAAAACAATAGACGTGTTACGGCCACATATTTTAAAGACCCTGACAGGAACGGCTACATAGGGACGGACAGCTGCCACCATGAGTCTTGGCTTAGGTCTGTCCCTATGAGCCAATTCCTCAGATTAAGGAGGAATTGCACCTTACAGGAGGAATTTCTGAAAGAGGTGGAGTTTTTGAAGACCCGCTTCCTACGGAAAGGTTATGCAGTCAATGACCTTGATCGGGTCATAACTGATGTTGCATTGAAAAATAGAGAAGACCTGATGAAGCCCAGAATAAGAGAAGGTGGGTGATTTTTTTTTTTTTCCACTAATTTTTCGTTCTATACCTACCTACTTAGATCAGCATTTTTCAATTAAAAAGATTTTTAGAAAGCATTGGGGCATTCTAAAAAATGACAGAATACTAGGTCCTTTGCTCCCTGAACAACCTAGGGTCACCTATAGAGGTGCACCCCCATTGAAACTTCAAGTAGCCCCAAATATAATTAGACCCCCAGTAAAACCAAGCTTCTTCAGCGATTTTAAGGGCTACTATTGTTGTAGAAAATGTGAAGTTTGTCTAATTGCCTTAAGGAGAGGAAAATATACCACTTTTAGTTCCAATGTTACTGGTCGATCATATGATGTGGAATCTTTTATCACCTGTTCGACCAAGAACGTGGTTTATATGATCACGTGCCCTTGCGGTCTACATTATGTGGGTCGTACCATCCACAAGTTGGAAACTAGGCTCAAGGAGCACCTAGCAAATATTCGTAAGGGCTTCTAGAACCAGTTTATCTAAAACCTATGCCATGGTAAAAGTCCAATAGGGAACATCTTTTATGGCCATAGACAAGTTTGATCCTCATTAGAGAGGCAGCCATATTAGGAGAAAGATTTCAAAGATGGAGACCTGGTGGATTTTCTGTTTAAAATCTTACAGACCGTTTGGTTTGAACATAGAATGGGATGTGAATGCCTTTATTAACAACAGTTGAACTCCCAGAGTGTTCTCCCTTTTTTTTTTATCTTTTTATATCTATGTTTTCTGTATGTTGCTTTTATAGATTTGATTTCCCTGCTATACCTGTTTTCAACCACAAGGTGGCAGCATTATGTCTACTATAGAGGCAGTATTTTGAATAAACTGTAATTCTATTAATTACTCTTAATATTTCCATTTTTGGATTTTTTAAGTATTCTTAATCTTTTTCATTTATTATTCTTGTTTCCAATTTGGCCTGGTTTCTTTTCCTTTCCCCTCTCAGAGATTATATTGACACACTCACAGTGTTTTCTATCTAGTCTCCCTAAACATGGCCGCCGTGGGTGTTTCTAGCCATGTAAACATATCTGTGGTTCTGCTTCCTGTGGATGAGAGAGAGGTTTGGAACACAGGGGAATGGGCATGTCTACTTCCTCCTATATAAAGAAGTCAGTATGAACTCTAACCATGCCCCTGACGATGTTTGATTGGATGAAATGCCGCGTTGGGAGGAGTTCCGACATCACGACACTGTCACGTGTCGACTGTGGCCATCTTTGTAAATTGGAAACACATGCTGCTTATACAGACTGCTGTTTTTTTTTTAAATGCTAATTTTTATCTGATGAAATGTGAGTACCCTGGATTTTTCTTTGAATAAATATGAACCTGGTTTTATGATACACCACGAAGAGTTCCTTCTTTTATATTTTATGCATGCACCTCTGATTCTTTGGTATAACTACAAGACCCAGCCATCTGTGATCTCCATTAATGGTTTTGTGGTTCTGTGGATTTATCTTTTTTTTTTCACAATCAAAGTTGGATTTATCATGCCTGTTTGACCACCTGTGTTTAAAGAGGAAGTAAACTTGATGGGTTTACTTCCTCTTTGTTTCCCTGCAAAGGTAAAGCATAATGGGCTACTATGCATCGCATAGTAGCCCATTATGTGTCACTTACCTGACACAGGAGCCTGTGATGTCACCGCTGTCCCCTGGTGCACGGAGCCTCCATCTTCTTTGCGGGTATCGCGGCTCCGGCGCGGTTACTGGCCGGAGCCACGATGACGTCACTCCCGCGCATGTGCACGGGAGCCGCCACTCACGGCATATCGCCGTTAGCAGTGGCGCGCTAAGTGTGCCTGCGCGCCGCTGCCTGCGGCGCATGCGCCATAGACAGCGGTGCCTGTCTTTTTGCAAATATCTCCTAAACCGTGTAGGTTTAGGAGATATTTCTTGGACCTACAGGTAATCCTTAATCTAGGCTTACCTGTAGGTCAAAGTGATTTGTAAGGGTTTACAACCACTTTAAGTGGTCCATTCTTTTTGGTAAGAGGCCTGGTGTGTTGATGCTCGGTGGAGGATAAGTCCGTATTCACCTAATTTGTAGGGTTCACCTAAAATCCATACCAGACCCTAAAGGGCCTGGTATAGATTGAGGGAGGACCCGCACGCCATTTTGTTCACAATTTTTTTATTGCCAGCAATTCTTTTTTACATTCAGCTGTCATTGGGGAACCCTGCTGACAGCTGATGAGTCACCTGCTGTTAAGGACGCGGTGGCTGGCTTCCTGGCCCACTCCTTAACAACCTGCTATTGTTAAAGATTGCCGTGGCTCCAAAAATTTGCATCTAAACCATATCTAAATCGAGCTAAAGCTGAACTGATGAACAGCTGATTAGAAAATTTGCAGTGAGGGGAGCTTGCGAGCAGTGAACCAAGATGGCCGCTTGCTAATTCCCGCTCCTCGCCACCTGGAAATATTAGCTAACATTTCTGCTACCTGGAGGGCATAACCACATGTCCTTCCCCTCACCCCAATCTTCTATGACCCCAGAGCTCTCGATGGTGAGAACATTTTTTACCACCCGTGCATCCAGCGCTAAGGCCACGGGTCAGTCACACAGTCCTCACAATCGGACGCCATCTTTGAGGCCCCGACCAGGAGTCAGGACCCGTTCCTAATGTCTCTCACCAGGGATCCAGAGCAGCCATCCATATCGGGGACAGCCCTGAGATCCACCAGTACAGCTGCTACCTACCCTGCAAGATGCCGATCTGCTCGCCCGTTTCAAAATAATGCTGCAGTTGGAGCTCTCTGCAGCCACCTTCAAACTAGCAGCTCACCTAAGGAAATAAAGGAGCTGGGCTCTAACACGAACGATTTGGAGTAAAAGATGGATGTTGCAGCAACCGTGATGGAAAACCACAAACAGGACTTATATGATATGAGGAAGGAAATGGAGGATGCTCTCTTGCGCATAGAGGAATTTGAGAATCGGTCCAGGAGAGGTAATTTGTACCTACAGGGCCTCCCTGAGTCCATCAAGCACAGGAGCTGGTCCCGGCCATCCCACTTGACTTTGATCGGATCCACCAAGCCCTGGGCCCCAAAAGACCGGAAGGCCCCCCTCGTGACATTGTGATAAAATTCACATACTATCGTGCGCCAAAAAGACTCTCTTCATGGTGGACTGATGTAAATACGACCTCTCCTTCCACTGCCACCGCTACCAGCTTTTTGCCAACCTATCTCCCATCACCATTCTGAAGTGCCGGCTGATGAAGCCCTACATCAGTGATGGTGAACCTGGGCACCCCAGATATTTTGGAACTACATTTTCCATGATGCTCATGCACTCTGCAGTACAGTTGAGCATCATGGGAAATGTAGTTCCAAAACATCTGGGGTGCCAAGGTTTACCATCACTGCCCTACACGATGGCTCTCTTCAATCATCACATTTTGATACTGCTGGGGATACCCCTTTTAAATTATCCTTTTCCTACCAAGGTCTCTCTCACACCGTGACCTCCCATGGAAGAAGCCAGGACCATCCTGGAAAACCTCCACCTGCTACCACTCGGCAAAAGGTCTCACAACCCACCTAGGTCCACGCACCCCCGCTCTCCTTCTGACCTCCCGGGTCACTTCTGGGACAAAGCTGTGGGCCACAAACGCTCTCTTCCACTTACCCCATCCGCTACCGGCTCTCCCAAGGTCTGACCCAGGATTAAACTCTCCTCCCTTAGGTACCTGCTTTTCATTTCTTCTCCAAGTTGGGCAGGGCCTTCCCCCTATGGAAGACCACGTACTGCCTGTGCTCAGGAGGTTAGTGTCTACCTCATGGCGATTTTGTTTTCCACTTGTTTGTTTGCGACTTGGGATCCCCAGCCCCTGACACATTGAACTGGAACCCTGAATGATTACTCTTTTGAGCAGGCTCCACCGACCACTAGAGTATCAGAACTACCATCTACTTTACCAACTCCCCTGTTATGCCGTTCTTCGGTCGGCCGCCATGGACTTCCTTAAGTTGTCCTACCCACCAACCCCACTTTAGCGATTTCAGTATGGTCTGCCCTGACTTTCATTTCACCCGAAGGGCCCCCATGTCCTCCTTAGCTGTTCTCCCACCTGTCCTAAAAACCTCTGAGGGGGAACCCCCTGCAACTCCAGCTTGTAACTGCGGGATATAATTAAGGGGACCCACTTGTCCTGAATTATCGTTCTCCAAATGTCCGCAAAGTGCAGCAGCATTCCCCACCACCCGATGGAGTGCTGGGTTTAGAAGAATTTTGGACCCAGGGCCTTTTCTGGCCCTGGCCTTGCGGCTTGCCCCTAGCAGAGGCGGCTCTCTAATTAGGCGGTCGCCTAAGGCCTCACACTCACTGGGGCCTCGCAGCTGCCTAATTTGCCTAAGAGCCCCCTCTGAGGCTGTCCCACAGGGCACCCATGGATGAGAGAAAGCCGCTCCTGTCACTCTCTGGCTCCTGTCACATTTGTAAAGACACGGACGCACGTGGACATGGATTATCCTCCCTCTCTCTCTCAGCTCTTTCTGGCGCTCCCGCTCAGTGAGCTTCAACGCTGTCAGCAAAAATCTTACAAGGGAGGAGGTGGTGCTGCAGCCTTTAAGTGCTGAGATGGAAGTGAAAGCTCATGGAGTGATGCTGAGTGCTCATTGCCCTAGATCGGAGATCCCCCCCCGTGCCCCCCTCCTGCACATATCACCCACCCCTATTCACTCCGTGCCCCCCCTCCTGCACATACCACTCACCCTTATTCACTCCGTGCCCCCCTCCTGCACATACCACTCACCCCTATTCACTCCGTGCCCCCCTCCTGCACATACCACCCACCCCTATTCACTCCGTGCCCCCCTCCTGCACATGCCACTCACCCCTATTCACTCCGTGCCCCCCTCCTGCACATACCACCCACCCTTATTCACTCTGTGCCCCCCCTCCTGCGCATACCACCCACCTCTATTCACTCCGTGTCCCCCTCCTGCACATACCACCCACCCTTATTCACTCCGTGCCCCTCTCCTGCGCATACCACCCACCCCTATTCACCTTGAGGCAGAGCATCTCACTACTGCTGCTGCTTGTTTGGGTGGGATGTGTACTGTTGACCCTCCTCTCCTATTCATCCCATGTGATTGAAGCAGTACACATCCCACCCACACAAGCAGCAGCAGTAATAAGATTCTCGGCCTCTGGGTTCTTCCTTAACCCCTTTTAAAGGGTGTGAGTGGGGCCTCGTGTCTAAATTTTGCCTACGGCCTCACAAAGCCTAGAGCCGCCTCTGGCCCCTAGCGCCCTGTTGGCGGTGGAACTGCCTTGGCACTGAGACATTTGAGGGAGCAGTGCACGAAGTTTTAAAACAAGGGATGCCTGGTGCTTTTCTTCACAGGAAGTAGAGCACTCTTCCCTCCGGAAATCTTTTGGATATATTTGGCCAAATGATTACCAAATAAACATTTCCCATGAAAAGGGAAACCTGCCAATAACTTTTCACAAGGAAGCTCAGCTGACCAGTTCTTAAGCCACAAAAGTCTGTGCATATGTACAGACAAGAGAGCCAAATGAGAAACCTGCTGTATTGAATCCTTTTAAGGCGTCAACAGCAAAACTCAGCGCTCAAGGAATATCTGTCTTATTTTCAGGCAGATCGTCCTCCTATCAGGACCTGATCCTTTACGGACTGGCAGATACCAATTGCTGCAACAGCTGGCTAAATAGCTGAACTGGGGGGCGTGGCTTGGCGCATGGAGGAGACGGAAGCTTGAGACCTCAGCTCCCGCTCCAACTACCTAAACGGCACAGAGCACTGCCACTAACAGACCCACAGATCCTCCACATGAGCAGGAGAGGAGGCACCTCCCCGCACCTCGGGAGCACAAAAATCCGCCGAGATCGGCAAATATTTCCCGCTGAAGGGAACAAGCTACAAGGCCACGCCGGCCTCCAAGATGGCGGCGACCCGCTCGGCGGCGGCACAGGCAGCCCGCGCTGCCTCTAAGGTACAGGCCTTGCAGCCTTCACTCTCCCACTACTACCCCGATCCCCAGGCTCAGAGCATCCAAGCCACATGAGCCCCCCTCGCTCTAGAAGCCCATCACCAACCCCATATGGCCAGAAGGGACAGTGGGACATGGAAAGCTATATAAAAGCTCTCCCAACTAAAGGGGACGTTGAGGCCTACATCAGCAGGCTGGAGAGATCATACTAAAGGGAGATCACAGACCTGCGCCATGACATAGGTCAGCGCTTTGAGGATATTGAAATGACTGTTGAGGAGAATGTGTCCAGAATCATGGCGATATCCTACAGCAACACACCAATCAGATACGACAATTGTTCTATGTCTGGACGACCAGGAGAACAGAAGTCGCTGCAACAATATACGTATTCACGGTGTCCCGGAGTCGGTGGAAAATAAAGATCTACCACTGGCGGCAACCGCCATGTTTAATCAACTATTGAACAAACCCAAAGATGACCTTTGGAAATTGACAGAATCCATAGATCCCTCGGCCCTCGCAACCCCAACCCAGCATACCCCAGGGACATTATCATGAGGAAGGCTCTGAAGCCAGTGAAGGACGCATTGCACGAGAAACAGATTAAATACAGATGGGGTTTCCCCTTTCATCTTTTTGCGTCCCAAAATGGCAAGTCTGCGACCTTCCGCACCCTTGGTGATTTACCCAATTTCCTAGGAGCTTTTGAACTGCCCCAAATCAGGATTCCAGATTGGCCCCTGCACGCTACTACCCCTGGCCTCCCCAAGATGCCGGGATGGGAAAAGCAAACCAGGAAGAAGAGATCCCGCGCCAACACATCCCCTCCAGGATGTCCAGCTTTACTTCCACCGGCCGGTGGGCGACCAATTTAGCTCTCTCGATCACCATAAGAAGTGCAGTTTTGCCTCATACAGACACTTTGACTCTTATTGTTTTCCCCCATTAGGGGGGGGGGGGGATTCTTTTTTATCTTGTTGTGCTCTCCAAACGCTAAACCCCCTTTTTTTTTTTTTTTTTTTTTTTTTTTTTTTTAATTTTCAGGGTTCATACCCGAGGGTTAAGAATACCTCAGTTATAAAGGGTTTTATATATATGATACTGTTGACACAAAGCAGTCAGAGGCATCCCTGCTGCCTGAACAATTTGCAGTCAACATGTTGATGTCTGTATGTACTAGATTTTAGTGCTGTGTGCCTTTTTAGACTAGCATATTCAGAGTATTTTTGTAGTTGGGGCGGAGCCCCTGTTTCCTGACCAAACACGTTCCCCACGTTAGGGTTTGCAGTCTTAGCCGCTTCCCGACCGGCCACTGCATATATACGTCAGCAGAATGGCACGGGCAGGCAGAATCACGTACCTGTACGTGATCGTGCATGTGCCTGCCCGTGGGTCGCGCGCGCCGCTAGCGGCGCGCTCGCGACCCGGTCGGGAGCTCCGTGACCCCGGCCGCGGGACCAGCGGACCCGATCGCCGCTGGTATCCCGCGATCGGGTTACGGAGCGGAAGAACGGGGAGAGGTCTATGTAAACAAACCTCTCCCCGCGCTTCCTACACTGACTGTCAGTGATCGGCGGTTCCCTGTCATCGGGAACGCCGATTAATGACTTCAGACGTACAGCCACGCCCCCCTACTGTAAAAAAAAACACAACACGTCACACTGACTCCTCCCCGACCCCTAGTGGTTAACCCCCTAACTACAACTGTCATTTACATAGGAATCAGTGCTATTTAAATAGCATTGATTGCTGTATAAATGACAAATGTCCCAAAAATGTGTCAAAAATGTCCGATGTGTCCGCCAAAATGTCGCAGTCACAATAAAAATCGCTGATCGCCGCCATTACTAATAAAAAAAAAAATATTAATAAAAATGCTATAAAACTATCCCCTATTTTGTAAACGCTATAACTTTTGCGCAAACTAATCAATAATCGCTAATTGCGATTTTTTTTTACCAAAAATATGTAGAAGAATACGTATCGGCCTAAACTGAGGAAAAAAAATGTTTTTTTATATATTTTTTGGGGATATTTATTATAGCAAAAAGTAAAAAATATTGCATTTTTTTCAAAATTGTCGCTCTATTTTTGTTTATAGCGCAAAAAATAAAAACCGCAGGGGCGATCAAATACCACCAAAAGAAAGCTCTATTTGTGGGAAAAAAAGGACGCCAATTTTGTTTTGGAGCCACGTCGCATGACCGCGCAATTGTTAGTTAAAGCGACGCAGTGCCGAATTGCAAAAAGGGGCCTGGTCCTTTGGCTGCCAATTGGTCCGGGGCTGAAGTGGTCAATTGCCTCTGTATATCCCCCCCCTTTTTTTTTTTTCTCCCCCTTGACCTACATCCTACCCCCCTCCCTGTCTCTTCCCCCAAAGCAGCTCTGCAAAAACGGAAAATTGTATACTCACCTTTCCGTAATTTTCCTTTCCTGACGCATCTTCATGGCAGCACACACTGGGTTGTGGCTCCGCCCCTACAACCTGACAGGATTGGTTAGCTATAAATTTGAAGGGGAGACCCCCCGCTGCATTCTCTGTATATATTATCACAAAAAACAGGGTGGGCAACTGTGTGCTGCCATGAAGATGCGCCAGGAAAGGAAAATTACGGAAAGGTGAGTATACAATTTTCCGTTTTCCTGACGCCTTCATGGCAGCACACACTGGGAAATAACTTGCCAGTCGGGTGGGTGCAAGTAAAATAATATTTATTCCTTATAGTGCGGAAGAATTGGCCCTAACAACGGATCTACCAAAGTCGGCCATAGCTAAGTGCGCAGAATCCACTCTATAGTGGGAAATGAAGGTGTGTCTGGAGGACCACGTTGCTGCCCTGCAAATCGTCTCTGGTGAGACTCTGCAATATGCTGCCCAGGAGGTAGCCACTGCCCTGGTGGAATGAGCCCTGATGTTCTCGGGGATTGCCAGATGTTGAATGGAGTAGGCCGTCTTAATGGATTTCACTAACCATGCAGCAATAGTACGTGAGGTAGCCGCTTGCCCTCGTCTGTTTCCATGTGGAATGACCATGAGGGAATCTGTCTTCCTAAAGGAAGTTGTGTCTGTCAGGTAGCTGATGATGGTTGTTCTAACATCCAGTGGATGAGGTTTGCCTTGATCGTCATTGAAGGATGGAAGGACGATGTCCTGGTTATAGTGGAAGGAAGTTGCTACCTTGGGTATGAAGCGGTCTGAGGGCCTTAGGACCACTTTATCGGGAAAGAGTACCAAGTAGGGTTCTGATGACATAAGTGCTTGGATCTCAGACACTCTCCTTGCCGACGTTATCGCGATGAGGAAGGATAGTTTCAGGGTTAGATTCCATAGTGAGATAGACTCTGGAGGAGTAAAAGGAGGATTGGAGAAGGCGTTGAGGACCACCGAGAGATCCCATGATGGAAAGGCTGGTTTCTTGGGAGGCTTGATTTTAAGACAGGCTCTTAGGAACTGTGTTACAAGAGGGTGAAAAGCCCATCTGGTGTCTGTTTTGTCAGACAGAGCAGATACCTGTACTTTCAGGGTATTTGTGCCTAGGCCTTTATCAAGTCCCGATTGGAGAAATTCTAAAATCTGAGGGGGCTCTGGAGAGACTGGGTTCCATCCCTTCTGTTGGGCCATGGAAAGGAACTTCCTCCAAACTCTTGAGTAGGTGACGTTGGTCGTGGTCTTTCTGGCCTGCATTAGGGTTGATATTACCTCCCGGGAACAACCCTGCTCTCTCAGCCTAGTCCTTTCAATTTCCAGGCCGTCAAATGCAATTTCTCTGGAGCTGGATGCAAGAATGGGCCCTGGGATAGCAGATCCGGAGTTATTGGGAGTGGAATGGGAGGTTGAAGGCTGAGCTGTAGTAGCGTCGTGAACCATGGCCTCCTCGGCCACAGTGGGATTACTGCGATAACTGTAGCTGAAGAGCTCCGGAGCCTGCACAGGAACCTCGCTATCAGCGGAGTTGGAGGAAATATGTACCCCAGTCTGAAGTTCCATGGGTGGATTAGACAGTCCACCCCTTCGGCTGATGGAAACGAAGCTCTCGACAGGAACCTCCGACACTTGGTATTCGCGGTGTGGCTGCTAAGTCGACCTCCGGCGTTCCCCAAGCTTTTGTAAGAAGGGAGAAGGCCTGGGGACTCAAGGACCACTCGTTGTTCGATAGGGTCTCTCTGCTCAGATAGTCGGCTAACATATTCTGTGCTGCCGGGACATATACTGCCCTCAAGTCTGCTAGATGTATCTGTGCCCATTCCAGGATAGGACGGACCTCCTCCATCAGTGTGACACTCCTGGTACCTCCCTGTTTCTGAACATAGGATACTGCCACTTTGTTGTCCATCCGGATAAGTACATTCTTCCCTCTCAGGATTGGAATAAATGCCATGAGAGATTGAAATGCTGCCCTGAGCTCTAGTATATTTGATACTACCCCCTGGGTCTGGAAGTGCCACTGACCCTGAGCTGCTTGATCCTGAAAGTGGGCTCCCCATCCGGTCTGGCAGTCATCTGAAGTGACTACTTCGGGGTCTGGGGGAATTATTGGCCTGTATCTTCTGAGATTGCTTGGTCGTGTCCACCACCATACTGACTGTTTCACTGACCTGGAGATGGTAATGGTCTGACGCATTGATACTCCATCCCACTGCTTTACAAAGGAGTTCTTCAGGACCCTCATGTGCCATTGTGACCATTGTACCATGGGTATGGTTGCGGACATGGACCCCAGGACACTCAAACAGGCTCTGGCTGGTAGATGTCTTGCTGCCAATCTCTGCATTTTCTGTATTAGGGGTTGAACTTTCTCCTGGGGAAGTTGCACCCTGTTCGATTTGGTGTTCAGATCTGCACCCAGAAAGACCATATTCTGGGTGGGGTGCAGACTGCTTTTTCTCCAGTTGATCAGCCACCCAAAGTTTTGGAGAGTTGTCAGTAGAATCTCTCGATGATGGATCAGCGTCTCCCGACTTCCTGCTAGAAGTAAAATATTGTCTAGATAATGGTGGATTCGTAGACCTTTCTTCCTGAGGAATGCAACCAGAGGCAACAGGACCTTGGTGAATGTCCTGAGGGCTGAAGAGATGCCGAATGGGAGACACCGAAACTGGAAGTGACACTGGTTGATGGAGAATCTGAGAAATTTTTGAAAGGCGGGGTGAATTGGCACGTGAAGATAAGCGTCCGACAAATCTATGGATAGCATCCAATCGTCCAGATTTATTGCCAGGAGTATGGATTGAAGACTTTCCATTTTAAAAGCCTCTATTTTAATACATTTGTTGAGTCTTTTCAAATCCAACACAGGTCGCAAGTCTCCTGTCTTCTTCCTTACTAGAAACAGGGGGGAGTAGAATCCTCTCCCTTTTTGATCTGAAGGAACCTCCAGAATTGCTCCCTTTTGTTTCAATTCTGTTATGTATTTTATTAATAGTCTTCTTCTGGTTAGTGAGTATGGCAGTCTGGTTGGCTGGAAGTGATTGCCTGGGACTCTGTCCACAAACTTCCATTTGTGTCCAAATTTGATTGTGGATAGTACCCATAGATCTTCTATATGGATTGACCAGATTTGAAAGAAGTTCTTGAGCCTGGCGCCCACCTGCCCCCCTGCTGCCGGGTGAGCGGGCAAATTTTCAAAA
Source organism: Lithobates sylvaticus (assembly GCA_028564925.1). NCBI lineage: Eukaryota > Metazoa > Chordata > Amphibia > Anura > Ranidae > Lithobates > Lithobates sylvaticus. The sequence goes on from CM053033.1 coordinate 153,113,259, forward strand.
GGACTTCTGCTGATCCCCTGCCGGGGTAGTCTTGGACTTCTGCATTCTCAGGAAGGATGGTCTTGCGTTTTTCCAGTCCCTCCTAAATTCCCTACCAGGGCGGTAGGATTTAGCTTCCCGGTATTTATCAGGGAGGTTGTGTCTATAGGACGGCCCTTTCTGGACCTTGGGTCTTCTGTCGGAGGGAATCAGTCCTGATTTTCCTCCCGTTACCTTGGAAATGGCGGAGTCTAATTTAGCCCCAAATAGGTTTGAGCCATCGTATGGTATTCTGCACCAATTTGTTTTGGATGCGGTGTCAGCCATCCATGGTTTAAGCCATAATGCCCTCCTAGCTGTGACTGAGGCTAGCATTGTTCTGGCTGAGGATCTTATGATTTCAACAGAGGCCTCTGCTACGAAATCGCCAGCTAATTTAATCTCCTGAAGGGAGGAAGTTATCTTCTCTAATTCAATGCCGTCCTGAAGGTCTTTTTCTATTCTGGCTGCCCACCCTGAGATGGCTTTTGCAACTGCTGCCGTGGCAATTGCTGGCCTGCAGGCGCCTCCGGCCGTGGAATATGCTTTTTTCAGTTCTGGGTCCATCTTCCGGTCGAGAACGTCCCGGAAGGAGACTGCGTCTTCAATTGGCAGGGTGACATGCCTGGCTAGGCGCATTAAGGAGGAATCGACGATGGGGGCATTTATCAGAGGTTTGACTTTTTCCTCTTTTAAAGGGTACATTTTGGCCAGTCTGTTGGTAAGGCTGGACCGCTTATCCGATCGCTCCCATTCGTCTTTGATTAGGTCCTCAAGTTCTCCTATAAACGGGAAAGCTACAGGATCCCTCTTTAAATTTGGGAAATATTTCCGAACTTTCTGCGGTTCCGGCATGTCTTCCTCCCAGCCGATTGCTTCCTTAACAGATTTTGCAAACGGCTCAACCAGGGAAAAATCGAACCCAGCGGCCATTTCCTGATCCTCATTATCGGAGGAGGATTCTGAGGCTTGAGTGCGATGGAGGTCTGCCGATGTACTGGGTGCCGACCTATCTATTATTGGTGCGGTTGACTCCAGTATGGTTTCCTGTACAGATTCTCTTATGAGGTCTGTAGCCATCCTTGCATCAGATTCCTTCTCTTTTGTAGCTTCATTGAAGCATGAGCGGCATGCAAGTTTGTCTGGCATAGCTGGTGCGCCACATACCCAGCAAGCGTTGGCTGCAGGTCGGGTATGGCGGCTCTGGTGGCATGGTGAAGGAGACCGCCTGCGGTATGACCGACTATGGCGGGAGTCTCTGTGGCGGGAGTGGCTGCGACGGGAGTGGCTGTGTCTCCGGTGGCGAGAGGGCGACCTTGAGCGGCTTCTGCGGGACCTCCTGCTTGACGCCTGACTGGATCTTCTCCCATGCCTGGAGCTTGCGGCTCTTGACCTGATAGGGCTGCCAGAAAAATGCAGCAATTAGTGGCCTGGCACTCTCTTTTTCTCCCCTTTCTTCAATACTTACCTATGACGGTATGGCCTCTTACCTAGTTTGCTGATGGTGGTCTGCGCGGGCAGTGGACTCCATGGGAAAAAAAGGCAACCTGCGGAATAAAAAGGAAAATAGGACAGGTGTTCCCTATATATAATAATATTTTTATTTTATCTGTATATTTTTTTTATTTTATTTTTATTTATTTTTTTGAAGATTTTTTAATAAATAAATGAATTTATATATTTATATTTATTCATTTATTTATTTATTTGAAGATTTTTAAAAATTTTTTTTTTTTTTTTTGAATAAAATAAATAAATTATATATATATATATATATATATATATTATATATATATTATTTATTTATTTTTTTGGAACTTCTCATGTAAAAAAGGAAGCTGGGGAAGTAGCAGGGCTTACCTTAGCAGATCTGGATAACTTTGCTGTGCAGGGATGGTTAGCAGTCTCTTCTGTGCAGCATTAGCATATGAATGAGAAAACTCTGTTTATTTAAATTTGGCGCCATTACGGCGCCCGAATGACGCTCCCGCGCATGCGCACAAGCCTCCCGAGCGTCTCGGCGCCATTTTGGGAAAGGGCGCAGGGATAGTCTTGCCACTATCTGGCTCTGCACGTGCGCAGAGCGGAGCCGGGATAAGCGGCGGCCATGACAGCTGGAGCGGAGGACAGCAACGACCAGCAGAACAGCTAAGACAAAATCTAAATAAATATTTAAAAGTGACTATTCTAAATAGAAAAATAGAAAAGGGAGATGATAGAGGAGTCCACTGCCAAATATAAAGCTTCTTTAAAGCTTACTGTGCCAGCATCCAGATGCCCCCTGAGACCACCAGACCGGGGGTTCCCTCCATAGAAGCTCCTTTAGAGACTGTACAGGAGGGACTTCCAAACAGGAGAGGCTTGAACCTGCTGGGGCGAGTGCGGTAAGAGGCTTTTTCATCTGTAATAGGAGAAAACTGTTCATCCAACCTGTCAGGTGAGGATAAAAAAGAGAATGCAGCGGGGGGTCTCCCCTTCAAATTTATAGCTAACCAATCCTTTCAGGTTGTGGGGGCGGAGCCACAACCCAGTGTGTGCTGCCATGAAGGCGTCAGGAAACACGCATATCCTCTATCTGTAACCCAGAGTGGGCGAGAAACAAATTTGCTCCTTTAAAATTCCCTTACTATGGCTGCCCCCTTAGGAATTAAGAGATCCTCTCTCAATTGTAGAGGGTTTAATACTCCCGAAAAGCGTAGACAGATCTTGCATCACTTCCACAAAGCCAAAACTCACATATTAATGCTTTAAGAAACTCATTTCAAAACTGACAAGATCCCACCACTTCCAGACAAATGCTTCACAACCTGGTTCCACAGCACTAACCCCTTAGCCAGAACGAAAGGGGTTTCACAGCTCCTTTAATCTTGAAGTGCTGGAGAGTTACATAGACCCTAAAGGCAGGTTTTTATTTCTGAAATTGCAATGCTTACAAACTGTACTAATGGTTGCCAATGTTTATCTCCCTAACCAGAACCAACATCGATTCCTTTCCTCCATGACTACCCGCCTGAAAAGCTTTGGAACACCCAACTTGATCCTGGGAGGCGACCTAAACGTTCCTCTTGTGCATAGGATGGACTCATCCACTGGTAAGTCTCACATGCCACCATCCTCACTAACCAACATACGTGCCACACTGAAAGACATGTCCCTAGTGGACACCCGGCGTTTCACGCATCCAACTGAGAGAGATTACACATACTACTCCCCGGCTCATAAATCGTACAGCAGAATAGACTATATTCTTCTCTCCCAGACGCTGTTAGACTCTGATCCTAGCTGCGAGATTGGTCTAAAATTGTGGTCAGACCACGCTCCAGTACATATGACACTAGGGAGACTACCACATACCAACCGTCGCACTTCCCAGAGACTTAACAATAACCTGCTCAACGACACAGTATGCTATGCAGCTGTGTCTAAAGCGATTGTAGACTTCACGCAAGCTCACATCCACGACGAGACTTCCAACTTGAACAAATGGGAAACCCTAAAATGCATTCTGCGCGGGGTCTTTATACAACATGGCTCCAGGCTGAAAAAAATCTGCACTGACGACATGAGACGTCTTTTTTTTCTCAAATAACTTCTCTCAAAGCCTTACACAAACGTACATTAGACACAAGGACTCTGACGGAACTTTCCAACGCCCGTAGAGACCTCCTGCAGATGTTTTCAGACAGAGCATTAGCCGCCTGTAACAAAGGCCGACACATTTACTACGCCCAGGCGAACAAATGTGGGAAACACCTCGCACGTGTTATACACCCTAGACAACAGCGACATGCCATCAACCATATCATGTCCCCCTCACAACAGAAAAATTCGAAAAACTCTGAAATAGTTTCAGAGTTTCGAGAATATTATTCCTCACTATACCATCTTCCATCATCCCGTAACTCGCCTTCCTCTCCCACGACCGACTTACTTCAATACATACAGGATACAGCGCTACCCAAAATCTCCCTGTCTGACATGGAAGCCCTAGAACAACCAATTTCCGCTGCTGAATTCTTATCCACGATCAAAGGCCTTAAAAGTGGCAAGAGCCCGGGCCCAGACGGATATACCCCCCTATTCTACAAAAAATTTGCCAAATCATGGCAAAGGCATTTGAAGAGGTGGATGATACCCATCCTCTGTCTCTTTAACTCCTTCAGGCCCAAATAGTTGTGATCCCTAAACCGGGAAAAGACCATACACAATGCAGTTATTACCGCCCCATATCCCTATTGAACGTCAACCTAAAACTCTATTCCAAAATCCTGGCCACTCGCCTTGCCCCCCTTCTCCTCTCTATAGTCCACAGTGATCAAGTGGGTTTCATACCAGGACGTGAAGCCAGGGACAACACTACGAAAACTCTCCATCTCATTTCATATGCCAAATCAAACAACATCCCAACCTGCTTGCTGGCGTGTGAAGCTGAAAAAGCGTTCGATAGGGTCAGCTGGCCATTTCTACGAGCATCACTGCAGCAAATAGGCATAGGCCCAAGGATGATTTCCAAAATCATGTCCCTGTATTCACGTCCCTCTGCAAGGGTCTCAGCTAATGGGGAATCCTCTGAGGCGTTTAACCTTGCCAATGGCACGCGACAGGGTTGCCCCTTGTCGCCACTATGATTTGCAATCACTGTGGAACACTTAGCACAAGCCATCCGTAATAACAACGCCATCTATGGGATCCCTACCCCATCCGCTCCCCGCAAGCTGTCACTTTATGCTGATGACCTTCTATTATATGTCACTCAGCCCCAAACTAGTATTCCTGCCATCTAAGAGAGCTTGATAGATTTGTTACACATAGTAATTTCAAACTAAACATCTCTAAAACTGAAGCCCTAAATATATCCCTGACACCTCAAGAATTAAACACCCTTCGGACACGGTTTCCCTTTAGATGGCAATCGCGCTTGGTAAAATATCTAGGTACAGAGATTCCCAGGGATATACAAGACATTTACCCCCTAAATTTTAGCCCGCTGCTGACCATAATTAGACGCTCCCTTGAATCCTGGCACAATCTCAAACTCACTTGGGGGAGAATGAATGTTATAAAAATGGACATCCTGCCTAAAACATTGTATTTATTTCAGACACTACCCATTCTCCTTCCCAAAGCTTTCTTTCTCTCCCTCCGCACCATGGTGGGCAAATTCATCTGGCAACACCATCCTCCCAGGCTTAAACATAAAGTTATATGTGCCCCCAGAGATAAGGGGGGCATAGGCCTCCCGGACTTTCAAACATACCATTGCTCATCACTATTTTCCAGATTACTTGAATGGTTCCCGAGGGCCCTTGCTTAAACCCTCAATCTCTATCGAACAAGACATGGCCCACGTTGACCTGAGAGCCCTTTTGTGGGGTTACAATGCCAAATTCCGTACACTGCAAGGGGTCTCCCCGTTGACAACAGCAGCTCTCACTCTATGGTACAATAAGGCCAGTAAGTTTGCCCTCTCCTCGGACCCAAGTCCTCTCTCCTCTTTATTTGATAATGCAGCCCTATCCACCTCTCTCTCTCTAGAGAGAAAATGGGGACATACAGTCGAGAACAGTGGCCCACAGCTAACCAATTTGTTCACCCATCCACGGGCCAATTTTTCGAATCTTTCGGATCCACTGGTCCCTGTCAACACTGACTGGCTATCTACACTCTCCCTGAATCATCTTAGCAGATCACTGCACCTGTCAGGCCAGGTCCACAGACAACTCACTAGCTTTGAGTATAGGTGTAGTCTCTCTCAGACCCCCAGGCACACTTTATCACCTATATATAAGGATATTCATCTCCACCTGTGTGAGTCTCTTCCGGCATATACCCACAAATGGGCTAGAGATCTGGACGTGGAGATTTCCCCAGCTCAGTGTGTTGTGAATTTATGAAGAAATATATCTAATATTCGCTGGCAGAGATGGGAGATTCAGTAGGCCTAACAAAAAAAATTGAAATGAACTTTTGCTCCTGAAAAGCAGATGAACTGGTTGCCTAATTTACAAGTCTCAAATATATAAAGTTTACAAGCCCGTATTGAACCAGAAAGAAGACAGGAACAATGGTAGCCTTTGTCACCAAACAAAAGGTGTGTACTTATTTTTGTTGATTAGTTTGAGAAGGCCAAATTTATTAGGTGTCATCACTGGAGGTGGTTCGTGACTGGGGAGAATCCTTTGTGCTGAGGTGAAGGCTGTTTGGACAATTTACAACCATCAATACAAAAATTCTAAAGCCAAGGCCTTTCCCGACAAAGCCCATTGTGTGAAGTCCTAGAAATTGTGTACACAGCTAAGCTATCAAAACATGTATTGGACTGTTCAAAGTTCATCTCAAAACATGATGTTACCAGTCAATTCATAGTATATGTGATATCTGTCAGTCACAAAATAAAACTACCATTTTAGTATCCGATGAATTTATGAAATCGGTTATAAAGAAAACATAATAAATATAGGGTGATTATTAATAGAATTGTTTTAGGAACAAATTAGTATTAAGATATATATATGATTATGCTATGAATATATTAGAATTTAACTATGCTAGATAAACAAATATTGATTGGATACCCAAATTATACAGGTATCCAGATAGATAAAAACTGTATGTGATGTTGATTAATATATATATATACATATAACTTGTGTCCTTTTTAAATGGACTAAATGTTTACAGATATACAATGATATGCATATATATCACCATTTTTATGCAAAGTGATTGATCAATAATTATGCTAAGCGTATTTGATAGTATGGGGTTAGTAGAATTCCCAAATATTAAAGATATAGATATTTCCACTAAAGTAAAATATACAGTATAAAATAAAATATATTACTTTACAGAGCAGCCCCAAAACACATGTGAGACCCCTGGTGGTTGAAGGCGCAATTACATTTACAACATTTAGGCCAATAGGAAAGAGACACATACCTTTTGGGCTGAACATCTTACAAGTTTTATAATCTCATTGTGTGAGAGGGTATTTAAGAAGCTAGAGAGATAGTGAAGAGAAAGAAAAGACAGCTCAGGGGAACCTGAGAGCTCAGGGACCCACCCTGGGGAAGGGACACTGGGAGAGAAACATCTTCCCAGATAGACTGACAGCCATGACTGGAAATATACTTTAACCTCCAAGGAGATTCCTGAACCCGGTAGCTATCTTAAATCCAGACTAATAGCCATTTTGGAATGGGTAAATATGCCATGTTGATTTTATCTTGTATGTTCTCTTAATTATTGATGTATTGAATATTCTAGTATTGATAATCATTCTCCAGAATCAATAATCGCCTTTTCATAGATTTTTCTCTAATATTCAATTTTTATTATATATTACTTTTTGCATAGTTGCTTTTTATTGACAAACAAATGTCTAATTTGTTTCGCATTGTTCAACGTTACTTACCTGCAGCATAGTAACGGCTGGGTGTGTGAAATACAGACATTCTGTTAAATTGTCAAATATAAGGTTATTGATTCTACTGAAGAAGTTAGCATGGTGATATTGTGTCCAAGGTACTATTACGCCCATTTTGAGGGTATTTCCATTAATTGTCAAATGTTCAAATAATGCAATCTGTATTTTAATTTCATGTAAATATTTGTTTTCTGTCAACCAATAAATGTGACTATTAAGTATGATCACTCGTCTCCGTGAACAAGTTTCGCATATATAGACTGTGTCGTATAGATTGACCTTGTATCTTAAAAATATCTTCGTTAAAAAAATTACTTAATAAAAATGTGCGGGAAACTTTCCTTAAAAAAAGCACAACATATTAAATGGAGGCACTGCGTGAGATAACGTCGATATTTTGTACAGGATCAGTCATAGTTACGGTGGTGACAGAAATAATATTTTGCATGAAATTATTAATTATTAACTTTTTAAAAAAAATATTTTTGCCAAGAAAAATGTCTGGTCAAAGTGAATTTTATGTTGATGGGGATTATCAAGAGTCAGTCCTTAGTGGTAATATGAGTACTCAGACAAATTTGATACAAGTACAGGAAATGTTGGATATGTTTTCAAAAATTAACATGACAAATCATGCCGAAAAAAGTTTGTCTAACGAGACTAGTCTAGAAGCAGGCATTGAAGGCCTTATAAACCACGCCCGTCAGTTAATAAAAGACGTGTGGAACGTGGAAGGTCAAAGCGATGAACTCACAGACAGCTCCTCTGAGACAAAGGAAATAGAAAGGCCTGATCCCATGCATTTTGAATTAAGCGATAACCTGATGTATCTTTATAGTGAGTTTAAAAGTCAATATACCCAACAGGAGAGTGATATCTTAGAACCCCAGTCCCATTTAATAGAAGGGGAATATGAGCTTACTAAAAAGCTAAAGGAAATTAATGACAAGGCAGATTGTTATGATGAGTCTACAGTGACAATGATGAAATATGAAATAAAACAGATGCAAAATAATGCAATAATAATGCTGGAAGAATGTCACCAATTAAATAAAGAGTGTAAACAATTAAGAGAGAAGGAGAGTTTTCTGCAGGAAAACGAGTCTCCTGACGAAAGTTGCAGAGTAATAGGCAGTGTAAATTTAAAAAGTTGCCGAATAATAGGCAGTGGAAATTTAAAAAATTGCAGAGTAATATGCAGTGGCAATTTAAAAGAAGAAACAAATCAGCTTAGGTCAGGACAGGAATCCCTAATTAAGCAACAAGAAGAATTAAAAGAACAAGGGAAGTTTATGCCCCAGAATAATGCTCAGATGCTTAACCCTGAAAGTATAGAATCTGATAATACTCCAAAATTTGACTCTCAACCTAAAGTTTGGGAGTTACATAATGAAGAGGAATTAGAAAAAGTAACCATATTCTACCCCAAGCCATCTGTAGAGCAAAGGGGGGTAAAAATTGAACCACCACATAAAAGTAGGTCTAATCAGTTTTCTTTGGGATTCAGAGAAAACTACAGGCACCCCTAAACAGGACGCCTCAGAAATAATAGAATTTTTAAAAGATGCTGTCCCAGTGTTTAAGGAAGAGGGATCCGTATGCATTATTGACCACATTGAGGCCTATGAAAATGCTTTATCAGCTTTAGGCCTAAATGATGACCAATCTAGGATTAATTTCTTACCGTGGGTATTTGAAACCAAACACCGTCCATTTTGCGAAGAGTTAAAAAGTCTGTTGGGTACTGCCTGGCAAGAAATTAAAAACGGCTGTCATCTAGAATTTGTCCCGCACAAAAATGTTAATGCGGCTAGCGCGGATATACACAATATCACATGTACCAATAATCAAAGCCCCACCGAATTTATGGCTGTGCTCAAAAGTGATGACCACTTAGCAGAAAAGGAGCCAGGTTATGATAAACCTGGGTTCAAACCCATGTTCTTCGAGGCCCCGCCTACCCACGTAAAAGTAAATTTAGCGAAAGATTACAAAGGGGGGTGTTCACTGGAGTCTTTGGTAAAAGAGAGTAACAATTTGTACTCTATCCAACAGACTGGTGAAAACAATGGAAGGCCTGAAAGCCCTATAATGAAATTTGTGGATGAATTTTATGTATCTCCTCAATCATTACAGTCCAAAACCAAGAAAAAGAGATATGCTGATATAGTCAGAGGAGAGATGCTACCGAGTTTCCCCAATGGGAGACCAATGTCCCCACCCATCAGAAGGGGGGAGCAGAGAGTACCCTTTAGAGGGGGAGTTCAAAGACCACCTCAGGAGTCTCATCCAAAGGATCCAGACCCGAGATTTAGGAGAAACTATAGGGTATATCTCCAACGGGTCAGATTTAAACCTAAGGGTAGACACCCTCACCTTTACTGGTGTAATTGGCTTCGGGGGCCTACACGGGTAAATGGGAAGAAATTACAGGGTAGGACACCTCAAAATCCCCAGAACAATAGGGAACAACTAAGGCCCAGACAACTATCCCAGAATCAAGACAATGTTTCTGATGGTGATATGTCTGATCAAACTGAGCCAGTAGTCCCCAGAAAGTACAGAAACCAGGTCCCACAACCCAATTCTGATCAGCCTGTAAGCAATACGGAAACCAAAATAGACAAAATTACGGATATGTTACACGGTTTGAATAAGTACTGAATGCATGCACTCAAGCGCTACTATGAATTTAAAATCAGAGATGCAACCGATATTTAAGATAACCAAATGATGTAGCTGCAACCCATATAATAGTGTTCCCACACGTAAAATAAGTCAAAGACAAGTACACATTTTTGTGTAATAGGTGCGCTTAAATCAACCTTAAAAGCTCAATAGATTGTTCAAATAAGTTATTTAGGAGACCTCTGCGCAAAACGTGAATAATAATATGTGATATATGAATACATGATAAAATAAATAAAAACAGTGTTAAGTGTATTAAAACTTCCTTCAAGAGGTGAATTTGCTGAGGTATAGATAGCTGCAGTGCGCATAAACCTCATACAATATATGGTTTGATAATCCGTGCAAACCAAAGCTTGGTAAAATTAGGAACAGATCTATAGGATCTAAAATGTTGAACTGTCTATAGTACACCGACAAATGGTGTGGACCAGTTGGTTACTTTAGTTCAGTGTGTTGTGCCAATTTGTGAAATAAATAAATAGATTGACTTAATTAATTGAATAGATTAAAAACCACGAGTGTATCAATGGTTTCATTGCTAAAATGAACATGAATAGCAATTCTTCAAGGGGCAAATCATGTGGCCAGCCAAGGGCCACAGAGCCTTTTAAGCGCCTATGTTAAAATAAATCAGAGGAATGCACTGAATAAAGATATAGGAAGTAGAGGTTCTAACACTATGTTTCTCCCAGGTCACAGTAATGAGGATCCTGAAATCCCTTCCGGGGGATTGTGGTTGTTAGATATTAATTATTCTCCTATTTTTCAGTGGTCAATTCATTCCTCTGACATAAACAGGTCGCTCCAAACAGCCTAATTTCAAGAAGTCGACGAAGACGGTAATTCCAGAGGAAGACCGAATCCTAAAGACATTAATATCAGGAGGCCTAAATGGTTTGATATTTTGGTAAAAGATGAGGAGTCACCCGCATAAGGTAGTTTGATTGCCTCAAATGAGTTATATTGACACCCCAAAGGGGGGAGAATTTATTTGTTTTATTCCTCACAAGTAGAAGGTTGACTATGATGTCAAATATCTTATTACTGACAGTGAGTTGTCACTTACATGTCAAACTGAAATGCTTTTATTGTTACTCCAGAACCGCTACAATTAAGCTAAAAAAAAAGAAAAATGGTTCTGAAGAACATAAGTCAGTCATAAATGTCTGGTATCCACAGCTATTAATAAATGTCCTCATGATAATGAGCCCTGGAGCTTGGTCTCCCATAGCAAATGTGTCATACATTGTCTTTATATCCAAGGTGTTTAGTTAAAGGACTGATAACACAATGGGAAAGAGGGGGGCTCAGAGGAAGCCCAGGATACCTGCTTGACAGGGATATCTCAAACATAAATCATATAAAAAGAAAAAGGACATATATGTTTTTCTCATGGAATCTATTTTCCTTTACAGAACCAATATGTCCATGAGCCGGTCAACAGAACCGAGAGTCCAACATGTGTGAAACATCCAGAGAAGGAACCGTATGTGGAATCCAGGGACATCATTGATGGCCAGTCTACAGGGACACAACCCACCAGGACAGCCAAGAACCAAAAGATGCCCGGAGTTATCCATTTCCCGCCAAAGAACGGATGACGGCCCTGAGATGCACACATCGATCACAAACCCATTTTTTTTTTTTTTTCCAAAGAATTACACCCATCTGCAGGTGTCTATACCTTTTAAATATATCCACAATCCGGATCCATTTTCACAACTCGACTTACAAGGCCCAAACAAAGCCATATTTCTTCAACAAGTTGCATTGGGAAAGTCTGTCAGATGACTTCCGGCAACTGACAACTTTCCAAGGGGGGCTTTGTTGTGAATTTATGAAGAAATATATCTAATATTCGCTGGCAGAGATGGGAGATTCAGTAGGCCTAACAAAAAAAATTGAAATGAACTTTTGCTCCTGAAAAGCAGATGAACTGGTTGCCTAATTTACAAGTCTCAAATATATAAAGTTTACAAGCCCGTATTGAACCAGAAAGAAGACAGGAACAATGGTAGCCTTTGTCACCAAACAAAAGGTGTGTACTTATTTTTGTTGATTAGTTTGAGAAGGCCAAATGTATTAGGTGTCATCACTGGAGGTGGTTCGTGACTGGGGAGAATCCTTTGTGCTGAGGTGAAGGCTGTTTGGACAATTTACAACCATCAATACAAAAATTCTAAAGCCAAGGCCTTTCCCGACAAAGCCCATTGTGTGAAGTCCTAGAAATTGTGTACACAGCTAAGCTATCAAAACATGTATTGGACTGTTCAAAGTTCATCTCAAAACATGATGTTACCAGTCAATTCATAGTATATGTGATATCTGTCAGTCACAAAATAAAACTACCATTTTAGTATCCGATGAATTGATGAAATCGGTTATAAAGAAAACATAATAAATATAGGGTGATTATTAATAGAATTGTTTTAGGAACAAATTAGTATTAAGATATATATATGATTATGCTATGAATATATTAGAATTTAACTATGCAATATCCAATATTGATTGGATACCCAAATTATACAGGTATCCAGATAGATAAAAACTGTATGTGATGTTGATTAATATATATATATATATATACATATAACTTGTGTCCTTTTTAAATGGACTAAATGTTTACAGATATACAATGATATGCATATATATCACCATTTTTATGCAAAGTGATTGATCAATAATTATGCTAAGCGTATTTGATAGTATGGGGTTAGTAGAATTCCCAAATATTAAAGATATAGATATTTCCACTAAAGTAAAATGTACAGTATAAAATAAAATATATTACTTTACAGAGCAGCCCCAAAACACATGTGAGACCCCTGGTGGTTGAAGGCGCAATTACATTTACAACATTTAGGCCAATAGGAAAGAGACACATACCTTTTGGGCTGAACATATTACAAATTTTATGATCTTATTGTGTGAGAGGGTATTTAAGAAGCTAGAGAGATAGTGAAAGAAAAAACAGCTCAGGGGAACCTGAGAGCTCAGGGACCCACCCTGGGGAAGGGACACTGGGAGAGAAACATCTTCCCAGATAGACTGACAGCCATGCCTGGAAATATACTTTAAACCTCCAAGGAGATTCCTGAACCCGGTAGCCAACTTAAGTCCAGACTAATAGCCATTTTGGAATGGGTAAATATAACATGTTGATTTTATCTGGTATGTTCTCTTAACCATTGATGTATTGAATATTCTAGTATTGATAATCATTCTCCAGAATCAATAATCGCCTTTTCATAGATTTTTCTCTAATATTCAATTTTTATTATATATTACTTTTTGCATAGTTGCTTTTTATTGACAAACAAATGTCTAATTTGTTTCGCATTGTTCAATGTTACTTACCTGCAGCATAGTAACGGCTGGGTGTGTGAAATACAGACATTCTGTTAAATTGTCAAATATAAGGTTATTGATTCTACTGAAGAAGTTATCATGGTGATATTGTGTCCAAGGTACTATTACGCCCATTTTGAGGGGATTTCCATTAATTGTCAAATGTTAGAATAATGCAATCTGTATTTTAATTTCATGTAAATATTTGTTTTCTGTCAACCAATAAATGTGACTATTAAGTATGATCACTCGTCTCCGTGAACCAGTTTCGCATATATAGACTGTGTCATATCGATTGATTTTGTATCTTAAAAATATCTTCGTTAAAAATGTGCGGGAAACTTTCCTTAAAAAAGCACAACAAGTGGAATACCTCCTTCATTCACACCCACCAAGCGTCCAGGTCGGAATTCCCACAGGAGAAGAACTATAAATTAATCTCAACGTGGTACAGAGTTCCATCCTTGGTACACAGGATGTTCCCCGCTACGACAGATACCTGCTGGAGATGTCACGGAGGAAAGGGATCTTGCATCCATATATGGTGGGACTGCATCAAGGTACGCCCATTTTGGGACAAAATCTTTAAAATCTACAATGATATGCATCAGTCTTCATTATCCCCCTCTCCCCTGATTGCTCTCCTATCCATCATACCAGGCCCAATCCAGTCTCAAAAGAAGAGTCTCTTGAGATTCATTCTCTCAGCAGCCAGGCATAATATATCTCTTTATTGGAAAAAGGAATCCACCCCCCCCCCCTATATCAGGGTGGGTGAATATCCTAAATGATACAATGCTTATGGAGGAGATGCAAGCAAAGACAGAAGACAAATATGAAAATTTAGCGCTTTGTGGTCCCATGGCGCCACCACTCCACATCTGATCGTTTCCTTGACAATTTACAGATCTGAAGTAATGGTCAGGAGGTACTCACAAACATGAAAAACTATAGACTTGTCTACCACTGATAGACAGGAGTTGAGCCCCCCCCCCCCCCCGAGGCTACCCCTCCCCAACCCACTTATCACTTCCCTCCAGAGGACAGAGCTGTGTGTGTGTGTATATATATATATATATATATATATATATATATATATATATATATATATAGGTCTTGATCTGGGCGGTGTCCGTAGAGTGATGGCACTGCGCAGAGACAAGCATGCTTATTGAAGGAATCTGTTCCTAATTTACAAATATGTTCAACATTGCATTTTGATGCTTATACACTTTAGAAGGGATGGTTTGTAACCTCTTCCAGTTTTTCCTTTTACCCCTACCCCATCCCACTCCCACCTCCCTTCTGAGTCCCCCCCCCCCCCCCCCCCCCCATCCCATATTTATATGTCTATGTTATAAAGACTTGGTTATACAGACGAAATTTACTTGTTCTTGTTTGTAAGATAATAATAATAAAAATATATTCAACCTTAAATAGCTGAACTTGCCAAAGAAATGAAAGTCTTTAATAATGACTACAATTTCTTGTCAACAGGGTCTTTCAAGCCCTGTGCATTATCTACCGGACAAGTTCTTGCTTAAGAGACTGCTGCATCTATGGCTGGCATGCTCCCTTTTTTAACAAACTTTTCATCCATGGGATATAAAAAGGGAAAAACCTCTTAAGAGGAACAAAATCCTGTCAGGATGTTCCCAATCAGCATACACTGCCTTTTCCAGCAGGGGGTGTAGGGGGAAAGCCTGTGCGGCCTGAAGAGGCCTCAGGGATCCCAAGAGGACCAGTGGGGCTCAGTCACCTCTGCAAGAGGCAACTTAAAGGCAGAACGAACCATTTCAGTCAGAGTCAGGATGAAAAACCTCTGCGACTGAGAGGCAGACATCAACTGTATATCCTTTTGTCCAGATTGCTCGGAAGCAGACTCATCCACCAGGCCCTCCACAGAATCCTGAGCTTTTAGCTCTTCCTCATTCTCAACCCATTCCTGCTCCAAACTAGGAGGCTCCAGGGAGGGGGGATCTGTCAGACTTTTTGCCACCGTGCAGGATGGAGGCAATTCTGTGCTCTAACCCGGCTAGGGCCGAAGACAGTTCATCCTTGGTTATAAAGGGTGAAGCATCAGCGTTGACTGTAGGCACAATACCAGATAGGCGCAGCGGCTCAGATTGCCTGGAAGCCTCTGGTCCTTCAGAGGATACAACACTAGGGATAGGACTAGGTTTATCAGGAACTACTGATGACATAGGTGTGCCCTTCCCTGTAGTGTTGGACCCACTCCTCTTTTTTGAAGACATTGACTAGCCACAAAAAGAGTACTTGGGTGTGGTATTAAAACACCTCAGAAGGTAGACCCTTTAATAGGGCTCACCAAGCCCCTATGCAACAATCCTGCTAAGCACCTTAGCCTGCCAAGTAACACTTGGTGACTAACGTGACCCAGGTAAGGAAAAATGAACCGGTGATGAAAAAATACTGGGGAGGAAACTGAACTTGGTAGGCCGCTCTCAGGCCCAGATTAGTCTCCGTACAGGCAACAGTAGCATCACATCTGACCCGGTTAAAATTGCCTCTTCTTTTGCCAACGTTTTGTCTTTTCTTGATGACCACCCGACCTCTTTCCCCACCAACCTTGCGGACCATTTTTTTTGTGATCTCCACCTTCCTTTTTTCACCAACTCGGCCTGAGAAGCACTTATTGCTGCGATCTCTGAAACAGGTTGCGCAAGCTATCAAGTCAATACATGCCTCTAAAGCTCCTGGGCCAGATGGCTTCTCAGGTCTCTACTAGCGCAAGTTTTCCTCCATGCTAATCCCTCGGCTTATTTTTATTGCCTGAAGCAAGGTTCCCTACCTGCCACAGACGCACTGAAGTGGCATATAGCTATGATCCCTAAAGCTAACGAAGATGCTCTAAATCCCCAACCCTTCAGGCTGATCTCCTTGTTGAATGAAAATGTGAAACTCCAAGGGAAGGTCCTGTATTAAAAAATATCTGCTTGCACTTATTCACAGGAATAAGTTTGTTTTTTTCACCAGTCGTCAAGCGGGGTACAACGTCCATAAGGTGACCCATTAGACACACTTTCTTTAACACCGTAAGATCTCTGGCATTCTCCTCTCGCTTGACATCTATAAGGCGTTTGACTCGATTTCCTGGGATTACCTGCATTATGTTTTAGAACGATGGGGTTTCAGGGGAATCAATTCTCCAGTGAATTTCGGCCCTATACTCCTCCCCCTCTGCTTGCATCACCTATGCTGGCATGCTCTCTGCTTCCATTTTGATCCATCAAGGGACCAGGCAGGGTTGTCCCCTGTCGCCAACGTTATTTGTTCTGGCTCTTGAGCCTCTGGCCATTGCTCTTAGGTTGACCCCAACATATCTGGTATTTAATTTGCAGGTACACATCACAAAGTCAGCCTCTTTGCTGATGATGCCCTCCTGACTCTGACCCACACTTTAGGTAGAGTCCTCAATCTTCAGAACCTCCTCTCCAGTTTTTCAGCTCTCTCCAGTCTATGGATAAACACCCACAAGACCGCTGCTCTGAATGTTACCTTGACTTCCTCTACCGTGTCCCAGCTACAAGCCTTTTTTCCATATCGTGATAACGCCATGTCCCTGGACTATCTAGGTATCAAGCTAACTCCCTCCTACTCATCCCATTTGCCACCAACTACTATCCCTTATTAGGATCGATTACATTTTTAATGCAATCATGGCGGTTCCCCTCCTTATCCTTGATACTCTGCATTCATGCGGTCAAGATGACTATCCTTCCCAAAGTTCTATATTATTTTCATACCCTCCCAGTCCACGTCCCCCCCCCCCTCCTTTCTACGCCTGGTTCAGAGCAGGATTCTATCTTTCATATGGTCTTACCAGCGCCCCAGGGTTTCATGTTCCACCATATACAGGCATAGGCTATGAGGTCCTAACCTAACAAAATATAATCAAGCTAAACCCACCCACCTGGGTGATGAGAGTTCTGCTAGCCCAAAATATGATTAATTTAAAAAATTGCTCCCAAGGGCCTATAGGCAGCTAGAAAAAGAATGCAGGGCGGTCCTAGCAACCAATCAGTTAACTGGGGCAGCTCCCACCCTCTATCTATTGCTGTGCTGCCCTTTCCGATGTCAGCTCTAGACTTTCTGTGCCTCCCACTATCCTTCCTGTGTAAAATAGGACAGGGAAGCGGGTTCTCTCACTGCTATCGATGGGGGAAGCCGGGGGTGATGTGAAGGGGGTCTAGAACCTGCCGTGCGAAGAAGGGTGATATAAAAGTGGGGGTGAGGACAGGAATGTGAAGTGGGGCTGGGGACTCCAATGTGAAGGAGGGGTGCCATAAAGGGGGTGAGGGCAGGAATGTGAAGGGGAGTGCTATAAAGGAGGTGAGGATTGCAAAGAAAAGGGGGGTTCTATAAAGGGGATGAGTATAGGAATGTGAAGGGGGACTGAGGACTGTAGGAAAGGATGTTTTAAGCAGAGATTTTTTTTTAAATTGCTCCATACCAAGCTGCATGTACATTTCATTTAGAACTCTGCTGGAAAATGGAAAGAGTATGGCGCAACTACAAACCTACCAAGACATGGCCTTCCACCTAAACTGACAGACCGGGCAAGGAGAGCATTCATCAGAGAAGCAGCTAAGAGGCCCATGGTAACTCTGGAGGAGATGCAGAGATCCACAGCTCAGGTAGGAGAATCTGTCCACAGGACAACTATTAGTCGTGCACTCAACAAATCTTGCCTTTATGGAAGAGTGGCAAGAATAAAGCCATTGTTGAAAGAAAGCCATAAGAAGTCCCGTTTGCAGTTTGCGAGAAGCCATGTGGGGCACACAGTGAACCTGTGGAAGAAGGTGTTCTGGTCAGATGAGACCAAAATTTAACTTTTTGGCCTAGAAGCAAAACGCTATGTGTGGTGGAAAACTAACACTGCACATAACCCTGAACACACCATCCCCACCATGAAACATGGTGGTGGCAGCATCATGTTGTGGGAATGCTTTTCTTCAGCAGGGACAGGGAAGATGGTCAGAGTTGATGGGAAGAAAGATGGAGCAGGGCAATCTTAGAAGAAAACCTGTTAGAGTCTGCAACGACCCTCTACATACAGCCAGAGCTACAATGGAATGTTTTAGATCCAAGCATATTCATGTGTTAGAATGGCCCAGTCAAAGTCCAGACCTAAATCCAATTGAGAATCTGTGGTAAGACTTGAAAATTGCTGTTCACAGATGCTCTCCTACCAATCTGACAGAGCTTGAGCTATTTTGTAGAAGAATGGGCAAAAATGTCACTCTCTAGATGTGCAAAGCTGGTAGAGACACCCAAAAAGACTCGCAGCTGTAATTGCAGGCAAAGGTGGTTCTACAAAGTATTGACTCAGGGGGGCTGAATACAAATGCACGCCACACTTATATTTATTTGTAAATAATTTTGAAAACCATTTATCATTTTCCTTTCACTTCACAATTATGTGCCACTTTGTGTTGGTCTATCACATAAAATCCCAATAAAATACATTTATGTTTTTGGTTCACGCTTTCAAAAGACATGGTTTTATTGGACTCAAATCCAATTTCCAATATTGCTAGCTACTAAACCCTTCCAGGTAGTGAAAGAACTCAGGAGTCCTTCCCACCTTTCCCATTTTACAAGGATGTACATAACAGATTGCTGCAAATAAACAGGTACAACGTATGTAAGAGTATTTATTTAATCTCTGTGTATCACCTGAGGCTCGCCACTTGACTGTACATAGTTAAGGGTTTACAACCACTTTAAGGGGAAGGTGCTTTTATTTTGGGTCTTCTTTTTTTTGGTTATGAGTTGGCACCCATCCTACCCTAGTCTATTATGGGAGAGAATATGTGTTCCCTAGCAATATAAATCATTATGGGTCTGAAACCATAATGCTTTGGCATGTGATTTTGTAACTAAAGCAGGAAGACCACATCAATCAGGAAGTAGGGAGTGGCTGTGGGAAGATATGGAAATCCAAATGTTAAAATGCAAAAGGCAGCAGGAGTATCTAAAATTAAGTTTACTAAAATCCTTTCAATGTATGTGCCTGATCAGTGGATGGTTTTTTATTTATTTTTTCTCAGCAAAAGTGGAGCTACCCTTTAAAGGAAATTATACTGTACTGAGAGAGTATGCAGGTATTCACTGCTGACGTTTCCTTCTAAAAATGCTGGTTACCTGGCTACCTCACTGATCCAGTGGCTTTACTGCTTTCTAAGGCTTGGTTCATGCCAAAAGGTGTAACCAAGCATGGGAGTGTTTCTGTGTCTCACGTGTAGGACAGCCAAATCATTTTAAACTGTTCCCCTACATGCAAGAAACACAGAAAAAAACGTTTGAGATACGTGGGGTGCCATTAACAATTAATGGCACCAACATGTGTTTGCTAAATGGCAACACCTTTCTCTGCATGTCATGAAAGCAAGTGATTTTGCTTGCATTACCGACATGCAATAGTGTGAAACTAGTCTAAGGTATTGACCTGCAAGAAGTACACAGATTAGGAGTTTTGACTTCACTGTGACCGACCCAATGCAGTTTAGTGTGCCGATCAGGCTCTGTTGAAGCAGGGCATTGCGTAAATTCTGAAGCATCCGCCACTGGCAGTGCTGCCGTGGGATGAAGCTTGTTCCAGCTCCTGCTATGGCTAGTATGAAAGCGAAGGATCCCTATAGCCACACATGCGCGTGGTTCCTAGGATAGTGGCGACCTCAGCCTGGATTCCGGCCAGGCCACGCTCCCAACACATTTTGCTTTGCCCCCTGTAGTTTAGTCATGGGGAGTTCTGGCTTCACACTGACTTTCTCATCAATGACTCATTAGGTATTGAAACTAAAAACAGCCAGGCAACCAGAATTCTAAAACGAAGGAATGGCAACCCTTGTTTGCAAGTACAGGTCTAATTTCTATGTATTTTCTACTGTAAAACTTACAGTTTGGAGATAAAATTCCTCCTCTTTCTCGACATCCAGAATACCCAGATATGGCAGAGCCAGAGGTGACAGAAAAGGCTGAGCTAGAGAAGCCTGAGGTGTGTGTGTCTGGGCTAATGTAACGAGGGACTGTACCAAAACCATTGCAGTTCTCATATGTTCCAGATGATTGAGGGCTCCGAGCAAGACATGTGGTACCTCCGCTTCCCAGAGAGGAGTCTGCACCCTCACTGTCTGCAGGGATAGAAGGGATAGGATCTGTTGAGGAAAAAAAGGTATTCATGGTCAGCGACAATACAACAACATGGCTTTATATTACACCACTAAAAATGAGTGCTGCTTAATCATTCCACCTCTTTTTGCAGGCATATTAGCTGATTTGGGCTTTCCAGTGAGAAGAATGACATAAGCCTGATGAAGACCGAATGAAAAGGCACACTGTTCCATTTTACAAATATAACTGTCCTAAAAACTTAAGAACTTCAAAGAATTTTTTTTTTCTCTACATATGCGGAAAGAGATTAGCTTAAAGTAAATACTTAAATATGCATTGCTTGTTCTGCTTTCTTCCTAGTGGTGCTTCTAAATTATTGTGCTTTGCTAGTCCCCTTGTTAGAATGGAAATGTATACTAATAATGTGAAAACCCACAATGCTGCTGGAGGTCAGAGACCATATGACCTTTACAGTGCCTTTAGGCCAATTAGTGGAGCTTGGTGAAGCATTTTTGCACTTATAGTAAGAAGGGTGTACTTATTAATTCCAAACACTCTAAATTCAATTGTAAATATTGACAGTCTGTGGTGCCCAGGTCTTCATTTACTCACCTGGCTACTGTGTAACATGTTGTAACGTGTGTCAAAAGAAAGAATGGTTCTTTTCAGGTCATCATTGTCATTGGAATGCTCTGGGATTTACCTTGGCAGCCTCCTACTGACAATCATGTTAACAGTGCTGGAAAACCTGTTAAAGCATCTCAGAAACAGTTTTCAAACACTCTGTACCCTTTTCACAGACTACAGATTGATTTTATACAACTGTCTAAATGAGAGTTGTAGGTGCTTGTGTGTATGGATGCTTTTTCAGAGTGGATAGATGCATGCTGCTGCCGGAAACAGTTTTTAGATTTAGGAAGTGTAGCTAATAATGGTAGATTAGGGCAGTGTTTCTCAACTCCAGTCATCAAGGCGCCCCAACAGGTCATGTTTTCAGTCTTCCCATTATTTTGCACAGGTGATTTGATCAGTTTCACTGCCTTAGTAATTACCACCGCCGTTTCATCTGAGGGAAACCTTGAAAACATGACCTGTTGGGGCACCTTGAGTACTGTAGTTAGGGAAACACTGGATTAGGGAACACATCAATACAAACAGTAAGGTTGAGTGTTACTACTTTACTTTGGGAAAAAATATAGCAAAGGTTTATGAGCAGTCAAGACTTCAAAGACAGTCAGTCAAGAACTTAGTTTAGCTCAAGATTCTCATCTTTCTGGAACTTCTCACTGAACTTGTAATACGTCTGCATAGTACACCAACTGATCTTCTTCACCACGTGTATTCTTCATTGCTAGATCCTGAGCTAATGGTGCTCAACACTGTCTCAGAACTGGAGACTGGGTAATTGTCAAGCAGCACCTTTCCATACCTCTGCAGGCTTGTTGGGATGGGCCTTTCCAGGTTCTGTTGTCTATGGCTATGTCAGTCAAGCCTAAAGGTAAGCCCATTACCTGGATTCACACCTCCCATTGTAATGACATCAGCACTCTGTAATGATGTGTATGCTTTATGTTATACTTCAAGTTCAATTGTTATGCCTAGTTCCTTATGTATGTTAGGAAACCGTTAACCGTTTTAGTCATGTGATCTGGGGGCAGGGAGCTGTGGTAGTTGTAAGATGGATGCTGCTAAATAAACACCAGGCTCCTGTTCAAGCTCCTTCCTGTCTGCCTATACTTTGTGTTAAAACATCACATGGTACCAGAAGTCAGGTCAGAAGAGTCATGGCAGCACACAGCAGCACAAAGAACATTCCTTCCCTGGATTTGGAATCAGGGAATGTATCTGAAAACTGGTCACAATGGAGGGAGCTGATAGAGCTTGTGTTTGCAGGACCAAATGCAGACAAATGGACTGATCAGCAGAAAGAAGCTCACTTTCGGATATGTGTGGGACAAAAAGGACGTGATGTGTGCGGAGCCTTGCAAGTAAGTGGGGAGATCACTGCAGAGGACAACAAGAAAACAGAGGTACTGTTTGCAAAGTTTGAAGCATACTGCAACCCAAGCAGAAACTCTACAGTGCAAAGGAAACTGTTTTATGAGAGGAACCAGTGTGGAGGTGAGTCTGTGGTTGCTTGCCAAAGACTGTGCTTTCTATGATGCCGGAGAGATGATAAAAGACCGCATTCTGATGGGCAGTAAGTTTAACCACTTTCAGACCGGACCAATTTGCAGCCAAAGGACCAGGCCCCTTTTTGCGATTCGGCACTGTGTCGCTTTAACTGACAATTGCGCGGTCGTGCGACGTGGCTCCCAAACAAAATTGACGTTCCCACAAATAGAGCTTTCTTTTGGTGGTATTTGATCACATCTGCGGTTTTTATTTTTTGCGCTATAAACAAAAATAGAGCGACAATTTTGAAAAAAAATGCATTATTTTTTACTTTTTGCTATAATAAATATCCCCAAAAAATATATAAAAAAACATTTTTTTTCCTCAGTTTAGGCCGATACGTATTCTTCTACATATTTTTGGTAAAAAAAATCGCAATAAGCGATTATTGATCGGTTTGCGCAGAAGTTGTAGCGTTTTCAAGATAGGGGATAGTTTTATAGCATTTTTATTAATCTTTTTTTTTTTTATTAGTAATGGCGGAGATCTGCGATTTTTTTGTGTGACTGTGACATTATGGCAGACACATCGGACATTTTTGGGACCATTGTCATTTTTACAGCAATTATTGCTATTTAAATGCATTAATTCCTGTATAAATGACACTGGCAGTGAAGGGGTTAACCACAAGGGGGCAGTGTAAGGGTTAAGTATGCCTAGGGGTGTGTTTCTTACTGTGGGGGGGCGTGGCTGTCAGCTAGTGAATGCTGATCTCTGCTCCAATCACAGGGAGCAGAGATCGGCGTCACTAGTTGCTAGGCAGAACGGGGAGATGCTGTTTATCTCGGCATCTCCCCGTTCAGCCTTCCCGTGAGACGATCGCGGGGGTCCCCGCGGCGATCGAGTCCGCGGGGACCACGATTGGACTCACGGGGGTCCCGACCGGCGCGGGAGCGCGCCGCTCTTGGCGCGCTCCCGATGGCACGGACAGGCTAAAGGAGGGACTTATATATACGCCCTCCTGCCTGTACGTGCCATTCTGTCGACGTATATCGTCATGCGCCGGTCGGCAAGTGGTTAAGGAAGTTCAGGAAAAGCTGTTGCAGGAAGAAGACTTAAAACTTGAGAAAGCCATAAGAATTGCCAGAGCATATGAAATGTCAAGAAAGGACATGCAGGTACTGGAAGGAACACAGCTCCAGATTATTGTTACAGAAAATCACAGCAGCAAATATGGGCAAGAAAGATCACACAAGGGAACCTATAACACTGGAACAAGTAACAAACAAGCAGCGTGTGGATATTGTGGAAACATGCACCATAAAAATAGTGTTTGTCCGGAAAGGGGGCAGATATGCAATAAATGCAAGAAAAGGGGACATTTTGCCAGGGTGAGTAAACTGTCTTGTGAAAAAGTAAACAATACCGCGCTGTGACTTAAATATAAGACTGCAGACAACACAGCAAATGACGATCGCAAGTGAAAAAATATATGTAAATGTGCAGCGCTAAATCAGAATGGTCATAATGAATAAGACCGTATATACACACAGAAGTTTAATGTTAAACACTCTAAACCATAAACATCAACAAGTATATTAAATGAAGTCCACACTGTGATAGTGAATAAGTGAAAATAATCCACGGATAAAAAAACCTGATGTTGAATAAGGTAGATGAATATCAACTTCCGGACATCAATAGGAAAACAAATGTGCAGAGAAGATAATGGGAGAAGCCACCACCAACATAGGAGAGGCTTACCAGAGCTAATGGACTCAACAAGGCATAAGCCCAATGAGTCGTCAAGGCTTGTGGTGACAGCACACCAGTACCCAGGGACATACACTTCTGGGGATGTTGACACAGGAAGATGGTGTTTACACTGTCCCTCGGGGAACTCACAGCAAGGAGGGAAACTCAGAGGTAGGTGGATCAAATCCTTTTCATATACTCCACAGGATGCAACCATAAATGAAATAAAAGTTCCACATAGTGTGAATCGGCATAACAAGGAAATGTATTTAAAATTTGAGGAACACTCACATTTGAGTAGATAAAAAAGCACTTTTAAGAAGAAAGTTAACGCAATGGCATCAGCAGGCTTGTTCCGACGCGTTTTGTCTAAGGAGACATCATCTGGGGTGTAGACGTGCCATGGCCATTGCATTTATATAGACAAAGAACCCCAATAACAAGCTACAAACCTGTGGGTAATTGGTCATGCAAAAATGTAGTCACTTCCTGGTTCTCAAAATGGCAGCGGTGCATGCAACTCGTGCCTCGCTATGAATAGCGAATCAGCATACATACAAACGGAGTCAACTGACCCTCGTCCTATGGAATTGCAATATGTGTACCAAGCCTCACTATCAAACCTGTGGGTAATTGGTCAAGAAAAAATGCAATCACTTCCTGGTTCACAAAATGGTGGCAGCGCGTGCGATTCATGCCTCACTATGAATAACGAATCAGCATACAGAACACCGTCGTCCTATAAATATTCAGTGTGCGCACCAAGCCTCACTATCAGACACCCAACGTCCTCCAGACATCAAGCGGCGATGCTGGTTGGTCCACCCACACAAATTCACAAATGTAGGACCACACACCGCCCTATCAGTAATCCAGAAGACACAAATGTCTGCGAGCCACACCTCGCTATGAAACAGTGAGAAGCGCCAGCCACCCACACATCATTGGCTGAACACCGCTCTGTTTCATATAGTAAAAACATCATATGATAACTAAAAATTACGTTATAATAGCGTTAGCATCATACCAGATGAATACAAAAAAATTAAAAGAGACTATTACAGTGATATATTGCGAATATATGTTGGAATATTATGTGCCCCACTGGGTTCAATCTTAACTGGGGTAATAGTCTACTACAATTATAAGCTTATAACTATTTAAGCACATGAATCTTAAATATCTAACAACATTTAACATGAAAATACAAGAAATAATAAATACAAATTGCAAATTTAGATCAGAACCCAGATAATCCCAGAAATTGATAAAAAAATAAAATTAAACAAGGAAATTGGATAGACTGTAAAAAAAAAAGTGGTTGCAATTATGCCTTATTGAGGAAGGCATTAATGTCCCACTCTACAATAATTCCAAATGGAGAGTGGGACTGCAACTCAAATCCAGTAGGTTTCAAGGTGTGAAATGCCCCTGGTCATAGCTCCACCCCTCCAAGGTGGAATGCACTTATCTATGATCAGAAACTCAGTTCCTCTTGCATCTCTATTATGATATTGTCGATAGTGTCTAGGTACAGTATGTTTAATACTGCCCTTCTTTTTTTTTTTTCAAATATATGTTTTATTATTTTCCAGAAGAAAGGAAGTAAACAGAGAATCAACAGGGAAAACACGGAATACTGCCCTTCTTAATTTTAGCTATGTGTTCATTAACCCTTGTTGTGAAGGATCTAATGGTACAGCCCACATATTGTTTGCCACAAGGGCAAGTAAGTAGGTATACAACGTTCTTAGTGGCACAAGTGCAAAAATGTTTAATGGGATACACTGTGTTTGTTAAATATAGACTTTATTTGCTTATGTTGCACAGAGTATGTTGTCAACATCGACCATTTGAAAGAATCCTTAGAATCCTGATAGGGTTACTCTACCAACAGAGAATGTCTATCCACTTTCAGACTATTCTGTAGCTCCAAATCAACCTCAGATCGATCGTAGCCCTTGTCAAGAAATCTGTCAAGACCATGGCCTATGATTGGAAAGTCTCAATATCTGTACAGTTCCTACCCAGTCGAAGAAATTGACTACGTGGAACAGATCGTAGCCACGATCTATGTTGGCAGCTGTTCAAGGGTATGAACCCATTGCGATCTGTGGGTTTGAAACAGGTTTTAAATTGAAACTGACGCTCCTGAATTTCTATTTTCAAATCAAGAAAATTAATATTTTCCCTGCTGAACTCATAAGACAAAGCTATACCTCGGTCATTTAGAGTTCAGCAAGGAGAAAAACTGGTCCAAGGACTCTGAACAGTCACCCCACAGGAGGAGGATGTCGTCAATGTACCTGGCCCACAGGATCAATTGAGGTCCACCGTGGACAGAGACGACATCCTCCTCCCACTTAGCCATAAACAGATTGGCAAGGCTGAGTGCAAATTTAGCCTTAATCGCCTTTCTGCTGTAAGTAAAAACGACTGTTGAACCAAAAGTAATTGTGTTGGGTGGCAAACTCAAGTAAATCTATGATATAGCCACCCCGGGACTGAGTAATGGAGAGATCCTGGCTTAAAAAATGTTGAACAGCGTCGATCCCCAACTGATGGGGTATACAGGGAGGCAACATCACCCGTAGCCATGATGTATATTCAGTTTCAAGCAATTTAATGGTGTCCCTAGTATCCTTAAGATATGAAGGAGTTTTTCTCACCAACGGCTGGAGAAAAAAATCTATAAAATGACCATGTAAATATAAAATTTATGGAAGAACTTGCTGTACTTCAAGTTCAATTGTTATGCCTAGTTCCTTATGCATGTTAGGAAACAGTTAAGTTTTAGTCATTTGATCCAGGGGCGGGGAGCTGTGGTAGTTGTAAGATGCATGCTTCTGAATAAACACCAGGCTCCTGTTCAAGCTCTTTGCTGTCTGCCTATACTGGGTTACAATCCATGGAGGAGTTTGCCGTTTGGTAAAAAGGCCAGCACCAAGCCAGATAGTCTTCCAAGAGGGAGTTGGTTGTTTGCTGCTGTTTTTTCGCTGCCTTAAAAACTCTGGGATTTAAAAAAAATCCTCCATCAGTACAGCCCCACACACACACACACACACACACACACACACACACACACACACACACACACACAAAACACTATACAGTTATTACATTTGTTAAAATTTCTTACCATTAAAGAGATATGCGTGATTGAATATTCAGGAAGTCAGCTCTGAGATTTAAAAAATGTAGCCTGTATTCTGACAGGTAGGAGGTGTTAGAAAAGTGATTGCATCATATCCTCTTCTCTCTCTCGAACTGTAATCAGCCTACATTTCCCATTAATCCTTGGGATGGGAGTGAATGTGGGAGGGTACACTAGGCTTGTACATGTAAATATGAACTCGCCCACTTCAACATAAATCACACCACTCATTCTGCAGCCAGCAAGCCATACATAACACACATTGATAGGTTACAGCCTTATAAATGCAAACCAGTGCAATGTGTCAGGGACCACCAGAGCCAAATGTCAGGGACCACCTAAACCAAATGTCAGGGACCGCCACCAGAGCCGAATGTCAGGGGCCGCCACCAGAGCCGAATGTCAGGGACCACCAGAGCTGAATGTCAGGGCCCACCAGTGCAGCATGTCAAGGACCACCAGAGTCGAATGTCAGGGACCATTAGTGCTGAATGCCAGGGACCACCAGTGCCTGAATGCCAGGGACCACCCGTGCAGAGCGTGGATTATTATTAGAAATCGGTTGTATGACACAGTGGGGATCTCCCACGGTGAAAGGTATTGTTATATGAGAACACTGATCGCTGTAGCCCCGCCTCCCGCAGTTATGATTGACAGCGCACTGTGCCAATAACGGAGTGAGGTGGGACATTTGGGGACGATCCAGTCCAATGCACAGGGTTTCTCAGCCAGGTTGAGATATACTTTGAGATTAGGGTTGCCACCTGTCCGGTTTTGACCCGGACAGTCCTGGTTTTGACACATATGCCTGGGTTTCAACCCGCCTGAAACCCGGACACATATAGCAACAGTTCAACCGTTCTGTGGCCCCGGCCGCAACATCTAGAGCGCATCGATTCCAGAGCCCGCCGCCATCAATGTACATTGTCACATACTGCCTGTGAGAGAGATGGGCAGCGGGCTCCCTGTGACTGGCTGAATAAGTTATCTGCATGCGGCGCACGGGTCTGTGATTGGCCTGGTGGAGCTGGTAAGTGGTCACATGTGGAGGCAGGGCTGTACTGTGGGTGATCGCGGCCGCCCGGAGTCCCGCCTCCCTGCCTGGCACGCTGTGTTTCTCTGACTCTGACTGAGGTGAGGTCTCTCTGCCATCCGCTCTTCCGCCCGTCTGTCAGCCACCCCCCTTCTGTCAGCCCGCCCCTCTCTGTAAGCCACCCCCTCGGTCAGCCCACCCCTCTCTATAAGCCACGCCCCTCTATCAGCCCACTCTTCTCTGTAAGCCACCCCCCTCTCTGTCAGCAACCCCTCTGTCAGCAACCCCCCTTTAGCCCTTCTCTCTTTCAGCACCCCCCCTGTCAGCCCCCCTCTCTTTCAGCAACCCCCCCTGTCAGCCCCCCTCTGTCAGCAACCCTGCCTCTGCCAGTCCCCCTCTGTCAGCAATCCCCTGTCAGCCCCCCTCTCTGTGAGCAACCCCCCTGTCAGCCCCCCTCTCTGTCAGCAACCCCTCTGTCAGCCCCCGTCAGCCCCCTCTCTTTCAGAAACCCCCCTGTCAGCAACCCCTCCTCTGTCAGCCCCCCTGTCAGCCCCCCTCTCTGTCAGCAACCCTCCCCTTCTGTCAGCCCCCCTCCTCTGTCAGTTACCCCCCTCTTCTGTCAGCTACCCCCAAACAGCATGCAAACCCCCCTTTCTTCCTCCGCTCCAGTGGGGCTAATGTCCTGCAGCTGGGTCACACTGCACTGTCTATCTGTGCACTCTCTCTCTCTCTCTCTCCCACCCAGCCGCCGGCGCCCAAGCCACCAGAGACAGTGAATGGAGGGCCACTGGACTGGTGTCCTAGCAACCAGGGACACTTCTGCAGGAGAAAGCAAGGTATTACAGACTCCGTCCCCTAACAGGTTTACACACATCTCTGCAGCAGCTCCTGGAAGGTAAGGTTTTTTTTTTGTCTCGCTGTAATGGGTCTCTATTGAGGAGGCACAGGCACTGTCTGATATTTAATCTGTTATTTTCTTCTCTATTTGTGGGGTGCCTGTGGATTGCTTAGAATTTTTTTGGCTTTTTTTTTTAATTTTTAAAAAGGTGCTTGAAAGGGTTGTAGAATGCACAGTGCCACTTTGTGAACAGTTTGTATGGGGTTGGGTTCAGTAGAGCTGATTCAGGTTTTTGGATGGAGGTACACTGCTCTACTGACACCGTCCACTGCTCTGCTGACACCGTCCACTGCTCTGCTGACACCGTCCACTGCCCTGCTGACAGCGTCCACCGCCCTGCTGACAGCGTCCACCGCCCTGCTGACAGCGTCCACCGCCCTGCTGACACGGTCTACCACCCTGCTGACACGGTCCACCGCCCTGCTGACACGGTCCACCGCCCTGCTTATTAATCAAATCATATTTCATGGGTACACGTATGCTTTTGTTTGATTTATCCATGCCCCTTTAAGTCCCCCCCCCCACTGTTAATGCAATTTGGCCACAGCCACTGTTCACCGTAGCACACCTCTACTCTCTTTGGGTGACCCAAAAGGTGTCCCAGGTATTTTGAGAAAGCAGCCCGAGATATACCCACTGAGCTGGAGAAGTTAATCACGTTTGCCATCCTCCATTGACTCCAGACTCTCTTTTAAGAAGCGCTTGCGGAAGCCTCCTGTACATTTGTCTCCGAGCTTTGCAGTCCGACCCTTGCCTCCCTCACCTCCCATGCCTCCTGGTACCGAGTCGGTCAATGAATATGAACCCATGCACTATATTAAGGCTTACCTGTGGGTGCTTGAAATATCTCCTAAATCTCCACGGTTTAGGAGATATTTAGAATAAAGCCGATCGCTGATGAGTATGGCGCATGCTCCAATGTCGACAGCATGCACACTTTAGAAAGGGCACATCGGCTCCCGCACGCATGCATGGAAGTGACGTCACGCGACTTGCGGCCCCGAACGGAAGAGGGGTGAAGATGGACGCTCGTTGCTAGTGGGGACAGAAGTGACATTGCAGGCTTCGGTTTGCGGTAAATGACACATAATGGGCTACTATGCGATTTCATCCCCAGTTATCCTGAAGCATAAGACCCTGGTTTCGGTTACCCTTTCTTGGGCTGAGTCTTCCGTCGAGATACAGGCTCTAGTCGAATCTGGGGCTGCAGGCCTGTTCATTGATGCTGCCCTTGTATCGAAGCACTCGCTTCTGCTGCAGCTGCGTGAGACTCCACTTGCCATTAAGGCTCTTGAAGGGAGACCTCTACAGCCTGCCCATGTGACCCATGGCCGTAGGGGCTCTTCACCATGAGATAATCCAATTCCAAGTTATTTCCTCACCTAATTTTCCACCGGTTATTGGTTATCTTTTGTTTGGCTCCGTGCTGAGGTTCTCTCCTGGTCACCACAATGCAGTAAGACATGCTTCCAGAAGGTAGCCAAGTTCCTGTGCACCTCTTCACTCTCCTTCCTGCCAGAGTACCGTGATTTTAGCGATGTCTTTGACAAAGGTCAAGCCGGTAGTTTGCCTTCACACCGGTCATATGATTGTGCAATTGACCTTCAACCTGGTGCCATACCCCCTCGTGGCCTGGTTTACCCTTTGTTGGTCTTGGAGGATAAGGCCATGGGAGAGTGTTTCAGATGCACTTTATCGAGGTTTCATCCGCAAATCCTTGTCTCCTGCTGGTGCTGGTTTCTTCTATATGAAGAAGAGTGAAGAAGAGACCTTGTATTGATTATAGGGGTCTCAATCTTTTCACGATTAAGAATGCCTATCCGATTCCATTGATTACGGAGTTATTTGACTGCCTCAAGGGAGCAACGGTTTTCATGAAGCTTGATTTGAGAGAAGTAAATAATTTGGTGAGGATTAAGGAGGGCAACAAGTGGAAAACTGTGTTTAATACCAGAACAGACCATTATAAGTACCTCGTAATGCCTTTTGGCCTTTGTAATGCCCCGGAAATTTTCCAGGAATTTTATTAACGATGTCCTCTGAGATTTGTTGCAGTTATGTGTGGTGGTTTATCTCTACGACATCCTGATATTTTCCAAGTCCCTGGAGCAATGTGCTTCAGAAACTAAGAGGCAACAATCTCTATTGTAAATTGGAGAAGTGTGAATTCCAAACAGGTCAAATTCCTGGGTTATGTCAATCCCACTGCTGGTTTTTCGATGGACCCAGAGAAACTTTCAGCAGTCCTACAATGGCCCCGACCCGTGGGTTTACGTCCTCTGCAGCATTTTCTTGGCTTTGCCAACTATTATCGGAAGTTTTTCATAACTTCTCGTCTCTGGTCAAGCCCCTGACTGATATGACCAGAAAGGACGGTAACCCACAGAGTTGGTCTCTGGAGTCCATTAAGGCCTTTGAAAGTCTCAAGACTGCCTTTGTTTCTGCTCCTGTGTTGGCACATCCTGATCCTACATTACCTTTTATCCTTGAGGTTGATGCTTCTGAGACTGGAGTTGGCCCCCTTCGGTCTCAACGTCCTACCTCTGAGAGCGCTATGCATCCTTGTGGCTACTTTTCCAAGAAATTGTCACCTGCGGAGTGCAATTACGAGATTGGTTACAGAGAGCTGTTAGCGATCATTTTATCCCTGAAAGAATAGAGACATCTCCTCAAAGGTACCACTGTGCTGGTTCTCATTCTTACTGACCATAAGCATCTCACATTCACATTCTTGTCTCTCCCAGAGGGGCGCAATGGGCTCTTTTCTTGTCTAGTTTCAATTGCATTGTCTCATTTATACCTGGTACTAAGATTGCAAGGGCTGACGCTTTGTCACAACAATTTTCCTCCACTTCCAAGATGGAGTCGGTTCCGGTTCCTGTGATTCCTCCTGATCGTATTCTGGCTACGGTTTACATCAGTCTAATTTCTCCTTTGCGTCTCAGGTCTCCGCTGCTTTGTCCCAGAGTGTCTCCTTACTGCCATGCTCCAGACTTACCATTCTACCAAGGCTGCTAGCCACCCTGGGAAGAATCAACTCTTTTGGGCCATTTCCCAACAATTCTGGTGGCCTAGTCTACGTGCTGATGTAACTGCCTTCAAAGCTGCCTGTTCCATGTGTGCTCAGAGTAAGACTCCATGACATCTTCCAGTGGGCCTCCTACAATCCATACCGTATGGAGACAGGCCCTGGACCCACCTGTCTATGGATTTCATTGTGGAGTTACCCAACTCCTAGGGCAACACAGTTATCCTGATGGTGGTTGACCGGTTCTCAAAAATGTCTCATTGTATTCCACTTAAGAAGTTGACCACTTCTAAGGAACTGGCTTCCATTTTTTACTCGGGAGATTTTTCGCTTACATGGGCTACCCAAAGTGATTGTCTCGGACAGGGGTAGTCAGTTTGTGCCCCGGTTCTGGCGAGCCTTTTGTGCACAGTTGGGAATTCAGCTTGCTTTCTCCTCTGCGTATCACCCGCAGTCTAATGGGGCCGCAGAACAAGCCAATCAGTCCTTGGAGCAATTCCTACTTTGCTATATTTCTGACCATCATAACAACTGGTCAGACCTCTTACCGTGGGCGGAGTTCGCTCACAATAGTGCCTTGAATTCTGCTTCCCGATTCTCTCCGTTTTATGGCGAACTATGGTTTCCAACCTTCCATGTTGCCCTTAGTCATTTGTTCCGCAGAGTATTCCTGCGTTAGGGGAGTATCTCCGTGGACTTTGTTCCACTTGGGCACAAGTCCAGGAGGCTTTGCGACATGCTAATGATAGGTACAGACTCCATGCTGACTGCAGACGCCTGCATGCGCGTACCTACCAGGTTGGGGACAGGGTCTGGCTGTCATCTCGCAACCTTCGACTTCGTGTTCCCTCTCTAAAGTTCGCACCTCAGTTTATTGGGCCTTTCCGTATTCTTTGCAGGATTAACTCAGTGGCTTACGCATTAGACCTTCCTTCTAATATGCGTATCTCAAATGTATTTCATGTCTCCTTATTAAAACCTTTGGTCTGAAACCACTTTACCACCTTGGTGCCTCGTCATCACCCTGTACAGGTTGAGAACCATGAGGAGTATGAAGTACAGTCCATTGTTGACTCCCATAGGTTCCATGGGTGCATACAGTACCTGGTGAATTGGAAAGGGTACGGTCCGGAGGAACGCTCTTGGGTCTCATCCTCGGACGTACATGCCCCTGTCCTCCTCCGTGATTTCCATAGACTGTTTCCCCTCAAGCCTGGTGGTCCTCCGAGGGGGAGGGGTCATTGAGGAGGGGGTAATGTCAGGGCTGGGCTCAGCCCTTCCTTCTCTGAGCTGGCCGCTCAGCTGCCAGCTAATTGCCAGCTCCTATCTCTCCACAGTGACTCTGTTGATGATTTTCTGCTTGTCAGCCCTGCCTACTTAAGCTATCCAGTCCAGATGTTCTCTGCCTTCGCCTTGGTCACATCTCTAGAGATGCTCTCCTGTGTTCCTGTTAAAGACTTGCTTGGCTGACATTCCTTCTTGCTCCAGATCCTGCTTGTTATTCTACTACGCTTCTTCTCTGGCTCCCTGACGTTTTGGCTTGTCTGACTATCCGTTACAGTTCCTGAACTCTGGCTATATTTTTACCTTATTATTATTATTATTAATAAGGTATTATTAATAAGGTATAAAATATATTATTATTACAAGTGTGATTTAATCTGTTTCAGTATGATTCATGGTTTCTGAAAATAATACAGTTCAGAGTATATAGTGCAGTCCGTGTAGTATATAGTTACATACCGTGTTTCCCCGAAAATAAGTGTAGAATGCGATAATAATAATAAGACACAGTCTTATATTTTTCCTCAAGAAGACTATGGCTTATTTTCAGGGGGATGTCTTATATTTTTTTAAGCAGCAGCTTTACTGGTGTTTGTGGGGGACCCACAGACTGTTGCTGGTTGGTGCTGGGGGAAAGAGACCCACAGTGCTGAGTAAAACAGCCACAGCTTTACCTCTTCCCCTGAGGACACACAATACCTAAAGCAGAGTGTCCTGCTCCTCACTTCACTGAGGAGACTTTTACTTTCACTTTCTATGTTTCCCTCTATGCCTCAGCTTGCAGCACGCACGGAATGACCGGGACCTGACAGGGGGAGCCGACCCTGTTGATGGGGCTGCCCGCACCTCTCCGGTAGGGATGGGCCCGTGTTCGATTCAAACCCATGTTCGAATCGAACATCGGCCGTTCGTCCGCTCGTCAAGGGCAGAACTCTGAGGGCCGTTCACATGAAATTCGTGTGATGCGAACAGTCCACAATGCACTGCGCTAGTAGCAGTGCATTGCTGGCTGATGATTGGCCAAGCATGCACTGTGACCCCGCATGCTTGGCCAATCCTAGAGCCAGCGTCTTAGGAGAGCAATAATTGGCCACAGGCAGGATGCCTGTGGCCAATTATAGCTCAGGGGGTTTAGTACACGCCCCACACTATATAAGGACGCCGCGCCGGCGGCCTCGTGTAGTGTGTTCCGGCTTGAGGAACAGTGACAGTGTACTGTACATGTACACACTATATGTGAATCATTTCTGTGTGGAGAAAGTGTAGGGAAAGAGGAAAAATAGGCAGGGATAGTGTATTCTTCCCAGCCTTTGCTTGTGGGGAAAGTGTAGGGATAGAGGAAAAATAGGCAGGGATAGTGTATTCTTCTCAGCCTTTGCTTGTGGGGAAAGTGTAGGGATAGAGGAAAAATAGGCAGGGATAGTGTGTTCTTCTCAGTGCTGTTCTCTACCAATCCAGCCATCTGCAGGAGTTAGTGTGTGTGAGTATAGCACAGCAGTAGGACACTAAACCACCTTACACTGTATCTGCCCTGTTGTCACCTAAGACAGCCATCTGCAGGAGTTAGTGTGTTTTGTGTGCCTCCAGCACAGCACAGTATACTCCAACAGTCCATACATACATACATACATACATACAGTATATACCTACAGTCCCTGTCTTGTTTGCACCGCCTTTATAATGCGGTTCAGAGTATATAGGGTTTTAGGTATAGGGCTTTATTTTGGGTGCAGGGTTCCCCTTAATATCCATACAAGACCCAAAGGGGCTGGTAATAGGCTGGGGTAGGGGGGGGATGGGGTAGCCATGCCATTTTTCTCAAAGATTTTCATTCATATTGCCTGGACAAGACATGACATTGAAGCCGCAAGCAGTTTTAAATGGCTTCTTTTTTTCCTTTACAAATGTAATTTTGTGCAGGGACAGTTCTAAACACGGGAAACGCATGTCACTTCACAGGCATACTTTAGACACCCTCCCAGGTACCCATACTTATTATTTTTCACATTATGCATCATTAAAATCACTGCTCCAGAAAAAAACGTCCATTTTTAAAACTTCTTTTTGCATTGATACATGTCCCCTGGGGCAGGACCCGGGTCCCCAAACCTTTTTTATAACATGCATATTTGGCCGTTATAATTAGCACTTTAGATTTCAAACGTTCGCGTCCATTGTAACTAATAGGGTTCTAACGTTTGTGCGAACTTTCGGTCTGTTCGCAGGTTCTGGTGCCAACCAAACCCGGGGGTGTTCGGCTCATCCCTACTCTCCGGTCACCTCCGAGATAGAAGATGTCACGATGTGGCAGATGAGAAGGGCTTCCCGTCTTCTTTATCGCTCTGCGCCAGTACGCTGCATAGCCACACCTATCACTATGTCTTAATTTCGGGGTATGGCTTATATTGCGCAAATGCTTGGAAATCCTGGTACAGCTTATTTTAGGGGTATGTCTTATTTTCGGGGAAACACGGTAGTAGGTGAGGTTGAAAAAAGACACAAGTCCATCAAGTCCAACCTATATGTGTGATTATATGTCAGTATTACATTGTATATCCCTGTATGTTGTGGTCGTTCAGGTGCTTATCTAATAGTTTGTTAAAACTATCGATGCTCCCCGCTGAGACCACCGCCAGGAATTCCACATCCTTGCCGCTCTTATAGTAAAGAACCCTCTACGTAGTTTAAGGTTAAACCTCTTTTCTTCTCATTTTAATGCGTGGCCACGTGTCTTGTTAAACTCCCTTCCGCGGAAAAGTTTTATAGTTACATAAATATATAATACAGTTCAGAGTATATAGTGCAGTCAGTGTAGTATATACAACACAGTGGAGAGTATATAGTGCCATCAGTGTAGTGTATATATATAATACATTGCAGAGTATATAGTGCAGTCCGTATAGTATATATAATAAAGTTCAGAGTATATAGAGCAGTCCATGTAGTATATATAATCAGTGCTGGGACAAGGTCACACAGCGCCCAGGGCGAACTTATCAAATTGCGCCCCCCCCAGGGTTGATCATGACCAACCATCTTCTGTCTGGTCTGATAACCACACCTGATCTTAATACCTACCTATAGAATGCAAAGTCAGGACTGGATAAATTACAAAGTGCAAGGGTCAAGAGCAGAAATAATGTACAGAGTATAGGAATCAGCAACAGGGGTAATTTATAAAAGCATTGGGTTTGTGTGCAGGATCATAAGTTGGGCCCAGCTTCTACAGGATAAAGTGCGGTGAGCGGAAAAAATTGGGTGTGGCTTTCACTTGCCGACTATTGAGTATGGTGTAAAAAGATTTATAGTGCAAGGGTTCAGTAGCAAGTGATGCAGAGCTCAGGAATGGAAAAAAAAGACTTAAGGATTGTGGAAATGGGGTTCAGAAGATCTAAAGTTTTTTTTAGGGTAGGGAGGGTCCACTTCTTTTAGTGCTTGTTCAGAATATTTACAATATTTTAGTGTGCATGAACTGAGGACTGGTATACAACCCAAGATGTTATATATTGCAGCTTAACAATCATTAGATGTGGTGACTGCATTAGTTTTATTTTAGGCTTTTCCCCCTTTCACCTGGTGATCTGGCCAATGGCACATGTCCTGTATTAGAGTACCCCCAATCTGGATAAAGGAGCACAGAAGGCACAGCCAATAGCAGCATGGTCAGTCTGGGAAGGAGGGTAGTGTTAGATGTACTAGCAGATTTAGCAACACTAACAAGTTGAAGCCAAACTCACTAGCCTGGAAAACAGGATCACACATTCTCCACACTTCAGCACACTGGGCTCCACTACTTTCTGCTCTGCTGTCCAAAGTCAACATGGGAAAGAGAATGAGGAGGACACGCTCTGACATGCAGGAGGCTCTGACCCACTGGGGGCTCTGACACGCAGGGGGGCTCTGACACGCAGGGGGGCTCTGACACGCAGGGGGGCTCTGACACGCAGGAGGCTCTGACACACAGGGGGGCTCTGACACACTGGGGGCTCTGACACACTGGGGGGCTCTGACACACTGGGGGGCTCTGACACACTGGGGGGCTCTGACATGCAGGAGGCTCTGACCCACTGGGGGGCTCTGACACGCAGGGGGGCTCTGACACACTGGGAGGCTCTGACACACTGGGGGGCTCTGACATGCAGGAGGCTCTGACCCACTGGGGGGCTCTGACACGCAGGGGGGCTCTGACACACAGGGGGGGCTCTGACACACAGGGGGGGCTCTGACACACAGGGGGGCTCTGACACACAGGGGGGGCTCTGACACACAGGGGGGGCTCTGACACACAGGGGGGGCTCTGAAACACAGGGGGGCTCTGACACACAGGAGGCTCTGATTCCCAACAACGTCTATGGCATTTGCAGCTTGCTGAAATAATGTTTCCCCAGCCTTTATCCCCAGTCCGCACATGTACAGAGCTCTATACTAACACCTCAGCTCTTTGCTGGGAATGTGGGGCTGACAGAGTAGGGGAGGGCTCAATAGACTGACATCAGACTGGGCTAATAGGGACAGGTATTTTTTTTTTCATTGCACCCAGTTTATATCAGGCAAATAATCTAGTAAGTACACTGCTGTTAGTGAGACATATCATGTGTTCAGGATGGGAGACAGCTGGGGGGAGTTAGTTAAGCACTACATTAATAACTGAAAAGTCACAGTATATTCCCAACATATATAAAAATTGTTCTTATCTTTTTGTAAACCTGCTCTGCAAAGTATAGGGCGGGTTTACAGCATAGCCAGGTACAGTTTGGAAGGCAGAGAAGTGGGGACTCACATGGAAGAAAGCTGACATCCATCCTGTGAGATCTTCATGTTGGGAGAGCTGTGTGATGTATGCAGGGGGCGGGAAGCAATGATCGGGACTGCACTGTTGTGTTGTCTTCTTGCTCCACCCACCTGTAGAGGAGCTCTCAGTGTCACAGCCCGATCCAGCCAGCCAGACTGATGAGAAATCAAGCCGGGAGAGTAAATTCTTCTCCCTCTGTGCCAGGATGTGGTTGCTGCTGTAGAGAGGAGGCAAGCAATATGTATGGGCGCATCCTCAGCCCACTTTTTGGGCAGGCTGTAGCATTAAGTTGCGCCAAAACATAAGTATTCTCTGCCCAGATTCCTCTGCCTGTTGCTGCCAGCAACCCAGCGCCCCCTCCCACACTCCGCCCAGGGCAGCCGCCCCTCCCACCCACCCCTTGTACCGGCCCTGTATATAATACAGTGGAGAATATATAGTGCCATCAGTGTAATATATAATTACATTGCAGAGTACATAGTGTAGTCAGTGGAGAATATATAGAGCAGTTAGTCTAGTATATATAATACAGTGCAGAGTATATAATACAGTGTATTGAAGTGGTTAAGGGGAACCCTATGACAGATTTAAGAAAAAAAAAATCCCCCCAAAATCCATACCAGGCCCTTATCCGAGCATGCAGCCCGGGGATGTCCATTCATCCTCAATCATGTGACATCAGAGGGGGCGGGGCCATCCGGTTACGTCAGCGGGTGGACCCGCCCTTGCTTATATAGGAGCTGTCAAAGCAAAAAGACAGCAGTCACTGGGAGGTCTCCCATGGAGGTGGAGCTTTTTACATTTTTTCTATGTTTCGGGTACGTCGGGTGGTGTGATTGAAGATGGATGGACGTCGCGGGACACTTTTTTCCCCCTGGTATGGGTCGGGGGGTGCTCGCTCATTCCCTCCCTTTCCTGCAGGCTGCATGCTTGGATAAGGGTCTGGTATAGATTTTGGGGGGGACCCCACACCAATCTTTTTTTACATTTTGGCATGGAGTTTTCTTTAATGCATAGATGCATTAAAATAAAAAACCTTCTGCCTTTAGAACCACTTCAAGTATGGTCTATATAGGCTTGCATTCCTCTCAGTGGACTAAAAGAGCTCTTGGTTGTGAATTTCAAATGCTTCTTGTGCTAATGCACAATCCCTGGATGTCTCTAGTCAGCTGCACACATAGAAAGAGAAATCACCAAACATAGTGCTTTATCTTATAATATAGTTTATTGCAATAAAAAAGTTCCAGATATACACTCACTTGATTAAGGTGCTTCCAGTGCACCAAACTATAAATCGCATGTAGCATACACAAAAGGTAAAAGATTGCCAATATACAGGCTTCTCACTGGTATAATTGCCACACTCTCTCTCGTCCTTAGAGCATCGTGACATCAAGCCCCTCCCCATGGCACTTTGATTTTAGGGTTGATTTTGGGCTATTAATGTGGTGAATTTCATACATCAGTTTAAATTGATATTAGTGAAGTGTGGCACAATTTACGGTTTATATTCTATTGGGGCACATACATATGAAAGTGTGTGAGCAATTCACAATCCAATATTATTTTGTAGTTGTTGTGATTTACATATTTCCGTAGCTGCTCACAAGGGTTTATGCAATAATTTCAGAAGTTATTAATATTTTAAAATCTTTCATTAAAAGAATTCCTGGTGATCCTGCCATAAAGGTTTTAGTTCAGGAACTTACCGT
Organism: Lithobates sylvaticus; assembly: GCA_028564925.1. Taxonomy (NCBI): domain Eukaryota; kingdom Metazoa; phylum Chordata; class Amphibia; order Anura; family Ranidae; genus Lithobates; species Lithobates sylvaticus. Next base: position 153,153,653 of record CM053033.1, read on the forward strand.
TATGGTAAATATAGGGAGAGTACTCAGCGCTGTCAGAAATAAATAAACAAATAAAACTAAAAAAGATGCTTGCTGCAACTCAAGGTTAATTCAAGAAATGCCTCATAAGTACAATATAATATAGTGCAGCGCAAAAAATAATAAATGGTAAAATGAATAAATCAATGTGATTTTAAATAGTCCCAGAATAAAGTCAATGAAAGTTCCAGTATAAAGTGCATGTGCAAAACTACAGCAGCTTCAAGTGGAAATGGTGACAAAATCCAGTAACAAATCACTGTGGTGGTGGTCCCTTCACCGAAAGTAAGGATGGCCTCTCACCTCCCTGCTTCGACCTACAATAGGTCACAAAGCAATATGTAGCTACTTAAAACTCTGGTCTCCGCCGTCAGGATCTCATCTCAAACGTCAAAGGAAATGACCAGGTCCAAGTGGTATCCAGCATAAATATGTAAAGGTAAAGAAGGGGACAACCTAGTGCTCTCTGTTTCAAAAGTAATTTAATATGCACAAGAAATAACATAAATTGAACTCCATTGATTCTCCAGCACTCATGTCTTAGTAGTTAACCACTTTCAGACCGGAGCATTTTGCTGGCTTAAGACCAGAACGCTTTTTGCGATTCGGCACTGCGTCACTTTAACTGACAATAGTGCGGTTGTGCGACGTGGCTCCCAAACAAAATTGACGTCCTTTTTTTCTCACAAATAGAGCTTTCTTTTGGTGGTATTTGATCACCCCTGAGGTTTTTATTTTTTGCGCTATAAACAAAAAAAGAGCGACAATTTTGAAAAAAAAAAAAACATTATTTCTCCAGTCATGTTCCAGGACAGCAGGCCTGAGAGGATGACTGGTCTCACCTGGCAGGAAACACAATTAACAAAGTTTAAAAAGCCCCACCCCTCCCTCTGACCCTCAGTTATTGATTGTGTTTCCCACACGCTGATGGCTGCGAAACCGTTTGTTATTTTTTCAGAGACCTCAGGTCTGAGACTATGGTCACCCCCTTAATGAACAAAACCCAGAGCAGTCAGTGGTGCCTGTGGGGTGTTTTGCTTCAAGCATTTAATTGCTTCATATTAAGGGGTTTCCCTCTTGCTCTCCTTTAACCACTTCAACACCGGGCCATTTTACACCCTTCCTTACCAGAGCACTTTTTGCGATTCGGCACTGCGTCGCTTTAACTAACAATTGCGCGGTCGTGCGACGTTACACCCAAACAAAATTAACGTCCTTTTTTTCCCACAAATAGAGCTTTCTTTTGGTGGTATTTGATCGCCCCTGCGGTTTTTATTTTTTGCGCTATAAACAAAAGAACAGCGACAATTTTGAAAAAAAACACTATTTTTTACTTTTTGCTATAATAAATATCCCATTTTAAAAAAACAAAACAATTTTTTTACTCAGTTTAGGCCGATACGTATTCTTCTACATATTTTTGGTAAAAAAAAATTGCAATAAGCGTATATTGATCGGTTTGCGCAAAAGTTATAGCGTCTACAAAATAGGGGACAGATTTATTGCATTTTTTTTTACTAGTAATGGCGGCGATCTGCGATTTTTTTTTTTTTTTTCCGTGACTGCGACATTGCGGCGGACACTTCGGACACTTTTGACACATTTTTGGAACCATTCACATTTACACAGCGATCGTTGCTATAAAATTGCATTGATTACTGTGTAAATGTGACTGGCAGGGAAGGGGTTAACACTAGGGCGCGCTGCAGGGGTTAATGTGTTCCCTATAGGAGTGATTCTAACTGTGGGGGGGAGGGGACTCACAAGGGGAGGAGACCGATCAGTGATCCTCCGTACTGGGATCACGTGATCGGTCTCCTCTCCGCTGACAGGACGTGGAGCTGTGTGTTTACACACACAGCTCCACGGTCCCGCACGGTCCCGTTGTTTTAACGGGCAATCGCGGGTGCCCGGCAGACATCGCGGCCGCCGGGCACTCGCACCGGGTCCCGAGCGCCGCCGCGCGTGCGCCCCCCAGGCGGCCGGGAATGAGAGGACGTCATATGACGCCCACCCAGGATGGGAGGTCCACCTTGTGGGTGTCATATGTACATGGGCAGGTAGGGAAGTGGTTAAAGCATTCCTAAATGTGGAGAGGCTGGGGCACTAGGACAGGTGAGTTGTCCATAACCCCAGGGGCCACTTAACCTTCCCTCTTTTCCTTTCCCCCATACCTGACAGTGGTGGATGGTCAGGGGGGGCCGCTGATACACCCCACGTCGGCCGGAAGCTGGGCTCCAATGGCCGAACGTTTTTTTTCTCCTTAGGGAGCCGTGCCATCCTCAGGGCGGATGTCCGGAAGCCGCCGGGCGCCGGTGTGACGTCATATCCGGCGCGCCGGGGCTTCAACAAAATGGCGGCGAGCGTGGCGGTCAGAAGCACGAGGCGGCTGTTTGGAGAGAGGGGGCCCGAGGTCCACAGCCTTCACAGAGATCCATCTACCGGTGCAGAGGCAGAGAATGGAAGGCGGACCAGAGCTCACAGCATCAGAGGTCGCCACAGGGGGTGAGTGACTCGGCTGGAGCGAGGGGGGGGGGCAGGCATTTGGGGTGGCCCTATTGTACCTGTCCCCCACACTGTTTGTGTATTGTGATGTTGGCTAATGGGGTGTCCCTTTCTTACAGAGACCGAATGCCCTGCTCAGGAGAGAGCCAGTAGGTCTGGGAAAGCCACATCTAAAGCCCCGTACACACGCTCGGATTTTCCGATGACCAGTTCCGTCGGATCATTTCCATTGGAATTTGTCCGATGCTGGTGTTGCGTACACACGGTCGGACAACGTTGTCGGAATTTCCAGTCTTCAAGAACGTTGTGGCGTAAGTTGTCTTCCGCGAGACTAGAAAAGGAAAGTTCAGCACCACGTCCGGCACCCGTTGGGCTCCTTCTGCTGATTCCGTGTTCATCGCGAGTTAGTTGAAGTTTGGGGACTTACGATTCGCGCTTCTCAGTTTTGTGACTCAGATCGTTACTGCTCTTCAGTTTGTGCTTGTCGTGCATATCTGTTTATTAGTGCTTGTAGTCAGTTCGCATTTGTTGGTCATTGCGGCCTATATCTTGATTGGTCCGCGAGCAATATATGGACTACTTTGTGGGTAGGGGGGCCATTGCTCTGCCTGACGATGTGTGAGAGGCATTTTTTAATAAATATATTTTTTAATCAAACCTATGATTTCTTGTCATTTCCTGCTTGTGTTTTTTGTAGGTGTATTATAGCTTATTTGTGATAGAAATTTTTGCCCTTTAGCTTCAACAGTGGGAATGCACTTTCTGGGCAAAAGGAGGTAACAGTCTCTTCTTCCCAAAAAGAATCTTCTCATGTTGTGTGTGTGATACCTAATCTTTTGTGTAGAGAAGGTTTGTAGTGCATAACTGACACCCAAAATACTCCTTTTTATCACCATGACAGAAATGTGTGTATTCACAAAAATGGTGTGCTACGTGTTTTCGTACAAAGCACTGTGGGTGTCATTTACATAAGCCAAATCCACTATGCTCTACAAGTGCACTGCAAAAGTGCCCTGGAAAATACACTTGCAGTGCAAACTGGAATAGCCTTTAGTAAATAACACACATTGCCCCCCAAATCCTTTACTTTTGACATAAATAATGCTTTTGTGTTTTTAAATAAGGAAGCCACACCTTTTTTAAAGTAAAAAAGTTTACTTACAACACATTAACAAGTGCGTTTCAAAACTTCTTGGCAAAACTGACAAGATCTTGGTTCTTTCGAACATTGTTTACTAACATTCCGCATTTGTTAAAACCAGGCATGGAGCAAAACAGAACAGACTGAACATAGGAACTTGCAAAGTTCAACTTTCTAAAGTGAAGACAAGATCAGACATGACTATATATGTTCAAAGTGTGTTTGATCTTGCCTTCATCACATGGGGGGTCACCCCTGGAAAATGGAAATTTAGAACATGCACACAATGTGTGACAAAATGGACATTAGATGGTAAAACACATGCCTAGAATGTTCAAAAGTGCAATTTCCCATCATGGGGATCAATGGACGTGTTTTGGGGGTGCAACCCCTTCACCACACCCACTTTAGTAGTTAGTAAAGTGGTTGCACCCCCAAAACGTTGTCATTCATCCACCATGATGGGAGCTAGCACACGTTGACACAATGTGTGCATCTTCCAAATTTGCCACAGTTCTTAAGTTTCAAATGTTGTCACAAACAGCCACAAATGTGTGATAATTACTTGGTGCGTTTTCAGATTTTACCTAAAACATCAATGATGTTCTTCAATTTTTGTTGAACAGCATTGATGTTTTTCTTGATCTCATCTAGATCTCGATTGCACACCATTATCTCCCCGATGAGTACGTGTGCACTTTCAGTGGTAAAGTGCGATTCTTCTTCCACAACATCCACATCACCTAAAAACACAAAACAATAAAAATGTCTCTTGGAAATGAGGCAAGCATACATTGATTAGCTTACCAGTAGCTGTGTTCTCCCACACTTACCTGTTGTGGTGACAAGTTCTCCAAGTTCGATGATCTCTCCTTCCTCCTCCTCCGCTTCTGGTATTTCCCCTTCTTTGGGAGGTGGGGGTTTCCTGGTGTCCTCAGACGTCCCGAGTCTTCGCTCCCCTATGAGAATGTACAAAAGGAAGATTTAGCACAACAATCTATTGAGGGCAGAAATAGGAAATGTCAAACATTGCTTGAAAGTGAGGGACAATATTTTTTGTTGGCCAGTTTCAAATGACAACAACATGAATGTAGTCACTTTGTAAAGGTGCTAAACTTACTAGCTTTTTGGTAGAAGTTTGTCTGATGGAGACACCCCTCTAGTATCCACTGGAGCACATGTGTGGAACAGCATAATAAAAAGGGGGTTTGGGTGTCCCAGCACTAGTGCTCTAGAGTCCAGATGGGTAAACAACTACTGAGTGACCTCTCCTTTACATTGAATACATTTGCTTTACATTCTTGATGACATCTCTATTGAGAACAAACTTCCTTTCACTAAAATCTTCACCAAACCTTGTATTATAAGTGGCCGAACGATCGAGGTTAAGTACGATCGAATGGACACACACGAACATGACAGTGGCAGAAAGATCGAGGTTGAGTACGATCGAATGCACAGACGAACATGAAAGTGGCCATTTTCAAATGTACAACATTGAAAAAATCCAAACACATGGAGCAGTATGCAAGCAAGAAATCAAACACAAACACAACTACTTACTTTTTTGAAGAACTCGCTTGATCTTTCTGTACTGATCGGGCTCCCTCAGTTTCAGGTCTGACCAGCGTTTCCTCAGTTGCTCCTTGGATCGTTGTACCCCAAAATTATTGTACAGCCTCCTCACAACTTTAGACATGATCTTGGCCTTTCTGACATTTGGGTTGAGGTAAGGCCCATACTTCCCATCATAGTCGCTCCTCTTCAATATGTCCACCATCTCCAACATTTCTCCAAATGACATATTGGAGGCCTTAAATTTCAGCCTCCGGGATTGGGACGTTTCTGCCTCCGGCCTTACCTCGTCCTCCTCCTCGTTGCTGTAATATTTGGGGCGCACCTGCTGTGTCCCCGCCATGTGCTCTCCACACTGCGCCGTAAAGAGAAGGGGTGGGGAATAGACGAGAAAGACTGTCAGGGGCGGGCGGAGTTTCACGCATGCGCACTGTATATAAAACATTACACGCATGTGTCGTAGCGACGATCTGTGAGACAAGGGGAGAGAAAGCTCACGCACGAGATGATCGATAGAACGAAGCTACAATTTGAACTTGGTAGCTAACTAGCCTAGACTGATTAGACCTTGAGGCTTCTTTATGGAGAAGATTAGGAGAGTTTAGCCTGACATTATTTATAGTGTTTTGTGTGGTGTTGTGTCTTGCAGAGAATATGGAGGGGTTCAACGATGTGAGTTTTCTCCCACCTCATTGACAAGTACAGAGAAATTACCTTTTTATGGCAGGCAAAACACCCCGATTACGGCAACAAACCAAAGAGGTACGCAGCCATGCAGAAACTTGTGGAATTTGTAAAGCCAAGGATGCCCACGGCAACCGTGGAGAAGTTAAGACTCAAAATTGGCAGCCTGAGGAGTACCTATTTCAGGGAGCGCAATAAGGTCCTGAAGTCCCAAGCATCTGGAGCTGCAGCAGCACAGGTCTATGTCCCCAAGCTCTGGTACTATGACAGGCTCCATTTTCTCAAAGACCAGGCTGATGTCAGGGAGTCACTCTCGACTCTTCCTTCCACGCGTCCTTCCACGCAGGCCACCCCTGATGAGGCTTCCGAGGAGCAACCTGGGCCTTCCAGTCTGGAAGAGGTGGAGGAGCCCAGCTTGAGCCAGGTATAGTAGTTTTGTACTCATTTTTGAGAAAAGGGAACGATGTTCACTTAATTCAGGACCACAATTGCTTAGTTCCTAACGTGTTTGACATATCAACAGACAGTAGTGTTGGAGACATTTGGGGCAAGAATCTAAACTGCTGGGCTGAGAATTGTATGGTTTTCTATTTGTAAACATTTTGCAACAGTCACTAGATGAAAATTGTGTGTGTTTGATGAACAAATAACTCAAACTATGTCCCTTTTTCATACACAGGAAGACCTCAGCCAGGAGGTGGCTGTGGAATGTGGCAGTCAGGAGGAGGCAGGGGTTAGTGGCAGCCAAGAGGTGGGTAGTGGCAGCCAAGAGGGGGGTAGGCCTAGGAGCCTGTCTCCCAAGTCCCTCCCCTCCGCCTTCCCTACAAAAGGGAGAGAAGGGGGGTGAGGTGGGAGAGTCAGCGCTCCGGCTGATCAGAGAGGCTTCAGCCTCCCTACATGCCACACCCACCTACGAGGAGGCCTTTGGCTCCTTGGTTGCCACTAAAATAAAGGATATAGAGGCGGGGCAACGCAGCATGTGTGAGGATGTCATCCTCAAGGTCCTAAATAAGGGGATGGCTGGGGGGATAACCACACTCACACATGTTTGCGATAGTGACCATGCTCCGCCTCCTCCTCCTCCTTCTGCCACCCCACCAGCACCACAGCCACAGCGTGAAAGGAAGCGTGGAAGGAAGACCTGAGAGTGACGACCTGGATTCAGTCTGGTCTGAGAGAAGATGGAGCCTCTCGTAGTACCAGAGCCTGGGGACCTAGATGGCATCTGCTGCAGTTCCGGTTGTTTTGGACTTCAGGACCAGATAGCACTCCCTTATTATTAAGATAGGTACTCCTCAGGCCACCATTTATTGAAGCTTACAAAATGATGTTTGCCGTGGGTGTCCAAGGCTTTGCTAATTCCCCAAGTTTCTCCATCGCTGCGTTCCTCTTTGGTTTGTTGCTGAGACCTAAATAAAGGTATTTTTGAGTTTAAAAAATCATTGCCTATGTGTTTTACTTTTCTACAATGACAGTTTATTTGTGAGTAGGCAGGTACATTTCACAAATCATAAAGTCCAATTAACAAGGGGCACCAACAACAAACTCCTAGTAAATTTAAGCAACAAATACAAATGATCATAATGTTGTTTTGCTAAGTTGAGACACACAACCCCCCTCAGAAATCTAAATAAATTATCCAGAAAATATGTATTCCAAACAAAAAATAAAAAATGACAAATCATCCAAAAAATATAACAAACATTCTTTTACGATCTGACGAAAAATAAACATCTAGCCAAGAAATCCTGAAAAAGAATAAATAAATCAGTTTGTGAGAAGTGAGTGTGAATAGGAGCAGCTAAAACACGTCATTCTTCTTGCATTGTAAAGAAAAAGAGATGCGCTGCATTAAAGACATTTTAACATTGCAGCGTGACGAATGTGCTGTGTCGATTAGGAACGGTAGTTTTACCTGACCGAGCGCTTCCGTCACAGAATTTCTTCTGAGCATGCGTAGCACTTTGTCCGTCGGACTAGGCTACACACGATCGGAATTGGTGTGATCGAACTTTGTTGTCGGAAAATTTTTCGAGCAGGAGATAAAACTTTGTCCGTCGGACAATCCGATGGAAAATGTCCGATGGTGCCTACACACGGTCGGAATTTCCGACAACATTGTCCGATAGGACAGAATCCATCGGAAAATCCGACCGTGTGTATGGGGCTTTAAACTAAACGCTGTGGGTCTTGTAGTACTAAACTTCCACAGGACCACAGCAAGCCTTTTTGTTATAAATGTATTTACAAATTGGCAGGCAAAGAGACAGCAGAGGTTGCGAAGGAATGCAGGGCACTACAAGTTGAGATGCTAGCTACCCTTCAGTCTTTTAAAGCCACACTTGATCAGCGTCAGGGGGATGCCAGATCAGTAAGGGAAAGCTCTCCCTCACAGGAAGATAGATCTACCTTTACAGGAGGGTCTCAGGAACCTGCCCCTTGCTATTCAGAGGAGGAGGTCTGTAGCTCTGACTTGAGTTCCCAGGAAGGGGAGGACTCAGATCAGGATAGCCATGTGGAGACCAGACCTGGGGGACACCTCTTTTCAGCAGAGGATATGGAGGGTCTCCTCAGGGCAGTGTATGCGTCGGAGGACATTCAGTTACCTTCCACCCAAGTGTCAGCTCAGGATAAGGTCTATAGAGGTTTGGGTAAGCCACAGGCCAGATCCTTCCCAGTTCACCAGTCCCTAAAAGACATTATCTTAAGGGAATGGAAGGAACCTGAGCGTAAGCTCCTCAGACTTAAAACTTGGAAACGGAGATGTCCTTTTGAGGAAGAGGAGGAAGAAAAAATTTTCAAAGTCCCACGCCTAGATGCGTCTTTGGCGCAGGTTTCTAAAAGGTCGGACTTATCTTTTGAGGACGCAGGTAACATTCAGGATCAGATGGATAAAAAAATCTGAGATCCTGTTGCGTAGAGCTTGGGAAGCTAATGCATCGGCCATGAGCCCTGCATTGGCCTCAGCTTGTGTAGCCAGGAACGCAGATGCATGGCTCAACAAGCTGATGGACCATCTCACTCGTGAGGAGTCCAGGGAGGTAGTAGAATCCCTGGAAGTGGTGGGGAGAGCTATCGCCTTTTTGGTAGATGCGGCAGTAGAGACAGTAAGGACGACTGCTAAGTCAGCGGCATTACTGAACTCAGCCAGGAGGGCCCTTTGGGTTAAGACTTGGGACTTCACTTCTAAGTCCCGACTCTGCGGTATTCCCTATGAGGGCTCCCTACTCTTTGGTTCGGGTCTGGAACAGGTCCTTTCCCGATCCACAGAAAAAGGTAAGAAATTTCCCACCAAACCCAAGAAGGAAAAGGGGAGGAAAGTTTTTCGTGGCCCCCTGCAAAAAGTCAGTTCAAGGGCAAGGGGGGACAAAGGAAGAAGTGGGGGATTGGAAAGGGCAAGGAAAAGGGTGGAATCCTTTTTTCCGGGTCCGGACCTTCCAGCAAAGAAACTAAATGACGCCAGCATAAAAGTGGGCGCAAGGCTCTCATGGTTCCTTCCCCAGTGGGAGAGGATCTCGGAGAGCCCGTACATTTTAGACCTTATAAAATTAGGCTACAAGCTGGAATTCAGGTCACTCCCACCTCAAAATTTTTTGGTTACTTACCTTCCCAAAGATTCTCTAAAAGCAAAGGGCTTGCTAGACAGTGGTAAATGGGGAAAGGGGAGGATAGGTAAAGAGGACTATAGCGGTACTAGTATACTATACTAGTACCGCTATAGTCCTCTTTACCTATCCTCCCCTTTCCCCATTTACCATTTGAATCAGGACGAGGTACACCCTTTAGCGAGTTTTCCAGACCCGTCCATCTATCTTGCTAGACAGTGTTCGCATGCTCACAGAACAGGAAGTAATTATCCCGGTCCCAGTGACTCAGAGGGCTTTCGGTTTTTATTCCCACATTTTTGTGGTCCGAAGCCATCGGGCAAGTTTCGGTTGATTATCAATCTACGGAAACTGAACCACTACCTGTTGTACAAGAGATTCGGAATGGAGAGCATCTACACGGTCAGAAAACACCTCCAGAAGGGAGTTTTCATGATCACGTTAGATCTCAAAGATGCTTACCTGCACGTACCCATTGCCCCGGATCATCAGAAGTACTTGCGTTTCGCAGTACGGACAGAACAGGGGGTGCAGCATTGGCAGTTCAGGGCACTCCCCTTCGGCCTTGCGGCTAGTCCAAGGATCTTTACCAAGGTCCTGGCAGAGGTGGTATCCTTCCTACACCTTCGGGGTGTAGCTCTGATACCATACCTCGACGATCTGTTGATCTACAGTCCATCCAGAGACCAACTCCTGAAGGATCGAGAGCTGGTCTTGACGACCCTGGATTCTCTAGGTTGGATGGTGAGTCAGGAGAAGTCCTCCCTGGATCCCTCACAGTCAAAGGTGTACTTGGGGTACCAGTTAGACTCAAAGTTTTTCTTCCTCCCGAAAAGGTCGGAAAAATTCGGGGCGCAGTGACAATGTGTCTCGAGACCCCAGAGGTATCTTTGAGAAACATCATGAGGGTGCTGGGCCTGATGGCCTCTTGCATCCCGGCGGTTCCCTGGGCTCAGCTTCACTCCCGCGTCCTCCAGGGCTTCCTTCTCTCCTCTTGGGACGGGAGAAGAGAAACCCTGGAGGAGAAAGTTCCTCTGGTAGAGGAGGTAAGAAGCTCCCTAGATTGGTGGCTCGATCCCGTCAACCTATCTGGAGGTCGGACGTGAACACAGCTAGACCCAATAGGCATTACAACAGACGCAAGTGCCTGGGGTTGGGGGGCTCATTTAGGAGACCGCTACGCCCAAGGTCCCTGGGATCAGAGTCAGAGCAGAGCTTCCTCAAATTTCAGGGAGCTTCTGGCAGTCGGGAAGGCATTATGTGTCTTCCGGGACTTGATCCAAGCAGACTTCCTCAGCAGACAGCCCATTCTTCAAGGGGAATGGGAGCTGAACGAAGAAGTTTTCGCTCTGGTAAGTCGTCATTTCGGGGTACCAGAGATAGATTTATTTGCTTGTCAAAAGAACGCAAAAGTGCGGAGATTCTTCTCTCTCACCAGAGAGCAGAGATCCTCGGGGGTAGACGCCCTCGCTCAGAACTGGGACTTCAGTCTGGCACATGCCTTTCCTCCCCTGGTACTCATCCCACGAGTGCTTCAAAAGCTGTCACAGTCGGATGGAGACCTTATCCTGATTGCACCCTGGTGGCCGAAGCGGGTCTGGTTCCCCACCATGTGGAGGTGGTCAATTGTGCCTCCGCTGCATCTCCCGATCAGGCGGGATCTTCTCTGCCAGGGCCCAGTGCTTCATCCCAACCCGGGGTTTCTGTCCCTGATGGCCTGGCTCTTGAAAGGGAGATCCTCAGGAACAGGGGATGCTCGGAGATGGTAATTGACACTCCTCTCCTTAGTAGGAAGAAGGTTACCAGACAAATTTATGCAAAGGTCTGGAAGGTCTTCTCCAGATGGGCTCAAACAAAACCGTGGACTATCCAAACGATTCCAACCGTTTTGGATTTTCTCCAGGAAGGGGTAGACCAGGGATTAGCGGTCAGAACCCTTAGGGTCCAGGTAGCAGCCCTGTCAGTGTTCTTTGACACTAGGTTTGCTCAAGACCCTCTTGTTAAGAGATTTTTGCTAGCCAGGGAAAGGTTAACCCCGGTAAGGACAGTTAGGTTCCCTCCGTGGGATTTGTCCCTGGTTCTGGACGCCCTAACGAGAGGGCCATTTGAGCCGTTGGATCAAATTTCATTTAATTTTCTTTCTCTTAAGATGGCCTTTCTTCTAGCCATTACCACAGCTAGAAGAGTAGGCGACCTACAGGCCCTGACAATAAAAGAGCCTTTTTTGTTGATCCTAGAGGACAGGGTAATCCTTAGACAGGATCCTCTTTATTTACCAAAAGTGACCTCTGGGTTCCACAGGTCACAAGAGATTATTCTTCCATCATTCTGCCAGAATCCTAAGAATGATAAGGAAGAAAGGTTGCACCTTTTTAGATGTTAGACGTTGTCTTTTAGTCTATCTAGAAAGGGCAAGAGAGTTTAGGAGATCAAATCATCTTCTAGTTACTTTTGGTGGCCAAAGAAAGGGTATTCAGGCCTCAAAACCTACGATAGCCAGGTGGATTAAGCACGCAATAGCATTAGCCTATAAACACTCGGATAAACCGGTTCCATCCCACCTTAAGGCTCATTCAACCAGATCTCTGGCGACCTCCTGGGCAGAAAGGGCAGGTGCTTCCATAGATCAAATCTGCAAGGCAGCAACATGGACGAGCCATAATACCTTCCTGAGGCATTACAGAGTGGAGCTGTTGTCCTCTCAGGACTTGGCTTTTGGCAGGAAGGTCCTACAGGCGGTGGTCCCACCCTAAGGTAGGCCTTAACTTCTTGCTCATCGTCTCAGGTGTGCCGTCCTGGAAGATGACTGGAGAAAAATACCAGTTACACTTACCGGTAACGGATTTTCTAGGAAATCTTCCAGTACGGCAGGCCTACTTCCCTACCCTTAACTGTTGGTGATGTTTTATTCTTCACAGAATGTACTCTCTGACACTGGTGTGGGTGTTTACTTTGTCATAACTGAGGGTCAGAGGGAGGGGTGGGGCTGTTTAAACTTTGTTAATTGTGTTTCCTGCCAGGTGAGACCAGTCATCCTCTCAGGCCTGCCGTCCTGGAAGATTTCCTAGAAAATCAGTTACCGGTAAGTGTAACTGGTATTTTTTTTTAAATAAATATCCCCAAAAAATATATTAAAAAAAATTTCTTTCCTCAGTTTAGGCCGATACGTATTCGTCTACATATTTTTGGTAAAAAAAATCTCAATAAGCGATTATTGATTGGTTTGCGCAAAAGTTATAGCGTTTACAAAATAGGGGATAGTTTTTTATGGCATTTTTATTAATAATTTTTTGTACTAGTAATGGCGGCGATCAGCGATTTTTTTTTTTTATTGTGACTGCGACATTATGGCGGATACATCGGACATTTTTGACACATTTTTGGGACCATTGTCATTTATACAGCAATCAGTGCTATACAAATGCACTGATTCCTGTGTAAATGACACTAGCAGTGAAGGGGTTAACCAGGGGGTGGCAGTGTAGGGGTTAAGTGTGTCCTAGGGGCGTGTTGCTAACTGTGGGGGGCGTGGCTGTGTTTCCAATCACAGGGAGCAGAGATCAGTGTCACTTGTTGCTAGGCAGAACGGGGAGATGCTGTTTACATCGGCATCTCCCAGTTCTTCCTCCCAGTGAGACGAACGTGGGTATCCCCGCTGTGATCGAGTCCGCACGCGATGGCACGGTGGCAAATTCAAAGGGACGTACCTGTACGCCCTTATGCCTGTCCATGACATTCTGCCGACGTACATCCTCGTGCGCCAGTCGGAAAGCGGTTAATCCTGTCTTCTCTGTTCCTCCCCTCTATCTATCTGCTGATAGAACAGAGGCTGGGGGACAAGCTGCATATGCCTTGTTTGGTGTGTATTGTTAGAGTTTTTTTTTTCTTGGGAGGATGCATGTGATCAGCACAGGGCCAATCAGCACTGTCCAGACAGAGGGTCGGGGGTCCTGCAGCCTAATAGGACTGTCAGAGCAGAATGAAAACTCCTCCTACAAGCTTTAACCAGACACTGATAGAAGTCACAAGACTGCTCTAACTGCTGATGAAAAAGGGTATTTAGCAGTTTATATTTACTAAAACTATTGTATTTCCATGTTCTGTGGGGGGCCAGAAATAGTGAATGCAGGGTTCTGGGTTTAGTAAAACTTTAATTTCTATTCTTAGTATTTTGGTAATGTTAGATTGGTCATAAATCAATAATTTACTAATATACTGTATAATAATAGACACCAGATACTCACTCTCCATCTTGTCAACATTTTCATGGCTTCCCTGGTGGCAATTGCAGGCCTGATCATTGTGCCTCAGGTAACAGTCATCTAGGAAACAGCTGTTACTAGATCCTAGTTCCTCCATGTTGTGAATATCTCTCAGTCGCTCTTCTAGCAATTTCTGCTGGCGCTTTTGTTGCCGTTTCATTTTTTTCTTCTTGTTTTTAGATACCTTTCCATTCTAAGGGAATGGTTCATGGAAAATAATAGACATATCAGCAATGTCATCTTTTTCATAAGAACAAAATATATGTAATTTCTTTAAAATAGATTTAAACACAAACTGATTATGCATTTATTTAAACTTGGGCAAATGTGACAACCTACTAGCTCTTTCGAAGAATTTTCACAAACATAAGACAATCTTCCTTTTTTTTGGGCAGATTAAGGCAAAATCAGCTAACAAATATATAACTGTGGGCACTCTCTAATCTCTCCAGTCATTTTCCAGCTAACCTTTCTAGCAAAGAAGCTATAGGTTTGATTCCAATACTATCACTACCATTTTCTTCACTAAATAAGCTGGTTCTTGGGATGTCTTTTTGATCTTTTCCCTTCCTATGCATAAAAAGCCCATCCAAGAAACCATTTGTGTGCATTTTTATATAAAAAGTTATTTTTATCAGTTAGATGACCTAGGAGTTACATAGTTGGTAAGGTTGAATAAAGACACACCAGTTCATCCGGTGTGAGTGTGTGTATGTATTAGGTCTCTACCACATCTCGTATCCTTGTATATTGTGGTCACTAAGATACCCACCTAAAAGTTCTTTTAAATTACTGACACCTCCCACTGACACCACCGATTGTAGAAGGGTGTTCTACATCCTTACCGCTCTACAGTTGTAAAAATAAAACCATACACAATCTAAAATTAAACCCCTTCTCATCCAACTTCATTAAATCATCATGTGTCTTCTTAAGCGACCTGAGACTGAATAGATTTCTCCCTATGCTAGAATCACAATTTAGATATTTGTACATTGTGATCAAGCGTCTCTTCTCCAGGGACACTAAGTTTAATGTATGTTCCTCACAACTAAGATCTTCCAGCCCCCTTTATTGGGTTTGTTGCCCTTTTCTGGACTGCAGTTTCAGCACATTCCTCCTGAGAACTAGTGACTAGAACTGGGTAGTATTTGTGAAGATTAGACAGAACTAGAGTTTTGTAAAGTGGTAGAATTATCTCTTGAGTAAATTTTCTTTTTAATGCATGATAATAGTCAGCTGGCCTTACTGCCTAAGATTTGGATTGCATGCTATTGCTGAATGATTTGAGACAGCATGTAAAACCACCATCTGAAGTTAACGAGCAACCACCTCTTCCTTCCTCTTACATGCATGCAATCCTTGTTTGGCTTTACAATAACCAATATATTTATGTTTGCTGTCTCCGTATATTTTAGAATGGTGTATGTTATACCAACAAATATCATGTTCACATTGATGGGTGAAGGCTTTCCTTTTTTTGTCCCTGGAGTCCTGAAAATGTGGAAAGAGCTAGTGAATGAACACATTTCTCCACTTAAAACCAAGTGCACATTTTTGGGTCGACTTGCATAACACAAATAATAGTGATGTGCAACATAACCTTAAGCCAGTGTAGTACAATGAGAATAACAAAAATAGGACTCAACTTGTACTCAATGTAAAGTTATGTCCTTGTCAATTGAGGGACAAAGGGAGGCTTTCACATTTGGCTTATACTGCTGCCAAAGAATTTGATGCTGGCAAACAAAAATCTGTAGAGCCCATGACAACCCTTCCTACCTACAACCAGCAAGCGTACTGCATGATCATAAACACAGAGGTTGGACTTGTGTCCCTCAGTGAACTGCAAATAACAGAAAATTGTAAACCGCCCTTTGCCTAATTTTTCCTTTCCTGGTGCATCTTCATGGTAGCATACACTGGGTTGTGGCTCTGCTGAATAACTATAAGTTTAAGGTATACATATAAGAACGACATTCTTAGTTACTATCACCATAAGGGTGGGTGTTGTATGATGCCATTAAGATGCACCACGAAAGGAAAATTGCAGAAGGGTGAGTCTACAATTGTCCATATTCCTGGCACATCATGGCAGCATACAATGGGAAATAACTCACAGAATGGGAAGGTGCAGATGATACATTTATTGTATAGAAACTGAAGAACAATGCTGAACTACAGCTCTTCCAAACTCCACTGTTAACGTAGCTGGATTCACCCTGTAATGTGAGATGGAGGTGCGTTTAAACAACCATGTTGCTGCCTTACAGACTGTCCCTGGAGAAACTCGACAATACGCTGCCCAAGATGTTGCCATCTCCCTTGTTGAGTGTGCCTTTAGGATCTTCGGCATGGGAAGATATTGCAAGGAGCAAGCTTTTTTGTCTTGGCAAATCAGAAATATAGTGCGTGTTGATGCTGACTGTCCTCTCCTTATGCCTTGCCGAAACACAAACACATTTTCAACCTTCCTAAAAAAAAAGAATTGGCCTCCAGGTAGGTTTTAAAGGCAAGATAACATTTTGGTTAACATGAAAGGTGGATGATATTTTTGGAAAAAAATGCTAAGATGGCCTGACTAGGTAGAAGATTAAATGAGGCTCTGTGCAGACAAATGCTTGCAACTCTGAGGGTTTTTTGGCAGAGGTTATGGCTACCAGAAAGGACAACATCAACGACAGATTCCATAATGTAGATGACTCAAAGATGAAAGAAGGGTGATTTTTCTAGAATTTAAGGACCGCAGACAAATCCCACTTAGGCCCCTTTCACACTGAAGCATTTTTCAGGAGAAAAAGAAAGAAGGGTGATTTTTCTAGAATTTAAGGACCGCAGACAAATCCCACTTAGGCCCCTTTCACACTGAAGCATTTTTCAGGAGCTACAGCGCTAAAAATAGCGCCTGTATAGCTTCTGAAAAAAGCAGGTCCTTTAACTCCAGTGTGAAAGCCGGAGGGCTTTCACACTGGAGCGGTGCGCTAGCAGGACGGTAAAAAAATGTCCTGGTAGCAGCATATTTGGAGCGGTGAAGCGGTGTATTCACCGCTCCTACCCATTGAAATCAATGGGACACCGCGGGGATACCGCGGTAATACCGCCGGCAAAGACCTTGAGACAGTAGATCCGCAGTTAACAACTGTGCTGTTGAAGACTTGAAAAATATTGGCTAAGTCTATGGAAAGTCAAAAAAGGAATATGGACTATGGAAGGTATCCATTCTCCTAGACTGACTGATAGTAGAATCGACTGCAAGGATTTAATTTTGAAGTAATATATATCTACGTGCCTGTTTAAACTCTTCAACTCTAACACTGGACAACGATCTCCCATCTTCCTTACTCGAAAAAGTGGACAAAAAAATCCCTCTCCCCTCTGGGATTCCGGTACTTCTACAGCTGTATTCTTTTTTAATAAATCGGCCACACACTGGAATAGAATTTTTATGCTTCTCTGCAGAGGCTTGAAACTTGGTTAACTGAAACTGTTTGGCAGGAGGATGGCCCACCGAGATGGTCCAAGCATCTATGCTTTCTGTCCAGACATGTGGAAATAGCTTCAATCTGGACACAAAGTCTTTCACCTGTCCAAAATCAGTCCAACTAAAGGGTAGGAAACAGTAAACAATCAAAAGAAAGCCTAAAGTGAACAAAAGAACTGGGGACTGAGTGCAGCTCAAGATCCACCTGAAGGACTATGCCCAAAGCAGGCACCAGAAGAAGATAAAACCCCCACCTAATAAGGAGAAAAAATAAAGTCAGGTAAGTAGGAATGAACTGATACCTAGGCTCAGAATAAACTTTGGCTGTTCAGGCGTTTGGTGTGTTCGGTTTCCCCATATCAGATTAAGAGTTATCATCTTGGTGAACTAGTCAAACACCTAGCTGCTTTTGCAATACTACCCCAAAGTTCAGCAGTGGTGTTGAAATGGAGGTGAATTATGGCCAAATTCCCCCTCATTGCAACGCCACCTCCATCACTATGGGGTGGTGTTGCCACAGCAGTCGGGTGTTTGTGTAACTACTAGTTCCCCCAGATGATAACCCAAACAATTAGAATTTATAATATGGAAGGTTAGTGGATTATTTTTTATAAAATTTATTATCGATTTCACCTCCATTGCAACACCATCCCTGCTCTATGAGATTGCTATGTTGCATCAGCAGCCAGGTGTTTTTATGATTAGTTCACCAAGATTTTTAACCCTTAAAGGGGTTGTAACGGTTTGTTTTTTTATTTTCTAAATTCCTTTAAGCTAGTGCATTGTTGGTTCACTTACCTTTTCCTTCGATTTCCCTTCTAAATGTTTTTTTTCTTTGCCTGAATTTCTCACTTCCTGTTTCTCTTCAGTAAACTTCACACCATCATCCGAGCGGTGTTTAGTCAGCCAGAACAGCTTACTGAACAGCTTACTGAGGAGGAACAGGAAGTGAGAAATTCAGACAAAGAAAACAAAGAAAAAAAACATTTAGAAGGGAAATTGAAGGAAAAGGTAAGTGAACCAACAATGCACTAGCTTAAAGGAACCTATTTAGAAAATAAAAAAAAATCATAAACAGGTTTACAGAAAAATAGAAACTTGTTAACTGCGGACGCAGCCGCTACAAAGAGCACAAATGTACAATTGTACACTAGCTGAGTAAAGTACAAAAGTCAAATAGAATTAAATGAAACAAAAAGTTTTCTATAGGGAATGGAAATCCACATTAATAGGTAAATAAACGAGGGTACAGTTGTCACGTAGAAGGTAAATTTATCTTTAATGTGTAAAGTTATCTATACAGAAAGGGCTGACTGGGTTTAGCAGGTGTGATACATGGCATGATCTAAAGTGATAAGTTCTCAATGGGGAAAGGGGGAGCCATGGAAGAATACAGTATAGGGGATGCTATCGAAGATATGTAAGTGTCATAACGTATTGAAGTTTTCTAAAGGAAGGGGGGGTATAGAAAAGGGGGAGAAGGGGAGGGTGGGAAAGGTTGGGTATATTAATGTCTCAAATGTCCTGCCACAGCTCTCGAGTATATTTTATGTTAAGACCCATTTGTATTCTTCTGTTGTAGTGAAATGTAACCAGCAAGACCATGTCTTGGTGAATTTAGCAGGCGTGTCCTTTGCCTGGTGAATTAGGTCTTCCATTTCTGCGGTTTTGCCTATATGGCGGAACCAGTCCGCTATAGTTGGCAGTTCTGGAGAGTGCCATTTGGTCAGGATACACATTTTTGCTGCGTTTACCATGTGCATGGATAAGGATCGGAAGTATGCCTTCTTTGGTATTGAGAGGAGATGGAGCAAAAGTTGGACCGCTGTATATTCTAAATTATATGTGGTTATATGATTGATAAGTCTATGGACTTCTGTCCAAAATGGTTGGATTTTAGGACACGTCCACCAGATATGCAGGAATGATCCAACTCCTGTATTGCATCTCCAGCAATGTGGGGGTAGATTTGGGAATATGTGATGAAGTTTGAGAGGGGTTCTGTACCACCGTGAGGCTATTTGGTAAGAGTTTTCTTGTGCGTAGGTATTCATTGATCCTTTATGGATACATGTGTAAATGGTATCCCAGTCAGATTCTGTGATTTCTGTGGAAATGTCTTGTTCCCATTTATTGTTGGCCCATTCGTTCTTGGGGTTGTGGTCTGCGAATAATAGGGCATATGTGTAAGAGATGAGATGTCGTTGGGGTTCCCTTTTCAAGCACATTGATTCGAAGGGGGGAATTTGTCTCGACCAATCCGATCTGAGTTTAGGGGCATTGAGGAAGTGCCGAGCTTGTACATACGTCCAAAATGGGAATGTACCTGTTGTTGTTTTAGCGGATATTTTGGTGTAAGAGAGGAGGCGACCTCCTTCAAAGAAGTGTTCTGCTCTTACATGTGGGTGTGGCCAAATGTTTTTCAAGAAAAATGTGTGCATTCCAGGGTTAAAGGCTGGGTTGAGTCTAAGTGGGGTCATCAGGCCTATTAGTGAGGAAATCTTGTGTTTGTCACAGGCGTCAAGAAAGGAGGCTAACGTTGGGTATATTAACGGGTGGGTACAATAAGCTGGAGGAATATGTGTCTGAGCCAGCCATGGGGTATGGGCTATCGGGATAGATGCTATTGAGTTTTCCAACTGGACCCAATCTTTGGTTTTGGAATGGACGTTCCAGTCAATGATCCTATTTAAATGACTAGCTTGTTGGTATTTTCGTATATCAGGTATGCCTAATGCCGCGTACACATGATTGGACTTTCCGGCGGACTTGGTTTGATGGACAATCCGACCGTGTGTGGGCTCCGGCGGACTTTTTCTTCCCAAAAGTCTGGCGGACTTAGAAAGAAGTTTTGACTCAAAATTATCCGCCGGCAGTGAATCCAGCCGTCTGTGTGCTAGTCCGCGGGACTTTTGAAATGAACGGACTTGCTGACACACGGGTCTGCGGGTGGGGGGCTTATCAGAATCCCTATGATGTACCCCTACCCATTCACCTGGTGAAAAAAGTGTAAATAAAGAACACAACACAAGTTTTTCAGATACTTCATTAGACAGATCCGGGGGTCTTCTTCCGTCTTGGGCGGGTCATCTCGCCGGACTCCTCCGCTATCTTCTGCTAGCTCTTTTACTAGCAGAGGAGCCCGGCTTTCTTCTTCGTTATCGCTGCCGTCTGGGGGTATTCTTCTGACTTCGGGTCTTGTCCCGCTCTTCCGTATATCTTGCCGGGCCTCCGCTTTCTTCTTCCAGCTCTTTTACTAGCGTTGGCCCGGTCTTCTGTCACTGTCGCCGCCGCCTTCTGCTTCTGCTGCTTCTGCTTCTTCCTCTTCTTCTTCTTCTTCTCCTAATGTTGACACAACGCTGTCTCCGCTTGTAATGGCCGAGACGTGTTGCGTGGCCACTTACTGTATATAGGGACAAGGGGCGGGGTCACAGGCTCATGTCACATGGTGACCCTGCCCCCTTATGATGTCACAGTCCCGGACGGCGACGACTAAGAAGAAAGCCAGGCTCGTCCGCTAGTAAAAGAGCTAGCAGAAGATAGCGGAGAAGTCTGGCGAGAAGACCCCCCAAGACGGAAGACTGGTCTAATAAAGTATTTTAAAAACTTGTGTTGTGTTTTTTATTTACACTTTTTTCACCAGGTGAATGGGTAGGGGTACATCGTACCCCATACTCATTCACATAGGGGGGGGCGGAATCTGGGGGCCCCCTTATTAAAGGGGGCTCCCGGATTCCGATAAGCCCCCCGCCCACAGACCCCGACAACCAAGGGTTGTCGGGAAGAGGCCCTTGTTTGTTAACATGGGGACAAGGTGCTTTGGGGTGGGGAGGCCGCAGGGCCCCCCCTTCCCCAAAGCCCCCCCCCCATGTTGAGGACACGCGGCCTGGTATGGTTCAGGAGGGGGGGGCGCTCGCTCATCCCCACCCCCTTTCCTGACCAGCCAGGCTGCGTGCTCGGATAAGGGTCTGATATGGATTTGGGGGGACCCCACGCCGTTTTTTCGGCGTAGGGATTCCCCTTTAAATACATACCAGTCGACGGGGCTAGCAAGGTGTCAATCTCGCCGATGGAGGCGGCAGCATTGACTTCCTTCGCTAGTCCCGTCTACCTGGAGTCACGTTCTAAATAAACGGACTTTACTCCGTGTAAAATTCCGCCGGAATTTGTGTGGGCAAGTCCGCACGTTCGGAAAGTCCGGCAGATTGTCCGCCGGATTAAGTCCGCCGGATAGTCCGGCCAAATAGTCCAATCGTGTGCACGCGGCACAAGCCTCCTTTGAGTTTAGGGACGGTGAGTTTCGAGTAACATATTCTAGGTCTTGAATTTCCCCAGATAAAGTCTGTGCATGTTTTGCGATACGTCGAAAAGAAAGCAGTTGGCAGTTTAATTGGGACAGTCTGTAGGAGACAATATCCTGGGCAAGATGTTCATCTTAATGTCCCGTGTTATGGTTTGCAGTAATGGTAGATAATTTGTCAAGTACAGATCTGAAAGGGAGGTAGGTAGTTGGATACCTAAATGTAAAAGTAAATAAAGTGATTTTATGGCTGTTCCACGTAAACGGAAAGTTATGTTGGCATTGCGTGCACATATCAGGGGGTAGGATAATGTTCAGGGCAGTTGATTTCGAGAAATTGATTTGGAGGTTTGATAGCAATTTAAAATGATTGAGGTTTTTAAGTAGGTTAGGGATAGTCGTCAGTGGTTCCGTCAGAAAAAGAAGTATGTCGTCCGTGAAGGCTGATACTTTGTAATTGCGTTGATGTACATCTATTCCTTTTATGTCTGGATTTGATCTAATACATCTTAGTAATTGTTCCAACGTAAGTACAAAGATCAAAGGGGATAGGGGGCATCCTTAGCGGGTTCCATTCGAAATAAGGAAGGCATCCGATAGGTGGCCATTAACTCGTACTCTCGCTGTGGGAGTAGAGTATAGTGTGAGTATAAGATTTAACATACAGGGAGGAAGGCCTATTGTTTTTAGAGTTTCTGTCATGTAGTCCCAGACCACTCTATCGAATGCCTTCTCTGCGTCGAGGGATAATAAAAAGCCTTGGCGGTCATTAGTTGTAAGCCAATGATGAATGTTAAGAGCTTTAAGGGTGTTGTCCCTCGCTTCTCTGCCAGGGATAAACCCAACTTGATCAAAATGTATTAGATTGGGGAGCAAGGGAAGAAGCCGATTCGCTAGTATTTTTGCAAACCATTTAAGGTCTACATTTAATAATGAGATAGGTCTATAGTTTGTAACCTGTGAGGAGTCTTTACCCATTTTTGGAATAACGGTAATGTGGGCCGTCAATAAGTCCCGTGGGGGTGTGGTAGGTGATGCACATGCGTCAAAGGCCGTTATAAAGAAGGGAGTTAGAGTATATGCGTACGCTTTAATAACCTGTAGTCAGTCCATCAGGTCCCGGGCTTTTACCCGTCTTCATTTGTTTTAGTGCTATATTGGCCTCTTCTTTAGTTAGGGGTTTGCCTAGGTCTTGACAGGAGGAATCTGAAATGGGAATAGGGGTATGTTTCAAGAAATCAATGAATAGCCTTTTTCTCACGGTCTCGTCAAGAGTTGTGTCTGAAGGGGGTAAGTTATATAATTGGGATTAATACATAACAAACTATTTTGCTATGTCAGGGGTTGAATTCAGTTTACCGTATATACTCGAGTATAAGCCGAGTTTTTCAGCACATTTTTTTGTGCTGAAGGTGCCCCCCTCGGCTTATACTCGAGTCAAGCACTTTTCTGCAGCAAAAAAAAAAAAATTTCCGACCGGACTTTGGGGCCCCGTATCTCGGGGCCACTTGGGTCTAGGGATCCCAAATTTGGTAGCACTATAACATATCCAAAGATGGGGTTCCTAGCACTAAGTGGCCCCGAGAAACGGGGCCCCAAATTCGGTTCGGAAAATGTCATTCTCTGCTGCAGAAAAGTGCTTGACATTTTCTTACCCGAATTTGGGGCCCCATATCTCAGGGACACTTGGAGCTAGGAACCCCAAATTTGGCATTCAAACCCAGTTGAACTAGCACTACAACATATCCAAAGATGGGGTTCCTAGCACTAAGTGGCCCCGAGATACAGGGCCGCAAAGTCGGTTCAGAAAATGTCATTCTCTGCTGCAGAAAAGTGCTTGAGATTTTCTGACCCGAATTTGGGGCCCCATATCTCGGGGACACTTGGTGCTAGAAACCCCAAATGTTGTATTCCAACCCAGTGGAATTAGCACTACAACATATCCAAAATGGGGTTCCTAGCACTAAGTGACCCCGAGATACAGGGCCCCAAATCGGTCAACTGTGTCCATCTGCATGGGCACAGTGAGGCTGCAAATGGGCATCGTTGACCCTCTTTTCCACTTACAGTAGCTGCGCATTTCTCACCCTAGGCTTATACTCGAGTCAATAAGTTTTCCCAGTTGTTTGTGGTAAAATTAGGTGCCTCGGCTTATATTCGGGTCGGCCTATACTCGAGTATATACGGTATGTCCCGTTGGGTCAGTCAACGAGTGTACCGTTTTGTAATAGCTTTTTTGTTTTGTAGGGCTCTGGCAAGTAATTTACTGGCTTTGTTGCCATATTCATAAAAGTTTTTTGGGGAAAGGATATACTTGTGTCGTATTTGTTTGCCTAGTAAGTCTAGCATCTCGTTTCTGGATTGAATGAGGGCGTTTAAGGTGCTTAAGGCTTGCGTGTTTGTGTGCCTTTTTGAATCCGGTCAGCAAGTTCGTTACAATATTTCTGTCTTTCCCTTTGTTGTTTAGCCATCGCTGCAATAAGGGTGCCTCGTATTACACATTTGTGTGCTTCCCAATTAATTAGTGGAGAAGTATCTGTGGATTTTTTCCCCCTCAAAATACTGCTTGATGCGTAGTTTTACGTTTTGAAAAATGGAAGTGTGACAGACCTAGCCGGGACACAGGCTTTTTGAGAGGACTACATGCCAGCCTCCTGCCAGCTGATTGCGGGCCCCCCCAAGACACACTCTCTGTATATATGTGTATATATATAATGTGTGTGGTCTCATGCTGTTGGGACATACACTCTCAGATGCTAGTGTCATGAACTCGACATGTTAATTGAGTTAGCTGGAGACGGTCCGTCTGTTACTGGTGGTCTCCTGCTATTGTGATGAGATGTCTTGTGGTGGTAATTATGATAATTTATAATCAACTGTGTTTAGCTCGGTGACCACAAGTCTGACTTGTAGTGAAATCCTGATGAGTCACATCGGCTGCTTAAAGGGATTAGTTCATTAGTTTATGTTAAGTTGTTACAGGTGTATTGTTAGAGTAATATGAGAGGGAGAGGGGACCTCCTCTTCTACTCTGTATAAATGTGAGCTTGGCTTTGTAATAAAAACTCAGTCCATGTTGGCACCAAGCAAGTGTTGTCTCGTTTGGTGCTTGGGAGCGGTTGGAATATCTTATACCTATATCCAGACTTGAAGGAAGTGATATATGACGAACGCACTCAAGAGGAGTGTAGGGACGTTCCGTCACATTGTTGGCAAGCAGTGGGATGCTTCCTGCAGTCTGGGACATCCAAACCTCCACCTGGATCCAAGGTCCGGATAGCAGGAGAGGAGGAGAGGTACAGATACCAGCCGCCATGGAAGAGGAATTCAGGAGGAGGTTGCGAGAGATGCAGCTACAGCACAGAGGACCAGTATCAGAGCAGGTCCTGCTGGGATGGTTTGATTCTATTCGCTGCGAACTCTGGAAGGAAGCGCTAGCCTGTGAGCAGCGTCACCAGGGAAAAGTTCTCCCCTCCACCCAGGAAAGGTACTGGTCGCAGTATGGATTGCGGGTGCTGTTTTTGGGAGAGAAACCGCACAAGGAGCAGACAGCTGAATTAAGCAGGCTGGTCTGGGCAGAGATGAAGCTGGATGAGAGTTACAGAGCCCTCCAGTGGCATGTATCCCAAGCATGCCCTTGGATAGCAGATGACAGCCCAACGGAAGGCTTAAGCTACGGCGGCCTGGGACTGTTGTATGTGAAGTTGACAGGGGACTCTAACTTTGGGAGTGATTTGGAGTGGCGGTTGGATGAAATCACGGATTTCAGAAAAGGGCTACTGAACGTCTCGGAAGTGCACTGGGCACTGGAAGATTTGGAGTTTCTGGCCGATCAGGAATGGGAGCTGGAGATCGCCTACAGACGGCTGCTAGACTCTGCTCCCTTTGCCTGGGACTATAAAGAAATACCAGTGGACAACTCTGAAATCCTGGCTGAAGAGTCAGCAATGTGGCAGAGTAACAGTGTGCTTTGCCAACCTGCCCCTGCAGCTATGGACGCGGAGGTCTTATGGCGGATGCAGCAAGTGCTGACTGACCTTGATGATCCTGTTTCTGCATGGGATGATCTTGGATGGAGGAAGGTGCCTGTCCAGCAGCATGCCAGAGAATCGTCAGTGGAAAATCTGGAAATTTCCATCCCCAAAGCTGAAGTGCTGACAACCGGCCAGAGCTCGGCCAACCTCTGCTCAGCACTAATAGCATCTTCTGGGTTCCATGGACAGGAGATGGTGAACCTATATCCCCAGACACCAGTTGCAGAGACTGGGGATTTGATAGACTTTTCTGCTGAGGAAAAACAACCTGATGCGCCTCCAGCAGAAGAGTTGGTATTAGGGCCGAACTTCACTGTGCTCTGCCCAGCACCAACGCCAGTATCCATGGAGTTGCAAGGAACTTCCCCAGCTGAAGCTCTGGTCACTGAACAGAGGGTCCAAGACCTCTGTCCCACACCTGTGGCAGTTCTGGAGGCCCAGGGTGAGGAGGTTGTGGTCACTCCCGAGCAGCAGCTCAGGACCCAAGGAGAGAATGCAATCTGCACTTCACATCTGCAGCTTGATCTGGTGTCAGTGGATGGGCCTGTGGTCTCCACTAACAGAAAACCAGCAGAAGTGCTGGCAACCGGGCAGAGTGCTACCAACCTCTGCCCAGCACCGGTAACAGCTGCGGAGGTCCAGGGAGCTGGGGCAGTCGGCCTCTCTCCCCAACAGTTAGCTGGAGCAGATGATGTAGGGAAGCTCCTACGCCCAGCTGAACTGCTGGCAACGGAACAGAGCGCTGCTGGCCTCTGCCCTCAACTGACACAGGACAGATTTCCTGTAAAGGTGGATGGGAATTCAGTCTCCACCTGTATACCCCAGGGATGCTGGGCAGTAGGCCCATATGCCCAACAGCATGACAGACTGAGCCCAGTCACCCTGTCTTCTCTCCAGCGGCTGAAAAGACTCCAGGGAGAAGGGCCAGTCCAGGCCTCTCCCCAGCGGCAGATATGTTCTTTGAGAGAGGCAGAGGTTGGCTGGGTGAGTGCTCTGTTTGAAACAATTTGTTTGGGGTACTGTGTGGGTACAGGCATTAGAGGACTGGGACTATGGACTAACTTCGGAGTCAACCCGTTTGGGGTCTCCTCCTGTGTTAGTCTCCTGCCGAAAGGGGAGAAATGTGACAGACCTAGCCGGGACACAGGCTTTTTGAGAGGACTACATGCCAGCCTCCTGCCAGCTGATTGCGGGCCCCCCCAAGACACACTCTCTGTATATATGTGTATATATATAATGTGTGTGGTCTCATGCTGTTGGGACATACACTCTCAGATGCTAGTGTCATGAACTCGACATGTTAATTGAGTTAGCTGATCCCATTGTCCTCTGCACAATGCAGGAGACGGTCCGTCTGTTACTGGTGGTCTCCTGCTATTGTGATGAGATGTCTTGTGGTGGTAATTATGATAATTTATAATCAACTGTGTTTAGCTCGGTGACCACAAGTCTGACTTGTAGTGAAATCCTGATGAGTCACATCGGCTGCTTAAAGGGATTAGTTAATTAGTTTATGTTAAGTTGTTACAGGTGTATTGTTAGAGTAATATGAGAGGGAGGGGGGACCTCCTCTTCTACTCTGTATAAATGTGAGCTTGGCTTTGTAATAAAAACTCAGTCCATGTTGGCACCAAGCAAGTGTTGTCTCGTTTGGTGCTTGGGAGCGGTTGGAATCATGTCAGGGAATGTTATAGTCATAGAGATGGGGTGGTGATCTGAGAGGAACATAGGGTCAATGGATGTGCATTGGAGGAAGGGGATGTCGTTTTGTGAAATAAAGAAGTAGTGTATTCTTGAATATTTGTTGTCGGGTGTCAAGAAAAAAGTGAAATCTTTGCCATTAGGGTTTAAAGTGTGCCACGTATCATGGAGAAGGAGAGTATGGAGTTGAGTTTTGATGGATCAGAGTGCAGCATAAGGAAGGGAAGATGTGTCGAGAAGCGGGTTCAGGGGGATGGGGTTCCTCTTAAAATCCCTAGCAGACCTGTTTTTTTTTTTTTTTTTTGCAATTTTTGTTTTTGCATTTACCCACAATTTAACTCACTTTTTTCCTTTGTAAATGTCAGTGCTTTAACCACTTGCCGACCACCTAACGTACATGTACTGCGGCAAGTCGGCTCTATTGCATGAAATCACGTACCTTCACGTCATTTCATGCAATAGCCACTAGGGGGCGCGTGACCATTGCCGGAGGCGTGATCACGTGCTGATTGAGCAGAGGGGGGGGGGCATAGTAAAATAAATAAATAAAAATTATATAAAAATATCCCATAGTTTGTAGATGCAATAACTTTAGCGCAAACCAATCAATATATGCTTATTGGGATTTTTTTTTACCAAAAACATGTAGCAGAATACATATTGGCCTAAATTGATTAAGAAATTAGATTTTTTTTTTTTTATTGGATGTTTTATAGCAGAATTTTTGTTGCCCTTTTTTGTTTATAGCGCAAAAAATAAAAACAGCAGAGGTGATCAAATACCACCAAAAGAAAGCTCTATTTGTGGGGAAAAAAAGGACATCATTTGGGTACAGCGTTGCATGACAGCGCAATTGTCAATTAAATTAGCACAGTGCCGTATCGCAAAAAATGGCCTGGTAATTAGGGGGTAAAACCTTCTGGGGCTGAAGTGGTTAAAAAATCACTGCTCACAGACTAATTTTTAAAAAAGTTTTCTCATTGAAAACATTCTCCAGGGCAGTGCCCATCCCTATGCTTTTTTTTGACAACCCTTTGCCTATTAGCTCAGAAAATGGGCATTTTTATTTGGTCAGATTCGGTTCCCACCCAGGGAAGTTCGGCTCATCCCTAATGCTGAGGTAACATGGTCAACTATGCCTGATGCCAGAAGACCAATAATGTGGGGAGGAGGAGATCTATTGAGTGCCCTGTGTGTGGTGTGGTCAGTGCCAGGTCCTCTAGCATTGAGTGCCCAATGTGTGAGCATCCTGTCTCAGCATAAATCCCTCCTGCTCAAAAAAAATAAACCAAAAAACATCAGCACCAATCAGCATGCACACCCCCCTAAGCATAAACTCAGTCTGCAAGCCAAAATTGTCCTCAAACAGAAATGCAAAAATTCCCCCTCCTCCCAGTCCAAATCCCCACTCCCAGCAGAAATCTTTGCCCCCCAATCCCACCTCAAATTCCCCCCTCCTAGCACAAATCTCCCTCACCCAAATAAATCACACCTCCTAACACACATGCACTTCCCCCTCAAATTTACCATCCTAGCACAAATCCTCTCCACCAGATTGCCTCTCCTAGCTGCCAGACCTTGTAGTTTTCCATTCACAGAGCGCTGTGAATGAGTGACATGCCTGGGTGGGTGGAGCCCCCGCACAGGCACTTTTTTTTACATTTTGACAGCTAGCGGGTGAGGCACTTCAAAAAAATTAAGCAGTGACCAGGTAAAATATTTGACCAGGCACAAAAAGGCAGGTGTGTTTTCTACAGTAAAAATGACTGTGTTTTATATTATAACGTGGAGATACAAGGAAGGTGTTTTTAACAAAATAAATGCAGCATAGGATCTCAGATAGAGCTGTGAAAAAAATTGACAAGAGTGAGAATACTACCAAATGTTAGGCATGCGTGGTTCATTTAGTTCTGAATAGAGATTTAGACACAAGTTTTCGTTATTCTGATATATCCAAATTTCCGAATTCCAATAGTAACAAATTTAAACAAATCCAAAATAACGAAACAAAATTCGAAATCGGGAACAAATTCAAATCAAATTTGAAATTGAACTTGAAAACAAGAGTAGAATGAAATAGAATAAAAAATAAAGGAATAGAATAGAGTAAAACAGAACAGAGTAGAATAGAAAATAATAGAGTAAAACAGAATAGAAAAAACAATAGAAGAATAAAATAGAAAGTATATAACCTCCTCCGAAACTCGACCTTGCCTTTCAGAACAGCACCATGGAGAGAGCGCAGCTCCACCTCTTCACAGGAAACACTGCCATGTCAACGCCCCTTCAAAAGCGTCTGCTTCCACCATGCCGCCAGTCTTAGTGTTTCCTCTGCCATGGTGGAAGCGCTGCTGGGGAACTAGAGAGGGGGGCTACATTCTCTTCATGGGTGAGGGGGTGGCAGGACCTTCTGGCTTCTCCGTTGTCTGTGACCAGCTCAGCACCCCCCCTGCAGGGGTGCTCCGGTGTCCTCTTTCTCCTCCGGCTCATGGGAGTAATGGCCGGTCAGAAGAACCTGTGGTACCTCTTATCTTTACACTCTGGGTGTGTTTTTTTTTTTTTTTTTTTACCTTCCTTCAGGGGAAGCCTGCAGCAGACTGTTTAAGAATGATTGTTCCTTTTACAGTTCAGCAGGAATTGGGAGCTCTATACAAGGCTGGTTCACCCATAGTAAGGTGGTTTTTATTGTGTCTTTCAGAAAGCCACTGCCAAATCAGAAAGAGCCCCTTCAGGGAGAAAGTGCCCATCTTGCAAGTACCCACTAAGAGACTCCTGGCCCAAACCACTCTGCAGGTCTTGCAATGCAGGACTTGTGAAACAAGAGTCCACGCAAGAATGCAAGGAGCTCTTCTCCTCTGTAAGGAAGGAACTTGCAGAAACTTTAGGGACAGTACATTCCCTTTTGAAGAAGCAGGGTCAGGGGTCCGCTCAAAGCCAGAGCTCCCATTCCCATCCTCTGCTGTCTAATTTAAGACAGGTGGAAAGTGAGTCAGAGGAGGAGAAACAGTATTCCACCCTCAAAATGGGATTCATAGGATTCTATTTCCACATATTTTTGGTCAAGAAACCTTCGGGAAAATTCCTACTGATCTTAAATTTGAAAATCTTGAACAAGTTAATGAGATACAAGAGATTATGAATGGACACTATCTTTTCGGTAAAAAATCTACTCACTCCCAATTGCTTTATAGCGTCAAACGATTTGAGAAACACGTATCTGCACATCCCAACTGCAGAATCGTCTCAGAAGTTCCTATGTCTGGCGGTAAACCTGGGAGGGGATATTTCTCAAGTTCAGAGCTCTTCCCTTCGGCCTTTCCTCCTCACACAGAGTGTTTAGAATAGTTTTGGCGGAGGCCTTGGAACCTGAGGTTAAAAGGGATTGCCATCGTACCCTACCTCAACAACCTACTACTCTTTGCAGAGACCAAGGAGAAAGTAGTGACCAACCTGTAAATAACGCAGGAGCACCTGAGCAGTTTGGGCTCACTTCTGAACAATCACAAATCAAATCTGATACTGGACCAGTGAGTAAGATTCCTAGGGTACAAGATAAATTCAACACTACAAAGGATTTTTCTCCCGACAGAAAAAATAGAAAAAGTCCAGTTAGCCTTAAAGTCGGTCAGTTCAACATGGAAGTATCTGTATGAAGGGCCATGTCAGTACTGGGGCTGTTTACAGCAGCGATTCCGGTGGTGCAGTGGGCCAGACTACATGCTTGCGGCTTTCAGTGGGATATACTTCAGAAATAGTCGCAGGAGTCACTAGAGAAAAGGATCAAGTTAGGTGCAAGACCCTATGGTGGTGGGGGGGGGGGGGGGATCAGAGGAACCTCTGAAGGGGTATTCAGAGAACATACAGCTCAAGGCAAATGGTCCAAGACGGAGGCCAGGAAATCTTCAAACTGGAGGAAACTAAAAGGGATTCACCTCTTCTGGTCTTCCAGCGGTCCTTAGGAGGTCATCATGTGCAAGTTCTGTCAGACAACATGACAGCTCTCCTCTATCTGACAAAACAGGGGGGGAACAAGGAGCGGAATCCAATCTGGCTTCACTAGCGGCAATCCACCTGAAGGGCACGCAGAAAGAAAGTAAGGTCCGAATAATCACTGAACCAAGAAATATATCTGATGATTACAGAGAGTTGGGAGCTGCCCCAGGTAGATTTATTTGCGAACCAGGGGGAACGCAAAGACACCTGCCTTCTTTTAGCTCTAAAGAGAGAATCAAGCATTGGGGTTGGATGCATTGGCCCACAGATGGGACTTCGCTGTGTCCTACACTTTTCCCCCGTCCCAGCTGATTCTGTGGGTACTAGCAAAGTTCAGAATAGAATCCACAGACTTGATTCTCATCACACCCTACTGGCCTAAAAGGCTTGGTTCTCAATGCTGTTGAGCCTATCAGTGAAACCCCCCTGGAGACTGCCGGTCAGGGAAGATCTTCTGAGTCAGGGTTGCCTCCATTGCCCAGACCTGGCATACCTCAACCTGATGGCCTGGTTTCTGAGGAGGGCCTATTAAGACGAAGAGGTTTGTCTGAAAGACTAATCAACACCCTTCTGTCATGTCAAAAGAAGGTGACCAATTTATTTTAAAGTCTGGAAGTGTTATAACTCCTGGTGTTCCAGCAAAAATTTTGATTTCAGCAGTTTAATTTCCATTGTAGAGTTTCTCCACAGGGGTATGGAGAAAGGCCTAGCAGCAAGCACCCTCAAGGTGCAGGTGGCAGCATTATAATTTTTTCAGGAGAAAACTTTATCCAGGGAGCCGTTAATAAATAGTTTTATTAAGGCCATGGTCAGAATTAGGCCAGTACCCTTGAAATCTTAACTGAGTTGGGATTTAGCTTTAGTTCTGCAAGGCCTCACAAAGGCAACTTTTGAACCATTGGAAGATGCTTCCTTGAAATTGCTTATATTAAAAATGATCCTCCTAGTAGCGGTAACCTCAGCCCGCAGGATTAGCGAGTTCAGGCCCTATCAAATGCTGAGCCCTTTTTCAGGTGCCTCCTGGACAGGATCATTTTGAAAACCGATCCAATTTTCCTTCCAAAGGTGTCTTCCACATTCCCCTGCACGCAGGAGATTATACTACCGCCATTTTGTCCAGCACCTTCAGGCCCGGGAGAAGAGGCTTTTCACACCTTAGATGTTAGAAGGTGTCTCTTGAAATACTTAGAAGCAACAAAAAACCTCAGGAAAACATCCTCCTTGCTTGTCTTGTCAGTAGGAGTGCAAAAAGGACAAAGAGAATCCAAGAGTGCCTTGAGAAGATGGCTTAAGCAGGCTATCAAAGAAGCCTACCTGGCTGTAGGTAGAGAACCTCCAGAGGGGATATTACCACACTCCACATGGGCAGTGGCAGGTTCCTGGGCAGAGAGCTGGGACACCGCCAGAACAGATCTGTAAGGCAGCCCCATGATCCAGCTTCTCGAATTTCATAAGGCACTTCTGACTTCGGACTCTGATCAGTCCTTTCGCAGGAAGGTCTTACAAGCTGTAGTCCCGCCCTGAAGTAAGTTCTTGGTTGTCATCTCCATGGTGCTGTTCTGAAAGGCGAAGGTCGAAAACCTTTGTTAGACTTACCGGTAACGGTATTTCTATGAGCATTTCAGGACAGTTGCTACTTCTTGCCCTGATATGTTCGGTATATGAATGTATAATCTCGGGTGCTCGATGTTTTGCTTATATCTTTCAGCATGTCGGAGGAATTCTTGGGTACGACTAGGGTGGAAGCAACCGCTTTTAAAGGGGCGTTATCACGGCAGTGTTTCCTGTGAAGAGATGGAGCTGTGCTCTCTTCATGGTGCTGTCCATGGTGCTGTCCTGAAACGCTCATAAAAATATACGCCGGTAAGTCTAACTTAGGTTTTCGAATAGAATGAATTTGAATAGAATGAATTTGAATAGAATAGATTAGAATAAAATAGAATATAAAAGAATATGAAATAAGAGAATAGAATAAAAAGATCAAAATAGAAAAAAAAACTATAGAATTAAATAAAATAGAATATAACCATCTTCTGAAATTGGAATTTCAAATAGAATAAATTTGAATAGATTAGAATAGATATGAATAGAATAGAAAATCAAAGAATAAAATAGAAGGAACAATAGAATAGGATGAAAAATTTGAAAGACTATAACCGTCTTCTGTAATTCGAAAAGAATGAGATCGAATTTGAACGGAATAGATTAGACTAGAATAGAACCGAAAATAAAAGCAGAGAATAGAAAAGAATAGCATAGAAAAAAACTATAAAATAGAATTCAATAGAATAGAATAAATTAGAATATAACCGTCTTCTGAAATTCAAATAGCATAAATTCGAAAAGATTAGAATAGAATAGAATAGAATATGATTCAATAGAATAATATAGAAAATACCCATCTTCCGAAATTCTAATTTCAAATAGATTTTAATTTGAATAGAATAGATTAGAATAGAATAAATTGGAAAGAATATAACCTTCTTCCGAAATTCGAATAGAATAAATTTTAATTAGAATAGAAAAGAATAGAAAATAGGAGAATAAGAAAAGAATAAAATAGGAAAAACAATAGAATTAAATAGAATATAACCATCTTCCAAAATTCTAATTTTGAATAGGATAGATTTGAATTTGAATAGAATAGAAAAACACAATTAGAATATAACTGTCTTCCGAAATTCAAATTTTAAATAGAAGGAATTTGAATAGAATAGATTCAAATAGAATAGAAAAGACTAGATTAGAAAAAACATTAGAATAGAATTCAATAGAAATAATCCAACCATCTTCCGAAATTCTAATTTCGAATAGAATGAATTTGAATATAATAGACTAGAAAAAATAATACAATAGAATTCAAAAGAGAGAATATAATCATCTTCCAAAATTAAAATTTCAAATAGAATAAATTGGAATTTGAATAAACTAGAAAAGAATAGAATAGAAAAAAAAGATATTGGAATAGAGAAAACAATAGAATAAACGTGAAAATTTTAATTTTGAATAAAATGAATTTGAATAGAATAGCATATAACAGAAAAGAATAGAATAGAAAAAACAATAGAGTTCAATAGAATAGAATAACATAGAAAGAATTCAACCATCTTACAAAATTAGAATAGACTAGAAAATAAGAAAATAGAAAAAACAATAGAATATAATAGAAAAAAATTAGAAATATAACCGTCTTCCAAAATTTGAGGAGAGGTGCCAGGAGACAGAAATATTGGCGGCAACAGCAGTAACAGCAAGAATAAGGCCCCTTTCACATGAGCGAACCGATATGATGCGCCTGTCAGTTTTTCGGGCGGGCCCGACCGGACCCTCCATTGTCCCCTATGGAGCAGCGGGTGTAAACAGACATGTGTGTCCGTTTACACCCGCAGAGATCCAATGGGATCGGATAGTCCATTTACATCTGACCATAGAGTAGAGCGAACTGTGTCTGTGTCCGGAGCAGACACGGACCAGTAATCTGCCTGCTCAGCGGGGATCAGCAGACACATTCCCCGGTGAGCAGAGTGGACTGCTCCACCACGTGTGGAAGGAATATAAGAGGGAAAGTATTTAAATGGATATAAAATAAATGTTTTGATTTCATCATTAACCGCTTCAACACCGGGCCATTTTACACCCTTCCTTACCAGAGCACTTTTTGCGATTCGGCACTGCGTCGCTTTAACTGACAATTGCGCGGTCGTGCGACGTTACACCCAAACAAAATTGACGTCCTTTTTTTCCCACAAATAGAGCTTTCTTTTGGTGGTATTTTATCGCCCCTGCGGTTTTTATTTTTTGCGCTATAAACGCAAAAGAAGAGCGACAATTTTGAAAAAAAAAAACACAATATTTTTTACTTTTTGCTATAATAAATATCCCATTTTTTGAAAAAAAAAAACTATTTTTTTACTCAGTTTAGGCCGATACGTATTCTTCTACATATTTTTGGTAAAAAAATCGCAATAAGCGTATATTGATAGGTTTGCGCAAAAGTTATAGCGTCTACAAAATAGGGGATAGATTTATTGCATTTTTTATTTTATTTTTTTAACTAGTAATGTCGGCGATCTGCGATTTATTTTTTTCGTGACTGCGACATTGCGGCAGACACTTCGGACACATTTTTGGGACCATTCACATTTACACAGTGATCGTTGCAATAAAATTGCATTGATTACTGTGTAAATGTGACTGGCAGGGAAGGGGTTAACACTAGCGGGCGCTGCAGGGGTTAATGTATTCCCTATATGTGTGATTCTAACTGTGGGGGGAGGGGACTCAAGGGGAGGAGACCGATCATGTGTTCCTCCGTACTGGGATCACATGATCGGTCTCCTCTCCGCTGACAGGACGTGGAGCTGTGTGTTTACACACACAGCTCCACGGTCCCGCACGGTCCCGTTGTTTTAACGGGCAATCGCGGGTGCCCGGCGGACATCGCGGCCGCCGGGCACTCGCACCGGGTCCCGAGCGACGCCGCGGGCGCGCGCGCCCCCCAGGCGGCCGGGAATGGGAGGACGTCAATGTGACGCCCACCCAGGATGGGAGATCCACCTTGTGGGCGTCATATGACTATGGGCGGGTAGTGAAGGGGTTAATGTCCACACCAGGTATTTGATAGTCCGTGGTGATCCAGGCCTGATTCATTTTATTAAAAATGAGCTGGTCAAAGCCCACAAGGCTACCATCTATTATCCAATTAGCTTCTTGTCTCAAGAAGATAAGGGCAGCTAAAAATCATGGCACTAACATCTCAGTAGCTCAGTTGGCACATCTGGAATCTGATTGGAAGAAACGCCTCTCTTCAAGTCTCTGCAAGCAAGTGGCCACTATTAGAACTTAAAGAATAAGTTCACCTTTTCGGGCAGAATTTCACTTTTCATGAGAAATACTGTAGAAGCATTTTCTAATGCCATTTCTGGCCCAGCTATTCCAATGTGCTCTTCTCTCATTTACCTTGTCCGCAGGATGTTTAAAATCTTGTAGGTATTTTTGAAAGGATTTTCAGATTCCATTCACATGAATGGGTAGCCCTACACACAACAATCATACCAGAGAAGCTTCAGTACTTTTTTTGAGCAGAGCATGGTGCATTAGCTCAGGTTTTTGGTGAGTTTGTCGCACTTGGGGTGCCTTTTAATATGTAGTGACAACACAAGCACGATGCACATTTGCAGTGTTTCTGAAATGCATGGTAAAGAGCACAAAGTCTGTGTGTTTTGCCATACGTTTGGAATGAATTAGAGCGGAGACTGCCAGCCAGGCCTTCAAGTCCAACATCAGTGGCTGACTTCACAAATGTGCTTCTGGAAGAATGGTCAAACATTCCCATAGACCCACTCCTAAACCTTGTGGACAACCTTCTCAGAACAGTTGAAGCTGTGATAGTTGCAAAGGGTGGGCCAACTCAATGTTGAACCATACGGACTAAAGCCTCGTACACACGATCGGATTTTCGGCAGGGAATTGTACGATGACAGACTGTTTGCCTAAAATCCGACCGTTAGTAAGCTCCATCAGACAATTGTTGGCCAACTTTCCGCCAACAAATGTTGGATGGCAGGCTAGTAAATTTTCAGCGGACAACGGTCTGATTTTCCTATTGTGTGACGGACTTGTACACACAAGTCCAAAGTACAAACACGCATACTCGGAATCAATGCTCATCAAACATGACATTAGCAGAAGGTGCCCAAAGGGTGGCGCTCAAGAGCTGAAATTCCACGTAGTACGTCACTTCGTTTGTGTTTGTTGGCCGACAGTCGTGTACCGTTTGTATGCAAGACAAGTTCACGCACACGTCCTTCAGACAAATGTCTGGTGCTTTGTCTGCGGAAAATCCAATTGTGTGTACGAGGCTTTAGACTGAGATGCCTTTAAAGTTCATGTAAATGCAGGTGTCCCAATACTTTTGGTAATATAGTGTATAGGAATGTTTATTTAGGAATTAAGCACGTTTAAATTTCATACGCAGACCGATCTGCAGATTTTCGGATCGTTAGTATGTTGGTTTCAACAGCCGATTCAGGTTTTTTCGTCAGATAAAAGCTGGATGTGCAGACTATAACATTTTTGTTGTAAGTGCACTCAATGTTCGATTTTCGTTTAATTAGTATGGTTTTCGTTCAAAAAAATCATAAGCGCAAGACATGCTCAGAAACGAAAGAATACATACAAAACTATTCAACACATTAACGTCACTTCTGAAGTTGAATTCTGTCATACAAGAATTTTTTGTATGGTTAGTAAGCTCTTCACTTTCGACATGAGACTAGCATGCAACAAAAAACGGATGGCCAAAAATCTGATCGTGTGTACAAGGCTTAAGACTGGGATGGCATTAAAGTTCATGTGCGTGTAAAGGCAGGTGTCCCAATACTGTTGACAATATAGTGTATATGCAACCTCACAGGTAAAGGCCCACTTCAGTGAGGCTCCACAGATGCATACGGTAGGTGGGAAGGGGTTAATCGGGTGTGCTGTGGGATGGTAAAATTTTGCAGCTCAGTCGTGTGGTTTTACATGACTGGTGGTCATACCTGGTAAGGTTCCAGTTACTCTATAGGGTGGGACACTCAACCTTCCAGGAGTGCAAGTGAAGAAAACCCCTGTCTCCATACAAGTCAAGACTGGTCGTTCTCAATGCCTCGGAGGTGCCAATCCTGGATCCTCTGAGGGGCTCTGGGGTGGGTAATAAACTTGTTGGATAGGGGGTGGTAAAAAAAAGTGCATGCTATGGCTTAAGTCTGGAACCAGGAAGTAGCAAACGTGTGTATCACCATAAACTGAGTAAGGTGGCATTTGTGAGCCATGAAACATGTCTTTTCGGCAAAATAAAGCTCTATGATTTTTCATCCAACATGATGACTCTGATCCATCCCTAGACACACCAGATCTGTATTACACAATACAATGGGTGGCTCTGTAGTTTTGAACCACCAACAAGTTTTTCTGACCTCCCCCTATCCAACAAATTTCTAGTTCTGCTATTCGACCCAAGAAACGGTCCTCAAATATGCTTGATAAATCATGAACCCAATTCATATAAAATCCCCTATAATAACATTTTCTTGTTTCCCATTTCCCTGCTATTTCTAACAATGAAAAGAGATACATCTCCTCATCTTGAAGTTAACATACAACCACAATTAGTTTACTATTTTTTTTGCTCACTCTTGGATCACATTTAAAGTGTACCAGAATTGGACTGTAGTTTCCCTGCTATCTGGTTTGAGCCCTCATCCCCTCCCAATTTTGCCCACTTCTACATTCAGTGCCCCCTTTGACCCTTGTTCAAGGCATATCATTTAAAGATCCCTTCCCTAGATCCTAGTTTAAAAGGCCCTCCAACCTTCTATTCTCCAGCAACAGAGATGCATCTTCCCCATTTAGGTGCAGTCTGTCTCTTCTCTAGAGCCAGTAACCAACCTAAAAGTCAGCCCATTTCTCCATAAAGCCAAAATCCTCCTTCCTATACAAGTTTCTTAGCCACTTAGTTAGCTCTCAAAGCCCACACTGCCTCTCTAGTGTGGTCCGTGGCACAGAAAGTATTTCTGAAAACACTACCTTGAAGGACCCTCTCTTTACCTTAGGACCTAAATCCCTGAAATAATTTTTAACCACTTCAGCCCTGGAAAGATTTACCCCCTTAATGACCAGGCCATTTTTTTGCGATACAGCACTGGGCTATTTTAATAGACAATTGTGCGGTCGTGCGAGGTTGTACCCAAAATTGGTTTTCCTTTTTTCCCCACAAATAGAGCTTTCTTTAAATGGTATTTGATCACCTCTGCGCTTTTTATTTTTGTGCTATAAACAAAAATTGAACAATTTTGAAAAAAAACAATACTTTTTACTTTCTGCTATAAAACATATGGAATACAAATATGTAAAAAATCGAATTTCTTCATCAATTTAAGTCAATTTGTAATTTGCTACATATATTTTTGGTAAACAAAATCCCATCTAGCGTATATTGATCGGTTTGTGCAAAAGTTATCGTATCTACAAACTATGGGATAGATTTAGGGACTTTTTTTAGTGACACTTTTTGAGGACCAGTGACACCAATACAGTAATCAGTGCTAAAAAAAATGCACTGTCACAGTATAAATGACACTGACAGGGAAGGGGTAATCAAAGGGTTACATTTTTTCTCTGGGAGTGCTATCTAAAGCCCCATACACACGGTCGGATTTTCGCATGGATTCTGTCCGATCGGACAATGTTGTTGAAAAATCAGACCGTGTGTATGCACCATCGGACAGTGTACGTCGTATTGTCCGACAGACAAAGTCCTATCTCCTGCTGGATAGATTTTCCGACAACACGGTCCGATCACACCAAATCCGATCGTGTGTATGGTAGTCCGACCGGACAAAGTGCTACGCATGCTCAGATCACATTACAAGACCAAAGCTATTGGCTACTAGCCTCTACGTAGTCCCGTCGTAGGCAACAAACGTCACCACGTTCAGAATGATCGGATTTTCCGACAACTTTGTCCGACCGTGTGTACGCAAAACCAACATCAGACAAAGTATGACGGACATGGTCTGACGGACCTGGTCCTCGGATAATCCGTGCGTGTGTATGGGGCTTTACTGTGTGGGGGATGCTGACACTAGACAGAGAGAGATCTGTGTTCCTGATTAGTAGGAAGCACAGATTGTCGCTCTGTCAGACAGGGAGGGAGAGATCTGCCTTGTTTACATAGGCAGACCGCCGTTCTGTCATTCCCGAGAATGGGGGGAAAAAAGGGGAAGCCGTCTTAGGCCCCCCCCCCCTTTGTTTAATGGGATTGTGGCATCAGCATTTAAGGAACATTTTTTAAAGGGTTTTAATGGGGCTTAATCTGACTGACTAGTGGGTGACTTAGAGGGTTATAGGAGGTTAGAGATTGGTCAGTTTAGGTCAGGTGTCATAGAGGTTTCTGGAAGGTTAATAGTCAGGCTGAGATTGGCCAGTTAAGGTCAGAGGTGACCTTTTAGAATATTCTAGAAGGCCTTTTCTGGCCTATATAAGTAGCTGTTCCATCAGGGTCTTTGCCAGTTGCCAGAGAAAATACAGTGCAAAGAGCTCCGTCAAAAGACACTGTAATACTGCGGGCTTTGTATTTTTCTCTGGCGGCATGAAGACCCTGGTGAGGCAGCTCCTAGAACGAGCGGAGGCGGCTGGAGGGGAAGATTGGATCCGGCATTGCCTCTCATTATCTGTGGTTCAAGACGCTGGAGAAGACGGACGGAGTTTGGTGTCGGCGCCGGGAACAAGCGGAGATGCTGGAGTACAGCAGCAGCCATTTCGGGTTGCCGAAGAGGAGGAGTTCCTAGCAAAGGAAGTTCCGGAGGTCGCGAGGCAAGAAGGCGTCATCTTAGAAGAAGAGGAGGGGCGTACAGCGAGCAAGAGGAAGCACCAGCAGAGGAGGAGCTTCAGTCCGGCT
This sequence comes from Lithobates sylvaticus, assembly GCA_028564925.1. Classification (NCBI taxonomy): domain Eukaryota; kingdom Metazoa; phylum Chordata; class Amphibia; order Anura; family Ranidae; genus Lithobates; species Lithobates sylvaticus. The sequence goes on from CM053033.1 coordinate 153,194,394, forward strand.
CCACCCGTGAGTGATGTCGGAAGGCATGAGAGGTCGGCCTCATCAGCGGGATATCAGCGCGCAGGCTCGGCATCGGCAATCGGAAGAGGAGGTGGGCAGAGCTTACAGATGACGTTAGTGAATGCAGGAAGGTCGCCTAGGCAACGAGAAATGCCCAGCAATAAGCCAGGACGGCAAATTAGAAGGAGGAAAATCCAGACCAGTCCTCCCGCTTAATACCAGGGAACAACAAACCAGTAGTCCTATACCTGTTCGGTGTGATTCACCTAGCCTTACACCTGGGGTACTCGGTACTTGTGCACAGTCTGTTTCACGAACGGAGGTGTCTGGAGGTCTAGATAATAGCGCAGCAGGGGTTTGGTCAGCTGTATTGGCGGACCCACGGGCTATACCTCAGTCCTCTGCTGTTACATCTCAGAGTGGTACAATTTTAAATGTGCAGGATAAAAGGGTTAAAGAATGTATGCCATGTTTACTTTCGCCTCTGGGTTTTCATTTGAATACAATGCTGAAGGAGAAAATTTGGAATGAGGATTACATAGATTTAAGCATGGTACTTCCTCTTTCAAGGGATTTTTCAAAATATGAGAAAAAAGATGAGAAAACAGAGGATGAAAAACAGTTATTAAATCTTTTTACAGTTGGTTGCAAGCTTTTTGCATATATGCAAGTGTTTTGTGTGAAAAATGTAATTATTACAGCACATTGATATAGTCCTGGAGGCATATAGGAGCTTTAGTGGTCTCTCATGGTTATCTTATGATGAGGCTTTTAGACACAAATTGGCGGTTCAACCATCACTACAGTGGGGGTCTAAGGACGTTGGTCTTTGGTTAAACTTATTCTTGCCACAAAAACAGCCTTTCGTGCGTTCAGTTCCTACTACTACTTCTCATGCTTCTGGGCGAATTATAAGAAAGGTTTGTATTTTGCATACAATGATAGCCAATGTAAATGGTTGTCCGCATGCAAATACAAGCATGAGTGTGCTTTTTGCTCTGGTAATCACCGGATTTCTAAGTGTTTTCGTAGGATGCAAGCAACCCAAAAAGAAAATTTTTCAAAAAGCAACTACTCAAGTGAAATTTCCAAGAATGCTTCCGTGGTTGCAAATTTACCCAAATCAGCAGATGGCTTCTCTGGTAATTGAAGGTTTCACGGTGTGTTTTAAATTACCAATATTTCAAGGTTCAGGCTGTACACTGGTGGAGAATTTACAGTCCGTCAAAGAATCTCCTCAATTGGTAAGAAAAAAAATTACTTAAAGTGGTTGTGTACCCTCCATTACAACTTGCACCTACAGGTAAGCCTAGATTAAGGCTTACCTATAGGTACAAGAAATATCTCTTAAACCTACACAGTTTAGGAGATATTTGCCAAAAAGTTTTACAACATTGTCTACAGCGCATGCGCACCGTAGACAACGGTGCATTCACAGGGTTAATCCCCATTCACAAATCCGGCTTGCTGGATTTGAAGTCTCCCGTGCGCATGCGCGGACCGACGTCTTCGCTGCTCTGGCCAATCACAGCGCCGCATCGGCGATGTGATTGGCCAGAGCGGCGATACCCAGAAGTAACCTTCTGGGTATCTGTGGAGAGATGGCTGCGGCTAGAGGGGGAGACGAGGACAGCGTCGGGGGCCCCGATCTAAGGTAAGTGATGTATATATCTGTGGATAGATATAAACAATAAAATCCTCTAAATAAAATTGTATCTGATTGTGGAGATCTTGCTAAAACAAATAATATTGTGCTATAAACAGCAAAATAAATAAATAAATAAATGTGCTAAAACATGGGATGATATTTAGATGCAGCAAATAAACACACTGGTGTTCAAATCCTAATCAGAGTGAATCTGTGCAAAATGGTGCAATAAATAAGCAATAGTATTAAAAGAATGGACTGCGTCGGTGATCCAAAGGGTAAACAGAATGTGCAATACAAAATATATATATATATATATATATATATATATATATATATATATATATAGAAAAAAAATATCAAAATATATAAAAATATAAATGCAGTGCAAACGGTGATTGTCCAGAAAAATGGGTAAATATAAAGTGCGACAAGAAAAAAATCATCCACAGGGATGTAATGTAGCTGTGTCAAACTAGGTGACAAGTAACGTCCACAGAAATGGTGAATCTCCGTTTAAATGGAGTGTGATGGATAGAGTCCGTCCAAAGATGCAGGGGAGCTGGCACTCTATGACTCGATGTGTGCGAGGTGATCCAAACCGTACTCCTCTGTGTGCCCGCAAATAACAGATGCAGTGGCTCCTTACCTCACTGCTGTAAGATAAACAGCATAGATCAATATTGCTCTCCTGAGCTCTGTATCCTGGGTGTGTATTGGGGCTTGGTTTGTCACTCTCACCACATCAGAGGTATTATTTCACTCACTGCACAACAGGGGTATTTTTTCACTTGTAGTCCTCCCAGGTAGCAAACATGTAAATCATGGAGGGAAGAGGAAGGAGCCCCAGATAGTGAAGTATGTACAGTTTATTTAATAAAACCACAAATAAAACACAGGGGTACTCACAATTTCAGACAGACAGAATTCAGTGTAAAAACGAGCGCGGTGCTCGTGTTCCGGACGTCACTTCCGGTGTCCAAGTGTATTCTATTTTCCTACTAGTGCCTTCACATCACATGACTTTATCAGGGACTTCCCTGATGAAGTCATGTGACGTGACCACACTAGTAGGAAAATAGAGTGTGTTTATTTGCTGCATCTAAATATCATCCCATGTTTTAGTACATTTATTTATTTATTTTGCTGTTTTTAGCACATTATTATTTGTTTTAGCAAGATCTCCACACTCAGATATAATTTTATTTAGAGGATTTTGTTTATATCTATCCACAGATATATATTTTACTTTTAGAGAATAGATTGCTCATATTTATCTGGAGCGCAACACCATATATTGATTTTTTACTGAATCAATTTCGGCTAATTCATCACATCATTTCCTTTTGGCAGTTCTTTAAATTATAAAATTGGCCCTGATTCAGCATCGTTGACATATACATCTTTTGATTCAGCTGTAGAAAAGCTGCGGGTGCTAGGGAAGAATGCATTAATGGCGAAAGCTGATGTTCAGTCAGCTTTCAGGCTTCTTCCGTTGAATCCAAATTGTTTTAATTCCCTGGGTATTAATTTAAGGATCAGTTTTATTTTGACAAATCTTTGCCGATGGGATGCTCTGTTTCTTGTTTTTATTTTGAAGCATTCTCAACTTTTTTAGAATGGGTGGTAAGTACAGTAGCCAATTCTCCTTTCCTTATTCATTATCTAGATGATTTTTTTTATTTATGGGTTTGGGAGGGTCTGGAGATTGTCTTGAATTATTAAACTCATTCCACTTAGTATGCAATTATGTTTGGATCCCTTTGGCGGAAGAAAAAAATATTTTTCCAACGACATGTATCAAATTTTTGTGGATAACTTTGGATACCATAGTTATGGATTTAGGTTACCTAGTGAGAAAATGTATAAGCTTACGCAATTATTAGCATTATTTATTAGAAAAGGTAAGGTGACATTAAAAGAAATGCAATCCCTTTTCGGTCAATTAGCCTTTGCAACAAGAATTATGCCAGTGGGAAGAGTTTTTTCCAGGAGGTTATTTATATACGTCCATTTCTGGTCTTAAAAACCCATCAGCGCAAATTAGAATTACAGCAGATATTATAAAGGATTTGTGAAAAAAATATAAAAATGAACCAAAGCGCCAAAGGATGAAACTAAGTGAAAAAAACTCATGTATGTGTTAATAAGGATAAAGAAAACTAATTGCTTTACCACATAATTAAAGCAGCTGCAGTGTGAAATTGGTGTGAACAATTAATAAATGATAAAAAGTATACCGCGCTAAATGCTAAAAAAATTACATACAGGTAATAAATGATACACTGGTAACAAATAAAATTAATCAAACTGTCCCCAGTGAAAAAAAGGGGCTTGTGCTAGTGAAACAATATACAATGCTGTTGCTTGAGCAATAGATGGATGATTCCGTGCTTCTTAAGTGCTTTAAATAGGGTGCCCCCCTAGTAGATGTGCACTCACCCCTGTGAGTGGACCAACTATCGCTAGTTAGGTCAAATTTGCGTGTGGGGTGACCCCTATGGATATCCTCTGGACCATTGATTGGCAGCAGTGAATGTTCCTCATATAAATATAATAGAAAAAGCCTCATTGCGCAGTACAGTTGATAAAGAGCTTTTTATTTCAAAAAATATAAAGATATTCAACTCACATGTATGAGTGCCTAATGTCCTGGCACCCAGAGTGAACAGCAGGTATAAGTAAATCCGTGAAATCCGCCTGGTTGGTTCATGCAGCTGCTGGCTCAGAACAGGCTTGATTTCCAGATTGAATGTGTGGGCGGAAGTGTGTCACAATAAAGCATTTCGGCCTATCAGATTGGCCATCCTCAGGAAGTTACAATTCCACCATTTTAACTGAGGGCATAAATACCCTCAGCATGAATCACATGATTTGGCATGGCCAATAGCGTTACTTTCCCTGCTATTAACTTGGGACTGCTCACAATCTGACTAAAAATGCCCTTTTTAGCATTGTTAGTATAATTAAAATGGATTTAACCACTTCAGCCCCGGACCAATTGTCAGCTTAAGGACCAGAGGTCTTTTTTCAATTTCGCACTGCACTACTTTAACTGGTAATTGCGCGGTCATGCAATTTTGTAACGAAACGAAATTTGCGTCCTTTTCTTCCCACAAATAGAGCTTTCTTTTGATGGTATTTGATTGCCTCTGTGATTTTTATTTTTTGCGATATAAACGGAAAAAAGAGCGAAAATTTTGAAAAAAAAAGAGATTTTCTACTTTTTGTTATAAGAAAAATCTAATAAACTCAATTTTAGTCAAACATTTGGGCCAAAATGTATTCAGCCACATGTCTTTAGTAAAAAAAATGCCAATAAGCGTATATTTATTGGTTTGCGCAAAAGTTATAGCGTCTACAAACTAGAGTACATTTTCTGGAATTTACACCGCTTTTAATTTATGACTGCCTATTTCATTTCTTGAGGTGCTAAAATGGCAGAGAAGTACAAAACCCCCCCAAATGACCCCATTTTGGAAAGTAGACACCCCAAGCTATTTGCTGAGAGGCATGTTGAGCCCATTGAATATTTTTTTTTTTAGTCCCAAGTGATTGAATAAAGACAAAAATAAAAAAGAATTTTTTTTTTTCTTCAAAAAGTTGTCACTAAATGATATATTGCTCACACATGCCATAGTTATATGTGGAATTGCACCCCAAAATACATTTTGCTGCTTCTCCTGAGTATGGGGATACCACATGTGTGGGACTTTTTGGGAGCCTAGCCGCGTACGGGGCCCCGAAACCCAAGCACCGCCTTCAGGATTTCTAAGGGTGCAAATCTTTGATTTCACTCCTCACTACCTATCACAGTTTCAAAGGCCATAAAATGCCAAAATAGCACAAAACCCCCCCAAATGACCCCATTTTGGAAAGTAGACACCCCAAGCTATTTGTTGAGAGGCATGGTGAGTATTTTACAGCTCTCATTTGTTTTTGAAAATGAAGAAAGTAAAGAAAAAAAAAATTTTTTTTTTCTTTTTTCAATTTTCAAAACTTTGTGACAAAAAGCGACATCTGCAAAATACTCACAATACCTCTCAGCAAATAGCTTGGGGTGTCTACTTTCCAAAATGGGGTCATTTTGGGGGGTTTTATGCCATCTGGGCATTCCATGGCCTCTGAAACTGTGATTGGCAGTGAGAAGTGAAATAAAAAAATTACTCCCTTAGAAAGCCTGAAGGCGGTGCTTGGTTTTTGGGGTTCCGTACGCAGCTAGGCTCCCAAAAAGTCCCACACATGTGGTATCCCCGTACTCAGGAGAAGCAACAGAATGTATTTTGGGGTGTATTTCCACATATGCCCATGACATGTTTGAGCAATATATCATTTAGTGACAACTTTTTGTAAAAAAATATATATATTTTTTTTTTTTCATTATTCAATCTCTTGGGACAAAAAAAAAAAATATTTAACGGGCTCAACATTGCTCTCAGCAAATAGCTTGGGGTGTCTACTTTCCAAAATGGGGTCATTTGGGGGGGGTTTGAACTGTCCTGGCATTTTATGCACAACATTTAGAAGCCTATGTCACACGTCACCCACTCTTCTAACCACTTGAAGATAAAGCCCTTTCTGACACTTTTTGTTTACATGAAAACATATTTTTTTTTTGCAAGAAAATTACGTTGAACCCCCAAACACTATATATATTGTTAAAGCAAAGGCCCTACAGATTAAAATGGTGGGTGTTGCATTTTTTTTTTCCACACAGTATTTGCGCAGCGATTTTTCAAACGCATTTTTTGTGGAAAAAAATACACTTTTTTTTATTTTAATGCACTAAAACACACTATATTGCTCAAATTTTTGATGAAATAAAAAATATGATCTTAGGCCGAGTACATGGATACCAAACACGACATGCTTTAAAATTGCGCACAAACACGCAGTGGCGACAAACTACATACATTTTTAAAAGCCTTTAAAAGCCTTTACATGATACCACATTAGATTCACGGAGGAGGTCTACTGCTAAAATTACTGCCCTCGATCTGACCTTCGCGGTGATACCTCACATGCATGGTGCAATTGCTGTTTACATATGACGCCAGACCAACGCTTGTGTACGCCTTTGCGCAAGAGAAGGGGGGGCAGGGGTGCTTTTTTTTTTTTTTTTTTTTTAGTTTTTTTTTTTTTTATTTATTTAGCTTTTTTATTCTATTTTTAAACTGTTCCTTCCATTTTTTTTCTTTGTTATGATTTTTATTGTTATCTCAGGGAATGTAAATATCCCCTATGATAGCAATAGGCAGTGACAGGTACTCTTTTTTTGAAAAAATTGGGGTCTATTAGACCCTAGATCTTTCCTCTGCCCTCAAAGCATCTGACCACACCAAGATTGGTGTGATAAAATGCTTTCCCAATTTCCCAATGGCGCGGTTTATATCCGGGAGGGGGGACATTCCCTCCCACTGCTTGTAAAAGCAGTCTAGAGGCTAATTACCCGCTAGAATTGCTTTTACATGAACGCCGATCACTGGCTGAAAAGAATGATACCAAGATGATACCTAAACCTGCAGGCATCATTCTGGTATAACCATTCAAAGTCCAGCAACATACTGGACATATATTGTAATCTTTTTTTTTTTCATGCAGCCTCTTGGCTGAACGAAAAAAGAGATTGATTGGTGGGTATGCCCACCATTAGAATACCTCCCTTCATCCACCCACTTCTAATGATGGGCATACATGCACCATTTATATATGCCGATGCATGGGGGCATCCTCCCGCAAAAGTTATGCCGTGTACACACGGTCGGAATTTCGACCGTATGTACGTGGCATTAGGAGCCAATCGCTCCTCCGCCCCCCCTGCTGCCCCCATGCTTCGGCACATATGCTCTTTTTTTTAACTGTGGTGGTGAAATCACCTCCTACAGCGTTGGAGTCGCGGCTTTATGTATCGTGGGAGCAAACGCTGTTGCTGTCAAGATAAATAAATCCGCGCTGCAACTGAATGGCGCACCTGAAAACAAAAAAATGCTTAACACTAAAACACAGTAAACAAAATTACATACCTGAAAAGCAAGCATGATAAAACATAATAAAACATTGCAGAATAGAATGGAGTAAAAAAAGAGCAACAATAGAGAGAGAATAGAGTGAGAGAGAGAACAATAAAACGACAACTATTTTTGTTTTTTTTATTTTTTTGAGATTCACAGGTAAAAAAGCTCCTGACTGTTAGCGACTGAATCAAAACGCTACCACAAAAAAAATGTTAGCGATCGCAGGGATCAGGCCTGACTCTGCGAACACTGCAGTTATGTGTGCTTAGTGTTTTGTAAGTGACAGTGATCGATCGATACTGCACTTGGGTGGGCTGGGCTGGGCTGGGCGGAGGGGGAAAACGCAGGTGCTAGCAGGTATCTGGGCTGATCCCGCTAACAATGCGTTTTTTTGGAACCCTAAACTGCTGGGACGCTAGTATAGATCTGATCAGATCAGATATTGATCTGTTCAGATACTATACCACTAAGGGAGGTGTATGCTTTGCACGTGGGTGTTTGCGGTACTGGCACTAACCTGGGGCGACGCAGACCTTATTTGACCCTAAAACCTAATTGATATCACCCGCCGGGCGATCAGGGGGTTAAACCGTTATTGGGTAATAAATGGCGGGTGCCCTGACAGTATAAAAAACAAGCTAACTAACCAGCGTCACCCGTAACAGTAATACAAAAAAAAACTGGTTACCTAGCGACACTAATGCAGCGATCAGAAAAACGATCGCTTAGTGACACTGGCAAAAGGGGGTGAAAGGGTTAACTAGGGGCAATCAGGGGGTTAAACCTTTATTAGGTAATATATGGGGGTACCTGACGCTATATAAAAACCTGACGGGGAACCTAAATAACGAAATAACTAACTGGCTAACCAGCGTCACCAGTGACATTTTATACGGTGATCACTGGTGAAAGGGTTAACTCTAGGGGCAATCAGGGGGTTAAAACCTTTATTTAGGTTGTAATATGGGGGTACCTGACCTATAAACCTATTTATGAACCTATATAAACATGGCGGTTAACCTAAAAAAAAACTGGTTACCTAGCGACACTAATGCAGCGATCAGAAAAACGATCGCTTAGTGACACTGGCAAAAGGGGGTGAAAGGGTTAACTAGGGGCAATCAGGGGGTTAAACCTTTATTAGGTAATATATGGGGGTACCTGACGCTATATAAAAACCTGACGGGGAACCTAAATAACGAAATAACTAACTGGCTAACCAGCGTCACCAGTGACAGTTATACGGTGATTACTGGTGAAAGGGTTAACTCTAGGGGCAATCAGGGGGTTAAAACCTTTATTTAGGTTGTAATATGGGGGTACCTGACCTATAAAACTATTTATGAACCTATATAAAACATGGCGGTTAAAATAAAAAAAAAATGGTTACCTAGCGACACAATGCAGCGATCAGAAAAACGATCGCTTAGTGACACTGGCAAAAGGGGGTGAAGGGGTTAACTAGGGGCAATCAAGGGGTTAAACCTTTATTAGGGGGGGGTAGGGGGCTACCTAGGACCTAAAACTAACTGCCCTGACAGTTATTACAGTCACACTGACACTAAATGCAGTGATCAGTAAATAAATGATCACTGCAATTAGTGACACTGTGACTGGGGGGTGATCAGGGGGTGACAGGGGGGTGGATTGTGTGCCTATGTGTACTGGTGTCAGTGTACTGTTTGTGCACTAACCTTTACATGTTCTCTGCTCGGCGTTCCGGTCACATAGACCGGCGCACCGAGCGTGACATCACTTCCGCCTTCCTGTCTATACAATAGACAGGAAGGGGAAGCTTTTCATTCGCCAGGAGCGATCGCGAGGGGGTGGCCAGAAACCACTGGCCGTCCCCTCGTCCCGGATCGCTCCTGAAGCGATGCCGACCGTCCCCGCCGGCGGAGGGGGTTCCGATCGGACACCCCACCCGCCGGAAGAATGGCACGTACAGGTACGTGGTTCTGCCTGTACGTGCCATTCTGCCGACGTATATATACAGGGGGCGGTCGGCAAGTGGTTAAATAATGTGCAATCAAAAAAATACATTAGAACGATTAAAAATTCAAAATGAAAAAGTTTAAAATGTAATGGCAAAAATTATAAATTCATTTTAATTATACTAACAATGCTAAAAGGGCATTTTTAGTCAGATTGTGAGAAGTCCCAAGTTAATAGCAGGGAAAGTAACGCTATTGGCCATGCCAAATCATGTGATTCATGCTGAGGGTATTTATGCCCTCAGTAAAAAATGGTGGAATTGTAACTTCCTGAGGATGGCCAATCTGATAGGCCGAAATGCATAGAGGTTGAGTCACTTTATTGTGACACACTTCCGCCCACACATTCAATCTGGAAATCAAGCCTGTTCTGAGCCAGCAGCTGCATGAACCAACCAGGTGGATTTCACGGATTTACTTATACCTGCTGTTCACTCCGGGTGCCAGGACATTAGGCACTCATACAGGTGAGTTGAATATCTTTATATTTTTTGGAATAAAAAGCTCTTTATCAACGGTACTGCGCAATGAGGCTTTTTCTATTATATTTATATATATGAGGAACATTCACCGCTGCCAATCATTGGTCCAGAGGATATCCATAGGGGTCGCCCCACACGCGCATTTGACCTAACTAGCGATAGTTGGTCCACTCCCAGGGGTGAGTGCACATCTACTAGGGGGGCACCCTATTTAAAGCACCCTAAGAAGCACGGAATCATCCATCTATTGCTCAAGTCACAGCATTGTATATTGTTTCACTAGCACGAGCACCTTTTTTTCACTGGGGACTGTTTGATTAATTTTATTTGTTACCAGTGTATCATTTATTACCTGTATGTCATACTTTTTATCATTATAAAGGATTTGTTGGTTTGGTAAATATTTTTGGAACATTTCAATGAGAGAACATAGTGACTTTCAACTAGCAACTGATGAGGCTGGCTCAGTTGGTTTTGGAAAAATTTGGAAGAATCACTGGTGTGCCTCCACTTACATAGTGCTTTTAGAGTTATTCCCTATTATCATTTCAATAGAAATTTGGGGTTCTTCCTTTGCTAATAAGAGGTTATTAGTTAGCACGGACAACAAGGGTGTGGCATTTGCTGTTAATAGTCTTTCATCCAAATCTCCTCCAGTGGTTTCTTACTTACGTTATTTGGTTTTCCTATGCCTGCAGTGGAACATTTGATTAAAGGCTAAGTATATACCAGGTAAGACTAACATAATCGCTGATGCTCTCCCTCGCCTGCAGATGGATCGGTTTTTCGAGTTCGTGCCAGAGGCGGAGCTGGTTGGGGCAACTTGCCCTTCCCATTTGTGGGATCTGATTTGCTTTTTCAAAACATTAAGAATTCTGTGGCTTTTTCTACTTGGAAGAATTACAATTCTGCATGGTTATTATGGCCAACTTTCCTATTGTCCTTACAACTTACTGTTTCAGATCATTCGGAGAATTTAGTACATTTATTTCTTCATTCGTTAATTCAGAAGGAATATTCTTGGTCTCATATTAATAAAACTTTGTCAGCTATTTATTTTTTCTTGCGCCTTTACAGTCTGCCTCTGTGTCAGTTTTTTCTCAGTGAGACAGGTTTTAAAGGGGTACAGAAGAGTTACTTTGCACAAGGATGTCAGGTCTCCTATTACGCCTAATATATTATCAGGGGTTTGTGTGGCGACCACCCTGGTTTGCTCCTCTAGTTATGAAGCCACCCTTTTTAATTCTGTTTTTTCAATGGCATTTTTTGCTGCTTTCAGAATTTCATAAATGTTACCTGCCTCACAGGCTAGTAATTTGGGCATTTTATTGTCCAATATTATATTGCTTAAAGATGGTTTAAAAAAAATTCTGCGTTTTAGCAAAATGGATGATTTAGGTAATGGGTCCTGGATAAATTTAAAGGAATGCAAAGATGGGAATATTTGCCGTATAAAAGCGTTCTGTTGTTATGTTGCCATAAGACCAAATATTTCAAATTTGTTATTCATACACGGGGATGGTTCTCCACTGACTGTGTACCAATTCTCAGTGGTACTAAAAAAAATGTCTGGCACACCTTCAGTTGAGTCATTTGAAGATAACAACCCATTCTTTCCGAATCGGAGCAGCTACAAAAGCTGCTCAGATTGGTTTAGAAGAAAGCGCCATTAAGAAAATAGCGCCACCCGTTTTTAAGAACTATATATAAAAAATAATACTCTCCTTTCCTCGATCCGAAACGGCAGGTTTTTTTTTTCTTTTTTTTAACTTACCTTTAGTTGTTCTTCTTCTTGTCATCCATCGCTTCCTGGTTCTCGGTCCCTCGGATATGGGCGGGGATATGGGCGGGGATATTACGGCTATTACGTAATATCCCCTAGGAGTCAGTGCGGCTGCCTGGCCTGAGACTTGCAGGACATTTGACGCCGCCGCTGTTGTGAGCTGCTGACGGTGTATGCGCGAGATTAGAATGAATGGGCGTCAGTGAAATCCAAGAAGAGAAAGCCTGAAGATTTCACTCGCCCACAGCCAAGATGGAAACCGCAACAGCTTTTTTATAAAGTCATTTTTCACTACAAAATCTAAAGGCACAACTGCTACAACCCGGACTGTTGAGTTATTAAATGACAAAATATATTCTTTATTAAGGACTGTTAAAAAAAAAAAATTCCTGAAAATAGCATATAATACAGTTTTGGTTTATTCTGAAATAATTCCGCGTTTACGTTGGTTAGAATCAATGGTTTGCAAACCTCTTGACAAAGTCCGTAAAAGAATAACTAGGGCTATAGAGAATTTTTTTGTTCCGGGTCTGGTGATGTGTTGACAAAAGGGTTGTTGTTAACAACCCTTCTGTTGATTGGGAGATTTAAGAAAAGATTTAATGATAAATGCTCGAGTATCAGTGGCTGGCCTGAGTATGGTTAATTGAGAAATAATTTTTGGTTGACAAAATGATTTTATGAAAATAAAATTTCATGTTATATTAATTATTTGCAAATAAATAAACTGCGCTAGGTATAAGAACCAATCTATAAAAGGCAGCTGCTAAAAGTGGGATACACACACATAGATAAAGGGAATTGTATAAAGCTGCGCCAGTAAAAATTAAAAATAAATAAAAAAAAAAAGAAATATTAAAAAATATATATAAAAAATTAAAATAAAAAAATAAAAGTATTGTTTAACCAAAAATGACAGTTCTCACAATATAGTCTATGGCCGCGAAGGAGCACATAGATAACAACCTGGAAAGTAAAATAAATCCAAACAGTCCACAGTCTAATTGGAATCCAGTGCATATAGTCCTGTCCTAATTTTTGGCTTCCATATAGAATATTCCAAAATAGATAGAGGAAGAAACACCACAGTGACTATCCTTCACTTAGATTGTGACATAAAAGGTTGTGGCTACCTTGCCTGTTCTTTCCAAGGTAGACATCGTAGGAGGGGGAGGATCTGTGCACATAGGATAAAACAGCCTTTTTACACAATGCAGAGGATTAACCCCTTAAGTTCCACACAATTAGTGGGAATCTTATTGGTGGAGTGGACAGAGTAGAGGGGTCGTTCCTTTCCGGATGATCGCTTTCTGCCTGACTAGTTACAATTGATCCCCATTCAGGAAGCCGCCTATTATGTGCCTATACAGCTTGGCCATCCGGTAAGCGTGTATTTTATCCGGTGGTCGGGCTCCACAACCTTTTATGTCACAATCAAAGTGAAGGATAGTCACTGTGGTGTTTCTTCCTCTATCTATTTTGGAATATTCTATATGGAAGCCAATAATTAGGACTTAACAGGACTATATGCACTGGATTCCAATTAGACTGTGGACTGTTTGGATTTATTTTACTTTCCAGGTTATCATCTATGTGCTCCTCCGCGGCCATAGACTATATTGCGAGAACTGTCATTTTTGGTTAAACAATACTTTTATTTTTTAATTTTTATATATATTTTTTAATTATTATAATTTTTTTTTTTACTGGCGCAGCTTTATACAATTCCCTATATTAATTTGTTTTAACCAATAAATCAGGCCGTGGCCAATTTCTTCCAAAATACGTTGTGTGTTTTTATTATTATTCTATGCATGTTTGCTAGTTTTGCATGATGCCTGCGATCCCATGATTGCGGGTGGCCGGCGGCCATCGTGACCGCCGGACCCGCTGATTGGCTCCCGCTGTGTCCAATCACAGCGGGAGCGGGCCGCTGGCAGCCTGCACATGCGCCCCAGACCAGGGAGCGTGGACAACGTACAGGTATGTTGTTTAGCGCAGCCGGCCCACCCTGCCGCAGTATATGTGTGGTGGGTGGTACAACATGGCCTAGCCAAATTACAAGCAGTGTGTGGCAGTTCCTGCTCGACAGAAGTCGATCATTTGATCAGCTGCAGCCTCGACCTGTTCCTGTAACACACTTAGGCCTCGTACACACGATACAGAAACCAGATACAAAACCCAGAAGGGAAGCTGTCTGCGGCTTTTCGGATCGTTAGTATGGTGCTTTCGACAGCTGATTTGACTTTTTCGTCAGACAAAAGCTGGATGTGCAGGCTATAAAATTTTTGTTGGATGTGAACTCAACGTCTGATTTTCGGATGGTCAGTACAGAAATTGTCAGAAATTGTCACACAAAAGTCGAAAGTACAAACACGCATGATCGAAATCAAGGAATGACTGGGAAGAGTTTGGTCATTAGTTCGTGTTTGTGCACACACACTTTTGACAAAAATCAGACGCTCGGTTGTACAACAATCTGACCGTGTGTACGAGGCCTTACTGATTGCCTCTTACCCTGACCCAGTTTAACTCCAGTTTCTGCAGCCCCTCCCAGGCTCCTGTTTTCGCTATGCTCCGTGGTCATCCAACACCTCAATTATCTTGTTTAATTTCCTATTCCAGCTCTAGCGTTGTTTGGCCAGGGACTATAGCACTATGTATCAAGACTGGGGGGCACAGGTAGACTTACTTGCCTTATGGGAATGGGGGTTGCCAAGAAATATGTCAACTACCATAGCTTGACTTCCTACTGAACACAGAACACATATTCAGATCAGGAGTTCTGACTACACTTGCCACATTGATGTTCCAATTACTCAGAAAGCAAAGTTAAGTTAAATGTGAGCAGAGACAAACACGTAGCAGCACATACAGTATGAGGGCAGTAGTGGAAACATATACATTTTTTTTTTTTTTATATTTCCTTGGGATCCAATTCTGGTGCGATAAAAAAAAGCTTCCTGCAGAATTACGGTCCGAATGCGATGTAAATTCGCAGCACACAGACATCGCATGTGATCTGCACAGCAGTGCGATGCAAATCATATGCAATGTGTCACATCGCATAAGTGTGAACAGGCACTTAAGATGAGATTCCAGGTCACCTCTACAATAAAACCCAATGTGGGTGAAACAAGTCGAAGGGTGTAACCAGGGGGCAGAAATTTGAGCTGATGCCTGTCTATCATTTACTTCACAATGGAGTTGAATACAGTGTGCAGCAATACCTGTTTGCTATATTGTAACTTGGAGCGAGACATGTTTGGTCTTTGACAGCACCTGAATACATAGTGTAAACCAGGGAGACTGCGCTGCTCCAAGCCTGCAGTATCAATCTGTTATAGTATTTAGCTGTGACAGTTATCTTTCATGGCATGCAGTAAATGTAACTGTTTTTGAAAACATTTAAATCAATGGGTTTATTTCCGCTTTAAGGACCTCCCACCATTGGAGAAGATCAGAAGGGAAAGAGGGCCTGCATCCCTTAGCTAGCTTAAAGAAATCTGTAAAAGGTAAGTATATAAAAAAATGAAAACATACAGCGTGGGTATCTCAAGGGGACATGAGGCACTGAGATATGGAGGGCTGAAGCCAGAGTCGGGCTTTCAATGTTAGAAGCAGAATTCAATTTTAATTAGGTCACTTTTGCTGGGTGCCAGAGCTGAGCAGTGGGCATTCTGTTTAAGGCATTTGTCAATTAAAGTCCACATGCACTTTTCTAGCTAGTAGTGGTTTTGCAATTTTTTTATTTTTTTTTGCAGTATACCCAACAAGGCCTACACAGACACACATTACAATACACTAAAATTAGGCAAGTAAACCAAACATTTAAAATATATGGCATGTTTGTCACAAACTGTAAATCCTCTTTATGAACAATTAAATTCCACCAAGGTTTAGTATGCTAGTATACCTAAAACTGCTATACAGGAATACAGTTTACACTGCAAATTAATTTATAAAAAAAGCATTTATAACCACCAGATTTCTGTATACAATTTACAGGATTCTGCAGGTAAATCATGTTTAAGGCCTGGTTCACACCTATGCACTTTTTAGTGCCTTTTCAGTTTTGCAGAAACACACTAAAGTCCATTTAACATGGATTTCTATGGATGTAATTCACATCTGTGCATTTTAGGGAAAGGGCCTATACATCCATAGGAAACCATGTCAAATGGACTGTAGTGTGTTTCTGCAAAACTGAAAACGCACTAAAAAATGCATAGGTGTGAACCAGGCCTTATGAAGAGGGAAAATCACAGACTGTGAACACTCTAGGACTAGCATAGGCAATGGGAACTATCCCAACCTATATCACAGGATCCTTATTGTCTGTAAATATGAATGTGTTCTTTAATGTAATTTACATATGCAATACACAAAGACATTGGTTTACGGGTGATATTTCTCCTAAAATGCATGTAAGCATTAAAAATATATAGTTTTTTCGGTGGTGAAGTATGGATTCTAATGTTCCCCCTAGTAGGGGGCTATCTGAGTGGGATTGCTGTTTGCTCTATGAGAACCTTTTTTTTTTATGTTGAATTTCTAATTTATATGGCATCCCTTTGTGTCCGAAATAACTGGTGGTATAATATTTGATTCCTCTTTTATACCTGTTCTTAATGTTTTGAAATGCTCCACCTGTGTTGTGGACCCTATTCTTGAAATTTTTTTAATAAAAATATTGAAATAAAAAATATACTGTTTTTAAAGGGATAGTTCACCTTTACCACAAAACTGCCTATGCAGATAAGGGGCACCTGTAAATAAAAACAAACAGTGCAACTCTGACCAAAGTTAAATAAAGCCATTGCTATAGGTGTAGGCCATTTACATACCTCATGATGCCTAACTGGAATACTCCCAGGACCATGCTATATATTCCCAGGACGTTGCTAAGTGAGGCCTAGTCATCACTGCTCACCTCCACCATCACAGGAGTGAGCTCTTAAATGCTGAGCTCAGAACTACTGCATCAGGGGAGAGAAAGAGTATTTGAGGTGGTTTGAATCAGAGAAAGAGCTCACTGCTGTGATGGTGAAGGTGAGCAGTAATTACTAGGCCTCACTTAGCAATGTCCTGGGAGTACTTAGCAACATCCTGGGAGTATTCCAATCAGGCTTCATAAAGTATACACCTATAGCAAGGTGTATGTTCATCTTTAGTCAGAGCTGCACAGTTTGTTTTAATCTACAAACATTCCTTCCCTGCATAGGCAGGTTTTTTGTAAAGGTGAACTATCCTTTTAAGTTTAAACAATATAACTTCCCAGTTTTAAAGCAGAACTAAACCCTTCTATCCTTTGCAGCCAAGGAAGCTGTCATCTTAGCCTCTGTGTGATCTGCAGTTGCCATTGTGCTGCATATATCATCAGTTAGGACACAAGCCATTTGATGGCTTGACAATTGAGTTGAAAGCACAAGCAACTGTGACCATTAACATTCATGGCATGACTTAAATGTACTGTAAATATTTGGGGGAAACAATTAAATCAATGGGTTTATTTCCCCCTCTAATGGTGTTTGATAGGTCAGCTTTCATAGGGCAACTACGTTTCCATAAAAAGGTAGTACAGTCTGTGTCAAACATGGTGAGCCTTTGAGGTTGCTCAACCTGTTAACTTACCATGTTCTGGAGGGAAGGAAGTGCAGAGCTGACTGATAAAACCCAGCAAAAGAAACAGAAGAGCAGAGAAAAGCGGTATTTAAGAAAACATCAAGAAATATGCTTTCAGCTGATAGTATTCAAGAGATGCAATCCAGTAATGTCCAGTTATTGATGAGTGGATAAAGGTGTCTGGAGTGCAGTTGATGTGAGTGCAGCAGAAGCTGATTAAGGAGAGATGTGTTGGCACTGGTTGTGATGTTAATAAACTATGAAGTACATGGAAGTGTAGTAAGTTATGTGTTGTAAGTAAAGAAATACTATAGAACAGGATTTACTACTCACCAGCAGATCCAGAAGGTGGAGGTTCACCAGACTGCTGCCACATAGTAGCCTCTGCTGCCAATCGTCTGATGTACCCCTCCCCCACACACATTAATATATTCTCGGGCTTAATATCTGTATGGATGATTTTACATTTGGTGTGTAGGTAATCCAAGCCCTGCAATACCTGAGTATCCAGAAAATATTATAATTAGCAAATTCAATTGGCAAAATATACAATGTTCTAAGAAACTTCTTAAAGAAATAACAGCTTAACCACTTAAGCCCTGGACCATTTGGCTGGCCAAAGACCAGAGCACTTTTTGGGATTCGGCACTACGTCGCTTTAACTGACAATTGCGCAGTAGTGTGACGTGGCTCCCAAACAAAATTGACGCCTTTTTTTCCCCACAAATAGAGTTTTATTTTGGTGGTATTTGATCACCTTTCCGTTTTTAATTTTTTGCGCTATAAACAAGAAATAGCGACAATTGTGAAAAAAAACGCATTATTTTTTACTTTTTGCTATAATAAATATCCCCAAAAAATATATATATATAAAAAAAATGTTTTTCCTCAGTTTAGGCCGATACGTATTCTTTTACATATTTATGGTGTGAAAAAAAATCGTAATAAATGTTTATTGATTGGTTTGCGCAAAAGTTATATCGCTTACAAAATAGGGGATAGTTTTATGGCATTTTTATTAATAATTTTTTTTTATTAGTAATGTCGACGATCAGCGATTTTTATCATTACTGCGACATTATGGTGGACAGATCGGACACTTTTGGTGCGATTTTGGGACCATTCACATTTAAACAGTGATCAGTGCAATTAATGCATTGATTACTGTGTAAATGTGACTGGCAGTGAAGGGGTTAACCACTAGGTGGCACTGTAGGGGTTAAGTGTGTCCTAGGGAGTGATGCTAACTGTGGGGGGGAGGGGCTGTGTGTGACACAACACTGATCACCGCTCTCGATTACAGGGAGCGGTGATCAGTGACAGTGTCACTAGGCAGAACGGGTAAATGCTTGTTTACGTTAGCATTTCCCAGTTCTTCCTCTATGTGAGGCGATTGCGGGTATCCCCGCAGACATCGAGTCCACAGGACCAGCGATCACACTCACGGAGGTCGCGGCGGGCCCACAAACCGCTTCTTAAAGGGCAACGTACAGGTACGTGATTCTGCCTGTACGTGCCCTTCTGCCGCAGTATATCTGTGTGAGGCGGTCAGGAAGCAGTTAAAGCTGAAAAAAAAACACACCCTTGCAATCCCTGCCGCTCCCCAAACACCACAAGTGTTAAATTCTCATTAAGTCTAGGGGTAGAGGAATAGGCTGTAATGCTTACCTTATTACTTGCTCCTGCTGTACAACCAGCTCCCCCACAAAGCCTCCTTCCTAAGATGTTCTGGCTGGCGGTTGCATGCTGGCAACGCCAAGTACAAGACAGGACCAATGGCCTTGCATTGTACATGTGGACAGCGAGGGCCCACCCACAAAGCAGAGTGTCAGAGAGAAGAGGTAAGTGTAGGAAGCAATTCGTTGATGACCTAGGTGTCTTGTACAATACTACTGTATATACAGTGCCTTGAAAAAATATTCATACCCCTTGAAATTTCCCACATTTTGTCATGTTGCAATGAAAAAAGTTAATATATTTTATTGGGATTTTACGTAATAGACTAACACAAAGTGGCACATAATTGTGAAGTTGGAAGGAAGATGATAAATGGTTCTCAAAATGTTACATAGTTAGGTTGAAAAAAGAAAAAAAGTCCAAGTTTAACCAACCCAAAAAAAAGAACAAACCCATATAAACAAACCTACACTGACAGTTGATCCAGATGAAGGGAAAAAAACCCAGTAAAGCATGCTCCAATTTGCTACAGCAGGGGAAAAAAATTCTACCTGATCCCCGGAGAGGCAATCAGATTTTCCCTGGATCAACTTTACCTATAAATGTTAGTACCCAGTTATATTGTGTACATTTAGGAAAGAATCCAGGCCTTTTTTAAAGCAATCTACTGAGCTTGCCAAAACCACCTCCGGAGGGAGTCTATTTTTACAGCTCTTACTGTGAAGAAACCTTTCCGTATTTGGAGATGAAATCTTTTTTCCTCTAGACGTAAAGAGTGCCCCTAGTCCTCTGTGATCACCTTCAAGTGAATAACTCAACACCAAGTTCACAATATGGACCACTTATGTATTTGTACATGTTGATCATATCCCCCCCCTTAATCTCCTCTTCTCAAGTGGGAATAGATTCAGTTCTTCTAATCGTTCCTCATAGCTGAGCTCCTCCATGCCTCTTATCAGTTTGGTTGCCCTTCTCTGCACTTTCTCCAGTTCCCCGATTTATCCTTTTTGAAAACTGGTGCCCAAAACTTAACTGCATATTCCAGATGAGGTCTTACTAATGATTTATACAGGGGAAAAATTATATCTCTCTCTCTGGAGTCCATACCTCTCTTAATACATGAAAGGACTTTGCTCGCTTTGGAAACCACAGCTTGGCATTGCATGCTATTTTTGAGCTTATGATCTACCAAAACCCCCAGATCCTTCTCCACCATTAATGGATGTATTACAAATAAATATCTGAAAAGTGTGGCATGCATTTGTATTCAGCCCCCCTGGGTCAATACTTTGTAGAACCAACTTTTGCTGCAATTACAGCTGCAAGTATTTTTTGGGTATGTCTCTACCAGCTTTTCACATCTGGGAGAGTGACAGTTTTGCCCATTCTTCTTTGTAAAATAGCTCAAGCTCTGTCAGATTGGATGGAGAGCGTCTTAGAACAGGCATTTTCAAGTCTTGCCACGGATTCTCAAACGGATTTAAATATGGACTCTAGGGCGTGGCTAGCCGCGGACAGCGATGGACGCTTGATCACAGAGCTCCGCTACAACGGGACCCAGCACGGCTATCATCGGCTACCCCGGAGGCAATAAACAACCCACCCACCTAGCTGGCACTCCTTACACCCGAATCGGCATGACGAGGAAACGGAAGGAGGATCGGAACCCCATAAAAATGACCGAGTTCTACAAATATCGTCAGGATGGAGGTAGGCAAGATGGCGCCGGACAAAGCCAGATTCAGGCTGGATGGCTCTGGATTCAGTCCGGTGAGCGGCCATGAGGCAGACTCTGGGGATGACACCAGGGAGATGCCGGAAAGGATAGAGAGCTTTCCCACAACTAATCAACCTGTTATGGACACTGTCCTCAAGGACATGCTGTTATCCCTTAGGAGAACTATACAATCGGACATGATGTCCTGTATGAGCAAGTTCCACACAGACATACAGGAGGTGGAGGCAAGAGTAGATCATGTAGAGAGCAAAATGGGAGAATTTGCCAATACCATCAATGATCTAGTAGAAGCACAGGAGGAACATGAAGGAGAGATAGAGACCATGCAAGCCAAGATGGCGGACATGGAAGACAGAAGCAGGAGGAACAACATGAAGATTAGAGGAATTCCAGAGACAGTGCTGCAGAATGACCTGAGATCATACGCTACCACACTGTTCAAAACACTCCTTCCTGACCTGACTGAAATGGACGTTGTCATTGACAGAATCCATCGCCTCCCAAAACCGTCCTATCTCCCTGACCAAACTCCTAGAGATGTGATATTGAGATTACATTTCTACCATGCCAAAGAGCAACTCATGACATTCATGCGTAAAAAGGATCTAGTCCCTGCACAATACCAGCATCTTCAGTTTTATGCTGACCTCTCACAATACACCCTTAAAAAGAGGCGAAGCTTAGTTATGATCACCAAAGCTTTACGCAACCATCAGATTACCTACAGATGGGGATTCCCGACTAACATAACCATTACTAAAGATGGTAAAACATTTATAGTGCACACGCTAGAAAAAGGTTTAGCACTTCTTAAAGATTGGCACATTATCCCTGAACTGGATAACAACCCTAGCTACCCCAGGAGACCACAACAGCTGGAGACAGAATGGAAAACTGTGACGACAAGAAACTCCAAGAAGCACACCTGAGTCAGCTAAATATCCACGGGAAACTACAAGTCCCTTTGTTTCTGTGAGTCAACCACGATTCCACAAACTTGACCCCTAAACCGCATTTGAATTGCATTACTGCATTCAAATACTCAGTTGAACATTCTGGACCAATCTCCCAGTATTGAGTCCAATATGTTTCCATTTGTTCGAGACTTTACTTGTTTGTTTTACCTTTTCTTCCCCCAATGGCGATTATTTTGCTTTTTCATGTTTTTTTTCTTTACCTTCGCTATTCACCGCAGTAACTTACTACTTTCAAGAAGGATTTCTTCCAATAGAAACACCAGCATAATACTACCTGAACACCACCAGAAACCTCCAGGCGATCAACGGATGATGCATCACTTCGACCATCTACGGATCAAGCCATCCACCAACCTAACTCTGCTAACTGTGAGTACGCTGCACACATCAATCTCACCCACCCTCTGCCCCACAGGCAGCACCACACCCTTTACTAAGAATATGTGCCTGCCTTGCGATTTGCTACGTCTGAAGGAAAAGCAACTGCAATGCATCTACATAAAGCCACCATGGGAGTGACATACCTAACTATAAACACAAAAGGCCTCAACCATCCTGCCAAAAGGAAGTCGCTATGGTCTGAAGCAACACAATACAAAGCAGACATCCTTTGTGCGCAGGAAACGCATTTCAGCGCGGATGCGCAACCTAGATGCTCACATAAGAACTTCCCTTTCATCTTCACTGCTAGTGCAGACTCAAAAAAAAGGTGTCTTAACTGCAATAAAGGACACGGTGGCGTTCCACCTCCACCAGGAAATTAAAGACCCTAACGGCAGATTCCTTATCTTGATCTGCGATATTAATTCCAGGACATATACGATAGCTAATGTCTACACGCCCAACTCCCACCAGATCACATTTCTAAATAAAATCCTACGGAAAATTGATGAGATTAAAACAGGAACTTTAGTCATATGTGGAGACTTTAATATGGTGCCTGACAAGATCATGGACTCCACGTCGGCTCCCTCCCGCACAGGTCCCTCTATGCAAGATACTATCTTCAAACATGACCTATACGATGCCTGGCGCTGTTGTCATGCTGGCGAGCGGGACTACACCTTCTTTTCAGCTCGACATGTTTCTGGTGGATGGAATCCTATTGTCACGTATCACTGACTCCAGCATCAACAGTATTACCTGGTCTGACCACGCTTCAGTGACCTTAACAATTTCAGACTCTCTTGCACCTGGGATGAACCCGGTTTGGAGAGCCAACCCCTACATCCTTCAAAGACTGGACACCAGAGAGGCCTTAGAGAGCCATTTAAAAGAATATTTTGATGAGAATGTTGGTTCTATATCTGATCACTCTTTAGTGTGGAACGCCCATAAGGCGTACATGAGGGGCATATTTATCCAACTAGGAGCAAAATTAAGGAAGCAGAGGCAGAGACGTATAAGAGAGCTCACTGATGGCATCCGGGCCCTAGAGACCCAAAACAAACTCCACCCTACAATCACAACCACAGAAGCCATTTCTAAACTCAGGCATGAACTGAGGCTGTGCCTTCTGGGCCACTTTGAAAAGTCGACTAGTAGGCTACGTATGAACTACTATGCAAATGGCAACAGAGCAGGGAAACTCCTAGCTCAACGCCTGAGAGGCTTTAGGTACAAAACGAAGATACCCTATATCATCCACCCAACCACCAAAATAAAAAAATACCACCCAAAAGACATAGCGGATGCCTTCAGCGAATACTATAGCTCCCTATACAATTTGAAGAATGATCCAACCACTCCCCAACCAAACCCAGACGCCATAAACAACTTTCTCGCTAAACTACCCCTACCCCAAATTACTGAGGATCAACTTCTTCAGTTAAATCAACCCTTTACCCTCCCAGAACTTTACAAAACGATAACTTCTTTGCCTTCTAACAAGTCCCAGGACCGGACGGTTTCATTGGGGAGTATTTCAAAACATTTAGCCATATCCTAGCACCTCACCTTTTGAGAGTTATCAATGGCGCCGCTGCCTCTGCTTCCTTCCCCTCAGAAATGCTTAAAACTTTAATTATAACCATTCCCAAGCCAGGGAAAGATCCGGATGTCCACCAAAACTTTAGGCCCATCTCGTTATTAAATAACGACTTGAAGATATACGCCAAATTGATTGCCCAAAGACTCACAAGCATATTGCCTGATCTCATTCACCCTGATCAGTCGGGTTTTACCAGGGGCAGGCAGACCTCTGATGCCACCAGAAGGTTGATAAATGTTATACACAGCACCGGTGCGTCCAGGGCGCCTTCTCTGCTTCTAGCTTTGGATGCAGAGAAGGCGTTCGATCGCATACACTGGGGATATCTGGCCAAAACCTTGACCGCATTTGGTTTCTCTGGCCCTATCTTTTCGGCAATCATGGCTCTCTACACCAACCCCTCAGCCCAGATCTTTACCTCCAGGAGTCCTGTCAACCCCATTTGTTATCACGAACGGGACACGCCAGGGGTGCCCTCTCTCACCACTAATATTTAACCTTCTAATGGAGCCCCTGGCGTGTCACATTCGCAACCATCCGCACATAACTGGTATCAACACGCACAAATCTGTGCATACGATAAGCCTCTTTGCGGATGACGTCATTTTAATGATGACAGAAGTGGAAAAATCCCTGGCTTCGGTACATCTAGTATTAAAAGAATTTAGCGAACTGTCTTACTATAAGGTGAATGACTCAAAATCTTACATATTAGGCCTGAACATACCACCACCCCTACAAGAGAAACTAGACAATACTTATCCATACACATGGGAAAAATCAGGAATTAAATACCTTGGCATTACCCTCACCCCCAATACAGCTGACCTATATAGATCTAACTACGCACCTTTTCTAGATACACTAAGGAACAAACTGCTAGGATTAGCAAAAACTGAGCTTTCATGGACAGGGAGACTGGCAGCTTTTAAAATTACTATCCTGCCCCAGCTGATTTATTTGTTTAGAACACTTCCAATCCCAGTGCCCAATGCTTTCTTCAATACAGCGCACTCGATGATCAACCAATATATATGGCATGGGAAAAGAGCGAGATGTGCCTATACACGTCTGATCACCTCCAGGGGGGTGGGGGGAATAGGTATGGTCAACCTGAAAGATTATCATTTAGCCACGATTCTTACACAATTAAAAGCATGGTTCCCTCATAAAGTAACCAACAGGTGGACAGAAACAGAGGAAGCCCAACTGCATCACCACAACCTCTACCATATACTGCTCCAACAAAAACACATCCACTTGAAGGATATCTCCCTATCTCCGACTATGACAGCTTCCCTAAGAGCCTGGGAAATTCTGACAAGCCATACATTCCAACAAACGATACCAACAACTATTCAAATACCATTACAAAGCCTAAAAATACCTATTCCAGACCTAAACATTGACGGGTGGGTGAAAAAAGGGATAAATGAGATTGACGACTTAATGATTGGACCCACTCCCAAGACTTTTAGATCTCTGCAAATAGAATACGACCTGCTCCCTCACGATTTATATACATATCTCCGAATCACCCACGTCCTCCATACTAACCCTTACATACCATTAACTATCCCATGGAACCTAAATCAATTCTATAGAAGTTCATCTACCAAAACCAAAGGTATCAAATTATTCTACAAAATGTTAAACAACAAAGAAGTGTTCAATAAAACTTCAGCGATGTCACGCTGGGAGACTGACTTAGGCCAAACCTTCACACCAGAGCAATGGCAAAAAGCTTTCAAAGTGAATTATATGTCGACCAAGAGTGTTAACTTGTGGGAACTATCCCATAAGATATCACTTCGCTGGTATTTAACGCCACACAGAATTGCACAGTTCACACCGCACTCCATCGCCCTCTGCTGGCGACAATGTGGTGAGGTGGGAACTTTATACCACATCTTATGGTCTTGTCCGGTTATCAAACATTACTGGGAAGCAGTCTTTCAGATTGCCAACCAGGTCCTAGGACTTGTAGTCAACACAACCCCTGAGATGGCTCTTCTCTCCCTGTCTATTGACTCTATCCCGGGAGAACATAGGACAGTCCTAACACATATACTTATGAGTGCAAGACTAGTACTGACCCGACACTGGAAAAAACAACCAGCTCCCTCCATACGTGAAGTAGTGATGACCACCAACACCCACGCCACATACGAATTAATGTATGCTAGTACGCAAAATTGCCTCTCACAAGCTTTAATGAAGTGGAAAACCTGGACTAACTGGTATAAAATAAATAACCCCTAAGGTAACAGGTAGAGGAATAAAGTATGATTACCAATCTTTTATTGTTACATAATGATGAATAGCTTATTCTGTTTGTTTTTTCTGTTCTGAGTTCACTTACCGTTAAAAATGTCAAGACACCATTACAAGGTATATGTACTGGAATGTATCGTATTGCTTTTCTATGTCTGACAAACCAATAAAAATTATTGAAATTAAATATGGACTCTAACACATGAATATGCTTTGATCTAAATCAGGGATCCTCAAACTATGGCCCTCCAGCTGTTACGGAACTACACATCCCATGAGGCATTGTAAAACACTGACATTCACAGACATGACTAGGCATGATGGGAATTGTAGTTCCTGAACAACTGGAGGGCCATAGTTTGAAGACCCCTGATCTAAACCATGCCATTGTAGGTCTGGGTGTATGTTTAGGGTCGTTGTCCTGTTGAAAGGTGAACCTCCACCCCAGCCTCAAGTCTTTTGCAGACTCTAATGCCCTGTACACACGATAGGATCTTCCGACAACAAATGTTGGATGTGAGCTTGCTGTCGGAAAGTATGTGTGTATGCTCCATAGAACATTTGTTGTCAGAATTTCCGCCAACAAATGTTTGAGAGCAGGTTCTCAAATTTTCCAACAACAAAACTTGCTGTCGGAAATTCCGAGCATGTGTACATAAGTCTGACGCACAAAATTCCACGCATGCTCGGAATCAAGCAGAAGAGCCGCACTGGCTATTGAACTTAATTTTTCTCGGGTCGTCGTACGTGTTGTACATAACCACGTTCTTGACGTTCCGAATTTCTGACAACATTTGTGTGACCGTGTGTATGCAAGACAATTTTTAGCCAACATCCTTTGGAAAAAAATCCATGGTTTTGTTGTCGGAAAATCCTATCGTGTGTACAGGGCATTACAGGTTTCTTCTAAGATTGCCCTGTATTTGGCTCCATCCATCTTCCCATCAACTCTGACCAGCTTCCCTATCCCTGCTGAAAAACATCCCCACAACATGATGCTGCCACCACCATGTTTCACGATGGGAATGGTGTGTTCAGGGTGATGTGCAGTGTTAGTTTTCCACCACACATAGCATTTTGCTTTTAGGCCAAACGTGTCAATTTTGGTCTCGACTGACGAGAGCACCTTCTTCCACATGTTTGCTGTGTCTCCCACATGGCTTCTCTCAAACTGCAAATGGGACTTCTTATAGCTTTCTTCTTGCCACTCTTCCATAAAGGCCAGATTTGTGGAGTGCACGAATAGTTGTCCTGTGGACAGATTCTCCCACTTGAGCTGTGGATCTTTGCAGCTCCTTCAGAGTTACCATAGGCCTCTTGGCTGCTTCTCTGATTTCCATTCCTGGCCTGTCAGTTTGGGTGGACAGCCATGTCTTGGTAGGTTTGCAGTTGTGCCATACTCTTTCCATTTTTGGATGATGGATTGAACAGTGAGATGTTCAAAGCTTGGGATTTTTTCTTATAACCTAACCCTGCTTTAAACTTCTCCACGACTTTATCCCTGACCTGTCTCGTGTGTTTCTTGGCATTCATGATGCTGTTTGTTCACTAAGGTTCTCTAGCAAACCTCTGAGGGCTTCACAGAACAGATGTATTTATACTGAGATTAAATTACACATAGGTGGACTCTATTTACTAATTAGGTGACTTCTGAAGGCAATGGGTTCAACTAGATTTTAGTTAGGGGTATCAGAGTAAAAGGGACTGAATAAAAATGCACGACACACTTATCAGATATTTATTGGTAAAAAAATGTGAAAACCATTTATCATTTTCCTTCCACTTCACAATTATGTGCCACTTTCTGTTTGTCTATCACATAAAATCCCAATAAAATACATTTACGTTTTTGGTTGTAACATGATAAAATGTGGAAAATTCCAAGGGGTATGAATACTTTTTCAAGGCACTGTATATTTGTATACAGTATTTCACAAAAGTGAGTACACCCCTCACATTTTTGTAAATATTTTATTATATCTTTACATGTGACAACACTGAAGAAATTACACTTTGCTACAATGTAAAGTAGTGAGTGTATAGCTTGTATAACAGTGTAACTTTGCTACCCCCTCAAAATAACTTAACACACAGCCAATAATGTCTAAACCGCTGGCAACAAAAGGGAGTACACCCCTAAGTGAAAATGTCCAAATTGGGCCCAAAGTGTCAATATTTTGTGTGACCACTATTATTTCCAGCACTGCCATAACTTGGGCATGGAGTTAACCAGAGCTTCACAGGTTACCACCGGAATCCTCTTCCACTCCTCCATGACAACATCACTGAACTGGTGGATGTTGGAGACCTTGCGCCCCTCCACCTTCCATTTGAGGATGCCCCACAGATGCTCAATAGGGTTTAGGTCTGGAGACATGCTTGTCCAGTCCATCACCTTTTACCCTCAGCTTCTTTAGCAAGGCAGTGGTCATCTTGGAGGTGGGTTTGGGGTCGTTATCATGTTGGAATACTGCCCTGTGGCCCAGTCTCCGAAGGGAGGGGATTATGCTCTGCTTCAGTACTTCACAGTACATGTTGGCATTCATGTTTTCCTCAATGAACTGTAGCTCCCCAGTGTTGGCAGCACTCATGCAGCCCTAGACCATGACACTACCATGCTTGACTGTAGGCAAGACACACTTGTCTTTCTACTCCTTACCTGGTTGCCATGACACCAGTCAATCCAGTTCAACCCGTGGTGTGTGTACAGTATGTGTTTATCCATTTGCAAATTAAAGTTAAACCATTTCTCTTCCAACTTCAGTGAATGGCCGCAAGTCTTTTTAAACTCCCATTCACTGAAATTTTTTTTCCCTATGCTAGGGTCACCAGTAAGGTATTTGTATATCGCTATCATATCCCCTCTCAAGGGTCTCTTCTCCAGAGAGAATAAGTTCAATGCTTGTAGTCTTTCCCCTAAGCTAAGATTCTCTAGTCCCTTTTTTGCCCGTCTCTGAACTCTTTCCAGTTCCAGCACATCCTTCTTGAGGACTGGTGCCCAGAACTGGATGGCATACTCCAGATGCGGCCGGACCAGAGTCTTGTAGATTTGGAGAATTATTGTTTTATCTCTGGTGTAAATCCCCTTTTTAATGCATGCTAATATTTTGCTTTTCTTGCAACAGCTTGGCATTGCATGCCATTGCCGAGCCTGTCATCTACTAGGACCCCCAGTTCCTTTTCCATCCTGGAACCACTTTAAATGGTATTTGCTTAAAGTGGACATTTCCCCAGGGCACCCCTCATGTTCGCTCGCTTTCCTGACCGGCCGGGCTGCGTGCTCGGATAAGGGTCTAATATGTATTTGGGGGGGGGGACCCCACGCAGTTTTTTCCGCATAGGGATTCCCCTTTAAATCCATACCAGGTGACGGGGCTAGCGAGGTGTCAATGTCGCCTAACGAGGCGGCGGCATTCACTTCCTTCGCTAGTCCCGTCTACCTGGAGTCACGTTCTAAATAAACGGACTTTGCTCCGTGTGTGAGCAAGTCCGTTCATTTCAAAAGTCCCACGGACTTTGGCCAAAACTCTGGCGGATTGTCCGCTGGAAAAGTCTGCCGGAAAAAAAGTCGGGCGTGTGTGGGCAAGTCCACACGTTCGGAAAGTCCGGCGGATCTCCGCTGAAAAGTCCGATCGTGTTTACGCCACATAGAAGTAAAAAAAAAAGAAGACAGATAATATATTTACCATAACCCCATAATGTAATGTGAGTGGAGTAATGTAGGTCATGAAAGTAAAGCAATGAAAGTAAATAAGCATGTACACTCACCGGCCACTTTTTATAGGTACACCTTGATAGTACCGGGTTGGACCCCCTTTTGCCTTCAGAACTAGCTTAATTCTTCGTGGCATTCAACAAGGTGTTGGAAACATTCCTCAGAGATTTTGGTCCAGCGTGTCTGAACCGTTGATGCAAAGCAGGATGGGCCCTTGCTTTCATGTTGTTTATGCCAAATTCTGACCCTACTATCTGAATGTTGCAGCTGAAATCGAGACTTATCACACCAGGCAAAGTTTTTCCAATCTTCTATTGTCCAATTTTGATGAGCCTGTCTGATTTGTAGCCTCGGTTTCCTGTTCTTAGCTTACAGGAGTGGCACCTGGAGTGGTCTTCTGCTGCTGTAGTCCATCTTCTTCAAGGTTCGATGTGTTTTGCGTTCAGAGATGGTATTCTGTGTACATTGGTTGTAACAAGTAGTTATTTGAGTTACTGTTGCCTTCCTATCATCTAGAATCAGCCTTCCCATTCTCCTCTGACATCAACCAAGTATTTTCGTCCACACAACTGACGCTCACTGGATATTTTCTTTTTTTTTGGACCATTCTCTGTAAACCCTAGAGATGGTTGTGCGTGAAAATCCCAGTAGATCAGCAATTTTTTAAATACTCAGATCAGCTCGTCTGGCAGCAACAACCATGCCAAGTTCAAAGTCACTTAAATACTCTTTCTTCTCCATCCTGATGCTTCTCTGTTTGAACTTCAGCATGTCGTCAAGATGTCTAAATGCATTGTGTTGATGCCATGTGATTGGCTGATTAGCAATTTGTGTTAACAAGGAATTGAACAGGTGTACCTAATAAAGTGGCCGGTAAGTGTATAGTGATAATATCGGTTGGCATTATACTTGTAAAAGAGTATATAATATATGGTTTACTGAGACATGATGGGTCATGGAAGGGCTATTTAAAGGAAATTTCAGTGCTATTTTGGTTTTTCTTAAGAGGGTATGCCCTTGAAACACGTAAGTGGTTATGTGAGGCAATGTTTACATTTTGCTGTAGGGGTTGGAGAGAGCTTCAACATATATTTTATGTTACATGCGCTTAAACCAAATACTTATGTTAGTACAAGTTATCAATTTTGCTAAAAACATTTGCTGGTGCACTCTGTTTATTTTTTGTAGAACTGCTCAATGATGTACCAGTCTGTACAAAGCCATGGACCCTACTTTGTATTTAGCAACTTTTTGAGAAAAATTCATAGTCTGGATTAAAAAAAAAACAATAAACTGTATCCTTTCGACACTTGAGCACGGTTATGTTTACTCTCATCCTACTTCAGGAAGTGGAAAAACAATTCGTTTACTGACAAGATTACAGGTAACAAAAATGTTACTATATCAGTCCTACAAATTGCCAAAATTGAAGAACAAGATTCGCTACTTCAAGCAAAATTTACAAAACAGCTTGCAAACTGAACCCTGGCAAATTTACTTATTCCTAATATAATAAAAAAATTATAATAATAGCAATTAATCATTCTTACTAATAACCCAACCTACATTATTTGTAATCCAATTAAAACTAATTTTGCCTACCTGCCTAGGAATAAATCTAAATGTTATTCAACTGCATCTCCTTTATTTTCATTTTGGATAGAGAGGTTTTCATTGCTGTGTGTCATCACAAGGGACATTCCCCCTCTATTTTTCCTGGTGACCAATGTCACCAAGATAGAAAGTAATCAGAAATCCAAAATTTCTGCGAATGTTGTGGAGCACTTTCAACAGGCTTTTTTAGTAGAGCTATACTCACATCTTTAGTGATATTAACCATTGTGACTGAGAAAATAAATGAGTGAACCTTTATCCAAAAGTGACAAACCTTAGTGCATGTCCACCATTTGTGCAATGGTGTACCTATCTGGCCACAACCCCTGAAGCATGTGGCTGAGGGGCCTGAATACATTTTTGACAAACACTCTGGTACCATCTGGCGTGGACTTTATAGCCTGCTTCTATCAAGGCAACATTTAGGATACCTTTATGAATCCGCATACTCTATTTACGCCAGTCCTCCTCGGACAGATCCCTTACCCACGCTACCTGGTAGGATAATCAACCCCCCCCTGCAGAGCAGCGTCCTGCATGCACCTGTTTTTAAACACAGTATGCCGGCTTGCTCTACACTGTTCTGTTAGTGTAGCGCCAGTCATCTGGGGCGGCCTGGGCTGAGAGGCAAATTAGTCTAGAGACCCACATAAAGCGGCCACACTGCTTCCGGTATGTGGGCGGCCGGCATTCCGCAACTGTGGGGGCTTCTAATTTTGACGGTCCTATCATCCTGGACCATAAACCTTCCTCACTATGCTATATGTTTTCTGCTGCACCATTGGCATGGTTATATCGTCTTAGTCCTCTCCATAAAATTATCAGAAATTTGTGCTAGAACTATAGGCAACACTTTTTTTTTATTTTGGATAGAATAAGGGAGGGTTATAGCCCCTGTCAGTTTATTTTTTACCATCCCTGTCCCATTGAAGAGATTTCCCTTCACGCCCTGCCCCATAGCCAAACAAGAAGTGAGTGAAATCTTTGCAAATTAAGGGAATCCATTGCCCTCCCCCCCCCCCTCCAGGCCCTCAGGGCTAGTGTCTCCACTCGAAAATGTCAGGGCAGGTCTTAAACAGCAAGGGGTGTGGCCTTGACAGGAAGGGGTGGGTCATATTTAAATTAGGGGGTGCATGAGTTTAGTCAGGCCTAGGGCAGCACAAACCCTAAATACACTACTGGGGTATTGGGTCGGATCGGTGGTCCCGCTGAACTATCTGAGCTGTGGGTGAGCTATATAATGAGTGCAGCGAGGCAAAGAACTTGGAACCACCTCGACAACACCCAGAAAAGAAAGGGCCACGAGAGGAAATCAAAAGCTTTACGGATGTCAAGGGACAGTAGCATCCCCAGTCCTATTCGTTCCGCCATCCCAAGAGGAGTTTAATATGGAGATAAGGTCAACTGCTTTACAGACCTGGTCGGCAGCCTGTCTATGCAGCAAAAATCTTACCTGGTCAGAATGTATGTAGCCAGCTAAAACTGTCAACAGCCTATTTGCCAGAATTTTGGTAAATAGTTTCAAATCAGTATTAAGGATATGGGACGGTAGTTACTACATCACTGTGGTATTTGTGGAGCTTAGGGATAAAGTAATAAATTAGAGTCTACATCTATTGGAACGCCCTTTTGGATGGCTTTAAAGAATTGCACTACGGAGGGGGCCATTACAGGAGAATTCTTTTTATAGTATAGCGTTGTGAACCCATCTGGGCCCAGTGCTTTGCCCAGTGGGGCCTGTTTAATGGCCACCAATACCTCCTCCACTGTAATTTCCTTATCTAGAAGGTCTCTATGTTCGTCTGTTAGAGTTGGGATGGAGGGCTGGTTGACAAAGTCATCAAACTCTGGCTAACCAGTAACATTCCTATCATTATCTAAATACTTATAGTAGGCGTGAATTCCCACAAAACCAAGTTAGGGTTTTGGGTAAAGGTGCCATCAGGTTTTCTAAGCTTGAGAACGTGAGGAGGGGGCGTCTAGGGGTTAGCCTTGACTCCAAGAGTTTACCCGGTTTGTCGACTTGGGAGTAGAACCTGGCCTGTGCCCAGTGTAATTGTTTCCCTGCCTTTGTTCTAAGGCAAACCTTTAATTCCAATCAAGCGGCCTCAATCCGACTACGTAAGACCAACTGGGGGTTACGTTTATGTTCTTTGAATATGGCAGCTAGGTTATCCTCTTTTTGCTTCAGCAAAGCGTTATCAGCATTATAGGAGGACCATTAACATGGAATGATCAGACAAAAAGGTTGAAAAACCCTGGCATAAAGTGATGAAATGAATATAATTGTAGTGAAAGAGTGAAGATGTGCACGTAGGTGCACAGGAGGAGAGCGAAGTACACATCAGTGCAGTTGGGGAAAATTAAGAATCCCATTTTGGTGTAGTGAAGAAGTGAGAAGAAGTGTGTGCAGTGGCAGAGAGTGGGGAAAAATGTATGCAGTGGGAAAGAATTCAAAAGTGCATACTGGAATGGAGAAGTGAGCGATGGACCGGTGCAGTGGCGGGAAGTGCAGGATGCTGCAGGGATGGCAAGTAAGGTAGTGCACATCAGTGCTTTTATGGCCAGTGACGTAGTGTGTGTCATGCAATGGTGGTGAGTGCAATGGTATACAGTGTTGCAGTGGTTGCAAAATGGATAGTGTCCATTGATTCAGTGGGTAAATTAGTGCAGTGACAGTGAATGGTGCTCAGAATTGCACACTAGTGCAGTGGCAGCAAGAGCAGAAGTATGATGATGGTGAGTAGGGCAGTGCGTGTCAATGCATTGGTGATCATTGTCATAGTTTGCATTGTTGCAGTGGCAGCAAGTAATGTATTATCTGTCAGTGCAGTGGAGGCAAAAGGGTGTACCACAGGTCAGATCCCCCTCCCCACACAAGTTACTGGTTCTCAAACAGCCCACTATCTTTCCATGCAGGCAGAGTGCATTAGGGTTGGAAATAGGAAACAGTTGAACTATGGTGGCTGCATTACTGGGCACTGTGTAAGCCCAGGTCACATCAGAGCTCCTCCCTCCAGCTTCATTCCTCACAATGGTAGATTTTTAGGCGGACCTTCTCCTACACCTCCTCCAGCGGCCGTCCATTCTCGGCTTCATCTCCACAGAGATCAGCAATTTACTCTGCTGGCCCCCAGTCTGTTTACATTAAATATATGATGGGCAGTTAGGATGGCAGGGCCCAATGTGCAAAAGGCGTTCAGTGATGAATATGTCAGTAAGATTGAATGATAGTAGTCTTTCTGCAAGGGCACTATAGCATGTGTAGGAACCTGCCATATTGCGCACCGAATGCCTTTTACAGAGGTGCAGTGCAAATTTTACAAAACCATCATAGAATTACTTTTGCACATGAGTGGGAAAACATGAACACAGGAGTGACTTAAATGTCATCCGAAATGTCTCACCAGGATTGCTACTGAACAAGCTGGGCAATACTGCACATGTGGGGGGAAATTACATACTGTATGTGGGAGTGACTTAAATGTCATCCTGCGCATTCCACCAGTATTACTAGGGTGCATGCGTAAGGCATTTGGCAGAATATGTATGCAGAGGTTTACGAAATACAAGGGGTAAAATAATCTGCTATTATTTGTTTTTCGCAGTTACAAGTTGCAATTTAACTGCTACAACATTATGTACCGCTAAACTACTAACCTAATGCTTATCCAATGTTGTTATTATGACTATCACATCTAGGATTGCCATCTCAACTTTTCCCCTTATACTTGATCACATATGAATTAGGGTTCTTTCACACGGACGTGTCCGTGTACGGAGCCCACAGAAGAGGACAGGTCTGTCTCTGCACTCTGTGCAGGGACGGACCTGTCAGAGCGCCGCTCTCCCCTATGGGGGATCGGATGACGACGGACCGTAGAGTCCCTCGTCATCCGATCCGATCTGCAGACGGATGGAAAAATTGCTTTTTCCTCCGTCACACTTTTTCGGATCGGAGCGGGTTGAATGTCAGCGGACATGTCACCGCTGACATCCGTCCCTCCATAGAGGTCTATGGAGGGTCCGTTCAGGTCCGCAAAAAAAACTGACAGGCGGACCTGAATGGACCGCCCGTGTGAAAGGGGCCTTACACAGGTTACACAGGCTAATTTAATGCAGATAATGCACAAGTGATATTAATTACCACCTTAAAGGGGTTGTAAACCCTCGTGTTTTTTCACCTTAATACATCATATGCATTAACCACTTAAAGCGGAGTTCCACCCTAAAGTGGAACTTCCGCTCATCGGATTCCTCCCCCCCTCCAGTGCCACAATTGGCACCTTTCAGGGGGGAAAGGGGGTGCAGATACCTGTATAATCCAGGTATCTGCACCCACTCCCGGGAATAGCTAGCCGCAGCTAGTCGCAGATGCCCGGCCTCCCCCGTTTTGTTCTGGGAAACACACAGTTCCCAGAACACAACGGGGACCAGTGAAGATGCGCGGCACGACTCACTCATGCGCAGTAGGGAACCGGGCAGTGAAGCCGCAACGCTTCACTACCTGATTCCCTGACAGAGGATGGTGGCGGGGGCAGCCGAGAGACGAGCGATTGCTCGTCATCTGCTACCGACATCGCGGGCACCCTAGACAGGTAAGTAGAAATGTTGTGGCCTAACCTTCTAGTTAAAAAGAAAATATTTGAAAAGTACCAGGTACCATCATCCGTATAATATAGAGAGAAAAGTTGGAGGAAGCCTGGTCTCCAGCCAGGATCCACCAGAGGGAGAGGGGAGCTGTCGGACTATCACGGTACGTTAAATAGGGTTACTATCATTCATAAACCAATATTATATAAAAGGTAACAGTTTATTATTGTTCTTCATACAAAGTAAATTGGACAAACTTTTAAAAACAAATGTACAGTGGGTATTTCAACTAGTTTCGCTAAACAGCTTCATCAGGAAATACACATTTTTTTACATCTGAAAAGAGGGAGGGTTTTTTTTTAGAAGAACATTAGTATTTATAGAGTCAATAATTGCTGCATAAAAATCAGCAATAATTACTATTTCATATAAGCGGGAGGGGATATGCATTGGTAAATAGTGAGCAGACTCTTACCCATCGAGATGCATCTATGGAGACACGGACGTATCCACCAGTGCCATACTATGTGAAACTGACTGTTCTGTATTCCGTATCCTGTAATGTGGTGCTTACACACCCCCCTGTCTTGAGCATTTTATCGTTCTAGCATTCTGCATGGATGTTTGTTCACTGAAGAAAGAAAAAACCTGACCGGACATAGCCCGGACCACCCATCACCACTTATCAAGACCACAATATGCCCTTTTTGTTATAATCATGTTATACTATATTATATCATTTTACTACGTTGTCTTTACTTCAGATTGCAACCATATATGTTTGCATTATGATTTGTATACTCTATCATTATCGAATATATGGTTTGATGAGCGACTCAATACTTGGGGAGCTATTTTGGCCCCCCTTGATGCTGTTCCTTTTTCCCCCCTCGAGATGCCCTGGACACATGGTTGTACCCGCTGTACCTGTCGGGCGATTGGTAGGGCCCCTGGGACAGCACGGAGTCCCCGCCCATAATTATAGGACGAGTGTACTCCATGCCATGTCCTTGCACATGCCTTGGCTAAGGTCTATCCTGGGCCATTGGGTATGAGCGCAGCGCGGGTGCCTGACCCTGCGTGCGCGCGCTTCCTGCCAGGCCCTTGTTATTTGCGCCGGCGCAGCCCCCTGCTATTCGCACATGCGCGATGGGGAGCCGCTGGGCGTGCGCATGCTCGGCCGGGCCATTAACGCGCTGCGGGACCCTTGACCTCTTGACGCCGCGCGCCGTCAGCACGCCGGCGCCGGCGCAGAGGTTGGAGGGGCATTTAAAAGCGGCTGTTGCCGCTTAGCCAGCAGGTCCCATCACCTCCCGGGAAGACACACTGGGCGAATACACGGTAAGCGATCTAAAAAGTTTGGGGTAGAGGGGCCAGGAGTCTGTACTAGGTACCACCAGTTTCCTCATGGTCCCCCACTCAACCTACCCTTACCTCAATTTGATATTTTTCCCCTAGGACTACATTGCTACCCGCACTATCGGGGAATACACTGACACCCTGTATTTCGCTTCAAGTTGCATCACGGCTCATGTGGCTTACTGAACTACCACCTCAGTAATAGGATGCCCACGATATAGACTGTACACACCATTGTTTGGCTCTCAGGTAAATGGCCCTACCGGGTCCCTCCGCATGACACTGATTGTTTCTATCACCCAGCACTTGTCCTTAGACCATAGTTCACACCACAACACGGTGCCCTCTTTGCAGTCACTCACTACACATGTTGTTATGTGTTCACTTCATTTGTTTACTCCTGCACGTTCACGAGAAGATCATTATCAGTCCCAAGGCAGATGCCAATTCTATTGGGCATCACCCCTATATACATATCATGGGACCCACTCGCTTTTCGGTTTGTATTATTTTCACACCGTGAGCACATCACCCCAAGTCACCACACCCGCACACCCCCCTTTTTTCCCCCATCTTTCACTTTCCCTCACGCCACCCAACCCCAAATCCCCCCCCTCCTCCCTTTCCCCCCCCCTCCTTTTCCTATACCCGGTCCTCTCACCCACTTTTGCACACACATCCCTGTCTGGTTCCAGCCCCCCGTCCCCCCCACTGTGGTT
Source organism: Lithobates sylvaticus (assembly GCA_028564925.1). Classification (NCBI taxonomy): domain Eukaryota; kingdom Metazoa; phylum Chordata; class Amphibia; order Anura; family Ranidae; genus Lithobates; species Lithobates sylvaticus. The sequence continues at coordinate 153,232,596 of CM053033.1, forward strand.
CACAGCCCCCACCCATCCACTCACACAACTATCCCTCTTCCCCTCCACCCCCCTCTTAGTTTTATCCCTTTTTCCCCCTTCCCCTGTATTAATTTTCCCTCCCATCCCCCTCACCCATCACAATATCTTCCCCTCTGTTTAAACCCTTTTTTCCCCCCCTCTTCCCCCTTTCCTTCATCACAATTTTTCCTTCACCCCCCCTCCCCTCCCTCCTCCCCCCCCTCCTCCCCCCCCCCCCTTTTCCCTCCCCCCTTCCTCTTCCCCCCCCCCCCCCTTCTCTTTAAACAACTTAAAATCCCCCCCCCTGTTTTTTTTTTTCCCCCCACCTTCCCCTCCCCATTCCCTCTCTTTCTACCCCACCACATATCCCCCCCCTCCCACTACCTATTTGGCACTCTCACTCACGCATGACATCACGGCTCACCATTTGAGTCACACCCAATTTTTTCGGGACGCCACCACAGAACCTCATGTCGGGATCTTACACCACTCTCGGGAGATAGTTATATATGGTTTTGAAAATTGTCCACCCGATTCATAAATTATGGGTATCATCTTTAGGTACTCGAGTTTTACCTGCTGGCCTTATCTGGCCCTTCCCCAGTCGCCGCGTTAGGAACTGGTGGATACGTCCGTGTCTCCATAGATACATCTCGATGGGGTAAGAGTCTGCTCACTATTTACCAATGCATATCCCCTCCCGCTTATATGAAATAGTAATTATTGCTGATTTTTATGCAGCAATTATTGACTCTATAAATACTAATGTTCTTCTAAAAAAAACCCTCCCTCTTTTCTCCCCCTCTTTTCAGATGTAAAAAAATGTGTATTTCCTGATGAAGCTGTTTAGCGAAACTAGTTGAAATACCCACTGTACATTTGTTTTTAAAAGTTTGTCCAATTTACTTTGTATGAAGAACAATAATAAACTGTTACCTTTTATATAATATTGGTTTATGAATGATAGTAACCCTATTTAACGTACCGTGATAGTCCGACAGCTCCCCTCTCCCTCTGGTGGATCCTGGCTGGAGACCAGGCTTCCTCCAACTTTTCTCTCTATATTATACGGATGATGGTACCTGGTACTTTTCAAATATTTTCTTTTTAACTAGAAGGTTAGGCCACAACATTTCTTATTACTATTTAGGGTGGATAACACACCCCGGGCACAAGACGGTGGAGGACCGACGGCAACCTGGACCTGGCCCTTGGGCCCGTCCCGCTTGATAGTGGCCCCACACCGCGGTGCCCTGAGCTCCCTCTCCTTTCTTTCCCCACTCATCCAATTTTTGGATGAATATGGGGAGGTCCTAACTATATCCCTTGTTTTCCAATAAATCTAAGATTTGTAAAATTGCTTTAATCAGTTCTATTACTGAATTGATAGCCATAGACATACGTGATCTTGACTTATGATGGACGTCCTGGGCACAGCCTGGTCGGGCTTCATGGACAAAATACAAACATCATGCATAACTAGCACGAGTAAATCCGACGAAGAAATTAAAACCTTCTTGGATCGGATGTTTAACCTTTTAAAACGTAAATCCCATTTATATTGGCATATACAATATTTCAGGCAATACATGAGGGAAGAAACCTGCCCGTTGGGCCTTCGAATTCAGCTATTTCCAACCATCAAAGATCCCTCCCCGTCGTTTAAACTAGCATGGGAGAAAATCCTAACTCAGTGCAGCCTAGCACTGATTGACACATTGATTTCACAATATTCGCTGGACATGATCACACTTGACGGCGAGATAAACAGGCTTAACACCCAATATCAACATGTACTCGACGCTCCCGCTTTTGTTAGCCAATGGAAGGCTACCAGGGAACGTCTTGAAGACATGAACAAAGAGATCATAACCACTAAACAAACAAGATTTGCTAAAGACCAATTTGCCTTTTCAGAGGGGTTCGCTTATAGATGGACTGGGAGAACAAGAGGGAGAAGGGTAGTTCCACCTGGTACCCCCAATAGAGGCACCAACATGCAATACACAGAATCCGATTCCTCATTATCCTCCTCCATATCTCACCCCGTACCCCCCAAAAAAAAAACATCGATGAAAACCACACGTAAACGCAATCGTTGTAGTGGTGGTGCATCTCCATCTGCCCCAACCAAAGGGAAAAAGACATCGGACAAACAGAGATCGGCCCATACCACAGGCGATCCCTCACCACCGACATATACACAGACTGGAGGCACAACTGGCCCGTCCACGCTACACAGCGTCATACCCAAAGTCCTTGGGGCTTTATCTACTAACCCCAAAAAATCATTAATAGACATTGATTTTTTAGACCTTACGTCACCAGACCTACGCAAACAACAGCAAACCAAACTAGACTCGTTCGTTCGGAAGCGACCCCTTTACCGACGGGCCTCAGTCAAACTTAAATGTGATTAATTTGGCTAAATGTCCACTATCACAGGATGAAATCACAGTCTTACAATTAGGCCTGGGCTTTTGCCCTCTTGGTCACATACAGGTCACATACAGGTCACTGAAACCATCAAAGATTTATACCTGTTTGCCAGGAACTTGACGTTTAAATACATTTTTGACACTAACAGACAGAATATTAACCTTGAACGAGAACTCACAGAGAAAACACGACATTTTTCTATGGCAGAATTCAGGGCACTACGTGACCTGATGCTGCTATATGATGAGGGTGATATGGAGGAACCTGGGGACACACTCCCTAGTGAGGACTCGAATCGAGCTATTGCCCTGCCCAGCTCCATACTCATGACACTACCACAGCGTAAATTTAAAACCAAATCTCAAAAATTTCCAGATCTAAATACCTGCCCAGTTATCTGGGCTTTTTTATCACAATGTATAAAAGATATGAAAACGAAGAGATGGGATAAGTTCAACCCCAACCTAAGCCCTGCCCAATCGCGTGCACTAAAGAATCTACAGACCCGTGATGATATAGTCATCAAGCCCTCAGATAAGGGCGGCAATATAGTCATCATGTCACACATTCAATACCAAACAATGTGCTATAATGTACTCAGTAATACAGTTTGGTACCGACCGATCAAATCCACCTCCCTTATCGGTTTTACCACTGAATTTTCTGAACTATGTGCAGAAGCTTTTTGGCAGGGCTTGATTGACAAAGACACATTGAACTATTTAATCCCAAAGCACCCGCGTACACCTACGTTTTATACGCTGCCCAAGACACACAAAAACCTAGCTTCACCCCCAGGAAGGCCTATAGTATCAGGCATCGGGTCTTTAACTGACAATGCTAGCAAATTTGTAGACAACTTTCTTCTCCCTCATGTCATTAGCCTGCCATCACACATCCGAGATACGGCGGACCTTCTTAGACACATAGAGGGCATCCAGGCACCTCCTGACTCGCTCCTTGTGGCAATCGATGTCGAGGCATTGTACTCGAGTATCCCCCACAAGGAGGGAGTCGAGACGGCCCGGATGTTCCTGATGGAACAGGAACACACTTCCTGGGCTTTAAATGAATTCATACTGAAACTCCTCGGCTTCATATTGACGCGCAATGTTTTTCTATTTGAAGGCCAATACTTTCTTCAATCGCAGGGCGTGGCCATGGGCACGTCCTGTGCGCCATCCTACGCTAACTTGTATTTAAGGGCATGGGAGAGAGAAATCTTTTCTGATGACCGATATTTACCTTTTCTTGACCATTTATTGTGCTGGTATCGTTTCATTGATGACCTGTTCATCGTCTGGACGGGATCATCTTCCCTTCTGGACGATTTCATACGGGTCATCAATGTGAACGAAAGGAATCTAAGATTTACTGTATCATCAGACACAAGTCAAATACCTTTCCTTGATGTGATGATAGAGATCGGGGAGAATGGTACCTTAGGCACAGACCTTTATCGCAAAAAATCCGCCGGCAATACACTATTGCATGCTTCTAGCGCCCCCACCCCAAACCACTTATACAAAGTATACCGTATGCACAATTTTTACGACTGCGTCGTAATTGTACATTTGATGAGGATTTCTTCAGACAGTCAGCTGCCTTGAGAGATCGTCTCATCCAAAGAGGGTATACTAAAACGTGTCTCAGAAAAGCTTTCAATAAAGCCTTCAGCCGCACACGGAATTCCTTGCTCTACCCACGCCCACGAGACCAAAATCCCAATACAGTGAAAATAATTACTCAGTATTCCGCCCATCACAGCCAACTTAGGAACATTGTGACTAAACATTGGCACCTCCTAACGGATCATCACATTCTGGCACAGTACATCAGGGACACACCGGAACTGGTATTCCGCAGGGCACGCTCCCTAAGAGATAGTCTCACAAGTAGCCACTACCAACTAGAACGAAGAACTGCCTACCAACATAGGGGCACTGCCCCTTGCGGACAATGCCCTATCTGCCCGTGGATATCCACTAGCAAAAATTTGTCACTACCGAATGGGGAAACCTACACCCCACATTTTTCAGCTAGATGTGACACCACAGGAGTTATCTATCTCATGTCCTGTGACTGTGGGGCGTTCTATGTGGGCAAGACAGTGAGGGAACTAAGGCAGAGGGTCGGTGATCACATCTATTACACTACCAATGGTAAACTGACTACCATAGGCCGTCATATTGGCCTATACCATAGATTTGATCTCCAGGCAGTTAGATTTGCTGCACTGGAGGTGGTACCCCCCGACATTAGAGGGGGGAACCGTGATAAAATCTTACTTCAGAAAGAGGCCCTTTGGATCGAAAGACTCGATGCCATGGTACCCCCGGGCCTCAACGAGGTGAATTCATTCAAACCCTTCCTCTAACTAGTGATCTCATTCGGTGACCCCCTGCCTTGGAGTTCTTCGCTGCCTTGCTCACATAAAGAGTACTTTACCCTATTATGTGTTATCCATGAAAGATGTATTCTGTGCCCTTGAATGTACCTGTTCCACCTATGCATTGTCATCCATACTATGTGAAACTGACTGTTCTGTATTCCGTATCCTGTAATGTGGTGCTTACACACCCCCCTGTCTTGAGCATTTTATCGTTCTAGCATTCTGCATGGATGTTTGTTCACTGAAGAAAGAAAAAACCTGACCGGACATAGCCCGGACCACCCATCACCACTTATCAAGACCACAATATGCCTTTTTTGTTATAATCATGTTATACTATATTATATAATTTTACTACGTTGTCTTTACTTCAGATTGCAACCATATATGTTTGCATTATGATTTGTATACTCTATCATTATCGAATATATGGTTTGATGAGCGACTCAATACTTGGGGAGCTATTTTGACCCCCCTTGATGCTGTTCCTTTTTCCCCCCTCGAGATGCCCTGGACACATGGTTGTACCCGCTGTACCTGTCGGGCGATTGGTAGGGCCCCTGGGACAGCATAATTATAGGACGGGTGTACTCCGTGCCATGTCCTTGCACATGCCTTGGCTAAGGTCTATCCTGGGCCATTGGGTATGAGCGCAGCGCGGGTGCCTGACCCTGCGTGCGCGCGCTTCCTGCCAGGCCCTTGTTATCTGCGCCGGCGCAGCCCCCTGCTATTCGTGCATGCGCGATGGGGAGCCGCTGGGCGTGCGCATGCGCGGCCGGGCCATTGACGCGCTGCGGGACCCTTGACCGCAGAGGTTGGAGGGGCATTTAAAAGCGGCTGTTGCCGCTTAGCCAGCAGGTCCCATCACCTCCCGGGAAGACACACTGGGCGAATACACGGTAAGCGATCTAAAAAGTTTGGGGTAGAGGGGCCAGGGGTCTGTACTAGGTACCACCAGTTTCCTCATGGTCCCCCACTGAACCTACCCCTTACCTCAATTTGATATTTTTCCCCTAGGACTACATTGCTACCCGCACTATCGGGGAATACACTGTTCCCTCATCAGGTTACACTGACACCCTGTATTTCGCTTCAAGTTGCATCCCGGCTCGTGTGGCTTACTGAACTACCACCTCAGTAATAGGATGCCCACGATATACAGTGGTGTGAAAAAAGTGTTTGCCCCCTTCCTCATTTCCTGTTCCTTTGCATGTTTGTCACACTTAAGTGTTTCGGAACATCAAACCAATTTAAACAATAGTCAAGGACAACACAAGTAAACACAAAATGCAATTTGTAAATGAAGGTGTTTATTATTAAAGGTGAAAAAAAATCCAAACCATCATGGCCCTGTGTGAAAAAGTGATTGCCCCCTAAACCTAATAACTGGTTTGGCCACCCTTAGCAGCAACAACTGCAACCAAGCGTTTGCGATAACGTGCAATGAGGCTTTTACAGCGTCCTGGAGGAATTTTGGCCCACTCATCTTTGCAGAATTGTCCTAATTCAGTTACATTAGAGGGTTTTCGAGCATGAACGGCCTTTTTAAGGTCATACCACAACATCTCAATAGGATTCAGGTCAGGACTTTGGCTAGGCCACTCCAAAGTCTTCATTTTGTTTTTCTTCAGCCATTCGGTGGTGGACTTGCTGGTGTGTTTAGGATCATTGTCCTGCTGCAGAACCCAAGTTCGTTTCAGCTTGAGTACACGAACAGATGGTCGGACATTCTCCTTCAGGATCTCTTGGTAGACAGCAGAATTCATAGTTCCTTTTATCACGGCAAGTCTTCCAGGTCCTGAAGCAGCAAAACAGCCCCAGACCATCACACTACCACCACCATATTTTACTGTTGGTATAATGTTCTTTTTCTGAAATGCAGTGTTCCTTCTACGCCAGATATACTTGGATACACACCTTCCAAAGAGTTCCACTTTTGTCTCATCGGTCCACAGAATGTTGTCCCAAAAGTCTTGGGGATCATCAAGATGTGTTGTGGAGAAATTGAGACGAGCTTTGATGTTCTTTTTGCTCAGCAGTGGTTTTCTCCTTGGAACTCTGCCATGCAGGCCATTTTTGCCCAGTCTTTTCCTGATGGTGGAGGCATGAACGCTGACCTTAACTGAGGCAAGTGAGGCCTGCAGTTCCTTGGACGTTGTTGTGGGGTCTTTTGTGACCTCTTGGATGAGTCGTCGCTGCGCTCTTGGGGTAATTTTGGGCGGCCGGCCACTCCTGGGAAGGTTCACCACTGTTCCATGTCTTCGCCATTTGTGGATAATGGCTCTCACTGTGGTTCGCTGGATTTCCAAAGCTTTGGAAATGGCTTTATAACCCTTTCCAGACTGATAGATCTCAATTACTTTCTTTCTCAATTGTTCCTGAATTTCTTTGGGTCTCGGCATGATGTGTAGCTTTTAAGGATCTTCTGGTGGACCTTACTGTGTCAAGCAGCTCCTATTTAAGGGATGCCTTGATTGTGAACAGGTGTGGCAATAATCAGGCCTGGGTGTGGCTAGAGAAATTGAACTCAGGTGTGGACAACCACAGTTATAGTATGTTTTAACAAGGGGGGCAATCACTTTTTCACACAGGGCCATGATGGTTTGGATTTTTTTTCACCTTTAATAATAAACACCTTCATTTACAAATTGCATTTTGTGTTTACTTGTGTTGTCCTTGACTATTGTTTAAATTGGTTTGATGTTCCGAAACACTTAAGTGTGACAAACATGCAAAGGAACAGGAAATGAGGAAGGGGGCAAACACTTTTTCACACCACTGTAGACTGTACACACCATTGTTTGGCTCTCAGGTAAATGGCCCTACCGGGTCCCTCCGCATGACACTGATTGTTTCTATCACCCAGCACTTGTCCTTAGACCATAGTTCACACCACAACACGGTGCCCTCTTTGCAGTCACTCACTACACATGTTGTTATGTGTTCACTTCATTTGTTTACTCCTGCACGTTCACGACAAGATCATTATCAGTCCCAAGGCAGATGCCAATTCTATTGGGCATCACCCCTATATACATATCATGGGACCCACTCGCTTTTCGGTTTGTATTAGTTTCACACCGTGAGCACATCACCCCAAGTCACCACACCCGCACACCCCCCTTTTTTCCCCCATCTTTCACTTTCCCTCACGCCACCCAACCCCAAACCCCCCCCCCCTCCTCCCTTTCCCCCCCCCCCCCCCTCCTTTTCCTATACCCGGTCCTCTCATCCACTTTTGCACACACATCCCTGTCTGGTTCCAGCCCCCCCCCCCACTGTGGTTCACAGCCCCCACCCATCCACTCACACAACTATCCCTCTTCCCCTCCACCCCCCTCTTAGTTTTATCCCTTTTTCCCCCTTCCCCTGTATTAATTTTCCCTCCCATCCCCCTCACCCATCACAATATCTTCCCCTCTGTTTAAACCCTTTTTCCCCCCTTCTTTCCCCTTTCCTTCATCACAATTTTTCCTTCACCACCCCCCTTCTCTTTAAACAACTTAAAATCCCCCCCCCTGTTTTTTCCCCCCACCTTCCCCTCCCCATTCCCTCTCTTTCTACCCCACCACATATCCCCCCCCCTCCCACTACCTATTTGGCACTCTCACTCACGCATGACATCACGGCTCACCATTTGAGTCACACCCAATTTTTTTGGGACGCCACCACAGAACCTCACGTCGGGATCTTACACCACTCTCGGGAGATAGTTATATATGGTTTTGAAAATTGTCCACCCGATTCATAAATTATGGGTATCATCTTTAGGTACTCGAGTTTTACCTGCTGGCCTTATCTGGCCCTTCCCCAGTCGCCACGTTAGGCACTGGTGGATACGTCCGTGTCTCCATAGATGCATCTCGATGGGGTAAGAGTCTGCTCACTATTTACCAATGCATATCCCCTCCCGCTTATATGAAATAGTAATTATTGCTGATTTTTATGCAGCAATTATTGACTCTATAAATACTAATGTTCTTCTAAAAAAAAACCTCCCTCTTTTCTTTTCTCCCCCTCTTTTCAGATGTAAAAAAATGTGTATTTCCTGATGAAGCTGTTTAGCGAAACTAGTTGAAATACCCACTGTACATTTGTTTTTAAAAGTTTGTCCAATTTACTTTGTATGAAGAACAATAATAAACTGTTACCTTTTATATAATATTGGTTTATGAATGATAGTAACCCTATTTAACGTACCGTGATAGTCCGACAGCTCCCCTCTCCCTCTGGTGGATCCTGGCTGGAGACCAGGCTTCCTCCAACTTTTCTCTCTAGACAGGTAAGTGTCCATTTATTAGTCAGCAGCTGCAATATTTGTAGCTGCTGACTTTTATAATATTTTTTTTTAAGGTGGACCTCCTCTTTAAGCCCCGGACCATTTGGCTGCCTAAAGACCAGAGGGCTTTTTACAATTTGGCACTGCGCTGCTTTAACTGTTAATTGCGCAGTCATGCAATGCTGTACCCAAACAAAATTTGTGTCCTTTGTTCACACAAATAGAGCTTTCTTTTGATGTATTTGATTGCCTCTGCGATTTTTTTATTTTTCGCAATATAAACGGAAAAAGACCAAAGATTTTGAAAAAAAAAATATTTTCTACATTTTGTTATAAGAAAAATCCAATAAACTAAATTTTAGTCATACATTTAGGCCAAAATGTATTCAGCCACATGTATTTGGGGAAAAAAATGTCAACAAGCATATATTTATTGGTTTGCGCAAAAGTTATAGCGTCTACAAACTAGGGTACATTTTCTGGAATTTACATAGCTTTTAGTTTATGGCTACCTATCTAATTTCTTGAGGTGCTAAAATGGCAGGGCAGTACAAACCCCCCTCCAAATTACCACATTTTGGAAAGCAAGGAAATTGCTGAGAGGCATGTTGAGTCCATTGAATATTTAATTTTTTTTGGTCCCAAGTGATTGAATAATGACAAAACATTTTTTTTGATTTCACAAGTTTCGCCACAAGTTTTCACAAAGTTGTCACTAAATGATATATTGTTTACACATGCCATGGGCATATGTGGAATTACACCCCAAAATACATTCTGCTGCTTTTCCTGAGTACGGGGATACCACATGTGTGGGACTTTTTGGTAGCCTAGCCGCGTACGGGGCCCTGAAAACCAAGCACCGCCTTCAGGATTTCTAAGGGCGTAAATTGTTGATTTCACTCCTCACTACCTATCACAATTTTGAAGGCCATAAAACCTTCAACCCTCCCCCCCCCCAAATGACCATATTTTTAAAAGTAAACACCCCAAGCTAGGGACTTACTAAAACATTTAATGTGAAAATGGCTTAATGTAGCTTAACGTGTAATAAAGTGCCTAAACCTCAATCAATTGCCCTGAAACTTTGCACAGCCTAAGATCTCAACTTCCCAAACCCATCCAAGAAGTTTCATGCGATTCGGTGTTCCACAAGGCAAACTAGGCACGTTAAGCTTGTTTTTTGGAGAGCTTAACGTACAAAAAAGACCTTAAATTTTAACCAATTTCCCCCAAACTTCACACAATAGAAGACTCTATCCATGCCAACATATTCTGAAAGTTTCAGCTGATTTGGTTAATCACACCAAAAGTTATTCACATTAAGCTATATTTCACAATGCTAAAACATTTAATGTGAAAATGGCTTAATGTAGCTTAATGTAGCTTAACGTGTAATAAAGTGCCTAAACCTCAACCGATTGCCCTGAAACTTTGCACAGCCTAAGATCTCAACTTCCCAAACCTATCCAAGAAGTTTCATGCGATTCGGAGTTCCACAAGGCAAATTAAGGACATTAAGCTTGTTTTTTGGGGAGCTTAATGTGGCTTAACGTACAAAAAAGACCTTAAATGTTAACCAATTTCCTCCAAACTTCACACAATAGAAAACTCTATCCATGCCAACATATTTTGAAAATTGCAGCTCATTTAGTAAATCACACCAAAAGTTATTCACATTAAGCTATATTTTACAATGCTAAAACGTTTAATGTAAAGAGCTTAACGTACCATAATGTGCCTTAACCTCAATCAATTGTCTTGAAACTTTGCTTAGCCTAAGTTCTCAACTTCTCAACCCCATCCAAGAAGTTTCATGCGATTCGGTGTCCCACAAGGCAAACTAGGGACATTAAGCTTGATTTTTGGGGAGCTTAATGTGGCTTAACGTACAAAAAAGACCTTAAATGTCAACCAATTTCCCCCAAACTTCACGCAAAAGTGAAAGTTTCAGCTGATTTGGTTAATCACACCAAAAGTTATTCACATTAAGCTATATTTTACAATGCTAAAACATTTAATGTGAAAATGGCTTAACCACTTGCCGACCGGCGCACGACGATGTACGTCAACAGAATAGCACAGACAGGCATAAGGGCGTACAGGTACGTCCCCTTTAAGATGCCGCCGTGCCATCGGGCGTGCGCTCGCGCCGGTCGGGACCCCCGTGAGGCCGGTGGCGGGTCTCGCGGACTCGATTGCCGTGGGGATACCCGAGATCGTCTCAAGGGAAGGCTGAACGGGGAGATGCGAAAAAAAACAGCATCTCCCCATTCTGCCTAGCAACTAGTGACGCTGATCTCTGCTCCCTGTGATTGGAGCAGAGATCAGCATTCACTAGCTGACAGCCACGCCCCCCCACAGTAAGAAACACACCTCTAGGCACACTTAACCCCTACACTGCCACCTAGTGGTTAACCCCTTCACTGCCAGTGTCATTTACACAGGAATCAATGCATTTAAATAGCATTGATTGCTGTATAAATGACAATGGTCCCAAAAATGTGTCAAAAATGTCCGATGTGTCCACCATAATGTCGCAGTCACAATAAAAATCGCTGATCGCCACCATTACTAATAAAAAAAAATATTAATAAAAATGCTATAAAACTATCCCCTATCTTGTAAACGCTATAACTTCTGCGCAAACCAATCAATAATCGATTATTGCGATTTTTTTTACCAAAAATATGCAGAAGAATACGTATCGGCCTAAACTGAGGAAAAAAAAATGTTTTTTATATATTTTTGGGGGATATTTATTATAGCAAAAAATAAAAAAGAATTTGTTTTATTCAAAATTGTCGCACTTTTTTGTTTATAGCGCAAAAAATAAAAACCGCAGGGGCGATCAAATACCACCAAAAGAAAGCTCTATTTGTGGGAAAAAAGGACGTCAATTTTGTTTGGGAGCCACGTCGCACGACCGCGCAATTGTCAGTTAAAGCGACGCTGTGCCGAATCGCAAAAAGGGGCCTGGTCCTTTGGCTGCAAATTGGTCCGGTCTGAAAGTGGTTAATGTAGCTTAACGTGTAATAAAGTGCCTAAACCTCAATCAATTGCCCTGAAACTTTGCACAGCCCAAGATCTCAACTTCCCAAACCTATTCAAGAATTCCAGTTCATTTGATAAATCACCCCAAAAGTTATTCACCATTTTTTTTACAATCCTTAACCAGTTGCAGACTTTGGGCGCATTAGACACGCCCAAAAACATGTCATTAATGTACACAGGTCATGTCTAGTACATCCAGTCCTTCTGCTCTGCTGCTGGGACCCTTCCCTGTCTCTGTACCCAACAATTCAGCAGGAACTGTCTAAAAATAGAAGCAGGCTGGCAATGTTTATCAACAACCACATCACAGAAAGTTACATTGAAACATTGTATCAATTGTAACTTTCTGTGTTTTGCATTCACAGATCAAAGGGATGAACTTCGATTTGAAGGTGAAGAGAGTTAAAGCAACCTTGACATGTAAATAAAACATTTTTTTTTCTAATTAAATGTTCCTCTGTTGAACTCCTAATTAACCCTTTAGTTTTCTTTAATCAGCACTGATTAACTCTATATTCTCCTTCTCTATTGAATTGTAATTTTCCTGGTGATTTTTTCTTTTCTATTTTATTAACTAATAGTTAAACTTTTTTTCATTTTTTTTGTTTGCTTTGCTTATTAAAAATGTTGACACCTTTTTACATATATATATACCGAAAGAAAGAAAAAAAATGCCTTTTGTTTAATTTTATTACACTTAATTGTAAAAATTATTGTTGCAGGACAATATTCACAAAAAGAAAGCCTTGTTTGTCCTTAAAAAAAAAAATGCACGTATTACGTTGTTAACTTAAGGGGTTAGACAAGCTCAAGCTCAACTTGAGCTGTGGTGAAACTACAAATCCCATCATGCCTCTGCCTCTAGGAGACATGCCTGTGATTGTCAGGGTCTTGCAATGTCATCGCTGGATCTAGATGGGACTCGGTAGTGTTAGGGGGGCTGCTGCACACAGAAGGCTTTTTATCTTAATCAGAGGTGGCTCTTTAATTAGGCAAATTAGGTGATTGCCTTAGGCCTCGCCCACAGAAGGGCCTCGCCGTCGAGCGATTGCCTAATTTGCCTCAGGTGCTGTGTTGAGACTGTCTGGCGGCGGGCGCTCTGCGCAGAGTGAGCTAATAGCTTAGCTGAGCCAGCGCCGCGATCCGCGGCGGCGGACGAGCATAGTGGAAGTGTGGTGGGCGTGGCTAAGGCTGCCTGCGTCCAATAGCAGGCTCAACCTCTAGCCCTTCCCCTAAAGTCGGCGACAGCGGCCCCAATGCATGGCGGGAGGCAGGACTCGGGAGCAGCCCTGGAAGAAATACATGCTCGGTGAGTGGAGCTTGTTTGTGATAGAGGCGGAGGCTGGGCGGGATAGCCGTGTCTGTGTGCCCCATTGTTGAGGGGAGTCTTTGGGAGTGGGACTACAATGTCCAGCATGTGTATGTGGAGGACGAGCAACTAACTTAGTGTGAGGCTGGAGGGGGAAGCATAGCGTATCAGTCCCACTCTCAGTATAACATGTCTGGATGGCTTTGCAGTGTGAGGAGGAGCCCTGAACACCCTGATATGTACACTGTTTCCACATATCCCAATTACCACATGTTAGCCCCCTCCTCCTTCTACTCCTCCTGCCCCCCCCCTCTGCCCCCTCTACCCCCACTCCCTCTGCCCTGTAACCCTCCTATCTCCCCCTTTCATTCCCCCATTGTTTTCTTCACCGTCTTTCTCTACTCTCCTCACTTACCACATCCTCTCTCTCCCTCTGTCCACTCTCTCCTCACCCCCTCCTATTGTCCAGGCTATCCTCCCCCCTATCCACTCTCTCCTCTCCCCCTCCCCCTGCCTCTGTCCACTCTCTCCTCACCCCCCCCTATCATCCAGGCTATCCTCCCCTATCCACTCTCTCATCTCCCCCTGCCTCTGTCCACTCTCTCCTCACCCCCCCTATCATCCAGGCTATCCTCCCCTATCTACTCTCTCATCTCCCCCTGCCTCTGTCCACTCTCTCCTCACCCCCCTCCTATCGTCCAGGCTATCCTCCCCTATCCACTCTATCCTCTCCCCCTCCCCCTGCCTCTGTCCACTCTCTCCTCACCCCCTCCTATCGTCCAGGCTATCCTCCCCTATCCACTCTCTCATCTCCCCCTGCCTCTGTCCACTCTCTCCTCGCCCCCCTCCTATCGTCCAGGCTATCCTCCCCCTATCCACTCTCTCATCTCCCCCTGCCTCTGTCCACTCTCTCCTCACCCCCTCCTATCGTCCAGGCTATCCTCCCCCCTATCCACTCTCTCATCTCCCCCTGCCTCTGTCCACTCTCTCCTCACCCCCCTCCTATCGTCCAGGCTATCCTCCCCCCTATCCACTCTCTCATCTCCCCCTGCCTCTGTCCACTCTCTCCTCTCCCCCTCCCCCTGCCTCTGTCCACTCTCTACTCACCCCCCTCCTACTGTTCAGGCTATCCTCCCCCTATCCACTCTCTCCTCTCCCCCTGCCTCTGTCCCCACTCTCCTCCTCTCCCCCTCCCCCTGCCTCTGTCCACTCTCTACTCACCCCCTCCTACTGTCCAGGCTATCCTCCCCCTATCCACTCTCTCCTCTCCCCCTCCCCCTTCCTCTGTCCACTCTCTCCTCACCCCCCTCCTACCCTCCAGGCTATCCCCCTATCTGCTCTCTCCTCTCCCCTGCCTCTGTCCACTCTTTACTCACCCTCTCCTACTGTCCAGGCTATCCTCCCCATATCCACTCTCTCCCCTCCCCCTCCCCCTCCCCCTGCCTCTGTCCACTCTCTACTCACCCCCCTCCTACCCTCCAGGCTATTCTCCCCCCTATCCACTCTCTCCTATCCCCCTCCCCTGCCTCTGCCCACTCTCTCCTCACCCCCCTTCTACCCTCCAGGCTATCCTCCCCCTATCCACTCTCTCCTCACCCCCCTCCTACTGTCCAGGCTATCCTCCCCTATCCACTCTCTCCTCTCCCCCTCCCCCTGTCCACTCTCTACTCTCTTCTATCCAGGCTATCCTCTCCCCCCTCCCCTCTCTCTATCCTTTCTCCTCTCCCCCCTCTTATATCCTCTCCCTCTGTCCACGCTAACCTCCACCTCCCCCTATCCACTCCTTCTCCCTTTCTGAGAGTTAGTTCAGCTTTTCATTTTGTGTGAAATGGTGAACTTACTCTTTAAGCCTTCCAAACTATCTCAGGACATGAAAAAGGGCCCTATATGTGCTGCATTCCTCTTACCTACCTGGTGGAAAATTCGGGAGACCTGAGTCCCCAAGAACTCTATCATATACATATCTAGACCAGCCAGAGGAAGTGGTAAGGCTCCATTGGTTGTTATTGGCTTATAACTTTGATGGATGGCCTCCTTTACCAGTAAGGTAGAGTGCAGGCCCAAGCATTCTACAACAGTGGCTGGTCAAGATTTGCATAATGGAGCACCTAAGGTTTAGGGGTTCAGAGGTATGTGACCATACAACCGCCAACAACAGATGGGACATGGGAAAATGTGGGTGATGTCACTGCTCCAGGCTTTACCAGTGATTGTCACGTGCTCTCTCCTCTCCCCTGCAGCCAATACTAATTGACACAGTGGATCATGTGACCAGACCAGAGCTAAAAGTCCACGGTTAGGGAGCTCTGATTACTTGCCTTGCCCCTAACACTGACAACCCATGCTATGCCACTGGAGGGGAGAGCCCAGCATCGGGAAGAGGGATGGCGCTGCCACCTCGAGCTGTCAATGTTATCTCTCACAAATGGCAATCTGCTGACAAGACACTCCCAGGGGAGTGCAGAGCACAGCCTACGAAACAGGGGAGGGGACCGTCTGGGTGAGCTCACCGGTGTGATATGATCCAATAACATGCTAGAATCTTTGAGGACTGGCCATGGGTGGAGTGCTATCAGTTAATTGTATACTGTACATTGCAATGTAGTATTATTTTTTTATCGGTTAAATTATTTTTCCAATTATGGGCGTGAGAGGGCCTCATGTCTAAGTTTTTTGCCTAAGACCTCACAAAGCCTTGAGCCGCCTCTGATCTTAATGCATAGAATGTATTAAGATAAATAAACCTTCTGACTTTAAAATCCCTTTAAACGCTTCAGCCCCGGAAGATTTTACCCCCTTCCTGACCAGAGCACTTTTTACAATTTGGAACTGCGTCGCTTTAACTGACAATTGCGCGGTCGTGCAATGTTGTACCCAAACAAAATTTGCATCCTTTTTTTTTCCACAAATAGACCTTTCTTTTGGTGGTATTTGATCACCTTTGCGGTTTTTATTTTTTGCACTATAAACAAAAAAATGTGTGACAATTTTGAAAAAAAAGCAATATTTTTTACTTTTTTCTATAATAAATATCCTCCAAAAATATATAAAAAAACAATTTTTTTCCTCAGTTTAGGCCGATACGTATTCTTCTACATATTTTTGGTAAAAAAAATCACAATAAGTGTTTATTGATTGGTTTGCGCAAAGGTTATAGCGTCTACAAAATAGGGGATAGTTTTATGACATTTTTATTAATAATTGTTTTTTTACTAGTAATGGCAGCGATCAGCGATTTTTATCATGACTGCGACATTAAGGCGGACACATCGGACAATTTTGACAAATTTTTGGGATCATTGGCGATCAGTGCTATAAAATTGCATTGATTACTGTAAAAATGTCACTGGCAGGGAAGGGGTTAACCACTAGGGGGTGGGGAGGGGTTAAGTGTATCCTGGGGGCTTGTTTTTTAACTATCTGAGGGTGTGGCTGTGTGTGACACCACACTGATCGCTGCTCCAGATGACAGGGAGCAGACGATCAGTGTGCTGTCATTAGGCAGAACGGGTAGATGCTGTTTACATCGGCATCTCCCAATTCTTGAGCTCCGTAACACGATCGCGGGTATCCCCGCACTGATCGAGTCCGCGGGATCCGCGGGCACTGTCACGGGCTTGCGGCGTACGGGTACGTTACTTTGCCCAGCCGTGCCATTCTGCCGACATATATGTGCCGACAACGGTCGGCAAGTGGTTAAGCCATTTTCACATTAAATGTTTTAGCATTGTGAAATATAGCTTAATGTGAATAACTTTTGGTGTGATTAACCAAATCAGCTGAAACTTTCACTTTTGCGTGAAGTTTGGGGGAAATTGGTTGACATTTAAGGTCTTTTTTGTACGTTAAGCCACATTAAGCTCTCCAAAAATCAAGCTTAATGTCCCTAGTTTGCCTTGTGGGACACCGAATCGCATGAAACTTCTTGGATAGGTTTGGGAAGTTGAGAACTTAGGCTGTGCAAAGTTTCAAGACAATTGATTGAGGTTAAGGCACATTATGGTACGTTAAGCTCTTTACATTAAACGTTTTAGCATTGTAAAATATAGCTTAATGTGAATAACTTTTGGTGTGATTTACTAAATGAGCTGCAATTTTCAAAATATGTTGGCATTGATAGAGTCTTCTATTGTGTAAAGTTTGGTGGAAATTGGATAACATTTAAGGTCTTTTTTGTACGTTAAGCCACATTAAGCTCCCAAAAATCAAGCTTAATGTCCTTAATTTGCCTTGTGGAACTCCGAATCGCATGAAACTTCTTGGATAGGTTTGGGAAGTTGAGATCTTAGGCTGTGCAAAGTTTCAGGGCAATCGATTGAGGTTTAGGCACTTTATTACACGTTAAGCTACATTAAGCTACATTAAGCCATTTTCACATTAAATGTTTTAGCATTGTGAAATATAGCTTAATGTGAATAACTTTTGGTGTGATTAACCAAATCAGCTGAAACTTTCAGAATATGTTGGCATGGATATAGTCTTCTATTGTGTGAAGTTTGGGGGAAATTGGTTAACATTTAAGGTCTTTTTTGTACGTTAAGCTCTCCAAAAAGCAAGCTTAACGTGCCTAGTTTGCCTTGTGGAACACCGAATCGCATGAAACTTCTCGGATGGGTTTGGGAAGTTGAGATCGTAGGCTGTGCAAAGTTTAAGGGCAATTGATTGAGGTTTAGGCACTTTATTACACGTTAAGCTACATTAAGCCATTTTCACATTAAATGTTTTAGTATTGTAAAATATAGCTTAACGTGAATAACTTTTGGTGTGATTAACCAAATGAGCTGAAATGTTCAGAATATGTTGGCATGGATAGAGTCTTCTATTGTGTAAAGTTTGGTGGAAATTGGATAACATTTAAGGTCTTTTTTGTACGTTAAACCACATTAAGCTCCCCAAAAATCAAGCTTAATGTCCTTAATTTGCCTTGTGGAACTCCGAATCGCATGAAACTTCTTGGATAGGTTTGGGAAGTTGAGATCTTAGGCTGTGCAAAGTTTCAGGGCAATCGATTGAGGTTTAGGCACTTTATTATACGTTAAGCTACATTAAGCTACATTAAGCCATTTTCACATTAAATGTTTTAGCATTGTGAAATATAGCTTAATGTGAATAACTTTTGGTGTGATTAACCAAATCAGCTGAAACTTTCAGAATATGTTGGCATGGATAGAGTCTTCTATTGTGTAAAGTTTGGTGGAAATTGGATAACATTTAAGGTCTTTTTTGTACGTTAAGCCACATTAAGCCCCCCAAAAATCAAGCTTAATGTCCTTAATTTGCCTTGTGGAACTCCGAATCACATGAAACTTCTTGGATAGGTTTGGGAAGTTGAGAACTTAGGCTGTGCAAAGTTTCAAGACAATTGATTGAGGTTAAGGCACATTATGGTACGTTAAGCTCTTTACATTAAACGTTTTAGCATTGTAAAATATAGCTTAATGTGAATAACTTTTGGTGTGATTAACCAAATCAGCTGAAACTTTCAGAATATGTTGGCATGGATATAGTCTTCTATTGTGTGAAGTTTGGGGGAAATTGGTTAACATTTAAGGTCTTTTTTGTACGTTAAGCTCTCCAAAAAGCAAGCTTAACGTGCCTAGTTTGCCTTGTGGAACACCGAATCGCATGAAACTTCTCGGATGGGTTTGGGAAGTTGAGATCTTAGGCTGTGCAAAGTTTCAGGGCAATTGATTGAGGTTTAGGCACTTTATTACACGTTAAGCTACATTAAGCCATTTTCACATTAAATGTTTTAGTATTGTAAAATATAGCTTAACGTGAATAACTTTTGGTGTGATTAACCAAATGAGCTGAAATGTTCAGAATGTGTTGGCATGGATAGAGTCTTCTATTGTGTAAAGTTTGGTGGAAATTGGATAACATTTAAGGTCTTTTTTGTACGTTAAGCCACATTAAGCTCCCCAAAAATCAAGCTTAATGTCCTTAATTTGCCTTGTGGAACTCCGAATCGCATGAAACTTCTTGGATAGGTTTGGGAAGTTGAGATCTTAGGCTGTGCAAAGTTTCAGGGCAATCGATTGAGGTTTAGGCACTTTATTACACGTTAAGCTACATTAAGCTACATTAAGCTATTTTCACATTAAATGTTTTAGCATTGTGAAATATAGCTTA
Source organism: Lithobates sylvaticus (assembly GCA_028564925.1). Lineage (NCBI taxonomy): Eukaryota > Metazoa > Chordata > Amphibia > Anura > Ranidae > Lithobates > Lithobates sylvaticus. The sequence goes on from CM053033.1 coordinate 153,252,201, forward strand.
ATGTGAATAACTTTTGGTGTGATTAACCAAATCAGCTGAAACTTTCAGAATATGTTGGCATGGATAGAGTCTTCTATTGTGTAAAGTTTGGTGGAAATTGGATAACATTTAAGGTCTTTTTTGTACGTTAAGCCACATTAAGCTCCCCAAAAATCAAGCTTAATGTCCTTAACCACTTCAGCCCCGAACCAATTGGCAGCCAAAGGACCAGGCCCCTTTTTGCAATTCGGCACTGCGTCGCTTTAACTAACAATTGCGCGGTCATGCGACGTGGCTCCAAAACAAAATTGGTGTCCTTTTTTTCCCACAAATAGAGCTTTCTTTTGGTGGTATTTGATCGCCCCTGCGGTTTTTATTTTTTGCGCTATAAACAAAAATAGAGCGACAATTTTGAAAAAAATGCAATATTTTTTACTTTTTGCTATAATAAATATCCCCAAAAAATATATAAAAAAACATTTTTTTTCCTCAGTTTAGGCCGATACGTATTCTTCTACATATTTTTGGTAAAAAAAATCGCAATTAGCGATTATTGATTAGTTTGCGCAAAAGTTATAGCGTTTACAAAATAGGGGATAGTTTTATAGCATTTTTATTAATATTTTTTTTTTTATTAGTAATGGCGGCGATCAGCGATTTTTATTGTGACTGCGACATTTTGGCGGACACATCGGACATTTTTTGACACATTTTTGGGACATTTGTCATTTATACAGCAATCACTGCTATTTAAATAGCACTGATTCCTATGTAAATGACAGTTGTAGTTAGGGGGTTAACCACTAGGGGGCGGGGAGGAGTCAGTGTGACGTGTTGTGTTTTTTTTTACAGTAGGGGGGCGTGGCTGTACGTCTGACGTCATTGATCGGCGTTCCCGATGACAGGGAACCGCCGATCACTGACAGTCAGTGTAGGAAGCGCGGGGAGAGGTTTGTTTACATAGACCTCTCCCCGTTCTTCAGCTCCGTAACCCGATCGCGGGATACCAGTGGCGATCGGGTCCGCTGGTCCCGCGGCCGTGGTCACGGAGCTCCCGACCGGGTCGCGCGCGCGCCCCCCGGGCAGGCAAATTAAAGGGGACGTACAGGTACGTGCTTTTGCCTGCCCGTGCCATTCTGTTTACGTATATCTACAGGAGGCGGTCAGGAAGCGGTTAATTTGCCTTGTGGAACTCCGAATCACATGAAACTTCTTGGATAGGTTTGGGAAGTTGAGAACTTAGGCTGTGCAAAGTTTCAAGACAATTGATTGAGGTTAAGGCACATTATGGTACGTTAAGCTCTTTACATTAAACGTTTTAGCATTGTAAAATATAGCTTAATGTGAATAACTTTTGGTGTGATTAACCAAATCAGCTGAAACTTTCAGAATATGTTGGCATGGATATAGTCTTCTATTGTGTGAAGTTTGGGGGAAATTGGTTAACATTTAAGGTCTTTTTTGTACGTTAAGCTCTCCAAAAAGCAAGCTTAACGTGCCTAGTTTGCCTTGTGGAACACCGAATCGCATGAAACTTCTCGGATGGGTTTGGGAAGTTGAGATCTTAGGCTGTGCAAAGTTTCAAGACAATTTATTGAGGTTAAGGCACATTATGGTACGTTAAGCTCTTTACATTAAACGTTTTAGCATTGTAAAATATAGCTTAATGTGAATAACTTTTGGTGTGATTTACTAAATGAGCTGCAATTTTCAGAATATGTTGGCATGGATAGAGTCTAATATTGTGTGAAGTTTGGAGGAAATTGGTTAACATTTAAGGTCTTTTTTGTACGTTAAGCCACATTAAGCTCCCCAAAAAACAAGCTTAATGTCCTTAATTTGCCTTGTGGAACTCCGAATCGCATGAAACTTCTTGGATAGGTTTGGGAAGTTGAGATCTTAGGCTGTGCAAAGTTTCAGGGCAATCGATTGAGGTTTAGGCACTTTATTACACATTAAGCTACATTAAGCTACATTAAGCCATTTTCACATTAAATGTTTTAGCATTGTGAAATATAGCTTAATGTGAATAACTTTTGGTGTGATTAACCAAATCAGCTGAAACTTTCAGAATATGTTGGCATGGATAGAGTCTTCTATTGTGTAAAGTTTGGTGGAAATTGGATAACATTTAAGGTCTTTTTTGTACGTTAAGCCACATTAAGCTCCCCAAAGATCAAGCTTAATGTCCTTAATTTGCCTTGTGGAACTCCGAATCGCATGGAACTTCTTGGATAGGTTTGGGAAGTTGAGATCTTAGGCTGTGCAAAGTTTCAAGACAATTTATTGAGGTTAAGGCACATTATGGTACGTTAAGCTCTTTACATTAAACGTTTTAGCATTGTAAAATATAGCTTAATGTGAATAACTTTTGGTGTGATTTACTAAATGAGCTGCAATTTTCAAAATATGTTGGCATGGATAGAGTCTAATATTGTGTGAAGTTTGGAGGAAATTGGTTAACATTTAAGGTCTTTTTTGTACGTTAAGCCACATTAAGCTCCCCAAAAAACAAGCTTAATGTCCTTAATTTGCCTTGTGGAATTCCGAATTGCATGAAACTTCTTGGATAGGTTTGGGAAGTTGAGATCTTAGGCTGTGCAAAGTTTCAGGGCAATCGATTGAGGTTTAGGCACTTTATTACACGTTAAGCTACATTAAGCCATTTTCACATTAAATGTTTTAGTAAGTCCCCCCAAGCTATTTGCTGAGAGGCATGTTGAGTCCATGGAATATTTTATATTTTGCCACAAGTTTCGGGAATATTACATACTTTTTTTTTTGCACAAAGTTGTCACTGAATGATATATTTCTCAAACGTACCATGGGCATATGTGAAATTACACCCCAAAATATATTCTGCTGCTTCTCACACATGTGGTATCCCTATACTCAGGAGAAGAGCAATATATCATTTAGTGACAACTTTGTGCAAAAAAAAAAAAGTATAAATATATATAATATATTATATATATATATATATATATATATATATATTTTTTTTTGTCTACTTTCCAAAATGGGGTCATTTGGGGGGTTTTGAACTGTCCTGGCATTTTATGCACAACATTTAGAAGCTTAAGTCACACATCACCCACTCTTCTAACCACTTGAAGACAAAGCCCTTTCTGACACTTTTTTTGTTTACGCGAAAAAACATTTTTTTTTGCAAGAAAATTACGTTGAACCCCCAAACATTATATATATTTTTTAAAGCAAAGGCCCTACAGATTAAAATGGTGGGTGTTTATTTTTTTTTTCCACACAGTATTTGCGTAGCGATTTTTCAAACGCATTTTTTTTTAAAAAAACACACTTTTTTAATTTTAATGCACTAAAACACTATATTGCCCAAATGTTTGATGAAATAAAAAATATGATCTTAGGCCGAGTACATGGATACTAAACACGACATACTTTAAAATTGCACACAAACGTGCAGCGGCGACAAACTACATACATTTTTAAAAGCCTTTACAGGTTACCACTTTAGATTTACAGAAGAGGTCTACTGCTAAAATTACTGCCCTCGATCTGACCTTCGCAGTGATGCCTCACATGCATGGTGCAATTACTGTTTACATATGACGCCAGACCGACGCTTGCGTTCGCCTTTGCGCGAGATCAGGGGGGGATAGGGGTGTTTTTTTTTATTATTCATTTTGCTTTTTTATTTCATTTTTAAACTGTTCCTTCAAATTTTTTATTTTTTTTGCATTTTTATTGTTATCTCAGGGAATGTAAAGATCCCCTATGATAGCAATAGGTAGTGACATGTACTCTTTTTTGAAAACATTGGGGTCTATTAGACCTTAGAGCTCTCCTCTGCCCTCAAAGCATCTGACCACACCAAGATCGGTGTGATAAAATGCTTTCCCAATTTCCCAATGGCACTGTTTACATCCGGAGAAATCTAAGTCATGAAATGCTCGTAGCTTCCGGTTTCTTAGGCCATAGAGATGATTGGAGCCGTTCTGGTCTCTGATCGGATATGGTCAGCTGGCGGTACCACCGGCTGCATTCTCAGGTTCCCTGTTGGGACAGGAGAGCCAGAGAAAACCATGGAAGAAGGTGGGGGGGGGGCATTCCCTCCCACTGCTTGTAAAAGCAGTCTAGAGGCTAATTAGCCACTAGGATTGCTTTTACATGAAAGCCGACCGCTAGCTGAAAAGAATGATACCAAGATGATACCTAAACCCACAGGCATCATTCTGGTATAACCACTCAAAGTCCAGCAAACATACCAGTATGTTGCTGGTCCTGGTTGGGCATATATTGTAATCTTTTTTTTCACGCAGCCTGTGCACTGAACAAAAAAAAGAGATTGATCGGTGGGTATGCACAAGAGGGCAATCGGAGTGATGTGTACCACCCTTCATCCACCCACTTCTAATGATGGGCATACATGCACCATTTTGTTTTTAACTGTGGTGGTAAAATCACCTCCTACAACGCTGGAGTGATTTATTGTGGGAGCAAACGCTCCCACTGTTGCTGTCAAGATAAATAACGCTGTTGCTGTCAAGATAAATAAATCCGTGCTGCAGCTAAATGGCGTACCTGAAAACAAAAAATGGTTAACAATAAGGCCGCATACACACGAGCGGATTTTCCCGCGGGATTGTCCGCCGGACATTCCGATTGTGTGTGGGGCTCCGGCGGACTTTTTCCTCCCAAAAGTCCGGCGGACTAAGTTTTAAGTTTAGACTTAAAATTTGAAACTTATGGTAGTCTTTCCAATTTAAAAATAAACTACACTAAATCAGAAGCGATGGGAGTGGCCTTGCAAACCACGACTCGCTAAATGATTCAATAAAATTTTAACTTCAAATGGGTGACGGCGGCGCTAAGCTACCTGGGCACACACATTCCACCAGATATAGGAAAGACTTTTAAGGTGAATTTCTCAACTTTATACAATTCAGTACGGCCATTACTGGAGAAATGGCATCAGGGTATACACTCATGGTTCGGCCGGTGTAACATCATTAAGATGTGTATTTTACCTAAATTCTTGTATTTATTTCAAGCCCTACCAATTGCTATCCCAGGGGTCTTTCTTCGCCAAATGTGTTCTCTCTTTACAAAATTTATATGGGCAAAGAAAAGACCAAGGATAGGAAGAGGCATTATGATGTTGCCCAGGTGTTTTGGTGGAATAGCCGTCCCAACTATAGGGAAATACTATCAAGCAGTGCACCTAGGGAGAGTGGTGGACTGGTACAGACATGGAGAACTCAAGTTATGGGTAGATTTGGAACAGCAGTCTAGTGCGATCCCCTTAAGGCACTTTGGTGCTATGAAACATTACCGGACTCTATCAGGGAGCATCTATCAGGGAGCATCCCATCATAGGTACTACTTTACGCATCAGTGCTGCTTTACGAAGGGACCCCAAAATCTCATCGAAAAATTCACCCTTGTTACCGGTACTTGGTAATTCAGGGTTTTCACCAGATACAGAGGTAGGGGTATTTAAAAACTTATCGGAGAAGGGAATTTCTCAAGTCTCACATTTTATCCACAATGGGGAGTGGCCTACAATAGAGTCCCTGACAAAACCAGGGGGACTCTATGAAATAAATGTATGGCGAGCAATACAATTGCAACATTTTTTGAGATCTCTGGGGCCAGCGGCGAACTATGAATGTCAACTAACCAAGTTTGAACAATATTGTAATGAGAAAGAACCTCTTCCTCGGTTGATCTCAAAGATGTATGCATTGTTAAATGCTCCTCCTGAGGACGTTGTGTTACCAAGTATTGTGAAATGGGAAAGGGACTTGAATAGATATTTTCCCCGGATCAACGTTGAAACATTATCTACTTGGCTCTGAACACATGAATGTGTACACGAATTCAAGAATTACATTATAAAATATTAACTCAATGGTACTATACGCTGACAAGGCTCTGGAGATTCTATGCGGAAGCTTCGGATCTTTGCTGGCGATGTGGAGAGGAACAAGGAACTTTACTACACATATTTTGGTCATGTACTAAGGTTAGGCCTTACTGGGGGGAGGTGCAGAGAATCTCTCAGATGTTTACAGAATTTTTAATACCAGATGACCCCACTTTTCTCTTGCTCCATTGCTCCCAAATACCGATACAGAGATACAGAAAGTCTATATTGTGTCATCTGATTAACGCAGCCAAGGCTACGGTTACAATGTACTGGAAAGATAGGACTCCACCATCAGTAGCAAGGTGGCTCAATAGAGTAAGACAGATTGGGGCTATGGCAGATTTAGTGTTTTTTTGTTTTGTGGGGTTTTTTTTGGAGGGTAAGGCAATAAAGAGGAGGGGGCAAGAATACAAGGGGGAAGACAGAGCACTCAGGAAAAGTGCTAGGAAGGTCCCGAATAGTAACGAGAGGAATTGACAATGATAGGTAACGGGGGAAACATAGGCATGCCATGTTTGGTTTTTGTTTATGTGTAATTACCTTCTATGTTTTTGGATTGGATCTTCTTTCGGTTTATATGGCTTGTTAAGTGATAATTTATTCTGTTTCACCCTTAATTAAAAATAAAGACAAAATTTGAAAAAAAATTAAATAAAATTGGCCGCTGGACTCGGCAGTCCGGCGGACAATCCCGCCGTCTGTGTGCTAGTCCGCGGAACTTTAGAAATGAACGGACTTGCCTAGCACACGGAGGAAAGTCCGTTCATTTAGAACGTAACTCCAGGTAGACGGTACTAGCGAAGGCAGTGAATGCCGCCGCGCTAGCCCCGTCACCTGGTATGGATTTAAAGGGTAATTCCCTACGCCGAAAAAACGGCGTGGGGGTCCCCCCCAGATCCATATCAGACCCTTATCCAAGCGCGCAGCCAGGCCGGTCAGGAAAGGGGGTGGGGACGAGCGAGCGCCCCCCTCTCCTGAGCCGTACCAGGCCGCGTGCCCTCAACATTGGGGGTGCCCTGCGGCCCCCCCAACCCAAAGGACCTTTTCCCCATGTTGATGAGGACAAGGGCCTGTTCCCGACAACCCTGGCCATAAGAAGAGGAGACGGCGACGAGTCAACATCGGAAGAAGAAAGAAAAACAAGAAGCAGAAGAAGGAGAAGCAGACACTGATGGCAACACAACAAGCCCGGGCCACCACTCGTAAAAGAGCTGGAAGAAGAAAGTGGAGGCCCGGCAAGAAGAACAGAAGAGCCCCCGAAGTCGGAACAAGACCCCCAGACGGCGGCGGCGACAAAGAAGAAAGCCGGGCTCCTCGGCTAGTGAAAGAGCTAGTAAAAGAGCAGAAGATAGTGGAGTAGTCCGGCGAGAAGACCCCCCAAGATGGAAGAAGACCCCCGGAGCTGTACAATAAAGTTTTTTTTTTTTAAATTGTGTCTTTTTTTTATTTACACCTTTTTCTTTAGGTGAATGGGTAGGGGTACATCGTACCCATACTCATTCACATAGGGTGGGGGGCCGGTATCGGGCCCCCTTATTAAGCCCCCCTGCCCGCAGACCCCGACAACCAACGGCCAGGGTTGTCGGGAAGAGGCCCTTGTCCTCATCAACATGGGGACAAGGTGCTTTGGGGTGGGGGGGCCGCAGGGCCCCCCTTTCCCCAGGGCACCCCCCATGTTGAGGGCACGCGGCCTGGTACTGGCGCTCGCTCGTCCCCACCCCCTTTCCTGACTGGCCGGGCTGCGTGTTTGGATAAGGGTCTGATATGGATTCGGGGGGGGACCCCCCACGCCGTTTTTTCGGCGAAGGGATTCCCCTTTAAATCCATACCAGGTGACGGGGCTAGCGAGGTGTCAATGTCGCCGATCGAGGCGGCGGCATTGGATTCCTTCGCTAGCACCGTAAACCTGGAGTCACGCTCTAAATGAACGGACTTTCCTCCGTGTGTGGGCAAGTCCGTTCATTTCAAAAGTCCCGCGGACTTTGGCCAAAACTCCGGCGGATTGTCCGTCAGAAAAGTACGGGCGTGTGTGGGCAAGTCCACACGTTCGGAAAGTCGGGCGGACCTCCGCTGGAAAGTCTGGCGGATTGTCCGCCGGAAAGTCCGAGCGTGTGTACGTCGCATAAAACACAGTAAACAGTAAAGTATAAAAAAATGTATATAACATAATAACAATAAAACATTGCAGAATAAAATACAGTAAAAAAGAGCAGAACAATAGAGAGAGGGAGAGAACAATAAAACGACAACTATTTTTTCTCTCTCTCTCTCTCTCTCTCTCTATATATATATATATATATATATATATATATATATATATATATATATTTATACTTGCGATGGCATCTTGGGAGACCCTGTGAAAGTGTGTCTTAGTCTGTGCAGTGCTGTACCCTATGCTAAAACTCCACGAGTGTATGGTAGCGTTCAAAACTTTCACCAATGCAAAGACCAGGATTGTCAGGACAGGAGAGACAGGTGTCATGCCTATATCCGCACTTGCTGCAGACATGACATCTTTTTTGGGCGGTTCATTGGGTGGTGGTACTCGGGAGGACATACGGAAAATGCCTCTCATGCAGCCGTCTTACTGCATTTGGATTGGGATGGTGAGAAGGAGCACCGTCTGGAAACAGAAGGGCTCTGATGATCTCTTCCTGGAATTTAAGGAAGGATCCAGTCCGAAGCTCTGTATAGCATATGAGTGTTCAACAAAGCCAATTGAAATAAATAAACAGACACTTTTTTTATATCAGCGTCTGGCCTTACGGGCAACTAGGTACGGCGCCAACAACTGGTCGTTGAGGTCCACCCCTCCCATATTTTGGTTATATTCGTAATATATTCGTATATTCTCCACAACACCAGTTGCCGTAGGAGTTTGGACTGTCGTGTCTGCATGAAGGGAGGAAAGAACAAAAACATTCTTATTATCCCTCCACTTCACAGCAAACAAGTTATTACACTTCAAGCAGGCTCTCTCCCCCAGCCTAAGATGGGAATCTACAAGCTGCTGGGGAAAGCCACAGCGATTAGATCGCACGGTGCCACATGTGCCAATCTGATGATCAAACAAGTGGCTAAAAAGTGTCACGCTTGTGTAATAATTGTCTACATACAAATGGTACCCCTTTCCGAATAAGGGTGACACCAAGTCCCACACAATCTTGCCAGCGCTCCCTATGTAATCTGGGCAGTTCGGCGGCTCTACGTGACTATCTCTTCCCTCGTAAACCATAAAACTACATGTATAGCCTGTGGCCCTGTCACAGAGCTTATACATCTGGATCCCGTATCTGCCACGCTGGGAAGATACTGTTTTAAAGACAAGCGGCCAGAAAACTCAATCAGGGACTCATCAACGCAGACAACTTGATGGGGAGTAAACAAGTCTGCAAAACGTTGGTTGAAGTGGTTTACGAGGGGCCAAATTTTGTAGAGCCGATCATATCCAGGGTCTCCACGAGGACGACGAGTACATTGTTGTTGAAATGCATAAACAGCAAGATCTGCTCGTATCGTGCCCTGGTCATGGGGCCAGAACACGGGCATATGGTAAATTGGGTCAGTGGAAAAGTACTCATTTTAACAATGCCCATGTCAAGGGATAGACCCAGAAAGGTCTTAAATTCGGAAACTGTAATTGGTTTCCAATCTCTGGCAAGGGAGTACTGGGGATTAGCGGTGATGAATTGACCAGCATACAAATTACTTTGGTCCACAATAGATCTATAGAGATCTTCGATGAAAAACAGCCAATAAAAATCAAGTGACGTAAAATCAACTGTTTCCACCTGAATGCCGGGTTGGCCAGTGAATGGGGGAAGTATGGGTGATGCAGAAGTGGTGGGTTCCCAATTAGGATTGATGAATGCAGCAGGAAGGGCACTATGGGCTCGATGGGCCTGTCTTTGTTTTTTGGTGGCAGCGGGACACTACTTGTGCTTGCCACCTCGCCAGCTTGAACTTCACTTACTGCAGTGCTTGTTTGACCACGACCAGGGTGTACTAGGCCGCTGGTGCTTGCCAGTTTACCAGAAGGATGAGCAGCACTAGTACTTCTCTGCTCCATATGAGAGCCCTGCGGTTCTTGCACCTCAACAACAGCAGAAGAAGATTGGGGTCTGGTATGCCTGACCTTGGCAGGGACAACAACTCCGTCCTCTTCACTATCTGTCATGGAGCCGCTGTGGTCTACAGGATCATATTCTGAGCCTGAATATGACAGATGAGTGACTTCCTCTTCACTATCTGTCATGCTCAAAAACGTGTAGGCCTCTTCACTAGTGTACCTTTGATTTGCCATTTTGGGCTCTAAATTTACTGGTACACTAGTGAGACCGATGCAGTTATGTGTTTAGTAAGTGACAGTGATCGATCGATACTTCACTTGGGTGGGCTGGGCTGGGCGGAGGGGCAAAACGCAGGTGCTAGCAGGTATCTGGGCTGATCCCGCTAACACTGCATTTTGGGAACCCTAAACTGCTGGGGACGCTAGTATAGATCTGATCAGATATTGATCCATTCAGACACTACACCACTAAGGGAGGTGTATGCTGCGTGCATGGGTGTTAGCGGTACAGGCACTAATCTGACGATGCCTGGGGCGACGCAGACCCTATCTGACTCTAAAAACTGATCTCACTGGCCGGGCGATCAGGGGGTTAAACCTTTATTGGGTAATAAACAACTGGTAAAAAAAAACGAACTAATCAGCGTCACCCGTAACACTTATACGGTGATCACTGGTGAAAGGGTTAACTAGGGGGCAATCAGGGGGTTAAAACCTTTATTAGGTAGTATATGGGGGTACCTGACGCTATAAAAAGCTGACGGTGAACCTAAATAACTAATAGGGCTAACTAGCGTCACCCGTGACACATATACGGCGATGAGAAAAATGATCGATCAGTGTCACTGGCGATCAAGGGGTTAAACCTTTATTAGGGGTGTACCCTAGACCTAAAGGGGCCTACCACTAACAGCCCTAACACTTATAACAGTCACAAATGACACCAATGCAGTGATCAGTAAAAAAAATAAAAACTGCTATTGGTGTCACTGTGACAGGGGGTGCAGGGGTGGTGATCGGGGGGGGGGGGGGGGGTGGTTATTTGCCTGTGTGTACTAGTGTTAGTGCAACTGACATTGATGTCTTCTCTCCATGGGAGCCGGAACAAAAAGGCTCCACGAGGAGAGATGACATCACTTCCTCTGCTTCTGTTTTTTCAGAAGCAGAGGAAGCTTCTCATTTGTCAGGAGCGATCGTAAGGGGGTGGCCATGAATCAGTGGCCTCCCCCTCAGGACGGATCGCTCCTGGGACCATGCCAACCGCCTCGGGCACCCTGGGGGCTGGGGGGGGGGATTAACGTACCCATACGTTACTCTGTCTGCCCGTGCCATTCTGCCGTAGTATATCTGCTTGAGGCGTTCAGCAAGTGGTTAAGGTGAAAAAACTTCTGTCACTAACCCGCCCCCTCCCCCCGTTTTACTCACCTGAGCCCCGTAATTCCCACGCCGGAGACGCGCTCTTCCACTCTGCCTGTTGTCTCGGCTCTTGATTGGATAGATTGATAGCAGCGCAGCCATTGACTCCCCCTGCTGTCAATCAAAGCCAATGATGCAGGCGCCGGGAGGCGGTGCCGAGTCCAGCATTCTGCGTCTATGGACGCAAATGCTAGACTTGGGAGCGTGCACTCAAGGTAACCACCCGGGAGAGCGCTACTCCTAGAGCGTTATACGATGCAGGGAGGAGCTACCAGTGCCGGAGGGGGACCGCAGAATTTGAGGATCGGGCCACTCTGTGCAAAACGAACTGCACAGTGGAGGTAAGTATGACATGTTTGTTATTTAAAAAAAAAAAACTAAGCTTTACAATCATTTTAACCACCTCAATACAGTGCACTTACACCCCCCTTCCTGCCCAGACCAATTTTCCAAAAAATTTATACTGCTACATAACCCAAATTAGTGTTTAAAAATGATTTAGTCTTTGTGAAAGTTATAGAGTCTACAAACTATGGTGCCAATCACTGAAAATTGATCACATCTGATCAGGCCTTCAGTACATTAGGTGAATCTCATTTCTTGAGACACTAAGGCCCCTTTCACACGGGACGGATCCGTATTGATTCGCCCCGTAAAGATCCGCTGCTCAGCGGGGATCGCACAGCTGAGCAGGGACCGCCCTGTCAGATCTCCGCTCTCCCCTATGGGGGATCGGATGAACACGGACCATCTGTCCTTGTTAATCCGATCCGCTCTGCAGACGGATGGAAAAATAGGGTTTTCCTCCATCTGCAGAATTGGACAATAGCGGAGGCGGACGATAGCGGGTGTCAGCGGATGCTCATCTGCTGACACATGCTATCCCATAGGGGTGCATGTATGTCCGTTTTTCATCCGAAAACAGATGGATGAAAAACGGACATACTGTCCGCACGTGTAAAAGGGGCCTTACAAGTCAGGAAAGTACAAATACCCCCCAAATTACCCCTTTTTAGAAAGTAGACATTCCAAGGTATTAAGTAAGTAGCATGGTGAGTTTTTTTAAGTTGTAATTCTTTCCCACAATTCTTTGCAAAATTAAGATTTTTTTTTTTCCCACAAAATTGTCATTATCAGGTTATTTCTCACACACAGCATAACAAATTACACCCCAAAATACATTCTACTACTTCTTCCAAGTATGGCGATACCACATGTGTGAGACTTTTACACAGCCTGGCCACATACAGAGGACCAACATTGAAGTAGCACCTTCAGGCGTTCTACGAGCATAAATTATCTCATTTCTCAACCACCTATTACAATTTTGAAGGCCCTGGAGCACCAGGACAATGAAATTTCCCACAAAATGACCCCATTTTGGAAAGCAAATACCCCAGCGTATAATCTATGAGCCAAAATTAGTCATTTGAACGGTTCATTTTTTTCCAGAAGTTTTTGGAATATGTGGAAGAAAAATGAAAACGCATTTTTTTTTTACAAAAAGTTGTCAATTTATACAATATTTCTAACACATAACATGTATATAGCAAAAATTACACCTAAAATACATTCTGCTACACTTCCAGAGTATGGCGATACCACATGTGTGAGACTTTTACACAGGCTGGTCACATACAGAGGCCCAACATTGAAATAGTACCTTCAGGTGTTCTAGGAGCATAAATTACACATCTCATTTCATTCCTACCTATCACACTTTTGAAGGTCCTTGAGCACCAGGACAATGGAATTACCCACAAAATGACCCAATTTTGGAATGCAAACAACCCAACGTATATTCTATGAGGCATGGGAATCGGATCGCATTCAAGACGCTCTGCCTCACCCACAAATGCGCACATGGAAACGCTCCGCAATACCTTCGCGAGAAAATAAAACACTATACACCGAATCGTAGTCTTCGATCGGCTAATCAAAATCTTCTCCTCATTCCTAAATCCCGCTACAAATCAAAGGGGGAACGGAGATTCGCTGTCCAGGGACCTCGGCTATGGAACGCTCTACCAACCGACATTCGCATGGAAGAAAACCATCAGGCCTTCAGGAAGAAACTCAAGACCTACCTCTTCTAGAAGCTGATAACCAAACGTCAACAGCGCCTTGAGGCGATTCAGTTCGCATTGTAGCGCTATACAAGTTATTCATTCATTCATTCATTCATTCATGGGCTGCAAATAGGTGCTCGGGTACTCTGATGGGCTGCAGATAGGTACTCAGGTACTCTGATGGGCTGGAGACAGGTACTCGGGTAACTTGATGAGCTGCAGACAGGTACTCGTGTGCTCTGATGGGCTGGTGACAGTTACTCGGGTACTCTGATGGGCTGGTGACAGGTACTCGGGTACTCTGATGGGCTGGTGACAGGTACTCGGGTGCTCTGATGGGCTGGTGACAGGTACTCGGGTACTCTGATGGGCTGGTGACAGGTACTCGGGTACTCTGATGTGCTGGTGACAGGTACTCGGGTACTCTGATGGGCTGGTGACAGGCCTCAGGTACTCTGATGGGCTTGTGACAGGCCTCGGGTACTCTGATGGCCTGGTGACAGGTACTTGGGTACTCTGATGGCCTGGTGACAGGTACTCGGATACTCTGATGGGTTACAGATAGGTACTTGGGTAGTCTGATGGGCTGGTGACTGGTATTTGGGTACTCTGACGGGCGGTGACAGGTACTCATATGAACTGTGATAGGTACTCATATGGACTGTGACAGGTACTCAGGTACTCATATGTACTGTGACAGGTACTCAGGTACTCATATGGACTGTGACAGGTACTCATATGGACTGTGACTGGTACTCAGGTACTCATATGGACTGTGATTGGTACTCAGGTACTCATATGGACTGTGACTGGTACTCAGGTACTCATATGGCCTGTGACAGGTACTCATATGGCCTGTGACAGGTACTCAGGTACGATGGACTGTGACAGGTACTCGGGTACTCAGGTACTCATATGGACTGTGACAGGTACTTGGATGAACTGTGACAGGTACTTGGGTACTCAGATGAACTGTGACAGGTACTCGGGTACTCATATGGACTGTGACAGGTACTCAGATGAACTGTGACAGGTACTTTGGTACTCAGATGAACTGTGACAGGTACTCGGGTACTCAAATGGACTGTGACAGGTACTTGTGTATTCAGATGGACTGTGACAGGTACTCAGATGAACTGTGACAGGTACTCAGGTACTCAGATGGACTGTGACAGGTACTCATATGAACTGTAACAGGTACTCATATGACCTGTGACAGGTACTTTTATGGGTGATGACAGGTCCTCTTTATTGGGGGGGCAATCAGTGTGATTTGTGTACACTGCAAGTGGTAACGAGATGTTACCGCAATCTCTTTCTCACACACGATCAGTGTGTGAGGAGGAGAACCCGGTAACATCTTGTTACTGCTCTATGTTTACATTGAAAGGATCACAGCCGATCACGTGGTAAACAGCCGCTGGCCAATGGCTGTTTACCAGCATCGGTGACGAGCAGTGTTCCCGGGAACACGCCGCCACCGACGTGTGCTCGCGCACATGCGCTGTGCAAACTGGGGCGGTACCATCTGTGCTTGCCTGTGATTTTCATCACGGCCGATCACGTGGTAAACAGCCATGCCCAATGGCTGTTCACCCCCCTCAGTGGCGAGCAGTGTCTCCGTGACACGCTGCCACCGAAGGAACAGGGATGCACGCGCATTTCCTGTTTAAATTGATGGACGTCATATGACGCTTGCCCAGAACGAGAGCCGCACCGCCTGGCCGTCATATGATGGGCAGTAAGCAGTTAATCCAGCCACAGAAATATGTGTTCGTTTTTAAGGGGATGAGGTGGCAACCCTAAGTACATCTGATTTTCAACATGACACTAAGGCTGCTTTCACACTGGGGCGGTTTGCAGGCGCTATTGCGCTAAAAATAGCGCCTGCAAACCGACCCGACACAGCTTTTGCTGTGTCTCCAGTGTGAAAGCCCCGAGGGCTTTCACACTGGAGCGGTGCGCTAGCAGGACAGTAAAAAAAGTCCTGCTAGCTGAATCTTTGGAGCGGTGAAGGAGCGGTGTGTTCACCGCTCCTATACCGCTCCATCCCATTGAAATCAATGGGAGACCGCGGGGATACCGCCCGCAAAGCGCCGCTGCAGCGGCACTTTGTGGAGGTTTTTAACCCTTTTTCGGCCGCTAGCGGGGGTTAAAACCACCCCGCTAGCGGCCGCATACCGCGGGTAAAACGATGGTAAAGCAGCGCTAAATATAGCGCTGCTTTACCGTCGCCGCCCCGCACCGCCCCAGTGTGAAAGCAGCCTAAGGGAGAAACTAAAATGTATTTTGACTTTCTGTATTTGTCTTCTGCAATAACTATGGGATACAACTGTGTCAACAACTTGATGACAGTATGTTAATGATATATATATATCTTACCTGTCGCAGTATAGACTTAACACATGGCAGTGGAAGACCTTCATAATTGGATTTAATGATCCACTTAAGCAGCTGATGTCCAAGAACCTCCAATACCATGCAGACATCTAGAGGGGTTAAGGAAAAACAAACAAAAATCCCAATACCCGCATTTATTATAAAAACCCCAACCCCAAACCTCAGCAGCTCGATAAATTTTTATATTATACATTTATTATTTCTTTCTGGAAAAGATACGAACACCATTTACACCAGATATCTTGAAGTCATCAATGAGTTGTACAATCATCTCTCTTTTAGGGTCGCTTGGGTCACTGTCCCTAACCTAAAAAAAATAAGCATCACTTACTGTTGTATCAAAAGTAAAGCGTTGGAACTGTGTAGCAAACGGTATATCCCTTACTGTCAAGTAAATATAGTAGTATATTATTGGTACTTACACATTTTAGAAGCTTTATCTCATCTATGGCTGTTTCTGTGTAATGCATTGCACTTTTCACAACTTTAAGTGCTCCAAAACGCTTCCTCCTGCATTGAAAAAAAAAAAGAATTTATGAGGTCAAATGTTAACTAGAATATGCCTTAAAGTGCTTCCTATTGAATAGTTAGCACATTAAAGGATTAACTTTTAGAAGAAAAAATGCTTTATATGGGCAAAGAAATTGGTTTCCAGAGTTTTGCTAAAGAAATGTTGTTATAAACAGTGGTAACCATACGTTCCAACTTTTTGATATGGGAACGAGGGACACCTATTAGCAAAAGTAAGTGAGTATAGGACACACCCCAGCCATGCCCCTTAAAAGGAGAATTATACAAAAAAAAAAAACGATTAGTTAAGCTAGTTTTTAACCACTTCTATTCCTTTATACAGGGAGTCCTCGAGTTACGAACCTCCAACTTGCAAACAACTCCTACTTACGAACGGCAGGTGGCGCCAGCGGGCACATCGGAAAACATCAGAAAACAACATCAGAAAACAGCAGAAAACTTTGGAAAACACTGTTCTGCGGATGCACGTTCGAATTACGAACAAGACCGACTTAAGAACAAACAGGCAGTCCCTAACATGTTCATAAATCGGGGACTGTCTGTACTGGCTTTTGAAATGTACTAATGCAGTAATTTAGAAATCTAATGAAAAATATGAAAGATTTGATTTCAAATATACATTATATTGTCAAAAGTATTGGGACGCATGTGAACCCTAATGTCATCCCAGTCTTAGCCCGTAGAGTTATATTGGGATGGCTCACCCTTTGCAGCTATAACAGCTTCAACTCTTCTAGGAAAGCTGTCCACAAGGTTTAGGAGTGTGTCTATGGGAATGTTTAACCATTCTTCCAAAGCGCATTTGTGGGGCCAGGCACTGATGTTGGATGGGAAGGTCTGGCTGTAATTCATCCCAAAGATGTTCTATTGGGTTGAGGTGAGAACTCTTGTCTTTATGGACCTTGCTTTGTGCACTGGTGCGAAGTCATGTTGGAACAGGAAGGGGCCATCCCCAAACTGTTCCCACAAAGTTAGGAACTGGAACTAAGGGGCCAAGTCCAACCCCTGAAAAACAACCCCACACCATAATCCCCTCTCCACCAAACGATTTGGACCAGTGCACAAAGCAAGGTCCATAAAGAAATGGATGAGCGAGTTTGTGGTGGATTGGCAGGGGCTCATATTGATGAAGACAACCAGCAGTGCAGGATAACAGCAATATAAGCCTAAAGTTTTACTAACTCAGGGGTGTCAAACTCAATTTCATTGTGGGCCACATCAGTAGTATGGTTGCCCTCAAAGGGCCGGTTGTATTTGGGGTGTACTACGTACAGAGTGCAGGGTTCAGCAGTGTGCTACATACAGAGTTCAGAGTTCAGGAGTGCATTATATACAGAGTGCAGGACAAGGGTTGCCCTATGCACAAAGTGCAGAGTTCAGGGGTGTGCTAGGTACAGAGTGCAGAGTTCAGGACTGTGTTACGTACAGAATGCAGAGTTCGGGGTGTGCTATGTCCAGAGTGCAGGGATTAGAGGTGCACTATCTACAGAGCCCTACAGTGCTCTAGGTTCAGAGTACAGGGTTCAGGAGTGCATTATGTGCAGAGTTCAGGGATGCGCTATGTACAGAGTGCAGGGTTCAGGAACAGGGGCGGACTGACCATCGGACACTTTGGGCACAGCCCGAGGGCCCGTTCATCAATAGAGGGCCTCATGACAGCTTCCACTTCGATCTACCCATCAATCACAGCTAGATGACGGGTAGATCAGGTCCCGAATCCCTGCTCCCTGCTAAGAGACTGCAGTGCAAACAGACCTCTCCTGATGCGCTGCTCCCCGCCGACACCTCCTTCCTTCCCGTCCACCCCAAGTGCTTGTATTTGTCATCACCTCGAACAGATGAAAAGAGAGGAGGGGCCGGTAGGGAGGAGCGCATCATGAGAGGTCTGGTTACAGCCGCTTCCCGCGCTACTCTGCATCTAGGAAGGAAAGTGCAGCAGCCTGTATGCTGTCCTGTGTCCCTCTATGTGCCTAGCATCCTGCTCTGTTCCCCAATGCCCTGATGTCTGCCCCATGCCTTATAGTCTGCCCATACCCTGCTCTGGGCCCCATGCCCTGCCCTGCTGTCTGCCCTGCTGTCTGCCCCATGCCCTGCTCTTTGACCCCAGGCCCTGCTCTTTGCCCCCATGCTCTATGTGCCCCCATGCCCTGCTGTCTGCCCCATGCTTTTCTCTGTGCCCCCATGCCTTGATGTCTGTCCCATGCCCTGCGCCCCCATGCCCTAGGCTGTGCCCCCATGACCTGCTCTGTCCCCCATGCTCTGTGTGCCCCCATGCCCTGCTCTGTGCCCCCATGTCTTGATGTCTGCCCCATGCCCTGCTCTGTGCCCCCATTCCCTGCTGTCTGCCTCATTCCCTGCCCCACACCCTGCTCTGTGCCACATGCCCAGTTGCCTGCCCCCATGCCCTGCTGTCTGCCCCATGCTCTGATGTGTGCCCCCATGCCCTGCTGTCTGCTCCCATGCCCTGCTGTGTGTCCCAATGCCCTGTCTGCCCCCATGCCCCGATGCCTGCCCCCATTACCTGCTGTGTGCCCCATGATGTGCCCTGATGTGTGCCCTGTGACGTGTCCCATGACCTACTGTGTGCCCCGTGATATGCCCTACTGTGTGCCCCATGATGTGCTCTTGTGGTGTGCCCCATGATGTGTCTTACTGTATATAGAAAATAATTCAATCCGGATGGCCGCACTCCAACAACGATTTCTTTATTGATTAAAAACCATACAGCAAAATATGAAATCCACATCTGACATGTTTCACACCGTAACTACTGGTGCTTACTCATAGCTGACTCTTTAGGCAATAGACAGGAATTTACATGCACATGCCAATATAATTTTTACAGAGTAAACAAGGTGGGCTTAATTTAATAATTGAAGAACTGGTGAATTAGTGGATACTCACTACACATGGAAGCTCGGCTCTGATTAAATCAGTATCAGATCTGCCAAGGCCCATGTCTCATATGATGTTGCCACTTTAATGTGACTTTAAACGATAAAGCCCAAAATGCTACTACAATATGTATGCATTTCATGGTTTTTACAATTGCTGATGACAAGTCTCTACATCTAAATACATAGATAGGAAGTAAAAAGCAACAATGTGTCCTACTGTGTGCCCCATACCCTACCATGTGCCCCACTGTGTGCCCTGCTGTGTGCCATATGATGTGCCCTGCTGTGTGCCCCATGATGCATTATTCAGTGCCCCATAATGTGCTTTGCTGTGTGCACCATACTGTGCCCTATATGTGCCCTCTTGCCCCATGTACTATCCCCTGCTTTGTCCCATTATGTGCCCTCTTGCCCCCATGTAATATGCCCCATGATGTGCTCTGCTGTGCCCCATAATGTGCCCTCATGCCCCTATGTAATATACTCTGCTGTACCCCATAATGTGACCTCCTGCCCCATGTAATGTTCTCTGCTGTGCCCCATAATGTGCCCTGCTGGCCTCTGTAATGTGCATTGCCATGCCCCATAATGTGCCCCTCTACCTCCCCCCATGCAATGTGCCCTATATATTCCCTCATGCCCCACATGTAATGTGTCCTACTGTGCCCCCCAACCTGTAATGTGCCCTAGTGTGCCCAATAATGTGCCCTGCTGCTCCCCATGTAGTATGCCCTCCTGCCCTCCACACACACATATTTTGCCCTCCTGACCCCCTGTGCTCTGATCTGCTGACTTCTATACTTTGCCATTGTTCCCCCATGCTCTGCCCTGCTGCCCCCTGTGCACTGTGCTTGCTTGAAATCCCATGTTCTGCCCTGATGCCCCCTGTGCACTGTTTATCTCAGGTTCGATCCAGAATTGAGGCGTCCACACAGTGCAAGCTGGGGGTGGGGCTTGATTGTGGGCGGGGACACAGGGGGCCCCATGATAATCTGATGCACAGGGGGCCCCATGAGTTGTCAGTTCGCCCCTGTTCAGGAGTGCGTTACATACAGAGTGCAGAGTTTGTGGATGTGCTATGTACAGAGTGCAAGGTTCAGGAGTGCGTTACGTACAGAGTGCAGAGTTGGGGGGGGGGTGCTATGTACAGAGTGCAGAGTTTAGGGGTGAGCTATTTACAGAGTGCAGGGTTCAGGAGTGCATTACATACAGAGTGCAGAGTTAAGGGGTGTTCTGTGTACAGAATGCAGGGTTTAGAAGTGTGCAGGCCTTGTGTTTGACATATGTGTATGAAACCCTAAAGCAAACTTTTATTATATTGAAGCTTACCAATTCTGCATATGTTTAATATTTTTAGGTTTTCGTTCCTTTTTTTTCCCTGATGATCTGGTTGGACTTTGAATTAAATTTGTTAGCATATTTAATTCTACTAGTCCATATAACACTCCCCTCCAACCCCCCCCCCTCCCCCCTCCAGATTAACAATACTGTCTGTTGTGCCCTTGTACTCCTTCAACCAGAATGGAGGCACACTAATACAGGAGGTAAAACAAAACCAAAGAAAATGACCAGCTCTACTTACCGACCAGTCTGCACCAACAGAATTAGCCTGTAACAGTATGCGTTAAAAACAGGGGTTTGGTTTGCACTCATGTGCAAATGCATGCGTAAGCTGCAGAGCCTCTTCGTGGCACCCAAGTATTATCTGCATTATAATAGATACACAGAGAGCAGATGAGCCTGGAGGAAGCCCACATCTCCTTAAAGGCACAGGGGCACATTGGACACCCAGCATATAGCACAATGGCAGCGTAGGTGTCTAGTTCATCCCCTCACCAGTATTCCAACAGTACAGCTTTTGCCGCAAAGAGCCCTGGAAGGGTTACGCATGTCAAACAAAACCAAAGAAAATTGCCAGCTCTACTTACTGACCAGTCTGCAACCAACGAAATGATCCTGTCTAACAGTATGCATTAAAAACAGGGGTTTAGTTTGCACACATTTGCAAATACATTTGTAAGCTGCAGAGCCTCTTCACAGCACCTCAATATTATCTGCAGTCCTAAGTCTAAATTTTGAGAGCCTCCACAGTGAAAGCACATACAATAAAATGGATAGGCAGAGGTGTGTTACAGGAGGTCTGTTACTGGCCCGATCAACTGGTAAAAACTGAGAGAAAAAAGCTGTAAAAATGACTTTTTCTAATGACTAGAAAACTGCAACATAATTATTTTGGTGGTCCTTTTGGAGGGGTGTGCAGGCTGTTTTTTTTATTTTAAAGAAGCTGGCAATGAATGTAAATGGCCAGCAATTTAAACCACACTCACCCCCTTTAAAATATGTGAACTGGTATTGTGGCAAGCTATGGGGAAATTAAAGTAATGCCCCATACACACAAGCGGAATTTCCGTCCAAAAAAACTTGAATGTTTTTTCCAACAGAATTCCGCTCAAGCTTGGTTTGCATACACATGGTCACAGAAAAGTTCTCTGAACTTTCAACCGTCAAGAATGCGGTGATGTGCAACACGACGACCCGAGAAAATTAAGTTCAATGCTTCCGAGCATGCGTCCAATTGCATGCGTAGGAATTTTGTACGTCGGAATTGCTACAGACGATCTGAATTTTCGATTGTAACTTTTACTGTCGAAAAAATAGAGAACCTGCTCTCAATCTTTCGTTTCTCAGCATGCCTAGTCTTGCTCCTCAGATTTTTTTTGGGCAGAAAACCATACTAATGAAAAGAAAATCGGACATTGTGGTCACATCAGACAAAAATTTGGAGCCTGCACATCCAGTTTTTGTCTGCCAAAAATTCGTAATCGGCTATCAACAGCAGCATACTAACGATCAAAAAATCGGCAGATCGTTCATCGGACAAAATTTTACTTCAGATTTTCTGATTTACCAAAGCCATGTAGTGCAAGGGCCTGCCTGATTGCATGCAAATTGAAACTCTAAAGCCACGTACGCACGATCCAATTGTTGGCCAGCTGAGCGTCAAATTTTTGTCTTAAGGGCGTGTTTGGTGTGCCGTTACCAATTAATGGCACTGAAAGCGCAACTAGTAATTTTAGGTGTATAAAGGTGGACATACATTATACAATCTGATTGTACAATCTCCTTTAGATCTGCCATCAATTATGTAGTGCAAGGGCCTGCCTGATTGGATACAGAGTGATTGGCTAGATAGGGGTTTCCTTCTATTATATAAATTTGGTAAATGTAAAGGAGATTGTACAATCAGATTGTATAATGTATGTCCACCTTTATACACCTGAAATTATTAGTTGCGCTTTCAGTGCCATTACATTTACCAAATTTATATAATAGAAGGAAACCCCTATCTAGCCAAACACTCTGTATCCAATCAGGCAGGCCCTTGCACTACATAATTGATGGCAGCTCTAAAGGAGATTGTACAATCAGGTTGTATAGTGTATGGCCACCTTTATACACCTAAAATTACTAGTTGTGCTTTCAGTGCCATTAATTGTTAACAACACACCAAACACAGAAGCAAACACACATTTTGGCATGTGAAAAAACGAATGGCAAATGCTGCAAAACACGCAACCAACAAAACGCCAACATGTCCCATAAGCCACATATAGCACAGCCCATTTAAATCAACAGGCTGCCCTATGCGTCACAGGAAAAACGAGATACAAAATGTTCACTCCCACTATGCTAGATGAATGGGGCCTGAAAGTGAAATTGGTGCGATAACACAAGAACAATGAGGCTCCATTCACATCTGTGCATTTCCTTGCATTTCAGAAATGCGCTGCACCAAAAATTGCAGTAAAAAACACACCAAGCTCTGCTCTAAAAATAGTTCTGAAGCTTCTTTGGGGTGATTGCTGCATGTAGGATGGCCCATCCAGGTGGATGGGCTGCCCTATATGTAATGAGTGAGAATGCTCCAAAACGCCTCCCTAACTCAATTCATGAGTTCCCGCAATGCAGAGATATGAAGGGGCTTGACAGCTGAGTGTTTCTGTCCACTCCCTTCTATGTACTTGTATAAAGAGTGGCCCTACACTATGCAAACTAATTGTGTATTTAGTGAGAAGGGTAATCACTGATTGATTGCACTTCATTTAAAAAACGTGCAGTGGTGAGTGGGTGGGTGGATGATGTAGGGTGTGTGCTAATGAGATCAGCTGGTCAACTCCTTCCTGTGTCATGACCTAAAGTCTGTAAGGACGTAAGACAGAAAAAATAGATACGTTTTGAATCATGGCTGGAGGACAGTAAGGTACATGTCTGTAGATTTTATGGAAAGAGATGATATTTTTTCAAAAAAAGTACATGAATGCTATATTGGTGCATAGGGGAGCTGGAATTTAGGAAAAAAAAAAAGGTGAACTTAGCCTTTAAGTCCCTGACTCCCCATCTGCCAGTGCTGCTAATGCATTTTTAATGATTGGAGGAAAACTTTAATGTAGACTCTGACATGGTGGTTGATGACTGCAGGTACCATGGTTGTGCTAGCAGAATTTTTGGGGGTGCTTTAGCATACCCAAGCACCCCCCCCCCCCCCCCCCCCCCCCCAGTGCCAAACCTGAGACTATTGGCTATTAACCTGCTTAGTTGTTTTATGATCAATAACTGGTTGTGATTGCCTAAAAATACAATGTTGTGTGGCTAGCATTTGTGTCAAGTACTTTCTAAAATGCATCAAAATATGACAGCCATAGGTAAAATAGACACTTTTCTTCTCTCTAATTAAAATTAGCCCAAATGTAATCAAAGTAGATTCTACAAATCACATACTGTTGGTAGCAAAGGGATCAATGTTATAAATATAGCAACCAGAATCCACTTACTGAAGGTCCCAGCAAAGCCAGACGGTGGAGAAGTGACCCCAGCCCAACTTTCGGACAACATGATATCTGCCATTGAAGAGGTCTCCTATTTTTACTGGGTAATAGCCTCCTATAAACAGAAGCAAGAAAAAAAACATATAGACTAAATATACTCTGCATTAACAAACTTATTGTTGTAGCAAAGGGTCAGATTTAAAGCTACATACAAGATCACTACTATTTTATATAGCTCTTTAAACTTTACTATATTGATATCATCCACAGAATCACTTCATATAAGTTTATTTAACTCTGCATAGAAAGCACCTAATAGAGGTTCTGGTTTCAGACCGATGCCTCTGCCGAAGGGACTGAAGTGGTCCATTTGGCAGAGGCATCCATTGTCATAGGTTAAGAATAGGTCGGAATCATCTGGTTTAATGAACATCAAGCTTCTTGACTGCACCAAAAAACGTGGTTCATGAGTGACTACAAATTGCCAATACTTCAGCTCAGGGTGAGGTACTGATGTCTGCAGGTACAATTTCATAAAGCACATAGAGTTGCAAGACCAGTTAAAAATGTGATGTTACGATGAAATGTAATGGAACATATGGTCAAAAGGTCTGGTAAACTGGGCATGGGATGACACAGCAGCAGAGGTCTCCACGGGTCACCTCCCTCTGTTTCTTTGGGCATAGGAAGCTGGGACTTTTAGTGGTGACGAAGACCACCCCCCCCCCCCTTCTACATGTCCAGTCCAATCTTAAGACAACATATTCTCTCCAGTAAGTTAATTTAGAAATGATATTTTTATTTTTGCATCACAGTATTGACTCTCTCCTCTGCTGGTATACTCAGTGAGCTACCCCTTACCTAAATAGAGATTTGGAAAGGCTGCTCACCATACCACAACTGGCACCCACCATTGTAGCAGAGAAGTTTGCCAATCCCCTTTCAAGCTGATTACTAGTCCACTGCTGGAACCCAAGTGCTCTGCATTTTGTAGAGTTTGTACATCACCCAAACAGTACTGTTATATGGACTGAAATAAACTACAAAATAAATATCTTTGTTGCTCTCCAGTTCTTTGACCATATGTAACACCACTTTTTAACCTAATATATCCTACTCCATTATATTTTTAACTAGTCTTATGCCGCGTACACACGGTCGGAATTCTCGTCGGAATAAGCTCTGATGGTTTTCCCGTCAAACTGCCTTGCCTACACATGGTCACACCAAATTCCGATGGTCAATAACACCGCGGCATATAACACGTTTGAAGGCACTATAAAAGGGGCGTTTAATGCTTCCGAGCATGCATCGAATTGTTTCCGCGCATGCGTCGGAATTTTGTGTGTCGGAATTGCATACACACAATCGGAAAAACCGATAGAAAGGTTTTCCGTCGGAAAAAATAAGAACAGGTTCTCAATCCAAAGTCCTTCGGAAATTCCGACAGAAGAAGACTGATGGGCATACACACGGTCGGAAATTCCGATGAAAAGCTCCCATCGGACTGTTTCCATCGGAAATTTCGACCGTGTGTACACGGCATTACATTTCTTTTTTTTTTATTATTATTTATTTTAGGTTGTACATAATACCCAAACTAACTATACACAGGCTATTATTAGAGGGAATAACAACTCAAAATGACAACTACAACATGTATTCATTGGATAAAGTAGTAAACAGTTGAGTCACTGAAGCAGTATACAGTAAGTGCAAGTCAAATAATCACCTGTGCATTTGTCGTGGAACTCCGTGTAACTAAGTTGTGTATAGCATGGGGGGGGGGGGGGGGGGGTAACCATATGAAAAAGGAGAAACTCAAGGGTGATAAAGAAACTACCATGTATAAAAAAAATCCATGAAATGAATACTGGGGAAATAGGTAAAAGGAAGTTAAGTGTGTATTTCTTTTGGGGGGGGGGGGGGGGGGGGGGGGGGTGAAGTGAGAGAGGGAAGGTTGAAGGATTAACAAAAAAAACCCCTGACCCTCGGTGGTAGGTCTTATACTTCTATGTGTTTAATCAAACTGTACCCCCAGCGCCTCTGTTGATTGGATCACCATTGTTTTTTTTTTTCCTTTTTAAACCTCTTGTAATTTACCAAATTTACACACCCACCTGAGAACTCTGCAGAGGATCCAGAAGTGGGACCACCTTGGAATCAGGAGCAATCAATGAAAAGCTCTGTGGAGACAGGGTTTTCTCCATCTGCATATGTGGAAGGTGACCACGTAAGTTGACTTTTAGGGTGACCACAGCCTCAACAGATGTAAATTTATTTTCTTTCCCGATTGCTGAACTTTTTGAGCCAGCTATCATAATTTTTGAGCTTATTATTACACTATAAGGGCTCTCCCTTGCCCTCTTCTATTTCCGTGGACACTCCAAGCTGTACCTTGGGGACCGTAGTGCTCGAATGTTCGTTGACCACCACATCCTAGATCTAATCTGGGGAGAGGGTAGTGTTAGCTGGACTAGTAGGTTTAGATGGACTAACTTAAGTTAAAACCAAGTTTCAACCACCACTTTTTAGAAAAGGATAGCAAAAGCTTTTTTTTAATTTCCTTTAGGGATAAAGGTTTTACATCAGTGTCAGTATTAAAATTGTTTGTCTCAACACTCTAGCTGCCACTTTTGTTGGACAGCTTGGTCTTCTAAAGCAGCTGAAAAATAAAGGACTAAAACCGGGCACGCACATATCAAAAGTAAGTCGGTTCAGCAGGAACAGGCCAACAATCGGTATGTGTGTACTTTTCTCTGTTCAACAGAAACCATCTTCTGTCGTACATTCTTGCTGGAAAACCAACAATAACAAATTGTAATTAATTAGTTTAAACCAGACAAAAAATAAATACATGAAGGTAGCATAAATTCAACAAGTTCTGGTGTGACGTAAAATAAAACACTATTAAGTAAAAAGTCCACTGTATAGTGTATCCTACCCCAAAACATAGGTCTAATACTGCTTTATGCTGTCCATGGATGGATGGATGGCTCTCCACTTGTGCCACTCATGACCAACCACATACTGTACACTAGGAGCAACTCTCACAAGTTTGCCTACTTACAAAGAAATGAAGGGTCTACAATTTTTTATCACAGGTGTATTTTACATGATAATATCAAGCGAAAATACAGAAAAAATACATGATACAAATGTTATACATTGAGTTGCAGTTCAGGGAGTAAAATAAGTATTTGATCTTCAAGCAAAACATGTAGTGGTACTTGGTAGAGAAACCTTGTTTGAAAGCGCAGAGGTCAGACATTTCTTGTAGTTGGTTACCAGGTTTGGATGAATTTTGGTCCACTCTTTTTACAGATCTTCTCTATATACTTAAGGTTTCTTGGCTGTCACTTGGCAACTCAAAGTTTCAGCTCCCTCCATACATTTTCTATAGGATTAAGGTCTGGAGACTGGCTATGCTACTCCATGACCTTAATGTACTTCTTCTTGAGCCACTCCTTTGTTGCCTTGGTGGAATTTTTTGGGTCATTGTCATGCTTGAAGACCCATCCATGACCCATATTCAGTGTTCTGGCTGAGGGAAGAAGGTTTTCAGCCAAGATTTTACAATGCATGACCCTGTCCGTTGGCCCCTCAATGCGGCAAAGTCGACCTGTAACTTTTAGCAGAGAAACAGCCCCAAAGCATAATGTTTCCACCTCTGTGCTTGACTGTAGGGATGGAAGTTTCCTCAGAGTTTTTTTAGCAGCAGAGAATTTGTATGAAAATGGTTGATGTAAAGAATCATATATTTTACAGACAATAATAATTTCAAATGAACAATAATGAATGTACAAGCATGGTTTGCCCATTGTATTTGTAACATATGTATCCACATGGAAAAACCCCGATGCATTTCGACCCTTGCGATTTCCGTTCTCTTCAGGGGGATTTATATTCTAGGAAAATATAAAAATATCTAATTAAAGACATATAAAAAATGTAGGTATAGCATTTTAAAATGAGCAAAATTATATCTTCATACACATAGAGGTATAGTTACCAATGGGTGGATGAAGACATGAGGATGTATCGCATAAACCAGCATTGCAGGATTGTAATTGTCCAGTGATCCCATCGCTGCCGCACGTCGCCCCCGTGTCCTCTGGGTGGGCGCATAGTCCACCAAGCTTGCAGGGGGCCACGTTCTAGGACCCGGAGAGGAGGATGTTAAGAAAATGTCAAAGTGCTTGGCAGCTAGGCTGGTTGTTACTTGGTCACTGATGGATTCATATTATAGAAAAATTAAGTTATACATAACATGGCGTAGTTTACTCGTTAGTTGGATTGGTTATAAGAGGGGTTAGCTAGCAGTGAAAAAAGGTTGGGTGGGGGATGGGGTGTAGTGATGTGATTAGTGGAGTGAACCTGCATGATGTGGGATTGACTGATGATGGGGCAATACAAGTTTAAAAGTGAAAACA
Organism: Lithobates sylvaticus; assembly: GCA_028564925.1. Classification (NCBI taxonomy): domain Eukaryota; kingdom Metazoa; phylum Chordata; class Amphibia; order Anura; family Ranidae; genus Lithobates; species Lithobates sylvaticus. The sequence goes on from CM053033.1 coordinate 153,280,732, forward strand.
AAAAGGCTGCTAAAAACTGAAAAAGTGTTAAAAGTGTAAAAGTGAAATGTGTGGGGAAATAGGGATAAATGTGAGTGTGGAGTGCCTATGTTGATTGGGGGGGGGGATGTATATGTGAAGTGCGAAGGGAAAGAGGAAATTATTAAATGAAATGATGAAAGTGAGATAAATTGTGTGCCAAACAACAAGTGATGTGACACTGAATAATATATACGTAAAGTAAGAGGATAGGACTAAGGTTATACTACATAGGGATAATAGTGTATAGGTTAAATAAATCACGATGTTGGAAAATGAAAATAAATGGGTGTAACACAAGTACAAAGATTAACCAGTCAAAAGCGTTCCAAACGCTGCACTTACCAAGCACTCCATCAGTTTTGTATTAGTATATGACAGCATAACCAGGGAACACCTCAGGATCTCCTGGGAGCTGTGGGGTTTTAAAGTGTCTGCATGATTTGTCCATTGTTTGCAGGTGTCAGGCCCCTTCCCATCCACCCTCCCAGAGGTCTATGGCGCCAGATTGGCGTCGTCCGCGTGGTCCCCTCGGCGTTCCGGAAGGCATAACCCTGGCAAAAGCCGTCGCCTCCGACGCAAAAGCAAAAGTCACTGACAGTCCGGTGGTGATCAAGGGAGGCTGCCGGCACGGGAAGGCCCCCCACAGTGGCCCAATAGGGGGACTCAACTGTAGGGAAACACGCATTGGGGAGAATCGCAGAAAACATCCGCATCTCCCCACTGTGTCGGGAAGTGGGGCGGAAAAGAGGCACCCGCCCAGTGCCGCAGGGCCGAACACACAATAAAATGATTTAGAAATAATCATATATTATATATAGGTGTATTGTTGGTTGAAAGAGCCAAGGGCATATACAGTTCCGTCAATAAAATGAAAAAAGGGGGGGGGGGGAGAAGGTAGCTTTTTGAACCCTAAGAAAAAGGATTTGCTCCTATGCTCAAATAGTGATTCCACCTGTCTGAGCCAAATGCAGGTGCCTTTCAGTATAGGCTATTAACGCTTGGTATACATCCCTTCATTGTCACCTCAAGGGTGACTGGAGGAAAATACCTGCATTTTATTTTCAATGAACGGCACTGTATATGCTGTTATATGGCTCGTTCAACCAACAATACACCTATATATAATATATGATTATTTGTAAATCATTTTATAACTTTGTTTATCACTTTGCATGCACTTTACTGGTAACCAGTAAGCCCAAAAGTTAAGGCCACCCAATCGAGGGTTAGTAGTATAACCTTAGTCGTATCCTCTTACTTTATGTATATATTATTCAATATCACATCTCTTGTTGTTTGGCACCCAATTTAATTTATCTCACTTTCATAATTTCATTTAATAATTTCCCCTTTCCCTTCTCACTTCACATATACATCCCCCCCCCCCATCAACATAGGCACTCCACACTCGCACTTATCCCCCAGTTCCCCACACATTTCACTTTTAACACTTGTTTTTCAGTTTTTAGCAGCCTTTTTGTTTTCGCTTTTACACTTGCATTGCCCCATCATCAGTCAATCCCACATCATGCATTTTCACTTCACTAAAAACATAACTACACCCCATCCCCCACCCAACCTTTTTTCACTGCTAGCTAACCCCTCTTATAACCAATCTAACTAACGAATAAACTACGCCATGTTATGTTAACTTAATTTTTCTATAATATGAATCCATCAGTGACCTAGTAACAACCAGCCTAGCTGCCAAGCACTTCTAGACATTTTCCTAACATTATCTAATGATGACTCACAAAAAGTCTTTGCATGTCCATCTGCAGGTGTTTTACCCCCCCATCCACCTCTCCGGGTCCTAGAACATGGCCTCCTGCGAGCTCAGTGGACTATGCACCCACCCGGAGGATGGGGGGGGGGGGGGACGTGTGGCAGTGATAGGATCACTGGTCAATTACAATCCTGCAATGCTGCTTTGTGCGATACATCCTCATGTCTTCATCCACCCATTGGTAACTATACCTCTATGTGTATGGAGATATAATTTTGCTCAATTTAAAATGCTATACCTACATTTTTTATATTGTCCAATGTCTTTAATTAGATATTTTCCTAGAATATAAATCCCTCTGAAGAGACCGGAAATCGCAAGGGTCGAAATGCATCAGCGTTTTTCATGTGGATACATATGTTACAAATACAATGGGCAAACCATGCTTGTACATAGGGTGTTCCTTGCCATTAGTGATGTCCAATGTCTGTTTTCGTGTCGCACCACCTATATGGATGATTCATTATTGTTCATTTGAAATTATTATTGTCTGTAAAATATATGATTCTTTACATCAACCATTTTCATACAAATTCTCTTCTGCTAAAAACCCCTGTGGAAACTTCCTGTTTTTTGTATACTTTTGGGTTATGCAGCTTTGGGGGCTCCCATATTGTGTTTTTCTTTCTATAGACTGTAGGGATGGTGTTCTTAGGGTCAAAGTCAGCATTTTTCTTTCACCAAACACAGCAAGTCGAGTGAATGCCAAAGAACTCTATTTTGGTCACATCTGACCACAGCACTTTCTCCCAATCCTCCGAATCATTTAGATGTTCATTGGCAAACTTCAGAAGGGCCTGTACATGTGCTTCCTTGAGTAGGGGGACATTGCAGGTGCTGCAGGATTTCAATCCATGGCGGCGTATTGTGTTACCAATGGTTTGTTTGGGGACTGTGGTCCCAACTGCCTTGAGATCATTCACAAGCTCCTCCCGTGTAGTTCTGGGCTGATCCCTCACTTTTCTCATGATCATCCTTACCCCATGAGGCAAAATCTTGCATGGAGCTCCAGACCGAGGGTGATTGATGGTTATTTTGTATTTCTTTCATTATAATATTATTATATTCCATTATAATAATAATAATCACTCCAACAGTTGTCTCCTTCTCACCACGCTTCTTGCTGATGGTCTTGTAGCCCATTCCAGCCTTGTGCAGGTCTACAATCATGTCTCTGATGTCCTTTGATAGCTCTTTGGTCTTGCCCATGATGGTGGGTTTGAATGGAAGAAAAAGATTCTGTGGAGAGGTGTCTTTTATACACATAAAGAGTTGCCGTTAGGAGTAACTTCTTAAATTGACAGGCCTAAACTGTGTACCACATGGGCACATACTGTAGCCAGTCTGTGGGAGCCAGAATTATTGTTGGTTGGTAGGGGATCAAATACTTATTTTACTCACTGAACTGGGATTCATAGTTAGGTTGAAAAAAGACACAACTCCATCTAGTTCAACCAAAAAAAAAAAAATACAATCCCATATACACAATCCTTCACCGACAGTTGATCCAGAGGAAGGAGAAAAACCCCAGCAAAGCATGCTCCAATTTGCTACAGCAGGGGAAAAAATTCCTTCCTTATCCCCGGAGAGGCAATCGGATTTTCCCTGGATCAACTTTACCTATAAATGTTAGTACCCAGTTATATTATGTACATTTAGGAAAAAATCCAGGCCTTTCTTAAAGCAATATACTGAGCTGGCCAAAACCACCTCCGGAGGGAGTCTATTCCACATGTTCACAGCTCTTACTGTGAAGAAAGGTTTCCGTATTTGGAGATTAAATCTTTTTTCCTCTTAAAGAGACTTAAAGAGTGCCCCATTGTCCTTTGTGATGAACTTAAAGTAAATAACTCAAGTTCACTATATGGACCACTTGTGTATTTGTACATGTTGATCATATCTCCCCTTAATCTCCTCTTCTCAAGAGAGAATAAATTCAGTTCCTGTAATCTTTCCTCATAGCTGAGCTCCTCCATGCCTCTTATCAGTTTGGTTGCCCTTCTCTGCACTTCGTCCAGCTCCCCAATATCCTTTTTGAGAGCTGCTGCCCAAAACTGAACTGCATTATCCAGATGAGTTCTTACTAATGATTTGTACAGGGGCAAAATGATATCTCTCTCTCTCTGGAGTCCATATCTGTCTTTAATACAAGGACTTTGCTCGCTTTGGAAACCGCAGCTTGGCATTGCATGCTATTATTGAGCTTATGATCTACCAAAACCCCCAGATCCTTCTCCACTATTGATTCCCCCAGTTGTACTTCCCCTAGTATGTATGATGCATGAATATTCTTAGCCTCCAAGTGCCACTTACTGTAGTTGCCCAATTAAACAGTGCATTGAGGTTGGCTTGTAACTCAATTTATAACATTTGTATCATGAGTTTTTTTTCTGGATTTTTGTTTTATATTCTGTCTCTATGATTTAAAATACACCTATGATAAAACATTATAGACCCTTTGTTTCTTTGTAAGTGGGCAAACTTACAAAATCTGCAGGGGATCAAATAATAATTTCCCCCACTGTAAGGCTCTTGAATTACTCCCAGGTGAGTATACAAACTCAGGATACATTTATTGAGGACCCTTAGTCCATTAGGACTCAATACTGTTTTGGATCCGAATTGCTCCATTAACCGCTTGCTGACCGCCGCACACAGATGTATGTCAGCAGAATGGCACAGGCAGGCAAATGGGCACACCTGTACATCCCTTTAAATTTGCCGCCTGACGGGCGCGAATGCCCGGGAGCATGCCCGCAGGCCCCGGGAACTCGATGTTCGCCGGGGACCCGCGGTTGCGGTGTGGAGAGGTAGAACGGGGAGATGCCTATGTAAACAAGTGACATGACAGGGATCTACTACTCCCTATCATCAGGAGCAGTGATTGCTGTCATGTCAGTTCTAGCCCATCCCCCACAGTTAGAACACCTACCTAGGACACACTTAACCCTTGATCGCCCCCTAGTGTTTACGCCTTCCCTGCCAGTGTCTAGTAATCAGTGTTTTTTTTTTTTTTTTTTTTTAATAGCACTGATCGTTGTATAATTGACAATGGTCCCAAAATAGTGTCAAAAGTGTCCGATGTGTCTGCCATAATGTCGCAGTCACGATAAAAATCGCAGATCGCCGCCATTGCTAATAAAAAAAATGTATAATAAAAATGGCATAAATCTATCCCCTATTTTGTAGACGCTATAACTTTTGAGCAAACCAATCAATATACGCTTATTGCGATTTTTTTTTTTTTCCACAAAAAATATGTAGAAGAATACATATCGGCCTAAACTGAGAAAGAAATTTCGTTTTTCTTTTATATATTTTTGGGGGATATGTATTATAGCAAAAAGTAAAAAATATTGCTTTTTTTTTCAAAATTGTCGCTCTCTTTTTTGTTTATAGCGCAAAAAATAAAAACTGCAGAGGTGATCAAATACCACCAAAAGAACGCTCCATTTGTGGGGGGAAAAAGGACGTCAATTTTGTTTGGGTATAACGTTGAACGACCGCGCAATTGTCAGCTAAAGCGACGCAGTGCCGAATCACAAAAAATGCTCTGGTCAGGAAGGGAATTAAAATCTTCCGGGTCTGAAGTGGTTAATAATAGGCTCAGTGCAGTAATAGATTTTGCATAATTATTCATTGTTTATTCATTTTACAAATATTATTATTATTTTTTTTTTTTATTTCACATCGGAACTTGTTGCATTTATGCATATAAACGCGCAACACATTTTTTGTTTATGCTGGAAAACCACTATCCATTTAATGGCTTGACAAATCAGATGAGGGAACAAGCAACTGTGTCAGTTATTCCTCGCATGCCTTAAAATATAACTTGTTTGGGAAACGGTTCAGCCCCCATTCACATGGGTTCAGCTTTGATTTCAATGCCACACATCAGTGCAATTTACACTGCCAATTTCACTGCAGCTTCCCATTCCGTAGTAGCGCCAGGATAGTAGAAACGCCTGCAAAATGACCACATTTTGGAAAGAAGAGACTCCTGGCTTTGCACTAAGAAGCATGGTGGGTATTTGGACAATTTCTTTACCGCACATTTTTGAAAAATTAAGACAGAAAATACGTTTTTATACAAAGTTGTCATTTTAATAAAATATTTCTCAGGAACAACGTGGGCATACCTGTAATTACAAAAAACACATTCTGCTAATCTTCTGGATTATTAAGCATACTGCATCTGAGAGGCTTTTTTGCTGCCTAGCTGGTAGAGAAGCTAAAAATCCAATAAGCCCTTTCACTCTCTGTCACAGTGTCACCAGGCACAGTGTACAGATATTTTACTGATCACTGTATTGGTGTCACTGGTGAAGTCTCAGATAGGTTTAGGATACCCATCATATATTCCATAATAAACATTTAACCCCCTGATCACCCCCAGTTAACCCTTTCACTCCCTGTCATTAGTACAGTGTACAGATCTTTTTTGTGATCACTGTATTAATGTCATGGGTGATGCTAGTTAGCATCAGCAACAGTCTTGTATAGCGTCAGGGTCCTGCCACATATTTCCTAATAACGTTTTACCCCCTGATCACCCCCCAGTTAACCCTTTCACTTCCTGTCACAGTGTCATTAGTACAGTGTACAGATCTTTTTTCTGATCACTGTGTTAGTGTCACAGGTGATGCCAGTTAGCGTCAGCTAGCATCAATCCCAGACATCATCAGATATTATCCCTTTTATTGCCAGTAACACTAACACACACACTATAAACCTTCATTACTAATATAGTTTCTCAATGGATCAATAGCTTTGATCTGATCAGAACTATACCAGCATGCCCAATATTATAGTGTTCCCAAAAATGTGGCGTTAGCAGGATCAGCCCCAACACCTACCAGCACCTGCGTTTAACCCCTCCGCCAAGCCCAGCCCACCCAAACAAGTGTAGGATCAGTAGATTAATGTCGCTTCCTATACACAGTACACAAAACCACAGTGTTAGCAGAGTCAGGCCTTATCTCTGCTAACACTAGACGACGTTCCCCCCCCCCCCCCCCCATGGCTTTCTCAGGCTCTCCTGTCCTACCGGGGAACCTGAGAATGCAGTCCAAGCTGACCCTAGAGCTAATCGGTGACCAGTAGGTGTTTTTTTTTTTTTTACCTGTGAGTCACACTAGGTACCTGTAAATGTATTGACCAAAATGTCAAAGGAAAAGTACTCTAGTGAAGAGGCCTACAGGATACTGAGCATGACAAATGAGAGCGATGGGGAGTCCTCACTGTCAGTTTTGGGCTCAGTGTTTTATACCTGTAGAGAGTAGCAGTACCCTGACAAATAGCTCTGATGACGGAGTAGAGGTCCCTGCTAAGGTCAGGCGTACTCGACCCTGTTATTCTGTTGCTGAGGTGCTACAACCACATGATTCTCGTATACGGCAGAGTGTCAGTACTAGTGCCGCTCTACCTTCTGGTGAACTTGCAAGCACCAGCGGGCTAGTACACCTTGGTCGTAGACAAACCAGCACTGCAGTAACACTTGGTGGTGTGGCGAGTCCCATAAGTGGAGTTTAAGCTAGTGTGGTGGCTAGCACAAGTAGTGTGCCACAGCCAACAAGAAATCAAAGACATGGAGCCCATAGTGCCCTTCCTGACGTGCTTGCAAATCCTGATTGGCACCCCACAGATTCTGCAGCGCCCGTACTTCCCCCATTTACTGGCCAACCCGGAATTCAGGTGGAAACAGCAGATTTAACGCCCCTTGGTTTCTTTGAGCTGTTTTTCACAGACGATCTGTATGGACCTATTGACCAAAGTAATTTATATGCTAATCAATTAATTGCCGCAAACCCAAATTTGACCCTTGCCAGACAATTTGGCTGGAAACCTATAAAGGTTCCCAAATTTAAGACCTTTCTGGGCCTATCCCTCAACATGGGCATTGCTAAAAAGAATGAGTTTCGGTCATATGGGTCCACTGCCCCAATTCATCATATGCCTGGGTTCTCTGCTGCCATGGGCAGGGCTAGACACGAGCAAATATTGCGATTTATGCACTTCAACGACAATAAACTCCATTGTCATCAGGGTGACCATGAATACGATCAGCTCCACAAAATTCAGCCCCTCGTAAACCACTTTAACCAAAAATTTGCAGCCTTGTATATCCCCGAACAAGATGTCTGTGTTGATGAGTCCCTGATTAACTTTTCTGCCCGCCTTGTTTTTAAACAGTTTCTCCCCAGCAAGCGTGCCAGTTATGGGGTCAAAATGTATAAGCTCTGTGACAGGGCAACAGTCTATACATGGAATTTCCTGGTTTACGAGGGAAAAGATAGCAGTGTGCAGCCCCCCGACTACCCAGACTACATAGGAAGCAGCAGCAAGAATGTTTGGGACTTGGTGTCATCTTTATTCGGAAAGGGGTACCATTTATACGTTGGCAATTTCTACACAAGCATGCCACTTTTTAGACACCTCTTTCAATTTGCAATTGGCGCATGTGGTACTGTGCGATCTTATCGCCTGGGCTTCCCTCAATGGCTTGTAAATGCCCCACTTAGTCAAAGGGAGAGAGCCTGCTTGCAGTGAGGTAGAAGGACAAACAGAACATTTTAGTTCTGACTTCCATTCACGCAGATACGGCAGTCCAAAATACAATGGCGACTGGTGTTGTTGAGAAGCCCCTCTGTGTCTACGACTACAACCGTAAAATGGGAGGGGTGGACTTCAACGACCAGATGATGGGGCCCTACTTAGTTGCCCATAAGGCCAGATGCTGGTACAAAAAAAGTGTCTGTATATTTATTCCAATGGGCTGTGTTAAAACGATTATGTACTATACAAAGTGTCAGGAAGAAGTAGATCTTTCCTAAAATTCCAGGAAGAGATCATCACAGCCCTTATGTATGCAGAAGGTGCTGTGGCACAATTTTCAAATCAAAATGCGCTGAGCCAGCTGCATGCGAGGCATTTTTTCGGATGTCCTCCCTAAAACCCCTACCTAAAGAGCACCCCAAAAAAAAATTCTGTGTCTGTAGCAAGCGTGGATTCAGGCGTGACACCCGCAATTTTTGTCCCCTCCTGTCCTGGCGAACCTGGTCTCTGCATCGGGGACTGTTTCCATCGCTACCACACACTAGTGGAGTATTAATATAGGGTACAGCACGGCACAGACCTGGGGCACACTTTTACACAAGGTCTCGAAAGATGTTAGATGGCCATGACATTGCGAGACCCTAACCTGGAACGTTTATAGTTACAATAAAAGGGTAAAAAAATGAAAAACTGAAACTAATCTGCAGCATGGTGGCCAAGACCATACAGCGTTTTAACAGGACAGGTTCCACTCAGAACAGGTCTCGTGCTCAGTGTCATATCCAGAGGTTGTCTTCGGGAAATAGACGTATGAGTGCTGCCAGCATTGCTGCAGGTTGAAGGGGTGGGGGGTCAGCCTGTCAGTGTTCAGACAATACGCCACACACTGCATCAAATTGGTCTGCATGGCTATCATCCCAGAAGGAAGCCTCTTCTAAAGATGATGCACAAGAAAGCCAACAAACTGTTTGCTGAAGACAAGCAGACTAAGGACATAGATTACTGGAACCATGTCTTGTGGTCTGATAAGACCAAGATAAACCAATCTGGTTCAGATGGTGTCAAGCGTGTTTGGCGGCAACCAGGTAGGGAGGATAAAGACAAATGTGTCTTGCCTACAGTCAAGCATGGTGGCGGGAGTGTCATGGTCTAGGGCTGCATGAGTGCTTCCAGCACTGGGGAGCTACAGTTCATTGAGGGAACCATGAATGCCAACATGTACTGTGACATACTGAAGCAGAGCATGATCCCCTCCCTTCAGAGACTGGGCCGCAGGGCAGTATTCCAACATAACGACCCCAAACACATCTCCAAGACAACCAGTGTCTTGCTAAAGAAGCTGAGGGTAAAGGTGATGGATTGGCCAAGCATGTATTGAGCATCTGTGGGGCATCCTCAAACGGAAGGTCTCTAACATCCACCAGCTTCGTGATGTCGTCATGGAGGAATGGAAGAGGACTACAGTGGAAACCTGTGAAGCTCTGGTGAACTCCATGAGGGTTAAGGCAGTGCTGGAAAATAATGGTGGCCACACAAAATATTGACACTTTGGGCCCAATTTGGACATTTTCACTTAGGGGTGTACTCACTTTTTTTTGCCAGTGGTTCAGACATTAATGGCTGTCTGTTGAGTTATTTTGAGGGGACAGCAAATTTACACTGTTATACAAGCTGTACACTCACTACTTTACATTGTATCAAAGTTACATTTCTTCAGTTTTGTCACATAAAAAGATGTAATAAAATATTTACAAACATGTGAGGAGTGTACTCATTTTTGTGAGATACTGTATATGGCAAAGCAAAGGGGCTGGGGTGGACATTGTGGCAGATTACCCATATTCTTCACCACATAAGTTGTTTTATTGGTAACCGTTGTTTGCTTTGCAGGTACACCATTTAGCTGCAGCACTGATTTGTTTATTATGACAGCAACAGGGTTTGCTCTCATGATACATAAAACCGTGACTCCATTGCTGTAGGAGGTTATTTCACCATTGCAGTTAATAGATATATACCGAAGCATAGGGGCTGGGGTGGACATAGGGGCAGGTCGCCCCTATGCTTCGGCATATATTTTTATTTAAATTTTTTGCCAGAGATTTCTTCTTCCACATCGATCGATGTGAATGGAGGAATCTGTTTAGTTCTCTTTTTTAGTTCAGCCCACAGGCTGCATGAAAAAAAGAACATTACAAATTATGCCCAACAAAACAGTATTGGTACGTTGCTGGACTTCGAGTGGTTATACTGAATGATGCCTGCAGGTTCAGGCATCATCTTGGTATAATTTTTTTCAGCTGACAGTCGGCTTTCATGTAAAAGCAAGCCTAATGGCTAATTAACAGCTTGACTGCTTTTACTAGCAGTGGAGGGGGGACGACGTCCCCCCCCCCCATGGCTTTCTCAGGCTCTCCTGTCCTACCGGGGAACCTGAGAATGCAGTCCAAGCTGACCCTAGAGCTAATCGGTGACCAGAAAGGCTCCAAACGTCGCTATGGCATAAGAAACTGGAAGCTACGAGAATTTCATGACTTCGGTTTTGCCGGATATAAACAGCGCCATTGGGAAATTGAGGAAGCATCTTATCACACCAACCTTGGTGTGGTCAGTGACTCTAAAGGCAGAGGAGAGATCTATAGTCTAATGCCGCGTACACACGAAGGGACATTCCCGCGGGATTGTCCACTGGACTCGAGTCCGCCGGACAGTTCGATCGTGTGTGGGCCTTCGGCGGACTTTTTTTCCCAAAAGTCCGGCGGACTAGGTTTTAAGTTTTGTTTTAAAATTATCCGCTGGACTTGGCAGTCCGGCAGACAATACGGCCGTCTGTAGTATGGTCCGGCGGACCAAAAAGGACGCATGCTCAGTAGCAAGTATGTCACAGAATCGCTCGGTCTGGTAAAACTAGCCTTCGTTTTGAAGCAAGCACATTCGTCACGCTGCTGATTCTTTGATATTTTAATAGAGCGCAGTTTGTATTTTATCGTGCTTGAAGAATGAGGTTGCCTTGCTGCTTATATTCACGCAGAGTCCTCCCGAACGTTTTTCTTTATCATTAATTTGTGAAATTAGATATATATAGAGTGAGATATATCTCAATCTAGATATATATATATATTGTAGCAGAGCGTCCCAGAGAGAGCCAGGAGAAGTCTTGTTCGGGGTTTATACGTCTCCCAGGCTCCTCTCATACACATTCAGAGGTCTCTGATACATGATCCAGTTCGGATCTTAGTCCTTTTCCCCAGGCTAATTTAAGCTCACCTGAGCAGACAGCCTTTGCTCTCTGCCTGGGACACACAGACATTTGATGGTTTGTGAGGAGCTAAAGGTTGGTAAAACGCTTTAAATCTATATACAGAAACTGACAAGCGGTAGGCTTGCTCAGCCTGGTAGTGAGGGCCTGTGTATGGTATAGTTAGAGCCGAGACATGGCTAGGACTTTTTTGTTTTGTTATTTCTGTTCTGATATGTTTTCTGGAAGACTGTGCAGCACCTGTGTATGGACTTGTATTTTACACAAATAAACACAGCCCTGTTTGTCACTACCTCAGTGAATTTGGTATCTGTGCCTAAACAACAGCTCATCCCAGGGAGCTTTGTACCTGCTACCTGTCCCCCAGGTTACATATGGTGGAGTTCAGCGGACAGCTGTAGTAAGTTACTACTTAAAAGGCCAGTACCTAGAGTGACTAAACATGGAGGAAATCCTAAAACAGTTGATGATATCCAACGCTGCGCAACAGCAAACAAATGCTGCACTGCAGAAAACAAACGCTGCACTCCACGCTGCACATCAGCAAGCAACCGCTGAACAGCAGAAAACAAATGCTGCACTACAGCAAGCTAATGCTGCACAACAGCAAGCTAATGCTATTGCACAGGAGCGATCGCAGAGGCTGTTTGAACAGCTAGCCACTGATGCAAAAGCAGATAGGAAAACCTTGTCTGAGGTTGTGGAGACAATAGCACAGTGGTCACCTGCTAACGTTGATAATGTTGGAGACAAGCCTTCAGCCATCCATGTGGCTCGCTTTTTGTCTAAGATGACTGCAGATGATGATCCAGAGGCCTTTCTGCTAACGTTTGAACGGACCGCTGAGAGGGAAGGTTGGCCTAAAACCCAGTGGGCAGGACTGGTCGCCCCATTGCTTACTGGGGAATCGCAGAAGGCCTACTATGATTTGGAGTCAGCAGAAGCAGGAGACTATGAAAAGGTCAAACAGGAAATACTGGCACGACTTGGTGTCACTTTGGCAGTTCGAGCACAGCGGGTCCACAGCTGGTCCTTCCAAGACGAGAAGCCCCCAAGATCGCAGATGTTCGACCTTATTCACCTGGTGAGGAAATGGCTACAGCCGGAGTCCCTGTCTGGGCCACAAATAGTGGAGCGTGTGGTCATGGACCAGTTTCTGAGGTCACTACCAATTTCCCTGCAGGAGTGGGTGAGTCAAGGAGACCCCAATTCGGCGAACCACCTGGTGGAACTGGTTTAAAGGTATTTTGCTGCAAAGAACCTTGTCACCACCCCTACAGCCGCACGGACTTTCCGCCCAAAGCCACGGTCTCCCCAGGCAACCGGTAAGACTGTTCCAGGGGAAGTGGGTGGTAAGCATGGCAAGGAAATAGGGGGGAGGATTTTTGGTGCCAGGACTGAAGCTTGGCCTCCCAAACAAGGGAAGCCGGTGCCTGTCAGTAAACCAAACTGGGGGAACGTCAGGTGTTTTCGTTGCCAAGAAATGGGACATGTTGCGGCAAATTGTCCATTGACAGATGAACCAATGCAGTGTGATTTATCTATTAGAAGGCAGTCTATGTTTGCAGCAGTTTCATGCACTGCAACCCCAAAAATCTGAAAACCAATGTGCCAAATGACTGTGAATGATAAGCCTATTACAGCCTTGCTGGACTCTGGAAGTCTAGTGACTTTGGTTACAGCTGAAATGATTGAACCTGTGAATTATCATGCTAAAAATATTGCTGTGATCTGTATACATGGGAATACCCGGGAGTATCCTGTAACCACTGTTCAGTTTAAAACTGGTTTAGGTACGGTGACCCATCCGGTTGGACTTGTTCCCCACTTGGTGCATGAGGCCATCATTTGGTAGGGACTTCCCTAAGTTTTGGGAACTGTGGGATCATCCCAACTCGGTCGCAGTACCTGACTCAGTCGCAGAGCCAGAATTCCTGGCCACTACTGACAATGTGGATTCAGGGGACTCTTCTCAGGGCTCCCCAGGTTTTCCTCTATCAGTTATGGCAGGAGAGCTGGAGGAGCCTGAGGAAGTCCCCACTACCAGTAGAGCCGGACAGTCGTCTGCTGACTCCGGGCCTATGTTAGAGTTTGCTGACCTTAATGTGCATAAGGAAAATTTTGGTACTGAGCAGAGAAAAGACCATACCCTTTCCAGGGCCTGGGAAAATGTAATAGTGATTAATGATGTACCTGTCGAACCCGGGGACAGCCCCTGTTTTCCTTATTTCAGCAGCAATGAGGATTTACTATATCGTGTATGTAAATTGAATGATGAAGTGGTTGAACAGTTGGTCCCTAAGCCATACAGACGGCTGGTGTTAGAACTTGCCCATGGGCACTTGCTAGGAGGCCATTTAGGGGTTGAAAAAAACTACTGAAAGGGTGTTGCGCAGGTTTTACTGGCCCGGGATACAGAAGGATATTGAGAATTATTGTCAATCCTGTCCTGTGTGTCAGATGTCAGCCCCACTATCCCACTTCCGAAGTCCTTTAGTACCCTTGCCTATCATTGAAGTGCCCTTTGAGAGGATTGCCATGGACCTTGTGGGCCCACTTCCCAAGTCTGCCCGGGGTCATCAGCATATCCTCGTAATCATGGATTATGCTACCCGTTACCCTGAAGCAATTCCCTTTATGGTGTTCAGTCGGGTTGGCATCCCGAAAGAAATCCTTACAGACCAGGGCACTCCGTTTATGTCGCGAATAACTAGGGAGCTCTGCAAGTTATTTAAGGTGACGCAGTTGCGAACCTCAGTGTATCATCCTCAAACAGATGGCTTGGTGGAACGCTTCAATAAGACGTTAAAGAGCATGTTAAAAAAGGTTGTTGACAAGGATGGGAAAAACTGGGACTTCCTGATACCATACTTGATGTTTGCCATCAGGGAGGTTCCCCAGTCCTCTACGGGGTACTCTCCTTTTGAGTTGCTTTATGGGAGACACCCTCGGGGACTCTTAGACATAGCCAAAGAAACTTGGGAGGGAGAACAGACACCCCATAAAAGTGTCATTGGGCATATTGCTCAAATGCAGGAGAGGATTGCAGCAATCATGCCAATGGTAAAAGAACACTTACTGCAGGCCCAGGCAGCCCAACAGAGAATATACAACAGGGGGGCCCAACTCCGTGTTTTCTCACCTGGTGACAGGGTCCTGGTGTTAGTCCCCAATGGTACCAATGGTGCCAATGGTAAAAGAACACTTACTGCAGGCCCAGGCAGCCCAACAGAGAATATACAACAGGGGGGCCCAACTCCGTGTTTTCTCACCTGGTGACAGGGTCCTGGTGTTAGTCCCCACTGTTGAGAGCAAGTTCCTGGCTAAGTGGCAGGGGCCCTTTGAAGTAATAGAAAGAGTTGGGGAGGTCAACTACAAGGTTTACCAACCAGGAAAAAGGAAGCCCGAACAGGTTTACCATATAAACCTGTTAAAACCCTGGAAGGATAGAATGGAGTTAACTGCGAGGCCCCTCCCAGTAACACCTACGGGTACTAAGTCCCCTCTCATCCCTGAGGTCACGATTCCCGATACCCTGTCACATTCCCAAAAACAGGACACTAGAGAATTCCTGATAAGGAATAGAGAGAAGTTTTCAGAGTTACCTGGCACAACTTCAGCAGTTCAGCATGATATTGTTACTAAACCTGGGGTACGTGTCAAGCTCAAACCGTACCAAATTCCTGAAGCAAGGAGAAAGGACATCAGCAGTGAAGTTAAAAAAATGTTGGAGCTAGATGTCATTGAGGAATCCAATAGTGATTATATAATAAATAGTACTGGTCTAGCCCCATCGTGTTAGTCCCAAAACCGGATGGCACTTGGAGGTTCTGTGCAAAATATGAGGGACAAATGGCGCTCCCTGTAAGTAATAAGTATGGTGAACCTAAAAAAGGTATAAGTGAAAAAGTGCGTACCTATAGAGAGTATCTACCCTATCAATCCTGCTAGGTGAAAAGTAGACGTTGTAACATAGGTGGAGTGTACCACCCTATAAATAACAATATTAGTGAACTACTCCAATCTGTGAATACCAGTGCTAGTGAGCGTGAGCAACTTAATTAATAGAAAATAAATAGATAAAAAATAGAAACACAAATATAAATGATATGTAGTGTGTATTATAAATGTGGCTAATTAGGTAAGTGGCTAAACCACAGGGGAAGGGAGGTAGCAGCTAACCAGCTAGCATGTATCCTCTACCCAACTAATAGTGTATCCATAATATACCATTAATACATGTAGATTTGGAATTGTACCAACACTACCAATGGTGAGTAACTTTGGTAATGTAAGAGCCAAGTGAGCAGTGTGCTATAAATAAGCAGGTGACAGTCCCAATACAAAAGATCAAAGATTAAAAAAGTGAATAATAATAATAATGAAAATCAAAAAATATATAATAATAAAAAACCCTGTATAAACCATACACTCAGTGTGTGAAAGTTGAACAGTCCAAAAATACGGTTGTGAAAAATACAAAAATCATAGTATTAAAGGGAGGGAGTCCAATCCTATGCAGGGACCCACAGCAAGATCAGTAGGCAATGTGTTGATGAGTAGGTGGGGATATATGGGTAACAGTTGTGAAGATAATTCCACCGGTGACTTGTAGTGCTTCAGGCAGTAGTAGGTGACTGTTGTGCTGCCCCCCCAAAGTCCCCTCACTCACCGGACGTAGGTACCCCTGCAGGGGTAAACAGCATAAGAATATGGATGTCGGATGGTCCTCCTGGTGGTGGTCTGGATCGGGTCCTGGTCCAGTAACTTTCTCCAGTGAATGCAGCCAAAACCCTCAGATGCGGGGGAGGGGGAATACCCCAGGTGGTAATCAGATGATGCCTCACAGAAAAAAGCAGAAGGATATACCCATGTGTGGTATCAGGTGGCTAGTTTATTGGTAAATTTAAAATTGGAATTAAAATAAAAAATAAAAATAAAACCCAGGGTGTCTCACAGGATCAGCCTGGTTCCACCGTACACATAAAAAGTAGCAAGCAGGGGCGGTTTAGGGCTGGTTTGCTGTCTGCGCTCCAGAAGCGTACCAAGCCTCTAAGTCCCGCTCCAGAAATGACGTCAGCACGCCTTACCGGTTTCGTTATTGAACGTTATCAAAGGCGCCCGGAGGTTCTGTAACGACTTCAGGAAGCTTAATGCGGTGACAAAGTTTGACACGTACCCAATGCCCAGAGTAGACGAACTTATAGACCGACTTGGCAAGGCTCGCTATCTTACCACTTTGAACTTGACAAAAGGGTATTGGCAAATACCCCTGACTGGTAGCGCCAAAGAGAAGACTGCATTTGTGAAACCAGAGGGTTCCTTTCAATATAAAAAAAATGCCTTTTGGGTTGCAAAATGCCCCCGCGACATTTCAGAGGGCCATGGACAGGACCCTAAAACCCCACCGACGATATGCAGCAGCCTATCTAGATGACATAGTGGTACATAGCACTGACTGGGAGTCTCACTTGCCTCGTGTCCAGGCTGTTTTGATTCCCTCTTCAAAGAAGGTTTTACAGCAAATCCAAAAAACTGTGCCATTGGTCTAGAGGAAGCCAAGTATTTGGTCTACACTATTGGCCGGGGTGTCATAAAACCTCAAGTGAGTAAAATAGCAGCCATCCAGGAATGGCCACGCCCTGCAAACAAGAAGCAGGTCAGGGCCTTTCTTGGTATTGCGGGGTATTATAGAAGATTTATCCCAAATTTTGCAACTATAGCTGCCCCTCTGACAGACCTTACGAAAGGGAAAGACTCAGTAATGGTGAAATGGTCCTCAGTAGCAGAGGAGTCTTTCCAGGTCCTGAAGAAGGCTCTGTGTGCACAGCCAGTACTGTACTCCCCTGATTTCTCCAGAGAGTTTTTGGTTCAGACGGATGCGTCTGATGTTGGTATCGGGGCAGTACTATCACAGGTATACAATGGGGAAGAACACCCTGTCGTGTACCTAAGCAGAAAGCTCAATGACCATGAGAAAAAGTATGCAGTCATTGAAAAGGAATGTTTAGCCATAAAGTGGGCCGTGGACGCGCTCAGGTACTATTTGTTAGGGCGCCAGTTTGACTTAATAACTGACCATGCTCCCCTGAAATGGATGGCCCAAAAGAAGGAGACTAATAGACGGGTGAACCGGTGGTTTTTGGCTCTACAGGATTACTCCTTCACTGTAAAACACAGGCCAGGTGTCAAGATGGGGAATGTACATGCCCTGTCCCGTGTTCACTCCTGTTGGGCCACAGGTGTTCCAACCCTGGGGTTGAAACAAGGGGGGAGGATATGTAGCAGAGCGTCCCAGAGAGAGCCAGGAGAAGTCTTGTTCGGGGTTTATACGTCTCCCAGGCTCCTCTCATACACATTCAGAGGTCTCTGATACATGATCCAGTTCGGATCTTAGTCCTTTTCCCCAGGCTAATTTAAGCTCACCTGAGCAGACAGCCTTTGCTCTCTGCCTGGGACACACAGACATTTGATGGTTTGTGAGGAGCTAAAGGTTGGTAAAACGCTTTAAATCTATATACAGAAACTGACAAGCGGTAGGCTTGCTCAGCCTGGTAGTGAGGGCCTGTGTATGGTATAGTTAGAGCCGAGACAAGGCTAGGACTTTTTTGTTTTGTTATTTCTGTTCTGATATGTTTTCTGGAAGACTGTGCAGCACCTGTGTATGGACTTGTATTTTACACAAATAAACACAGCCCTGTTTGTCACTACCTCAGTGAATTTGGTATCTGTGCCTAAACAACAGCTCATCCCAGGGAGCTTTGTACCTGCTACCTGTCCCCCAGGTTACTATATATATATATATATATATATATATATATATATATATATATATATATATATATATATATATTTGTGTTTTTTTTTTTTAATAGATTTTTAATTTTTAATTTTTGTTGTTTTCGTTTTTATAAAGTATTTTGTATTACACCTGATTAAATTCGAAAATCAGCAGAGCTTGCCCTTAATTCAGATGTTACTCTCGCATTTACAGCGAATGCACTTGTAGTGCAATTGAAGTTGCACTTTCCACTTGTATTGTCAAATGAATGTGCGTTTTGTAAATAACCCCCATATTATTTAGACATGTACCTGCCTACTCCTAAACAAACTAGGTTTTTCAATTACAAACACATATAGCATTATTTTGTTTAAATTAAATTTCCATTTATTCTGGTTAAAACAAGGGGAAAAAAATAGGAAGGCAACACTGGAGCCACTTTTAGATTTTGTGAAGGCTTTTTTCCCCCACGGCAGACATCAAGTTTGTGAACTAAAAAATGAAGATTGGGCATATTCAATACAATAGGGAGCACAACATTGTCCAGGAATCACACAAACCAGGAACAGGAGCAGATGACATCTATGTCCCCAAGCTGTGGCACTACAACAGCCTGCGTCTTCTGTCAGACCAGACTGAAGCCAGGCAATCACTTCCGACTCTTCTTTGCAGCCTTCCCACCACGCTGCCCTCCAGTCTTCCCTGCACGCTTCCTAGGAGGCTGTACCTCTGGTGGTGGACTTGTGGTAGGAGGAGGAGGAGGAGGAGTTGCTGTCGGGTCTGCATCTGTCCCTCTGAAGAGCGGCAAAAAATACGCCTCACACAGCTGCTGTTGGCCCTTCTCCATTTCCAACAACCTGCTGGCCAAGTAGGTGGCATAGGCCTCTTCAGGATTGGGGGTCTTCTGAGAACCTCACTCGCCTCCTGAATGAGGGCGAGTGATTCCTCCTCAACCCTGCTCATCCTCCTGGGCCTTCTTGTGGCTATGCGCAGGGAAGGAGCTTGACTTCTTACAGTCTGGCTCGTGCTGGGCCCAGCCACCTCCTGGCTGTGGCTGGTCATGGCCTCCTCCTCCATACCACTTGTCCCGGCATCCTCCTGGGTGAGCTCATCCTGTGTAAAAAGAAAAATCAAATTCAAACACATGTTTTTTTTTTGCTATGGCCTCCTCAATCAGACAATTTTACATTTCTTACGTGCAAATTAATTTGACCATATATCAAAAAGGCTATCATTTTGCCCCCAGCATTTTACAAGCAGTTCACCAATCTGTTTTCAGCATTTTTGTATATATAGTTATATGTATACATATGTAGCACCAACACTTTTTAGAAGTGGGCGCTAGTTTTTTTTTATTTTTTTTGTTTTTGTTAAGAATTCTGAGTTGAGGGTGTTAATTGTTTGACATTTTTACTTTGACATCAGTTTGTCTGGCCTGTGCTGGAGTTCTGCCTGGTCATAGGTGAGGTGAGGCACCTGTGACAGGCTGACAACACAGTCTGGTTGTACACATTATTAGGTTACAATTGCTCGGACACAATCAGTGGGAGCGTCTGGCCCCACTGTGTATTTCGGGAAGCGGTATTTGAGATGCTGAGGTCATGTGTTCAGGCTTGAGCTTCACTTTTGATTCCTGGTTCTGGTCCGCAACAACCCCACAAGTGTTCCTGGGCCCAGGAGTGTCTGCTGGCCCTGGAAGCCTGGTCACCCTGACCAGCCCCAGAGGCCCTCGTTGTCTGTGGTGGGGATCCATCCTTTGCCGAGCCTCAGAACTGGCTAGTTTGAGGCACAGTAATTGAAGGAGGATTCTGAAGTGTCCCCGTGTCCTCTCAGGATTGGAGAGGCATAGCGACTCGGCGAACACGGGGGGAGGGGGCTCTTCGGAGGAGGGCAGTGGGGCTGGCTGCTTGTTAGGAGCCTGGGAGCTGAGATGTATGGACACTAGTGAATTGCCATGCCCTACTGTTTTGCTGCAACGGCTGAAAGATAAAGGTAACATCGGAACTGTTGCTAAAAAATACCCTTTCCTTACAACATAGTGTGTGGCGGACACTTTGCTGGTTCCAAGTCACTTGTTGTTTGCTACATCTGCGGACAAGGGTATATCCAACAGTGAAGTGTCCAATTGTGGGGGGCTACTCTCTGGCCTTTCTTACTAACATTTCTTGGGCTGCCAGCAGTTCAGCAGTGCCTGAGCTTTATCACCCATGCCCTCAATTTACAACCGAGAGACTGTGTCATGTTTAAACGTAGTTAAATAATGATCCAAAATCGTAACAAATTAAAGGTGCTTTGAGTATGGGTCTCCGCAATTGATGGTTACTAACCTGGGGAACCCCTAGACAATGAATGACAAGCTACAAGAAGCGGGTAATCGTTAAGCCATGAAAAGACATAGCGGCCTGTTATAGAGTGGGAGTGGTGGTTCCGCATAATAGAATTTAGGATTAAAACATACATTTGTAAGCAATTCAAATCTTTACATTTACATCATTAATATTCACCCAATCACTATTTAGGCCAAAAAAATATACCTGGCTCCAGCTGGGCGCATCAACTAGCTCCAAGGTGTAAGGGTCTTCTACTTCCGTGGAAGCCTCAGCTGGGGTGGAGGTAAGAGTGGAGGGAAGGGTGGAGGGAAGAGTGGACAGTGATTGCCTGGGTTCCATCTGGTCATCAAGAAAACGCAGTTGGTTGTAGTACCACAGCTTGGGTACATAAACCTCCTCTGCTGCTGCTCCTGATGCTAGCGACTCCGCAATCTTGTTGCGCTCCCGCCTGTACATATGCCTCAAACTTAAAATTCGGGCTTCAATAAACTTGCTGTCTGCCTGGGGGAGTCGAGTCTTCACAAAATCCAAAAGTGGCACCAGTGTTGCCTTCCGTACATCTCTATTACCATATAAGGGTTTTTTTAACTCCCACAGGTTTTTTTTTTTCATGTAGAGTGCTATAAATTGGCTCATGAAAGCCTCCTCCTTAAATGGATTTAAGTTGAATGTTTCCATGTTTCTGTTTTTGTTAGTAACGTCAATACACAAGACAAAAAACACAAATGTCACTAAAAACTCACATTCTGATTTTATTCCAAAAATTGTCACAACACACCCACACACACCCACACACTCATGAGTAAAAAATGCAGGCCCAAAACACAATAAACCATAGTGATGTATCCTAGAAAACCTTACCTTCGTCCAGAGCGCTCGCTACTTCAGTTCGAAAAATACGTTGCCGTCAAAATAGCCTTATATACACTGCGCACGCTACACTGCGCACGCGTCGAGCTCCGCCTGCGTCCTCCTCGTCGCCCGCCCATGACGTTCCTTGTGACGAGAATTCCCCGCCACGCTTCCCCTCGTTGCACTGTGGGTGAATAATTACATGAAGATGGCGGACACATTCTCAGCAAGTAACGCGGAGGAAAGCCCAGAACCCCAGACATCTGCATCCAGCAGCAGATATAAGGCCACCAATATGGCCTTTGAAGAGATGGTGGTGATGGTGGACATCCTCCAAAGGGAAGATTACGACGGGGAAAATGGCCCCTACCCTCGACCCAACTTACGGAAGGACCAGATTCTCACTACAGTTGTCAGCACCCTGGAGCATAAGTTCGGCGTACGAAGGGGCAAGGATCAACTGCGCAAGCGATGGTCCGACATTAAATCCAGGGAGCACGATCAGTACAGGAGAATAAAAAAAGCGATCAAAAAAAGTAAGTAATGGACGTGCGCTACTATGCTTCTATTTGATATCTTGAATATTGCGTGGGTTTTAATTAGATATCCTTCGTGAATCTTGCGCAGTTTTAATTAGATCTCGTTTGTGAATCTTGCGAAGTTGTTGTGATCTCGTACGTGAATCTTGCGAAGATGTTGTAGATCTCGTGCGTGAATCTTGCAAAGATTTTATTAGAACTCGTTCGTGAATCTTGCGAAGATTTTATTAGAACTCATACGTGAATCTTGCGAAGATTTTATTCGAACTCGTACGTGAATCTTGCGAAGATTTTATTCGAACTCGTACGTGAATCTTGCGAAGATTTTATTAGAACTCGTACGTGAATCTTGCAAAGATTTTATTAGAACTCGTAAGTGAATCTTGCAAAGATTTTATTAGAACTCGTACGTGAATCTTGCGAAGATTTTATTAGAACTCGTACGTGAATCTTGCGAAGATTTTATTAGAACTCGTACGCGAATCTTGCGAAGATTTTATTAGAACTCGTAAGTGAATCTTGCAAAGATTTTATTAGAACTCGTACGTGAATCTTGCGAAGATTTTATTAGAACTCGTACGTGAATCTTGCGAAGATTTTATTAGAACTCGTACGTGAATCTTGCGAAGATTTTATTAGAACTCGTACGTGAATCTTGCGAAGATTTTATTAGAACTCGTACGTGAATCTTGCGAAGATTTTTTGAAATTTCGTTTGTCATTATCAAGTTCGTTGAGTTTAACTGGCAGTGGGTTATTTTAGTTGTAATGTTTTTCATTATTGTCAGGATATATTGTATTACCACTGTAGTAATTGTTTTGGGGGTAACTCACACAGGGACTCTAGAGGATGGTTTGGGGGGGGCTCCATCTGTTAAAGAGGGTGTCCGGCTAAAAATTACAAAGAAAAGGTCAGCATCTACAAATACTGTAGCTGATGACTTTTCGAATACTGACACTCACCTGTCACAGGGTCCAGCGACCTCAGCACCCGAGGCCAAACCGCCACCATCTTTGATATTGGAATCAGGAAATTAATCTTTGCGGCTTCACTTCCGGTTCCCTATTGGGCATGCTCCAGTTGCGCAATGCAATAGGACTGGTCCGCGCTAGCTCTGGGACCCGTGTGTGTCCCAGCAGACAGCACGGTGGGGCGGGAAGTGGTGTAGACTTCTGTGGGAGTCTATGGCCGGATGTGTGTGCAAATACCTGCCTTAGACAGGTATCTGCAACCCCTCCCCCCTTAAAGGTGCCAAATATGACACGGGAGGGGTGGAGGGAACCAATGAGCGGAAGTTCAACTTTAGGGTGGCCCGCTTTAAGTATTGTAGTTTGATTAGATAGGGATTTCAATTATGTATTCAAGTAGGATCTTGTAACAAACTGCTAAGAATTGAACACCACTTTGAAGCAATGTTTAATATTCCTATTTAGGGACTCAAATATCACTGTGCTTAAAAGTGTACCTTTGGGTTCCATTTCCATAGGGGGAAAAAGACTCAGACCTCACTCAGGACATCACAGGACCTCCCGGCCTCACCAGCCTAATTGGGCAATTAGCCCAAGCCCACACGGGGATGTGGAGGAAGAAGAGGTGCTTGAAGTAGAGCACATCTGCACCCCACCAAGTGAGTGTCTGAGAACACAGATTGAGCTACTAAATTCATGTCTGCATGTTTTTGACCTTTTTTTTGTTTGGTTTTATCTACCCAACTTTTAGGTGATGATCTGGTTGTGGAAGGCCAAGCTGCGGAGCCGTTTTCCTCGGACAGTGCCCACAGGCTTATTAGGCAGATCATGGCCTGGAATCTGCAGCTGGAAACCATGCAAAACCAGTTGCAGTTGCAAATGCAGAACGAGATGGCCACCATGCAGCAGGGAATGAAGGACATGATTGATGTTTTGGGGAGAATCTAATACCCATTTTCCAGTTCAAATCATCAATCATGTCCTTCATTCCCCTTTTGATACGGTAATTTTTCCCAATTTTAGAGGCCAAATTTTGAAGATGCACATGGTGTGTCAACATGTGCTATGTGCCATCAGGGGATCTCAATGTATGCATTTTGTGTTTGCAACCCCTTCATCATAATGCTAGTAGGTGAGAGGAAGGGGTTTCACACACAAAACACGTCCATTGATTCCCCATGATGGAAGATAGCACATGTTGACATTACCCATTTTGAAGTTCAATTGGTGTGCATCTTCAAAATTTGACTTCTACTGTACATGGGTGACATCAACAAGTTGAACTTTGTAAGTTCCATACTTTTAGATTGTGTAAATATTTTTTTATACTAAAAAAAGGTTTTAACTGTTTTAAACCATGTTTGAATTATTTTTCAAAAAAAAATATGTGATTCACCCCAAAAAAATAAAAATAAATGGGATTCAACCAAAAAAAAAAAAAAAAATGGGATTCACCCCCCCCAAAAAAAAAAAAAGGAGAAAAACAACCCAAAAAAAAGGGAACATGTTTGGATGTGCACTATAATAAACCAAAAATTTTGCACTAATGAAACAACGTGTGTGGCTTCTTCTTTTTCAATACTACCAGTTTGATCAAAAAATGTGGGGGTACATTGACAAAGGGGCTTATTTAAGAAAGTCCCAAAAAGAATTTCACTATAAGAAGTGCAATAGGAGAACATAGAAAACAGACAAAAAGAAAAGCAAACAATACGAAAACCACATTTTTATGGTAAAAATAAATGTATTTATTTTGTAAAAATAAAGTAATTGTTAAGGGTCTGCTGCCATTGCAATGGCCCCCCTACCATTAAAATAGGTGACATATCTGTCCCGCACTTGCTGTGCTGATTGGGGGGCCAAGCCAAGACGGCCATGATCCAGCCCTGTCATCTCGGGGTCAACTCCGGCCTCAGGCCCAATAGGTAGCAGGTAGCTGCCCGAATGCTTGCGTAGATAATTATGCAGTACGCAGCAGCTCAGAATAATCATGTTCAGTTTGTATTCTGCCAGATGTAGAGAAGTTAAAAACAAACGGAAACGGTTGGCCATAATGCCGAAGGCATTTTCAACCACCCTTCTTGCTCTGGCCAGCCGAAAATTAAAAACCCTCCTCTCAGGGGTGAGGGATCTTTGGGGAAATGGCCTCATCAGGTGTTCACCCAGACCAAATGCCTCGTCTGCAATAAACACAAAGGGGAGTCCCTCCACATTCTCCGCATCTGGTGGCAGCTCCAGGCCACCAGTCTGGAGACGACGGCAGAACTCCGTCTGGTTAAAGACTCCTCCATCAGACATCCGGCCGTTTTTTCCCCACATCAACATAAAGGAAGTCATATTGTGCCGACACCACCGCCATTAACACAATACTATTGAACCCCTTATAGTTCCAATAGTAAGACCCCGAATGGGGTATGGGCACAATTCTGACATGTTTGCCGTCAATCGCCCCACCGCAGTTGGGGAAGTCCCAACAGGCAGCAAACTGGGAAGCCACAGTCTGCCATTCCTGTGGTGTGGAAGGACACTGTGAAGTCAAACAGAAAGATACAATTATAAGTAAATACAAACCAAAACAAAAAAATAAATCAAACAAATTACCCAAAAATTTGGAGCAACATATGTATTTTTGGAAGTAGTCGTTTCAAAAATCTACAATATGAAAGATAAGGCCCAATTCTCGGATTGATGACCCCTCTGATGGCCCAGAGAACATAATAATGGGGATGTGGGTGGGGAGGAATTAATTATAAGGCCACACACTACACATGAACAGATTGTAACCCGGGGGGGGGGGGGGAATTAATTATAAGGCCACACAGTACACATGAACAGATTGTAACCAGGTGGGGGATTAATTATAAGGCCACACACTACACATGAACAGATTGTAACCAGGTAGGGGGGGGGGAATTAATTATAAGGCCACACACTACACATGAACAGATTGTAACCAGGTGGGGGGGATTAATTATAAGGCCACACACTACACATGAACAGATTTTAACCAGGTGGGGGGGGGGAATTAATTATAAGGCCACACACTACACATGAACAGATTTTAACCAGGTGGGGGGGGGATTAATTATAAGGCCACACACTTCACATGAACAGATTTTCAAAAGAGGGGCAAGGGGGGTGAAAGGGGGTGAGTAAAGCAGTACAATGGAGCTGTTAAGATACATTTTAGTTATAATAAAGGGACTAGGCTATGGGTGTATATGGGCCCAAGATTGCATGCTGGGGAGGTTGGTGCAAGAAAATATGGATGTAGGCCACTAAAGAAGAAATTCTAACCAAATTTCTAAGTAAACAGCCCAAAAAAACAATAATAACATTTCAAAATGCATGCATGAATAGGGGACATTCATAGAATAGTCCTATCATGGTAATTAGCTAATGATGAAATGAATGCACTACATTAGCAAACATACAAGACATATTATGTAATTTAAAAGGATAAAACTTACCTTAATATATTCCTCCTGCAAGACGTGAATAATGGCAGAACAGGTCTCTGGAATAATGATCCCCAGAGCCTGGGGGGAGATGCCTGTCGTGAACTTGAGGTCCTGCAAGCTTCTCCCCGTCGCCAAGTAACGCGGCGACTAGCCTTTGCTCCGCAGTGATGGCTTGCCGCATGCAGGTATTCTGCCTGCTGATAAAAGGGGCAGCGAAGCCAACAGGCGGTGAAAAACGGGGTCCGTCATCCTGAGATAATTCCTGAAATCATCAGGATTATTCTCACGGATCTCACGGAGCAAAGGCATATGTGAGAATTGGCCACACTGGCGCAGCCAATTCTTGGTCCATGAACTCCTCCTCACCCTGTTCATGGACTGGACTCGGGTCAAAGTGTTAACCGCAACACCGAGCCCCTGCACAGCACGAACTCGTTCCCGAGTACGTCCACACTCCATGGCTTCAAAATGGTCGGCTGGTCAAACAAACTTAACAGAACGCACTGAAGAACAGCAAGGCCTATGAAGAACGACCTGAAGAACAGGAGAACAGGTACAAACTGATCCACACGCACTGAAAGACAGATACAAACCTCACAAGCACAAACTGAACGGCAGAAAACGAGCGAATTAAGCAGAAGTCTGAGAAGCGCAAATCGGTTCTAACCAAACGTCAACTAACACGAGATACACACGAGATTAGCTGACGGTGCCCAAAGGGTGTCGTTTTGGATCTTGAGCTTCCTTTTTATAGTCCCGTCGTATGTGCTGTACGTCATTGCGTGAACCGCCGGACTTTTAGCGTGATCGTGTGTGGTCAAGTCCGTTCGCTTTCAAGTCCGCCGAAGCCCAGCTGGAAAGTCCGGCGGTTTGTCCGCTGGACTAGGTCCGGCGGACAAAGTCCCTTCGTGTGTATGCGGCATAATAGACCCCATTTATTTTTTTTTAAATAGTACCTGTCACTACCAATTGCTATCATAGGGGATATTTACATTCCCTGTGATAACAATAAATTTGCTAAAAAAAAAAAAAGGGACAGTGTAAAAAAAGAAATAAAAAAGCAAAGAAATATAAAAATTAAAGCTGACTAAAAAATAAATTGCTGAGAAAAAAATTTGCCAAAAATAAACGGCGTGGGGTCTCCCCCCCAGGTCCATAACAGGCCTTCAGTAACCAAAACTGCAGTGTTTGTCCTCATGACACACCACAGGAAGCACCCTTATGGCTAAACGAAGACGGAATTAGAAATAGACTTGGGAAACTTAACATTAAACAATCACTGGGACCAGATGGCTTGCACCCGAGGGTACTTAGGGCACGTGGGTCTGTGAGTATTCGATATTCAATATCTATTTACTTGACAATGACTCATTATCTCTTATTTTGTACAAAAAATGCGAATTAAAGTGTGTCTGAGTGCACTAAAATTAATTTAAAATATAGTTACGTAGTAGGTGAGGTTGAAAAAAGACACAAGTCCATCAAGTGCAAGTGTATGTGTGTGATTATATGTCAGTATTACATTGTATATCCCTGTATGTTGTGGTTTTTCGGGTGCTTCTAATAGTTTATTGAAACTATCGATGCTCCCCGCTGAGACCACCGACTGTGGAAGGGAATTCCACATCCTTGCCGCTCTTACAGTAAAGAACCCTCTACGTAGTTGAAGGTTAAACCTCTTTTCTTCTAATTTTAATGAGTGGCCACGTGTCTTGTTAAACTCCCTTCCGCAAAAAAAGTTTTATCCCTATTGTGGGGTCACCAGTACGGTATTTATAAATTGAAATCATATCCCCTCTCAAGTGTCTCTTCTCCAGAGAGAATAAGTTCAGTGCTCACAACCTTTCCTCATAACTAATATCCTCCAGACCCTTTATTAGCTT
The DNA here is from genome assembly GCA_028564925.1 of Lithobates sylvaticus. NCBI lineage: Eukaryota > Metazoa > Chordata > Amphibia > Anura > Ranidae > Lithobates > Lithobates sylvaticus. The sequence continues at coordinate 153,309,170 of CM053033.1, forward strand.
AGTTCTTAGTGCCCTTCTTTGTACTCGCTCCATTTCCAGTACATCCTTCCTGAGGGCTGGTGCTGAGAATTGGACAGCATACTCTAGGTGCGGCTGGACCAGAGTCTTGTAGAGCGGGAGAATTATCATTTTTATCTCTGGAGTAGGGTTGAGCGAACCCGAACTGTAAAGTTCGGGTCCGTACCGGACTTTTGGGTCCCGGACCCGAACAATTGACAGTATGTTTGGGTTCTGGTCTGGTGTTCTGCGATGTAATGTGCACAGTGTGCCACATGTATGCAAAATTGGTGCAACTGCTCCAGGATGGATACCGCTGTGACAGATGTGAGCGGGTTGCCCTTCTGGAAGCTCACATTAGAGATCTGGAGGAGCAAGTTGCAACACTGGGCGGAAAGGACAACCTTGAAAGGGGTCCTCTGCTCGCTGAGCAGGTGGTCAGTAGGGGTAATGTGGAGGGGCAAGTCAGGATTATCAGATAGGAAGATGGGTCAATGTAGTTAGAGGGAATGGAAGGGGCTCGCGGAAAAGGAAGGCCAGTCCTGTATTTGTGCATCAAAACAAATTTGCCAAGTTGGGTGAAGATGTGGAGGTGGCAAACACAGAGGTGGCAGCCCTAGATGTCACTGCTACACCTAACAGCCGGAAGGGAAAGACCATCTAGTAGAGGTGGCGAGGGGAGTGCAGGTAGGCCTAGACAGTTGATGGTAATAGGGGGTTCTATAATCAGAAGGACTGATAGAATAATTTGTCGCCAGGATTGCCTCAACCGACTGTTTTGCTGTCTCCCTGGTGCTAGGGTTCGGCATGTGGTGGACCGGGTGGATAAATTACTGGGAGGGGCTGGGCATGACCCAGCTGTCTTGGTCCACGTTGGAACCAATGACAGTATACATGGAAGGTGGAGGCTCCTTAAGAATCAATTTAAAGAACTAGGCTGCAAGTTGAAGGGAAGGACCTCCAAGGTGATATTCTCTGAAATATTGCCTGTGCCATGCGCAACACAGGAAAGGCAGGGGGTGATTAGAGAGCTGAATGCATGGCTAAAGACCTGGTGTAGGGAGGAGGGATTTGGGTTTCTAGAGCACTCGGCTGACTTTTCATTGGGGTGCAACCTATATGCTAATGACGGTTTGCACTTGAATGGAAGGGGGTCTGCTGTGCTGGGGAAGAGGTTTATGGGAAGGCTGGAGGAGTATTTAAACTAGGATTGAGGGGGGAGGGTGAACTAGAATTACATCGGGCAGACAGGTTAGCTAGGGGTCTGACATTAATGGAGGGTGGAATGGGAATAGATGGGGGGAGGGTTATGGCAGGTGACAGGAAATTTCCCATGTTGCTGTCTCTATGTGAGAAGTGATCTCAAAGCAAGCGTGAAAGAGGACCTGGTTGATGGAGAGTGTGATGAGTCTGAAGCATTATGGGTGGAACTACATATAGATGTGCGTAGTTCTAAGTTAATCATTGGGGTTTGTTATAGACCACCCAATGTTCACGAGGAGGTGGAGACTCAGCTCCTTGCACAGATGGAAAGGGCTGCAAGGGCTGGGACGGTGATAATAATGGGGGATTTTAACTACCCAGAAATTGACTGGAGTAATGGCACTGCTGGGACAGTAAAAGGGCAAAAATTTATAAACCTATTACAGGACAATTTTATGGTCCAGTTTATTGAGGCCCCAACTAGGAATGATGCTCTGCTGGATCTGGTAATCTCAAACCATGCAGAGCTTATTACTAATGTTCAGATAAAGGAACACCTGGGTAACAGTGATCATAACATGATTTCATTTGATGTTAGCTGTAAGCAAGAAATACATACAGGAAAGATAAAAACGCCTCTCCAGGACTTGGACTGGGAGGGAATATTGACATCAATGAGCACAGAACAGAAATGGGAATTCTTCAAAAAGACTGTTTGGGACCTCACTGCAAAGTATATTCCCATGGGCAATAAGTTTAAAAGGCTTAAAATAAAACTTATGTGGCTCACGGTCAAAGTTAAAAAAGCTATGAACAATAAGAAAAGAGCTTTTAAAAAATATAAAAGTGAAGGAACACTAGTGTTGTTTAAATGTTACAAAGAATTTAACAGAATATGTAAAAAGGAAATCAAGGATGCAAAAATTCAAAACGAACGACAGATTTCAAAAGATAGTAGGACAAACCCAAAAAAATTCTTCTAATATATTAATAGTAAAAAGGTCAGGTCTGAGCATGTAGGCCCTTTACAAAATAATCTAGAGTGGGTGACTGGGGACAAAGAGAAGGCTAATTTATTAAATACTTTCTTCAGCTCTGTGTATACAAAGGAGCATGGGGAAGCTCATGTCCATAATGAGGGTGGTATTTACACAGCCCCGAATGATCCACAATGGCTCAAACGTGATATGGTCCAGAAATATTTAGACAGAATAAAGGTGGATAAAGCACCTGGACCAGATGGCATCCACCCACGGATCCTAAAAGAATTGAGCTCTGCAATTTCAAAGCCATTGTATTTAATTTTTAGGGACTCATTAATGACGGGAATAGTACCACTGGATTGGCGCAGGGCGAACGTGGTGCCTATATTTAAAAAGGTAACAAAGTCTTAACCATGTAACTATAGACCTGTTAGTTTAACTTCTATAGTTGGGAAGATACTGGAGAGATTAATAAAAGACCACATAGACAAGTTCTTGCTGGAAAAAAACATTTTAAGCAACAGACAGCATGGGTTCATGAAAGACAGAAGTTGTCAGACAAACCTGATTTCTTTTTATTAAGAGGTAAGTAAAACCTTGGACAGAGACGTGGCTGTGGACGTGGTATACTTGGATTTTGCAAAAGCGTTCGATACAGTTCCCCACACACGGCTCATGTGTAAGGTAAGGTCTACAGGCCTGGAAATATCGGTTTTTAAATGGATAGAAAACTGGCTAAAAGACAGAATTCAGAGAGTAGTGGTTAATGATTCTTACTCTGAATGGTCTAAGGTTATCAGTGGTGTACCCCAAGGTTCAGTGCTGGGACCCTTACTTTTTAATATCTTTATAAATGATATTGGGTCTGGGATCAAAAGTAAAATTTCTGTCTTTGCAGATGACACCAAGCTATGCAGTGGAATAACGTCCTTACAGGAGGTCTCCAATTTACAAGCCGACATCAATGCTCTGTCTAATTGGGCGACTATGTGGCAGATGAGGTTTAATGTTGATGAATGTAAAGTTATGCACTTGGGGGCTAAGAATATGCATGCATCATACATGCTAGGGGGAGTACAACTGGGGGAATCCGTAGTGGAGAAGGATCTGGGGGTTTTGGTAGATCATAAGCTCAATAATAGCATGCAATGTTAAGCTGCGGTTTCCAAAGCAAGCAAAGTTCTTTCTTGTATTAAGAGAGGTATGGACTCCAGAGAGAGAGATATATAATTTTGCCCCTGTTCAAAGCATTAGTAAGACCTCATCTGGAATATGCAGTTCAGTTTTGGGCACCAGTTCTCAAAAAGGATATCGGGGAACTGGAGAAAGTGCAGAGAAGGGCAACCAAACTGATAAGAGGCATGGATGAGCTCAGCTATGAGAAAAGATTAGAGGAACTGAATTTATTCACTCTTGAGAAAAGGAGAATAAGGGGGGATATGATCAACATGTACAAATATATAAGGGGTCCATATAGGGGAACTTGGTGTTGAGTTATTCACTTTACGGTCAACACAAAGGACAAGGGTGCACTCTTTACGTCTAGAGGAAAAGAGATTTCATCTCCAAATACGGAAAGGTTTCTTCACAGTAAAAGCTGTGAAAATATGGAATAGACTCCCTCCAGAGGTGGTTCTGGCTAACTCAGTAGATTGCTTTAAGAAAGGCCTGGATACTTTCCTAAATGTACATAATATAACTGGGTACTGACATTTATAGGTAACGTTGATCCAGGGAAAATCCGATTGCCTCTAGGGGGATCAGGAAGTGATTTTTTTCCCCTGCTGTAGCAGATTGGAGCATGCTCTTTTGGGTTTTTTTTTTGCCTTCGTCTGGATCAACTGGGGTTTATTGGATTGTACGATATTTTTTATTTTTATTTATTATTTCTTTTTTTTTATGGTTGAACTGGATGGACTTGTGTCTTTTTTCGGCCTAGCTAACTATGTAACTATGTGAATGGCACATTTTTAAAAGCTGCAGGGCAGCCAATCAACATTTGTTTAACTGGTGTGCCCTTAGAAGCCATCACAGCCATGCCTACTAATGGCATGGCTGTGATTGGCCAGTGAAGCATGTGACCCAGCCTCTATATAAGCTAGAGGCACACAGCACAGCACGTCACTCTGCTTTAGACAGTGTAGGGGAAAGTTCCTGGCTGTTGTTGCTGTGAGGGAGAGAATTACATGATAGGAGTCAGTCCAGATTCATGAAATCTATTCTAATTAGTCAGCGATCTACATAGATTTAGTTGTGTGGGTGCAGTGCACAAGATTTTTACACTGCACTGAGAGAAAAGATAGACAGTGTGGGGCAAGGTTCCTGTTTCTGCTTTGAGGGAGAGAGAATTATCTAGGAGTCCAGATTCAGAAATCTATTCTAATATCTATTCTAATAAGTCAGCGATCTACAGAGATTTACCTGGTTGGGTTGCAGTGCACAGTCTTTTTACACTGAGCCCAGTGCCAGAGAAAATATAACTTTTATCTGCAAGCTCAGTGCACCAGAACTGCATATGTTACTGTGAGATACACCCTGTACATACTGTGGGTGTATTCTGCTCTTCCCAAAACACACATTTAGGGCAAAAAAATTTTTTTCAGTGTTTTCTGTATATCTACAGGTGTGACATGCCCAATTTATATATTTTTCTTCTATTCTGCTATTCAAATAAAATTTTTTAGGGCAAAAACATTTTTTTGAATAGCATTTGCTGCATTTTTGAGGTTTTGAGATACACCGTTTACATACTCTGGGTGTATTCTGCTATTGCAAAAACACACATTTAGTGCAAAAAAACAGAAAATTGTATATTCACCTTTCCATAATTTTCCTTTCCTGATGCATCCAATGGCAGCACACACATTGGGTTGTGACTCTGCCTCCACAACCTGATAGGACTGGTTAGCTATAAGATTCGAAGAGGAGTCCACCATTGCATTCTCAGTAACTATCACCTTAGAGGGGTGGGGCCCTGTGTGCTGCCATTGGATGCGTCAGGAAAGGAAAATTATGGAAATGTGAGTATACAATTTTCCGTTTTCCTGACGCATCATGGCAGCACACACATTGGGAAATAACTCGCTAAATGGGTGGGTGCTTTCAAAAGATTTATTTACTCAAGTACAAGGTATGGATGAATTAATTTGGATGATTGATCTCCCAAACTCAGCTGTAGTTAATTGAGCTGGGTCTATTCTGTAGTGTGCTATGAACGTGGCTTTTGAGGTCCAGGTTGCTGCCTTGCAAATGGTCTCTGGGGACACTTTACAGTATGCAGCCCAGGAGGTCGCTACTGCTCTTGTCGAGTGGGCTTTCAATCCCTCTGGTATCGGAAGAAGTTGGATGGAGTAAGCGTTTCTTATGGTTCTAATCAGCCAAGAAGCTATTGTTCTTGAGGATGCTGTCTGGCCTTTGTTTGCGCCATGTGGTATGACTAGAAGGTGTTCCGTATTTGTAAATGAGCAAGTAACTTCCAGGTAGGTGGAGATGACTGATTTAACGTCCAAGGGATAAGGATTCCCCTCGCTGCCGAGAAATACTGGAAGATTAATTTCCGAGTTGAAGTGGAATGTAGACGCCACCTTGGGTACGAACTGATTTGAGAGTCTGAGGACAACTCTGTCTGGGTAAAAAAACAGATGAGGTTCTCTAATCAGCAGGGCTTGCAGTTCCGAAACCCTCTTGGCCGATGTTATCGCCAGCAAGAAAGATAATTTGAGTGTTAAATGGGAGTTCCAGGCATTTTAAAAGTCAGCAGCTACAAAAAGTGTAGTTGCTGACTTTTAAAAAAAATGACACTTACCTGTTCCACGGTCCAGCGATGCGGCCGAACGGGGTGTCGCTCCTCTCCCCCTCCTCTTCGCCGGCGCCGCCATTTCCACTAAGGGCACCCGGCCGTGACAGCTTTCCTCTTCACGGCCGGGCACGCACGGCGCATGCGCGAGCCGCGCTGCGCTCCCGGAGTGGATAGGCGATCTCCTGGGACCTGTCACGTGTCCCAGGAGATCGCCTAGAGGGAGGAGTCGCCTAGGCGGTTACTGGGCGGAAGGAGGAAGTGGGACAGGAAGTCCCCCTCCTAATGAAGCCCCCACTCCCCCCCAAAAAAAAAATGACATGCCAAATGTGGCATGTAAGGGGGTGAGGAGTGGTTAAAGCGGAAGTTCCATTTTTAAGTGGAACTCCGCTTTAAGTCACATAGGGATACTGAATCTAGAGGAAAGAATGGTTCCTTCAATAGAGCTTCTAACATGACTGGTAGATCCCAGGTTGGGAAGATTGGTTTCCTGGGAGGCCTAATTTTCAGACATGCTCTCTGAAATTGGATGATGAGAGGATTCAAGGCCCATTTGATTCCTGTCATTGCGGACAGAGCAGAGACTTGGACTTGTAAGGTGCTAGATCTTAGCCCCTTCTCCAGGCCTAGTTGCAAGAACTCTAGGACCTGAGAAACTGACAGGAATAGTGGACCCCAGAACTGTTGATGAGAAAAAATTGTGAATTTTTCCCAGATTTTATTATATATGTTGTTAGTTGATTTTTTCCTGGCTTGCTGTAGTGTGGATACTACTCTGTGTGAACACCCCTGATCCAACAACCTCTCCCTTTCAATCTCCAGGCCGTTAGATGTAGACGCTCTGGAGATGGGTGTAGGAATTGTCCCTGCGAGAGTAGGTCCGGGTACGGTGGCAGCGGGAGTGGCTCTTCCATGTTTAGCTGCAGGATGGTCGCAAACCAGGGCCTCCTCGGCCAGAATGGCAATACTGCCACTACTGGGGAGGTCGAGCTCCTCAATCTGGCTAGAAATCTGGCAATTAGGGGTACCGGAGGGAATATGTACCCTAAGTGAAATACCCACGGGTGGTACAGACAGTCGATCCCTGCCGCTGTTGGGTAGGCTGTTCTTGCTAGGAAGCGGGGACATTTGTTGTTCTCTGGCGTTGCCGCTAAATCTATGTCTGGTGTTCCCCATCTGCGTGTGAGAAGAGCAAAGGCCTGGTGACTGAGGCCTGGTGGACCTGTGCCCATTCGAGTATGGGTCAAACCTCCTGCATGAGCGTGTTGCTTCGGGTACCCCCCTGTCTGTGAACGTAGTTTACTGCTACCGTATTGTCCATACGCAGAAGGACGCTTTTCCCTGTGAGGAGTGGGCCGAAGGTTAGAAGGGCTTGCCAGGCAGCCCTGAGTTCTAGGACATTCTAAACTATGCCCTGCGGTCGAAAGGACCAACGGCCTTGCGCCCCCTGGTGTTGGTAATGTGCTCCCCAACCGTGGAGACTGGCATCCGTTGTTACTATTTCTGGTAGTGGGGGTACAATGGGACTGCAGTGTGTCAGGTTGCTGATTTGAGTCCACCACCGTGCAGAATTCTTCACATCCTGAGTGATCACTATTTGTTGATTCAAAGAATATCCGTTCCACTGTTTTAGGAACGAGTTCTGGAAAATTCTCGAATTCCACTGGGACCACTGGATCATTAGAAAGGTGGAGGACATTGATCCTAGGATGCTTAGACACGATCTTGCGGATAGATGATCCGCCGCCAAGAGCCTTCTTATTTTGTTGATGAGTGGGTGTAGCTTCTCTTGGGGAAGACCGACTGTGTTGGAGCTGGTATTTAATTCAGCTCCCAAAAAAATAATTTTTTGTGTTGGTACTAGGCTGCTCTTTTTCCAGTTTATTAACCAACCAAATTGCTGGAATGTGGAAATTAGCACTGTTCGATGTTGCAAGAGTTTTTCCCGACTGTCGGCTAGAGTGCCGTTAAAATCCCGAATGGGGGGCTCTGGAACTGGAAATGTCGGTGGCCAATGGCAAAGCGCAGGTACTTCTGGAAGGTTCGGTGCACAGGTATGTGCAGATAAGCGTCGGACAAATCAATCGAGAGCATCCAGTCTTCCGTTCCTACTGCCAGTAATATGGATTAAAGGCTCTCCATCTTGAAGGATTCGACCCGAATCGTTTGATTGAGATCCTTTAAATCTAGTACCGGCCTCAAGTCTCCTGTCTTTTTTGTGACTAGGAAAAGAGGGGAGTAGAAACCTACACCTCTCTGCTCCCATGGGACTTCTATAATTGCCTGTTTCTGTAGCAGCTCCAGGATGGTAGCCTGGTAAATCTGTAGTGATGTTTGGGAGGTGTGTGTTTGAACTTCTATCTGTGGCCTTCTTGAATGATAGAAATTGTCCAGTGATCCTGAATATGATCCATCCATACCTGAGCACATAGCCTCAGCCTCGCTCCTACTATTGCGGGCTGGGCAAGCGTGGCATCAAAAAGACTTTGGTTGGTCTCCTGGAGCCTTCCCCTTTGCCTTCTGTACCCTCACGAAAGATGGCTGTGTGCTTCGCCAATTCCGCTTAAACTCCTTCCCCGGTTTATAAGATCTTGCATCCCGGTATCCTTCCGGCAGATGGTGTCTAAACGATGGGTTCTTTTGTTGTTTGGGCGTTCTATCTGACGGGATAAGATCCGATTTTCCTCCCGTGACTTTTTATATTGCGGAATCCAACTTGGGGCCGAATAGATTGGCACCATCGTAGGGAATTCTACACCAACTGGATTTTGAGGTTGTATCCGCCACCCAAGGTTTGAGCCACATCGCTCTTCGTGAAGTCACGGAGGCCAGCATTGCTCTCGCTGAGGATATTATTACGTCCACCGCCGCTTTTGCTACAAAGTCCCCCACTAGGCTAAGTTCCTGCAGAGCGGATAAGATTCTTTCTTGATATGCTGCTTCCAGCAGCAACTTCTCCACATTGGAAGTCCAGCAGGTGATGGCTCTACCAACTGCTGCCAGAGTGATCGCTGGCCTACAAGCTCCCCCTGCTGCTGAATAGGCCGAGATCTATTTTGCGGTCCATCACATCCCTAAAGGTCACTGCATCCTCTATTGGCAGGGTTACATGGCACGCCAGCCGCATCAAAGAAGAGTCCACCACCGGAGCCAGAATAAAGGGATTTACCATTGGTTCTTTCAGTGGATAAAGCTTGCTCAGCCTATTGTTTAGCCCTGACTTCTTGTCTGGTTTTTGCCACTCATGCTTTATCAGTTCCCGAGTTCCTCGATAAACTGAAATGTTTCTGGGTCCTTCTTTAGGTTAGGAAAATACTTCCTTAGTTTAAGTGGAGACTATTTCTCCTCCTCCTACCCAATCGCCTCCTTTACCGATTTTGCGAGAGGCTCTATTAGTGCAAAATAAAATGCGGTAGGCAGTAACACTTCGTCTTCTTCTGGAGAATCCTCTTGGTCTTGCTAAGTGTAGGAGGCAGAGGCTGAATTAGAAGGTGAGATCGGATCGTAGGCTGCTGCCTGCATGATCGATTCCTTTACTGATTCCATTATTATTTTACACGCCTCTCTTGCGTCGGACTCTTTATCATGGGTCGCTGCTTCTAGGCAGACTTGGCATACTAATTTGCTTGGTAAGGCTTGTGCTCCGCAAACCCAACATGTATTAGGCACAGGACGTGTATGCCCTCCATTGCGATGTTGGTGAGAGGAAGATGAGCTTCTGCGGTGGTGGGAGGATCTTGAACGGCTTCGCTGAGAGCGGGAATGCCTTGAGGGGGAACGCTCTTTTCTTTTAGAATGTGATGACCTCGATGAACTGCCAGGAAAAAGATGGCGTTAGTGGCAATGCGCTCTTTTCTCCTCTTCTTACTTACCGAATCAGGTGCCCCCTTACCTTAGAAGGAAATAGTAGAGTATAAGCAGCAGGTGCTGGGACAGTAAAATAAATGGTAAGCAGCTTACCAGAGACCAGGGCAGACAGGGCTCAGCAAAGCAGTGTTTTGGCAAAGAAAACCAGGATGGAGAGTGGTGTTTCTGAAAGACTGCAGCCTGAAACAGGCACAGATCATTTTTTAAATATGCCGCCATCGCGCGGGGGGGGGGGGGGGTGACGTCACTGCCGCGCATGCGCTGTAGCGTTCCGCCACGCTCGGTGCCACCTTGAAGCCTGGCAAAGTAAGTAATAGTGCCTATGTCACTTCCTGGGCTCCTGGAGAGTCCTGATGCGGCCGCCATGATGGAGGGGGCAACTCGGCCGAGGCACTACAGGGCTCAGCATGGAAACAACAAGTAAAACAAGCGCAGCAAGGGAAAAGAGAAGGTAAAATAAATGACTATTTGTGGATGTTTAAGAGGAAAGGGAAAATAGTGGAAAAATGACCGCTGCACACCTTTATAAACCTGTTTAAGGCCTGTCAGGCGTTTATCAGATTCCTAGCCCCTGAGACCAGAGTGGGGCTTCCCTTTGTTTAGCTCATTTAGAGACTGTACAGACAGGGCTTCCCGCTAGGAGAGGCTGAACCTAGTGGGGCGAAAATGGTAAGGGGGGTTCCATGTCTCTAACCGACCTTTTGATCAAACGATCGTCCACACAGGTGAGGAAAAAAAGGAGAATGCGGTGGAGTCCTCTTCGAATCTTATAGCTAACCAGTCCTATCAGGTTGTGGAGGCTGAGTCAAAACACAATGTGTGTGCTGCCATGATGCGTCAGGAAAATAAAATTTTGCAGTGTTTTCTGCATATCTGCAGGTGTGACATACCCAATTTTATATATTTTTATTTTATTGTGCTATTCAAAAAAAAAAAAATTTAGGGCAAAAACTTTTTTTTTTTGAATAGCATTTTCTGCATTTTTGTAGGTTTTGAGATAAAGCGTTTACATACTCTGGGTGTATTCTCCTATTGCAAAAACACACATTTAGTGCAACAAAAATTCTAATTTGCAGTGTTTTCTGCATATCTGCAGGTGTGACATACCCAATTTATATATTTTTCTTCTATTGTGCTATTCAAAGAAATTTTCTTTAGGGCAAAAATATTTTATTTGAATAGCATTTTCTGCATTTCTGTAGATGTGAGATAAACCGTTTACATACTCTGGGTTTATTCTGCTATTGCAAAAACACACATTTAGTGCAAAGAAATAAAACATTTCATTTTTTTTCTGCAGGTGTGACATACCCAATTTATATATCTTTCTTCTATTGTGCTATTCAAATAAATTTTCTTTAGGGCAAAAACATTTTTTTTGAATAGCATTTTCTGCATTTTTGTAGGTGTAAGATACACCGTTTACATACTGTGGGTGTATTCTGCTATTGCAAAAACACCTATTTAGGGCAAGATCCTAAATTTGGAAAATATGAGGAGAACGTCAAAAAAGGGACGTGGCCCCGGTCGTGGTGCTGCTGGTGGAGCTCCTGTTGCAGGGAGAGGACATGGTCGATCTGTGCCAGCTCACGCACAAGTGAAACACCTTCCTCAGGTGAGAGTAGGCGACAGAGCCTGCAGCGGTATTTGGTCGCGCCTAATGAGGCTGTACGAATGTTGAGGCCAGGACAAGTACAGGCGATAGTAGATTGGGTTGCTGACAGTGCCTCCGGTTCCTTCACATTGTCTCCCACCCAGTCTCCTGATGAAAGTTCAGAGTTGGCACCTGCAGCCGATGTCCATCAGTCTTTCGCCTCACCCCCTTGCAAATCAGCCAAGCAGTCTGAGCCCCAAATCATGCAGCAGTCTCTTCTGCTTTTTGATGACTCTGTTAGCAAGGTTTCCCAGGGCCATCCACCTAGCCCTGCCCCAGAAGTGGAAGAGATTGTGTGCACTGATGCCCAACCACTTATGTTTCATGATGAGTACATGGGAGGACCATCGCAGCACGTCTCGGATGATGACGAAACACAGGTGCCAACTGCTGCTGCTTTCGCAATTGTGCAGACCGACAAGGAGGGCAGGGGTGAAGACTGGGTGGAAGATGTGGAGGACGATGAGGTCCTCGACCCCACATGGAATCAACGTCATGCAGGTGACCAGTGTAGTTCGGAGGAAGAGGCGGTGGTCGCACAGAGCCAGCAGCACAGCAGAAGAGGGAGCAGGGTGCAAAAGCGTAGCGTCCATCCCCTAGACAGTACGTCTGCTACTGCCCAACGCAGCAAGGGACCGAGCACACCAAAGCCAGGTCCAAGGAATTTCTTAGCGTGGCAGTTCTTCAGACAATGTGCTGATGACAAGACACGAGTGGTTTGCACGCTGTGCAATCAGAGCCTGAAGCGAGGCATAAACAACCTGAGCACAACCTGCATGACCAGGCATCTAAGTGCAAAGCACGAGCTGCAGTGGAGTAGACACCTCAAAAACCAAGACAGGTCTATGGCTCCTCCTGCTTCCTCTTCTGCTGCAGTCTCTGCCTCTTCATCCACCTCTGTAGTGACAGTGGCACCTGCCAACCCGCAAACAGAGGATCTGCCAGCAACACTACCACCTGGGTCACCAACCATCTCCACAATGTCCCATGGAAGCGTTCAGCTCTCTCTCCCAAACACTGGAGCGGAAGAGGAAGTACCCCCCTACCCACCCGTGATCCCTGGCCCTGAATGCCAGAATTTAAAAATTCCTCGCCTTTGAAATGCTGTCATTCCGTCTGGTGGAGGCGCAGAGTTTTAAAAGCCTGATAGCATTGGCTGTCCCACAGTATGTCGTGCCCAGCCGCCACTACTTTTCCAGGCGAGCCATCCCTTCCCTGCACAACCAAGTGGGGGACAAAATCGGGTGTGCACTGCGCAACGCCATCTGTGGCAAGGTCCACCTAACTACGGATGCGTGGACCAGTAAGCACGGTCAGGGAGGTTATATCTCCCTAACAGCACACTGGGTAAATGCAGTGACAGGTGGGCCTGAGGCAGATAGCAGTTTGGTGCATGTCCTTCCACCACCGAGGATTGCAGGGTGCTTCAGTTTGCCTCCTGTTGCTAACTCCTCCTACTCCACTTTCTCATCCTCTACCGCCTCCTCATCCGGTCAGCGTAACGACTTCACCACCAACTTCAGCACAGCCAGGGGTAAACGACAGCAGGCAATTTTAAAACTTTCCTGTTTGGGGGAAAAAACCCACACCACACAGGTGTTGTGGAGGGACATGGAACAACAGACCGATGAGTGGTTGGTGGCAGTGAGCCTCAAGCCCGGCCTGGTGGTGTGTGCGATAATGGGCAAAATCTCGTAGCAGCTCTGGGCCTAGCCGGTTTGACGCACATCCCTTGCCTGGCGCATGTGCTGAACTTGGTGGTCCAGAGGTTCCTTAAAAATTACCCCGATATGCCAGAGCTGCTGCAGAAAGTGCGGGCCGTCTGTGCGCACTTTCAGCGTTCTCACCCTGCTGCTGCTCGCCTGTCAGCGCTACAGCATAACTTCGGCTTTCCCTCTCACCGCCTCATATGTGACGTGCCCAAAAGGTGGAACTCCACCTTGCACATGCTGGCCAGACTGTGTGCGAGCAGCAGCAGGTGATAGTGGAGTTGCAGCTGCAGCACGCACGTGTGAGTCGCTCTGCGGAACAGCACCACTTCACCACCAATAACTGGGCCTCCATGCGAGACCCGTGTGCCTTGTTGCGCCGTTTCGAGTATTCCACCAACATGGCCAGTGCTGATGACGCCATTCTCTGCGTTACTATCCCAGTTCTATGCCTCCTTGAAAAAACGCTTCGGGCGATAAAGGAAGAGGATGTGGCACAGGAGGTGGAGGAGGAGGAGGAGGAACTGGGATCATTTCCAAGGCTTTCAGGGCAGTCATTCACAAGTGGCTACGAGGATGGGTTCCTGCACCAACAAACGCCAGGTACACAATTGTCCGTCAGCAAGGGCACAGTTCTGGAGGATTACGAGGTGGAGGGTGAGGAGGAGATGGAGGAGGAGGAACCATGTTCACAGCAGTGTGGCACCCAGACCAGCTCATGGCCATCACTGGTGCATGGCTGGGGGGATACAGAGGACACAGACAATACACCTCCCACAGAGGACAGCTTTTCTTTGCCCCTGGGCAGCCTGGCACACATAAGCGATTACATGCTGCAGTGTCTCCGACCGCCGAGTTGCCCACATTTTAACTGGTGCTGATTACTGGGTGCTGGATCCCTGTTACAAGGACAACGTACTGTCCTTAATTACCTCACTGGAGCGTGATCGTAAGATGCGCGAGTACAAGCGCACGCTGGTAGACGCGCTGCTGGTGGCATTCCCACCTGACAGCGGGGGTACGGTGGAATCACAAGGCGAAGGCAGAGGAGGAGGAAGAGGTCACCAACGCAGCCGGGGCAACACCAGCACCTCAGAAGGCAGGGTTAGCATGGCCGAAATGTGGCCGAAAGGTGGAAAAGCTTTGTCAGCACGCCACAACAACCAGCACCACCAGCTGAGATGGAACGTCTTAGCAGGAGGCAGAATTTCACCAACATGGTGGAGCAGTATGTGTGCACACGCCTACACGTACTGAATGACGGGTCTGCCCCCTTCCACTTCTGGGTCTCCAAATTGGGCACATGGCCTGAGCTTGCCCTTTACACCTTGGAGGTGCTGGCCTGCCCTGCAGCCAGTGTATTATCTGAACGTGTATTTAGCACGGCAGGGGGCGTTATCACAGACAAGCGCAGCCACCTGTCCAATGTGGACAAGCTCACATTCATTAAAATGAACCAGGCATGGATCCCACAGGACTTGTCCGTACCTTGTGCAGAATAGACATGTATACTGGTGTTCTGACAAAAACTGTCCGGCCATCGGATAGTGTCTGGCCACTTACTTGGCAGGCACAGCGCGTGCGCAGTACGGAGGACAAGGAGATTAACAAAATTTCTGACTGCGCAGTGAGTGCAGGTTCAAGCCCCACCATCCAAGTGGACATACGGTAGCACATAGTAACAGGGCTTCGCTCGGCTTGAACCTCGGATGGTGTGGCTTGAACCTGGACTCACCGCACAGGCGCCGTTCGTCTTCGGAGATTTTCAAAATACCCTTGTCCTATGTACTGAGCAAGCGCAGTACAGGGCGGACTCTATCTAACGGGGGACAGAATTCGACACATCACCGGCCTTACTCTGCCATTGTGGTATTTTTGAACCAGTGTTGGCTACCTCGTCCTCCTCCACCGCCGCTTCCACCTACACAGCCACATCCACCGCCACCTCAACCTCCTAATCCATATGGACCTCGTCCTCCTAGGTCAAGATTATAATTTCCTTTTTATTTAATTTCAAAGTATTTTATTTTCCCACTAGCTTATCCATTAAATTGAATATTTTTTTCCAGAAAGGGCGTATTCTGGGGCATTCCCACCATATGTGTGGCATCGTGCTGTTGAGTTTCTGAGGTTCTTAATGACTTCCTGTACCTCTTCTGCTGAGAAGGGGGCCTCCAGCATATTATTTTTTTTATTTATTTTTTTATGTTATTTTAAGATATTTCCCTATCCACATTTGTTTGCAGAGCACTTGCCATGCTCTTAACAACATCATTTTGTTGCCATTTTCAGCACTCTAGCCCTTTCCATTACTTTGAGAGCCATTTTTTCATTTAGAGCCATTTTAGTCCTCAAAAGTTCGGGTCCCCTTTGATTTCAATGGGGTTTGGGTTCGGGGTCAAGTTCGGTCCCGAACTCAAACTTTTTTCCGAAGTTCGGCCGAACCCGTCGAACCCAAACATCTAGGTGTCCGCTCAACTCTACTCTGGAGTTGATCCCCTTTTTAATGTATGCCAATATTCTGTTTGCTTTGTTAGGCTCAGCAATGGCATGCAATGCCAAGCTGATGCTATCATCTATTAGGACCCCCAGGTCCTTTTCCATCCTAGATTCCACCAGAGGTTCTCCCCCCAGTGTATAGATTGCATTCATATTTTTGCCACCCAAATGCATTATTTTACATTTTTCTACATTAAACCTCATTTGTTATGTAGTTGCCCACCCCATTAATTTGTTCAGATCTTTTTGCAAGGTTTCCACATCCTGCGGAGAAGTAATTGCCCTGCTTGGCTTAGTATCATCTGCAAATGCAGAGATTGAACTGTTTACTCCATCCTCCAGGTCGTTTTTGAACAAAATAAATAGGATTGGTCCCAGCACAGAACCCTGGGGGACCCCACTACCCACCTCTCACCATTCCAAGTACTCCCCATTTATCACCACCACATCCCTTGTAATAGGACTATAGATTGTAATATAGATTTGATAAACAGTTATGAAAATATCATGCAACTTGAAAAATTGCAACTACCACTTTTTTTCTGAAGAATCAGTAAATAAAGGTGGTTGAGCTGCCATTTTTCATCCCGACCCCGACCACTCCCTCAACCACTTAAGGACCACCCACCCCATATATACTGCGGCAGGGCGGCCCTATTGCGCGAAACAACGTACCCGTCACCCGCTATCGCTCCTCAGAGAGGCAGAATGATCAAAGCAGATCCTCGTTCTGACAGGGGAGTACAGAGATCAGTCAGTCCACTCCCCTACAGTTAGAAAGCACCTTTCTAGGACACACCTAACCCCTTGATCACCCCCTAGTGTTAACCCCTTCCCTGCCAGTGTCATTTATACAGTGATCAGTGCATATTTTTAGCTCTGATCAATGTAATAATGTCACTGGTCCCAAAAAAGTGTCTGATCTGTCAGCCACAATGTTGCAGTCCCGCTAAAAATCGCTGATCACCGCCACTACTAGTAACAAAAAAATAATAAAAATACCATAAATCTATCCCCTATTTTGTAGACGCTATAACTTTTGCGCAAACCAATCAGTATACCCTTAGTGCAATTTTTATTTTTATTATTTTTTTATTTTTATTTTACCAAAAATATATAGAAGAATACATATTGACCTAAACTGATGAATAAATTCGTTTTTGTTTTTTTAATTTATTGGATATGTATTATAGCAAAAAATAAAAATGATTGGGGTTTTTTTCTTTTTTTTCAAAATTGTTTGTCTTTTGTTGTTTATAGCACAAAAAATAAAAACTACAGAGGTGATAAAATACCACCAAAAGAAAGCTCTAATTGTGGGGAAAAAAAGGACATTTTATTTCAGTACAGCATTGCACGCCTGCGCAATTGTCAGTTAAAGTAACGCAGTGCCGTATCTCAAAAAAATGGCCTGGTCATTAAGGGGGAAAAATCTTTCCGTGGCTGAAGTAGTTAAAGTGGTACTAAAGCCACAACAGTAAAATCAGTCTGTATATGCAGTAAAGCATGCATGTTATACTCACCTTAGGGGTTAATCCTCCGCATTGTGTAAAAAGGCTGTTTGATCCTGTCATCTCTAATCCTCCCCTTTTGTACTGTCCCCAATCCATCTCCTGATAGAACAGAGCCTTGCACTCTGCACATGCTGAGTTTGGTGTGAATTGTTATAGAGTTTTTTTTTTCCTGGGAGAGTGCATGTTATCAGCACAGGGCCAATCAGTACAGACAGAGGGTCAGGGGTCCTGCAGCATCATAGGACAGTCAGAGTAGAATGAAAACTCCTCCTACAAGCTTTAACCAGACACTGATAGAAGTCACAAGACTACCATATACTGTTGATGAGAAAAGGTGTTTAGCAGTTTATAGTAACTAAAACTATTGCATTTCCATGGTCTGTGTACTGTGGGAAACCAGATATTGTGAATGCAGGGTCCTAGATTTAGTAACATTTTAACCGCTTCCCGACCGCCTAACGCCGATGTACGTCGGCAGAATGGCACGGCTAGGCAGAACCACGTACCGGTACGTGGTCCTTTAAGAGCCTAGCCGTGGGTCGTGCACGCCGCCGGTGGCGCACTCGCGACCCGGTCAGGAGCTCTGTGACCACGGCCGCGGGACCAACGGACCCGATCGCCGCTGGTGTCCCGCGATCGGGTCACAGAGCTGAAGAACGGGGAGAGGTCTGTGTAAACAAACCTCTCTCCGTGCTTCCTGTTATTGATCGGCTGTTCCCTGTCATAGGGAAAGCCGATCAATGACGTCAGACATCAGCCCCGACCCTAATGGTAAAAAAAACACACACGTCACAGCCCATAACCCCTCCCCCTAGTGGTTAACTCTTTCACTGCCAGTGTCATTTATACAGGAATCAATGCATTTAAATAGCATTGATTGCTGTATAAATGACAATGGTCCCAAAAATGTGTCAAAAATGTCCGATGTGTCCGCCATAATGTCGCAGTCACAATAAAAATCGCTGATCGCCGCCATTACTAGTAAAAAAAAAAAAATATTAATAAAAATGCTATAAAACTATCCCCTATTTTGTAAACGCTAGAACTTTTGCGCAAACCAATCAATAATCGCTAATTGCGATTTTTTTTTTTTTACCAAAAATATGTAGAAGAATACGTATCGGCCTAAACTGAGCAAAAAATATGTTTTTTTATATATTTTTTGGGGATATTTATTATAGCAAAAAGCAAAAAATATTGCATTTTTTTCAAAATTGTCGCTCTATTTTTTGTCGATCTACAGATAGGCCTAGATTAAGGCTTACCTGAGGTTTAGGAGATATTTGCAGAAATAGCGGCACCGATGTCTACGGCTCATGCGTCCTAGACATCGGGCGCAGGCACGCTGATCGTGCCGTTTCTAACAGCGATCATGGCGTTAGTGGCACCAGTGTGCATGCGCAGGAGCGATGTCATCGCAGCTCCTGCCAGTCACAGCCAGTCACAGCGTCTCAGCCGCGATACCCGGAAGTCACTCCGGGATAGATGGCGGCATCGGAGGAGGGGAACGAGGACCGCTTCGGGGGCTTTGATCTCAGGTAAGTAATTAATAATGAGCTAGTATGCTATGCATACTAGCTCATTATGCCTTTGTCTTGCAGGGGTTATTTTTATTTTTTTATTTCAGAGGCTCTACTTCCTCTTTAACCACTTTGCGCCCAAAAGACGGCTACAGCGCGGACGCTAACTGCCGGGACGGCGTCCCTGGACGTCCTCCTGTTTACTTCCGCAATGCACGCTCCTGAGAGCGCGCATCGGGGAAGTTCTGTGCTGGCCGTGTCCCTTGGACACAGCCAGTAACAGATCGCTGTAAACGGCCAATCACAGCAGCCGTTTACAGCGCGATCGGCATGTCCAATGAGATGTAGGTAAACATATGAGATAATCTCTCAGAGCCGGCTCTCCCTCCTCACACAGAGACAGCATGTGAGGAGGGAGAGATGAACGGCTGCAGCGGCCGTAAGTACAAGAAAAAATAAAAAATAAAAATAAAGTGACTGAATGAATAATTTGTATAGCGCTGCAAATGCGAACTGAATCGCCTCAAGGCAATTGATCCGACCTGTGTTGTCAAGCTTCTAGAAGAGGTAGGTGTTGAGTTTTTTCCTGAAGGCCTGATGGTTTTCTTCCATGCGGATGTAAGTCGGTAGAGCGTTTCATAGCCGTGGTTCTTGGACTGCGAATCTCCGTTCTCCTCCTGATTTGTAATGGGATTTGGGAATGAGGAGGAGGTTTTGTTTGGATGATCGAAGACTACAATTGGGTGTATAGTGTTTTATTTTCTCGAGTAGGTATTGAGGGACGTTTCCTTGTGTGCATCTGTGGGTGAGGCAGAGGGCCTTGAATGTAATCCGATTCTTTACGGTAAACCTCAGGGAAGGGGAGATGGATTTTTTTCCTGTTATCAGTCTTGCCGCCGTGTTTTGGAAGAGTTGTAAGCGCGCAAGTTGATATTGGGGTAGTCCTATGTAGAGGGAGTTTGCGTAGTCGAGTCGTGAATTAATGACCGTTCCAACTACCGCTGCTTTGTCCTCTTTTGGAATGAAGGGGATGAGTCTACGTAGCAGGCGGAGGAGATGGTGAGATCTGCTGACTACTGATACTATTTGTGCATCCATTGACATTTCTGAGTCAAAGATGACTCCGAGACTCTTGGCCTTGGTCCTTAGGGAGATGGTCTGTCCAAAGATGGTAGGTGGTGTCCAAGGGGTCGTGGTTTGGGAATTTTGGTTTGCGTGTAAGATAAGAAGCTCTGTTTTCGATTTGTTGAGTTTGAGTTTGTCATCCAGTCGTCTATCAAAGTGAGGCATTTTTCTAGTTGCTGATGATGGTCTTTTTGTCCGGTGATGCGAAAGTAGAGTTGTGTGTCGTCAGCGTATGAGTGGAAGCAGAGGTCAGATATTCTGATGATTTTGAGGAGTGGACGGATGTATATGTTGAAGAGCACTGGCGACAAGGGTGATCCTTGAGGGACTCCGCAAGAGATTGCCCGAGTTTAGGAGGTGAATGCTCCTAGTTTCACTGTCTGAGAACGATTTCCTAAGAATGATGCAAACCATTGTAGATCTGAATCTGTGACTCCTGCTACTTCTGTGAGGCGGATGAGTAGAGTATTGCGGTCCACTGTATCAAATGCTGCACTGAGGTCCAACAGTACCAGGAGACATGATTCTCCGTCATCTGCTGCTTCAAGGGCGTCGTCCCATATCTTGAGAAGTGCCGTTTCTGTGCCATGGCCTGGGCGGAAGCCTGATTGCAGTGGGTCCAGGAGTTTGTGTGTATCCAGGTGGCATTGTAACTGTTGTACTACCGCTTTCTCCATAATTTTGGAGATGGTGTTAAGGCTTGTTATCGGTCTGCAGTGATTAGGGTCCCGAGGGTCGAGGTTGGGTTTCTTTAGCAGGGGTTTGATGATGCCTTGTTTGAGGGCGTCCGGAACAATCCCTTCTTTGAACTACTGATTTATGAGGTGCGGTATGGTATGGTGGGAGTCAAGATGTCGGAACATTCTTTCAGGAGTTTTGTGGGGATGATGTTGATTGGTGATGTACTGTCTCTGAGGCTTTTGATGATGTTTTTGGTGGTGTCCTTGGTGATTGGGGTCAGAGAAAACTTTGGTGGTTGTGGGATGTTCGTGTTGATAACTTCCTTTTGCTTTGGTTGCATGAGGTTAGTAGTTTTTTTCTGGCGAATTGTTTTCCATATGTTGTTGATTTTGTCGATGAAAAAATCTGATAACTCATTACAGAAATCTTGAGTTTTGTTTGCTGGGAGCTCTAAGCAGGTAGGGTTCATCGAATGAGCAACTATTTGGAAAAGTTCCCGAGGGCGATTTAAGGCCGATGAGATGGTATTAGAGAAATTATCTTTTTTAGTTTTGAAGATTGCTTTGTGCTATTTCTTCGAGAGTCCTTTGTAGTTTATGTGGTATTCCTTGGTAGGATTTCTTCTCCATGATCTTTCAGCTCTTCTGCGTTCTTGCTTGAGTAGAGTGAGAGAGCCATTAAACCATCCCGAGTTTTTTTTCCGGATTAGTGTTCTGCGTTTTGGAGCCACTGAGTCTGCTGTTTGTAGTAATACTTTGTTTAGGGAGTTGAGTGTAAATTCCGTTGAGTGGCTTAAATTCAGCGTTGCTATTTTGTTTGATAATGTGGTTTTGAAGATTTCAGAGTGTAGTTTCTTCTGCGATCTGGTCCAGTGTGTTGTTGTCCCCACTGCCACCTGTCCCCACTGCCACCTGTCCCCAGTGCCAACTGTTAGTGCCATCTGTCCCCAGTGCCACCTGTTGTCCGGTCCACTTGTCCCTAGTGCCACCTGTCAGGGCCATCTGTCCCCAGTGCCACTTATAAAAGCCATCTGTCATCAGTGCCACATCAGTGCCACGTGTCATCAGTGCTACATAGTGCAATCTGTCATCAGTGCCATATCAGTGTCACGTGTCATCAGTGCCACATTATAGTGCCATCTGTCATCAGTGACACGTATCAGTGCCATCTGTTATCAGTGCCACATGTCAGTGTCACATGCCATCTGTTATCAGTGTCTTGTGTCATCAATGCCCCGTACCAGTGCCATCTGTCATTAGTGCCATCTGCCATCAGTGCCACGTATTAGTGCCATCTGTCATCAGTGCCACGTATTAGTGCCATGTGTCATCAGTGCCACATATTAGTGCCATCTGTCATCAGTCTCACGTGTCATCAGTGCCCCGTATTAGTGGCATCTGTCATCAGTGCCACATCAGTGTCATGTGTCATCAGTGCCACGTATCAGTGCCATCTGTCATCAGTGCCACATCAGTGTCACGTGTCATTGTCCTGGTGCTCCAGGGCCTTCAAAAGTGTAATAGGTAGTCAACAAGTTAGATGTGGAAAAGTCCCACACATGTGGTATAGCAATACTCAGGAGGAGGAGCAGAATTTATTTTGGGGTGTCATTTGTGGTATACACATGCCATGTGAGAGAAATAACCTATTACAATGAAAATTTTGTGGAAAAAAAAGAAAAAAAAATCTTAATTTTGCAAAGAATTGTGGGAAAAAATGACAACATCAAAAACCTCTTACTAAATACCTTGGAATGTCTACTTTCAAAAAAGGGGTCATTTGGGGGGTATTTGTACTTTCCTGGCTTGTTCGGGTCACAAGAAATGAGATCGGCCCTCAGTACATTAGGTGTGATCAATTTTGTATAATTTGCACCACAGCTTGTAGACTCTATAACTTTCACAAAGAACAAATAATATCCACTAATTTGGGTTATTTTTACCAAAGATATGTAGCAGTATAAATTGTGGCCAAAATTTATGAAGAAAAATTTTTTTTTCAAAATTCTCAGTCTTTTTTCAAAATTTTCAGTCTTTTTTCATTTATAGCGCAAAAAATAAAAACCCGGAGGTGATCAAATACCACCAAAAGAAAGCTCCATTTGTGGGAAAAAAAGGACAAAAAATTTATTTGGGTACAGTGTTGTAATTGTCATTCAAAATGTGAGAGCACCGAAAGCTGAAAATTGGTCTGGGCAGGAGGGGGGTTTAAGTGCCCTGGAGGCAAGTGGTTAAGCTGGATACGGCTGTACACATGCCACAACAAAAATTCTACCACATATAATTTATTCAAATGAATGGGGCTGCACTGCGACCATGAGTGAAAGGCTCACAGTTGTGGCTTGGTATTCCTGTTCGAAATCCTAGTTTGCTTGCCAAAAAAAAGAACAGGCATTTAGGCGCCAGCAGTATTGCCTCCTAAAAGCCTGGCAGCCATTCTGTAGAGCTCTTTGAAAAATGATATAGGATGGATTGTTTTTCAGAAGGGTGGCAATGGCTGCTACAGGTGTGAATGAATATATCATCGAAGAAGTGCCCTCTCACTTTTTCAATAGAAATCAAATGTAGGCAAAAAGCACAGTTAAAAAAAAAAAAAAAAAAAGCGCTCACCTCTACAATAATCAACAGGATCTTCCTGTTCCTCATTGTCAGAGCCAAGTGGCCCCGGAGGGGGTAACACTGGTGTAGGGGGTGTAGGAGGGGGTCCTGGATAAATAGGCACATCCTCTAAGTTTGGATCCAGGAAGCTATGAAAGAAAAAGAGCACATGATTTAAATTACAAGACAATGTGTAAAAGGAAAGTTGAAAGAAATTTTAATTTTTTTTTCCACTTTAAGTGCAACAGTCAAAACATTTTTTTAAATTATGGGTGGGGAAGTGTTAGAACCTTAATCAGGATTTTTTAATGCTCTGTTCCCAATGGGGAGATTTCTGCTACCTTTCTGTCCTGCTGAAAACACAGGAAGAGAAGAATTATTCCAAGAGGTGACACAGACAGCAAAAAAACCTTGACCGATAATTAACGTGATTCTAAAGCCTGAAGGCTTTTTACCTTCATGGATTGTATGCATGAAGGTTAAAAACCTTCAGTATGCAGCTTTCTCTGCATCCCCTCCCCAATACTTACTGGAGCCCAATCGCAATCCAGTGATGTACAAGAGAGCAGCTGCTCTCCAGGGTCTCAGCCTCCTTATTGGCTCTCGCTGCTGTCAATCACAGCCAGTGAGGAGGGAGTGGGGCCCATTCTGTGTTTCTTGTGGACACACAGAGCGGCAGCTTGGGAGTGAGCATGCACGAGTGCCCCCGTAGCAAGCGACTAAGAGCCAGGAATGCCAGTTGGGGACCCGAGAATAGGAGGATCGGGGCTGCTCTATTCTTTTGCATTACTCCATTACACAGAGAAGGTAAGCATAACATGTTTGTTATTAAAAAAAAAAAATAAAAAAAAATAACACACAATTACCTTAAATATCACTTCAAGGGCTCATTCACATCAGCCCAATTTGACGTCCTATTGATTCAGCATACACCACTGTGCCATGTTGGTGTACTCTGAAAAAAGTAGGACACACTGGCGGCACAGTGGTGTAGTGGTTAGCACTCTCACCTAGCAGTGACAAGGGTCGCTGGTTGAAATCCCAACCATGACACTACCTGCCTGGAGTTTGCATGTTCTCCCTGTGCCTGCGTGGGTTTCCTCCCACACTCCAAAGACATGCAGGTAGGTTAATTGGCTTCTGTCCAAAATTGGCCCTAGTATATGAATGGGGACCTTGGATTGTGGGCTCCTTGAGGGTAGGGACATGTGATGTGAGTGTGCAATGTACAGGGATAGGGACAATTGTAGACACTCACTCAGGTTGAACTGGATGTACTGGTGTCTTTATTCAACCTTACTAACTATGAAACATTGCATTTTTTGCAGCATTTTGTGACATTACTAACTTCTATAGTTGAGAAGATACTTGAGAGTTTAATAAAAGATAATATTGAAGAGTTTTCGCCAGAAAATAATATCTTAAGCAATAGACAGCAAAAACTTAGACAAGTGGCTGTGCATATACAGTGCCTTGAAAAAGTATTCATACCCCTTAACATTTTTCACATTTTGTCCTGTTACAACCAAAAACTTAAATGTATTTTATTGGGATGTCATGTGATAGACCAACACAAAGTTAATAATTGTGAAGTGAAAGGAAAGTGAAAACGATAAATGGTTTTCAAATTTTTTTACAAATATGTGAAAAGTGTGGCGTGCATTTGTATTTAGCCCCCTTATCTCTGATACCCCTAACTAAAATCTAGTGGAACCAATTGCCTTCAGAAGTCACCTAATTAGTAAAAAGAGTCCACCTGTGTGTAATTTAATCTCAGTATAAATACAGCTGTCCTGTGAAGCCCTCAGAGGTTTGTTATAGAACCTTAGTAAACAAACAGCATCATGAAGGTCAAGGGACACTCCAGACAGGTCAGGGATAAAGTTGTGGAGAAGTTTAAAGCAGGGTTAGGTTCTAAAACAATATCCCAAACTTTAAACATATCATGGAGCACTATTCATTCCATCATCCAAAAATGTAAAGAGTATAGCACAGCTGCAAACCTGTGGTGAATGTGAATTCTTTTACTGGGGGGTATGCAGGACGGATCATGAGCTATGCCTTTCTATCCTTACATGGGGAATGAGTGAATACCATTCACACTGTGGCTATCCTGTGTAGTATCCTGAGTGGAGTATCTGGAAACATCTTGCTATCTAAGCACAGAGACCCGGGGCTGGGGAACAAGCCACAGGCATATGTGATCTCCTTAACAAGAGATCTAGCAAGCTGGTAATCAGTATTATCATTGGTGGAAGATCTTTCCTGTTAATCCCTGTCACATCTTCTAGGGTGTCGTGGTTTTATGTCACTACGGAATAGAGGGCTGAGGAATCGTTTAAACTCTCACTTTGAACTATACATTTTGTGGAATACTTGTTCAGCAATCCACCGGAGTCAATTGGACACTTATGCCGCGTACATACAACCAGACTTTTCGACAGCAAAGGTCCGACGGAACGAATCCGCCGGACAATTCGATCGTGTGTGGGCTTCATCGGACCTTTTGCTGTCCAAAATTCAGACGGACTTTAGAAATAGAACATGTTTCAAATTTTTCCACCGGACCCAGTTCCTATTGGGAAATTTGCTCGTCTGTATGCTGACAGACGAAGCCCGACGCTATGGTAGCTATTGGCTACTGGCTGTGAACTTCCTTATTCTAGTCCGGTTGTACGTCATCACGTTCGAATCCGTCGGACATTGGTGTGATTGTGTGTGTCCAAGTCCGTCCGTTCGGAAAGTCCGTCGGAAGACCGTCAGAAAAACCGTCGGACCTAGTCTGCCGGAAAGTCCGGTCGTGTGTATGCGGCATTAGAGAGCACTTGTAGCCTTTATTGTTTTGTTGTATGCACGTTTTACTAGTGTTGTCTTGTCACATTGACATAGTATTGGGTCAGATGGAGTATTCGTTACCTTTATTTTATCTGATGCACAGTTACTACTTATATGTCACAATAGTTTTATCACAGATTCAGTGCAGATTTTTTATTTCTTACAGCTGCAAACCTACCAAGACTTGGCCATCCACAAAAACTGACAGGAGGAGCTAGGGGGCAATTAATGAGAGAAGCAGCCAAGAGGCCCATGGTAACTCTGGAGGAGCTGCAGAGATCCACAGCTCAGGTAGTAGAATCTGTCCACAGGACAACTTCAAGTCGTGCACTCCACAAATCTGTCATTTTATGGAAGAGTGGCAAGACGAAAGACATTGTTGAAAGAAAGCCATAAGAAGTACTGTTTGCAGTTTGTGAGAAGCCATGTGGGGGACACAGCAAACATGTGGAAGAAGGTGCTCTGTTCAGATGAGACGAACATTTTACTTTTCGACCAAAAAGCAAAACACTATGTGTGGCGGAAAAAAAAAACACTGCACATCACCCTGGACACAACACCCCCACTGAAACATGGTGGTGGCAGCATCATGTTGTAGGCTTTTCTTTTCTTTAGCAGGGACAAGGAAGCTGGTCTGAGTTGATGGGAAGATGGATGGATTCAAATACACTCTTAGAAGAAAACCTGTTAGAGTCTGCAAAAGACATGAGACTGGGGCGGAGGTTCACCTTCCAGCAGGGCAATGACCCTAAACATACAGCCAGAGCTATAATGGAATGGTTTAGATCAAAGCATATTCATGTGTTAGAATAGCCCAGTCAAAGTACAGACCTAAATCCAATTGAGAATCTGTGCAAGACTTTAAAATTGCTGCGCACAGATGCTCTCTATCCAATCTGACAGAGCTTGAGCTATTTTGCAAGGAAGGATGGGCAAAAATTTCACTCTAAATGTGCAACGCTGGTAGAGGCATCCCCAAAAAGATTTGCACATGTAATTGCAGGGAAAGGTGGTTCTACAAAGTATTGACTCAGGGAGGCTGAATACAAATGCACGCCACACTTTTCACATATTTATTAGTAAAAAATTTGGAAAACCATTTATCATTTTCCTTCCACTTCACAATTATGTGCCACGTTGTATTGGTCTATCACATAAAATCACAATAAAATAAATTTTTTTGGTTTTTGGTTGTAACATGACAAAATGTGGAAAATTTCAAGGGGTATGAATACTTTTTCAAGGCACTGTAGTATACTCAGATTCTGACAAAGCATTTGATACAGTTCCCGCATTCAGATAGCTAGCTGAAAACCAACCAAGCTATGTAGTGGAATAATGTCCTTACAGAATGTCTTTAATTTATAAGCCAACCTCAGTGCACTGTTTAATTGGGTAAATGAGGTTTAATGTTGAAAAATGAAAAGTTATGCACTTGGGGGCTAAAAACATGCACGCATCATACATACTAGGAGGAGAGCAGCTGGGGAAGTCAATGGGTGAGAAGGATCCGGGTGTTCTGGTATATTATAGGCTTAATAATAGCATGCAATGCCAAACTGCAGTTTCTAAAGCTAGCAAAATACTTTCTTGTAATAATTTTGCCCCATACAAATCATTAGTAAGGGCTGGTTCACACTGCTGCGGTGTTAGACATTGCATGTAATTCGCACCACACTGCTGTGCAAATCACATGCGATGTCTGTGTGATGCAAATTCAGCCATGCAGATTGTTTGGCTGAATTTGCATCGCATTCAGAACAAAGTCGCGCAGGACCCTTTTTTTGGTCCACAGCAGAATCGGATCGCGTGGGTGTTCACAACTGGATGATCTGAAGATGGGCCACACCCGAAACGCATTATCATGACAACAGACTTCTGAGATATTGCTCCATGGAACTTTTTTGCTATCCCCTGGTGTCTAACACACACCGCATCCAGTGACCACTGCAGCTGTGACGTTGCATCCGGCGTGCTGTATCCTCTGCTTGAGTCTCCCGGGATCGATCGGCTAGCACGCGGCCTTGCCGAACAGCCTTGTGTCATCTTTGGCTGCCTAATACAGGGGGTCCCCTACTTACAAACATCTGACTTACAAACGACTCCTACTTACAAACGGAGGGAGACAACAGGAAGTGAGAGGAAATCCACCCCTAGGAAGGGAAATTCACTCCTGCAAGAGTTAATATGGGAAAAAGGTGTCTCCACTGATGCTTTATCACCAGTCCATGCTTCCCTAACAACCCAAAATTTTCAAAATCCAATTGTCATTGGGACAGAAGGTGAGGTGAAATCTTCTGAACAGGGGCACAGACAGCAAAACAAATGTTACAGGGGTGATAACCCTTCCCTATGTTATCTAAAAAACTGAAAAATTGATTTTTTTGGCTGGAGCTACACTTAAAAAATTTACCTGTTCCGACTTACAAACAGATGCAACTTAAGAACAAACCTACAGTCCCTATCTTGTTTGTAACCCGGGGACCCCCTGTACATCCCTGGCTTTTTTGGACCTTTGCCATATGCATCCCTAGCCTCTCCACATTGTGCCAGTAGTCCATCACAGTGGTAAATATTGAGATCCTTACCATATCTGCTTTTTTCCATCTGGGAGAACAAGTGTTTTTTCCTGGGAAGACAATCTCCTCTCTCCCCTTCAGCACCTGTTTGATTAATGGTATGTGTTTTCAGCCTCTCAAGTGATGACTATGTATGATTGTAGCAACACGTGATTGACACTTACCCTACGTTCACACCTAGGCGGTTTTTAGTGCGTCTTGCAGTTTGCAGAAATGCACTACAGTCCATTTAACATGGTTTCCTATGGTACTAGCTCACATCTATGCATTTTTGTAAAGGGTTTTTTCCCCGTGATTTGCAGCTAATAGACCTCAATGGAGCTGCACCAGAAATGCAAGTGGTGCCTTTTTTATGTGTTTTGCGTTTCTTATTTTACCCCTGTATATAGCTGGTTGCTAAGCAGGGGGCCAGGAAGCCGCCATGTCCTTAGCAACCGATGAGTCATCAGCTGTCAGCGGGGTTCCCCACTCAAAGCTGAATGTAAAAAAAAAATTGGCAGCAAAAAAACTGCGTGGTTCTCCCCCAGGTCCACACTAGGCCCTTCGGGTCTAGTATGGATCCAGAGGGGACCCCAAAGCCCCAAAAAAAAAGCGTGTGGTCCTCCCCAAAATCTATACCAAACCCTTATCTGAGCATGCCACCTGGCAGGTCAGGAAGGGGAGGGGACGAGCGAGGGCCCCCCCCCCCAAACCGTACCAGACCGCATGCCCTCAACATGAGGGGGATGGGTGCTTTGGGGCAGGGGGGTCTCTGCGCCCCCCACCCCAGAGCACCTTGCCCCATGTTGTTGAGGACAAGGGCCTCTTCATGACAACCCTAAAAGGTGGTTGTCGGGGTTTGCAGGCAGGGGGCTTATCGGAATCTGGAAGCCCCCTCTAACATGGGGACCCCCAGATCCCAGCCCCTCACCCTATGCGAATGGGTATCGGGTACATCGTACCCCTAACCATCCACCAAAAAAGCAGTGAAAAGTAACAAAAAAACAAGAGGCAGTTTCTGACAATTCCTTTTTTAGTAAAATAGCTCGGAGCCGCCCTCTCTCCCGGTGTCATCTCTCCCGGTGCCCTCGTATTCTTCTGCCACTGTTTTCTCCCCGAGCTGTCATCTCCTGGTGTAGTCGTCTTCTTCCTCCTCCTCGCCTCCACCTTCTTCTTCTTCCTCCTCACGTCACCGTCTTCCTCTTTTTTCGCCCCCCCCGGTTACTCGCATTCATCCAATGATGTTGACCGGAGAGCCTGCCCCTTGTGATATGTGACGTCATAAGGGGCGGGCTCTCCGGTCAACGTCATTGGATGGCCACACCCCATGCCTATATAAGAGGCGCCGGACAGCGGGGAACATAACAACGGAGAAAGACAGACAGCTTTACGACAAGACCAGCTTTTTTTTTTTTTTTAGCGGGTAACTGGGGGCAGCGAAGAAGAGGAAGAATATGGCGACGCAAGGAGGAAGAAGGAGACGACGACATCAGGAGATGACAGCTTGGAGTCAAAACGGTGGCGGAAGAAGACAAGGGCACCAGGAGAGACGGTGGCTCTGAGCTATTTTACTAATAGGAATTGTCAAAAACTGTCTCTCTTTTTTTTTTTTTTACTTTTCACAGCTTTTTTGTTGAATGGGTTAGGGGTACATAGTTAGTGCTCTGCTTAGCTTAGTGTCATTCACAAATACAGAGATTGAACTGTTCACCCCATCCTCCAGGTCGTTTATGAACAAATTAAATAAGATTGGTCCCAGCACTGTCCCTTTTGGGACACCCCACTTCCCCCCCTGACCATTCCGAGTATTCCCCATTTATCACCACCCTCTGAACTCGCCAGTGTAGCCAGTTTTCAATCCAAGTACTCACCCTATGGTTCATGCCAACTGACTTTATTTTGTACAGTAAACATTTATGGAGCACTAGAGATACGCAGTATTCGGTTTAAAATAAACTGAATAAAAACAGCGCCCAGAGATAGAGGAATAAATAAATAAAAAAAGATATAAATATAAATATCTAGAATAAAATATAAATATTTACTCAAAAAGGCAAAGGGTAAAAAAATGTATTGCATATGAATATAGTCAGCAACAATCATGCAGAGGATATAAATATAAATATAATTATAAAGGGTGTCAGGAGGGTATTGCTACAGTTCATTAGCACTCATCTGACCCATTATGAGGAAGAAATAGCTGCAATAGTCACAGGATGGAAGAACTAATAAATAGCCCTATGGCTTAGTCCAATGAAATCTTTCTTCAAAAGCCGTGACAGTCCATTTAATTCCATACAGTTACAGCAGCAAAAACAGCAGAGGAGTGTGAAAAGGAATGTGAGAGGGAATCAACCACAGGCACGGAGATAATCACAGCAGGACAGGTCCTAATCCCAACACCGATGGCACCCTGTGCTCACCCTAAGGAATGGATGCTTACCAGAGCTCAGATAAAAGATAGCCTTTTAAAACAGATGTCACTGCACGCATCCAAGCCGTATCAGCAGTCCTCCGGTCTCAACAGCAGGGGGGCATCACCAACATAGTGTAAAACCCTTTATTAAATAAAATCTCAAGCCCCCCTACAGATTGCACTTACAAAAACAAAGATTCAAACAAGCATGTCACAAATAACTGCTTCAGGAACAGAGCTGCTAGGGCTCTATCTCACCACCGCCCGACGCCGCTACAGTGCCGACAGATAAGGGATAACCAAGATGTCACAGCTGTTCAGTCAATAATAGCGTGGCTTACGCTCTGATGCGTTTCGTGGATTCGTCTTCAGACGCTCTCTGAAGACAAATCCTCGAAACGCGTCAGAGCGTAAGCCACGTGCTATAGAGGGTATCCATAAAGATAAATGACCCCTTGGGATTTTTACAGATTCCATCTTACCCCATACTGTGGATTGAGAAGATTTAAACCACTCTTTGGTTTGTGTGAGCACTGAGGCCAAATAATAATCTTGAAAATCTACTTAACCTGTACCACCTGCTTTTTGACTTTTTATTAAGTTCCCATGGCTACATCTGGATTTTTTACCTTGCCAAATACATTTAGAAAGGATAGTTTGGAGTGATTTGAAGTATGTAGATGGTATTGGAATCGGGAGAGTCCTAAATAAATATAAAATTTGGGGGATGTGTAGCATTTTAAAGGCTGCCAATCTACCAATCCAGGAGAATTCATATGATGCCAATTTGGCAAGGTCTCCTTGTAGTTTAATATCAAGTGGTATATAGTTGTGTTGAAATTGTGATTTGGAAGAATTAGACAGTTGAATCCCTAAATATTTTATTGTATTCTCTGCCCATGAATAATAAAATTGCGTTTTTAGATGATCGCTGGTGTGCTTATCTATACCTAAGTTGAGAATATGACTTATTATCATAAATTTTATAATAATAAACATTACTAAACCAATTTAGAGTTTTTTGAATTTCTGGTACGGAGATTAAGGGGTCTGTGATCATGAGAATGACGTCATCTGCAAAAAGGCTGATTTTATGTTCTTGATCAGCAATGGAAATACCTAGGATTTTTTGATTGGTCCGAATGCTTTCAGCTAGGGGTTCCATAATGAGGTTGAAAATTAGAGGAGACAAGGGGCATCCTTGTCTTGTACCATTGGTGATTTGAAATTGCATCGAAAGGGAATCTGTTGTGTATACTTGAGCTGATGGGACAGAATATAAAGCCATAATTGCTTTATGTATTTGACCCTGTAATCCAAATTTTTTAAGAGGTGACGATAGGTAACCCCAATGTACTCTATCAAATACCTTTTTGGCATTGAGTGATAGAAATAAGGATGGCGTTTTTGTAATTTATACATGGTGAATCGCATTTATTACTCGTCTGGTAGCATCTGATGCTTGGCGACCTTTTGTAAAACCCGATTGATCTCTGTGTATAAGAAAGGGAAGAATATTTTCTAATCTTTTGGCTATAATTTTCGCATATATTTTTAAGTCTAGGTTAAGCAGGGATATAGGATGGAATTTTTTTTGCAATGTAGGTTCCTTGTCTGGTTTGGGAAGGGTCACAACTAAAGCGTTAAGCATTTCAACAGGAAATTATGAATTATCGGTGGCTAAATTAAAGATTTTACACAAATTGTAAGCTAGGGTACATTGAAATTTTTTATAATATTCTCCAGTGAAACCATCAGGACCAGGGGATTTAGAGTTAGGGAGGTTACGGATAACTTGCAGTATTTCCTGGGCAGTGAATGGGGAATTAAGAAGTTCCAATTGTTGTTGTGAAATAGAAGGAAGGTTAACACTGTCCAAGAAATTATTAATTTCATCTTGGGAAGATTGGCGTGTAGTAGCATGGTCTTTAATGTTATACAATTCTGTATAGTATGCACTAAATGCATTGGCAATAGAATCAGGTTTGAGTAGTTTTTCATTATTGTGTGAATGATAGAGGAATGTGATTTTAGTTCTCGATCTATAACCTTTAATTCTCAATGACATTGTTTTCCCAGCTTTGTTTCCCGTTGCGTATGTAGTGGCTTTGAATTTCTTATATGATTTTTCATGTCTCATGGCGTAATGAGAACATTTTCGATTTAAGATGGGGAGAGGGTTTGTTCTTGTTAAGCTCTTCAGCATGAGCTATTTCTTTAGTAAATTCGTCTAATCTCTGGGTTCTCTTTCTCTTCGCTCTAGTTCCCAATTGTTTAAACACTCCTCTCATAACAGCTTTATGAGCATTCCACACTACCATTGGATCGGACACATCCGTTGAGTTAATTGAAAAAAATTAATCTAGATGTTGTTGAAGGATTGCGGAGTAGTACTCAGTTTGGAGAAGATAATTATTAGCTCTCCAAATGTATGAATTAGGTGGAGAAGATTTGGCGGCTAAAGTAATGCTAATAGGTTCATGGATCGGATCAGGTGGTGGTGTGGATTTGGGAAGCTGAAATGTTCTGAAGTAACCATTTGTCTGATAAGAATAAATCTATTCTCGAATAAGTATTGTGACGTGGCGATGAATAGGTATAGTATCTTTCGCTAGCATGACAGCATCTCCATACATCAAATAAATCATTAGAGGTGATAAGCTTAACTAGTGGAGAAGCATATCGTTTAGAAGTAGCAGTAGAGTCCATATCATTATCAGGAATTAAATTGAAATCTCCACATATCAGGAGATGACCCTTTTAGACTTTTTTCGCTGCACAAATAGTTTTTTTTTTTTTTACTTCAGACAACTTCAAGAGAAAGAAATGTTCAGATTAAAATTCATTCATGTCCCTTATGTTATGTTCATCATTGTGGAAGATTTCTTTTTATTAAACAAAGAAAACATACATATAACATATTCCTCTACACTAACTACATATTCATTTTAATTATCTTTAATCTCTTTCTTGAATTTAAAACAAACTATATTCCCTCCCCTTCCCACCCCGCACCATCCACCTCCCCCTGTGCCTCTCCTTTTAGTCCTCTACTTTTACCTTTCTATGTTTAGGTATCTACTCTTACCCTGCTTGCATTAGTATTTCCGCGTATCTCCAGGTTTGTTTAAAATCTTGCCACCTTTTCCATTTGATCATATCTTCCTCTCCCTCCTCATCCCTATTGTACCTAAGATTTTCCAGATGGTATATCTCTTCCATCTTTCCTATCCAGTCTAGGTCTGAGGGTGGTTGAACTTGTTGCCACCTCCTGGGAATCACTGCCTTAGCGGCATTTACCTTTGAGGAATTAAGGTCTTCATATATGTTTTTATTGGGTCTGGTATATTATGGAATAGACATGTCCAGGGGTCTTCTTTTATTTTAATCCCTGTGATTTCCTTTATTAGATCTAGGATCGTTTTCCAATATTCCCTAATTTTTGCACACTTCCACCAAATATGGGCCATATTCCCCCGTTCCCCACACCCTCTCCAGCATTCTTGTGGAGTCCCGGGCTGAAAACAAATAGTTTTCTTAATGAAATGCATTTGTCGTACATTCCGGGCATGAATGCATACCAATGTATAAGATATGTTATTGATAGTACAAATTAAAAAAATATATCTACATTCCGGATCTGTGATACAGTTGTCTAATTGAAAAGAAAGAGTATTCCTGACAGCTATCATCACCTCTCTGTTTTTTAGAGTAATTTGATTGAAAGATATGTGGGAACTGTTTTTATGTTTACATTGGGGAGATACATCTTGAACAAAATGTGTCTCTTGGACACATTATCACATTTGAGGGATAAGGTAGATCTCCATAGCGAGGAACCTTTTGCTGATGATTCAGTCCACGTGCATTCAGGGACAATATATTAATAGACATACTGAACTATATATAAGTAAAATATAATTGTAGAATATATATACCTAAACAGTATTCTTTGTTATATCTCTAATCGTGTGGATTAAGAAAGATAAAGGAAATAAAATAGCTAAAACTATTTATATGACACTATAAGATTGTTAGTAATGTAATACTTGTTGCGAGAAATAATCTAACAGAATTAGCACACTATATACAACAAATAATTTGTATATTTTACTAATAGGTAAGTATGAAGTGAAAAAAAGAAAAAAAAGAAAGAAGAAAATTTTCAAAAAAAAATCAATCAAAAATCAAATAGTAAGTAGTCCAAAAGAACAAACACGAAAGTCAGCAGTAAATGACTCTAGGAGATGCTGACCTAGAAAAGGGGGAAAGATTTTGAGCAGAGAGCCTGACCGGACATGTAACTTCTCGATCTATGATCATTGGGCAGGAAGATTTTATTTGTATTTAGTTTTACTTTGTTCCTTGTTGTGTCCAAAATGAAATACTCTTGGATTTTCTCGTAGGTCATGGACATGTTGTGGGGGGTCTAGTATGATACCCCATGAGTAGAGTAGTTGCATACCGCCAACTGGCATGCTGTTTGCCATTGTAGGTGGTTAATATAGTAGCCGGGTGACACCATTTATATATAATTTTATGGGTGGGTAAAGCTTTTGTTATCGTTTTGAGTTGACATCTAATTTGCAATGTAAAGTTGTAACTCTGAATACGGAGCTGGGAGATTCCTTAATTCTCTGGCTTTCGATAGGATTTGTTCCTTAGCTTGATAGAAGTGAATTATGCATACTAGCTCATTATGCCTTGGCCTTGCAGGTTCCGTTTTTTTTTTTTTTTTTTTAAGGAGGCTTTACTTCCTCTTTAACTGTCACAGTGCATTCCTCCATTTTATCTTCCATATAACGTAATCTACCATCCATAGATTTAATTTCCAGTGAGAAATTATGAATTAAGGAGGATAAATTTGATACAATTGATGATTGCAATGACATTAGCATATCTTTCATAGTGGTATCTAAAACTGGCTGTCCCGAAGTTGGAAAAGCAGCAATGGAGGATTGCAGTGAGGATATGGTACTATCATTTTGCAGTACTGTATTCATTGTGTCAGTATTTTGGTGACAGGAATCTATTCTCATTTGCGATTTTGCGGGACTTTAAGAAGTCAGTGATGATCGAGGAGAGTCTTTAGTACATGAGGATGATAATTCTGTACAGTTTTCATTTATGTGGCCGTGTGTTTGCGCAGTGTATAGCGCTGTATTATTCTCCTCAGCTGCAGCAGCGCGATTTTGTTTTTTCCTCAGCACGCCGCTCTGTTTAAATGAGAAAGTCGTGAGCTTTTTCGGGCGGCGTTTACGAGACATAATGGTCTCTGATAATTTGTGAGTATGGCGGTATGTTCGGTATATCGAAAAGATTATTAACCTGCCTGTTTGTCACGGTAATCCGGTCGGTTGTGAAGAGCTCCGGGCTCAAGCGGCCATCTTCGTGTGCGCGCAAACCAGGCCCCCCAGTGTGTGCAATTTTGAAAGGTGTTAGGTATCTATTTACTCTGCGTAACTTTATCTTTCACATTATGCAAAAACATTGGGCTAACTTTACTGTTTTGTTTTTTGTAAAGCACAAAACTGTTTTTTTTTTTTTCCCCAAAAAAAAAACGCGTTCAAAAAATTGCTGCGCAAGTACCGTGTAAGATAAAAAGTTGCAACGACAGCCATTGTATTCTCTAGGGTCTTTTCTAAAAAAAACATATATACATATATATATATATATATATATATATATATATATATAATGTTTTGGGGTTCTATGTAATCTTCTAGCAAATAAATGATGGTTTTTACATGTAGGAGAGAAATGTCAGAGTTGGCCTGGGTGCTCCAGAACTCCTGAAGGTGCTCCCTGCATGTTAGGCCTCTGTATGTGGCCACACTGTGTAAAAGTCTCACACATGTGGTATCGCCATACTCAGGAGTAATAGCAAAATGTGTTTTGGGGTGTAATTGTGTGGTGTGCGTATGCTGTGTGTGAGAAATAACCTGCTAATATGACAATTTTATGAAACAAAAAAAATCTTGATTTTGCAAAGAATTGTTGGAAAAAATTTCAACTTCAAAAAACTCACCATGCCTCTTTCTAAATACCTTGGAATGTCTTCTTTCCAAAAAGGGGTCATTTGGGGGTATTTGTACTTTTCTGGCATGTTAGGGTCTCAAGAAATGAGATAGGCTGTCAGTACTTCAGGTGTGATCAATTTTCAGATATTGTCACCATAGCTTGTGGACTCTATAACTTTCACAAAGACCAAATAATATACACCAATTTGTACTTATTTTTACTAAAGATATGTAGCAGTATAAATTTTGGCCAAAATTTATCAAGAAAAATTACTAATTTGCTAATTTTTTTTACAGAAACTAAGAAAAATTCATTTTTTTTACAGAATTTTCAGTTTTTTTCTTTTATAGCGCAAAAAATAAAAAACATAACAGTGATTAAATACCACCAAAAGAAAGCTCTATTTGTGTGAAAAAAGGACAAAAATTTCATATGGGTACAGTGTTGTATTACTGAGTAATTGTCATTCAAGCTGTGAGAGCACTGAAAGCTGAAAATTGGTCTGGTTATTAAGGGGGTTTAAGTGCCCAGTGGTTTCCAAATACTACAAATATCTGCGTAAATTTTTAAACTGTCTACGTAATTGTTATTGTAGCCTGCTGTGGCATAATCATAATCTAAAGATATCTTCAAACACAACAAAGTCCATTGCTCAGCAATTAGGATACAGATCACTGCAAAAAAAAAAAAAAAAAACTTTTACCCTGTCAAAGCAGTAAGATTACATTTGCACTGGCAATTTAGACTGGTGCGAATTGTTGCGACAGGAATCTTATGATTCTGTGTGGTATTTTAGTACAAAATAGCCATTGAAATTTAAAAAGAAATACATTCAGGATCACCGCTGCTCTACAGACTCTGCTCTGCCACCCACTGAAAATCCCTTCACCACAGTTCACTTTTTAGTTGTCAGTAGAGACTGCCTCCTGTGTGAAAGAGCACTAAAAGTATCATTAAAGGTTCAAAGAATCCTGTGCTTCAATGGACATCAGAATGGGTTAAAAAAGTTAGGTAATAGATGTCTGTTTTTAGCTATTAGATACTGAATGCCAGGGATCTGTGTCACTGCTTTAGTAAAATGACAGTTGGCACCTGATCATGTTTGCTGTGTGTAATATTTCCATTTCTGTTTATCATACAGAGTCTGGGAGATAATTTACAAGAGTTGGGTCAGCTTTTTCCAGCTGAACTTATTTGTCAGCAGCAGGATCTTTATACTATATATACAGTATAATATACAGTTGTGCTCACGAGTTTATATACCCTGGCAGAATTTATGATTTCTTGGCCATTTTTCAGAATATGAATGATAACACAAAAACATTTCTTTCACTCATGGTTAGTGTTTGGATGAAGCCATTTATTATCAATCAACTGTATTTACTCTTTTTAAATCATAATCACAACAGAAACTACCCAAATGACCCTGGTCAAAAGTTTACATACCCTGGTGAGGTTGGCCAGATAACATGCACACAAGTTGACACAAAAGGGTTTGAATGGCTATTAAAGGTAACCATCCTCACCTGTGATCTGTTTTCTTGTAATTAGTGTGTGTATATTTAAAAGGTCAATGAGTTTCTGGACTCCCGACAGACCCTTGCATCTTTCATCCAGTGCTGCACTGACGTTTCTGGATTCTGAATCATGGGGAAAGCAAAAGAATTGTCAAAGGATCTGCGGGAAAAGGTAGTTGAACTGTATAAAACAACAAAGGGATAAAAAAAGATATCCAAGGAATTGAGAATGCCAATCAGAAGTGTTCAAACTCTAATAAAGAAGTGGAAAATGAGGGGTTCTGTTGAAACCAAACCACGGTCAGGTAGACCAACTAAAATGTCAACTGCCAAGAAAATTGTTCAAGATGCAAAGAAAAACCCACAAATAAGTTCAGGTGAAATACAGGACTCTTTGAAAACATGTGGTGTGGCTGTTTCAAGATGCACAATAAGGAGGCACTTGAAGAAAGATGGGCTGCATGGTTGAGTCACCAGAAGAAAGCCATTACTACGCAAATGCCACAAAGTATCCCACTTACAATATGCCAAACAGCACAGAGACAAGCCTCAAACCTTTTTGGCACAAAGTAATTTGGTCTCAACAGGGCCTATGATGAAAGGTACACAATTCCTACTGTGAAACACTGAGGTGAATCGCTGATGTTTTGGGGATGTGTGAGCTACAAAAGGCACAGGAAATTTGGTCAAAATTGATGGCAAGATAAATGCAGTATGTTATCAAAAAAATACTGGAGGAACATTTGTATTCATACACCAGGAAGCTGCACATGGGACGTACTTGGACATTCCAACATGACAATGATCCAAAACACAAGGCCAAGTCGACCTGCCATTGGCCACAGCAGAATAAAGTGAAGGTTCTGGAGTGGCTATCTCAGTCTCCTGACCTTAATATCATTGACAGAACGGCGATCTGCCTTGTTCTTGCTCTCTGCCTAATGATCGGTGGGGGCCCAGTTGACATCGAGTCCCGTTGTGTATAATTACAGCAGGAGCGGGACACCGGCGGTTCACAAGCACACCCCAGAAAAGCACGTACTAGGTACTTGGATCCTGTGCAGGAGAGCTGCCTTGCCGCTGTATATGTAAGTTATATGGCCGGCAAGCAGTTCATTAAAAGACTCCAATAGGGGATAGCAGAATATTACACTGTATCTCAGAACCACAATTACAGCAGGCCTAACTTATCAGTGTGTCTAAAAAAAATCTCAGCCTGGCCAAGAAAACAATTCAGAGTCTTGTGATTATGATAAGAGTACTGGACTCACTTTAACAATTCTTAAAGGTCTGTCAACTGTTTTTTTTCCCATTCCACAATCTTTTTTTATTGAAAATATATTACATACAAAAATAAAAAAGTAACAAAACTTTTACAACCGTGTGTTGCATTTTCCAAACATAGTGTTATATTGTCATCTGTCCAGAATACAAATAAGTACAGTTACACTATAACATAGTCGGTACCATTCACGCATATGTCGTTCTAATAATTAACTTAGCATGCCGCTTGGGGTCTCTCCACACTCCTCACCCTCCCTCCCGCTATATTTTCCAAGAGTGCAATAAGAACTTTATCCAGGGCTTGTTTCTCTATATGCACGTTTCAGGGTTCCTGAGCCACCTGTCTCAAATTTTTCATACTTAGAGGGACATCCCCTATGGGTGTATATAAGCTTCTTGTATGGCAATACATTATTAACTTCCGTGACCCATTGGGAGAGATTTGGGGGGTCTGGTCTCATCCAAACCTGTGCAATAACCTTCCTTGCAGAGAACAGGGTTTCATGCAAGAACAGTTTGGTGGGTTTGTCAGAGTCTGGATCTGGGAAGATTCCCAAGAGGCACGGTTTTGGCTGGACTGTTATAGGGGAGCCCATTGTATAATGTAGGAATCTCACCACCTGTGACCAGTACGTCTGTATTTTGGGACATTTCCAAAGGAGGTGGAAGAAGGTGCCTGTTTCTTGGGCGCACATAGGGCATAGATTTGAGAAATTGTTTTTATATTTGGAAATTCTAAGTGGTGTAAGGTACGCCCTGTGTGTTATGAATATTTGCGTCAATCTGTCCGAGTTTGGGGGATACCATTTTGCACGTATCTAAAGCGTCACTCCACTCGTCATCCTCTATAGGGCCTATTTCTCCTTCCCACCTGTTCTTTAATGCGTATGCCGCCACAGTCATCTGGGGGAGTGTGAGCATGACATAGAATAGTGAAATACGTTTTTTGGGGTCAGGGTTTTTAATGGCTTCCATCAAGGGATTGTTAGCAACAGATAAGTCATCTAGTGGGAATTGTGCACCAAGTGTCTGAGCTGCAAGTATCGATAATACTGACTATCAGGCAAGGTGAAGATTGTAAAGAGAAGGGATTTTAGCTTGCCGTTAATAGTAATATGCGTTAAGTAGAAAATACCCCATTTGCTCCACATCTCGCCATCCGGGATCTGTTGAAATTCAGGAAGAGTCCTATTTCTCCATAGAGGAGTATAGTCATTTAGGGGTGAAAGTTGTAGCTTTTTAGAGGCCAAGTTCCAAATTTTCCGGTACTGGTGGATAAGTGTCCCACGGTCCACCATCCTCCCCCCCCTGTCCCCCACTATCTCCATCATGGAATCCTGTGTTGACCTGATCCACTTTGGACATAGGAAGTGTAGAAATCTGTCTTTATCCGTCTTGTCTATATGGACAATTTGTGCTAGCTGAGCTGCAAAATAGTAAGAGTTGAAGCCAGGCAGTGCCATCCCTGCAAGGTCTGTGGGGTGTTTGAGTTTGTGCCAGGGAAGTTTATGTCTGGTGTTACCCCAGACAAATGGTTTCAAAAGGGCTTCCATCACTTTAAAGTGCCTGAGAACTAGATATACCGGGGAGTGCCAGACCACGTACAACATTTTGGGAAGTATCACCATTTTAATAAGATTGATTTGTCCCATAACTCCAAGGGGAAGACGTGCCCATGACTGTGTTTTTTGTTTAATCATGTCGAATAGTGGTGTTATGTTGAGCGACACATAGTCTGTTGGGGTTCTAGTGGTCCGGATTCCTAAGTACTTTATATTGTCAACTCTCTGTAGAGGAAGCAGGGCCCTGTCTCTAGGTGGTGGGAAACTGTCTAGCGGTAGGGAGTTAGCCGAGTCATCTAAATATAACAGGGTGTCATCCGCATAGGTGCTTATCTTTTCTTCAACCTTATGGAGGCCCACTATCCCCGTATGCGTGCGGATTGCTATAGCTAGTGGCTCCGCTGCCAGAGCATAAAGCAGCGGTGAAAGAGGGCATCCATGTCTGGTCCCCCTAGACAGGGGAAATTGCTCTGAGGACCAGCCATTCACCAGTACCTTTGCCACCGGTTTCTGGTAAAGCAGCTGAATCCATTTTATGAACCTTGGGCCCAACCCGAATTTAGACAGACAGGACCAGAGGTATGGCCACTCTACAGAGTCGAACGCCTTGGCAGTATCCACGGCGATGACTATTCTGATTCCTGGTCCCTCATGGACTGTCTGGAGGTTAATAAACAGTCGACGTAAGTTAAACGACGTGTTCCTGCCCGGCATGAAGCCCGCCTGGTCCCCATGTACCAGCGACAAAACCACTTTATTCAGGCGGATGGCAAGGATACGTAACAGGGAGATGGGATGGTAGTTTTCTGGGAGGTGAGTATCCTTTCCCAGTTTGGGGATTAGCACTATGGTTGCTTCCCTCATGGATGCTGGGAGTTCAGAGTTTTCAAAAATGGAGTTGTATAGAGCTAGCAGCCTAGGGGCCAGAAGGTCTATATATTTGGAATAAAATTCCACGGGTAGGCCATCTGAGCCCGGGGCTTTGGACGAGGGGAATTCTGCAATGGCTTTAGAGATTTCCTCTTGTGTTAGAGGTTCCTCTAACTTCTGAGCTTGCTCCTCAGTTAGCTGTGGGATCTGTAATTCTGCAAAGAAAGATTGCATCTGGGAGAGATCATCCGAGACAGTTGACTATTTATACGTATCCTGCACTATGCGATTTTAGTCGCATATGACTATTTTTTACGCATCCTGCATTATGCGATTTTACCTATAGGATATCTGTGTGTGCACTTTGCGTCTGCACCTAGCATTTCGTTATATTTTATATTTCAAACTTTATTCTACTGCACTTTGTTTACTGGTAGCTTTATATTTTGCCAGGGATTTTTTCATCTATAGTCACGCTGACTAGTCTCATCCAGCTTATACATTATTTTGTATGCTCGCATATTTTGCACTTTATATTTATTGTTCTACTGTTCACTCCAGTGCAACTTTTCTGCACATACCTCTACTCATCACATATCTCCAACGCGATTATATTTATCGTTTTATCCGTCACTCAATCACTCAGTCGCATTTTTAGCCTGTGCACACTTGCACTAGCACTTTAAGGATTTTATATTTTGTTCATATTTTGTTCACCATCTACTATGCACTTTGGAATAGTTTATCTATAGACGCGTTTTTACCATATGTTCACTTATATGATTTTATATGTATATCTGATTTTTTTATTACCTGCTTATGGTGTTTTTTTTGTAGTTTTATTTAGGTGCTATTAGTTCAATTTACACTCTCGCACCTTAGTACTATTTACAATTCTATTATTATATATATTTTTACCTGGGTTCACCAATAGCAATTTTTATTAACCTGTATTGGTCACACCATTCCCCTTATCTTGTATAGTAAGGGAATTATCTATCTCAACTCGCATTACTTCGACTTAATAGTCGCATCATCAACTATATTATTGTCTCATATGATTGCTACACTTAAAGGGTTTACGTCTTTATCCCATTACTGCCACCTTGTGGTAGATTTGGCCACCTCCCTGGGGAACAGCGCAGCACCACCCCCACTTTTATATATCTAGTTTGGTAGGTACGGTTTGACCTACACCAGGTGCCTGCAGCAGTCCCCCCACAGTCAGTCCCCACCACCCGCCCTTACCCTCCCCCTTCCACGGTAGCGCAGGAATACCCCACTACATCCGAGACAGTGGATGCGTACAGGTCAGTGAAGAAGTTACAAAACATCCTCGCGACCCGTACAGGTTCAGTAATCAGAGTGCCATCAGTGGCACGCAGGGAGATCACCACCAGGGGTCTC
Organism: Lithobates sylvaticus; assembly: GCA_028564925.1. Lineage (NCBI taxonomy): Eukaryota > Metazoa > Chordata > Amphibia > Anura > Ranidae > Lithobates > Lithobates sylvaticus. The sequence continues at coordinate 153,352,785 of CM053033.1, forward strand.
TCCTCACTGTGCACCAGGTAAGCCAGTAGCTTCCCTGCCCTTTCCCCATGCTCGAATGTCCTCTGCCGGAGAAAAAAGAGTTTGTTTCGATTTTTCATACAGTAGTTGGTCTAGTGTTCTAGAGTATTGCTTGAGGTTGCCCGCCTTTTCTGCCGTGGGGTTGTCAAGGAATTCCCTTTCTGCTGTCTGCATGTTATTAGTCGCTGTGTCTATACTCGTTGTGGAATTGCGTTTTAGATTGTTAATTTGGTTCGTCAGGGTCATTCTGGCATGAAGCTTGAATGCTTCCCACACTATTTGTACCTGAGCTGAGCCCTGGTCTCGAAAAAGTGCTCCCAGTCGGATATTAGGTCGTTGTCTTCTGGTAAAAGAGTTAACCAAAAGGGGTTAAGGCGCCATGTCAGGGGGGACGTGTATGAGGAAGCGATAGAATGATCCAATAGGGACAGTGATCCGACAAGGATCTAGGTGAGAATCCCACATCTAACAGCCTGGGAAGTAGTAATTTTGAAAGGAGTATGAGATCTATGCGGGATATGCGATGCAGAGAAACAGGAGTATGCCAATTGTGTAGGGTGTTTAGTTCTCCATGTATCCACTAAGTTAAAATCTTTAGTAAGTCTTGCGAACCTCGTCGGTTGTGTATGTTGTGGGGATTGTTGAGGTCCAGACATTCTATCTAGTGCCCTGTCCATCACATTATTAAAATCTCCCAGCCATATAGCTGGTACAGCAGGGTGAAGTGTCATGTAGTTAAATCCCTCTGTCAGCACAGTAAATTGAAATGGTGGTGGTACATAGAACGCTAGGATAAGGACCATATCCCCATGCAGTTTGGCTTTTAAGAAAACAAATCTACCCAATGGGTCTATCACCGAATCCTGGAGCTCAAAGTGGGTATGTTTGGCTATCAATAGGGAAACCCCTCTAGAGTGTGTGGTGTGGACAGAGTGGTAGGCCCAGCCTATCCAGGGTTTCCGGAACGCACTCAATATTTGACCCTTTGCATGCGTTTCTACCAGGGCTACCATATCTGTTTTCAGTTTTTTCAGTTGTCCAAACACAGCTGATCTTTTAATAGGGTCTCTCATTCCCTGCACATTCCATGTAAGGAATTTCAGTGTGGCCATAGGTGATATAACAAGCATGTCAAAGCTCCAGGATTCGGATCCCCCCCCCCCATATACAAATGGAAAGGGCTGACGTCCCCAGCCGGGGGCATGCCCAGGGGGCACTGGAACAGAAACATGGTACCATAGTATATAAGTATGCACTATAAAGATATGAACATTTTCAAACTTTAAGAACCATTCAACCCCCCTCCCCGCCCTGCACTGACCCCAACTGGTGCGGGCATTACCCCCAAACTGCCAACTGGGCATAACCATTGTCCAAACTGTGAAGGAAAGATATTGAAGTTTTATGACATATACATTTTTCGTGGGAGCCAATAACCTAGCTTCCAGCTCCTTGTTCCCTCTCAGGTTGTGCATTGTAGAACACTGGGCAAAATTTCGCTGTGCTGTGTATCACAATATAGGACTATGCTCACTAAATCGCATGAGCCTGTTGGTGAGATATTTCCCCTCCTCCGGCGAGGGTAAACCGTGTAAGTCATTCCCAGGAGAGGGTACCAATAGTAGGACAACACTGTTGTCTAAGAGCATGTCTGGTGCGGGGCACAACTACAGTGTGTCTCAGCTAGGGATGAGCCGAACACCCCGGGGTTCGGTTCGCACCAGAACCTTCGAACGGACCGAAAGTTTGCGCGAATTTTCGAACCCTATACGTTATAATGGACGCGAACGTTCGAAATCAAAAGTGCTAATTACAACGGCCAATATGCATGTTAATGTCATAAAACAGGTTTGGGGACCCGGGTCCTGCCCCAGGGGACATATATCAATGCAAAAAGAACTTTTAAAAACTAACGTTTTTTCGGGAGCAGTCATTTTTAATGATGCATAAAGTGAAAAAAAAAAAAGTGAAATTTTCCTTTAAATATGGTACCTGGGGGGGTGTCTAAAGTATGCCTGTGAAGTGGCATGTGTTTCCCGTGTTTAGAACTGTCCTTGCACAAAATGACATTTGTAAAGTAAAAAAAAAGCCATTTAAAACCACTTGCGGCTTTAGGTTTGTTCTTAAGTAGAATCTGAACAGGTACATTATGAAGTGTAGCTCCTAACCAAAAAAATCTATTTTTAAGCTTTTTGGAGAACATAGGGAGGGGTTATCACCCCTGTAACATTTGCTGTCTTTGCACATCTGTTCAGAACATGTCACCTCACTTTCCGTCCCAATGACAAATGTTTTTGGAAAAGTGGGGTTTTAATTGAAACAAGGATTGGTGATAAAGTATCAGTAGAGAGGAGATACCTTTTTCCCAAATTAAATCTAACAGGATAGAATTTCCCTTCTAGGGGTAGATTTCCTCTCACTTCCTGTTTTCTCTTTCCATTTGCAAGTAGGAGTCGTTTGTAAGTTGGATGTTTGAAAGTAGGGGCCTGGCGTATATACTCTGCAGAAATTTGCCCTATTAGATGTTGGTGTAGCCACAAGACTGGTGGGCACAGGAATGGGCCCTGCTGTGAGTTAATAGATCAAGATTTGTAATTGCATGCACCTGTTGAACAGGGCAGAAAAATTGGGGGTGGTGGTGGTGGTGGACGATGTTGCCACAAGACTGTAAGCTCTCACAGTTACTCTTGGTGGGCGCAGGAATGGGCCCTGCTGTGAGTTATTAGATCAAGATTTGTAATTGCAAGCACCTGATGAACAGGGCAGAAAAATTGGGCCTTTGGCGGTGGTGGTGGACGGTGTTGCCACAAGACTGTAGGCCCTCATAGTTACTCTTGGTGGGCGCAGGAATGGGCCCTGCTGTGAACTATTAGATCAAGATTTGTAATTACCCGCCCCCGTTAAACAGGGGCTGAAAAATTGTGCCTTAGGCACTGGTGCTGGTGCCACAACACTGCAACCCCTCACAGATACTGTACTTGGAGCACAGCAGTCACACGTGTTGCGAAGCATTTTTTTAAAAAATTGTAAGTACACGCCCCTGTTAAACAGGGGCTGAAAAATTGTGCCTTAGGCACTGGTGCTGGTGCCACAACACTGCAACCCCTCACAGATACTGTACTTGGAGCACAGCAGTCACACGTGTTGCGAAGCATTTTTTTAAAAAATTGTAAGTACACGCCCCTGTTAAACAGGGGCTGAAAAATTGTGCCTTAGGCACTGGTGCTGGTGCCACAACACTGCAACTCCTCACAGATACTGTACTTGGAGCACAGCAGTCACACGTGTTGCGAAGCTTTTTTTTATAAAAATTGTATGTACACGCCCCTGTTAAACAGGGGCTGAAAAATTGTGCCTTAGGCACTGGTGTGGTGGCATGGATCATTGAGGAGGAGGAAGAGGATAGTCAGTGAACATAAGAGGACAGTCACTCAGCATCAGCATAGGCAGTCTTGAAGGGATGTGACATTATAAATTATTCCGTTATATCCGCTTCAGGTGCCTGGTAGCTGGTGGTGATCCAAGACTGATTCATTTTGATGAAGGTCAGTCGATCAACCGAGGCGGTGGACAGGCGCACCCTATGATCGGTGACAAATCCTCCAGCAGCACTGAATGTGCATTCGGAAAGAACGCTGGAGGCAGGACAGGCCAGTAGCTCAATTGCATACTGTGCAAGCTCTGGCCAGTGATCCATCCTCAGGACCCAGTAAGCCAGAGGATTTTCGGTGGGAAAGGTGTCCAAGTCTGACCTTGCCCCAAGGTATTCCTGCACCATGTATATCAGACGCTGGCGATGGTTGCTGGAACCGATCATACCTTGGGGCTGCGGACTAAAAAATTGTCTGAACGCATCGGTCAGACGTCCACCTTCCCCACCGCTCCTTCTGCTACTGACCGAAGCCTCAGCAACTCGTCGCCCAGGACCAGGAGTTTGTAACCTCCCAGTTTCTGGGAACGCGTTGCACAGACCTTTCTGCAAGGCCTCCCTGAGATGTCTCATCCTCTGCTCCCTCTGCGACGGCAAGATAAGGTCCGCAACCTTACCCTTGTACCGTGGATCAAGGAGAGTGGCCAGCCAGTAATGGTCCCTCTCCTTGATCCGAAGAACACGAGGATCCTTCCGCAGGCTTTGCAGGATCAGGGAGGCCATGCAGCGTAGGTTAGCTGAGGCATTCGGTCCGGAGTCTTCTGGGTCACTGAGGATGACATGATCGCCAGCCACCTCCTCCCAGCCACGTACAAGTCCACTGGTTTGTTGGGACTGTACATCATCCCTAAAAGACTGCTGCTGCTGCTGATGCTGAGTGCCAGGCTCCACCTCCATGCTCACACAATCCTCCTCCTCCTCCTCATCCTCTTCCTGTGTGATGGGTGGGACAGAAGGAACACTGTCCGGATAAAGGGGGCCTTGAGAGGCAAGGAAGTCCTCCTCTTCCTGCCTCTGTTCTGCCTCAAGTGCCCTGTCCATTATCCCACGCAGCGTATGCTCCAACAGGTGGACAAGAGGTACAGTGTCACTGATGCATGCACTGTCACTGCTCACCATCCTCGTGGCCTCCTCAAATGGTGAGAGGACAGTCCATGCAAACCAAGCTCCCCTGACCCTGTCCTGGTGCCGTAGTCGCAAAGGTACTCATTGATGGCCCTCTGCTGCGTGTGCAGTCGCTGCAGCATGGCCAACGTTGAGTTCCACCTGGTGGGCATGTCACATATTAGGCGGTGCTTGGGCAGGTTCAGCTCCTTTTGCAGCTCAGTCAGCCGAGCACTGGCATTATAAGATCGGCGGAAATGCACACAGACTTTCCTGGCCTGCCTCAGGACATCCTGTAAGCCTGGGAACCTGCCCAAGAACCGCTGCACCACCAGGTTGAGGACGTGAGCCATGCAGGGCACATGGGTGAGCTGCCCCTGTCGCAGGGCGGAGAGGAGGTTGGTGCCATTGTCAGAAACGACCATTCCTGGCTTAAGCTGACGTGGCGTCAACCACCTCTCGGCCTGCCCCTGCAGAGCTGCCAGAACCTCTGGCCCAGTGTGGCTCCTGTCCCCCAAACACACCAGCGCAAGCACGGCATGGCATCTTTTTGCCTGCGTACTTGCGTAGCCCCTTGTACGCCTACGGAGCACCGCTGGTTCCAAGGACAGAGCACTGGAGGAAGAAGAAGAGGAGGGGGTGGAGGAGAGAGGTGTGTCACAACCAGTAGCAGTAGTAGCGTTTTGGAGGCGTGGTGGCGGAACAACCTCCAACACTACTGCACCTTGTCCTGCATCCCTCCCAGCTGCCAATAGAGTGACCCAATGGGCCGTGAAAGAAAGGTAACGTCCCTGTCCATGCCTGCTGGACCATGAGTCAGCGGTAATATGCACCTTACCGCTGACCGCCCTGTCCAGCGAGGCATGGACATTGCCTTCCACATGCCGGTAGAGAGACGGAATCGCCTTCCGTGAGAAAAAGTGGCGTTTGGGAACCTGCCACTGAGGAACCGCACATTGAACAAACTCACGGAAGGGGGCCGAGTCTACCAACTGAAAAGGCAGCAGTTGAAGTGCTAGCAATTTAGCCAAGCTAGCATTCAACCGCTGGGCATGTGGATGGCTGGGAGTGTACTTCTTTCTACGGTCCAGCAGCTGGGGCAGGGAAATTTGCCTGCTGCAATCGGACGTCGGTGTACTGCAAGTACTTGGTTGTGACACACCTAATTCTACACCTTCAGTCCTCTCAGAGCAGCTTTCAGAGAGGACTGAAGGTGTAGTGGGGATGGAGATCGCAGCTGATGAGGAGCAAGGAGAGGTCCGCTTAGTTCTTTGGTGTGGGTCTTTTATGTGTGCCTGCCAACGAGCTGCATGGCAGGTCGACATATGTCTGGTCATGCTTGTGGTGCCCAAGCGGCTGATGTTTTGGCCACGCGAGATACGCTTGAGACAAATATTGCAAATAGCAGTGGTGCGATCTGATGCACTCGTCTCAAAAAAGGCCCACACCAAAGAACTTTTCTGATAACGTGCAGAGGCAGCGCCCTGCACAGGCGGAGCTCTGCGGTGTTGTACAGTTGCTGTGCTGGCCTCTACCTGGCCTCCAGGGGGCATCCTGCCTCGTTGGACATGTGACGCCGCATCCTCCTCCTCCTCGTCCTCCTCCTCATCCTCTCTCCCTTCAGGCACCCACGTGGAGTCAGTGACCTCATCATCCCCTCCCTCTTCACCACTAGAGCAAACCTGGCAGTAAGCTGCAGCTGGTGGAACAGTACTGCCAGATTCCTCAAGCTGGGTATCATCATCCGAGCCTTCGAATCATTGGGCATCCTCCTGGAGCATGTACCCAACACTGTGCTCAAAGAGTTCGGGGGACTCCTCAGGAGGACATGGTGGGTCTAGGGAAGGGGTGGCTGATGATGCCATTGAGTACGCGTTGGCAGCTGCTCTGCCAGTACCCTGAGCCTGGGTGAGAGAGGATGAGGAGGATGAGGAGGGCTTGGTCATCCATTCTACCAAGCCTTCAGCATGATGCGGCTCCACATGTCCAGCTGCCGAAAACAAAGACGCGCGTGTCCCATGGCCACGTGCTGATGACGATGCACGACCACGTCCACGGCCACGTCCACTAGAAACAGAGCCTGCCTGCCCTGTGTTCTTGGCTCTGCACGCTCTGCCTCCCCTTGGCGGTCTTCCAGCCATTGTAGTCGGTAGTCCTGTGGGTGCTGCTGAGAAGAATATATAGGAGCTCTGTGTGATGCCACTAACACACTAGAAGTCCTATGGGTGCTTCTGCAAAGAGAATATAGGAGCTCTGTGTGATGCCACTAACACACTAGAAGTCCTGTGGGTGCTGCTGAGAAGAAAATATAGGAGCTCTGTGTGATGCCACTAACACACTAGAAGTCCTATGGGTGCTTCTGCAAAGAAAATAGAGGATCTCTGTGTGATGGGACTAACACACTTCAAGTCCTATAGGTGCTTCTGGGAACAAAATATAGGATCTCTGTGTGATGGGACTAACACACTTCAAGTCCTATAGGTGCTTCTGGGAACAAAATATAGGATCTCTGTGTGATGGGACTAACACACTTCAAGTCCTATAGGTGCTTCTGGGAACAAAATATAGGTCTGTGTGATGGGACTAACACACTTCAAGTCCTATAGGTGCTTCTGGGAACAAAATATAGGATCTCTGTGTGATGGGACTAACACACTTCAAGTCCTATAGGTGCTTCTGGGAAGAAAATATAGCTCTGTGTGATGGGACTAACACACTTCAAGTCCTATAGGTGCTTCTGGGAACAAAATATATGATCTCTGTGTGATGGGACTAACACACTACAAGTCCTATAGGTGCTTCTGGGAAGAAAATATAGCTCTGTGTGATGGGACTAACACACTTCAAGTCCTATAGGTGCTTCTGGGAACAAAATATATGATCTCTGTGTGATGGGACTAACACACTTCAAGTCCTATAGGTGCTTCTGGAAAGAAAATATAGCTCTGTGTGATGGGACTAACACACTTCAAGTCCTATAGGTGCTTCTGGGAAGAAAATATAGCTCTGTGTGATGGGACTAACACACTTCAAGTCCTATAGGTGCTTCTGGGAACAAAATATATGATCTCTGTGTGATGGGACTAACACACTTCAAGTCCTATAGGTGCTTCTGGGAAGAAAATATAGCTCTGTGTGATGGGACTAACACACTTCAAGTCCTATAGGTGCTTCTGGGAACAAAATATATGATCTCTGTGCGATGGGACTAACACACTTCAAGTCCTATAGGTGCTTCTGGGAAGAAAATATAGCTCTGTGTGATGGGACTAACACACTTCAAGTCCTATAGGTGCTTCTGGGAACAAAATATATGATCTCTGTGTGATGGGACTAACACACTTCAAGTCCTATAGGTGCTTCTGGGAAGAAAATATAGCTCTGTGTGATGGGACTAACACACTTCAAGTCCTATAGGTGCTTCTGGGAACAAAATATATGATCTCTGTGTGATGGGACTAACACACTACAAGTCCTATAGGTGCTTCTGGGAAGAAAATATAGCTCTGTGTGATGGGACTAACACACTTCAAGTCCTATAGGTGCTTCTGGGAACAAAATATATGATCTCTGTGTGATGGGACTAACACACTTCAAGTCCTATAGGTGCTTCTGGGAAGAAAATATAGCTCTGTGTGATGGGACTAACACACTTCAAGTCCTATAGGTGCTTCTGGGAACAAAATATATGATCTCTGTGTGATGGGACTAACACACTACAAGTCCTATAGGTGCTTCTGGGAAGAAAATATAGCTCTGTGTGATGGGACTAACACACTTCAAGTCCTATAGGTGCTTCTGGGAACAAAATATAGGAGCTCTGTTTGCTGCCAGTGCCTGCCTGCCACGAACACACTACAAGTCCTATAGGTGCTTCTGGGAACAAAATATAGGAGCTCTGTTTGCTGCCACTGCCTGCCTGCCACGAACACACTACAAGTCCTATAGGTGCTTCTGGGAACAAAATATAGGAGCTCTGTTTGCTGCCACTGCCTGCCAGTGCCTGCCTGCCACGAACACACTACAAGCCCCTCTTTCTAAATGAATCTTTCTAAATGAATCTTTCTAACTAAATCTCTCTAACTAAATCTTTCTAACTGAATCTAGCAGAGTGACACAGAATGATCCTGCTCTCTCTAACGCCGGAACGCATGTGACCGGCGCCGACGGCGTGGCGGCCTTTTATAAGAGGGGGCGTGTACTAAAGTCCCTGAGCTGTAATTGGCTACAGGCGTCCTGCCTGTAGCCAATTATGGCTCTTCGAGTTTCCGGCGCTGTGATTGGCCAAGCATGCGGGGTCACAGTGCATGCTTGGCCAATCATCAGCCAGCAATGCACTGCGCCGGCCGCGCCGGCCGCAATGCATTGCGGGGCCGCGCGCATCACACGAACGTGATGCGAGCGGCCAAAATAGTTCTGGGCTCGCCGAGCGAGCGAACACCCGGTGCTCGATGCGAACATGGGTTCGCATCGAGCACCGGGCCCATCCCTAGTCTCAGCATGTATCCAGGGTAGTTGCACTGAAGCGTGCCCTGATTTTGGGTGAATGAGTCAAGCAGAACGGTGCGACTTTCCAGATTTGGGGTGTGAGTTCTGTAGGCTAAGGTGACACACTGATTCAGAGAGCAATGTCAGTATGCAATCAGGTGCTGCACCCGCCGCCAATGATGTAAGCAGACCCCGTTCCTGGGCTTCACCCCAGTAGTGGGTAAGAAATGCAAAAAATAAATTAACTTAAGGCATGGGGCTTGTCTCTGTAGATCAAGTGGGGACTTCCACTGCTATGTGGCAAAGTGTTAAGAAGGGTCTGAGCCTCTCTGGTGACCATGTGCACAACTGCCTTCTGTTCGTTATTAACAGGTAAGAAGTAGCAAAAATAGGATGCAGGCGAGCCGCTCATAGAAAAAAAGGGGGAAAAAAAGCGTGGGGATCGTGCTCTACAGCATGTAGTGCTGGCCAGAGCAAATTTTAAACATGTACTTATCTGTGTGCTTCCCGGCGCTCCAACCACTGCAAGGCCGCTTCTGGATCTTCAAAGAAATGCGCTCTGTCCTCTTCCTCCACTCGCAGTCGAGCTGGAAACAGCATGGCGTACTTTACATGTTCGTTCCACAGGCCACGTTTCACTTCCATGAAGTTCTTTCGCTTTCTCTGGACCTCTGCAGAAAAATCTGGAAAGATTGCGACTGTTTTGTTGCCGAATGAGATATTGCCTTTTTTCCTACTAAGATGGAGGATAGCATCCCTGTCTCTGAAATTCAGGAACTTGGCTATGAATGTACGTGGGGGTGCCCCAGGCGGTGGTGGTTTGCCCGACATTCTATGTGCCAGCTCCACTACAAAGGTGGGGAGAACGAATCCCTTCCATATGTGTCAGTCAGGAGTGTCTCAAGGAATGTTGGGGGGTCTTTCCCTTCCACCCCCTCGGGTAGGCCAATGAAGCGCAGGTTGCACCTGCGTAACCTGTTCTCAATGTCATCTTGCTTTTGTAAGAGCTGGTTAACCTGCAGCTGCATGGCGTCTGAGGATATCTGCAAGGGGGGGGAGGAAGTCCTCCACATTACTCAGGCAAGCCTCGGCTTCAGTGACTCTCTCCCTACGTTTTTGGAAGTCCTGCCTGACCATGGGCGTCCGCAGGTAGGGGCAAGGGGGGGGGCGGGTGCCCTCCCCTGGAATCAGGGATCGTATCAGGAGTTCCCCACTCTGTAGTGGGCGCTGCTGAGTGGCTGGGCAGCAAGGTTTTGTCCTGCATAATTATGTTGCTTATATGCCAACTTGTGGCTGAATAGGACCTGCAACAGTGTGAACACCCAGCACATCCAGGTTTTGGCCAGCAAGCCTGCTGGATGTTCACTGTGCAACTCCGATGAAAGACTTCACCTGTCAGATTCAAGATGTGATGTCGGGTATGGGCTGGACTGCTACTCAGACCCGCCCCCTCTGTCGAACAACCAATGTAATGAAAGAGCCAACTCACATGGTACTACATGTATTGCTCCTCCCCCTCCCTATCACATCCCACACACCACACATCCCCATTCCTCCCTTTCACAGCAGCTCCTCCCCTCTAGAACGTTGTATCTAAACCCCGCCCCTCCCCCTCCTTTCCAGCATGAGCAGCTTCTGTTAGTATACACAGGGATAACACTGCACATGAATGTAAGGTGAGTGTATAGTGAGAGGAGGCTGAGCTCTGATAGGACAGTGGGGTATCAGACATTCACAGGAGGGACTACAGGTCCCAGCATGTCAGCTGCTTTCTGGGGAGGTTTGTGATTGTGCCATCACTAGTGCTGAGGACATCACTTCCTGGGTACAACATGCTGTGTGATGTTCCATCTTCTCACTGTGCTGGTGGGGGGGGGGGGGGGATGGTGTGTCAGGCTGGCCTCCCCCTCAGCTCTCAGTATGTATTGGTGGGATCTCTCATTGCAGATACTATATCTCTTTGAAGATTGGATCTGTCCAGTGTGTGGGCTCCAGGGCCCCCCTACAGGGGATCTGAGAGGGGTGTCTGGCAGTAAAGAGAACCTGTCATCGTCCATTCAGATCAAAGTAAATGATAAATACTAGAGCTGAGTGCCTCCATTGCTGACACCATCCATGCACTCAACTGCCATCTGTCTGTCTGTAAGGCACCTGGTGAATGCTTTGCTCTGTGCCAAGTCCCATCCCTGGTGTGGGGGACACATTAAAGCTGACATTTACCCGAAAATTTAATTGGGTACACACTATGCAATTTTTCTCATTCAACCAGCAGGCTGAATGGAAAAAAAAACTGACAGCTCTGGGCAATTCTTTCATTATATTGGTTGTTTGACAGAGGGGGCAGGTCTGAGTAGGAGTCCCACCCATAACCGACATCACAGCTTGGATCTGACAGGTGAAGTCTCTGATTGGAGCTCCACAGTGCACATCCAGCGGGCTTGCTCACCAATCCCTGGATGTTCACACCACAGCAGGTCCAATTCAGCCAGAAGTTGACATATATCGCTGGCTGGGACAAAGATGTAAAGTGTCAGGAGCAATTGTCTATTCCCCTCCCCAGGGGGGTTTTCAGCCTTGTGTAACCCTGCACGCACAGATCACCACTTTCTCTTACTTCACTTACCCTGTACATAATGTATTCCTGAATCCTTCTACACTTTGTGTAATGCACACTTTCATAGTTTATGCAAAACCATTTGTAATGGAAGATTTTTCTTTTTATTATAGTGCTGGGGTTTGCATGTGTCCGTGAGACTTTATCTTGTGAAACAGCAATCAAAGCATATTTTAGAGGTACAAGGAAACCTGGGTTTTGTTTAGCCAGGCCCATTAAGCCCCCCCCCCCCCCCACTGTTAAGAGTAGCGGCAGCGATAGACGTGGGCCGGACATGCAACGATTCCAAAGCCTGCAGGGCTCAGGAAAGATCGTACAGGCTTGACCAGGCAGCGCATGTGCAGTAACGTGATGTCGCCGCCTGGCACCATTTTTAAATGGAAGGCACTTGTTCTCGGCGGTGACGCAGTGGTGCAACGGTGCACAGAGGAGGCACAGGCCACAGGAGGACATTACTGGGGGGGGGGGGGAGCCGGCCCGGCAGAGGAAGACAGTACACTCATGTGCACAGTGCCCGACTGGAGAGATGAACGGGACAGAAGACAGACACTGACTGATGTGGAACGGTATGGTAATATGAAGGGGGGACAGAGAAGGAAACTACCATGTCCACAGCATCTAACCGTGTCCTGTCCTCAGTATCTGAAAGATGGGTTTCAAATGTTTTGACAGGGGCGCAGTGTCAGTGTTTGCCATAGGCGCCATTTTCACTAGATACGCCTCTGCGCACCTGTACACAGTTTAGCAGGGCCAGTGACAGCTGGTGCGAGGAGCAGGACAGCGAAGGCCTCAAGGGGTGGGCAGGATGACATCACCCAGTCTACATAGTGCGAGCGAGTGGTCTAGGAGACGGAAGCCATGGGAAAGGAGAGCAGCAAGATGCCAGGAACAGTGGGTACAACGTCCCCGGCGCCTCCCAGAGCCTGGAACCCCTGGACTCCTTAAAACCTCGTCACTGCTCCCAGGCCTGGAGGACAGACTGACCGGGGGTTCAGAGAACAAGGACGGGCAGGAAATGCAAGCAGCCATGGACCGCTCCATGTCACATAATAGATCCGATGGAAGTAACAGAGCACCTCCTGTCCTCACCCAGGATGAAAACGGGTCTTGCCAGCTGCTGGCCATCATGGGCATCCTAGTGGCATGCAAGGTATCGTACTGAGCATTACACACACCACTGGGACATAGGGGCACTTGAGGGACTGCAGACAGGGCTAGGGGGTCCCTCTCTCTGTCACCTCCCTCTGTCTCTCGCTGTCACCCCCCTTTGTCTCTTTCTGTCATCCCCTCTGTCTCTTTCTGTCACCCCCCTCTCTCTGTCACCCCCGTCTCTCTCTGTCAGCCCCCACATGTATGCAGTCTCTTAGAGTCTCTTGTGCCATGTCCTAAGTCTCTTATAGTCTCTTGTGCCATGTCCGCAGTCTCTTATAGTCTCTTGAGCCATGTATGCAGTCTCTCACAGTCTCTTGGGCCATGTATGCAGTCTCTGGTGATCTCTTGTGCCATGTCCGCAGTCTCTTACAGTCTCTTGAGCCATGTATGCAGTCACTGACTGTCTCTTGGGCCATGTCCGCAGTTTCTGACCATCTCCTGTACTACGTCTGCAGTCTCTGACCATGCTAATGTGATAATGACATTGTCGAAAAGGCTCAGAGCATGGGTGACATTAAATTGATGCCCCCCCCTGAAAAAAGTTCTGCGGACGCCCATGTGCCTGACCAGAGAAATATCAACTTTTACCTCTTCAATCCGCGCTGTGAGGTTGGTCTGTGTGTTGCGTTTGTTAAAATATTATTTTTTAAACATCAGACCTAACATTACATGGGAGAAATTACAAGTTTAGTTGATCAGATTACAAAACAAGTCTCTGGTATGAGTAGAATTCTCAAACAAATGCTGTTTTCATACAATGGTGTTAGATAACAAATTGACAGTTGAAGAGGCTATTGCCTCGTCAGCTACAGTAAACAGGCAACCAACAGTCCATTGTCTTTTAAACAGTTTGAGAGGGTGTTTCAACCTGAAGAGAATGACTGTTAGTCGGTTGTTATGGAAACAAGTAACTTTGGTCAACAAACTTTGGTATATAAAATGGATGGGTAGAGACACAGGGGAACACATCATGCTGTAACATCCGGACACACATCATCATGCTTTGAAGATCAGAAGAAGCCGCTCATGATACAAGAACAGAACCTGGTCTCGAAGAAGAAGAAATATTGCCAATTGGAGATCATGAACATTCAGTAACAGAAGTTAAGTAACCTTTTTTTAAATGTATTTGTACTGTTAGACTTTAGGCTGTTCTATTTTCTAGGCATTTTGCTTGTTCTAGATATCTGTCAGTCTTGTATTGTATTCCTAAGATTGTAATAGTTTTGACAGCAGCTTTGTATAGTAAAAAGCACATTTATACACTGCAGAAGTCCTCAGCTTCCTTGTTATACCACAGAGTAACCTTGCTAGATAGACGCAAGCATTACATTTGGGGGCTCGGCCGTGACTGTGCTATAGTTCAATTGAAGCAGAGCTGTTTTTTTTCTGTAGTGTGTAGCTTGTGCTAGGTAAAATGCTGCGTAAGCTGTTTAGGAAAAGCAAGGCTGTAGATGGTTCTGGTGACCAGAAGGAAGTGTGCAGCTTACCTATCTGGGCCAGAGACAATGAGTGGGAGCCTCTTGCTAAAGAATTTGTGAAGTATGCTTCTCCCTTGAAGCTGACTTGGGGTGATAAAGTCTCAGATCATTTTGTAGATTTTAGCCTTAAGGGGTTGGATTTAAGTAAAAAAGAGAAGAGAACGGTGTCCAAATTGGGATGGTATTTTCTTCACGCATTTTACATCGAATCACATAGAAGGGAGAAGGCAGAGGCAGAAGTTAAGGTATTAAAAGACCAGCTAGCAGTTGCTTCAGAGTGTGTACGTTCAACTGCTAGTCGGGCTGATGATTTGCAAGAGCGGTGTGCAGCCCTCATGACCAAATCAATTAATGCCTTAAGGAAAAGGAAGGGCCGTAAACCTGTTAGTAAAGCCAGGGTACGTGCCATTGTCACATCCCAAAATTGGGACTGTGAGGATGTGCTCTCCTCAAATGATAGTGAGGATGAGGAGATAGAGTTTGATGTTTCACATGATGATCTGCTAGTGCGAAAGAAAAAGTATGCCAGACCTCTCATTACTAAGCATAGGAAACGGCAACATGATAGAGAGGATATGGCAGATGGGGAGGTGCATTATCGCAACCCCAGAGATGTTGAATTTGAAGAAGTACGGGAGTTTACACAAACTGAACTCCATGAGCTGGCAAAACAATACAAACAAAGGTCTGGGGAGCCTCTAGTGAGTTGGCTCCTACGCTTATGGGATGAAGGAGCAGACAGTGTTGTTTTGTCAGGTAAGGAAGCAGTGACTATGGGAGTGTTAACCCATGATCCACAATTGCGTCAGGCAATGCGAAAAGTCAGAGAGTTTAGTGTGAATTTTTCACTGTTAGACCTCGTTAGAGATGGAATAGTCCGAGTATACACTAGTCCTACTGACCTGGAAAATACCTACTCCTGGAGATCAATAGCAGAGGGTATTTCCAGGTTACGTGAGATGGGTTGTATAACCGGATTAAATACGTTTCCAGAATGGATGGGTCCAGATATGGAACCCTTTACGTCTGCTCTGTGCTCTAAGCTGATGAAGTCTGCACCATTTAATCTCAGGGCTCCCTTATTGTCCTTGTTGGGAGGCCTGGGATTAAACAGCAAGATTCATGAAGCTACAACCCTTTTAAGCCAGTTGGGGGAGCTAGAGGAGACTAAAACAAAACCTGTCAGGGCAGTAGATAAGGTCAAGGCCAGACAGGAAGAATACAAGCAGAAAAGAACAGAGAAGAAAGGGAATGGGACAGGGGGTGAAGAGAAAACCAGGCTAGTTATTTCTAGGAAAGAAATGTGGGTGGACCTATTAAAGGCAGGAGTACCTAAAGATGAGATAGATGGCATTTCTACTGCAGAAATGCTGAAGAGGTGGAAAGATTTAGTAGGTAAAACTGTCAGGGTTAGAAACACTACTCCTAGTGAAGATAACATCAGCCTAGACTTAGAGGAAACAGAACAGACACCTCCTGTTAGCCCCAAACCAATTCCCAAAACTGAACGTGAACACAAACCCAAATCCCTTTATCCTGGGGAGGAGTTAGAGAGAATCAGAAAAGGGGATTGGGAGGTTCCTTATCCTTTATGAAGGGAAGGTGAGTCTCCTGTAATAGCCGTGAGGGCAGTGACAGCAGGAGACCGACGCCCATATGCACCTGTCACTGTATGGTGGGGGAAGTCATCTTCTCCTACACATGTAATGGCTTTAGTTGATAGCGGAGCCGAAGTTACACTTTTGCAAGGAAATCCTTCCCATCACAAAGGAGAATTGATTTATGTAGAAGGTTTGGGAGGGCAAACTACACCAGCAGTTAGGATACGGGTGAAATTGGCTATTGGCAAGGGATCAGAATTTATGACAAATGTTTTGGTATCAGAGTTACCCGAAAATATTCTTGGGATGGATGTACTTCAAGGTCAGTCAATTCAGACTGAAAGAGGTACATTCACATTCGGGTATCCTGATAAAGCGTATCTGGTAAGGGTGGTAAAGGCTGTGGTCAGAGGTCATGCAAAATGGACCCCTGTCTACATTCCTCCACCAGAGAAGCCAGTCTGTTTCAAGCAGTACAGACTTCCTGGAGGCCACAAAGAAATTGGGGAGACAATTCAAAAACTATTGAGAGTAGGGATCCTTAGACCTGCTGTAAGTCCTTTCTCGTCTCCGGTGTTCCCAGTAAAAAAGCCTGATGGGACATATAGAATGACTGTGGATTACAGAGGTCTAAACAAAGTGGCACCTCCATTGAAGTCAGCTGTACCAGATATGATCTCAATTGTTGAAAAAATTGCTAAAGATGCAGGAGAATATCATGCTGTGATAGACCTGGCTAATGCTTTCTTTTCGATTTCAATAGACCCAGAGTGTCAAGACCAGTTTGCTATGGTGTGGGACGGCCGCCAGTACACTTTCACTGTCCTTCCGCAGGGCTATCTTCATTCTCCAACGATTTGTCATGGACTGATTGCCCGAGATTTAAGCACCCTGAATTTGAAAGTCGCTGTGTTTCACTACATTGATGACATCATGATCTCTGGAACAAAAGAAGATGTAACTGAAGCACTGCACCTGCTGATACATCACATGGAGAACAGAGGGTGGGCTATCAACAGAGACAAACTCCAAGGACCTACCACCGAGGTGAAATTCCTAGGAATGATGTGGACTGGGCAACAGAGGAAAATTCCAGAGACAGTTGTGCAAACTATCCAGGCGCTGTCGCCCCCTACTACCAAAAAGGAGGCACAGAAGTTCATTGAAGTTGTGGGGTTCTGGAGATCGTTCATCCCACATCTTGGACTGATTCTGAGGCCTATATATAATGTCACCTGGAAAAAGACTGAGTTCTCATGGGGTTCAGAGCAGCGGACTGCATTCCTGGCTGCTAAAGAAGCTATTTTGCAGCATCAGGGATTAGGACCCGTGAGACAAGGAGTACCATTTCAGCTGGAAGTAGTGGAGCAGAATGGTACCATATCTTGGAGTCTGTGGCAGCCAAATGAAAAGAAAGGACTAAGAGCAATACCCATTGGATTTTGGTCCAAACAACTGACAGGGGCACAGAAGAGATACACGCCCCTAGAGAAGTACCTGTTTGGGGCCTACACAGCACTTCAACATGTAGAGACCATTACAGGAAAGGACACAGTCACCATCCATACTGCATTGCCAATAGCAGGATGGGTGAGAGATAATGGACTGATCACTAGGGCAGCTGTAGCCCAGAACCAGACACTGATGAAATGGAAGTGGTACCTTCAAGAAAGAGGGGGTATTGCAGCTGGGGATGTTAGAGACATTTCAAAACAGTTGGCAGGGCTTGTTACTTTTACCAGCACCTGGCCAGAAGAAGAAATTCCTGTGTTGCAGTCATCCCCCATTCAAGAGGCTCCACCCTTTGAGTCTCTGTCAGAAGACATGAAGCAGTCAGCATGGTTCACTGATGGTTCAGCCATAGTCACCTCGTCTGGGCGTAAATGGACAGCAGCAGCCTACAACCCAAGTACAGACACAGTCCTGCAGGAGACCGGAATTGGAGGGTCCAGCCAGTATGCAGAGTTGAAAGCAGTAGTGATGACTCTTCAGGAGGATCCTTCTTACCATGTCACTATCTACACTGACAGCTGGGCGGTTTTTAAAGGACTGACGACTTGGATGCCCACGTGGAAGTCCAATGAATGGATGATTCATGGAAAGGTGGTGTGGGGAGGCAAGGAAGTCTGGGACTACATCTGGAAGGAAGCTCACTCGCGCACCATAAAAGTGGGGCATGTTGATGCACATGTGCCCCTAGTCCCAGACTTTGAGAACTATAACAGAGTTGCAGATGAAATTGCCAAAGTTAAGGCAGTTGTGCCAATTGATCCTGTCTTGATGAACTTGGCCAACTGGGCCCACAAGCAATCTGGACATTTGGGGCAGAAAGCAACATATGAATGGGCACAGCAGAGAGGCTTGCCTATATCCATGGACATGATAAAGACTGTAATAGGGAACTGTACAGTGTGTGGAGAAGTGCGACAATGGCCATTACAAAAGTACTCCACCGGGTCGATTAAGAGGGGTGAGAGGCCTGCAGAGATATGGCAGATTGACTTCATCGGTCCCCTGCCCTGGGGAAACAATGGACTGAGATATTGTTGCACTGCAGTGGACACCTATTCAGGAATTATGCTTGTTCATCCTTGCAAACGTGCAGATCAAGCCGCAACGCTTCAACTGCTACAGAAACTTGTCGTTGCTTATGGTTGCCCCAAGCAAGTCCAAAGTGATAACGGCTCACACTTCACCGGATCAACAGTACAGCAGTGGGCCAAAGATTCTGGAGTGTACTGGTTGTGCCACATCCCATACCATCCACAGGCAGCTGGTTTGATTGAAAGATACAACGGGCTATTGAAGGACCAGATACGCAAACTTACACCCACACATACACTAAGGGGGTGGGATCGGGTCCTCACACACGCAGTCATGTTGTTAAATTCTAGGCCAATAGCCAAAAGCACACCATATGAGAGGATGGTAGGGGCTGGGGCACAGATTCCACAGCTGGAGTGCAGAGTTCAGTATTTATGTAAGGTTCCTGAAAAAACAGGGCTTAACAGATACCATGTTACTGCTTCCCATGACATAGAAACCAAGAGTGACGTATCTGAAGCTGAAGCCTATCTAGGAATGAGAGGGAATCCGGCAGGAAGGTTTGAAGTTATATTTGCATTGGCAGATGAGCTTCAAGACAGTGGCTGGGACTCTGACTGGTTAGTGGATACTTCTCAGCAAGAGTGGAAAGTGAGGCTACATAACATAAAACCTTCCAAAATAAACAGCAGTGATCTTCTGGGAAATATCAGTATATTTCCTCTCCTCCCTATTGATGTTCTGTGGGAGGGTCAGAAGTGGGTACAGGCAGGGGGCAAAGTGTTAGTCAGATATCCAGGCAAGAAGCCATTTAGAGGAGAGATAGTAGCTGAAGGGCCTGGATCTACTGTTTATGTATTATTAGAGGGAACAGATAATCCGCTTTGTTTTCCACTCCACAGGCTGTCTCCGATTTGATCCATAAGAAGACCAGAGAAAAGTGATTACAAGATGGAAAGAATGAGAGAAGATCGCAAGAGCTGTGGAGAGCAAGGCCTTTGGTGTATTACAAGCCTGGACTTGTTTCTACAGAACTTTAGAATGGACTTTCTAATGAACTTTTTAAGTTAAAAGACTGAAACATCTTCTCAATGACAGAAATTGGAGGTGTTGCATTCAAGGAAAATTAATGTTTAGAATGAGTTTTATTAGTAATGAAGTGATTTTTTAAACATCAGACCTAACATTACATGGGAGAAATTACAAGTTTAGTTGATCAGATTACAAAACAAGTCTCTGGTATGAGTAGAATTCTCAAACAAATGCTGTTTTCATACAATGGTGTTAGATAACAAATTGACAGTTGAAGAGGCTATTGTCTCGTCAGCTACAGTAAACAGGCAACCAACAGTCCATTGTCTTTTAAACAGTTTGAGAGGGTGTTTCAACCTGAAGAGAATGACTGTTAGTCGGTTGTTATGGAAACAAGTAACTTTGGTCAACAAACTTTGGTATATAAAATGGATGGGTAGAGACACAGGGGAACACATCATGCTGTAACATCCGGACACACATCATCATGCTTTGTAGATCAGAAGAAGCCGCTCATGATACAAGAAAAGAACCTGGTCTCGAAGAAGAAATATTGCCAATTGGAGATCATGAACATTCAGTAACAGAAGTTAAGTAACCTTTTTTTAAATGTATTTGTACTGTTAGACTTTAGGCTGTTCTATTTTCTAGGTATTTTGCTTGTTCTAGATATCTGTCAGTCTTGTATTGTATTCCTAAGATTGTAATAGTTTTGACAGCAGCTTTGTATAGTAAAAAGCACATTTATACACTGCAGAAGTCTCAGCTTCCTTGTTATACCACAGAGTAACCTTGCTAGATAGACGCAAGCGATACAGTCTGGCATGATGTTACTGCTTCTTGACATGCAGTGATAGCTTCCAGGAGCCTGGCTGTACCTGTGCTTTGGGCGCTCTGGACGCCCTCCTCCCCCTGTGCGGCAGCGCCATCTTGCTCAGCATGGTCTGCGTCTTCATTGGCGGTATTGTGCCAGTTTAGCGGCCGCTCCGGTGTTCCTTCTTGGTGGCAACATACTCCCGGGAGGTGTCTGGTCTATGGGGTGTCCACAGCGGGTACATTGCAGGGTTCTTACGGTCAGGATTTCATGTCGGGATAATCGGCCGGCGGAGCTCTGCTCACTCACGTCCTATCTCATGCCGCTCCAGGCCACGCCCCCAACTGTTTTTTTTTTTTTTTTTAAATGTGTAATCAACACAGTGTCATTATCTAGGATACCCTTCTCCATGGAGATCTGTATACTGGGTTTGGTTGAAAACCTGATTTCCACTGTAGTAGAAAGGACACTGGTCGGTCTTCTTTTCTATGCTAGAAAGGCTATCATTGGAACATTGGAACAACAAAATAAAAATAAACAAAACAAAGAATGATAAGCATGCACTACCCACGCAGGGGAGCTAAACCAGTAGCATCACATAGATACGTGGTGTATGCACAGATAGCACATGGATTAACAAGGTGTGGTTGAGGAAGATAACTACATCGAACAAATGTGTACAATGCAGAATAACATCATCGCTGAATGAGAATGAATGCTCCGTGAGTGGCCCAGTCCTAGCAAAAGTATGAGAAGGTCAAGGTAATCTAGTGAGCAATCGTGGTGATGCCATGGTCGGATCAGCTAACCATTTAGAACACACTCTTTCATATTTTGCAGGGCAGCCCCTATTGACATAAGTATCCTATAAAATGGAAGGCTATTGTTCACTAAGCTTTTCCAAAAGGAAATAGAAGGAGGGGCCTGCTTTTTCCAATGTAGTGCGATAGCCTTTCTAGCATAGAAAAGAAGACCGACCAGTGTCCTTTCTACTACAGTGCAAATCAGGTTTTCAACCAAACCCAGTATACAGATCTCCATGGAGAAGAGTATCCTAGATAATGACACTGTGTTGATTACAGACAGCACATGTAAACAGAATACAGTGATAACTGTGCAGGACTAAAAAACATGGCCACATCTCCAACACTCTGGAGGATGAGAGGGACTCATTGTGTGTAGTCTATAGGGAGTAAAATAGGCACTGTGGACAATTTTAAATGGGATCAGTCTCGCAAGGAATACAGTGTGTGAAACGGGAGGTCACAAATATCATCCCAATCATCACCCTCCAGGTGTTGGATGTCCAGCTGCCACTTAGCTGTAAGACCCGTCAGGGTGGGTAGAGATATTTAAATTTAGTGGGCATTCAAGTGTGAGGGGGGGTTTCTCTGTATATTCAGTTTGAAGCACTCGTTCAAGAACTGATTGTATTACTACAAGGGAGGCTTGTGGGAATTGGCTGGAAAGGCATGGGAGAGCCCTAGGTATTGAAACAGATAAGACAGGGGAACATTAAAAAGTCAGGTGATAATTGTGGCAGGGGTTTCAGTGAGGCACCAGATTAAGAGTAAGCGTTTAAGGGGCCTTCGGGCCTCTGAACAAAAGGAGCTGTAAGGCCTCAAGGGAAGAGACTCCAGCATAGGTATTAGAGTGGTTGGGGGAAAACCACCAGGAAAAATATTTATGGCAATCAGGGAATGCCAAGCCCCCTTGGTTGGTAGGGCACATCAAGGTGGATAGTTTGTATTTAGGAGAGCTAGAACCCCAAGGCCTGCCAACTTTGATTGAAGAATTGCAGCAGGCCCTTCAACAAGACCCAGCCTAGAACTTTTTTTTTTTTCCATACAAAGTTTATTGGAAGTCTACCACAAAAAAAAAGATTTACAACAAAAAGGAGTTACTGATCTGTAACCTCACTCTGAGGAGAACAGCATTTAGTATATCCTGAACTTCCTAATACAGGCTTCTGTGAACTAGAACTAAAGTCACATTTTGCGTAGATTAGGGGAGGGTATTTATTTTTTATTTTTTGCCATCTGTTTCTCATTGGGGAGATTATGATTCACTTAATATCACATAGCCTAAACAGGAAGTGAGAGTTAACCCCTCCAAAATGAGGGAACCTTTGGTTGTCATCAGGATCTCAAGAACTAGGATTGAAAGATTTCCCCTTGTGACAGTGTGAAAATGGATATAGGAATGATACAAGGTTTGCACTAATGCAGAGTGCAGAGCTCTGGTGTGTTTACTGTAAGCGGAGAAATCTGTTTTTTGTAATCCTGGATCAGGGTCTGGAGCTTGAAGGCTTTAATCCTGTGTCCTCTGGGTCACAGAAACAAACCCTGATAGACCCCTGATGTCCCCCTGATGTTTACCTTGCCCTCCACTGAAGCTAATGTAGCACAGATCATGCTCCATTGTTACCTTCCTTGACCAGTGCTTCTGAGGAGTGACAGTAAGTGATGTAACACACATCACTTCCTAGTTCATTCTCCAGAGGAAGGATTTCCCTGCTCTTACTCAGCAACAAAACTGTCATGCCAATCCCAAGCTCGCGGGTGGTGCCTGAAATACACCGCAGGGATGACTACACATTGTGGTCCAATGCCCTTGTATCAGTGGCAGTTAACAGGCCCATTCACAGCCACTGTTGCAGGGTGTTTAATGCGCATCATGCTGTTCATTAGTGTGTATTAACTCTCACGGTGTGCACCTGCCCACTCACTCGCATAGGGGTTCTAATCACTGATTGAATTCACCCTACTTTATGCTCCTAAATTCAATCTATTACTTCCATTCTTCCTGGGCTTAAGTGTCCTGACTGTAATAAAAAATTGACTCCTGGCAACTGATAACTAGGAGATATGAGAACAACTTAAGAAATAAAACCCCTCCCACCAACCAAAATACCATATCTAAACGTGATAGCGCACCCAAACTCACTAAGAAAAATACCCTAGATGTTTCACTCTGAAAAGGAGCTTTTTCGGGGGTGTATAAAATAAAATATGTGCTTAAAATGAAAAGTGCTGTAACCACCACATGGCAAATGGTGACTCTGCTTGTCTACAGCTTCTATTTTTAGATATTTCTCAACAGCGCCATCTAGTGGATTTTAAATAGAATATTTTTGCCTTCAGATTGATGGGGAAAGATATCCCTCACTCTAACCATTTTCAATCTTACGCATTATATATTTGTACTACTTATATCACCTTCTAAATGTCTCTATTGTTGAAATAATTCCTGAGTCCCCATTAAAGGTTTACACACATCTATTATCAAATCACTATACAGATAATTTGCAGGTGCTATCAAGAACTATTCTCCCATAAAATGTTGGTAGGTAAACCCTTCATGTATTCCCTGTAGGGAACGTGATCCTAACCGAAAGATCCATTTGGCTTCTGTTTTTTAGTAGTTTCTTTTCTAGATCTCATTTCCTCTGACCCAATTTAATTTGTTGGACCACCCAAAAGGACAGGCTATGAGCTTTTCCTTTGTGTTTTTGTATTATGTCTTGCTATTGGTCTATCTTTTTTTAATACCACATCATTTATGTGTTCCAGAACCCTGCGTCTCAGAATGTGTGACGTGTATACCTCCATGTCTTCTTGGAACACTATGGTTTGCTACCACCATCCCAAAAATAAATTGGTGTAGGTAGGAGCACATGCAGTTCCCATAGCTGAGTGCCCCTCATTTGTTGGTATATTTCACCATTAAAACTGAAAAAATTATGTTCCAACGCAAATTGAATTAACTTCAGTATAAATTTGTGTATGTTGTTGTAATGCAATACCTCTAGTGTTTAAGAAGTATTTGCACGAATCAAGTCCCGATTGTGATTGATGTTACTATACAGTGCCTCAACATCTAGTCTTACCAGTAGTATATATCTTCAGTCAATGTCACCCCTCCTAATTTGTTGACAAAATCTCGAATGTCCTCCATATATGACGATAAGCCATATACATATGGGCGCATGACAAAATCTGATAGCTTTTTCAGTTAAGTTGTTATTTCCAGAGACAATTGGGTGTCCTGGGGCTGAGGGGTAGCTATCAGAGGGTGGTAATCCATCATGTATTCAAATTCCTCTTTTGATTGGACACCCCTTTCTTTTCCTTTCATAAGGATGAGTTTCAATTCCTGTAAATACTTTGAGGTGGGATCGCTCTCTAGGATCTCCAAATTTTCCTCATTACTGGAGATATTATAACACATCCTTAAATAAAAGACTTTGTCCATATTTTTATAATCAGCTCACATTAGTGTGTATTGCATTAAGGGAACCATATCATTTTAATAGGGTGCAATAGTAACAGACAGAAAATCAGACATTCACCATTTTTGAGTAATGTGTTATCATGTTTTCCAAGGCGCTGCAATGCAGGTTCAGGTGTAATTAGGGTGCCACTGAAAAATAAAAAAAATTACAACAAACTAACATGGGCATGGTACATTAGCATGTTTTGCGGTAACCCGAGTTTTTACAGAATGTGAATCAGAATGTTACCAGGTGTAAATGTGTTCTTAAAGCCTAACTCCAGCTTTACTGTCACTTTAATTCAGGGGTGTTCAATCTGTTGAAGAGCGCGGACCACTTTAGTGATTTGGTAACCAGCCGCAGCCACAATGAACTATATAGCTTTACCCCCCCCCCCCCCCCCCAAACCACAAATGTAAATGAGCCCTTACTGTCCTGAGCCTTCTATAAGGGTGCTTTTAAACTGATGCACTGAGGATTACCTGCACCCCATCTTTCCTGCGGGTTAGCTGCACTTTGCCTCGATTACATCTTGCAGGTGTGTTGCACTTTCTGAAAATGCACCAAAACTTCTGCAGTCAGGAGTTTTGGTGCACTTTCAGAAAGTGCACCAAACCCACAGGATATAATAGAAGACTATGGCCCAGGTCAGCTAACCCACAGGAAGGCTGCAGGTGCACTGCTTTGCACCTAAGGATCAGTGTAAAAACAGCCCAATAACCCTTTTTTATAAGTGCTACTATGCCCATTGCAAAAGTGCAGTTTACATGATGTTTAATACACTGACTTTTTCCTCTTTGAGCTTCTGCTGGCAGAACTCTCCAGGCTACTAGAAAGGTCCCAGTTGAAGTCCACTTGGTATCACTTTGCCTGGGACAGGGGACGGAGCTACAGAGCAAGCATTGGCTTATGGGGCTCTTACTCCATTCAAGGCCACCTGCTTTCTCCATTGCTGGCACCATGCACTTTGATGCACCTGGGACGGCAGGTCAGAAACCCTTTGACAGCAATCTGGGCTTGCCAACCCATCATCCCAAAGCATGGGCATGCGATTCCCTGGTTTGAGGTGGTGGGCCAAATTAGAGGGCTCATGGGTTGAGCACCCCTGCTTTAAATAGTTTGTTCATTCCAAGCTAGCTCAAACAAACTATCTTCTTTACTAATACATGAGGCAGCACTGTATAAACTGTATGTAGCATCAGTTACATCAAGTATTCAGTGCTGTGTTCTAGCAGTGGTATGGGGACTTCTTGTCCTGTTCCTGGAGCTAAATTGAGTCGGGCTTAGACATTTACAGGAAGACTTGTATTTGATTAATTAATATAAAGCTTCCTCTGAATAGATGAGGTGGAGATCATGTCAACCACTCCACCAAACAACATCCGCATGGAAGAAAACCATCAGGCCTTCAGGAAAAAACTCAAGACCCACCTCTTCTAAACATGGCATCCCAACATGAGCAGTCAAGCGCCTCGAGGCGATTCAGTTCGCAGTTGCAGCGCTATACAAATCATTCATTCATTCATTCATTCACTCCCCTATCCACCTAAGCCATTCAGAGGAAGCCTTCATTCATAAAAATTTACGGCTTCTTGTATTGAGTGCTGGGTCAAACTCGATTTTGTTTGGGGAAGGAAACGGGAAGTCCCTGTACTGCTGTCAATACACAGGGCTGTATACTATGTGTAGCTGATGCTACATACAGTTTTTCCAGCGCTGACAGCAGCCACATGTAAAGGAAACAGGTTGCTTTGGTCATGGTGGTCTAAACTGAACTATTTAAAGTCATAACAAAGATGAAGTTAGGCTTTGAAGTAGACCTTTTAACTAACTTTGCAGGTCTGCATTGACATATTACAATGCACAGAAACACTATAATTTTGGTCAGTGAGCCGCTGAGAGCCTGATCCGGCTGCTCCCACCCCCTCCACAGCCCAGCGCTCCAGTGAGCGCAGAGGGGCAGAGCGGAGAACCGGCGACTGACAGTCACCAGCTCTCTGCTCATGAAGCTATGAGAACCGAGCGATCAGTAATGTTCGATTGCTCAGTTTTCAGTGTTAGAGGTACCAGAGGACTGATGCTGCATCCACCTAGGTAAGTATGATTCTTAAAAAAAAAAAACACATCTCTTTTAATGCAGTAGAAACGTAGTATGTCTCTTCTGTATATAAAAAAAAAAAAAAAAAAAAAAAGCTTGCCTGTTTGCACATTTTTATTTTTTAGGTGCAACACATCAAAACTTAACAAGCCGAGACAGAAGAGTGTATCCAGAGTCTACAGGGTCCCTCACTATCACTCCCTAGCCTCTATACTGAGTACATGCAAGCAAAACAATACCACCCTCCTAGATGACATTATCTATCCTATACAGCAGCATTCTTTATATATATCATAGTCTTGTCATTTTATACCATGGTCCTTTGTACAATGTGGACCCATATATACATATAAACGTTACAGTATTGAGACTACAACATGCTTCTTGGCCCCAGGCTCTGAATGGGTCTGTGATGATTTCACAGCTCACAGATAGATTGGAAGCACTGTCAGGGTTATAAATACACAGCAGCTGCCAGGGTGTGGGGGTTGGGATCAAGTGTAAGAGTTTCACTGTGTAGATCCAGACCATCAGCAACCACTTTAGACACTAGCTAGAGGAACACGTGCAGTCATGAATCCAAAGTGAAACAGGGCAGTATAACGATCAAGGCCTACTCAGATTACAGCCTTTAAATAAGAACCATTTACACCAGTGTACTGCAGTAACATGCACTGGTGCGATGTGGTGCCATTCATTCTGAATACCCCCCCCACCACCACCACCAGCGTACCTTCCTAGTGCACCTGTGTTGCAAGCACCACAATGCCCAGTAAAGCACTACTGGGCGCTGCCCTGCCAAAAATTCTGCAGAAACAGAAGTTCTGTCATGGTGTTAGGTTTACACACAACACACATTAACGTGTGCAGCATAATGTGCTCATGTAAATGGGACCTTAACCCCTTCGTGCCTAAGGCCCCTTTCACACGGGGTGGATCCTTCCGAGCGGAATCCACCGGCTCAGCGGGCAGATGACAGGTCCTCTCTGCTCCACTATGTAGAGCAGACAAGGACAGAGCCCGCTCTCCTCTATGGGGCAGTTGGATGGAAACGGACTGCATGTTCGTTTCTATCCAATTGTCATCCGATCCGACCAGCTGGATGGATTGTGAACGACATACGTCTGTTTTCAGCATATTTTGTCGGATCGGATGCGAAGCGGGTGTCACATGTTCGCTGACATTCGCCTCTCCATAGAGGACATTATGTGGCCCGATCCAGTCTGCCTGAAAAACGGATAGACGGACCCGATCAGTCCAATCGTGTGAAAGGGGCCTAAAGTCTTATGCCGCATACACACGAGTGGATTTTCCCGTCAGAACAATCTTGGATGGTTTTTCCGAAGGAATTCCGCTCAAGCTTGGCTTGCATACATATGGTCACACAAAAGTTCTCTGAACTTTCGACCGCCAAGGACACGGTGATGTACAACACTACGACGAGCCGAGAAAATGAAGTTCAATGCTTCCGAGAATGCGTCAAATTGTTTCCGAGCATGCGTCAGAATTTTGCACGTTGGAATTGCCACAGACGTTGGAAAAATAGAGAACCTGCTCTCAATCTTTTGCTGGCCGAAAAGCCGCCAGCAAAAGTCCAATAGAGCATACACACGATCGCATTTTCCGACCAAAAGCTCACATCGCTCTTTTGCTGACATCGCGTGTACGCGGAATTACAGTGCTGACCACAGCGAGGGGAACTCTGAGCCCTGACTGGAGTGAAGGGACACAAACGCTCTCCTCACAGTACACAAAGAAGAAGCAGAGCTGAGGACCTTTTTTATCTCTTGGTATCAGGAAAACCTGTCTAACATGACTTATGCTGATAATAGAAGAATGAGGCAACAGAGAAAAAGCACACTAAGTGCTTTGGATACAGTGGATATAGAAAAGAATCACCCCCCCCCCCCCCTTTTAAAATAATCACATTTTGTTTCTCTGCAGCCTTAAATGAAGACAGACACAGTTTTTTGTTTTATCCAGCTGTATTTACTCAATACAGCATATAACATTCAAGTGAATGATATAACACCAACATGTCAGAATAAAAATCAAAAAATTCTAAAACAAAATCACTGAGTTGGAAAAAGGATCAACCCCCACCTAAAAATGACTTGTAAACTCATTCCGGTGTAGCTAATCACCTTCTCAATGGCACACAAAGCCATTTGACTTTCAACTGTGATCAGTTGTGGTAATTTTGATTTGGCATTTCAGTCCCTGGTAGTGCAAATGAAGCAAATAGTCAACTATGGGTGACGAGGCACTGTCTTCGGGATTTCCGGGATAAAGTTGTGGATAGGCACAAGTCAGGAGATGGATACAAAATGGCTCTAGGCTTTATCAAAAAGCACAGTGAAATCTATCATTAAGAAGTGGAAGGTACAACGAAACCCCTCCCTGGATCAGCACGTCACTCAAAATTGGATGAAAGAGCCAGGAGGAAACTGATCAGAGAGGCTACCAAGAGGCCTACAGCAACTCAGAGTTACAGTTGCAGTTGCAGGAATTTATGACAAAGAGTGGTCATTGTGTGCATGTGACAACGATATCACAAATTCTTCAAAAATGTGGATTGTATGGGAGGGTTGCAAAAAACAAGCCACACCTCAAGAAAGGCCACATGCAGTCACGACTAAGCTTTGCCAAAACGCACCTTGAAGATTCGGAGGCCACGTGGAAAAAGGGGTTATGGTCAGAATAAAATTGAATTATTTGGCCTCAACACCAAACAATATGTCTGGTGGAAATCCAATACAGCACACCATCCAGAAACCCCCCCCCATAACAGCATATTACCAACCCCATAGGTGGTAATATCCTGTTATGCGGGGCGTTGCTCTGCAGCAGGGACTGGAACACTTGTCAGGATAGAAGGAAA
Organism: Lithobates sylvaticus; assembly: GCA_028564925.1. Classification (NCBI taxonomy): domain Eukaryota; kingdom Metazoa; phylum Chordata; class Amphibia; order Anura; family Ranidae; genus Lithobates; species Lithobates sylvaticus. Next base: position 153,382,315 of record CM053033.1, read on the forward strand.
AATGGATGGGGCAAAATACCATCAATTTCTTTAGGAAAATCTGCTGCCCTCTACCTTTCAACATGACAATGACCCAAAGCACATAGCAAAAAATGACCACACAGTGGTTAAAGGAGCAAAAGGTGAATGTCCTTGCATGTCCTAGTAAGAACCCAGACTTCAACCTTATTGAAAATTTGTGGAATGACTTAAAGGCTGCATTCCACAAACAATCACCATCACATTTAACTGAACTTGAGCAGTTCTACAAAGAAGAAGAATGGGCAAATATTGCAAAGTCTATATGTGCAAAGTTAGAAGAGACATATCCCAACAGACTAATGCCCCATACACACGCTCGGATTATCCGAGGACCAGTTCCGTCGGATCCTGTCCGTCGTACTTTGTCCGATGTTGGTGTTGCATACACACGGTCGGACAGAGTTGTCGGAAAATCCGATCATTCTGAACGTGGTGACGTTTGTTGCCTACGACGGGACTACGTAGAGGCTAGTAGCCAATAGCTTTGGTCTTGTAATGTGATCTGAGCATGCGTGGCACTTTGTCCGTCGGACTACGCTACACACGATCAGATTTGGTGTGATCGGACTTTGTTGTCAAAAAATCTATCCAGCAGGAGATAGGACTTTGTCCGTCGGACAATCCGATGGAAACTGTCCGATGGTGCCTACACACGGTCGGAATTTCCGACAACATTGTCCGATAGGACAGAATCCATCGGAAAATCCGACCGTGTGTATGGGGCTTAAAGCTGTAATTAAAGCAAAAGGTGGTTCAACAAAATACTGACAAAAGGGGTTGATCCTTTTTCTAACCCAGTAATTCTGTTTTTGAATCTTTAAATAGGGCTGGATAAAACAAAAACTGTGTCTGTCTTCATTTCAGTCTGCAAAGCAACAAAATGTAATTCTTTTAAAGGGGGTGATTTTCTTTTTCTATACCCACTATATAGGCAAGTACACATTATAGACAGACGTGCTTTGTTCAGATTTCATGGCTGAGGTTTACAACCACATTAAAGCAGAATTTTAGGTATGATCTTTATTGCAAGGTTACATTGATCCAGCTTAGACCCATGTAAGCAGGCAATATCTCATACCTGAGAGGTCACTGGGGAAGCTGACAGTCACTGTAGTAGTCAATGCAACAACAGTGATTATTAACATCTTGTGGGTCCTCTGTAGCTTCCCTTCTGCATAGTGATCACAGGGGGTTGCTTCCCAACCACAGGGGGTTGCTAGCTCATTCACAATACAAGGCATTCTTTCACGGGATGTCAATACAGGGTGGCAAAAGATACATGGCAGCAGTGCCAAGAGAGCAACCCTCTATGGTCAGTATGCAGAAGGGAAGTCCCTCAGCACAGGGCCTGTAAGATTACACCAGTCGCTGTAAGGTTGGGTTTTAATGTGTATATTCCAGCTTTGGCAGTTCCCCTCCTTCCCTTCATTGTGTTTAAAAAAAAAAAAAAATCTTAAAATTGTACTACTCACTATCTCCAGTGCCTCCTTCTGCATCACTGGTCACCAGTCCACTTCTGGGTTGGATGATAGCCAATGGCATCCAACCCCTTCCTTTGAGCCCAGGCGGCCAAGAGGGCACCCTTTGGGCATGTGTCAGGCAGGGCTCATAGTGGAATGTTGCATTGACCGACACTCACAATGTTGGTCTTTAAGGCCCCATTCACACCTGAGCGTTTTGTAGCTTGAAGCCTGAAGCTACAAAATGCTGGAGGGGAAAAATCTATTATTCTCTATGGAGATGGTTCACATCTCCACTCCAAAACGCTTGAAGCCAGAAGCTCAAACAAGTTCTGGAACTTTTTTTTAGGCAGATTACAGGCGTTCTTCTGTTTTTTACATTGGTGACCTTTTGAGTACAAAATCGCTGCAAAACCATGGCAAAAATCGCACGACTTTCTGCCTGAAAACGCTACGCTCAGGTGTGAATGGGGCCTTAAGGAGAAATTCTGAGTTTATATAAAAATAAACCCTCATGCTCACCTCTATGCTGCAGCAGTGGTGAGATGCTGCAGAAATCACATGATCATTGATCTCTCAGTTCTCGGTCTGCTCATAGCAGAGAGCAGTGACTACCAGTCACCCCTCTCCACTCTGCCCCTCTGGTGCTCACTGGAGAACCAGCAGGGAGGAGGACAGGCACAGCTGGCTTCAGCTCTCAGCCGTGCATTGAGCGCCAGAGCCAGTTGTCAATTAGGCAGCTGGGTAGATACCGAAAATATAGATATACCGTATTTATCGGCGCATAACACGCACTTAACTCCGCTGATTGTGAGCAGAGCGGAGCGAGCGCCGCTGATATACACATAGTCGAGTGTACTCGGCTAGGCTCAGCTTCGCTCACAGTCACGCCCATTCCCGCCATTGGACCGGTGTTATGTCCATCATAGATACACAAGGACATCCGGCTCTGTGAATCTCAGACGCACCATATTTAAACAGCCTGCAATGACACTGGACAAGGCTGCAATGACACTGGACAAGGCTGAAAATGACACTGACAAGGCTGCAAATGACACTGGACAAGGCTGCAAATGACACTGCACAAGGCTGCAAATGACACTGATAAGGCTGCAAATGACACTGACAAGGCTGCAATGACACTGACAAGGCTGCAATGACACTGGACATGGCTGCAGATGGACACTGATAAGGCTGCATTGATGGGCATTAAAATGTAAGTTTTTTCCTTAAACTTCCCTCCTAAAAGTTTTTTTCCTTAAAATTCCCTCCTAAACTTGAGGCGCGTGTTGGACAAGGCTGCAATGACACTTAACAAGGCTGAAAATGACACTGACACTGACAAGGCTGAAAATGACACTGACCAGGCTGAAAATGACACTGACAAGTCTGAAAAAAGGTCACCAAAGGCTGCAATGACACTGGACAAGGCTGCAAATGACACAAGGCTGCAAATGACACTGGACAAGGCTGCAAATGACACTGGACAAGGCTGCAAATGACACTGACAAGGCTGCAATGACACTGGACAAGGCTGCAGATGGACACTGATAAGGCTGCATTTATGGGCATTTAAATGTAAGTTTTTTTTCCTTAAAATTCCCTCCTAAACTTGGGGCCCGTGTTATACGTCATTAAATACGGTATATATGTTGGGATCCTTCAAGAGCCTGGAGCAGCTTTGTAATGTCGGCTATCAGCGGGCTATAGCCCACTGTCAGCTGACTCTGGGTCCCAGGAGTGCAAATGAAGCACTCCTGTGACCCACAAGAGAAGTATGGCCAAAAAAGCTTTGGCCATGCTTCTCTTTTTAGTACACCCCAATGAAAACAGTTGACTGTTCCAATATATTTTAAAAGGCCTACAGATGATATACTCGATTAATAACCCAAGAAAAAAATTGACTTTCAATTATTTATTCAACAAAAATACTTGTATAAACCAATGTTTTTCAGTTGCAACGTGCTTGTTGATGTCTTTACATGAACCACCCCCTTCAAAATCTCCCTACAAATCTTAACTAGAAACAAATCAGGGCTTTGACTAGGGCAGTCCATAACTCTCTATTTCTATTTGAACCGTTTCTTGCCTGGATTAGCTAGTGCGCTACAGAATCCTTAAAGGGGTTGTAAAGGTTGCTTTTTTTTTTTTAAACAACAAACATGTCATACTTACCTCCATATAGCTATAGCCGCCGACTGTATCACTCAGCCCCGCCCACCGGCATGCCGCGTCATTGATTTGATTGACAGCAGCGGGAGCCAATGGCTGCGCTGCTATCAATCATCCAATGAGTGAGCCGAGAAGCCTGGTCGAGAAGTCAGCGCATTCACAACGCGGGACTTTCGAGGGCTCAGGGGGGGGGGGCTGGAGGGTCGCTAATTGTCGGATGTTTTTTCCCCTTAATGCATAGAATGCATTAAGGTGAAAAAACATGTACCTTTACAACCCCTTAAAAGTGTTACTAAACCCACAACAGTAAAATCAGTCTGTATATGCAGCAAAGCATGCTGGTTATACTCACTGTGGAACCTAAGGGGTTAATCCTCTGCACTGCCTATAAAGGCTGTGTGATCCTGTCTCTTCGATCCTGTTCTTCCACTGACTCCTGATACAAGCTTTAACACTGATACAAGTCACAAGACTGCTCTAACTGCTGATGAGAAATGGTATTTAGCAGTTTATATTTACTAAAACTATTGCATTTCCATGTTCTGTGTACTATGGGAGACCAGATATAGTGAATGCAGGCTTCTGGGTTTAGTAACACTTTAACATGTTTTACAATTGTTTTTCTAAAATGCTGTTTTTGGTTTGTGGCAAACATGTCTACCTATACTGTAATCAAAAATCTGTATTGATCAGTCTTCAGCACATTGTTCCAGAAGGCCTGGTATTTGCCTATATGTTCAATGGAAACCTTTAATCTTGATCTAATGTTCTTTTTGGACAGCAAAGAAGTTTTCCTAACACACTCTTGGATTGAATTTGCTGGGCCAACCATTTCTAGACAATTTAAAGTGGAATGATTAATTTCAAATCATTTGCTGAGCTTTTTTAACTTCTTCACCTCTTTGGAAGTAAAGTAAAGGGTTTAAAGTAAAGGGTTTCAAAAAAAAATGTCTCTAGTAGCAGCCTTGTTATTGTTTTGTTTAGCCAGCTCCTGGCTGTCATGTAAAAGTAATTGTGGCCCCTTTATAGCCAGTCAATCACTTTTACAGTGTAGGAGGTGTGGCTCAACCCAATTACCCATCCCCCCCCTCTCATCTGCTGTTTATGAAGCCAGGAGCGATTCCAGTTACAGAGCTGTCATTCCCTGAATGCTGAAGCCGGAGAAGCAGCTAATCAAGCACAATTGGTGCTTGATTAGCTGCATTGGAGGGCAAGGGAGACATTGGATGTCAAATAGACACCCAATGTCATCATAAAGAGTAACTGTTATATGCCAAATGCTATCACATAGGGGGCTTGTTAGCCCCTTGTGATTGCAAAAAAGCTAAATGAAAAAAAAGTAAAAAATAAATAAAATACAATGTAATTATAACAAAAAAAACGTAACCCGTCAATCTAAACACACCAGCAAATGCAAACGCATGCACAGGGTGTGTACAGCTGTAGACTGTGATTGCACCGCATATCGTGAGTGAGAGAAATAATTCTAGGGCCATAATTCATGGTATACTTTGAACTGTAAAGGCTTTTAAAGACTATTGAAAATTTTCAGTACCATCGTTTTTCATGATATCATGGGTGCATACAATTTTAAGACTTGACATGTCTAGTATATTTTTACTAAACACAACCCTGTGTTTTGTATTTTACCTAAAACTGGATATTATACTGTGCTTGCTGGCACAAAAAATTATTTTAGTGTATTTTTCTCTGAATATATGCATTTCATAAACAGTTGCACAAATATTGCAAGAGATACCCCACACCTGATGTACACAAAACATTGACCTAATGCGGCATTGACAGTTTTGACTTAATACACACCATGGCAATATTAGCTCAATGTCATTGATCTAATAAGGCCATGCAACCATATTAGGCCAATGATTCTATGAGAATCCCTGCCGTTTTGTTTATTTGAAGCTTCGGGTGAGGAATCTTCCCCCCTGTAGCTCACCATCCCTACTGGTAACCATTTTCACCAAAACAGAAAGTAACAGGAAATCCAAAATTTGTTCCCAGAGCAAGAGTTGAGGGTAAATCTTTTAATGTTGTACGCTTGTTCCCTAGAAAAATATGGATTTTCTTGCTAGTTCGGGAAAAAATGTTTTGGTACTTTGCTCTTGAAGAGAAATAAAAGCTCAAACGCCTGTAAAACAGCTTTTGAGCTACAGTGTGCACGAGCCCTCAGATGAAACTGGATTGCTGTTTGTCCACACAAATAGGAAATCTCCCCAAATATTGCATATTTGATTCTGAAATTATCAAATCGAACAACTGCAATGTTCGCAGGAACATTAAGCAGGCTATCCCATAAGGGATGAGGCCTGCCTCACGACCCCTCCAATGTCACCCTCTCAGAAACAAGTTCAAAATGGCAGACTGCATTCCAACACATGAGAGTGAACATAAAATGCATCACTAAAAGGAGGTGCTTATACAATACCTTTACCAATGCTGGCAAGGATGCCTCTTCTACCTGCCGTAGCTGCACTACCAATGGTATTTAAGCATGAAGCAGCAGTGGAACCACCACCAGCAGGGTAATCTATCTAACAGAGGCAGTGTAAACTTCAGGCAGCAGTGGGCCAGCCAGGTGCCAGGTAGCACTCTCAGGTAAGGATTGTCTATGGAGGTAAAAGAGTTGTTGGATCCGGACGCCTGTATAGCCAGCCGATATTGGATACCAACAACCCTAGAAGTGCAGAAAGACCTCATGGACTACTGAATGTCTAAAATGGACCAGATGTGAGAGCTTTTAGAACATGCACTAGAGATGCTGGTCTGCCCTGCTGCAAGTGCCTTACATAAAGAGTGGTCAGAGCAGCTAGAGGGACCTGTCTATAAGCAATGGTAAGCATGCAAACTTTATCAAAATGAACCCTGTTTGAATCTCAAATGCCTTCCATACCCACAGGCACCTTCCACTGAATCGCATTTGTGTATTTTCAAATGTTTCCCTCAAAGCTGCAGAAAAATATCCCCTCCTCATGTGCTGTACACATTTTACCCCCATTTTTTTTAAATAGCAACATGTTTCATGGATATACTGTGTGGTGGGCTTCCCATGCCATTTTGTTGTATTTGGCTGTTGTAGTTGCCCTCCAGAGGCCTAAAAAAAAAAAATACTAGAACTTTTTTTCCCATTAACTTTAATAGAGTTCTGATTCAATATCTTCTGAATCCCTAACATTTTGACTTGTTTGGCCGTATTGCTCACAAATAGAACAAAGGCATGTTAGATTAGAACCTAAGCAGGGACCTTACATAGTTACATAGGTACATCGTAACGTATTTTATTGCATTGTAACTGCATCTCCCCTTTAGATTGTAAAGCATTGCACAAACTGTTGGCGCTATATAAATACTGTATAGTAATAATAATTCAAGCAAATCTAGTCCTCACAATCACTTGTATTGCAGAGAAAGAGGGAGCAAGTCATGTTTACCCCCACCCCCCTGCCAATCCAAAGATACCATGCAGCCGGAGGGGGGCCTTACACATGTCATTGCAAATATAACTTAGCTTGTAGAGTCTGACAGATGGCATTGCCTATCAAACTTGGCCATTAAAGTCAAATGTTTGGCTTGTGGGTGCCACGCAGTATTTCAATACAATATCAAGCTCTAGCAACAAACCGGCATTTAGGAGGCAGGCAGATTGTCTCCTAAACGCCTGGAAGCAACAGCTCTACCGCCTCTCTAAAAGGCGTCCTGCAATAGATTGTTTTGTAAGTGGGGCGGTACAGACTGCTGGCGATCTAAATGAGGCCTTATGCGGCGTACACACGTGCAGACTTTGTCCGCCGGACCTAGTCCGGCGGATTGTCCGCTGGACCTAGTCCGGCGGGACTTCCCCACACACGGCCGGACTTCCGAGCGTGTGACTTGCCCACACACGCCCGGACTTCTCCGGCGGACAATCGGCTGGACAAAGTCGCGGGACTTTTGAAAATGAACGGACTTGCCCACACACGGAGCAGTCCGTTCATTTCGAACGTAACTTCAGGTACGTAGCTAGCGTAGGCAGCAAATGCCTGCGCGCTAGCTCCATCACCTGGCATGGATTTAAAGGGAATCCCCACGCCGAAAAACGGCGTGGGGGGGGTCCCCCCCAAATCCATGTCAGACCCTTATCCGAGCATGCAGCCTGGCCGGCCAGGAAAGGGGTGGGGACGAACGAGTGCCCCCCCCCTCCTGAGCCGTACCAGGCCGCGTGCCCTCAACATGGGGGGTGCCCTGGGGAAAGGGGGGCCGTGCGGCCCCCCCACCCCAAAGCACCTTGTCCCCATGTTGATGAGGACAAGGGCCTCTTATAGACAACCCCGGCCGTTGGTTGTCGGGGTCTGCGGGCGGGGGCTTATCGGAATCTGGGAGCCCCCTTTTATAAGAGGGCTCCCAGATCCCGGCCCCCCCACCCTATGTGAATGAGTATGGGGTACGATGTACCCCTACCCATTCACCTAAGGTGTAAAATGTAAAGTAAAGAAACCACACTTTTGAAAAAATATTTTATTGCACTGCTCCGGGGGTCTTCTTCCGTCTTGGGGGTCTTCTCGCCGGACTCCTCCGCTCTCTTCTGCTCTTTTACCTAGCTCTTTCACGAGCGGAGGAGGCCGGCTACCTTCTTCGTCGCCGCCGTCGTCTGGGGTCTCGATCCGCCTTCGGGGGTCTTCCGGGGTCTTCCGGGGGTCTCTTCTGTTCTTGCGGCGGTCGTCGTCTTCTGCGCCGCCGGCGCCTTCTTCTTCTTCTTGTTCTTCTTCTTGTTCCGATGTTGACCCGTCGCTGTCTCTGCCCGGAATGGCAGAGGCGCGCTGCGCTGGGACTTATAAAGGAACATGGGGACAGGGTCACATGCTCATGTCACATGGTGACCCCGCCCCCCTGTGATGTCACAGTCCCGGAGGATGCTGGGACTGTGACATCACAAGGGGGCGGGGTCACCATGTGACATGAGCATGTGACCCTGTCCCCATGTCCCTATATAAGTCCCAGCGCAGCGCGGCTCTGGCATTCCGGGCAGAGAGAGCATCGGGTCAACATCGTAAGAAGAAAGAAGAACAAGAAGAAGGACAAGAAGAAGAAGAAGGCGCCGGCGGCGCGGAAGACGACGACCGCCGCAAGAACAGAAGAGACCCCCGGAAGACCCCCGAAGGCGGATCGAGACCCCCCAGACGACGGCGGCGACGACGAAGAAGGTAGCCGGACTTCCCCGCTCGGTAAAAGAGCTTGGTAAATGGCGGGGGAGTCCGGCGAGAAGACCCCCAAGACGGAAGAAGACCCCCGGAGCAGTGCAATAAACTATTTTTTCAAAAGTGTGGGTGTTTTTTTTACTTTACATTTTACACTTTAGGTGAATGGGTAGGGGTATATCGTACCCAATACTCATTCACATAGGGTGGGGGGCCGGGATCTGAGTGCCCCCTTATAAAAGGGGGCTCTCAGATTCCGATAAGCCCCCGCCCGCAGACCCCGACAACCAACGGCCAGGGTTGTCGGGAAGAGGCCCTTGTCCTCATCAACATGGGGACAAGGTGCTTTGGGGGGTGGGGGGGCCGCACGGCCCCCCTTTCCCCAGGGCACCCCCCATGTTGAGGGCACGCGGCCTGGTACGGCTCAGGAGGGGGGGACGCTCGTTCGTCCCCACCCCTTTCCTGGCCTGGCAGGCTGCGTGCTCGGATAAGGGTCTGACATGGATTTGGGGGGAACCCCCACGCCGTTTTTCAGCGTGGGGAGTCCCTTTAAATCCATGCCAGCTTACGGAGCTAGCGCGGCGGCATTTACTGCCTACGCTAGCTACGTAACCTGAAGTCACATGCTAAATGAACGGACTTGCCGATGAGCGGCAAGTCCGTTCATTTTCAAAAGTCCCGCGGACTTGCCTACTAACGGCGGGATTGTCCGCCGGACTGCCAAGTCCAGTGGATAATTTTAAAACCAAACTTAAAACTTTGGTCCGCCGGACTTTGGCGCCAAAAAGTCCGCCGGCGCCCACACACGAGGGGATTATCCGCTGGACTTCAGTCCAGAGGATAATCCCGCGGGATTGTCCCTTCGCGTGTACGCGGCCTTAGAGTGCACCTCACGGAGTGGTCAAACTCCAGGGCCTGTTGACTGCACAGTCACAAACACACAGAGTTTCGTGGTGTACACACACTGCACAACTGCTATAATCATACAGTAAAGCTTAAAGTGGACCTAAAGGCAAAAGGGTGTTTTACCTTAATGTATTATCTGCTATGAGGTAATAAACCTTTCAATAGCAGCTCCCCCTCAGCCCCCCTTAAACACTTACCTGAGTCCATTCTCAATCCAGTGCTGTCCTGTCTGCAGCAGCTCTTCTCCCCTCTCTCACAGCAATTGGCTCCTGCTGCAGTCAGTCGAATCTTGTGAAAAGAGAGCAGGGGGCAGGGCCTAGATGCGCTGTGTTGTGTCTATAGATACACACAGCCCGGTTCAGGAGCGAGCCCACACTTCTACCATAGCATGGGGCAGGTACAGAAGAGGCAGAGTGGAGAGCTTCAGCGGGGGACCCCAGAGGAGGAGGTTTAGGGCCGCTCTGTGCAATACCACTGTACAGAGCAGGGAACTATAACATGTTAATTATTTTATTTAAAAATGAAGGAATGAAGATCATAAGTACAATGTCAATTCGAACAAGTATTAATTCATGAACAAATATGTATTGGGCTTAAAAAATTTTTTTTTTATGAGCTAAAACATGCTAATAGCCATTTTATCAGCTCCCATGCAACAACAAGTGAGCAAAATGCCAAGTAATGAGTGAGAGGGCCTGATCACTCACCCAGGCTGGCTGTCTACGCTGGGGCTACATGCCTCCGGAATCCCGAGTATCTCACTCTCAACAGGCTTTTTTTGCCTTCTTTGCTTCTTTTTACTCTTCTTTCCTTGACTGTTGCCTGAAACTAAGAAATAAAGTGGCAAGTGAAGACCAATCCTGTTGTGGAGGGGTAATAATCACAAGACAGAACCAACATGGAAGTCACGAACAAGCATTTGGTATGTTACATCAATAGGCTTCTAAAGATGGCGATATAGATTTATATTGACCAATCCATTCAATTTATGATAAATCTAATGGTGACCATAAACACTTGGACTTTATTACATAGTCAGGAAAAAAAAAAGACACAAGTCCATCTACTTCAACTAAATAGAAATAACATAAAAAAAATAAAGAGATATAAATAAAAAAAATCTCCATATACAGAACCCTTGATCCAGTGGATAGCAAAAAAATAATCTATAAAGCATGGTCTAATTCGATCCAGTTAGGGGAAAAAAAATCCTACCCGATCACCCAAGGCAATAAGATCGAATTGGATTATTATCCAATCAATGTGTGATTCAATTAAAATGATCAAATCAGCAATCAATCGAAAAAGTATAATTTGACTTCCCTTCTGTTCAATTAAGACTGGATTTGATCAAAATAAGTTGACTGACCTGGGTGATAATGCATTGATTTGGCAGCACCTGAGATGCTTTCATTCATGCATTCATGAATTCAGTCATATTCTGATTAATCAGAATATGAGATTGCATGGTGAAATGCGACCAATAACTTACGATCACATCTTCCAACTATCAATCGCTCCCCTGTGTGTGTTATATTGATCGAATGGGTTGTGAACTATCAATTGGAAAAGAAAATGATAATTTATTGAAGTGTGTATGGCCACCATGAATATAAGAACAGCAAATAATTACAGAAGAGCTTTCAGAGTGAATTCTAGAACCAAAGTCGAAGATATCCTGCAACATACTAGAAAAATCTAGTTCAACCAATAGTTACATAGTTACATAGTTAGTTAGGTTGAAAAAAGACACAAGTCCATCCAGTTCAGCCACAAAAAAAAAAAAAAATAATATCATACAATCCCATATACCCCATTCTATACCCACAGTTGATCCAGAGGAAGGCAAAAAAAAACAGCAGCGCATGCTCCAATTTGCTAAAGCACAGGAAAAAATTCCTTCCTTATCCCCCGAGAGGCAATCGGATTTTCCCTGAATCAACTTTACCTATAAATGTTAGTACCCAGTTATATTATGTACATTTAGGAAAGTATCCAGGCCTTTCTTAAAGCAATCTACTGAGCTGGCCAGAACCACCTCTGCAGGGAGTCTATTCCACATTTTCACAGCTCTTACTGTTAAGAAACCTTTCCGTATTTGGAGATAAAATCTCTTTTCCTCTAGACGTAAAGAGTGCCCCCTTGTCCTCTTTGTTGACTGTAAAGTGAATAACTCAACACCAAGTTCACTATATGGACCCCTTATATATATGTACATGTTGATCATATCCCCCTTCGTCTCCTCTTATCAAGAGTGAATAAATTCAGTTCCTCTAATCTTTCCTCATAGCTGAGCTCCTCCATGCCTCTTATCAGTTTGGTTGCCCTTCTCTGCACCCTCTCCAGTTCCCCAATATCGTTTTTGAGAACTGGTGCCCAAAACTGAACTGCATATTCCAGATGAGGTCTTACTAATGATTTGAACAGGGGCAAAATTATATCTCTCTCTCCCTGGAGTCCATACCTCTCTTAATACAAGAAAGGACTTTGCTCGCTTTTGGAAACCGCAGCTTGGCATTGTATGCTATTATTGAGCTTATGATCTACCAAAACCCCCAGATCCTTCTCCACTACGGATCCCCCCAGTTGTACTCCCTATAGATAGAAATGAATAAATAAAGAGTATTAAAACAAACTCTATATACCAAACCATATACCCACAATTGATCTAGTGGAAGGCAGAAAAAAAGTGGGCCTAAAGGCAAAATGGTGTTTTAGCTAATATGCTTTGAATTCAATCATATTCTGATTGATCAGATTATAAGATTGCATTGTGACAATAAAGATGTGACTGATAATTTACGACTGTATCTTCCAGCTAACGATTGAAATCCCCTTTGTGCGTGTTATATCAATCAAATAGTTTGTCAACTATAGATTATTTGGAAAAGCAAATTGATCATTAAGGAACTTGGCCCCTGAAAAAAAAGAAAGAAAAGTCAGCAGCTAGAAATACTGTAGCTGCTGACTTTTAATAAACATGCACTTACCAGTCCAGGGATCCAGCGTTGTTCTCAGGCGGGCCGGTTACGAAAATCGGACGTCAGATCGTCCGACTTTTTTCGCTTACTAGTCGCAAGTAGAAATTGAATAGGTTACTAAAGTCACGAAAATTCTCCTACGACAGAAAAAATAAATTGGAAGTGATGTCATGTGCTTTAGTGTATTTGTATTGTATTTTCGGACGACAACTGTACTGACTAAATGAAAAATCGTACGATCTGGTATCGTAAGAGGACATTTTTTCTGCTTGTCCAATCGAATAATATCGGATAAACTGTTGTGATCAGCTCTCGAAAGCTCTGTACTAACGATCCGATTATCGTACGATCGCATCGGAAGCGGTATTTTTCATTCGATTTTCGAATTGTGTGTACAGGCCATTTGGGTTCCTAGAGGATCAAATCCTAGAACCAAAGTCGAAGATCTCATCCAACATACTAGAAAACATATTTTATTGCTGTCAAGGAATCACTTGAGCCAAAATGTGCCAGCTTACAAAATATAGGAAAATACGATCTCCCTTCATATGGCAACCATAAGCATTTCCAGCTCAAAATAGTGATTAAAAAAAGTCATCATCTCTTTATAGCACTGTGTGATCTATTTAAAAAGAAAAAAAAAAAAAAAAAAAATAGCCAGCTATACTAAGACAATATTCAAATTCAGAAAATACTTTATGTAAAAAAATAAGAAAGCAATAATCTTGCATAAACCAAACTTTACCCATACATCTATGGCTCACATAAATATTTGTCTGTTACTGCAACAAATGGTCAGCCCTAAAAATAGACACACATACCAAATAAAAACAAAAAATATATATATTACATTTGCTGTATGCATTAATTATTCACTGTACAGCTTATTTAACTGATCCTATATTACATAGAGGGTGACCCACTGCATTACATGGATGCTTTTCCAGACTAGTAGTGTATAGAAGAGCAGAATTGACTCATCAGCTTCCAGGCTGCAAGGGGACAAGTAAACAGGGGTATTCTGCAACCCCCCCCCCCCCCCCTACAATATATAATAAACCCCCAGCTATCATAAGGAAATAAATCAGCAGCATGTTCCCCCTATGTCAGGTCTTGAAGTGCTCACCTTTCTTGGAGCTCATGATAGAGTTGGAAAAGCAGTGGGGAGCAGAGGATACATAATGAGACAGGAGAGACTTGGGGGGTGGGGGAGACAGGCTAAGATGGGGGAAGAGACAGCTGCAGAAGGAGGAGATCACACCAAGACAGACAGAGACACACACAGGAAGGGACGAGAAGCAAAGATCAGCAAAGGAGATGACAGCTGATAGCGAGAGACTAGCACAAGCAGGGAGGAGTGACTCGATTCTATGTCAGGAGACAACGTCACAGCTTAGGGAGGAGACATAAAGGACATGGCAGAGCCCTTCCAGAGACTGGACTGCACAAACACACAGCCATAGCAATGAGGGCAGAACTTGATCAATACACATTATTTCTATAATTGATCGATGCAGCGTTATTTTGTTACTTTGTTACAGTATTATTTATATACTTGACCAATACATTATTATTTCCAAACTTAATTATCTATATACTTGAGTAATACAGCATTATTTCTATACTTGAGGAATATAGTTTTATTTCTATACTTGAGCAATACTGCATTATTTTTTATACTTGATCAATACAGCATTATTTATATACATGATTACAATATTATTTTTATACTGTATCAATACAACATTATTTCTATATTTGTTCAATACAGCATTATTTAATTTTTTTTTTACATTTAACGTTTATTGAACTTCAACATTAGTACAGAGATGGTTACAATCATGTGTCAAAAGTTTACATTGCATTTCAGTTTATGGTTCGGTTGACTATGGCTTCAAATATCAAGGTAAAGTACCAAGCATTCATATCTCATTAATCTGACCTCACTTATCATTTCAAAGGTTCGAAGATATCTGTGTCAAAATTACACACTCTGTGTAAACTAAGAACCTATGTGGGAACTTATGGTTTATATTTTAGGCAGTTCTATACTAGTGTATTTAGATTAACCAGAGTAAAGAATTTAAATAGATGAAAAAGGAGTTAGAGTAGGGATGGGATTTTGAGGGGGTTTTGGAGTCTGTTTCAATATAGGATTGTCTCGTTGGTGACTCTATTTGGTCCCCATATATAGCCATCTACGGGGTATACAACCATGTTCTCTATGAATAGAACTACACCATTAGTTTAGAATAGTCAGATAGTACTTTACATGGCTATTTTCCACTCATATAAGGAGGGGTTGATATAATTAGCATCTTTGTAGGCCCTTGTACGCATCAGAGTAGCGGAATTCAAACCAGGGTGTCCATGTTTTATGGAACCTACTTTATCAGAAGCCTGAGCCAGGGTGTCTTCTATTTCACATATCTCTGATACCTTTGCTAGCCACTGTGCAATGGTGGGCACTCGTGTAGTTCTCCAGCGGGCCGGGATCTTAGCTGCATTCAGCAGGTGTTTGGTTAACGAGTTCTTGTAGCGTTTGAGTGGGAATGAAGAGATGTGTAGGACACAACAGGCGGCATTCAGCACCAGTTTGGTTTCTGTTATCAATTTGATCAAGTCTCTGACCTGGCGTGGTCAGATGAGGGAAATGCCACCAAATGTGTATTAGCGTGCCCGCGTCCCCTCCATGCATTATTTCTATACTTGATCAATATAGCATTATTTCAATATTTGCATATAATTTATATACTTGTGTAATACAGCATTATTTCTATACTTGATCAATACAGCATTATTTTTTTATACTTGATGAATACAGCATTATTTCTGTACTTGAGCTATATGCCATTATTCTATACTTGATGAATACAGCATTATTTCAGTACCGTACTTGATCAATATAGCATTATTTACTTTAGGAATACAGAATTATTTCTATGCCTAGTTAATACTGCATTATTTCTATACTTAATCAATAGAGCATTATCTCTATGCTTGATCAATACAGCATTACTTCAATACTTGATCAATATGGCATTATTTCTTTGCTTGATCAATACAGCATTTTTTCTATACTTGAGCAATACGGCATTTATTATACTTGATCAATACAGTGTTATTTATACAGTATACTTGAGCAATACAGCATTATTTCTATACTTGTTCAATACAACATTATTTCAATCATAGGTGTGCGCAACCTATTGCATTAGGGTGTGCACCCCAAATATCAAACATTGTGGGAGAGTTATCAATACTGGGGCACACAGAATCTAGTGAAGCTCTACATATAAGCCAATCAGCTTCCAGGTTTTATTGTCCATGCTTAATTGAACAAGCTAAAGTTAGGCTCAGTTCACATATATGCGGTGTGGCACATCGCATTTGATTCGCACAGAAATCGCACCGTAGTCCTGTGCAATTCACGTGCGATGTCTGTGCAGTGCAATTTGAGCCATTCATTTGCATGGCTCACATTGCACCGCATCCGCACAGAAAAGGTTCAGGACCCCCCCCCCCCAATCGAATTGGATCGCATGGGTGCAATCCAATTCTGTCAATCGCACTGCCTTTTGCAAACAATTTAGGGTGTTGTTAACATTGACACCCGCTGCGGTTTGCATGAATGGCATGCAATTTCAATGCTTTGTGGGAAACACACAGGCTTCACTGTGTTTCACGCACTGCATATATGTTAATCCAGACTAATACCGCGTACACACGATCGGAAATTCGGCCAGCAAAAGACCGGTGAGAGCTTTTGGTCGGAAAATGCGGCTGTGTATGCTCCATCGCACTTTTGCTGGCTGAATGCCAGCCAGCAGAAGATTGAAAGCATGTTCTCAATTTTTTCCGATCGTCTGTAGCAATTCCGACACGCAAAATTCCTACGCATGCTCGGAAGCATTGAACTTCATTTTATCAGCTCGTCGTAGTGTTGTGCATCACCGCATTCTTGACGGTTGATGGGATCCCCTGCCCCCCCCCCCCTTCCATCTTTTTTCAGTAAGAAAAAAAAAAACAACACACAGATAAATAGGTGCTGGTTTCTTCCCCATGCTGTGAGTGACAGGTAATTTCCTTATCTCACGCAGGAGCAATGATTCTCTCTCACTCAGCCTGTCTCAGCATCACAGTAGGGTGCCTACGTGTCCCGGATTGCCCGGGATTGTCCCTTAATTGATATCTGTGTCCCGTGTCCCGGGCACCTTCATTCCAGGACAATACAGTGTCCCGGAATTAAATAAAGACACACAGCTGGTTGCTAGGGCCTCGCCTAGCAACAGCGAGCACCTTGAGTCCACCCACCTCCGCCTCCGGCCGCAGCAGCAGGGAGAGAGAGAGAGAGCAGCCAGAGAGCTTCTTCTGTATCTCCTCCTCCTGAGTCCTGAGGGTGGCTTCTTATTGTTGCTGGCCCGCCCACCACCTGTAGCACAGAGCCTTGGAGCACTTTATTTGGCTACTGTGATAGGTGACTGAAAGGTCACGCTGGTGGTGGGCGGGGACAGAAGTCCTCCAACGGCTGCTGTCCTACAATCCTCCAAATAATCACTGGTGTCAGTGTGGGGCAGAGGGTGACAGCCAGCTTGGTGCAGCTTCCCCAGAAGAGGGGAGGTCCGCACACTGCTATATCCAGCGTCCCGGGCACCTTCATTCCAGGACAATACAGTGTCCCGGAATGAAATAAAGACACACAGCTGGTTGCTAGGGCCTCGCCTAGCAACAGCGAGCGCCTTGAGTCCACCCACCTCCACCTCCACCTCCGTCCGCAGCAGCAGGGAGAGAGAGAGAGCAGCCAGAGAGCTTCTTCTGTATCTCCTCCTCCTAAATCCTGAGGGCGGCTTCTTATTGTTGCTGGCCCGCCCACCACCTGTAGCACAGAGCCTTGGAGCACTTTCTTTGGCTACTGTGATAGGTGACTGAAAGGTCACGCTGGTGGTGGGCGGGGACAGAAGTCCTCCGACGGCTGCTGTCCTACAATCCTCCAAATAATCACTGGTGTCAGTGTGGGGCAGAGGGTGACAGCCAGCTTGGTGCAGCTTCCCTACAAGAGGGGAGGTCCGCACACTGCTATATCCAGCATGCCTGCCTGGGAAGCTTGTGACACTTACCGGGGAGCCGCTGACTGTGAGCCCCCCCTGGACCATCCAAGTGAGTGAGCTGAGCACTGTCACTAACCAGACCCTGACCCCCCTCTCTGCCTCCCTCCCCCTCCCTCTCTCTCTCCCTCCCTCTCTCTCTCTCTCTCTCTCCCTGTCCCCCTCCCTCTCTCCCCCTGTCCCCTCTCTCCCTGCCCCCTCTCTCTCTCCCCCTGCCCCCCTCTCTCCCTCCCTGCCCTCTCTCTGGCAACAGATGACACGCTTCATCTGGTGGCAAGCAACGGTGGCAAGTGACAAGCGGCATCTGGTGGCAGGAGACAGTGGCAAGTGACAAGCGGCATCTGGTGGCAGGAGATAGTGGCAAGTGACAAATGGCATCTGGTGGCAGGAGACAGTGGAAAGTAACAGCGGCATCTGGTGGCAGGAGACAGTGGCAAGTGACATCTGGTGGCAGGAGACAGTGGCAAGTGACAAGCGGCATCTGGTTGCAGGAGACAGTGGCAAGTGACAAGCGGCATCTGGTGGCAGGAGACAGTGGCAAGTGACAAGCAGCATCTGGTGGCAGGAGACAGTGGTAAGTGGCAGGCGATGGTGGTAAATGACACGCTGCATCTCATGGCAAATGACAAGCTCAGGGTTCCCTCTGCGTTATGGTGAGTTGAAGTATTTCATTTTATATTGCATGTAGTAGAAATATAAAAATAATGTGATTTGTTCATCCTGACACCATACTAAGCATGGTGTCAGAATGATTTCAGTGCTAACACCAGCCATTCACCCAACAAATCCCCCCCCCACTTCTGAATTCGCTGTAAACCCTAAAGCCCCATACACACGGTCGGATTTTCGCATGGATTCTGTCCGATCGGACAATGTTGTTGAAAAATCAGACCGTGTGTATGCACCATCGGACAGTGTACGTCATATTGTCCGACGGACAAAGTCCTATCTCCTGCTGGATAGATTTTCCGACAACACGGTCCGATCACACCAAATCAGATCGTGTGTATGGTAGTCCGACCGGACAAAGTGCTACGCATGCTCAGATCACATTACAAGACCAAAGCTATTGGCTACTAGCCTCTACGTAGTCCCGTCGTAGGCAACAAACGTCACCACGTTCAGAATGATCGGATTTTCCGACAACTTTGTCCGACCGTGTGTACGCAAAACCAACATCAGACAAAGTATGACGGACATGGTCTGACGGACCTGGTCCTCGGATAATCCGCGCGTGTGTATGGGGCTTAAGACTACATTCGCCCTGGCACCCTCATCCCCCCCCCCCCGGGCCTTGGCAAAATTGTCCCTGAATGCCAGTTTGGAAATGTGGTCACCCTACATCACAGAGCTGTGCTAGCTATACCAAAAACTCCTCTCCACTGCAGCCTGTGTGGCACATGCACAGGAGTCACAGGGGGGCCGTGAGCGTGCTCTGCTTCTGCCTAGAACTCGCTCTGTGCGTGCACTTCTAATATAACAAGTGCAAGGTTCGTACTCACGCCGCTGCCAGCACAACGGGAGTGTAGAGGTTAGCAGAAGCCTAGTGATGTCATGGCTCTGTCCACCGAGCGCGGCAGCATAGACCCGCCCATGGATTCTGGAGTTTTCTGGGGCTCCGTGTAGGAAAGGGGTTGAGTTGGGGAAGATAAGATTATAATTTGAAGCCATATACAGATACATACTTTATTATCCTGGCAACAGTTTATATTCATGTGTGGTGGGTTTACATCCACTTAGTCTGTAGGGTTCAATATTGAGTTGGCCCACCCTTTGCAGCTATAACAGCTTCAACTCTTCTAGGAAGGCTGTTCACAAGGTTTAGGATTGTGTCTATGGGAATGTTTGACCATTCTTCCAGGCACTGATATGGACAAGAAGGCCTGGCTTGCAATCTCCGCTCTAATTCATCCCAAAGATGTTCTGTCGGGTTGAGGTCTGGACTCTGTACAGGCCTGTCAAGTTCCTCCACCCCAAACTCGCTCATCCATGTCTTTATTGGCCTTGCTTTGTGCACTGGTGCGCAGTCATGTTGAAACAGGAAACTGATCCCACAAAGATGGGAGCAGGAAAATGTCCAAAATGTCTTGGTATGCTGACACCTTAAGAGTTCCCTTCACTGGAACTAAGAGTCCAAGCCCAGCCCCTGAAAAACAACCCCACACCATAATCCCCTCTCCACCAAATGATTTGGACCAGTGTCAGTCGTATTAATGCCAAAGAGCTTGATTTTGATCTCATCTGACTACAGCCTTATCTGAATTTATTGGCATTAGGGATGGGTGAACGGTTCGGCCCCAGAATGCGTTCAGGCCGAACATTGCTGTTCGCCTGTTCGATGAACACCCGAAATATCGGAGCATTCGACCGTTTGTTTGGCCCGCCGAATGACCACAATGCACTGCGCCACCGAACAATGCGTAGGAGGCCTTGATTGGCTGAAGCAATGAAAGCTTTGCCAAATCAGGGCACAGAGCACTGTCACAGTCATGATTGGAGAAAGTAACTATATCCAATCGTGGCTCATTGCTCTTAGTCCCGCCCCACAGTATAAAAGTATTCTTTCAATAGTGGCCATTTGTAGTGTGATATCGGCATGGAGACAAAATAGTGCTACTAGCGAGTTAGTGCGCTATAGCGTGCTACTGTGATTCTAATGTCAGTGTAAAGCAGCGATATGCAATTAGCGGACCTCCAGCTGTTGCAAAACTACAAGTCCCATGAGGCACAGGAAGACTCTGACAGCCACAAGCATGACACCCAGAGGCAGAGGCATGATGGTACTTGTAGTTTTGCAACAGCTGGAGGTCCGCTAATTGCATATCCCTGGTGTAAAGTATCAGTTTAGTGTGAATCGAGTGATAGTTCAGTCAGTGTGAGTGTAGTGACCATTTATTTTTACATTAGTGTCATTTTATTTTGTCAGGGCAGGTTTGCTGCAGTATAGTTCAGTGTGTTAGTGCACATTTAACGCAGTATATTTCAGTGCATTACATGCCATTTAAAGCAGTATATTTCTGAGCTTTAGTGCACGTTTCACGCAGTATATCTCTGTGCATTAGTGCACGTTTCACGCAGTATATTTCTGTGCATAGTGAAAGTTTAACACACTATATTTCATTGTGTTACTGCATGTTTAACGCAGTATATTTCTGTGCATTGCTGCACAATTAACGCAGTATATTTCAGTGCATTACGTGCCATTTAATGCAGTATATTTCTGTGCATTAGTGCACATTTAACACAATATATTTCTGTGCTTTAGTGCACGTTTAAAGCGGTACATTTCAGTGTGTCATTGCACGTTTAACGCAGTATATTTCTGTGAGTTACTGACTCTGGTAGGTTACAGTGTTGTAAAAAAACATAGTTTTGAACCGAAACCCCCCCCCCCCCCCCCGCCTGCCGGTCGGTCCACCAGCACTTACCACATCTAGGTGGCGGGCATCAGCAAGCATCCAAGTAGCAGCTTTTCTCCTCCTCGCTTCCGCCGTACTTCTCCTCCCCTTCACCTAGGCTTCCAATAGGATTGCCTGTCCTTTCAACCAATTGGGTGACGGGTATCAGACCTGCTTCCCGATTGGGCGGGAGGAGGATCAGTGTTGCAACAGCGAATATTCATTTGCTGTTGCAACACACCTGGGTGGGCTCTGGTCGCACTCTCTGCATCCCGAGCTCATTCTATTTTGAAGCCTGTTGGTGCCTCTGGCTTTAATCAGGTGCTTCAACAAAAAAAAAAAAAACCTGGCCGCTGTAATTCATGCACCGGTGCCCTGAAAGAGCCGAACACATGAATAGGGGGTGGCCGTGGCGACCATGGATAGATTCATGCTATGCATGAAGGGACCAAAATCCCTCCTGAGATGTGTGCAAACCTGGTCACCAACTACTGTCTTTTCTCTGTGCTTGCCAACAAGGGTTTCTCCACCAAGTAATAAGTCATGTTTTGCTTAGGGATCAAATACTTATTTTACTCACTGAACTGCAACTTAAATAGTTTTATGTGTTTTTTTCTGGATTATTGGTTGATATTCTGTCTCTATCATTTAAAATACACCTATGATACTCTCAATAGGGGCTATAGGAAGTAAGTATTTATACGGCTGATCATGTTTATAACTTTATAACTTGCTATATATATATATATATATATATATATATATATATATATGTATGTATACTGTGTATGTATGTATATATATATATATATATATGTATGTGTATGTATATATATATATATATATATATATATATATATATATATGTGTATGTATATATATATATATATATATATATTCATATTACACACTTCCTGTACATTGCAATGGTGATAGAGTGTACATAGTCCTTCTCCCTTACAGTATTTTTTACTGGATATCCTTTCCGTCATATATATCGTTACATGATCCAGTATCTGTCTGACAAGGTCCTGGTCCTTTAGGACCTTTGATTGGAGGCTAATCTTTCTCTCTGCATGTTGAGCCTATGGGAGTGCATATCTCTGCAAAGCACTTTTAGAATATGAACTATATAGTATATCAATAATTGAATGTGTTTATTAAATAATGTACTAGTATAGCATACTAATAATGGCATCCTCCTTACATTTTAATGACAATTAGATAGAATGTGAAATTCCCTGAAGAAGCGAGGACATTACTTTAGGAAACACGTTGGATGATTCCACTGTATCAGCTGTCTTCGAACATGTGGAATACGTAGTATACGTTTATCATGCTATGCTATTTGATCATATTTATGAGATATGAGTATTTTTGTATGTGTTTTTACTATTTTCAATAACTTATTTTACTTAATACTGTGTGTTCACCTCAGTATCAGCCCTACATCCTTTTAAAGTCCTAATTTATGGGTCTTCCCAAAACATACATATTTTAAAAATCAGGATCTGGATGTGGTAGCTGACCCTTGAACTGATAATGCCATTCCTTATTACCTATGATAAAATGATAAACCCTTCATTTCTTTGTAGGGAAAAAGTAATTATTTGATCCCCTGTAGAATTATACATACATACATATACACACACACAGCCTTGAAAAAGTATTCATACCCCTTGAAATTTTCCACATTTTGTCATGTTACAACCAAAAACGAAATGTACTTTATTGGGATTTTGTGTGATAGACCAACACAAAATGGCACATAAGTGTGAAGCGGAAGGAAAATGAGAAATGTTTTTCAACATTCTTTACAAATAAATATGTGAAAAGTGTGGCGTGCATTTGTATTCAGCCCTCCTGAGTCATTACTTTGTAGAACCACCTTTCACTGCAATTACAGCTGCAAGTCCTTTTGGGGATGTCTACCAGCTTTGCACATCTAGAGAGTGACATTTTTGCCCATTCTTCTTTGCAAAATTGCTCAAGCTCTGTCAGATTGGATGAAGAGCATCTGTGAACGCAGATTCTCAATTAGACATTAGGTCTGGACTCTTACTGGCCATTCTAACACATGAATATGCTTTTTTCTGAACCATTCCATTGTAGCTCTGGCTGTATGTTTAGGGTCATTGCCCTGCTGGAAGGTGAGCCTCCTCCCCAGTCTCAATCTTTTGCAGACTCTAATGCCCCGTACACATGGTCGGAAATTCCGTCGGGAAAAGTCTGATCGTATTATGTTGTCGGAAAATCCGATCGTGTGTGGGCTCTAGCAGGCTTTTTCCGTCGGAATTTGACGGAAAACATTTGAGAGCAGGACCTTTTTTTTCCGACAACAAAATCCGATCAGACTTTTTCCGATCGTGTGTATAGAATTCTGATGCACAAAGTGCCACGCATGCTCAGAATAAATTTGGGGATGAAAGCTGTTGGCTACTGGCCTCTACGTAGTCCCGTCGTACAAATTATATGTCACTTCGTTCGGAACGATTGGATTTTCCGACAACTTTGTGCGACCGTGTGTGCGCCACAAGAGTCTGAAAAAATCAGACGGATTTTGTGGTCGGAATGTTCGACCGTGTGTACAGGGCATCACAGGTTTTCTTCTAAGATTGCCCTGTATTTGGCTCCATCCATCTTCCCATTAACTCTGACCAGCTTCCCTGTCCCTGCTGAAGAAAAGCATTCCCACAACGTGATGCTGCCACCCCCTAGTTTCACGATGGGGATGGTGTGTTCAGGGTGATGTGCAGTTAGTTTTCCACCACACATAGCATTTTGCTTTTAGGCCAAAAAGTTCAACTTTGGTCTCATCTGAACAGAGCACCTTCTTCCACATGTTTGCTGTGTCCCCCACATGGCTTCCTTTCAACAATGGCTTTCTTCTTGCCACTCTTCCATAAATGCCAGATTTGTACGACTTTAAGGTGTCTGAGCTGTTGATCTCTGCAGCTCCTCCAGAGTTACCATGGGCCTCTTGGCTGCTTCTCTGATTAACAAACCTCTGCGGGCTTTACAGAACAGCTGTGTTTATACTGAGATTAAATTACACACAGGTGGACTCTATTTAATTAGGTGACTTTTGAAGGCAATTGGTTCCACTAGATTTTAGTTTGGGGATATCAGAGAAAAAAGGAGGCTGAATACAAATGCACGCCACGCTTTTCAGATATTTATTTGTAAAATATTTGTAAAAAATTTTGAAAAACATTCATAATTTTCCTTCCATTTCACAATTATGTGCCTCTTCGCGTTGGTCTATCACATAAAATCCCAATAAAATACAGTTAAATTTTGTTGGTTGTAACTTGACAAAATGTGGAAAATTTCAAGGGGTATGAATACTTAAAGGCACTGTATATGCTGCCCCGGTCTGTACGTGCTCTCCTGGACCCTCTTCAGATGTGTCAGGATGGATGGCAGGGCAGGGCCAGGTAAATTTGTAATTTGCAGGGTCAGTGATGGTGACCTTGCAACCGGGAACTGGCCCTGTAAAAAATATTTTTAAAAAATATATAAAAAATTTGTGAAAAGACGTAATATTACAGATATAGTGTGCCCCTAAAAAAAATGTGTCTGTGTGTGTGTATACACATACAGGGGGTCCCCGACTTACGAACACCCGACCTACGAACAACCCCTACTTACGAACGGGGTGCTGCGGGGACCCTCCGCCATTTTCCGGTGGTTTTCGGCGTCTGTCGGCCGTTCTGCGCATGCGCGGCCATACGGAGCGTCGAAAAATGCCGGAAATGTCCGTAATTTGCCGCGCATGCGCAGAACGGCAACAGACGGAACATCGGAAATGTCCGGAAATCTCCGTATTTGTCGGTCTGCGCATGCGCGCCGACTTACGAACATTTCCGAGTTCCGTACACGGGGCCAGTCCCTAACGAGTTCGTAACTCGGGGACCCCCTGTACTGGGAAGTCATTATAATAAAATATTGTTACTGTGCAATCTCAAAATTGGTCTAAGTCAATCAAGAGCATGTTAAAGGTTACTGATGGTACAATTAAGGTCTATAGCTACTTTGAGACCAGTATATCTGCTTCATAGATCCACCTCCATTTTTGGATAGGGCTCTTTTGAAATTCCCCCATTGCCTGTGTTTTTGTTTTTCAACACCTCACAATTGCAACACACTGGGGTCCTTATTATGATGAATGAGGAAATGTTTGAAGATATTATGAAACTTCTTTTGATGTTATAAATATGTTCCCTCCCTCTGATGGCTAATTTTCCAATAGTCCACACTATATATTGTAAACCACAGGGGCATTTTAACAGATTAACTACCACTTCAGTCAAAGTTATAGGAAATTAACTGTTCTGTATTAATTTTTTTCTTCTTACTCCTTATGATGAAATCCCCCTACTTCTGTTTTTGCTGTTTTCCTCTTTACAGTTGTAATAGTGACCAAATGTGAAAAAATCTAAGTGGTCTAAAAAAGTGGGTTTTCAGTGGATCTTTTGCACTTCTAACCAGCATGTTACTCAATGTGGGTGCCTTTCTGTATATTATCTGCAGTCTAGCTGGTAGTATGGTTCCTAGATGTTTATCTTTCTTCAACATATTCCAATGATTTTCTCAACGTGTAATGTTGAATATTGTCATCCAATATTATTGCTAAGACTTTGTTTGTCCTTTCACTTATTTCTGTATTGCTATTGTCCTCTTTTTAAGAAAAATATTTAAGTCATGCTCATCACCTTTCTATAACATAATATCATCAATATAGCACTTAAATAGCATCATTTGTCTATCTCTAAGAATGGTTTTTGTCTCCAACATTGGCATAAAGGCATTGGATAGACTTGGGGCAAACTTAGCCCTTATGGCTACTTCATTTAGTTGTCTGTAATGTTTCTCCTCCGTACCAAAAATTATTGTGGTAAAGACCAAATTGTAGGACTTTTAACCACTTCAGCCCCAGAAGAATTGGCTGCTCAATGACAAGGCCATTTTTTGCAATACGGCACTGCATCGCTTGAACTGACAATTGTGCGGTCGTGTGGCGCTGTACCCAAACAAAATAGAGCTTTCTTTTGGTGGTATTTGATCATCTCTGCGGGGTTTTTTTTTGCGCTATAAACAAAAAAAAGAGTGACAATTTTGAAAAAAAAACACAATATTTTGTACTTTTTGCTGTAATAAATAGCCCCAATTTTTTTTAAAAAAAAGCTATTTTTTTCCCCAGTTTAGGCCGATATGTATTCTTCTACATATTTTTGGTAATAAAAATCGCAAAAAGTGTATATTGATTGGTTTGCGCAAAGATTGGTCTTATAGCGTTTACAAAATAGGGGATAGAGTAATGGCATCTTTAATATTTTTTTTTTTTTTTTTTTACTAGTAATGGTGGTGATCTGCGATTTTTATCAGGACTGCGACATTATTGCTATAAAATGCACTGATTACTGTGTAAATGTCACTGGCAGGGAAGGGGTTAACACTAGGGTTTCCTCTCATAGGAACTCACAATCTCTCTCTCTCTCCTCACAGAACTGGGATGTGTGTGTTTACACACACATGTGCCTGTTCTGCCTCTCGTGCCCACGATCGCTCATGGCCGGCGGTCATCGCGACCACCAGTCACGAGCATTGGCACCCCCACTGTTAAAAGGGACCGACGTACAGCTACAACGGTTCATGGGATCGTGCTGCCCTGCCACCGTATAATGACGGTGGCTGGTCGGCAAGTGGTTAATATAAAGTGTGTGTTCTGTGCTGTCTTCAAAATTCTAGAATGCTGCAGTAACCACTTCACTGCTTAAGGGGTCTTCCAGTGGTCAATAAGGGTGTGCAGAGATCCCACATCTGCTGTGTCAAACATACACTGTGCATCAAAAGTGAGAGCTGTAGCCAGGTGCTGGGTTACAGCAATATGGAGAAGGAGACATTGCCTTTTGTTCTTCTCTCCATCTATGGAGATAATGATGTTATGCAGCACCATTCTCCTCTGGCCAGCAGGGAGTGCTAAAGCCAAGCAAGCCCATACAGTTTTTGCAGAGCCCTGAGAATCCTGGAATTGTAGTATGAAATGGCAGCGATATAATGGGGCCAATTGACTCCTTATTAAAATTCTTCCTCTTGGTGCTGAAGGAATTAGAGAGAAAGAGCACATCTGTCTAAATTTGTGATTCTCAAACTGTGTGTGGTGGCACTTAAGAAATGTATCGGCTTCAGAAAGAAAACCCTACAAGCACGTGAGGGACTTTTGAAGAAATTTGGAGTTTGCTACAAATGCTGATCTTCCACAGAACACTTTTTCCAAAGACTGTAAAGCTATCATCAAATGTATAGCGTATGACAGTGATGACCACGTGCACGCTCTATATTAATATACCTGCACAACTCTATTACTCTCACAATCTTCCTGAGGCAAAGCAAGGCGGAGAGCACACAGATCAAACAGAACCTTCCACCAGTGTTCTCTACATGTACAGAAGTCTGTGCAGAAGGACTCTGTGACAAATCCTGTGCAAAGATATGCTTGGTTCGTGTATACCCCAAAAGTCAACCTGAAAAGGCCATAAGACTGCATACTATTCTGGATGATCAACATAACAGAGCTCTTGCAAGAACACAGTTTTTTGAACTGTTGAACATAACAGAAGATGCTCTACTTTATACCCTAAGCACTTGTGTCGGCACTACAGAAGTTTTAGGCTGGATTCACACCTATGCATTTTTAGTGCTTTTTGCAGATTTGCACTACAGAATGTGTTCCATAGGAAACAATGTTAAATGGACTGTAGTGCAAATCTGCAAAAAAGCACTAAAACTGCATAGGTGTGAATCCAGCCTTAGGTAGGAGAACCAGTGGTCTTGTAGTTGCTCCTCGAAATAACAATGTGTAAATATCCTTGCCCATTATCACTGAGTGCAACCAGATTCCAAGCAACAAAGAGGAGATCTCTACTCCTGAAGCTGCCTTTCACCATTCTCACTTGAAGGACATAGCCGACCAAATACCAGCCCTCAACGAAAGCACTGATATCCTGCTGTTACTCAGCTGAGATATCTTAAGAGTGCACAAAGTTTATCATCAAATCAATGGTCCACGCAATGCACCATGCACTCAGTGTCTGTACGTAGGCTGGATCATCATAGACAGTGTCTGTTGAGACAAAGGCAGAAGGTCTTACTCAGTCTCTTCCTTTAAAACACATGTCCTGTCAAACAGACTAACTACTTGTTCTGCCCAACGACCACATCAATATATTGTGAAAGAAAGACCGTTTGAAAAAGGTGTACAATGAAGCCATCATAAACCAGATGTGACCAGAACTGTGCGACTGCGACAAGGGTGAATCAGACATAAATAGGTGAAAGTAAGTAAGTTTATTAAAGTAAATGCATATAAATTTGAACACACCACCAATACAGAGTGAACAAACCAAACAACCAAACAGTGATAATAAACCAACCAGCATATATAGCAAAAGGGAGCACCAGAATTGTAGTCAAGCCAGGCCAGGGTCATAAACAGGAAATCAGCAGATGGGGGGCTAGGAGTGAACAGGATGGAAGGGATCAGGCTGCAGGACAAGGATCCAGGAACAGATACAAACAGGTTCAGGATACAGGAATCAAGGTTCAGGATAGCAGATAAACAGGCTGCAGGTCAGGGCACAAGGACAATACCAGGGCAAGTTGTGTGTGCACTTGCCGGGTATTTGTACTCATCTCAATCAGACTCAGGTGATGCCTGATTGCAGGAGATGATGTCGGCCCCACACTGCCAGGAACCACCCGCTGGTGGATGCCAGTACTGCGGCCCAAATATAACATAATACTACCAACAGGGGAAAGCTCCCCTGGCAGTTCCAGACTGCCAGGAGACACCTGCTGGTGGACCACAGTACTGCACGCCAAATATCAGGCAGTGCCATCAGCGGATGGAACCTTCCCTGACAGTACCCCCCCTCAAAGGAGCGGCATCCGGACGCTCCAACTAGCTGCTGCTGGGACAAGTCCATGGCATCAAGCTGGGCAGCGGGCAGAGTCACACTAAGCTGGGTATGAAGACAGTCCAAAGTGTCAAACCAGGCGATGGGCAGCTCAAGCTGGGCAGCAGGCGTAGACATAACAAGCTCAGCAGCAGGCACGGGCACATCAGGCTCCGGGACGTCGAGCTGGACGGCAGGCTCTTCAGACTGGAATGCTGGCTCTTCAGACTGAAACGCTGGCTCTGGTTCTTCAGACTTGAACACTGGCTCTGGCCCCCCGGGATGGAACTTTGGCACTGGAACTTCAAGCTGGGACAGATTGGTGGGTGTGGAGGCAGGTTGGGTTAATGGCAGGATCGTTTTGGTTGAGAAAAACTTTATTTTTTTCTTTGGCTTAGCCACTGAAGCTCTGTAGGATGCAGGACTGTAGGTAAGGGGTGCAGCAGACTGGAAAGGAGGATTGGGATATGGTAGAGAAGAAGTAACAGTAGCTGGGGGAAGTTCTTGTGGGTTTGTAGGCTGCTGAGAAGAGGCAGGTGGGTTGAATGCAGGATAGGTACAGGGAGCAGAGACCGGATATGTGTATTTGGTTGGGAGCAGCGTATACTGGGCTGCAACTGAGGTTGACATGGGTGATGGGAAAACATACATTTGGGTAGGCTGGTGTCTGATGACAGAGGTGGTTTGTTTGGCTGAAGCTGATTGCACCATGTCAGACCATGCCGAAAGTATAGGTTGTACAAACTGTAGTTTTAAATCTCCCTGCAGTGGCGGCTGGTGCTCAAAATTTTTGTGGGGGGCGCAAACAAACGCTGCCACTGTGCCCATTAAACGCTGCCACTGTGCCCATTAAACGCTGCCACTGTGCCCCAAGTGCTGCCACTGTGCCCCAAGTGCTGCCACTGTGCCCCAAGTGCTGCCACTGTGCCCCAAGTTCTGCCACTGTGCCCCTTAAGTGCTGCCACTGTGCCCCTTAAGTGCTGCCACTGTGCCCCTCAAGTGCTGCCACTGTGCCCCTCAAGTGCTGCCACTGTGCCCCCTGCCTGCCCTCTGCACTTACCTTGTCCCGGTGTGCAGCTGGTGACGGCGTCAGGTGTCTCCGTCGGATGTCTTCTCCAGCGCTCCTCCTGTCTTCTTCTGCAGTGATTGGACGCCTAGCGTCCAATCACAGCGCCTGTGACTTCAGCCAATCACAATACTGTGTAAGCAGCGAAAGCAAAGCATTGCGCCCGCTGTTTACACTTAGGGAAGCCTATTAGAGCACACCGCTCTAATAAGGTCCCCTATTAGAGCTTACAGCTCTAATAGGGGCGCTTCCAGCAAACCCCCCCCCCCACTGTAATTCAGATGCCTGGCGCCCGATCAGGGGCCGGACACCTGAATAGGGGGGCGGCAGCGGTGACAATAGATAGATTCATGCAATGCATGAATCTATCTATTGGTGATAGAGCGGTGCAGGAGAGGGGGGGCGGCGCTCCTGCGCCCTCTATGCACGCACCGCCACTGTCTCCCTGTCTAACAAGACTGAGCAGACACAATGCACTCAGCAATCACCTGTGGGGAACAGGCTGAGTAGTGCTCACAAAAATCGGCGGGATCTTCAAAAAGCTACACTAGGGATACAACCTGATTCACATTAAAATGAGGAGTTAAATCATCATGGCCCTCTGGAATACAGGGCTGGGCCATCTCAGTACACATCTTGATCAAAGGCTACACCTCCCCAAACCTGATCGACCAGGGAGTGAGCCAAACAGATAGTTGAAAACAACTGGTCACTAGATCATCCTTTCAAAGCCTGGCGGCAATAATCCCCACTTTCAGATGCCAGCAGAGAAAAATAAATAACCTCATCGGCATTAATGTTTGCAACCAAACTGAATGAAAATGGTTCCCCTGTGCAGCCACTTCTGGTCAGGGATGGCCCTGGTATTCTGTCATAAACGAGATGTGACCAGAACTGTGTGACTGCGACAGAGTGAACCAGACATAAATAGGTGAAAGTACGTTTATTAACCACTTAAGCCCCGGACCAATTTGCAGCCAAAGGACCATGCCCTTTTTTGCGATTCGGCACTGCGCTGCTTTAACTGACAATTGCGCGGTCGTGCGACGTGGCTCCCAAACAAAATTGGCATGCTTTTTTTTTTTAGAGCTTTCTTTTGGTATTTGATCACCTCTGTGTTTTTTATTTTTTGCGCTATAAACAAAAAAAGAGCGACAATTTTGAAAAAAAAAAATGCAATATTTTTTACTTTTTGCTATAATATCTCCAAAAAATATATAAAAAAAAAAAAACATTTTTTTCCTCAGTTTAGACTGAAACGTATTCTTCTACATATTTTGGTAAAAAAAAAAATCGCAATTAGCGATTATTGATTGGTTTGCGCAAAAGTTATAGCGTTTACAAAATAGTGGATAGTTTTATAGCATTTTTGACTCAGGTGATGCCTGATTGCAGGAAATGATGTCGGCCCCACACTGCCAGGAACCACCCGCTGGTGGACGCCAGTACTGCGGCCCAAAAATCACAGAATACTACCAACAGGGGAAAGCTCCCCTGGCAGTTACAGACTGCCAGAATGCACCTGCTGGTGGACCACAGTACTGCATGCCAAATATCAGGCAGTGTCATCAGCAGATGGAACCTTCCCTGACAGAAGACCCGGCCTCGAGTTGGGAGCTTCTCCCACCCCTGCTGTCAGGTGAGGCGGACCTGTTCTCAGATGCTGACAGTCTGGCAGAGGCATCTTTGCCACCACAGCCTCCCCCACTGAGAGATGCTGAGCTGCTGGGGCGCTTTAAGTCCATGCTGCAGACAGAGCTGTCTTCGGCCACCACCAAACTTCCAACCCACCTCACAATTTTTTATGTCTGACCTTAAAAAGAGCTGACATCAGCCCTGCTTTGAAAGGACTTTGAAAATCGTGCTCGCCGCGAGAACCTACGCTTGCAGGGTATCCCAGAGACCGTCATAGATCTTACCTCTACCATGACGGCACTATTCCAGGAACTGGTGCCCGCCATCCCCATTGACCGTCTTAAATTCGATCACATAAATCGGGCTCCTGGGGCCAAAGAGGCAGGAGGGTCCCCCAAGAGATATTATCATCAAGTTTACATACTATTGTATGAAGGAAACCCTCCTGATGGTGGCCAGAAACAAACCGGAGCTGTGCTTCCAGGGACACCGCTACCAGCTCTTCTCTGACCTGTCCCAGATTACCCTCCAGAAAAAACATCAAATGAAGCCATTTACTACAGCCCTGCTGAACAACCACATTAAGTACACTTGGGGCTTTCCCTTTTGGCTGTCCTTTGACTTCAAGAGTAAGGCCGCGTACACACGAAGGGACAATCCCGCGGGATTATCCTCTGGACTGAAGTCCAGAGGATAATCCCCTCGTGTGTGGGCGCCGGCGGACTTTTTGGCGCCAAAGTACGGCGGACTAAAGTTTCAGGTTTTGTTCTCAAATTATCCGCTGGACTTGGAAGTCCAGCGGACAATCCCGCCGTTAGTGGGCAAGTCCGCGGGACTTTTGAAATGAACGGACTTGCCGCTCATCGGCAAGTCCGTTCATTTAGCACGTGACTTCAGGTTACGTAGCTAGCGTAGGCAGTTACTGCCGCCGCGCTAGCTCCGTGACCTGGCATGGATTTAAAGGGAATCCCCACGCCGAAAAAACGGTGTGAGGGTTCCCCCCAAATCCATGTCAGACCCTCATCCGAGCACGCAGCCTGGCAGGCCAGGAAAGGGGTGGGGACGAACGAGCGCCCCCCCCTCCTGAGCCGTACCAGGCCGCGTGCCCTCAACATGGGGGGTGCCCTGGGGAAAGGGGGGCCGTGCGCCCCCCCCCCCCACCCCAAAGCACCTTGTCCCCATGTTGATGAGGACAAGGGCCTCTTCCCGACAACCCTGGCCGTTGGTTGTCGGGGTCTGCGGGCGGGGGCTTATCGGAATCTGGAAACCCCCTTTAATAAGGGGGCCCCCAGATACCGGCCCCCCACCCTATGTGAATGAGTATGGGGTACGATGTACCCCTACCCATTCACCTAAGGTGTAAAATGTAAAGTAAAAAAAAAAAACACCCACACTTTTGAAAAAATAGTTTATTGCACTGCTCCGGGGGTCTTCTTCCGTCTTGGGGGTCTTCTCGCCGGACTCCCCCGCCATTTACCAAGCTCTTTTACCGAGCGAGGGGAGTCCGGCTACCTTCTTCGTCGTCGCCGCCGTCTGGGGGTCTCGATCCGCCTTCGGGGGTCTTCTTCCGTCTTGGGGGTCTTCTCGCCGGACTCCTCCCCTCTCTTCTGCTCTTTTACCTAGCTCTTTCACGAGGGGAGGTGTCCGGCTACCTTCTTCGTCGTCGCCGCCGTCGTCTGGGGGTCTCGATCCGCCTTCGGGGGTCTTCCGGGGGTCTCTTCTGTTCTTGCGGCGGTCGTCGTCTTCCGCGCCGCCGGCGCCTTGTCCTTCTTCTTGTTCTTCTTGTTCTTCTTCTTCTTCCGATGTTGACCCGACGCTCTCTCTGCCCGGAATGCCTGTGCCGCTCTGAGCTCGGACTTATATAGGGACATGGGCGACAGGGTCACATGCACATGTCACATGGTGACCCCGCCCCCTTGTGTTGTCACAGTCCCGGAGGATGCTGGGACTGTGACATCGCAAGGGGGCGGGGTCACCATGTGACATGAACATGTGACCCTGTCGCCCATGTCCCTATATAAGTCCGAGCTCAGAGCGGCACAGGCATTCCGGGCAGAGAGAGCGTCGGGTCAACATCGGAAGAAGAAGAAGAACAAGAAGAACAAGAAGAAGGACAAGGCGCCGGCGGCGCGGAAGACGACGACCGCCGCAAGAACAGAAGAGACCCCCGGAAGACCCCCGAAGGCGGATCGAGACCCCCAGACGACGGCGGCGACGACGAAGAAGGTAGCCGGACACCTCCCCTCGTGAAAGAGCTAGGTAAAAGAGCAGAAGAGAGGGGAGGAGTCCGGCGAGAAGACCCCCAAGACGGAAGAAGACCCCCGAAGGCGGATCGAGACCCCCAGACGGCGGCGACGACGAAGAAGGTAGCCGGACTCCCCTCGCTCGGTAAAAGAGCTTGGTAAATGGCGGGGGAGTCCGGCGAGAAGACCCCAAGACGGAAGAAGACCCCCGGAGCAGTGCAATAAACTATTTTTTCAAAAGTGTGGGTGTTTTTTTTTTTACTTTACATTTTACACCTTAGGTGAATGGGTAGGGGTACATCGTACCCCATACTCATTCACATAGGGTGGGGGGCCGGTATCTGGGGGCCCCCTTATTAAAGGGGGTTCCCAGATTCCGATAAGCCCCCGCCCGCAGACCCCGACAACCAACGGCCAGGGTTGTCGGGAAGAGGCCCTTGTCCTCATCAACATGGGGACAAGGTGCTTTGGGGTGGGGGGGCCGCACGGCCCCCCTTTCCCCAGGGCACCCCCCATGTTGAGGGCACGCGGCCTGGTACGGCTCAGGAGGGGGGGGGCGCTCGTTCGTCCCCACCCCTTTCCTGGCCTGCCAGGCTGCGTGCTCGGATGAGGGTCTGACATGGATTTGGGGGGAACCCCCACGCCGTTTTTTCGGCGTGGGGATTCCCTTTAAATCCATGCCAGCTTGCGGAGCTAGCGCGGCGGCATTTACTGCCTACGCTAGCTACGTAACCTGAAGTTACGTTCGAAATGAACGGACTGCTCCGTGTGTGGGCAAGTCCGTTCATTTTCAAAAGTCCCGCGGACTTTTGGCCGGCGGATTATCCGCTGGAGAAGTCCGTGCGTGTGTGGGCAAGTCCACACCCTCGGAAAGTCCAGCGGACCTAGCCGGAAAGTCCAGCGGATTGTCCGCTGGACTTAGGTCCGCCGGCAAAAGTCCGTACGTGTGTACGAGGCATAAGAGTTACTCTGTCAGCACCACTGAGGTTATATAATGCCGGAAAAAGTGCACTCGTTGATCTCTCCAAGTAACACAAACAGATGCTGGTATCCCCTCAAGCTCTGTATCATCCTGCACCAGGTAGCCAAGCTGCTTTTATTTATACTAAACACATGGATAACAAAAGAGGCTGTTGGCTTCAGAATCAGCCAATCAGACACTTGTATTCAGTCAAAAGTACCAATGACACACATACATATATTCAAATAGAAATGCAGTAGTGACGTGTGCAGACGGTGGTGTGCAAAACCATGCAGCGAGCACATGGTTCCGAACACAACCGTGTGCACACTCCCACTGCTACCAATGATGCAAGCCATACTACATTATGGCCCAGTGGGCCATAACTTTGCATGGTTATACTATGGTTCCCAAGTACGCAGACCTGCTTACTTACGAGTTTAAATGCGATTGCCATGGAGTGGCCAGTTCCCTGATGAGGCATAAACAAACATTCTTAAAAGAGCGTCTGTATGTGCAAATATCCTCACATGAGCGTATTACAGCAAAACAGACACTGGGGTGGGGGGAATCTGGCAACATACATTAATAAAAATTTCCACAACAGGAGGTACTGACCTGGGCCCTACACAGCCCCGGGCTCTCAGCCGGCCCCCCAGTCAGCTTAGCCACCTCTGGGAGAAATCTTCTGGCCACAAGAGAATTCACTCTCCTCCCCGTCCCGGTCCTTTGAGTTCCTCTCCGGGCTGAAAGCCCTACTGGAATGTCTTCCTGGTTTCTGCTTTGGCGTTTGACCTCCTGACCTTGCCATCTCTACTCATGAGTCTGGCCATGTGGCCACCTGTTATATACATATGTTCATGTGCGCTCTGTCAGCTCAAATAGAGAGAAATAGGCGATTAATCTACTCTCTATAGTGGGGAGTCCATGCATGAGAGTTCAAATGCAGCAAGAGGTGTGTAGATGATCACAGATGGGCTGACTCTGGATGGCTGCCGGCTCATAACAAGCTAGAAGGGGCTCTGTAGACAGTAGAAACAAAGAAGAGAGCAGCGCCAAGTGTAGTGTGATAAAAACATTTTAATATAGGACAGACGATTTTAAACTCACAAGATTGTAGAGATTACAGCGCATGTGAAATGGTATAGGAAGTTCATCCACTCCCGGGAGAAGGCGGTCAGCTCGCAGGTGGAGAGGCATCTGATGTTCCCGGCTGCGCTGGTGGCTCCAATGCTTCCTGGTTCTCAGATTCGGCTCAGGGGCGGCTAGACACATCACTTCCGGATGGTGAGAGAGTGGGGAGGAGCGCGTGCTCCTTCGTTGGGCAAGCGTTCTGAATGTGCGCTCCTCCCCACTCTCTCACCATTCGGAAGTGACGTATCCAGCGCAGCCGGGAACATCAGCTGCCTCTCCACCTGAGAGCCGACCGCCTTCCCCCAGGAGTGGGGGGTGTCCCTCACTGTTGGGATGTATTCCACCTGTTTGGGGGTTCCTTCCTGTGGCTATGTGTTCTTCTCTCTCCAGACTTTTCTTCCTCTTCTTTCTCTCACCCTTTTTCTGCTTTCCCTTTGGGTGCCAGCCAATCACCACCTAGGGAATTTGTTGAGCTTTCTTCTGTTGACGAGTGCTTCCACTCCTCCACACCATGGCCATCCCTTAGTTGAAAATCCATTCACAAAACATCCATGGCTTTAACTCGCCCCTCAAGCGATCCAAAGTGTTCCACCATCTTAACCACTTCAATACCCAGCCAGAGTAAAATGACGTCCTCTGGTTTGTGCAGTGGTATCTGAATAATGCCTATAGCTACAGGCACTATTCAGATATCAATCTTTCCTGCTGGCGATTCTGTGCACGATAAGAACAATCATAGCGGCAGTTCCACCGCTTGATCGTTCTTATAGGCAATGGGAGGGGACGTCCCCCCCTACTGCCGCCATCCGGTGCTTCTCCGGGCTCTCCTGTGCCATCAGGGGCCCGGAGAAAGAATCGCCCGCCACCGGATGACGAGCATAGAGATTTCTGGTGACCAGATGGTCACCAGTCATCTCTATGACCGTCGGAGGCCCGGGCGCGACGTTATGACATAATGCCGGTACCGGGAAGTAAACAAAGCCGCAATCGCATGAGATCAGTGAATTTTTTTTTTTTGATCTCACGCTTTCCAGCCTGGAGGAGCCCACATCTCTCCATAAAGCGGACCTGTCACAGATTCCTATTACAAGGGATGTGTACATTGGAATAGGAATAAAAGTGATCAAAAAAAATAAATTAAAAAAATGTAAATGCCCCTGTCCCCGGTAGCTCACGCTCAGAAGCGAACGCACGCACAAGTCCCGTCCACATATGTAAACGCCACTCAAACCACACGTGAGGTATCGCTGCGTGCATTAGAGCGCGTGCAACAATTCTAGCACTAGACCTCCTCTGTAACTCTAAACAGGTAACCTGTAAAATAAATTAAAGCATTGCCTATGGAGATTTTTAAGTACCGAAGTTTGGCGCCATTCCAGGATTGTGCGCAATTTTAAAGCGTGACATATTAGGTATCTATTTACTCGACGTAACATCATCTTTCACATTATATAAAAAAATTGGGCTAACTTTACTGTTTTACTTATTAATTAATGAAAATTTTCCAAAAAAAAGGCGTTTCAAAAATCATTGCGCAAATACCGTGTGAGATAAAAAGTTGCAATGACTGCCATTTTATTCCCTAGGGTGTCTGCTAAAAAAAAAACATATATAATGTTTGGGGTTCTGAGTAATTTTCTATCAAAAAAAAATTTTTTTTACATGAAAGAGAGAAGTGCCAAAATAGGCCCGGTATTGAAGTGGTTAAATCCAAACGGGTAAAAAGAGAGAGGATCCCCCATGGATTGGACTTTTAAGGCATAAAGACTTTTAACCCCAGATTGAAAACTAAGTAATATAAATTGAAAAACGTTTATTACAAAGAATTGATATATAGAATATTGACATACATCAAAATATATATAAAGATAAAAAAAGAACTGGAATGTTCAAACAGTACCTAATTTGCAAGGTACAAAGTATGAATGTGTTTCGTGAAAATTCTCACACCCGACGCGTTTCGGAGATTGGTAGTTTCCTCCTTCAGAAACTACCAATCTCTGAAACGTGTCGGATGTGAGATAATTTTGGATGGTGATCCAAGACGGATTCATTTTTATGAATGTGAGCCGATCAGAGTCTATGGACAGGCGCACTCTGTGATTGGTTACAAAGCCACCAGCTACACTGAATGTGCGTTCAGAAAGAACGCTGGATGCAGGATAGACCAGTAGCTCAATTGCATATTGAGCAAGCTCTGGCCAGTGGTCCATCCTCAAGACCCAGTAACCCAGTGGATGTTCTGGTGGAAAGGTCTCCAGGTCTGATCTTGCCCCTAGATATTCCTGCACCATGTAATTTAGATGCTGGCGATGGTTGCTGGAACCGATCAGATCTGGGCACTGAGGAC
Organism: Lithobates sylvaticus; assembly: GCA_028564925.1. Lineage (NCBI taxonomy): Eukaryota > Metazoa > Chordata > Amphibia > Anura > Ranidae > Lithobates > Lithobates sylvaticus. The sequence continues at coordinate 153,420,897 of CM053033.1, forward strand.
TGAAGAATTGTCTGAAGGCATCGGTCAGCCAGCCACCTTCTCCATCGCTTTTTCTGTGACTGAACGAAGCCTCAGCAACACGTTGTCCAGCACCAGGAAATTGTAACCTCCCAGGCTCTGTAAACGCATTGCACAAACCTTTCTGCAAGGCCTCCTGAAGAAGGGTGGCACAGAGTGGTGTAGTGGTTAGCACTCTCACCTAGCAGTAAGAAGGGTCACTGGTTCGGATCCCAACCACGACACTACCTGCCTGGAGTTTGCATGTTCTCCCTGTGCCTGTGTGGGTTTCCTCCGGGTACTCCGGTTTCCTCCCACAATCCAAAGACATGCAGGTAGGTTAACTGGCTTCTGTCCAAAAAAATTGGCCCTAGTATATGAATGGGGACCTTGGATTGTGGGCTCCTTGAGGGTAGGGACCAATGTGAGTGTGCAATGTACAGGGATAGGGACAGTTGTAGACACTTGCTCAGGTTGAACTGGATGGACTGGTGTCTTTATTCAACTTTACTAACTATGAAATTATGTTTCATCCTCTGCAAAGGCTGGATAAGTTCTGCAACCTTACCCTTGTAACGTGGATCAGGAAGGGTTGCCAGCCAGTAATGATCCCTCTTCTTGATACCGCAAATCCTAGGGTCCTTTCACAGGCTTTGCAGGATCAAGGAGGCCATGCAGCGTAAGTTTGCAGAGCCATTCGATCATGAGTCCTCTGGGTCACTAAGGATCAAATTATCCTCAACCACCTCCTCCCAGCCACGTACAACTTCATGGGTTTCTGGGGACTGCAAACGATTCCCTTGAAGACTGCTGCTGAATGTTATCCTCCACCTGCATGCTGACACAATCCTCCTTCTCCTCCTGTGTGATCGTTGGGCCTGCAGGAATATTAGTATCTGGATAAAGGGGGCCTTGAGAGGTAAGGCAGTCCTCCTCTTTCTCCCGCTGTTCTGCCTCAAGTGCCCGGTCGATTATTCTACGAAGCGTGTGCTCCAACAGGAAGGCAAGAGGGACAGTATCACTGATGCATGCACTGTCACTGCTCACCATCCTCATGGCCTCCTCAAATGGTGACAGGACAGTGCATGCATCCTTGATCAGTAGCCACTGGCATGGTGAAAAAAAAGCCAAGCTCCCTTGACCCTGTGCTGGTGCCATACTCACACAGGTACTCATTGATGGCCCTCTGCTGCATGTGCAGCCGCTGCAGCATTACCAACGTTAAGTTCCACCTGGTGGGCATGTCACAAATGAGGTGGTTCTTGGGCAGGTTGCATCCTCTTTAAATGTCAGCCAGTCGAGCACTGGCATTATATAACCGCAGACTTTCCTGGCCTGCCTTAGGAGATCCTGTAAGCCAGGGTACCTGCTCAAGAACTGCTGTACCACCAAATTCAGGACGTGAGCCAAACAGGGGACAAGTGTCCCTGTCGGAGGGCGGAGAGGAGGTTGGTGCCATTGTCGCATACAACCATTCCTGGCTGAAGCTGGCATGGCGTCAACCACCTCTGAGCCTGCCCCTGCAGAGCTGACAGAATCTCTGCCCCAGTATGACCCATAAGCAGACCAACTCAAGCACCGCATGGCATCTTTTTGCCTGAGTGCTTGCGTAGCCCCTTGAAAGCCTACAGAGCACCGCTGGCTCAGAGGATAAATCTGCAGAGGAAGAAGAAGAGGAGGGGGTGGAGGAGAGAACTGTGGCAGAATCACCACTAGCATTTTGGAGACGTGATGGCGGAACAAGCTCCAACAATACTGAACCCTGTCCTGCATCCTTCCCAGCTGCCAGCAGTTACCCAGTGTGCCTTGAACGAAAGGTAACGTCCCTTTCCGTGCCTGCTGGACCATGAGTCAACAGTAATATGCACCTTACTGCTGACCGCCCTGTCCAACCAGGCCAAGATATTGCCTTCCACACGCTGGTAGAGAGCCAGAATGGCCTTCCTTGAAAAGAAATTGCGTTTGGGAACCTACCACTGAGGTACCACACATTCCACAAATTCACGAAAGGGGGCAGAGTCTACTAGCTGAAAAGGCAGCAGTTGCAGTGCTAGCAATTTGGCCAATCTAGCATTCAGACGCTGAGCATGTGGATGGCTGGGACCGAATTTCTTTTGACGGTTTAGCAACTGGGGTAGGGAAATTTGCCTGCTAAAATCCAATGTTGGTGTGCCGCTAGCTGATTGGCCACAAGTACTTGGGACACCTATTTCTATACCTTCATTCCTCTCGGTGCAGGTTTCTGAGAGGACTGGAGGTATAGTGGGGTTGGAGATCCCAGCTGATGAGGAGCAAGGAGAGGTCCGCCTTGTTCTTTAATGTGGGTCTTTTCAGTGCTGTTGCCAACGGACTGCATGGGAGGTAGTCATATGTCTGGTCAAGCATGTGGTGCCCAAGCAGCTGCTGTTTTGGCCACGCTTGATACGATTCAGACATATGTTGCAAACGGCAATGGTGCCATCAGCTGCACACGTGTCAAACAAGGCCCACACCAAAGAACTTTTCAAAATATGTGGGGAGTCAGCAGTGCCCTGCACCTGCCTAGCCCTGCCGTGTGCTGCAATAGGGTGGCTGCCCTTAAGCTGCCCCCTGGAGGGCATCCTGCCTCGGAGATATGCCTCCTCCCTTCTATCAGTAGAGTCAGTGACCTCATCATCCCCGCCCTCCTAGTCACTGGAGCAAACTTGGCAGTATGCTGCAGCTCAGGGAACATGACTGCCAGTTTCTTGACCTTCTTGGGCACCCCCTCTCTCTAGGCTTACGCTACTCCCTTCCTCAACCTGGGTACCATCATCGGAGCCTTCAAGTCGCTGCGCATCCTCCTGCAGCATGTACCCAAAACTGTGGTCGAATAGTTCGGGGGACTCCTCCGTGCATGATGGTGGGGCTAGGGAAGGAGTGACTGTTGACATGGAGCCGATGGAATAGGCCGCATTGGCAGGTAAACTACTCTGAGCCTGGGTGACAGAGGATGAGGAGGGCTTTGTTATCCATTCCACCAACTCTTCTGCATGTTGTGGCTCAATATAACGGCCAGCTGCATAAAAAAAGGACAAGCGTGCCCCACGGCCACGTGCTGAGGATGCACTGTGTCCACAACCAGCACTGTTGACTGTAGACACAGAGCTTGCTTGCCCCCTTTTAGTGGCCTGTGAGTGTCTGCCTCTCCTTTATGGCCTTCTGGACATGCTGTAAATTTTTTTTTAGCAAAACCACACTACACTGTACTGTGTACACCACCAAAAAAGTAGTAGCAAGTGCACTATGGGTGTACGATACTGTGTACACCAACAGAAGTGTAATAACAACTATGGGTGTACTGTATTGTGTACACCATCAGAAAAGTAGTAGCAACTGCACTATGGGTGCACAGTACTGTGTAAACCGCCTGAAGTATATTAGAAAAAGTACACCAGGAACGGCCTGCAGTCAGACATAGCTAAACTGGATACAGTGGAGATGTGTGTGTGTGTATATATGTATATGTATATATATATATATATATATATATATATATATATATATATATATATATATATATATATATATATATATATATATATATATATATATATATATACACACACACACACACTGTCTGTAGATAGATATATATATTAAATACACTGCAGCTAACTGAATAACCTGCCTGCTCAATCTAAATGACACTCTCTGTCCATGCCAACAACACACTACACAGGACCAACGTGCAGGCAGCCTTATATAGTGTGGTGTATATAATGTATATAATGAATGACAAATTGGTAGAAATAATGAATAAAAATGGGAAAGAAAGAATCTGTATAATAACAAAATATTTACGTATGGGGACCTCTACACATAAAGGTTATAGGTCATATTGCTCAGCTATATTAGGTCTATTTGCACCAATTCTACCTTCGGGCGCACCCTATATACAATTTAACTCCTATCCCCTTTTCATTCAAACTTGCAGGGTTTAAGAACATGTGACCATGCTCCTATAGCTATATATAAGACTCTAAGAGTAGTGGTGCAACAAATCAAGATACACTAACAGGTATCCAGCATAGGTTATGAATGCATGACCCACCACCTAATAGGAATTTTCTTCTTGCCATGACAATCGATATACTCATATATGCCTATAATTGTTTCACTCTAATAGGGTTCTCATAGCAATATCCGACCCCAGTGTGCCTTACCGGCGTCCTCCAACACTGTCTCACCGGGACAGATACAGCAATTCCAACAATTGGAGCAATCTGGGGCATCCCCCATTTCTTTCTGGATGCCTAGCTCCCCCTAGTTGACGGGCATTTATTCCCTGCCAAACAATATCACCTAGGAGAGTACAGGGTGAAGAAGCTCCTCCTCCCAGCCGTTGTTTTTAAATTATACTGGAATGTTTCCTTACACGGTATGTTTTCATTGTGAGTCCTTATTTTACTTTACTTATGTTTATACAAACCTCTTTGATTTTGTAATCGCTATTACATGTATAAAGGTTTACATTGTTTTTTTTTAATCATTAAAGTTTTTATTGAGTATTTCATAGAACATAAATAAATACAGGGTACAAGGAAAAAGAAATCACAAAATAACATACAAAGATATGCACAGTAATATCTGAGTCATCAATAGTAAGGATAACATTCTTACATATACTAAGGATAAGTTATGTAATAGCTATAGGCCAAATGGACCATTGTGAATCAAACCGTGAACATTTCATGTTATTAATGGCTAATAAACGCTCAAAAGAATGATTTCTACTCACAGCTGAGGTGACATCAGACAAATTCACAGCAACAGAGGATTTCCAGTTGCAAAGAATCAGCAGCCGTGTTTCCAACAGAATATGGGTTATTACCGGTCTGAAATTTTTATCAAACTTGTCAATGTTTAAGTGAAGAATACCCAAAGCAGGATCTGGAGAGGTCAATACACCAGTGATAGAAGATATTAATCGGAATATACTGTTCCATAGACTTTTGATTGTAGGACAATGCCAAAGCATATGCATTAGATTTCCTATTTGTCCACATCCCCTCCAACAATGTGGTGATGTACCCGGGAAAAAGGATGCTATTCTATACGGAGTGTAGTGCCATCTGTTAGTTAATTTAATAGTCAGTTCCCAATGTTTAGCACAGTGAGAGGCCGTGTGTATTTCCGAGAAGGCCTGCCGCCATTGGAATTCCGAAAATTCCCAATCTATATCGTCTTCCCACTTGAGCATAGCTGAAGTTTTAGCAAATGTAATTTTGTTCCCAAAGATGTTATAAAAATACGATATACATTTCGCATCACGTTTTTCCGTAAAATATAATTGCCAAAGTTTAAATGGAATTCTAATTAACGGAATCGGTTTCGACTCAAAAAATTGTATTATGTTATAGCATTTAAGAATCTCATCTTCATTTAAGTTATATTGCAACAATAAAGTGTCCATGGATTTAAGTTGACCATCATTATATAGTTCTGATGCTGTAGTAATTCCTTTAGTGATCAAGTCATCGACTGTGAGTGATGGAAGGTATTTCTCAAGTATATATAGAGGTACATCATAGGGAACATCATTGGTTTCTCTATGAACGTTATCTATGATATGCCTCCATGCCTTCAAAGAAATGTTAATAGTGGGGGCTAAAGTTTTTAAGTCCCATTTAAGCCAACTATCTGTAAGTAAAAAAGTAGAAGCTTCTTGCAAGGGTACTATTGAATTCTCCATAGACACCCATGAAGGTGCATTGACAGTCTGGAACCAGTGTTTGATTTGGTCTAATCGAACAGCCCAGTAATAATCATGTATATCTACCAGGCCAGGCTCACCAATTTTTTTGTGAGAAGTAAGGTTGCACCTGGAACACCTAGCTTTTTTGCCATTCCATATATATTTCCTTCCCATGTTAGCTAATTTGGAGAGAAAATGTTGAGGAATATGGATCGGTAAAGATCGAAAAATATACAGAATTTGAGGCAAAATCAACATTTTGTATGCCGCCATCCTTCCATACCAGGACACCTCCTTCATCGAAAAAGACTTCAGTTGAGCTTCCAGTTTGGCAATAAGTGGAATCATATTAGCTCTTGCAAGGTCAGAAGTCTTGGGCTTCAGGATAATCCCCAGATATGGCACACCACTGTTACTCCACGTATATGGAAACCAAGCCTGAAGATCAAGTTTCTGTTTGGACTTAATATTTATATCAAGTATCAAAGATTTGGAGAAATTTATTTTATAGTAAGAAATTTTACTACACGCCTGAAGAACAGTATGAGCTCCAGGTAAAGAAGTAAGTGGGTCAGTCATTAATAGTATAATGTCATCCGCAAAAAGATTAATAGTATGTTCCTGTGTGCCAAACCGGAAGCCTCTGATAGAAGGGTGCGTCCTAATTTTTTCAGCCAAAGGTTCAATCATTATATTAAAAATGGATGGAGACAGAGGACAACCCTGTCTAGTTCCATTGCCAATATTAAACATATTAGATGAAGTGTTATTCGTGTACACCTGAGCTGTAGGGCATGAATAGAGCGCCATAATAGCTTGCAAAATACGTCCTTGAAAACCGAATTTTTCTAAGGTCATGCGCATGTACCTCCAGTGGACCCTATCGAACGCCTTCTCTGCGTCAACAGATAACAGCAGAGAAGGCATTCTATGCGATTTAGCATAGTGTAAAATATTCACAATTCGTCTAGTTGCATCAGAAGTTTGTCTCCCCTTCACGAATCCCATCTGGTCGTTTTTAATAAGAGAAGGAATGATATGTGATAGACGAATGGCCAATGATTTGGCATATACCTTAGTGTCACAATTCAAGAGGGATATCGGTCTAAAGTTGGCCGGAGTATCTGGATCTTTACCAGGTTTAGGTAATGTAATAATGAAGGCTTTTAGCATATCAGGGGGGAAGCAAGCAGATTCAGCGGCTGTATTAAAAGAATTAACCAGATGAGGCGATATAATGTGTTTGAATGATTTGAGATATTCATTAGAAAACCCGTCAGGGCCTGGGGATTTACCAGTTGGAAGTGAATCGATGTTTTTTTCAATTTCTCGGATCGTGAATGGTGCATTTAAAGTTTCTAGGTGTTGTGTAGAAAGACATGGTAATTGTATGTTATGCAGGAATGACTGGATAGCTTCCTCTGTTGGTTGGTGTGTATGCGGATCATCTTTCAGATTGTAAAGGGAGCTATAGTATTCTGCAAATTGGTTAGCTATTTCTTTTGGGTGAATAATTTTATGAGATAGGGTAGCATGTCTAAGAAAAGCGATCCGTGTTTTGGCATTTGCAGCTTTTAACCTATTGGCAAGGTGTCTACCAGGTTTGTTAGCATTATTATAGTAATTTAATTTTAAACGTCTAAGGTGTTTATCAAACTGTTGGGAGAGAAGTGTTCTAAGTTGTTCTCTAAGAGAGGTCAGTTTATCCGATATTAATGTGGTAGATGACAATTTATTCTGAGATTCAAATTTTTTTATATCAGCAAGAATATTAGATAGTTGCTGAGATCTTTGCTTTTTTATTCTGGCGCCCATTTGTATGAGTATTCCCCGCATATATGCTTTATGGGAGTTCCATAAAATATGGGGGTCGGTAACTGAGCCAAAGTTGTCTTGGAAAAAATTTGTAAGGTGTTGCGACAATATTTTACTTGAGGAAGATTCCTGAATCAGCCTATTATTACAACGCCAGATGGGAGGTGAAGAGGAGACACCCCTCTCTACTATACGTATCGATATTGCTGCGTGGTCAGACCACGTAATGTCATGTATAGTAGCCACATCAATATCTTGTAATAGCATTCTATCAGTGAGAAACATATCAATACGAGAGTAGGATTTGTGTCTGTTACAGAAAAAAGTGAAGTCTCGTTCATTCGCATGGAGACATCTCCAGGCGTCAAATAGTTCTTCACTGTGTAGAACTTCTTGAAGCGCTGGTGACTGGTCAGATTTTACTGAAGATGTGTCCACTTTAGGATCCGAGGTAATATTGAAATCTCCACAGATAAGTATTCTGCCATATTTTAAAGAATCAAGCTTGCGTAAAACTTTTTTAAAGAAGCGCAGTTGATGCCTATTTGGGGCGTATAGGGTAACTAAAGTAAATGGTTGAGAATTAATGTCACCTGTTAAAATAATAAACCTGCCCTCAGTGTCTATGAAGGAGTCCTTTTGTTGAAATGAGAGAGTGTTCTTAATCGCTAAGAGGACACCACCAGCTTTTTTCCTTGGGTTGCAAGCCAAATAGATATGTGGATAATCTTTGTGAGAGCATTGTGGATTTTTGTCAGTTTGAAAGTGCGTTTCTTGAACACAAAGGATATCAGCTCTATGGTTGTAAGCCTCCTTCCATAGAGAGAAACGCTTGGTTGGATGATTTAGTCCATGTGCATTAATAGACAAACAGGATATCGTCATGGATCAAGCATGAAAAAAAAATTATGTGGTGCTGAGATGGAAAAAATAAAAATAAAACTCACTGCGATCAAGAAGGCACTATGTATTTTGAATAGAGCATTCTGTGGAAAAGGCATCCAGTTGATGAGGTAATTCGGATCGTGCATATCAAAGAAAAAAAAACTTAAAAGGGAAGAAAGAAAAAATATTAAGATACATATGTAAAACATAAGAAATGGATCCATAAACTGATCCAAGAGCAGTTATAACTGCTGATGGTAAGTAGGGGGGAAGAGAAGAGATTATATAGACTCTCCCTTAGAGACAATCATAGATTAGTTAGAGTCCACCGGCGGGTTTTTTGGTAGGTCTACTTCTAGATACGACCTGCCATTCTTTTTGTATAGAGGAAGGCCCAGCTTGAGTGGCATATTGTGTATCCATGGTGGGCAAAATATTCCATGTACGGAGCAGTTTCAAGCCATCGTCTAAAGAGGATATCATTGCATTAGTACCATTGTAGGTGATGGACAGGGTAGCAGGGTATTTCCATTTATGAGGAATATTATGGTTTCTTAATGCTTTTGTCACAGTGAGAAGATTGCGTCGGCGTTGCAATGTGTGCCTGGATAAGTCTGGTAGCAGCCGTACATTGGTAAATTGTGGAGGGGCATTTTCCAGTCTCCTGTAGGTCTGTCGAATTTGGTCTTTTACATGAAAATAATGTACCCGTAATAATACATCTCTAGGTATTTCAGCAGGAAGGAAAGAAGGCTTGGGGATTCTATGAATCCTGTCAATAAGTAAGTCCTGAGTGGAAGCTTGAGGCAATATGGTGGAGAAAAGGGCTTGCGCATAAGCTAGTAATTGATTTGGGGGTATATCTTCAGGTACCCCTCTTAGTTTTAAATTGTTTCTCCTAGAACGGTCCTCGAGGTCTGCTAATTTGTCTTTTATCCATCCAATTTCAGTCCCTTGAGCATTATTAGAGTCCACCATTACATTGTATGATGAGGTAAATTCCTCCATCTTGTTTTCCACTCTATCCACTCTCATGCCCAGTGAATCAACATCTCTCCTACATACAGCAAGTTCCCTGACTACATCAGCCTGTAAGGACGATCGTAATGACAGCAACATGTCCTTTAGAACTGTGTCTGACACTGGCTTGTTATCAGTGGGGAAGTCTGCAATGGGATCTCCTGCCTGAGTGTGGGGGAAGGCCGCCGCCATGGCTCCGCTGCTTACCTCCATCTCCAGAGGCTGTTGTGGCCTGTAAGGGGATTCCCTCCTCGGCTTAGATTTGACCGGGCTCCGGGTGGTGGGGGTTGTAGGCCCAGAGGAGGAATCACTGTGGCCCCGTTGAGGAGGAGTATGAGGTACCTGAGGCTCTTTAGCGTCTGCTGCTTGTGCCTGTGAGCTCTGTGAGGTACTAGCGTCTCCCCCGCCGCCGCCATTTTGAGACGCGCCGTTCGCGGCATAATATCCCGACATTTTCTGCGGCTGCTGGGGATTCTTTCGGTGCCTGGCCATCACCCGAATGTGCCCCCGGAGAATGCAGGTAAGTACCTTCTGATTGGGGTCGTCTTACCGCCGTTTAAATGTGTCCGCTGACGATTGTTCTCTGTGGGCGAGCGGAGCTCCGGATCACGCCGCCATCTCGGAGCTCGGTCGCCACGCCCCCCAAAGGTTTACATTGTTGACATATTATCTTACTATGATATTTTCTATATACAACAGGAATGTTGTTATACTCTCACCTCTGAATAAGGAGGAAACTACTAATCTCCGAAACGCGTCAGTGGGAGATAACTGTTACAAAAACGCATTCATATTTTGTACCTTGTAAATCAAGTACTGTTTGAACATTTCAGGTGTTTTTTATCTTGATAATGACCAATTTTTGTTAATAAACGTTTTTTCAATCTATACTATAGTTTTCAATCTGGGGTTAAATAGTTTTTATGCCTTAAAAGTCCAACCCTTAGGGGATCCCTTCACCCTTTTTTCTCGATTATAGGATGTGGCATATAATATAAAAATTCCCCTTTCTTGCACATATATTGTTTTTTCACAAGAACATCCCTTCTTCTGATTTTTCTTTTCATATATAAGAGACTCACTGGAAACAATACCTTTAGAGGCATGACGGAATTTATAGGCAGTGAATGGAAAACCCTTATGGAGGGATACTTGAAGGAATTTGGTAATAGGGAGGAGATTGATGCAGAAATATCATCTCTATTTTTTAGACTTCCGAAGATCTTGGAAAAGAAATCCACGCTGTCCTGGCATTCCAGATCGTTCGAAAATTACATTAAAGAGGATATCAACCCCCTGGGACTCAGAGTCCAGATCTTCCCAACTTTGGAAGGTCTGGACTCTGACTTCAAAACAAGGTGGGAAGAGGTCCTCAAAGTATGCTCACGAAGCCTAATGGAGATCCTAATAGACAAATACAATAAAGCCCCATACACACGGTAGGATTTTCCCATGGATTCTGTCCTATCGGACAATGTTGTCGAAAAATCCGACCGTGTGTAGGCACCATCGGACAGTGTACGTCGAATTGTCCGACGGACAAAGTCCTATCTCCTGCGGGATAGATTTTTCGACAACAAAGTCCGATCACACCAAATCCGATCGTGTGTATCGAATTCCTGACGGACAAAGTGCCACGCATGCTCAGATCACATTACAAGACCAAAGCTATTGGCTACTAGCCTCTACGTAGTCCCGTCGTACGCAACAAACGTCACCACGTTCAGAATGATCGGATTTTCCGTCAACTTTGTCCGACCGTGTGTATGCAAAACCAACATCAGACAAAGTACGACGGACAGGATCCGACGGACCTGGTCCTCGGATAATCCGCGCGTGTGTATGGGGCTTAAGAGATCATCCGTTTTAGATCTTGAAATAACCAACATTTGTAATAAGCTACAGAAACTAAAAACCCAAAAACCAATAGCAACTAGGGAAGAAAAATTAAAAACCCACTTGGAGACCTTTAACAAAGACATCTTGGGGAAAAAAAGTTTCAAATTCAATCGCGATAGGGACGCATTTAAAGATGGCAGGGCCTATAAATGGACCTAATACAACTACAAAGGCAACCCCAATAGAGACGGCTCAGGCTTTGGGAGACCCTGGAACAAAAATCAAAGTACCTCTTCTTACCCCAACACTGTTTCACGAATCACACATAAGGCCAAAGTGAACCCAAGCAGCAAGCGCCAATACCAGAGCGACTCACCAGAAGGCCAAAAGGCAAAAAAATCCACACTAGAAACTTCCGCACATAAAGTAGCACCAATACCCAATGTTAGAAATATGGATGTGGCAATTGTGTCCAACACCCATTCACACACAAACAACACCATTAATAAGAAATCTATTGCACAAATGAACGGTGGAGGCACAGAATCGTTTGAGACCCTCTCCAGTGATCCCTCTTTTTTAGAGAAGATCCTGGCGGGGGTCCAACCATCCTTAAACAATCCCAACACTTACACACAAGTCAACCTATAGGCCCTGGAAAGATCAATGACACACAAGTTGAGTCCGACTTTAATATTTAGAAGATGAGCTGAGTTGTTGAAAGCTAAAGGATAGCGCCTCATCCCTTAAGTAAAGTCAAAATTTTGTTCCATGAACAGATTTGGGACTTTTAGGGCGCAATGATACAAAAATATTAATTATGAAAAATAGTTTATTAAAAATCACAACATAACTTAATATTACATTTTTGACATCATATGTCTATGAAAACATTTAAAAACAATACATCACTGAACAGAGATGAAGTTTTCATTTATAGCTCTTTTTTTCTCAACATGTTTCACCCAAATTTGGGCTTCCTCAGGAGAGTTAGATAATGTCATATAATATTTACTGAAATAGAGAAATACAGTCAGACATTGAACACATAAGATTAACACTGCCTTAGTAGAATAATATAGAAATGAACATCACGTACAAAGTGAGTGGGTGGAGCTTGTAAGCTCATATGCTAACCTGGGTGTTCAGGGAGAGAATTCCCCAGTCCACATATATGCTGAATACATGGGGTTGTAATGAGTGCATCATAGAGAGGGAAATAACATCCAAAACTATGTCAGTTTTGCAATCCAGCTATGGGGTATATTAATAAAGATGCTTAGATTATTATGGCATTGAAGACAATAGGAATAGATATATTATATTATCCCAAAAGGGAGGAACCCACCTGGAAAGTATTTGCTTGTTATTTTAAAGATAATAAGAGCATATAGAACAAATGCTCATGACTGCCAGAGAGGGAGTCCAAGTTTGAATCTATGGAATATTTTAAAAGGAAATTCTTTAGTCCATCAGGGAAATATCGTACAGATATAATTGCCATCAATAAGCCAAGAACAGATCACCATGCCCCAAACATATATTTACCTATGTTGAGGGTCTGCATTCACTCAGGGTGCCAGCCTGGATAAAAAACTATCCGGAAGATAGGGAGGTCAGAGTGAGGTACTTAAACCACTTAAATAGAATAAAAGAGGCATTTTAGTGATCAATTCCCGGTAGAAGTAGGTGGCAAATAGTCTGCTAGGATCTCTTACCTTTGCTAAGCATCGTTTTGGGAGGATACCTCCGCTGAGCTGCACATTTGAACAGCCCAAACAGTTCCCCTTAAATAACCCTCTCCACCACCGTTTTGGCGCCAAACGGTCAGGTGAGGACAGATAGTGTCACAGCAGGTGCGCCAGGCGCACAGGAAGTGACAGCCGTGAAACCGGAAATGCTTCCCTCAACAGGAAGCCAGATGAACTGACCTCTGTGCTGAAAGCAAATAGGAACCACAGGATGTAATGCCACATCTGATAAACTGTCAGCAAAGGGAGTTGTAGAGAAATGGACTGACAATAATGTCAATACAAAACAGCAGAAGGATATAAAGGATTTAAATCCCTATGCTGGATGTGAACAGTATTTTGGAATTGATTTGGGTCACAAAACATATCCATATCAGCTACCCTATTCCCTGGGAACATACATAAAATTATGTAACCAAGAAAACGGCTGCAGTTTGCGCATGCGTTTAACCCCAAAGTGACTGAAACGGCGCCAGCTGGGAGTCGAATAGACTTGTAGGGTCTAGGGACTCCTAGTGACGCCTCTAGTGTCCATATGAGGCAGTCAAGCCCCATTTCAAAACATTTTAGCTTCACATGTATATAAGGCTGCAAAAAATTGCTCCTTAAAGGGACCATGACTAAACATGGCCAATAATTGTAAAATAATACAGTGAAGCGGTGGATCTTGCCATAAACCCTCAACCCCAACACAAACAGGGTCAGCAAACACAGCACAGACCCAATACGTGATGAACATTTGAAAAATCATTTTATTAATGCTCAAAAAAATATCATAAAATTGATACACATAATAATTAATAATCTTAAATGAGAAGAAAAAACTCATGCACTCATTACAACCCCATGTATTCAGCATATATGTGGACTGCGGAATTCTCTCCCTGAACACCCAGGTTAGCATATGAGCTTACAATCTCCACCCACTCACTTTGTACGTGATGTTCATTTCTATATTATTCTACTAAGGCAGTATAACACATCTTATGTGTTCAATGTCTGACTGTATTTCTCTATTTCAGTAAATATTATATGACATTATCTAACTCTCCTGAGGAAGCCCAAATTTGGGTGAAACATGTTGAGAAAAAAAGAGCTATAAATGAAAACTTCATCTCTGTTCAGTGATGTATTGTTTTTAAATGTTTTCATAGACATATGATGTCAAAAATGTAATATTACGTTATGTTGTGATTTTCAATAAACTATTTTTCATAATTAATATTTTTGTATCATTGCGCCCTAAAAGTCCCAAATCTGTTCATGGAACAAAATTTTGACTCCGACTTTAATATAATTAATCTCTCATCCTACCTATTATCTGAAGAGGAAACTTCAATTCTTAGAAGGGGACTTAAATTTTGTCCAAACCAAGACATTAATAAGTTCGAAATCTACAAGGATCTACAACTTTTTATCAGAAAACGAATTTTAACCACTTTCAGACCGGACCAATTTGCAGCCAAAGGACCAGGCCCCTTTTTGCGATTCGGCACTGCGTCGCTTTAACTGACAATTGCGCGGTCGTGCGACGTGGCTCCCAAACAAAATTGACGTCCTTTTTTTCCCACAAATAGAGCTTTCTTTTGGTGGTATTTGATCGCCCCTGCGGTTTTTATTTTTTGCGCTATAAACAAAAATAGAGCGACAATTTTGAAAAAAATGCATTATTTTTTGCTATAATAAATATCCCCCAAAAATATATAAAAAAACATTTTTTTTCCTCAGTTTAGGCCGATACGTATTCTTCTACATATTTTTGGTAAAAAAAATCGCAATAAGCGATTATTGATCGGTTTGCGCAGAAGTTATAGCGTTTACAAGATAGGGGATAGTTTTATAGCATTTTTATTAATAATTTTTTTTTTATTATTAATGGTGGAGATCTGCGATTTTTTTTTGTGACTGCGACATTATGGCGGACACATCGGACATTTTTGACACATTTTTGGGACCATTGTCATTTTTACAGCAATTAATGCATTTAAATGCATTGATTTCTGTATAAATGACACTGGCAGTTTAGGAGTTAACCACAAGGTGGCAGTGTAGGGGTTAAGTAGGCCTAGGGGTGTTTTTTTACTGTGGGGGGGCGTGGCTGTCAGCTAGTGAATGCTGATCTCTGCTCCAATCACAGGGAGCAGAGATCGGCGTCACTAGTTGCTAGGCAGAACGGGGAGATGCTGTTTATCTCGGCATCTCCCCGTTCAGCCGCTCCGTGAGACGATCGCGGGAGTCCCCGCGGCGATCGAGTCCGCGGGGACCGCGGCCGGAGTCCCGACCGGCGCTCCCGGCGCGCTCCCGATGGCACGGACAGGCTAAAGGAGGGACGTATATATACACCCTCCTGCCTGTACGTGCCATTCTGTCGACGTATATCGTCGTGCGCCGGTTGGCAAGTGGTTAAGAAAATTATTTCACAAGCAGGGAATACCCCTAGACCGTACCCCTCAAGAAAGTCAAGCATTAGATCATCTGGTCTCACTTTTGGAGGAGAGCGATCCGGCCGACTTGATCTTCAAAAAAAATTTTGGACTCAGTGGACAAACAAGATTTAGCTTTAAATACAAAGAAGTCAAAACTCAAAAAGAAATCAGACTTCTGCCCAGCACCGAGCACAAATCTCAACGCTGCAACCTTCCTAAAGCTAATAAACAGGGGCCTCAACAAACTAAGAATCCGCACTCCTGAGAAAATGAATCTAACAAAAAGTGAAATACTAGCTTTGAAAAAACTTTCTAATAATTCCAATATAGTAATAAAATCTTCAGACAAAGGGGGCAATGTGGTTCTTTTAGATAACGAGAAATACATTAACATGTGTAACGATATCTTAAAAAACCAACACTTGTATCGACGCATGCCCATCAGCATTGTCAACAAATTTCATGGAGAATTTTATTCACTTATCGATTCCGCCCTTAGAAACAACACCATTACGAAACAACTATGGAACTTCATCCGTAATAATTTCCCTAAAGTACCTACATTTTATGCACTTCCTAAGGTACACAAGAATAAAGAGAACCCACCAGGGAGACCGATCATCTCTGGGGTGGGATCCATAAGTGAAAATGCTAGTCGACTGATTGACGACTTCTTAAAACCTTATGTCATGACTTTGCCGTCATACGTGAAAGACACCATGCATTTTCTACAAATCATAGACAATCTTCTTATACCAGAACATACGCTTTTAGTGACAATTGATGTTGAGGCGCTCTATAGCTCTATTCCTCACGAAAAGGGCGTAGCAGCAATTAAACATGTCTTGCAAAATGACAAGGGTGTCGATCCCGTATACGGCGAATTCATGACCACTCTGCTGGAATTCATCCTGGAGCACAACATTTTTACCTTCAACGGCTCCCACTACCTCCAGGTGCAGGGGGTGGCGATGGGGACTTGTTGTGCCCCATCCTACGCCAACCTGTACCTGGGGGAGTGGGAGCAAATGTTCCTGGACGATGAAGACTTGTCGATGTACACGGACCACATCCTGGGGTGGTACCGGTACATCGACGACATCTTCATCGTCTGGGACGGTCCATCACACATGTTGGAGCAATGTTTATCCAGGATGAATAGGAATGATTTTAATTTAAACTTTACTATGTCATACAATCCTAATAACATTGCTTTTTTGGATGTAGAAGTATATAAGGGTGAAGAAGGCAAGTTACTTACTAAACTATACAGGAAACCAACAGCTGGAAATGCAATCTTGCATGCGACCAGCTTTCACCCCAAACCCTTACTAAACTCCATACCGTATGGCCAATTTCTAAGAATTAGGCGCAACTGCGCCGACGACATTATTTTCAAACAAGAAGCCGACAACCTACGCGATCGCCTCTTAGAAATGGGGTTTTTAAAATTGCCTCCTTAAAGAGGTCATATCAACAAGCCTGTATACGCAGTAGAGACCAACTTTTATATTCAAAAATACCCAAAGACGATACCAATCCCCTTAGGATTATATCTAAATTTAGCAACCAGGAACAACTAATTAGAAAAACTGCACAAAAATATTGGCATCTCCTAACTGAGGACCCCACATTAGGCCCATTCATTACGGAAAAACCTCTATTTACGTTTAAGAGAGCTACCTCTCTGAGAGACCAAATCACTAGTAGTGAGTTCAATGCTAGCAAGAAGACTCACTGTAAATACAAGGGCACTTATATGTGCGGATCTTGTAAGTACTGCAAATACATGTGGGTAGAGAGAAATCCAAAACTACCAGATGGTCAGATCTTAAGCCAAGCATTTCGCAAACTGCAAAACGTTGGGGGTCATATATCTACTACAATGTGACTGCTCATGTTTTTATATAGGAAAGACTAAGTTGGAATTTTGGAAAAGGGCGTACAAACATATTTACAGCATGCAAACCTGTGACCCGGATCTCCCCCTTGGGAGACACACAACTATTGTTCATGCGGAAAAATTCCCGAGGATCAAATTCCTCATTTTGGATCGCATCCACCCCAATCCAAGAGGAGGTGATTGGAATAAATCCCTCCTCCAATTGGAAGCACGCTGGATCTTCAAGCTCAAAGCAACCCAAGCCCCAGGCCTCAATGAGGCAATCTGGTTTAAACCTTTTTTGGAGGGCTTCTCATCCGGAGGGATGGAAAGATAATTTTGAAAATTGACCATTAACACCCCTTCAACATAAGATCATAGAACTTCTACCTTTCCCTCCGTATCTAAACCTTTCTCTATCATAGGAATCCATATGCCTTGAGAGGACAAATAAATTCCAAAATAAACCCCTCTTCCCCCTTCCCCTCTCCCTGTTCCCTATGCGTCCTCCACTTACTAAAATAAATTCAGAAATGCACACCATATCTCTTGATGCGCATAAAAAATATATATTACAACTATCAATGAGTAAGAAATATCCATAAAGATTTCCTCTAAGACAATATGGGCTCTGCTTCACACTACATTTAAGCGATCCACAATGTATAAATGCTGTAAATATGACTGTACAGAATGTATTGGAAAAATGTATCAATTTCGGTATTGGGTTCATTTTGGTTTCTACACACTATAATTAAATTTACATCAATTGTATACAAATTTAGATTGCAACTCTATATCTGTTATCACTATCTATTTGATATTTTGCCTATTAGATATATACTGCTGAATGCTCCCAAACAAGAATAATAACAATATGGAACCTTTAATTCTAAAAGAATATATAACTTATTGGTTCTATATACGTACAATTAAATGCATGTTTCTCTGCTATGAATATAACATCTCTTTCCCCTCTCCCATTTACATTACAGATTCTACCCTCCATTGTAAGACGTCTGGATGAAGGAGCTTCAACCACCAATATCCAACAATTTTCTGCATCTGTATTACGGTGATGATGGGGGACACCCAGTAGGCCGCCCGGCACGCCCAGCCGCCCGCCCATCCTCTGATGGACGGGACGGCGAATCAGGAGTTCCCGGCGTCGCCATCTGACGCCGGGACTCCATATTGCCTCACTCAGCGAGCATGCGCTGTTCGCATGACCACCCATTGGTGCGCGGGACCCGGATGCGCGCGCAGCACTCGGGGGGGCGGATGGAGAGAGCCCTACGTGCTTCTCCGCCTCACATCAATCAGCTGTATCTCAAACAGCTGGTTGAGAGGCCGGGAAAGGTACTTAACACACTGCTCGTCCCACTCAGAACCCGCATCAGTCGGGCTGAGGAGGAGGCGAGCAGCGAGACACTGGCTTAAGGTAAAGACTGACTTCATACAATTTACTCCACTATAAAACACTGAATGGATTTGTACCCTTATGGCATATGGCATTCTATATGGCATTTCTCCCACTCCCAATTCCTTTAACCTACATTCCGGCTCTCATTACTTGAAAGCCAATATCATTGATTGAGAATTGTATCCATCTACTAAAAGAACATAATAGCATAGCATTTATTCCCTGCCAAACAATACCACCTAGGAGAGTACAGGGTGAAGAAGCTCCTCCTCCCAGCCGTTGTTTTAAAATTATACTGGATATACAACAGGAATGTTGTTATACTCTCACCTCTGAAGTAGGAGGAAACTACTAATCTCCGAAACGCGTCAGTTGTGAGATAACTGTTACAAAAACGCATTCATATTTTGTACCTTGTAAATCAAGTACTGTTTGAACATTTCAGGTGTTTTTTATCTTGATACATATTGTCATGTATGTTAACCTTTTATATACCAATTTTTTGTTAATAAACGTTTTTTCAATCTATACTATAGTTTTCAATCTGGGGTTAAATAGTTTTTATGCCTTAAAAGTCCAACCCTTAGGGGATCCCTTCACCCTTTTTTCTTATATAGTGTGGGGCGTGGAGTTAGTCCCTGAGCCCTGATTGGCAAAAGG
This sequence comes from Lithobates sylvaticus, assembly GCA_028564925.1. Classification (NCBI taxonomy): domain Eukaryota; kingdom Metazoa; phylum Chordata; class Amphibia; order Anura; family Ranidae; genus Lithobates; species Lithobates sylvaticus. Next base: position 153,440,311 of record CM053033.1, read on the forward strand.
CACCCTGCCTTTGGCCAATTATGGCTCTCTTAGCTGAGGGCGCTGGGATTGGCCAAAGCACGCAGGTCATGGTGCATGCTTTGGCCAGTCATCATACAGCAGTGCATTATGCGCCGCTCAAATTTGGCGCGAACAGCCCATAATGTTCGGTTTTTAATGAACGGGCGAACGAGTCCAACTTATGTTCGACCCAAACAGAAAGCTCATCCCTACTGTCCACCCAGGCTATGGCTTTGCAAATCCAATCTTTCATACAAACGTACTTTGTGTACGTTGGCTCGGTCGCATCCGCTGTGTACCTGTGGGAAGCCCATAAGGCTACAGTTCGGGGTCATATCATTCAACTCACTTCAGCGCGTAAACGTGACAGAGCGTCGCATCACAAAACTACAGTCTCTTCTTATGGCCGCAGATGAACTTTGGAAGGCACATCCCACTGCTACACTCGTGACACCCTGGCAACAGAACTTGATCTTCTCTCTACCTCCCCAGCCGAAAAGGCCCTACGGTGGTCCAAGCACAAGTACTATACCTAGGCAGATAAACCAGGGCCTATGCAGGCCAAGAAACTGAATTCAGTGGGAAAAACGTACAAGCCTGTTCGGCTCCAGACAAGAGTTGGGGGTCTTACCTCTAATCCTGAGCAAATCTTATCTGGTTTCTCCGAGTTCCTTTCCTCGCTTTTCACTAAACCAGGTCCATTTGCCTTACAGCAAGTGGAACAGTTCTTCCGGGACCTAAACCTTCCTTTGCCTCCTGGTGGCGCACATGAAGCTCTCAATGCTAGCATCTCGGAAGCTGAAGTTCTCCAGGCAATCAAGTGCCTGAAGCCCTCTAAGGCTTCCGTCCCTGATGGATTCTCCAGTCTTTACTATAAGACGTTCCCTGCATTGTTAGCACCTCACCTTGCTAACTACTTCAACGTTAACTATCCTTGTGACACATCACAGGAAGCACCCTCATGGCTAACAGAGGACAGAATTAGGATTAGACTTGGGAAACTTACCATTAATAAATCACCAGGACCGAATGGATTGCACCTGAAGGTACTTCGGGAACTCAGTCAAGTAATTGACAAATTATTGTTCCTAATTTTTACTGACAGTCTACTGACTGGAATGATACCATCGGATTTGAGAAAATACAATATAACACCAATATTTAAAGAGGGGTCCAAAATACATTCCTGGGAATTACAGACCAGTTAGCCTAACATCAATAGTATGCAAGCTCTTGGAGGGGATGATAAGAGACTATATACAAGACTTTAGTAATGAAAACGTGATTAGCAGTAATCAGCATGGATTCATGAAGAATCGTTCTTGCCAAACCAATCTATTAACCTTCGGTGAGGAGGTGAGTTGCCATCTAGATAAAGGAAGGCCTGTTGACATGGTGTATCTGGATTTTGCAAAAGCATGACACAGTTCCTCATAAATGTTTACTGTACAAAATAAGGTCCATTGGCACAGGGTGAGTACATGGATTGAAAACTGGCAACAAGGGCGAGTTCAGAGGGTGGTGATAAATGGGAAATACTTGGAATGGTCAGGGGTGGGTAGTGGGGTCCCACAGGGTTCTGTGCTGGGACCAATCCTATTTAATTTGTTCATAAACGACCTGGAGGATGGGGTAAATATTTCAATCACTGTATTTGCGGAACAATACTAAGCTAAGCAGGACAATAACTTCTCCGCAGGATGTGGAAACCTTGCAAGAAGATCTGAACAAATTAATGGGGTGGGCCACTACATGACAAAAAGAAAAATTTATTATCAAATACTTACCGTAATTTTCCTTTCCTGATGGACTCCATGGCAGCCTACGTGTGGGTTAACCCCGCCTCCTCTCCAATGCTATAGGACCCCCTACCCTATAAAATTGAGCTCACCTGTAGAGACTGTGTTCCGTAACTAGCCTACTCAATAACTGATGGGTGCGAACTCCGTCTGCCATCGAGTCCATCAGGAAAGGAAAATTACGGTAAGTATTTGATAATAAATTTTCCTTTTTCCTGACAGACTCCATGGCAGCCTACGTGTGGGAAATAACTAGCCAATCCACACGGGTGGGCATACTAAACAGAAATAAGTTTGACCCGTCAACCGACAGGAATTATAAACCAAAATTCACAGGGATAGTGAAGTAAGATCAATGTAGTAATGTGACATTAAAGCTTTACTAGAGGCCCATGAGGCCGCTTGCAAATGATGTCTGGAGCCACGTACCGGGTTGTCGCCCATGGAGCCGCTATACCCCCAGTAGAGCGTGCCATTACTGCCTCTGGAGGAGTCAGGCTTCTAACTCTATAGGCCTGTTGGATGCACTGGACAATCCAGACTGCAGTCTTTCCTGGACAAGGCTCAATTCCCTTTGATACTGCCAGAGTGCCGGACAAACAAGTAGCGCCGAGCATAGAAATAAGGACCACCTGGTACGGAGAAAATGTTTAGAAAAAGGCTCTTGACCTAGTTACCCGATCTCCCAAGACCTCTTTAGCCGAGGTAATGGCTACCAGGAAAGCAAATTAGCCAAAAGGGTCTTTAACAAAAAGTGGGGAGAATTCTGTGTTACTGAGTTCAGACAGTGAGTTTGAGAACAAAGGGAAGATCCCATTTAGGAAACCTTGGCCTCCCTTACGGCCTGAGTCTTGACGCCCCACGGAAGAAGAGCTGCTGGATTAAAAGGGTGAACAGTGAAAGCAAAGTTGGATCAGAAGGGGAAACCAAAGCCTGTTCGGCCCGTAGGGAGCCATCGTCCCACTTTGACCTCTACCGCTTGGAGACTCCGCAGAGCCTGAGGATAGATGGGAACGGGGAAAAGCGTATGCCCCCTCGCATCTCCACTGATCTGTTTGGGCATCTTTTCCAAAAAACTGGCTGTGACAACCCCGAGCGTAATACTTTTTTTTTTAAATTGCAGGGGAAACAAATAAATCTACCTTTGGGATTGACTACCAGAGACCGAATCCACTTAAATGTCTGTACATGAAAAGACAGTTGTCTAAGCTGAGTGCATGACAGGAAGTCTGCCTGGACGTTTTGGACCCCGGGCATGAAGACTGCTGAAAAATTGGCCAGATAATATTTTTGGGCCTCTGACCTGATGGGCTTAGACTTCTTAGAGCAAGGAGGAGCTCTGAATACCCACTTGTCTCTCCCTGAAGGAGACCACTGTGGAATTGACCATTCTCAGTAAAACCGACTCCCTGTCGGGGAGGACTGGATTGCACACCAGGCTGCCTGAAGGACCTGGACAATAGGGCCCGATATTATAAAAACGGGCCTCCCACTCGACTTATGCAAGATCCGCCCTGCATAGGGCCCTCAACCAGCACTGCTGGTATTGGCTGTGACCGTGACTTATGCGATGGGAGCGCTGGAGTGGCAATTGATCAGATTTTGCGTTGAAGCCACCAGAAGAGGTTGTTACTCACCAAAGGTGATATATGAATCGATTGATTGACATCCCCTGAATTCCATTGTTGAAGAGACCCTCACTGAAGAGGGCGTAACCTCCATAGGGCCCGCTCAACCATGGGGAGATGTATGGAATATTGTGCCAATAATTTTAAGCACTATGAGGCCTTTAGGCGTGTGAAGCCCCGAGCCAGAAAAAACTTCTCTACTGGGAGAGTGATGGTGTTCTCTGTCGTGATGAACTGAGCCCCTAAGTATGCCAAGCGCTGGACTGGTTTCAAGCTGGCTTTTTACTTTTTTTTTTTTTTAAGGTTTAGGAGCTGCCCGAATTCTCTCAATATATAGGTAACCAACTCTTTGTGGACCAGCGGCTGCTTCTTTGTCTAGTAACATCGACAATAGAGCACCTAGGTAGTGGAACCAGCCTTTTATTCGGATGAGAGCCACCGAAGCTCGAAGGACTTTCGAGAATACTCGGAGTGAGGTTGTCGGCCCCAAAGGGGAGGCAGGTGATGCAGATGTTCTTGGCCGGCTTGGAACCGAAAGGTATTAGTGAAAATCCTCCGCACAGGAACGTGGAAATAAGCAACCTTCAAGATTATTGAGATTAACCAATCCCCTGGTTGTGCAGCTTGCTGAATGGTAGCCAGAGTCTCTGTTATAGATAGACAAATCAATACCATCACTGGACACCAAGAACCGTTCTTTTTCTGAGCTAGGAAGAGAGAGGAGAAAATACCCCCGGAACTCCTCGCCGTTCGGGACGGGCAGCACCAATCCCTGTATTTCCAGCGAATCCACATAGGACAGCAACATTTGCTTAACTCTCTTCTAGCCATGGTAATAGGGTAGAGATGAATCTGGGGAAAGGAGTGCCGGTAAAGGACTATATGTGACCTGATGAGACCGTCTTGATGGTCCACGAGCCCCCTTTCTGACCCGCCTGGGCAAGCTCAATCTAAAAAACGACTTAGCCAGCTCACGATCACTGGGCGCCTGAATCTTTCGGAAGGGCGTCCACCTTTCGCTTCAATTACCTCTGAAGTCCCTGTCTGGGCCTGTACGAGCGTGCTTCCATGAACGCACAATGCTGCGTCTTCTGGGCTGGGGCGACCAAGGACAGCGTAGCCCGAGCCAACAGGTGGATAAGGCAGATCGAAGCTCACCCCAGGAAGCCCGTTGACCAGGAACGGAAAGTTAGAACATTCCTTCCCCAGGTGATTTTGTTTAGCTGGTGAAGTGGAAGGCCCTTCCAACTTCAGGGCTTCTTTGACCACTTTGACTAGTGGGAAAACCCGAGAAAAAACAAAACCTCTGATGAATTCATCTCCTTCCAAATCACTGACCGAAGAACCCGGGGAGGCATCGTAGGGCTGGAATGGGCCTGGATCTTCCTGGGCCTCTTCAGCCAGGTAGCCAGAAAAAGTGGTGGACTGGCTCTGCGTGTTGATTGCATCCCACTCCTTTAGGGGTTGAATAACCATACGCTAGACAATCGACTCTGTTTGAGCAAGAGATGGGTCACATAGTAACTTATCCTCCAGGAGTGGTGACCCACATCCCTAGCAGGCTCTGCAATCAGAGCGGCTGTCATGGCAGTGTGTGCGGTGGCTGGAGGAGGAATGAGAACATCTCCTCTTTTTAAAGGAGGAATAGAACATCTCCTTGTTGGAGGAGGAATGGGAACATCTCCTCTGTTTAAGGGAATGCAACACTTCCTTGTTGGAGGAGGAAGGGAAACGTCTCCTCTGTCTAAAGGAGGAATGGAACATCTCCTTGTTGGAGGAGGAATGGAACATCTCCTCTGTTTAAAGGAGGAATGGAACATCTCCTTGTTGGAGGAGGAATGGAACGTCTCCTCTGTCTAAAGGAGGAATGCAACATCTCCTTGATGGAGGAGGAATGGGAACATCTCCTCTGCTTTAAGGAGGAATGCAACATCTCCTTGATGGAGGAGGAATGGGAACATCTCCTCTGCTTAAAGGAGGAATGCAACATCTCCTTGATGGAGGAGGAATGGAACGTCTCCTCTGTTTAAAGGAGGAATGGAACATCTCCTTGTTGGAGGAGGAATGGAACGTCTCCTCTGTTTAAAGGAGGAATGCAACATCTCATCTCCTTGATGGAGGAGGAATGGAACGTCTCCTCTGCTTAAAGGAGGAATGGAACATCTCCTTGTTGGAGGAGGAATGGGAACATCTCCTCTGCTTAAAGGAGGAATGCAACATCTCCTTGATGGAGGAGGAATGGAACGTCTCCTCTGTTTAAAGGAGGAATGGAACATCTCCTTGTTGGAGGAGGAATGGAATGTCTCCTCTGTCTAAAGGAGGAATGCAACATCTCCTTGTTTGAGGAGGAATGGGAACATCTCCTATGTCTAAAGGAGGAATGCAACATCTCCTTGATGGAGGAGGAAGGGAAACATCTCCTCTGTTTAAAGGAGGAATGGAACATCTCCTTGTTGGTGTAGGAATAGGACGTCTCCTCTGTCTAACGGAGGAATGCAACATCTCCTTGTTGGAGGAGGAATGGAACATCTCCTTGTTTGAGGAGGAATGTGAACGTCTCCTCTGTCCAAAGGAGGAATGCAACATCTCCTTGTTGGAGGAGGAATAGGAACGTCTCCTCGCCTTTGGTGTAATGTTGTGGCCTGGCAAGGTCTCTGTGGTTCTGGAAACGACATAAGGATCCAACCTGAAAGGACTGGAGGAGAAAAAATGAAATGGGGGGGGGGGAGATATGACAACAGAAGTGCCACACTCGCGACTGTACCCCAATCCCTCCCCTCACCTGCACAAACCCTGTGCGTGAGGGCTGGGCACATGAAGGCGGTGACTTGTCCATGACCTCTGGACGAAAAGCGTCACAAATGGATGGTCTGCAAAAGATCTAAGAATGCCAATGTATCGGAGCCAGCGAACAGCAAAAAAGAACTTATCTGCCTGCCGCCCCTTTTTTTTTTTCAAAACAATATTTATTTGTATCAACCTTCTGCCTTTAAGGCAAAAAACAAAGGGACAAGAACGAAATGCACATTCATACGTATATGACAGTCCTTCAATATTCCTTCCTTTTCATTTTATTTATTTACTTATTTATTTTTTTAAACAAAGGGCATCAGGCATAAGCCCTTACTAAGGCAGACCAGAGCTGGGGAAAAGCCGCTGTCTCCGCTTGCTGCCTGGGATAATCCCATTATGACAGGAGCTAGCAGCCGCCTTTGAAATCCCCGCCCGTGACGTCACCGCCCCCCTTTACATCACGCCTGCGCTGTAGGGAGGCAGCCAATCGGCGCCTGCGCGGCCGCCGGGGAAACCACCAATCCACGCACGTGCGAGCCAAGCCTCGCTTTCAAGAGGGTCTCTGCGCATGCGCGGACGGCAGCGGCGGCCGCAACCCGGAAGTGCCGCGGTAAGCTGGAACGCAAAGCGCTCCAACCACCATGAGGGGAAAGGAATACTCTAGAGGGATCAGCAGGGAAAACAATACAAACATATATTTTCACATAGAGGTGACTGCCATGGAGGAAAAGAAAATTGCAGACCTTTGCCAGCCGTTGGTGCGTTCGTCCGTCCATCAGGCATACCAGGGCAACCACCCCACCGCAACGAGGGTATCATCAGGTTTTTTAAGGTACTCGCCTGCCCATGGCTGGGCTCTGCGCTGCAGCACCTAAGGAATGCCAAATCTTCTTAATCCATTTGACCGGACGCGAACAGCATGTCTCTACAGGTGAGCTCAATTTTATAGGGTAGGGGGTCCTATAGCATTGGAGAGGAGGCGGGGTTAACCCACACGTAGGCTGCCATGGAGTCTGTCAGGAAATTAAGTTTAATGTACAAAAATTTTAAATAGTGCATTTGGGTGGCAAAAATATGAATACTGTATATACTCGAGTATAGGTTGACCCGAATATAAGGCCCCTAATTTACCACAAAAAAAAAAGAGAAAAAACGTATTGACTCGTATATAAGCCGAGGGTGAGAAATGCAGCAGCTACTGTAAGTGGAAAAAAGGGTCAACAATGCCCATATGCAGCTGCATGCCTCCCTGTGTCCTGTACATACCCCCCTGTGTCCATTGCAGCCTACCTGTGCCGATCTGCATCCTCTGTGTCCTGTGTATGCCTCCCTGTGCGATCTGCATCCTGTGTCCCCCACTGCATTTTTCCTGTGCCGATCAGCATGTAAGGCAAAACAGACAGCGGCCATTCCAATGTACAAAAGCTGCACCTCCTCCTCATTCGTGATAGGAGGAACACTCTGTTTTCCCAGCAGTCAGTGTTCAGTGTTCCGCCTATCACGGACATCCTCGTCCATGAGATGAGAATGACAGGTCGTCCGTGATAGGCGGAACACTGACTCACTGCTGGGAAAATTTGTGTTCCTTCTATCACAGACGAGGAGGCGGCACGGCTTTTGAACACTGCAATGGCCGCCGTCTGTCTGCATGACACGCTGATCATGTAGGCAGATGGCGGTGACTCGGGTATAAGCCGAGGGGGGCAATTTCAGCCCTAAAAAAAAGGGCTGAAAATCTCGGCTTATACTCTAGTATGTACGGTAGTGTAAAAATAAACTCTGCGCCAAAAATAATAAAAAAAGAAATGTAGAAAATATTGTTAGAGCTGCTCCCCTGATTGCACAAAGTGATCAATATGAATTAGTGGTAGGTAGAGGTAAACTAGTGGTAATGAGTAATGAGAAAAACTGCTAATTAAACAATTATCTTAGTGAAATAGCACGAAGTGTAGACTCCAAAATTGTAGGTACTAATTTACAAAGAAAATAATGTGTAAAACAATGATGATCAATCACCACATTGAACAACAGTGGTGTTTAAAAAGTCCCAATTATGGAAAAAGACAGCCACACTTCTATTGTAGACAGAGTGATCTTCTAGTTGTATATAAAATCTTCTGTGTAGATAGTGGGAATTCCTTCACCAAGAAGTAAAAACGACACCCCACTGCTGAGTATAAAATCTGCTTACCAGATACAATTGACAAACGCTTGTGCAGGATTGTGCCTGCTCACATAAGGAGACTGGATATCAATGGGAAAAACGTCCTTCCCCGATGGTTATGGGACACAGAAAAAACAATGGATGCTTCAATAGCGTGATACAGTTTATTAAAAAGGTTAAAAGCATATAACATAGCCAAATGGCCGCTTACATGCGTTAGTGCCTAGCCGGCACAGGGGCTGCTCGCTCATCGGTAGTGGGTCTATACATGGATGCCGTGCGCCACCTCTGTGGTCGGCTAATATTAATACACTAGGGGGAATCTAGGATGGAAAAGGACCTGGGGGTCCTAGTAGATGATAGGCTCAGCAATGGCATGCAATGCCAAGCTGCTGGTAACAAAGCAAACAGAATATTAACATGCATTAAAAAAGGGATTAACTCCAGGGTTAAAGCGATAATTCTCCCACTCTACAAGACTCTGGTCCGGCGCACCTGGAGTATGCTGTCCAGTTCTGGGCACAAGTCCTCAGGAAGGATTTACTGGAAATGGAGCGAGTACAAAGAAGGGCAACAAAGCTAATAAAGGGTCAGGAAGACATTAGTTAGGAAGAAAGAAATGTTGCGAGGACTGAACTTATTCTCTCTGGAGAAGAGATGCTTGAGAGGGGATATGATTTCAATTTCCAAATACCGTACTGGTGACCCCACAATAGGGATAAAACTTTTTTGCAGAAGAGAGTTTAACAAGACACGTGGCCACTCATTAAAATTAGAAAAGAGGTTTAAGCTAAAACTACATAGAGGGTTCTTTACTGTAAGAGCAGCAAGGATGTGAAATTCCTTTGCACAGGCGGTGGTCTCAGTGCGCAGTGGGGGGGGGGGTCGATAGCTTAAAAAAATTATTAGCACCTGAATGACCACAACATACAGGGATATACAATGTAATGTGGACATATAATCACACACATAGGTTGGACTTGATAGACTAGTGTCTTTTTTCAACCTCACCTACTATATAACTATGTAAGGCTCCTTGCACTCTTCTGATGCTTTAAGGGCCCACATCTCAATGGTCCCTAAAAAGCCAGAAGATGCCAATGAACCCCAGGCCTTCCGACGATATCATTTCTGAATGATGACCTGAAGATCCCAGGTAGAATCCTGGGCGCACGCATTAATCAATATATAGGCCACAGGGATCAGGTGGGTTTCGTCCCAGGGAGGCAGGCTGGTGATAATGTCCGTAAAGTGGTTAATCTTATTCATCTTATGCAACATCTGGAAATCCCAGGCTTCCTTCTTTCTTTAGCTATTTACAAAGCCTTTCACTCCTTGTTGTGGGAATACCTGCAATTTGTGCTATCTCGTTGGGGTTTTGGGGAAGCCTTGCTGACCTGGATTCATGCTTTATACTCAGTCCCTACTGCTACGGTCAAATATGCTGGGTACTTTTCAGCACCCTTCTCTATCTATAGGGGCACGAGGCAGGGGTGCCCCCTTTCCCCAGCTTTGTTCCTTTTGGCTTTGAAATCCTTAACACTCGCACTTCGTGCAGAGCGGGACGTGACTGAAATTCCCTATGCAGACCATGAGTTCAAGTTAAGCCTCTTTGCTGACGAAGCTCTTCTGACCTCGACTAATCCCCTTACTACCCTCTCCAACTTGTTACGCCTCTTGACACATTTTCTCGTCCATTTCAGGCCTCCGTATTAACTTAGAGAAATCTGTAGCTCTAAATGGCTCTCTAGATACTGACCTAGTCGCACGCCTGCAGTCCCACTTCCCTTTTCATTGGACAACCACTTGCAGTGAATATCTGGAAGTCCGGCTGACCCCCTCCTACTCCTCACTATTCTCGGTTAATTACTACCCCCTGCTTCGGTCCTTGACCACTCTTATGCAGACGTGGCAATTTCCACACCTGTCCTGGATGTGTTGAATCCACTCTGTAAAAATTACAGTCTTACCAAAATTCTTGTATTTTTTCTGCACCTTACCAGTACGGGTCCCTCCACATTTTCCCTGCCTGCTTCAGAGCAGGATCATGCTGTCAAAAACCATGAAACAGACTGAGACAGAAGTGCAGTAAAATCACACTGTTTAGCAATAATAATAATAATGGTTATCAGTTGGAGAAGGGTCTTCAAGACCCGGAGGAAGAGGCACATCAGATAGAGAAGGTATAAATAGAGCATCTCCAGCTGTAAAGCAGTTGTTACCCGGCAAATAAGGGCCTCAGCATCCTAAAACGAGAACCACTGCAACTTGAATTTCCTAACAAAACACAAAAGAACATAAAACCCCACACCTCCATAAAGAAACCTCAAATAGTTTTTTTCCCAAAACTTAAACTGAAAACATTCAACAACTAAACCTTAGGAGAGTCTCCTATGGGGGCAGTGTGTGTATAAGCTAGCACACAGAGTGCTCAGTTCTTCACAATGTGATCAATCTGGTCTGCAAACTTTTTGCCTGCAGGCAATGTTCAATAAGGGATCCAGTAGACATTGCTAAGGCCACAAACTTAGTTACATAAAAAAAATACCAACCAAAGAGCCTGCTCCACCCCCGCCCGCCACCTAGTAGAGAGGTCAGAATAATACTCAGATGTCAATAATATAAGGCAATCTCACGGTCCATCAAAAGTGAGCTTTTCCCCTCAGTAACAGAACAGGTGGTACCCTGGGTCAATACAAAGCAAATGGTCCCACCACATGATGTTCAAGAGGTCACCTGCCATCATTTTCCAAAGTGGATACCGGGGCAGGACAGGCTCCATAGGTGTAGCCAGGATAGCCATAGTCTCCGGGTCCAATAGTTCATTCCTGGCTGAGCAAGGTGCGAAGTTGAATTGACGCTGAAAAGTTGTCAGGGTCTCAGGAGGGGTAATAGGTATCAATCCCGAGTGTAGTACTTGTTCCAGAGTGCAGGACAGGGGTAAGCTTGCAGCTGCTACAAACAAGATAGATTAGGGCAGGACTCAAAGTAGTAGTGTGTCAGTAGGGCCAGCGGCAGATATAACAATGTACCAGGGCATAATAGAACCCCATCGGCTGACATCCGCTTTTGCAAATAGTATATGAAGGTCATGAGCAAGCAGGGGAACTGACAGCAAGCATGTGAGAAAAGTCAGCGGGCATGAGTGGGGATCAGCATGGCACATCATGGGAAGGCAGATGAAGGGGGAGAAGCAGGACAACAGAAAAACCCATGCAGTTATACTCAGTGGGCTTGTGGCAAGGTCTCAAGTCATTGCGAGGCCTCCTCAGGAGAAGTAAAGTATTGTGTAGACTCACCATCCACCACACGTAAGTGGGCTGGGAATGGCATGCTATACTTAATCCCCGGGTGCGGAGTTGGGCCTTAGCGTGATTGAATGTTCTGCGGAACTGCTGTTTCCACTGAGTAATCCGGAAATATCATGAGTTTGGCGCTATCGTAGCACAGCTCCTCCATATTCCTTGCCCCCTGCAGCACCAGATCCCAGTCGTGGAAGTTCAGCAGGCGGAATATGAAAGTATGTGGTGGAGCGCCCTGTGGGCCTCTCGCAAGCAGATTTTGGGGGTCCTCTCCACTGCAAAGTTAGAAAATTACACCTGGGGGAGGAACATGTGCAGAAGATGCTTCACAGGGTCCTGGCCCTCAGCTCCCTCTGGTAAGCCTACCATCCGGAGGCTGTTTCTGCGATTCCTATTCTCACTGTCCTCAGCGTGGGACTCCAGAGCCTTTACCTATACCCACAAAAGCGTGTAGAGAGGCACGATGCCCCGAACCGAATCCTCAGTTTCCCAAACTCTCCATTCTGCCTCCTTAAGTCGGTCTCGGAACTTGTCCATATCTTGCCTCATGAGCCTGATATCGGTTTGTAGGAGGTCGATTTTCACTGTCAGTGTAGTTCCCCGATATGGCCTGCAAGGCAGTAAATTAGTCCAAGCCCAGTGGTGGCGGTTCTGCCTGTTCAGTCTGGGACGCTATGTTTAGACAGCCCACCGCGTGCTGTCCTTTAGCTGGCGGGGGCGTTTTCGGGGCTAAGTTCTGTTTGCGTCCAGGGCCAGATCTCCCCTTTCTCATGCCCGGAGATCCCAGGACAAGAAGGTCGATGATAAGGAGTAGTGGATCCCGCTAAAACCGGATCTAAGGGCCAGGCAGGTGCGGAGCTCCAATCACACACATCCTATCAGGTCGCCATCTTAACCACTCCCCATTGGCTGTGTGCTTTGGGTCGTTGTCCTGTTTGAAGATGAACCTTCGCCCCAGTCGAGGTCCAAAGCGCTTTGAAGCAGGTTTTCATCAAGGATGTCTCTGTACATTGCTGCATTCATCTTTCCCTCGATCCCGACGCTTAAAAACATCCCCACAGCATGATGCTGCCACCACCATGCTTCACTGTAGAGATGATATTGGCCAGGTGATGAGCGGTGCCTGGCTTCCTCCAGACATGACGCTTGCCATTCAGGCCAAAGAGTTCAATCTTTGTTTCATCAGACTAGAGAATTTTGTTTCACATGGTCTGAGAGACCTTCATGTGCCTTTTGGCAAACTCCAGGCCAGCTGTCATGTGCCTTTTACTGAGGAGTGGCTTCCGTCTGGCCACTCTACCATACAGGCCTGATTGGTAAAGTGCTGCACAGATGGCTGTTCTTCTGGAAGGTTCACCCCTCTTCACAGAGAAACGCTGGAGCTCTGTCAGAGTGACTATCGGGTTCTTGGTCACTTCCCTGACTAAGGCACTTCTCCCCCGATCGCTCTGTTTGGCCAGTGCGACCCACACCAGGAAGAGTCCTGGTGGTTCTAAACTTCTTCTATTTACAGATAACAGAGGCCACTGTGCTCATTGGGCTGTTTAACCACTTGACCACTGCGCACTTAAACCCCCTTAATAACCAGACCAATTTTCAGCTTTCGGTGCTCTCACATTTTGAATGACAATTACTCAGTCATACAACACTGTACCTATTTGAAATTTTTGTACTTTTTTTCACACAAATAGAGCTTTCTTTTGGTGGTATTTAATCACTGCTGGGTTTTTTTTTTTTGCGCTATAAAAGAAAAAAAAGACCGACAACTCTGTAAAAAAAAAATGCATTTTTCTTTGTGTTATCAAAAATTTGCAAATTAGTAATTTTTCTTCATATATTTTGGCTTAAATTTATACCCCTACATATCTTTGGGAAAAATAACCCAAATCGATGTATATTATTTGGTCTTTGTGAAAGTTATAGAGTCCACAAGCTATGGTGCCAATATCTGAAAATTAATCACACCTGAAGTACTGACGGCCTATCTCATTTCTTGAGACCATAACAAGCCAGGAAAGTACAAATACCCCCCAAATTACCCCTTTTTGGAAAGTAGACATTCCAAGGTATTTAGTAAGATGCATGGTGAGTTTTTTGAAGTTGTAATTTTTTCCCACAATTCTTTGCAAAATCAAGATTTTCTTTTTTCTCACAAAATTGTTATATTAGCAGGTTATTTCTCACACACAGCATATGCATAGCACAAATTACACCCCAAAACACATTCTACTACTCCTCCTAAGTATGGCGATACCACATGTGTGAGACTTTTACACAGCGTGGCCACATACAGAGGCCCAACATGCAGGGAGTGCCATCAGGCATTCTTGGAGCATAAATTACACATATAATTTCTTGACTACCTCTTACACTTTTGAAGGCCCTGGAGAACCAGGAGCATGAATGGGGATGGCTGAGCAAGAATAAGTATGGCCGGGTACGGCTGAGTATGGATGGGTATAGATGCGATGGCTGGGTACGGCTGAGTACGACTGAGTATGGCTGGGTACAGCTGGGTACAGCTGGGTATGGCTAATTATGGATGGGGGTGGATGGGATGGCTGAGCATGGATGGATGGATGAGTATTGCTGAGGATGGATGGAGGAGTATGCCGAGTATGGATGGATGGGTATGCCGAGTATGGATGGATGGGTATGCAGAGTATGGATGGATGGGTATGCAGAGTATGGATGGATGGGTATGCAGAGTATGGATGGGTATGCAGAGTATGGATGGATGGGTATGCAGAGTATGGATGGGTGGGTATGCAGAGTATGGATGGATGGGTATGCAGAGTATGGATGGATGGGTATGCAGAGTATGGATGGATGGGTATGCAGAGTATGGATGGATGGGTATGCAGAGTATGGATGGATGGATATGCAGAGTATGGATGGCTGGGTATGCAGGGTATGGCTGGGTATGCAGAGTATGGACGGGTATGCAGAGTATGGCTGGGTATGCAGAGTATGGACAGGTATGCAGAGCATGGACAGGTATGCAGAGTATGGCTGGGTATGGAGAGGGGATGGGTATGCAGAGCATTCAGAGTATGGACAGGTATGCAGAGCATGGCTAGGTATGCAGAGTATGGACGGTTATGCAGAGTATGGCTGGGTATGCAGAGTATGGACAGGTATGCAGAGCATGGACGGGTATGCAGAGTATGGACAGGTATGCAGAGCATGCAGAGCATGGACGGGTATGCAGAGCATGCAGAGTATGGACAAGTATGCAGAGTATGGACGGGTATGGAGAGTATGGACGGGTATGCAGAGCATGCAGAGTATGGCTGGGATCGGTGAGCGGGGATGGATGGATCTCTCACTGAGCAGGCTGTGGACACTACACATGCAGCCAACAGCGCTGCTGCCACCGATCTCTCCCCTCTCCGCTCACACTGGATGGAGAGGGGAGGGAGGAACCGGAAATCACGCCGGTTTGTTTACATGTGATCACGACGTCATTTGACGGCGCAATAACGCGTTCACCGTGATGCGCCGGGTCCTCTGGCGGTCATGGAAGTTCTCGGATGCGCGCCCCAGCTGAATTCTGGGAGGACATCAATGTACGCCCTCCCAGAGTTAACAAACCGCCCTGTAGCCGTCATTCGGCTATGGGCCGGTTATTAACTGGTTAATGCTGCAGACATTTTTCTGTGCCCTTTCCCAGATCTGTGCCTCTATACAATCTTGTCTCAGAGGTGTACGGACAATTCCTTGGACTTCATGGCTTGGTTTGTGCTCTGACATGCACTGTTAACTGTGGGACCTTATATAAAGAGGTGTGTGTCTTTCCCAATCATGTCTAATCAAGTTGTAGAAACATCTCAAGGATGATGAGTGGAAACAGGATGCACTTGAGCTAAATTTTTTGTGTCATAGCAAAAGCTGTAAATACTTATGTACATGTGATTTTTTTGTTTTTTATTTTTAATAAATTTGTAAACATTTCCAACAAACTTTTTTCACCTCGTCATTAAAGGAGAAGTCCAGTCAAACCTCGTTTGGCTGGACTTCTCCTATGGATCACAGGAGTGCAATCCACTTTGCACTCCCGTGACCCATTTTCAGCAGAGAGTAGGCTCAAGTCCACTTTCTGCTGATGTCACCGATTTCAGTCCAGGCACCACCTCGTCCCAACCACGGAGTCTTGATCCGCTAGGTGCATGGACTGACACCCGGCTCAGCTTCTCCACCCCCTCCACAGCTCAGAGCTCCAGTGATTGAGGAGGGAGAAGAGCAGAGAGCTGTGACTGACAGTCTACAGCTCTCTGCTCACGAAGCTCTGAAAACCGAGTGATCGCGGTGTTTGATCGCATGGTTCACAGTGTAGAGGCGCCAGGGACAGGTGTCGCATCCGACTCATGCTGCATCCACCTATGCAAGTATGATTGGGGAAAAAAAATAAAAGCTTTACTCTCTTTTAAGGGGTATGGTTTGTAGAATTTTGAGGAAAATAATGAATTTAATCTATTTTGGAAAAAGGCTGAAAATTTTACAAAATGTGGAAAAAGTGAGGCGCTGTGAATACTTTCCGGATGCACTGTACATGGTTAAAAGTCTTGCAAAACTGTAAACATAACACTAAATGTGTACTAATAAAGGTTTAAGCCAAGGTATAGTGGTTCATTAGACCATAATGAATTGTGTACTTAAGTTTTATTTCTTTTTTGCTAAGCCTTAGTTTTTATATTAATACAAATCAATATACCAAAGGGGTTCATTTTTAACAATGTGTGGAAATAAATTTCTCTAGCAAGGAACATGCTTTTATAGCTCAAGATGTGTCCAAAGCCAACATCACTGACCAGAGAATCCAGACTCAATGTGGCAATCCTAGAATCATACAATGCTTTAATTCAAGGACACCAAAATTCACAAGGGTCTCGCAAACTTTTGTATGGCCTAAAAAGAGAAAGTGCAATGCCTCAAAGGCATTGTAAACTTTCAAGTGTTTTCTTTGTTTTAACAAGGCATTCCTGTAGTTATGCTACCTCTATTGTGCAAAACAATGCATGGACAGTCAGTCAAAAGGAAAAATAGCAGCTACAGGGAGCCCACAGTCTCTACTGAGGACTATTCCTTTGCTTGCTTTCACAATTCAGGTCCTCTACTCAATTCATTCACATTCTCTAAAGATCCTTTTGCAGCTGAAGACCATACTTTCATATGATCTTTTTTTTTCCCATAAAGAAGCTAGGTTGAAAAAACTTTCACTGCAAGTCCTTTCCTTTTAAAGTTGACCAGAAGATTTGAGGACAGCCAAGAGAGACCTGTAAAGCCCCATACACACGGTCGGATTTTTGCATGGATTCTGTCCGATCGGACAATGTTGTTGAAAAATCAGACCGTGTGTATGCACCATCGGACAGTGTACGTCGGATTGTCCGACGGACAAAGTCCTATCTCCTGCTGGATAGATTTTCAGACAACACGGTCCGATCACACCAAATCCGATCGTGTGTACGGTTGTCCGACGGACAAAGTGCTACGCATGCTCAGAAGAAATTCTGTGACGGAAGCGCTCGGTCAGGTAAAACTACCTTTCCTAATCGACACAGCACATTCGTCACGCTGCAATGTTAAAATGTCTTTAATGCAGCGCATTCTCTTTTTCTTTACAATGCAACAAGAATGACATGTTTTAGCTGCTCCTATTCACCCGCACTTCTCACAAACTTAGTTCTTTATTACTTTTCAGGATTTATACACTACATGTTTATTTTTACTCAGATCGTAAAAGAATCTTTGTTATATTTTTAGCATGATTTGTCCTTTTTTTTTTTTTTTTTTTTTTGGGAATACATATTTGAAGGAGATTTTTTTTTTTTTTTTTTTTTGGAGGGGGGTTGTGTGTCTCAACTTAGCAAAACCACATTATTAACATTTGTATTTGTTGCTTAAATTTACTAGGAGTTTGTTGGTTGTTGGTGCCCCTTGTTAATTCTACTTTAGGATTAGTGAAATGTACCTGCCTACTCAAAGAAAAACTGTCATTGTAGAAAAGTAAAACACAATAGTCAATGATTATTTCAAATCCAAAAAACATTTATTTAGGTCTCAGCAACAAACCAAAGAGGAACGCAGCCATGGTGAAACTTGGGGAATTTGCAAAGCCTTGGACACCCACGGCAACCATCATTTTTCAAGCTTAGAAAATTGGGGCCTGAGGAGTACCTATCTAAATAATAAGGGAGTGCTATCTGGTCCTGAAGTCCAAAACATCCGGAACTGCAGCAGATGCCATCTAGGTCCCCAGGCTCTGGTCCTACGAGAGGCTCCATCTTCTCTCAGACCAGACTGAATCAAGGTCATCACTCTCTTGTCTTCCTTGTACTCTTCCTTCCACGCCGTGGTGCTGGTGCTGGTGGGGTGGCAGAAGGAGGAGGAGGAGGAGCAAGGTCACTCTCGCAAACATGTGTGAGGGGAGTCATCTCCCCAGCCATCCCCTCATTTAGGATTTTGAGGATGACATCCTCACACATGCTGCGTTGCCCCGCCTCCATACCCGTCATTTTATTGCCAACCAAGGAGGCAAAGGCCTCCTCGTAGGTGGGTGTGGCATATAGGGAGGCTGAAGCATCTCATATCAGCTGGAGCGCTGACTCTCCCACCTCCCCCATGCTTTTCGCCCTTCTGTAGGGAAGGCGGAGGGGAGGGACTTGGGAGACAGTCAGGCTCCTACGCCTACCCCCCTGTTGGCTGCCACTAACCCCTGCCTCCTCCTGACTGCCACATTCCACAGCCACCTCCTGGCTGAGGTCTTCCTGTGTATGAAAAAGGGACATAGTTTCAGTTATTTGTTCATCAAACACACACAATTCTCATCTAGTGACTGTTGCAAAATGTTTACAAATAGAAAACCATACAATTCTCAGCCCTGCAGTTTAGATTCTTCCCAAAAATGTCTCCAACACCACTGTCTGTTGATATGTCAATCACGTTAGGAACTAAGCAATTGGGGATCCTGAATTAACTGAACATCATTCATTATTCCCAAAAATGGTTATAAAACTACTATACCTGGAACAAGTTGGGCTCCTGCACATCTTCCATACTGGAAGGCCCAGGTTGGTCCTCGGAAGCCTCATCAGGGGTGGCGTGCGTGGAAGGACGCGTGCAAGGAAGAGTCGAGAGTGACTTCCTGACATTAGCCTGGTCTTTGAGAAAGTGGAGCCTCTCATAGTACCAGAGCGTGGGGACATAGACATCAGCTGCTGCCGCTCCAGATGCTAGGGACTTCCTAGCTCCCGGAAATAGGTACTCCTCATGTTATTAATTTTGACTTTTAAGTTTGCCAGGGTTGCCATGGGCAGGTTTGGCTTTACAAATGCCACAAGTTTCAGCATGGCTGCGTACCTCTTTGGTCTGTTGCTGTAGTCGCGGTGCTTTGCTTGCCATAATAGGGGAAATTCCCTGTATTTATCAATGAAGAGGGGGAGAAAACTCACGTCGTAGAAGCCCTCCATCACCTCTGCAAGACACAACACCACACAAAACAATATAAATAATGTCAGCCTAAACTCTCCTAATCT
Source organism: Lithobates sylvaticus (assembly GCA_028564925.1). Classification (NCBI taxonomy): domain Eukaryota; kingdom Metazoa; phylum Chordata; class Amphibia; order Anura; family Ranidae; genus Lithobates; species Lithobates sylvaticus. The sequence continues at coordinate 153,459,535 of CM053033.1, forward strand.
TCTCCATAAAGAAGCCTCAAGTTCTAATCAGTCTAGGCTAGTTATGTACCAACGTCAAATTGTACCTTCGTTTCTAGCGATCGTCTCGTGCGTGAGCTTTCTCTCCCCTCGTCTCCCAGATCGTGGCTACGACACAGGCGTGTGACGTTTTATATACAGTGCGCATGCGTCAAACTCCGCCCGCCCCTGACGATCTTTCTCGTCTATTCCCCACCCCTTCTCTTTACGGCGCAGTGGGGAGAGCACATGGCGGGGACACAGCAGGTGCGCCCCAAATATCCCACCAACGAGGAGGAGGACGAGGAAAGTCCGGAGGCAGAAACGTCCCGATCCCGGAGCCTGAAATTCAAGGCCTCCAATATGTCATTTGGAGAAATGTTGGAGATGGTGGACATATTAAAGAGGAGCGACTATGATGGGAAGTATGGGCCTTACCTCAACCCCAATGTCCGCAAGGCCAAGATCATGTCATGTCTAAAGTTGTGAGAAGGCTGTACAATCATTTTGGGGTACAACGATCCAAGGAGCAACTCAGGAAACGCTGGTCAGACCTGAAACTGAGGGAGGCCGATCAGTACAGAAAGATCAAGCGAGTTCTTCAAAAAAGTAAGTAGTTGTGTTTTGTGTTTGCTTTCTTGCTTGCATACTGCTCCATGTGGTTTGATTTTTACAAAGTTGTACATTCCAAAATGGCCACTTTCAGGTTCGTCTGTGCATTCGATCGTACTCAGCCTCGATCTTTCTGCCACTGTCATGATCGTGTGTGTCTATTCGATCGTACGCAACCTCGATCGTTCGGCCACTTATAATACGAGGTTTGGTGAAGTTTTTATTGAAAGGAAGTTTGTTCTCACTAGAGATGTCAGCAAGAGCGTAAACCAAATTTAGTCAATGTAAAGGAGAGGTCACTCAGTAGCTGTTTACCCATCTGGACTCTAGAGCACTAGTGCTGGGACACCCAAACCCCCTTTTTATTAGGCTTTTCCACACATGTGCTCCAGTGGATACTAGAGGGGGGTCTCCATCAGACAAACTTCTACCAAAAAGCTAGTAAGTTTAGCACCTTTACAAAGTGACTACATTCATGTAGTTGGCATTTGTAACTGGCCAAACAAAAATAGTGTCCGTCACTTTCAAGCAATGTTTGTCATTTCCTATTTCTGCCCTCGATAGATTGTGTTGCTAAATCTTCCTTTTGTACATTCTCATAGGGGAGCGAAAACTTGGCCCGTCTGAGGAAACCCCAAAACCAACACCTCCCAAAAAAGGGGAAAGAGCAGAAGCAGAGGAGGAGGAGGAGGAAAGAGAGATCATCTAACTTGGAGAACTTGTCACCACAACAGGTGAGTGTGGGAGAACACAGCTACTGGTAAGCTAATCAATGTATGGCTGCCTCATTTCCAACACCCGATTTTTTTTTGTTTGTTTGTGGTTTTTAGGTGACGTGGATGTTGTGGAAGAAAAATCGCACTTTACCACAGAGAGTGCCCACGTACTCATCGGGGAGATAATGGTCTGCAATAGAGATCTAGATTACATAAAGCAAAACATCAATGATGTTCAACAAAAATTGAAGAACATCATTGATGTTTTAGGAAAAATATGAAAACGCACCAAGTAATTAACACACATTTGTGCCTGCTTCTGAACACATTTGCAACTTAAGAACTGTGTGAAATTTGGAACATGCACACATTGTGTCCACATGTGCTAGCTCCCATCATGGTGGATGAATGCCAACGTTTTTTTTGGGGGTGCAACCACTTTACGAACTACGAAAGTGGTTGTGGTGAAGGGGTTGCACCCCCAAAAAACGTCCATTCATCCCCATGATGGAAAATGGCACTTTTGAAGCTTCTAGGCATGTGTTTTACCATCTAATGACCATTTTCAGACCCAAATTGTGTGCATGTTCTAAATTTCCACTTTCCAGGGGTGACCCCCCATGTGATGAAGGCAAGATCAAACACACATTGAACATATAGTCATGTCTGATCTTGTCTTCACTTTACAAAGTTGAACTTTCCTAGTTCATAGGTTCTGTTTTTCTCCATGCCTGGTTTTACCAATTGCGGAATGTTTGTAAACAATGTTGTAAATAACCAAGATGTTGTCAGTTTGGGCAAGAAGATTGTAAACGCACTTGTGAATGTTTTCCAAGTAAACTTTTTAAATTTTCTAAATGTGTGGCTTCCTTATTTAAAAAACACAATGCATTATGTATGTCAAATGTAAAGGATATGGGGGGCAATGGGTGTTATTTACTAAAGGCAAGTCCACTTTGCACTGCAAGTTTCTTTTCCAGGGCACTTTTTCACTGCACTTGTAGAGCATAGTCGATTTGACTTATGTAAATGACACCCACAGTGCTTTGTACGAAAACACGGAGCACAGCATTTTTGAGAATACACACATGTCTGACCTGGTGATGAAAAGGAGTATTTTGGGTGTCAGTTATGCAGTACAAACCTTCTCTAGACCAAAGATTAGGTAGCAAACACACAACATGAGAATAATCTTTTTGGGAAGAAGAGACTGTTACCTCCTTTTGCCCAGAAAGTGCATTCCCACTGTCGAAGGCAAAGGGAAAAAATTTCAAGGTAAAATAAGCTAAAAAGAATACGGAAATGACAAGAAATCATAGGTTGGTTGAAAAATAAGATTTATTACAAAATGCCTCTCACACATCGTCAGGCAGAGCAATGGCCCCCCTACCCACAAAGTAGTCCATATATTGCTCGTTTAGAGGGGGCAAGCCTGGACGTGCCACTTGAAGGGCTGTGAGGTCAGCATTTGGAGGGCCCTCCACATCTGGGCCAACAGGCACCACATAGTTCCTGTTATGTCTTTTGAGGAAGTTGTGCAATATGCAACAGGCAAGAACTATGTGGTTCAGTTTGTATTCCGCCAAGTTAATTGCCGTCAAGAACAGGCGGAAGCGGCTGGCCAGGATGCCAAAAGTGTTCTCCACAACTCTTCGGGCTCTGGACAGCCTGTAGTTGAAGACCCTCTGGTCTGGGGTGAGGGTCCTCATCGGGAACGGCCTCATCAGATGGGGAGTCAACGCAAACGCTTCATCTGCGACAAAGACGAAGGGGAGTCCTTCTGCATTCTCCTCTGGAGGTGGCAAGCACAGACTGCCACTTTGGAGACGCCAGTAGAACTCCGTGTGCGCAATGGCACCACCATCCGAGATCCGGCCGTTCATCCCCACGTCCACATACATAAATTCATATGTCGCCGACACCACCGCCAACATCACTACACTATTAAACCCTTTAAAATTATAATAGTAGGACCCCGAGTTGGGCGGTGGGACGATGCGGACGTGTTTCCCATCAATTGCCCCTCCGCAGTTAGGAAAGTCCCAACGGCTGGCAAAGTGGGAGGCCACAGTCTGCCATTCCTGTGGCGTGGAAGGGAACTGTGGAGTGAAACAAGAAAAAATAATTAGTCACTTTGCACATAAACATTGCAAGCAGATTAGACAATCAACATCATGGAACAAGAGCATTGTATAAAATTGGAGGCTGGAAAGTATTTGCACAGAAAAGTAGAGGCTCCCCTTGACAGATTACTCACCCCCCATCAATCCCCACACTTCTGATGAGCCATTGGCAATAACTAGGGTTTTGGGGGGGGGGTGTTGGACAGGTAACCCTCTGCACTTCATTGATTGGCAAATGGCTCAATAATGTGTGCTAGTTTGGCCAGACCCTCTGTACTTAACACTATTGGCAGCCCCCAGGAAAGCTAAACTAACATTTCAACCCCCCCCCCCCCCCCCCAAAAAAAAGGAAAGCACATTGTGACATTCTGAAATTACCAAGCAAGCTAATAGGAGGGAAAGAACACAAAAAAATAGGAAATGGAAAGTATGGAGGCAGCCCCTTGCACTACATGCTTTGCAGAATTCATCCCTAAAGATGCCCACTATAAAGAGGTAGGTATATAGTGTGTATTGACCTTGGGAAAGCCAGCAGATAGAGGATTGGTACCATCTGACAGAGCAGTTGGGGGAGGGGGTTCCTAATGAGTTTGCCCCCCCCCCCCCCCACCTAAAAAAAAAAAAAAAGGGGGCTCTACATGAAGTAAACCACACAGCAAACATTTGTGCATATTTTAGGGGGTGTTTGGGGGCAAACAATACTATGCAGCAGACAAAAGGCATTGCTTAAGTGACTAGGCCATAGGTGTCTATTGGGGCAGAAGAGCATGCTGGGGAGGTAAGTGAAGGGAAAAATGCATGAAGGAGAAAAGGGGCACAGCATATTAGAACATATTGCAATCATGGTAATTAGGGAAGGAGGTCAAAAATAGAAGACATTAGCAAACAGAGCATACATAGAAGGGAATAGTAAAGTATAAATGTTACCTTAATATAGTCCTCCTGCAGGACCTGGATGATGGCAGAACAGGTCTCTGGAATAATGATTCCCAGGGCCTGGGGAGAGATACCTGAAGAGAACTTCAAATCCTGAAGACTTCTCCCTGTCGCCAAGTAACTCAACGTCGCAACAAGCCTCTGCTCCGGAGTAATGGCTTGTCTCATGCAGGTATCCTGCCGGGTGATAAAGGGGGTCAGCAAAGCCAAAAGACGGTGAAAAAATAGGGGTCCGTCATCCGGAGAAAGTTCCTGAAATCATCAGGATTATTCTCCCGGATCTCACGAAGCAAAGGCATGTGCGAGAATTGGTCACGCTGAAGCAACCAATTCTTGGTCCACATACTCCTCGTCACTCTGTTCATGGACGGGTCTTGGGTCAAAGCTAAAAGCCCGACACCAATTCCGCGTACAGCACGAACTCGGCGACGAGTACGCACGGGAAACATCGCTCACAAGGTCACAAAAGGTCGGCTGGTCAGAACGGACAAACAGAAAGCACCGATAAACAGCAAGGCCTGAAAGAACGAAATGAATACCAGAAACGAGCAGACAATAAGCAGTGCAAATCAAAGCGTCCTATATCAAGATATAGGCTGCAATGACCAACAAATGCGAACTGACTACACGCACTAATAAACAGATACGCACGACAAGCACAAACTGAAGAGCAGTAACGATCTGAGTCAGAAAACTGAGAAGCGCGAATCTTAAGTCACCAAACTTCGACTAACTCGCGATAAACACGGGATCAGCAGAAGGAGCCCAACGGGTGCCTGACGTGGTGCTGAACTTCCCTTTTCTAATCTCGTGGAAGACGACTTACGTCACGACGTTCTTGCAGACCGGATATTCCGACAACGTAGTCCGACCGTGTGTACGCAACACCAACATCGGACAAAGTACGACGGACAGGATCCGACCGACCTGGTCCGCGGATAATCCGACCGTGTGTATGGGGCTTAAGACTGAAAAGTGGACAACAAATGCCAGGCCATTTGTTGCGATACGGTGTCGCTTTAACTGACACTTGCGTGGTCGTACAATGCTGTACCCAAACAATTTTTTTTCCCCCACAAATAGAGCTTTGTTTTGGTGGTATTTGATCACCTCTGCGGTTTTTATTTTTAAGCACTATAAACAAAAAAAAAAATGATTATATATATATATATATATATATTGTGGTGGAGATTTTGTAATCCATATTTATATCAAGGAGTTCCAAGGGACAGGGACTTCTATTATATATATATATATATATATATATATATATATATATATATATATATATATATATATATATGTGTATGTGTATGGTTTATTAGAACATTAAGTAAGAGGGGTCTGGTATCTGCCTAGTAGCTAAATTACTCTAGTGTCAATTGTCCCTTTTGACATGCTAATTTATGTTATATCAAAAGGGGCTGATGGGTGTAAATCACCAAGGCTAGTGTGGGAAGCATGCTTTGTTGCCTAGGCAACTCAACCAATGAACATTAGGCTGCAGGGGTAACCAATCCGGATACAATGCAATTCTGAACCAATGAGGTGTTTGATTGGTAGGAGTGGGTCATTCTAACAACATAAAGTTCAATAGCTTAGATATACGAGCTCTCTTAGCCAGATGGTCTGGACACGTAAGCTGCCTGTGTAATGTATTCCCTTGTCTCTCTCCTGATTCCCCCACCACCGGATGGAAGTGTAATATATTCTGTGTATCTCTAACCTTTCTCTAACTTTAATATGTTTTGGTAACCTTGTTGATCGGTGTATATCTGTTGTAAACCATGTGGCCTTAAATATCTCCTAAGCCTAGATAACCCTGTACATGTACCATCACCTAAGTTTATGATAAGCTCTAAATTATTCTGACGTTTCTTTCCTGTATTAATAAATGTGATTGTTTATCTCTTTCGCACTGTTATTGTACGTTTATATTCTTATACAGACAAAGGTTTAATCACTTTAATCGCGTTATTCACTTTATCATCTTTGTATCTATAATCATTTAAGTAAGCTAGAAATTCAGCTTTTACAGATGTTGCCCGTGTGTGAGGAGGCTTGACGTTTTGAGCGAATAGGCGATTTTATATGTGGGGAACTACAAAAAAGGTAAGCCTTGTTTATATATATATATATATGCCTACACATTCAAAACTAGCAAGCTTCTTTGAACACTGTTTATAGATATATAACCTTTTGTCTGCACTAATACTTTGATGAGACTGATATGAATAGTATAAGTGAAATAAATTGTACGTGCGAATGATAAGGGCTCCATTTGAAATCTTGGAGACAGTGGAAAAGGATATGCGCCTTTGGAAAAAAAAAGCTATTTCAGTTGACCATTTGAATGAGATTGGGCCAACCATTGTGATTGGGACACACACCGGTAGGCCTAGAGCTACGTTTCCACTTGTGCAACTCCAAAGTCACCTGATTTAGAGTATGACTGTGCGGTGCGACTTTGGTGTGGCTTTGAATGCGACTTTGATCCAAATTTACACTCTGGGTCGGAGTCGCATCCAGAGTCGCATAGGAGTGGTGCAGGTACCTTTTCATAGTCATTGCAGCTTTGAGTCGCATAGATTGGGACTGGTGATATTGAAATCAATGGGCTGAGACTTGTAATGCTACTTTGTGTTCAAAGTCGCATGGCAAATTGCATTCGTGAAACGGAGCCTAGTTCGCACAGTGTGTGTGTGTGTCATTTGCAAGCTTGAGTGTATGTATAAGTAACTATATGCTGTGTAACAAGTTTGTAATGCATGTGAGAAATGGATGAATTTCGATTTTTACCTATGTATGGGACAAGTAGATTGCATGAGTCTTCTACAGCGTTTAACTGATGATTGTGTGCCATGTGCCTTGGGGGAAGGGCAGCCAGGATGCTTACAATGCAAAATGGTTGTTACAATAGGAACTGTTTTTGTGTTGAACGGGCTACCCCCTGTGGCAAGGGAACTCTAATGTTCTGAATAAGCATGCAAGTAACATTTGTCCTGTGTATCTTGTGATCTTTCAGAATGAGAATGTGAACTTATGTTTGAGCCGTGTTATATTTTGGTTTATGTGGCGTTGTTTCATTGGATAGCGTGTGTTCCTAAGTGTACATTCTCAATTGTGCGGTGAAATTACATACTTTTCAGTGGAACTGTTCCTAAAGTGTGTCTATGGTTTAAGTGTTCATGTGGTGTCTCAGGTGTGTGGCTTTGTGTAGATGGAGAACCTGTGTTTGAAGCCTCCCAAGGTCCCTAGTGGTATATAGAGGGTCGGTGGCCATTTTAAAGACCTGCGAGTCTTCCTATAGGCGAAGGTGCAGACACCATTCCCTTGTGTGTGAAACCATGTGACATGAGCCACCTTGTTTATAGGCATAATTTCTGTTTTCCTTTAAGTGAATGTAAGCTATTGTAAGTTAGCTGTTTTTGTTTGGCGGGAAAATCCCATTTTATGATGGCCTGCGATTTGTTTGTAAGCACCATGAGGGTGCAGACGGCGGCCATTTTCAGCTTGTGAATCATCCCAGAGCTCTGATTCCTTTGTGTGTAGCCATGTGGTCCAGGACATCACTTTCTGTGTAGGCATCATTTCTTTTTAAGTGAATTCTATTTTTGTACTTTTTTATATTTTTTTGGGAGCGTTCGTTTAATGTTTTTGGTCGTTGGTGGGGTCGGAGTGTATGTATAATCAGCGTACAATGATTATGTGCGACCAGCCATATATTTTATGGGAAACTGCTGACTGTAACTATATGTTGTAGGTAGTTGTGATGTATATGGGAAATGAACTATGATTTTGACCTTTATGACCAAGATACAAATCCCCATAAGTGTAAAATATTTTTAAAGGGTTTGGTTTTTAAGTCGAAAAACCTGTTTCTTATCCAGTAGACCATGTATTGTTGGGACACAATAGAAGTTGTTTACACCCTAGGAGGGGGGGGGGGGTCTCAGGCTTCTAACTGAGAAAATGGGGGGGAAGTGCTGTGAACTCTCAGAGCCAAATATTGTGCTTTGTATTTGGGACAAGAATGCACATCGGTCCCTGCCCTCAGGGCACAGGGAGGGCATGCAGAAACCAGGCAGGTAGTGTTGTGGTTGAGATTCAAACCAGCAGCGTTTTTGCTGCCGGGCGGAAGTGCTAACCACTACACCACGGTGCCACCCAATACTGTTTAGTTGAATATGCCTATATTTTAGTATAGACCCTGACTGACATAGCCTAAAGGGTTTGTCTAGGGATAAGTGGTAATATTGGTGTCTTAATTAAATGGTCAGTTTTTTTGTAGGGAGAAAAAGTTTTTGTGTTGGTTTCCATTTGTTAATGTCGGCCATTTTGCCGTTGACCGATTTGCGATTACTGCAACTGCCTTTTTGTCTCTGCTAATTTTAGCCCTGAGCTAAATCTTGTACTGAATTAATGGCGCCATTTTTCACCATGGGCCAGGTCTTGATTTTCGTTTGGCCCGGCTGCCCTTTTGTGTCCGCTGTGTTTGGGTGGAATTGCTATTTGTGTTTATAGAGGCGCAGTTTAAGGCACTGTTTCCTTTTAAGTGAATTCAATCATTTCAGTTTTTATACTTTTAAAATGGTGTGTGTTGTTTTTGAATGTTTGTGGCCTACCGTGGAAGGGAAGGGCTTTGATTGATCTTTTTCAGCCGTCTTTTTGCAGGAGTTTTGTTGCACTGTTGTGTGGTATTCTGGTTTTAAAACTGGTGGTTTGACTTCCCAGGGGATATGTGAGTCAAAGGGGATTGCAACATGGGGGTTTATTCCACCCACTCCAGGAAAAAAGGTTTTTTATTTGCTGATGCTAGCCATAAATTTTTCTAATGTCTTGATAGACAAAATAAGGTTTATATTGTAATACAGTTTTGGGGAGACATTCAAATTATTGTAATATCAAGGTACAGAGAGAAGCCATAATATTTGTTTTGAATAGTGGAGGATTTCATGGTGTTTTGTAGTTTGTCTGACAACACATTTAACAGGTAGTAGAGTAAATGTGAGGATTAGTACGCTAGCACACCAGGAGGCTGTGTATAATAATCGGAAAATGCTGGGTGCCAGTACTGTAAAAATAAGTCACTAGCAGTACTGATCCGAAAATTAGTGCAAGGGTGCCCTGGATGAGGCTCCAAACCAGTCAGACAGCTGCCTTACACATGAGATCTGGGTTTGGGGCTCTGGACATGAGACCCCGTAAAGTGTGACATATAAGTAGTTCAGTTGTGGCTTCAGAAATCTGTAATGGTGAGTGCATTGATGGAGGTGTAGTTTGTGATTCTCAGAGGAGGAACTGTTTTTTTTTTGTCATAAGAGTCCTTAGTTTTCGTTCTGTCCCTGCCTGCTCTAAAGAGCTGAGTGGGGCAGACTAACGCTGGTTGAGACCTGTTTGTGGTTTTGAACGTAATGGCGTCGAGAAGGCTAGAGTTGGCTTTTTGGGGAGCAGATAGTCACTACTGTATGGGGTTCAGTTTTACTGTAGAACTGTGGAAGCTATATTTTACATTTGTGATTGTTGTTTTTTTTGTACAATAGAGGGCTCATTTTGTTTTTTAATCCCATTGTGTTACTGGCCGATTGATCAATTGTGAAGGTAGTAGATGATTGATTTTATGGTCGAGTAGTTGTTTCAGCCCTAGTATGAATCTTTCTCTTTATAAACTGCTAACTGTGAATCGTAAGTTTTGTAATTAGATCTGTAAACACTGGCGATGTTGTAACTACTATAACTCATATCGCAAAGGTGTGCATCAGTTAACTACCTCCTGTAATAATACGCATAGGGTCCGGATTATCCAAGTTTGTGCTAAACATTCTCGAGATAACAGAAGTAATAAGCTTTTTGTTAGGCATTTCTTTTGGAATATTTCAGAAAAGTCCACGGAAGGGATTGGACTATTATTTGGTTCAGGAAATCTCTAGGCTAATTTTTTGAAGGACAGTAGCCAGGACAGAGAATATTGTTCTGGCAAGTAGTGAAAAAAAGGCAGCAACGTTGATAGGGGAGGGGCCTATCTACCCACTTCTTGTCCAGAGGGTCGCTACCTCTGAAGTAGGCAACCTCTAAAGAGGTTGGGGGATCAGTTCAAGGTCCATTGTCCGTAAAGGATGGGTAATCAAATCGCTTTAAAGAGGGTGTCTAACCATGGGGAACCATACCACTTGACCCCGAAGGAAAAAATGATAGATAAATATGGGCCTTGGACTGTGAAATATATGCAAGAGTGGGATCAGTGGACAGGGAGAAATTATTCTAAAAAAGGTACTTTTAAACCAAAAGCTTAGGAAGGCCTGTGGTACAATAAAGAGATGCATGGAGCGCATGGATGGTAGAATCCATGCATAGAACTGATGATGTGAATATTTGTATGGTGGGAGGTAAGGAGAAAGCGCACTAAATGACAGCCAATAGAACCACATCCCCAGAGTAGTGACGGTGATGATCAGGGGAACAGCCTCCACACCTAAGGTATGTACCAACAATGCTACTAATCCAGTTGTCACCAACCATGTTTCATTCCTGGTGTTTTTGCAAGAATAAATCCCTAGAAGGTGAGCGTTTTTATTATAGAAAACATGAAATATGTGTGACGTCTAGAGGTCATCTCTGACCCAGCTAATCATGTGAGGGTGGAATATGAAATATGTGTGACGTCTAGAGGTCATCTTTGACCCAGCTAATCGTGCGAGTGTGTGGAATATGCCATATATATATTTTGTGTCCTTGTGGTGAGGTATTTATAATTTGTTGATAAATGGTACCGTTATAAGATCTATTGCGCGTTGCTGATTTTTTTTTGGGGAATTATTGGTATACCATAAAACAAAAATCCACGTGGTATTAATATGTATTAAGTAATACATAGCAAAAATTGTTGAGCTCAACTTATTATTAATATTTTAAAATAAGGTGCACTGTTTATGTAATGTAAATGTATATTTGTTTCATGTGCTAATGTCTTGTTACAGGTATTTAACCATTGTTTTTTTCAGGCGAAAAATTGAAGGTTTATTACTAAATTTTATTGGTGTTTTATCCCGCAGATGATAATTGGGTTTCACGGCTTTCAGAACCAAAAGGAAATCATAGACAATTTTTTATTATTTTCCCTGGGTTCAGCACCATTATGTGGTTTATGCTTCTAGTGGTCAGCCCATTCGGCTGTGCTTTGGACTACCTAAGTGTGGGTGGTATTTTCTGATCCAACAGGTATAAAGTTCTGGTATGAACGAGTTTCTGTGCTCCACTGATCACTTGTGTTCAGGACTGCTTCACCCCCCCTGCGGTTATTGTAATTAGTTACCTGGCTGTTCCAGCTCTGCTCATTGCCTCAGGCTAAGGCATGTTAATGTCCCTTAAGCAGTCTGTGTCCCCAAGTAAAGATCCAACCTACATCCTGTCCAGTGTCACTGTTTTTACGTGACGATGTGTTATGAATTGTCTATTGTGTCTGTGGCATATCTGTCGCTAATATCTGGGGGTTTCAAAGCACACAGGTTGGCTCGAATTGTACCCCCGAATGTTCCAGGATCATCAAAATCTAACTTACAATGGTCTCATCCCTAATGACAGGGATGGAACATTGTGCAGATATCTCGGTCAATCTGGGTACTAGCCTTTAACAGACACTACTGTCACACCCTGCAGTCCATCTTGTTCTGATGGTTTGAGTCCGGACAGCCTCAGATGACTGGTACGAATGAGTGCTGGAGAAAGGGAGGTGTTGTGCTATGGGAAAAGGCAACAATGCTGGCACAGGAGGGGGTCGTGTCTAATGGAGGCGGGGGTAGTGTCCCAACTGGTCCTAAACAAAGTTACCAGGGTACTGGTGCTGGTATCGCATGTATAATGATGCACTGTTTTCAGCATCAGGTTAAATGGTAATCAGCAGGGTACACTACCTCGGGGAGTCTATTGTACATCTCCTCTTGCCCTTGGCATGGATATAGCAGGAACCCCGGGTTGTACCCCAATCACCCCTGAAGGAAGGTTTTATGGAATACCTGACCTCCCCTTACACCTACTGAAACTTCTGTTGGGGTTCGGGGAAGAGTTAAAAAGTTGGTAGTTGGGTGGTTTGTGCAACAGGATCTGATAATGACAACAGTCTGTGCAGGGCGTGAATAGAAGGGCCCTACTCAGGGGTTTATGATCTAAGGAGAGGAGGGTGGTGCAAAATAATAGCTGTTGGGAATTATCTGATATGGAGCTGGCTGAGGTAACATTAAAAGAGTTTCTAGGGATCACCTAGTGGTGGTCAGGGTAGGGGCTGGCTGGACATATTGGGGTGGAGGAATTCCAGAGCGGTCCTAATGTTGAGCATGGGAGGAGTGAAGTGGACGATTTGGGTGATCTCAAGATCAAAAGAGGTCAATCCAGATATCTCTAATGTTGAGTTTCTTAGTGGGAAAAGTTAATTCAGGTACAGTCTTAGGGCCACAGCTTTAGTAAACTCCACCCTGTTGCTGTCCCAATTTGGGTAACTATTAGAGACCAACGTAGGGGATTGTGTGCATTTAAAAGAGGACCCTAGAACTATATTTTTTCTTTTTGTTTTTTGTTGTTCTAGGGATAAGCCTTTTTTCAATTTATAGTAATAATATGCGGTCAGGTTTTACCTAAATTCCAAAAAAAAAAAAAAGTTTTGAACATTTTTTTATTTTTCTCATTTTATTTCTTTCCTCCCCCTCATTATTAATATCTGTGTACCTGACCTGGAAAAAATACTGCTAATTGCTAGTATGGGAGAATTTTTTTTTTCAGAAACTATATTTTTATTTTTTATTATTTTTTTTGGTGCTATTTTTTATTTTTTTATTTTCTTTTTCTTTTTTCCAACCAATATATTTGTTTTTTTTTTCTAACCCAGATTCCATGCTCTTTAACCGTCTTGGTTGGAGTAGCATTAAATCTGTAGGTCTTTTTCTTCCCTTTCCATTATTAATTCCACCATTTTCGTTCATTTCCATTACTTACCTCTCTTCCGTTTCTTTTGCTTCATTCCAAATTTTTCTCTGGGTTTTCATCATCCATCTTCTCAAGATAATGTATCTGTTTAAAAGGATTTTCCCTGCCCTCCAGTAGTGTACCATATTTTGAACCAAAAGTATCCCTGGACATCCCGTGTTTTTATGTCTTAATGTAATGCTACCCCCTTAGTCTACCTACTGCTTTAACCTGAGCCCCGTGAGCAAGTATGGTGGACCCCGGGACCTTGCAATGACAGGCAGTGTTGACTATCCCTACCATCAAGGGCCATGGATGATACTGTCTGTTGCTTGGACTCCGTTCCCTGTGGGGAGCCCACTTTACTCATCCCCATTGCACCCCTTATGAGTCTTAAGTCTTGATAACCGTTGCTCCTGTCTGGCATTCCTCCAATATCTGTACACTGACATTCTCCTTTTTTGTTTGTTTCATGTATTCATGCACGACGGTCTGGAGGCCCGCCCAACCACCACCTGAAGACAATCAAGTCATCTCTTGAGACAAATGTGACAAGTAAGACTACCCTGAACTGTTCTTCACCATGCTGAAAAGTGCTGTCTCACGGTCCGATCCAAGCGGAGAAACCACTACACGGTCTCACCAAGTTACAGGACTAGATATGCCAGGATCCCGCCATCAATGTTGGAGTTCCGCTCTTCCAAGGCAGAGGGGCGATGAAACATTGCAGTACAGACACTCATGGTTTAGATGTGATGTCTCAAGGGCACCAGGATTTCTTTCCTGTCTTAAGCCTACCTTGAGGAGTTTCGGCGTGTTCAAGAAAGGAAGAGGAGGCCATGGTGGTGGGGAAGGGTTGGGACTTCTGGGCTGTTGTGGGTGGGTACAAAATCATTGAAGGACTACTTAAGTTCAAGAATGAACTTCAGGGGGAACTGTGGTGGAGATTTTGTAATCCATATTTATATCAAGGAGTTCCAAGGGACAGGGACTTCTATTTTTTTTTATATATATATGTGTATGGTTTATTAGAACATTAAGTAAGAGGGGTCTGGTATCTGCCTAGTAGCTAAATTACTCTAGTGTCAATTGTCCCTTTTGACATGCTAATTTATGTTATATCAAAAGGGGCTGATGGGTGTAAATCACCAAGGCTAGTGTGGGAAGCATGCTTTGTTGCCTAGGCAACTCAACCAATGAACATTAGGCTGCAGGGGTAACCAATCCGGATACAATGCACTTCTGAACCAATGAGGTGTTTGATTGGTAGGAGTGGGTCATTCTAACAACATAAAGTTCAATAGCTTAGATATACAAGCTCTCTTAGCCGGATGATGTATTCCCTTGTCTCTCTCCTGATTCCCCCACCACCGGATGGAAGTGTAATATATTCTGTGTATCTCTAACTTTAATATGTTTTGGTAACCTTGTTGATCGGTGTATATCTGTTGTAAACCATGTGGCCTTAAATATCTCCTAAGCCTAGATAACCCTGTACATGTACCATCACCTAAGTTTATGATAAGCTCTAAATTATTCTGACGTTTCTTTCCTGTATTAATAAATGTGATTGTTTATCTCTTTCGCACTGTTATTGTACGTTTATATTCTTATACAGACAAAGGTTTAATCACTTTAATCGCGTTATTCACTTTATCATCTTTGTATCTATAATCATTTAAGTAAGCTAGAAATTCAGCTTTTACTATATATATATATTTTTTTTTTTTTTTACTTTTTGCTATAATAAATATCCCCAAAAATGTTTTTAAAAAAACAAAATATCCCTCTTAAGCCATATGTATTTTTGGTAAAAAAAAAAAAAAAAATCGCAATGAAGCGTATATTGATTGGTTTGCGCAAAAGTTATAGCATCTACAAATTATGGGAAAGATTTTTTTATTATTATTTTTTCTTTTACTAGTAATGGTGGTGACCTGCGATTTTTGGCCATACTGCAACATTTCGGCGGACAGATAGGACACTTTTAGACATGTGCGATTCATTTCGTACGAATACGTAATTCGTACGAATTTTTAGAAATTCGTACGAATTTACGAATCTGTAGTACGAATTTTTTTTTTTTTACGAATTCCGTACGGAATACGAAATTCCGTTCACGAATTTCGTCGCCGAATGAATTCGAATGACAAAGTGTCATTTTTGCAGGAAAAATTCCGTTTACGAATTTCAGCTCCAAATTATTCGAATCCAACTACCAATATCAAATTTCAACTAATTCAAACGAAATTATTATAGCAGATATAACGAATGAATTCGAATGACAAAGTGTCATTTTTGCAGAAAAAAAAGCTATTTAAAAAACAGTCATTCATTGATATAAAAAAAAAAAGCGTAGGGGTCCCCCCAAATTCAATAACCAGGCCCTTCAGGTCTGGTATGGATATTAAGGGGGACCCCAGCCAAAAAAAAAAATGGCGTGGGGTCCCCCCCAAATATCCATACCAGACCCTTCAGGTCTGGGATGGATTTTAAGGGGAACCCCGGCCAAAAAAAAAATGGCGTGGGGTCCCCCTCAAAATCCATACCAGACCCTTTATCCGAGCACGCAACCTGGCAGGCCGCAGGAAAGGAGGGGGGACGAGAGCGGCCCCCCCTCCCGCCTGAACCGTACCAGGCCACATGCCCTCAACATTGGGAGGGTGCTTTGGGGTCCCCCCCAAAGCACCTTGTCCCCATGTTGATGAGGACAAGGGCCTCTTCCCCACAGCCCTGGCCGGTGGTTGTGGGGGTCTGCGGGCGGGGGGCTTATCGGAATCTGGAAGCCCCCTTTAACAAGGGGACCCCCAGATCCCGCCCCCCCCTGTGTGAAATGGTAAGGGTTTTGTACCCCTACCATTTCACCAAAAAAGTGGCAAAAATGGTAAAAATTACAGGAGACGGTCTTTGACAATTCCTTTATTAAAATCTTCTATCTTCTGGTATTCCTTTCTTCATCTTCTCCTTCCGTCATCTTCTTCCATCTTCTTCTTCCTCCGATCCGCTTCTTCTTCCTCCGGTCTTCTCGTCCTTCTCGTCCGGCGTCGTTCTTCTCGTCCGGCATCGGCGTCTCTTCTCGCAGGCCGCTCCTCGCAATGGGAGGCTCCCGCTGTGTGAGGCTGTGTGAGGCTCCGCTCCGGGTGACAGGTCTTTTATAACGAAGGCACCTGGTAACCCCGCCCCCTCTGACGCATGGGGACGTCATGTGGAACTCCCTATGGCTTTCCCCATGACGTCAGAGGGGGGGGGGGGGCGGGGTCACCAGGTGCCTTCGTTATAAAAGACCTGTCAGCGGAGCGGAGCCTCACAGAGCGGGAGCCTCCCATTGCGAGGAGCGGCCTGCGAGAAGAGACGCCGATGCCGGACGAGAAGGATGACGCCGGACGAGAAGACCGGAGGAAGAAGAAGCGAATCGAAGGAAGAAGACCATGGAAGAAGATGACGGAAGGAGAAGATGAAGAAAGGAAGACCAGAAGAAAGAAGATTTTAATAAAGGAATTGTCAAAGACGGTCTCCTGTCATTTTTACCATTTTTGCCACTTTTTTGGTGAAATGGTAGGGGTACCCCTTACTATTTCACACAGGGGGGGGGGCCGGGATCTGGGGGTCCCCTTGTTAAAGGGGGCTTCCAGATTCCGATAAGCCGCCCGCAGACCCCCACAACCACCGGGCACGGTTGTGGGGAAGAGGCCCTTGTCCTCATCAACATGGGGACAAGGTGCTTTGGGGGTCTCAGACCCCCAAAGCACCCTCCCAATGTTGAGGGCATGTGGCCTGGTACGGTTCAGGCGGGAGGGGGGGGCGCTCTCGTCCCCCCTCCTTTCCTGCAGCCTGCCAGGTTGCGTGCTCGGATAAGGGTCTGGTATGGATTTTATGGGGGACCCCACGCCATTTTTTTGGGCTAGGGTTCCCCTTAAAATCCATCCCAGACCTCAAGGGTCTGGTATGGATTTTGAGGGGGACCCTACGCCATTTTTTTTTTTTGGCTGGGGTCCCCCTTAATATCCATCCCAGACCTGAAGGGCCTGGTTATTGAATTTAGGGGGACCCCTACGCATTTTTTTATCAATGACTTCAATGAATGACAGTTCTCTGTATTACGGATCCGACAATTCATTTGCCGGCAATAGCTGCGAGTGATTTTAAATAGTTTTTTTTTCCTGCAAAAATGACATTGTGCGGGAACAGTTCTCTATATTAGATATACTGAATCTCGAAGCATTCGTTATATCCGCTATTATAATTTCTTTCATATTAGTTGAAATTAGATATTTGTTAGTTACAATACAACATTCGAATTGTTCTCTGTATTACGGGAATCGGCAATTAGCCGCGAGTGATTTTAAATGTCTTTTTTTCCTGCAAAAATGACACATGGTACAGAGAGAGTTGTAAGCACGGGAAACATGACCCCATTCATTAGGCATACTATAGAGTATATAGTATATAGAAGGGGGCATGTTTCCCGTGCTTACAACTCTCTCTGTACAATGTGTCATTTTTGCAGGAAAAAAAGACATTTAAAATCACTCGCGGCCGATTCCCGTAATACAGAGAACAATTCGAATGTTGTATTGTAACTAACAAATATCTAATTTCAACTAATATGAAAGAAATTATAATAGCGGATATAACGAATGCTTCGAATGCTTCGAGATTCAGTATATCTAATATAGAGAACTGTTCCTGCACATTCTGTGTCATTTTTGCAGGAAAAAAAAACTATTTAAAATCACTTGCGGCTATTGCCGGCAAATGAATTGTCGGATCCGTAATACAGAGAACTGTCATTCATTGAAGTCATTGATAAAAAAAATGCGTAGGGTCCCCCTCAAAATCCATACCAGACCCTTGAGGTCTGGGATGGATTTTAAGGGGAACCCCAGCCAAAAAAAAAAATGGCGTGGGGTCCCCCATAAAATCCATACCAGACCCTTATCCGAGCACGCAACCTGGCAGGCCGCAGGAAAAGAGGGGGGGACGAGAGCGGCCCCCCCTCCCGCCTGAACCGTACCAGGCCACATGCCCTCAACATTGGGAGGATGCTTTGGGGGTCTGAGACCCCCAAAGCACCTTGTCCCCATGTTGATGAGGACAAGGGCCTCATCCCCACAACCGTGCCCGGTGGTTGTGGGGGTCTGCGGGCGGGGGGCTTATCGGAATCTGGAAGCCCCCTTTAACAAGGGGACCCCCAGATCCCGCCCCCCCCCTGTGTGAAATGGTAAGGGGGTACTTTTGTACCCCTACCATTTCACCAAAAAAGTGGCAAAAATGGTAAAAATGACAGGAGACGGTCTTTGACAATTCCTTTATTAAAATCTTCTTTCTTCTTTCTTCTGGTCTTCCTTTCTTCATCTTCTCCTTCCGTCATCTTCTTCCATCTTCTTCTTCCTTCGATTCGCTTCTTCTTGCTCCGGTCTTCTTGTCCGGCATCAGCGTCTCTTCTCGCAGGCCGCTCCTCGCAATGGGAGGCTCCCGCTCTGTGAGGCTCCGCTCCGCTGACAGGTCTTTTATAACGAAGGCACCTGGTGACCCCGCCCCCCCTCTGACGTCATGGGGAAAGCCATAGGGAATTCCACATGACGTCCCCATGCGTCAGAGGGGGGCGGGGTCACCAGGTGCCTTCGTTATAAAAGACCTGTCAGCGGAGCGGAGCCTCACAGAGCGGGAGCCTCCCATTGCGAGGAGCGGCCTGCGAGGAGCGGCCTGCGAGAAGGACGACGCCGGACGAGAAGACCGGAGGAAGAAGAAGCGAATCGAAGGAAGAAGACGATGGAAGAAGATGACGGAAGGAGAAGATGAAGAAAGGAAGACCAGAAGAAAGAAGATTTTAATAAAGGAATTGTCAAAGACGGTCTCCTGTCATTATTACCATTTTTGCCACTTTTTTGGTGAAATGGTAGGGGTACTTTTGTACCCCCTTACCATTTCACACAGGGGGGCCGGGATCTGGGGGTCCCCTTGTTAAAGGGGGCTTCCAGATTCTGATAAGCCCCCCGCTCGCAGACCCCCACAACCACCGGCCAGGGTTGTGGGGAAGAGGCCCTTGTCCTCATCAACATGGGGACAAGGTGCTTTGGGGGGGACCCCAAAGCACCCTCCCAATGTTGAGGGCATGTGGCCTGGTACGGTTCAGGCGGGAGGGGGGGCCGCTCTGGTCCCCCCCTCCTTTCCTGCGGCCTGCCAGGTTGCGTGCTCGGATAAAGGGTCTGGTATGGATTTTGAGGGGGACCCCACGCCATTTTTTTTTTTGGCCGGGGTTCCCCTTAAAATCCATCCCAGACCTGAAGGGTCTGGTATGGATATTTGGGGGGGACCCCACGCCATTTTTTTTTTTTTTTTGGCTGGGGTCCCCCTTAATATCCATACCAGACCTGAAGGGCCTGGTTATTGAATTTGGGGGACCCCTACACTTTTTTTTTTTTCTGCAAAAATGACACTTTGTCATTCGAATTCATTCGTTATATCTGCTATAATAATTTTGTTCAAATTAGTTGAAATTCGATATTGGTAGTTGGATTTACTAACGATTCGTAACTATTCGTAACGATTCGTAACGATTCGTAACTTGAAATTGAAATTCGATATTTGTAGTTGGATTCGAACTGTTCTCTGTGTTATGAGAACCAACAATTCATTAGCCGCGTTAACGATTCGTAACTTTACTAACGATTCGTCCGAATTTCGTATTTCGTACGAATTCGAACGGAATTTCGTACACGAAGTACGAATTACGAATTTTTTTATATACGAAACGGGACGAAACGAAACAAATTTTTTGACAGTTCCCATGTCTAGACACTTTTGACACATTTTTGGGACCATTGACATTTATACAGCGATCAGTGCTATAAAAATGCACTGATTACTGTGTAAGGCTGCTTTCACACTAAGGCGCTTTACAGGCGCTATAGCACTAAAAATAGCATCTGTAAAGAGCCTCTCCTCTCACTACAATGTGAAAGCCTGAGTACTTTCACACTGGAGCGGTGCACTTGCAGGATGGTAAAAAAAAAAAAGTCCTGCAAGAAGATCTTAGCAGCACTGTAGGAGCTCCTAAAGCGCCCCCTGCCCATTGAAATCGATGGGCAGCACCGCCGGCAAAGTGCCGCTGCAGCCGCTTAAGCTTTACAAGGGTCTGCCGCTAAAAAACTGTAAAGCGCCGCTAAACATTGCTGAGGCCCCCAACGCCCCAGTGTGAAAGCAGCCTATATGTCACTGGCAGGGAAGGGGTTAACACTAGGGGGCGGTCAAGGGGTTAAATGTGTTCCCTCGTGAGTGTTTCTTACTCTGGGGGGGATAGGACTGACTGGGGGAGGAGAAATATAACTGTTCCTACTTACTAGGAACAAACGATCTATCTCCTTACACACACAAATCCCCACCCTGGCTCTCGTGCCCGCGATTGCGGATGGCTGGAGGCGATCGCGCCTGCCGTCCATGCATCGGTGCAAAGGGCATGCCTGCTATGGCTCTTAAAATGGAAGACGTAACCCATACATAGTTTTGCAGGGACGTGCCACTTTGCTGACGTATATCGGCGTGAGCCGGCGGCAAGTGGTTAAACGCTATACAGAATATCTTTACACACTCCAGCAGACTTATCATTAGGAAATTTGTTCATACAGAGCTGGCATTATAGTTTTGACCATTATCCTGGAATTACAGATAGCAATTTTCTTTTTGGGTTTTAAAGGCAACAGAAGCCTTAATTTTTTTTTATGCAGATATGGCAAAAAACAAACAATCACACAAAAGTAAACCACTGTGTCCAAAATAAACATTTATTGCACCTGGAAAAGCACATGAAAGAATGAGTCTCCCTCCACCAAGGTGCCTGCTCCTTTCAAAAAGGGAAACAACCAGTGCTTCTTAAACTATGGGTCATGACCAATTTGGTGTTTTTCTGTTGGCTTGGCCCTTGACTGCCAGCCACCAATGCACCACCAAACCCTGCCCACCATATTACCTGTGGGTGATGCTGCACTCTCCATTGCCCAGGCCTGGACTGACCTGGGAAATGGTGTGGAAACGGGGTGCAGGGGGTTCAAAGGTAAACAGTCATGAGCAGTGGTAAATAGGGGTGCATGTCCTAGTCACAGAATGGTAAAATATTTCTCATCTGTGTGCTTGGAATAAAAGGCTTAATTTGCATCTTAAAAAAGAATTAGCATCTTAAAGTGGATGTAAACCTGATTCATGAAATTTGAGCTGGGCACATTTATCTGCAGTGTTTATTTTATCTCTCTTCAAAGCACTAAGTCCTGCAGCTTTGTCCCCCTCTGTTCCTCTGTTATCAGCATGATACCTTTTGACAAGCTCTCTGAGACAGGAGATAGAACTGTGTGTCGTGGGAGATTTCTATAAATAGATTAGCAGACTGTTAACCACTTCCCGACCGCCCCATGTAGATATACGTCGGCAGAATGGCACGTACAGGCAGAATCACGTACCTGTACGTGACATTCTTCAGGCGGTTGGGGGGTCCGATCGGACCCCCCTCCGCCGGCGGGGACGGTCGGGATCGTGTCAGGAGCGATCCGGGACGAGGGGACGGCCAGTGGTTTCTGGCCACCCCCTCGCGATCGCTCCTGGCCAATGAAAAGCTTCCCCTTCCTGTCTATTGTATAGACAGGAAGGCGGAAGTGATGTCACGCTCGGTGCGCCGGTCTATGTGACCGGAGACGCCGAGCGGCGAACATGTAAAGGTTAGTGCACAACAGTACACTGACACCAGTACAGTTAGGCACATATTCCACCCCCCTGTCACCCCCTGATCACCCCCCAGATCACCCCCCCCTCCCCCCCCAGTCACAGTGTCACTAATTGCAGTGATCATTTTTTTACTGATCACTGCATTTAGTGTCAGTGTGACTGTAATAACTGTCAGGGCAGTTAGTTTTAGGTCCAAGGTAGCCCCCTACCCCCCCCTAATAAAGGTTTAACCCCTTGATTGCCCCCCAGGTAACCCTTTCACCCCCTTTTGCCAGTGTCACTAAGCGATCGTTTTTCTGATCGCTGTATTAGTGTCACTGCTGTCGCTAGGTAACCATTTTTTTTTTTTTTAGGTAACCGCCATGTTTATATAGGTTCATAAATAGTTTTATAGGTCAGGTACCCCCATATTACAACCTAAATAAAGGTTTTAACCCCTTGATTGCCCCTAGAGTTAACCCTTTCACCAGTGATCACTGTATAACTGTCACTGGTGACGCTGGTTAGCCAGTTAGTTATTTCGTTATTTAGGTTCCCCGTCAGGTTTTTATATAGCGTCAGGTACCCCCATATATTACCTAATAAAGGTTTTAACCCCCTGATTGCCCCTAGTTAACCCTTTCACCCCCTTTTGCCAGTGTCACTAAGCGATCGTTTTTCTGATCGCTGCATTAGTGTCGCTAGGTAACCATTTTTTTTTTTTAGGTAACCGCCATGTTTATATAGGTTCATAAATAGGTTTATAGGTCAGGTACCCCCATATTACAACCTAAATAAAGGTTTTAACCCCCTGATTGCCCCTAGAGTTAACCCTTTCACCAGTGATCACTGTATAACTGTCACTGGTGACGCTGGTTAGCCAGTTAGTTATTTCGTTATTTAGGTTCCCCGTCAGGTTTTTATATAGCGTCAGGTACCCCCATATATTACCTAATAAAGGTTTAACCCCCTGATTGCCCCTAGTTAACCCTTTCACCCCCTTTTGCCAGTGTCACTAAGCGATCGTTTTTCTGATCGCTGCATTAGTGTCGCTAGGTAACCAGTTTTTTTTTGTATTACTGTTACGGGTGACGCTGGTTAGTTAGCTTGTTTTTTATACTGTCAGGGCACCCACCATTTATTACCCAATAACGGTTTAACCCCCTGATCGCCCGGCGGGTGATATCAATTAGGTTTTAGGGTCAAATAAGGTCTGCGTCGCCCCAGGTTAGTGCCAGTACCGCAAACACCCACGCACAAAGCATACACCTCCCTTAGTGGCACAGTATCTGAACAGATCAATATCTGATCTGATCAGATCTATACTAGCGTCCCAGCAGTTTAGGGTTCCAAAAAAAACCGCATTGTTAGCGGGATCAGCCCAGATACCTGCTAGCACCTGCGTTTTCCCCCTCCGCCCAGCCCAGCCCACCCAAGTGCAGTATCGATCGATCACTGTCACTTACAAAACACTAAGCACACATAACTGCAGCGTTCGCAGAGTCAGGCCTGATCCCTGCGATCGCTAACAGTTTTTTTTTGTGGTAGCGTTTTGATTCAGTCGCTTCAGTCAGGAGCTTTTTTACCTGTTAAAAAAAAAAAAAAAAAAAAAAAAAAAAATAGTTGTCGTTTTATTGTTCTCTCTCTCACTCTATTCTCTCTCTATTGTTGCTCTTTTTTTACTCCATTCTATTCTGCAATGTTTTATTATGTTTTATCATGTTTTATCATGCTTGCTTTTCAGGTATGTAATTTTGTTTACTGTGTTTTAGTGTTAAGCATTTTTTTGTTTTCAGGTGCGCCATTCAGTTGCAACGCGGATTTATTTATCTTGACAGCAACAGCGTTTGCTCCCACGATACATAAAGACGCGACTCCAACACTGTAGGAGGTGATTTCACCACCACAGTTAAAAAAAAGAGCATATATGCCGAAGCATGGGGGCAGCAGGGGGGGGGGGAGGAGCGATTGGCTCCTAATGCCACGTACATACGGTCGAAATTCCGACCGTGTGTACACGGCATAACTTTTGCGGGAGGATGCCCCCATGCATCGGCATATATAAATGGTGCATGTATGCCCATCATTAGAAGTGGGTGGATGAAGGGAGGTATTCTAATGGTGGGCATACCCACCAATCAATCTCTTTTTTTTCGTTCAGCCAAGAGGCTGCATGAAAAAAAAAAGATTACAATATATGTCCAGTATGTTGCTGGACTTTGAATGGTTATACCAGAATGATGCCTGCAGGTTTAGGTATCATCTTGGTATCATTCTTTTCAGCCAGTGATCGGCTTTCATGTAAAAGCAATTCTAGCGGGTAATTAGCCTCTAGACTGCTTTTACAAGCAGTGGGAGGGAATGTCCCCCCTCCCGGATATAAACCGCGCCATTGGGAAATTGGGAAAGCATTTTATCACACCAATCTTGGTGTGGTCAGATGCTTTGAGGGCAGAGGAAAGATCTAGGGTCTAATAGACCCCAATTTTTTTCAAAAAAAGAGTACCTGTCACTGCCTATTGCTATCATAGGGGATATTTACATTCCCTGAGATAACAATAAAAATCATAACAAAGAAAAAAAATGGAAGGAACAGTTTAAAAATAAAATAAAAAAGCTAAATAAATAAAAAAAAAAAACAAAAAAAAAAAAAAAAGCACCCCTGCCCCCCCTTCTCTTGCGCAAAGGCGTACACAAGCGTTGGTCTGGCGTCATATGTAAACAGCAATTGCACCATGCATGTGAGGTATGACCGCGAAGGTCAGATCGAGGGCAGTAATTTTAGCAGTAGACCTCCTCCGTGAATCTAATGTGGTATCATGTAAAGGCTTTTAAAGGCTTTTAAAAATGTATGTAGTTTGTCGCCACTGCGTGTTTGTGCGCAATTTTAAAGCATGTCGTGTTTGGTATCCATGTACTCGGCCTAAGATCATATTTTTTATTTCATCAAAAATTTGAGCAATATAGTGTGTTTTAGTGCATTAAAATAAAAAAGTGTATTTTTTCCACAAAAAATGCGTTTGAAAAATCGCTGCGCAAATACTGTGTGGAAAAAAAAAAATGCAACACCCACCATTTTAATCTGTAGGGCCTTTGCTTTAACATTATATATAGTGTTTGGGGGTTCAACGTAATTTTCTTGCAAAAAAAAAATATGTTTTCATGTAAACAAAAAGTGTCAGAAAGGGCTTTGTCTACAAGTGGTTAGAAGAGTGGGTGACGTGTGACATAGGCTTCTAAATGTTGTGCATAAAATGCCAGGACAGTTCAAACCCCCCCCAAATGACCCCATTTTGGAAAGTAGACACCCCAAGCTATTTGATGAGAGCAATGTTGAGCCCATTAAATATTTTTTTTTTTTGTCCCAAGAGATTGAATAATGAAAAAAAAAAAATATATATATTTTTTTTACAAAAAGTTGTCACTAAATGATATATTGCTCAAACATGTCATGGGCATATGTAGAAATACACCCCAAAATACATTCTGTTGCTTCTCCTGAGTACGGGGATACCACATGTGTGGGACTTTTTGGGAGCCTAACTTCGTACGGAACCCCAAAAACCAATCACCGCCTTCAGGCTTTCTAAGGGTGTAATTTTTTTATTTCACTTCTCACTGCCAATCACAGTTTCGGAGGCCATGGAATGCCCAGATGGCATAAAACCCCCCAAAATGACCCCATTTTGGAAAGTAGACACCCCAAGCTATTTGCTGAGAGGTATTGTGAGTATTTTGCAGATGTCGCTTTTTGTCACAAAGTTTTGAAAATTGAAAAAAAAATTTTTTTTTTCTTTACTTTCTTCATTTTCAAAAACAAATGAGAGCTGTAAAATACTCACCATGCCTCTCAACAAATAGCTTGGGGTGTCTACTTTGCAAAATGGGGTCATTTGGGGGGTTTTGTGCTATTTTGGCATTTTATGGCCTTCGAAACTGTGATAGGTAGTGAGGAGTGAAATCAAAAATTTGCACCCTTAGAAATCCTGAAGGCGGTGCTTGGGTTTCGGGGCCCCGTACGCGGCTAGGCTCCCAAAAAGTCCCACACATGTGGTATCCCCATACTCAGGAGAAGCAGCAAAATGTATTTTGGGGTGCAATTCCACATATAACTATGGCATGTGTGAGCAATATATCATTTAGTGACAACTTTTTGAAAAAAAAAAAAAAAATCTTTTTTATTTTTGTCTTTATTCAATCACTTGGGACTAAAAAAAAAAATATTCAATGGGCTCAACATGCCTCTCAGCAAATAGCTTGGGGTGTCTACTTTCCAAAATGGGGTCATTTGGGGGGGTTTTGTACTTCTCTGCCATTTTAGCACCTCAAGAAATGAAATAGGCAGTCATAAATTAAAAGCGGTGTAAATTCCAGAAAATGTACTCTAGTTTGTAGACGCTATAACTTTTGCGCAAACCAATAAATATACGCTTATTGGCATTTTTTTTACTAAAGACATGTGGCTGAATACATTTTGGCCCAAATGTTTGACTAAAATTGAGTTTATTAGATTTTTTTTATAACAAAAAGTAGAAAATCTCTTTTTTTTTCAAAATTTTCGCTCTTTTTCCGTTTATATCGCAAAAAATAAAAATCACAGAGGCAATCAAATACCATCAAAAGAAAGCTCTATTTGTGGGAAGAAAAGGACGCAAATTTCGTTTGGTTACAAAATTGCATGACCGCGCAATTACCAGTTAAAGTAGTGCAGTGCGAAATTGAAAAAAGACCTCTGGTCCTTTGGCTGCCAAATGGTCCGGGGCTGAAGTGGTTAAACTATACACAGGCAACCTGTGCGCGTGTGTGTGTGTGTGTGTGGTGCCTTTCCACCAATCAGTTGTCTCACAGTGTCTAGCAATACTCCCCTCCTACAGGGGAACCTGGAAGAGAAAATTCTAACAAGACGTGCACTTTCTAAACTGTATATCAAGGTGAAGACAGAAGATATACATGTAAAAGTTATGTAGGGAGATTTGTTTCCGCCCTGTGTATCATCTGAGGCTGTTCACTTCACTTGGTATATGGAGGGTTTACATCCACTTTAAGGACATCCTTTTAAAGATAAACCATAGCCTGCTTTAAAAAAAAAAGTGACTACCTCCCACGTAAGCAATGTGTAGGTCTTTTTTTTAAATATAGTTACCAATACCTACCTTATTTTGTGGTCCTGTAACAGATGGCATTCCAGTCCTCCAGTACTCAGTGCTGGAATGTGCACGGGTACTTCTATTAGCAGCCACAATTCATTATGAAGGCCACTGGTCCTGCAGTGTTTGTAGCACAGGTATAATAATGTGAACAAGTAAGGCGGTGACAAGACTGCTGGAGCCTGGCATGTGGCTTCAGGGAGCCAGCAGAGAAATTTACAGAACCAGGCGATAAAAGGTAAATATTAGCATGTGCTAGATTTTTTATTTTTAAAATGACCTATAGGATTGCTTATTGTTTTATCGGACTCAAGCTCTTAGTGTTGTTTCCAGCCCTAGTGGCAGGCACCTCCATCTTTCATGTGTGTCCTGTAAGATAGGGGGGAAAAGTTGTTGGCATTGATTCAATAAGATTAATGAGATGGTTTCCCTTCATTATGCAGATATCCATAACCACTGATACAACTGTATGTACAGTGGCTCTAAACATCCACATACAACACCCTCTAAACAACAGAGAACAAGCGTTTTCCCTTACTTGTCTAAAAGAGAGGTTTGTGTTTCGTCTGCAACAGCCAGATTACAAATATTTCTAAACTGCACCGAAAAACTGAAAGTAGAGACCAGGTGGGCTGCCACTGCTGTGTACATTAAGAATTTTACAAAAAAGGAAGAGGA
Organism: Lithobates sylvaticus; assembly: GCA_028564925.1. Taxonomy (NCBI): domain Eukaryota; kingdom Metazoa; phylum Chordata; class Amphibia; order Anura; family Ranidae; genus Lithobates; species Lithobates sylvaticus. The sequence continues at coordinate 153,487,393 of CM053033.1, forward strand.
GAGTATGCTGCCAGGTATAAACTGCACCACAGTTTTAACATTTTTAACCGAGACCCGCATAAAGAATTCCGTTAAAATAAAAGAATTATAATTTATCATATAAATTACAGTATTGAACCATAGCAGAGCAGTGATTAACATCTTAGCATTATATAATTGAAACTACCAGGAATAGTACTACTTAGTACCATAAAATATCTTATGTTACACTGTGCTGTGACCAGGATCCTGCCTCTTACTTCAAAAGCCCTTAAAAAGTACGATGATATAAAATCCTGAAGTATTACACAGAAGGGGCCCTGGAACACAGAGAGGAGTCATGGTATTCTACATGACTGTGTCACAGAACAGTGCAGGAGTCTTCCATTGCATAGAATTGGGTGTAGAGTGACTTGAGGTTGTTCCATTTCTAAGAACTGTCTGTAAAATCACACCAAATAACTCCCAAGATGCTGAAGTGTAAACAGGTTTGGGAAGAGTCTTAAAACACTCCGTAGGGACAAACGTTAGAATGCAATAAGACCTTCCAGAGCCAAGAACATCTATCTCCTAAAAATGCTGTGAAAAGAGGAGGCAGTTCCAGTATATCCATGAGCTCAGGACCACGTTGTCCTTGGTTTAGAGATCGATGGACGAACTGTACCCTTTGGAACCGGCTTAGAACCAAACCAAGACATCTGTGATGACAAAAAAAAAAAAAAATAATAATTAATATTTGTGTTTTATTTTTTTTTATTCAATGTTTATTTACAATCCCTCTAAGGCCCTCTTCACATAGGTGGACCAACTGGGTCCAGTTTAGGTGGACCCGATCGGACCATCTATTGTCGGTGGAACGGTGGGTGTCAATGGACATGTGTTCGTTGACACCCGCCGACATCTGATCTGCTAAAAACAGATGGATGGTCGTTGGGTGTAAATGGACAGGTGGGCCTTATACATCTGACCACCCATAGAGGACAGTGGGTTATGTCTGGATCCTCTCTGCATAAGTGGAATGGACATGGACAAGCCATCCGCCCGCTCAGCATGGATCAGCGGACAGATGTGACCTTTTAAATAGGTATATGAATTACATTTTCACATTTCTTCATTTCGCTTAGGGCCTATTCACACCTGTGCGTTCTACCACATGTCAAAATATGTGCACAGCAAACTAAAAACAAAAAATGTAATTTTAAAATCTTTTTCTGCAGTTGTAAAATGAAGCACATGCTCTCCGAGTTTGACTCTATGATGATCAGTCCACCAATTCAGCGAGGTCTATTGCTATGTTTAGGACCAACTGAAGTAACTGACTTTAAACCAGGTGTATTTAGTGTAAACACGGATTACAGGGACTATACATCTTGATGCCCACCACATGCCCACTAACACCAATGTTAGTGGACACAATAATAACCCGACACCAATGCTGAGGTTATTGCATCCACCGACCCCCATGCTGGGGGGTTATTATTGCATCCAATGAGGCCAATGTTGGGAATTATTTCTGCATCCACTGATGGCAGTGCTGGGGGTTATTATTGTGTCCACTGACACCAGTGCTGGGGGGGGTATTATCATCTTTAAGGACTCAAATGCTGGGTGTTAACGCATCCAAGGATGTCAATGTAGGGGGTTCTTATCACATCTACTGACACCAGTACTTGGGGTTATAGTTATGTCCATACCAATGCTGGGAGTTATATTACTGCCACTGACATCAATGCTGGGGTTATTGTACTCAACGTCTTCAATGTGCATTGTCGTATGCTGTAAAATGCAGCATTTTTGGGCATTGAGGTACGCTATAGTCTATTTTGAAGGAGTTGTCTAACTTGACACAATACACTGTGTGAAAAAGTGTTTCTATTGTGTGGATATCATTATATATAATGTTTGATTCAGGCATTGGATTTTGCATTTGGCACTCACCCAGACCCTGAAGACTCCTTCTCGGGATATGTCCACCACAAGCTTTCCAGCAGAACAGGGTCCTTAAAGCGGAACGTCAGTCATTTTTTTTTCAACTTTCCATCTATTAAATCTTCTGCACCGTTTTAACTTTGGATAGTAAAACATTTTTTTCTGCCAGTAAATACCTTTTACAGCCCACTTTCTGTTTGTCTGGTAAAAAGCCTAGGCTTATGACATCATGCACAGCTCTCTCTTTCACTCTCGTGAGAGTTTGCCAGGAAGGGAGGGGGGATGAGTCATAAGAGGGGCAATGAAAGCTGCAGAGTGGGAGGTGTGCCTCTGTGTGTGTATAAATCCAGGAAGTGAACAGGCAGCAGCTTCAGCTGCCCACAGTTAAAATGGTTACAGCCAGACTCAGCGCAGGGAGATTTCTGCAGCATATTTGGCAAGTACAAAATCACAGTATATTTTATATTTTTTGTAAATAACAAACATGTTATACTTACCTGCTCTGTGCAAGGGTTTTGCACAGAGCTGCCCTGATCCTCCTTTTCCAGGTTCCCCTGGCAGTGCTCCTGGACCCTCCTATATTGGGTTCCCCCACAGAGAGCTGCTTTCCATGGGGGCACCCGTGCGGGTGCGCTCCTGAGTCCTGCTGCTGCGTCCATTGGACACAGACAGCAGGAATCGGCCCCTGGCTCCCGTGTCACTGGATTTGATTAACAGTAGTGGGAACCAATGGCCCTTGCTGCTATCAGTCTTTCCAACGAGGACCCAAGAGAGCGGTTGGAACTGCTGCGATCATGCTCAATCGCTGGAACGATTGGGTTCAGGTAAGAAAAAGGGGGGCTCTGGGAGGCAGCTGCAGCACAGGTTTTTCACCTTAATGCATAAAGGTGAAAAACCATAAGACTTTACAACTCATTTAACCACTTCCCGCCCAGCCTATAGCAGAATGATGGCTGGGTGGTGGTTGCGTTATCCTGACTGGCTGTCATATGATGTCCAGCAGGATAAGCTGCGCCTGCAGCACGGCGATCAGTGGTGCAGTGTGTCACTCTGACGCACGGCAACTCTGATTGTGGTAAAGAGCCTATGACGTAGGCTCTTTACTACATGATCAGCTGTGACCAATTACAGCTGATCACAGTGTGTAACTAGAAAGTGGTGGTAAACGGCTTTCCTCAGTTCACGCTGACAGGGAGAGCCTATTAGTAACTCATGTCAGAGGGGGGGGTCTGCGCTAATAATCAGCACATTGATTATCAGCACAGCCCCCATCAGAGGTGCCCACAAAAGTGCCAGTGCCCATCAGTAATGACTGTCAGTACCTCATCATCAGTGCTGCCTGTCAGTGCCCACCGGTGCCACCTGTCAGTGCCCATAAAATCTACATATTAGTGCCTCCTCATCAGTGCCTCTCAGTGAAGGAGAAAACAAAAATTTATAACAGAAAAAATAAATAAAAAATTGGTCTTTTCTAGTTTGTTTACCAAAAAATAAAAACCCCAGTGGTGATCAAATACCACCAAAAGAAAGCTCTAAGTTTGGATACAGTGTTGCATGACCGTGCAATTGTCATTCAAAGTGTGACAGCGCTGAAAGCTGAAAAGCTTGTCCTGGATAGAATCGCGGGGAAGTGCCCTGTATTGAAGTGGTTAAATTGAGAAATGGGGACAGAGATGAAATTGAAGAGGAGCATTTCTACCCCCAGCAGGTTGAAACAAAACGTGAGGGTTTGTGTTGCTAAGGGATAGGCTGATGGGGTGGTCATTTCAGTTAAAGTTTCTGGTAGTAAAAATTAAGCAGTAGATAGCAGTGTTTGTCATGTCCACTAATGATTGTTATTTCGGCAACAAGCTTTGAGAGTTGACAGCTCTTATGTCTAGGGACAACGTGGACCCTGTTGCAATTACAGAGACATGGTTCACAGATTCAAATGACTGGGAAATAACTATACCAGGATATACACCATACAGCAACGACAGAGTAGGGAAGAGGTGAGGTGAAGTTGCCATATATGTCAAAAATAGCATAACGCTAACATTTATTAAAAAAACATATTGAATACTCGAAACCCTTTGGGTCTTACTTTCAACCAGCGAGAGATCTTCTCTTAGAATTGGCATGGTATACAGACCCCCCATGACAGACTGAAGATTATGATAACTTGTTGATTGACAAGGTGACTCATATGGCAATGAAGGGAGAGACCTTTATTATGGGCAATTTCAACATACCTAACATTTACTGGAATTTTTAAACTGCTATTACAAGCAGGAGCAGGGGTGTAATGGAAGCAATGAATGGGGTTTCTCTAAAACCTTTAGTAAAAAGCCCAACCCAAGGTGATCATATACTAGACCTAGTACTGCCAATTTGTGATCATTTAATTGGGCAACTATATGGCAAATGAGGTTTAATGTTGATAAATGTAACGTTATGCACTTGGGGCTAAGACTATGCATGCATCATACATACTAGGGGAGTACAACGGAGGGAATCAATGGTGGAGAAGGATCTATGTGTTCTGGTAGATCATAGGCTTAAAGTGATACTAAAGTCGGTTTTATTCATTTAAAAATAACAACAACCATGTTTTACTTACCTGCTCTGTGCATTGGTTTTGCACAGAGCAGCCCAGATCCTCCTCTTCTCGTGTCCCTCGCTGGCTCTCCTTGCCCCTCCCTTCTGCCCGCACAGCAAGCAGCTTGCTATAGGGGCACTTGAGCTGAGCCACCGCTCTGTGTCCATTCAGATACAGAGCCACGGTTCGGCTCTGTCCCCTCGTTCTCTCCTCATTGGCTCATTAACTATGCCAATAGCGCCACACTACTGTCTGAGCCAATGAGGAGGAGGAATCCTTGGCAGCTGAGTCTCTCCTTCAACATCGTTGGATCGAGATGGAATCAGGTAAGTATTAGGGGCCTGATGTCCACAGGAAGGTTTTTTTATCTCAATGCATAGAATGCATTGAGATTAAAAAACCTTCCAACTTTACAACCAAAGCAAGCCAAAATCCTCTCTTGTATTAAGAAAGGTATTGATTCTCTCTCTCTCTCTCAAGAGAGAAAGAGAGATCATTTTACCCCTGTACAAATCATTAGTTAGACCTCATCTGGAATATGCAGTCTAATTTTGGGCACCAGTTCACAAAAGAGGATATCAGGGAACTGGAGAAAATTCTGAGAAGTGCAACCAAACTAATAAGAGGCATGGAGGAGCTCAGCTATGAGAAAAGATTAGAGGAACTGACTGTATTCCCTCTTGAGAAGAGGAGATTAAGGGGGGATATGATCAATATGTATAAATACATAAGTGGTCCGTATAGTGAACATGGCTTTGAATTGATCACTTTAAGGTCATCGCAGAGGACAAGGGGGCACTCTAAGTCAGGAGGAAAAGAGATTTAATCTCCAAATACAGAAAGGTTTCTTCACAGTAAGAGCTGTGAAAAGAATAGACTCCTTTAAGAGCTGGTTCTGTTCAGCTCAGTAGATTTCTTTAAAAAAAGGCCTAGATTCCTTCCTAAATGTACATACCGTATATACTCGAATATAAGCCAAGATTTTCAGCCCATTTTTTAGGGCTGAAAGTCCCCCCCTCGGCTTATATTCGAGTCACCGCCGTCTGCCTACATGAACAGCTTGTCATGCAGACAGACGGCAGTTTTAAAAAAGCCGCGCCGCCTCCCCCCGCCCGTCCGTGATAGGCGGACACTAATTTTCCCAGCAATACAGTGTTCCGCCTATCACGGATGTCCTGTCATTCTCATCTCATGGACGAGGATGAGAGAATATCCGTGATAGGCGGAACACTGTGCACTGACTGCTGGGAAAACAGCGTTCCTCCTATCACGGACGAGGACGAGGAGGAGGCGCGGCTTTTTAATTGTACAATGGCGCCGTACACGCTGACAGAGCGGGGACAGAGCGGAGAGCGGGACAGAGCGGACAGCGGGGACCGAAGACCGATGGCAGAGGGCACAGGACGGAGGGCACAGGACGGATGGCACAGGACGGATGGCACAGGACCCGCAGATCGGCACAGGTAGGCTGCAATGGGGACACGGGGGGGTCTGTACAGGGGATAGGCAGCTGCAGATGGGCATTGCTGGCCCTCTTTTCCACTTACAGTAGCTGCTGCATTTTGTACCCTCGGCTTATACACGGGTCAATGCAGGTTTCCCATTTTTTGTGGTGAATTAGGGGCCTCGGCTTATACTCGGGACGGCCTATACTGGAGTATATACGGTAATATAACTGGATACTAACATTTATAGGTAAAGTTGATCCAGGGAATATCCGATTGCCTCCAAGGGGATCAGAAAGGAATGTTTTTTTCCCTGCTGGAGATAATTCATTCATTTTTTTTTTTCCTTCCTCTATTTCAACTGTGGGTAAAAGTTTGTGTATGTAGAATTGTAATTTTTTCCCCCTTTTATTGGTTTAACTAGATGGACTTGTGTCTTTTTTCAAAGATTCTAGTAATAACCAATGTCTTTGGTTTGATGTTAAAAGTCATATACAAAAACAAAAAAGTTTTAGATTTCAAAAGGACAAATTTTGCTGAAATGGGGACATTTCTAAAAAAATAATTAAAAGGTTGAAGTAAAATGACAGAAAAAAAGGATTCAGTGGGCACTGTTAAAGTCTACCACCCTGGAGGCAACTAGATTATATGTCAGGCAAGTTAGTAAGAATAAATTGAAGAAAAAAAAAAAAAAAGAATATGTTTCGCTAAAGAGGTAAGTAGGATAGTAAAGGGAAAAAAAAAAATCAGCATATAGAAGATTCAAGGAATCAGGAGGCGCAGCTGACAGAGAAGATTATAAAAATAGACAAAAGGAGGCCAAACACATTATCAGTGTTGCCAAGGCACAGAAAGAGGAGGACATTGCTAAATCTATTAAGAAAGGAGTTCAATTTTTTTTTTTAGGTACATTGGTGATGGAAGGAAAAAAATACAATGGGATCACTAAAATAAAAAACGGGGCACAACACTTATGTTGAGGTAGACCTGGATGTAACCATGTAACCCTTTTGCTTGCCAGGCCCTGTGTTCCATTTTGTACACTCAGGTGGCCAGACCACTTTTTTATTTTTCACTTATAGCTTTCACAGTTTGTAAAAGACCCCCAAAACCATATATTTTCTGAAAGCACATGATCAGTAGAATACAAAGAAGGTGCTACTGGGTCATTGTTGTCCACGGCCTACTTGATGTCCTGTACCTCGGACTTCCCTATACTGCATTTCTCTGGCTTAAGTGTTAGTCCTGCAGCCTCGATGTGGTCTAACACGAGACCCAGGTGAACCATATGGTCCTCCCAGGTATTGCTGTAGATCGCAATATTGTCCAGATATGCACAAGCATAGTCCTGGAGGCCATCGAGGAGTCGATCTACCATCATCTGGAAATTCGCTGGAGCATTCTTCATCCCAAATGGCATTACTTTTGACTGGTATAGACCAAATAGGGCGATGAATGCGGACCTTAGAATAGATTCAGCATCCAGAGGAATTTGCCAGTACCCTTTGCATAGGTCGAGGGTTGTCAGGAATTTTTCCTGAGCGATGCGATCTAGTGGCGGTACAGTAATTTAATCTGCGGTAGTCTACAAACAAGCGAGTTGTGCCATTCCACTTCGATATGAGGACCACTGGGGAAACCCAGGGGCTGCTAGATGGCTCACTGACTCCAAACTCAAGCATCTCCTTAATCCCACGATACATACACTCTCGCACTGCGTCAGGTACCCAGTAAGTAGTGATGGACGAACTTCTGATGGGACAGTTCGCGAACGCGATCGTGCCCAAATGTTCGCGAACAGCAGGTTTGCGGCAGGCCCTATTCATTTTAATGGCAGGCGAACATTAAAAACCTCCAGGTTATATTTGCAGCCACAAAATACTTACTAGCTGTGCACACATAGTTCCACAACATGGACACTGACATACCAGAAGTATTAAGTGAATCTGGGATCGACAACGACAAGCATTCTTTTTTTATCTGTGAAATTTTGTCAATTCAGGAGCGCATGAAGGCCATGGAGGAGAGGCAAGGTCAAGCCAGGCTATGAAGGGGGTGCAGGAGATGATCAGTGCCACAGTCAGGGCAGCGCAGTCCTGTGCCAGTGTCCCAGTGTGCCAACCTGTGCTTGAGCCCCTGACCCCTCCCTCTGCCCGGGCCTTACCCCCACCTATGCAGAGCTCCACTGCGGTGGTCTGGAGGTGCCAGTCCAGTGCTGATCCTCAGCCATGGTGCTGGCACTGCCTGCTGATTGGCTTCTCCGCTGCTATCTCCCTCACTGACACCAGCACTGAGATAGAACACTGACACCAGCACCGCGATAGAGAGCACTGACACCAGCACCGCGATAGAGAGCACTGACACCAGCACCGCGATAGAGAGCACTGACACCAGCACCGCGATAGAGAGCACTGACACCAGCACCGCGATAGAGAGCACTGACACCAGCACCGCGATAGAGAGCACTGACACCAGCACCGAGATAGAGAGCACTGACACCAGCACCGAGATAGAGAGCACTGACACCAGCACCGAGATAGAGAGCACTGACACCAGCACCGAGATAGAGAGCACTGACACCAGCACCGAGATAGAGAGCACTGACACCGGCACCGAGATAGAGAGCACTGACACCGGCACCGAGATAGAGAGCACTGACACCGGCACCGAGATAGAGAGCACTGACACCGGCACCGAGATAGAGAGCACTGACACCGGCACCGAGATAGAGAGCACTGACACCAGCACCGAGATAGAGAGCACTGACACCGGCACTGAGATAGAGAGCACTGACACCAGCAACTCGCTGCGGGACCCAAAAATATGACACCGCTCAACCTCTTCAAACAGGAGGGTAAAGGCATATAGTACGTGTGCTTTTTTTCTACAAGTGAGCCAAAGGTAGAAAAAAGGTCCGTGTGCTAGATTATATAAATTGTTTATACAGTTATGCATTTACATGGTCTACTGGTCACATGTGTTGAATTCCTCCGAGATCCATGCCTCATTAATTTTTATAAATGTGAGGAAGTCAACACTGTCGTGAGCTAGGCGAGTCCGCTTATCGGTCATGATCCCCCCCTGCTGCGCTGAACGTCCTTTCGGACAGGACACTGGACGAGGGGCAAGCCAACAGTTCCATTGCAAATTGTGCAAGCTCTGGCCAGAGGTCAAGCCTGCCCACCCAGTAGTCCAGGGGTTCATCATTTCTCAGAGCGTCCACCTCGGCCATTAACCCGATGTAGTCGGACACCTGTCGGTCTAGGTGTTCCCTGATGCTGGATCCAGATGACACCTGTCGATGGGTCGGCTGAAAGAATGATCTCATATCAGAAGTGACCAACACATCTTCAAACCGCCCTCTTCTTGGAGGCGATGTTGGATTGGTACCCGCAACTCTTTCTCTGGGAGTGGAAATTCCTCTACCACCGCACGCAAAAGCAGAATGCAGCATTTCTCTAAGCAAGGCCTGGAAGTGCTCCATTCTGACCTCTGAGGGTGGTAACATGTCCCCCATTTTTTGTTTGTACCGGGGGTCTAAGTACGTTGCCACCCAGTACTGGTCCTTGACTTTTAAACTTTTTATACAGGGGTCCCTCTTAAAACACTGGAGCATGAAGGCCCCCATTTGCACTAAACTGGAAGCGGTGTGGTGGCCTGGCTCCTGCTCGTCATCACCCAGGATAATGTCATCCTCGCTCTCCTCCCCCCATCCACGGACAACAGGAATCCCAGAAAGTTTTAAAGCATGCTCTTCTTGCTCCTCCTCATCCGCCCCGGCACCATCCTCCTCTGACTCCTCTTCAGACTCCTGTTGACTTGTCTCAGATAGAGTTGCCCCCCCTGGGAATTCATCCAGCATTGTGACTTCCTCATCTTCCTGCTCCTCGACGGCTTGATCAATGACACGACGCAATGCACGCCCCATAAAGAAGGCGTAAGGTACGATGTCACCATGGCTGCGACTGACCAGTTTGGTGATCTCATCAAATGGCCGCAGAAGTCTGCATGCGTCGCGCATGAGCAGCCACTGGCCGGTGGAAAAAAAAACAAGCTCCCCAGAACCTGTTCTGCCGCAGAGTTCGTACAGGTAGTCGTTCACTGCACGTTTCTGCTGGAGCAGCCTATCAAGCATATACAAGGTTGAGTTCCATCGCGTTGGGCAATCACAAATAAGACGTCTGACAGTCAACAAGGCTGTTGAATGTCAGCAAGGCGAGCCATGGCTGTTTAAGATCTTTTGAAATGGGCCGAGATTTTCCTTGCCTGCCGCAAGATGTCCTGGACCCCCAGGTATTTGACAACGAATCGATGCACGACCAAGTTTAAGACGTGTGCCATGCATGTCACATGTGTAATTTTGCCCTGTTTCAACGCGCTCAGCAGATTGGCACCGTTGTCGCACACCACTTTACCAACTGTCAAATTGAGCGGTTAGCCACTGATCTGCCTGTGAACGCAAAGCTGAAAGGAGTGCAGGGTCAGTGTGGTTCTTGGCTTCCAGGCACAATAGACGCAGCACAGCATGGCAACGTCTCACCTGGCATGTCAAATAGGTTCTGGGGATCTTGGGCGGCGTGGCAGAAGAGACGGTAGCAGCGGAAAAGGAGGAGTCAGCTGAGGAGGAGAGGGAGGATGGAGTAGGAGGAGGAGGAGAAGAAGAGGCAGACCTGCATGCAATCCGTGGCGGTAAAACCAAATCTACACGGGTGCCACGAGTTACATGCTTGACGGCCGTCAGAAGGTTCACTCAGTGGGCAGTGAAAGTTATATACCTTCCCTGCCTGTGTTTGCTAGACCACGTGTCTGTGGTCAGATGTATCTTGGCACCGACACTGTGTGCCAGAGATACATTCACTTGCCTCTGAACATGGCCATATAGCTCTGGGATGCCCTTCTGTGAGAAATACTTACTTCCTGGGACCTTCCATTGTGGTGTTCCAATGGCCACAAATTTTCAAAAGGCCTCCGAGTCCACCAGTTTATATGGCAGTAGTTGGTGGGCTATCAGTTCCGACAAGCCAGCGGTCAACCGTTGGGCAAGAGGGTTATCCAGCGTCATTTTTTTTACGCTCAAACATTTGGCCCACAGAAGCCTGCCTTTTTCCAGAAAAACGTGAGGACGGCATGATGGAAGGTGGAGTGGAGGACAATTCTGAGGAGAGAGGAGAAGTAGAAGAGGCTGGACGGTGAGAGCCTGGCTTTGTGGGTTCTCACGGCGTTGCTCCCACTGGGCTCGGTGATGGCAGTTCATGTGCCTTCTTAAAGCGGTCGTCCCTAGGTGAGTGTTGGGCTTACCGCGACTTATGCGTTGACTGCATAGGCTGCAGCTGGCAACACTATTGTCAGCAGTGGACACGTTAAAAAAAGCCCACACTGCGGAGCCATGTGCCGGCGTCCTGGGAGCACCAGATGTGACCGTACATGGTTGATGGCTTGCTCTTGATACATTAGCAGTCGGGTTTGTCCCTCCCGTCCAATGTAAGTTCCGCCTGCTTCTCCTCCCTATCTGCTGGTCCATCTCTCCCTCTGAACTCCCCTCCTCTTCCTCTCTTGTGGGCACCCACGTGACGTCCCTAGACACGTCATCATCAACGTCACCTTCCCCACCACTATAATTAGAGATCTCGGAGTAGGCAGCAACAGCGGGGACCAACCTCCTTGGGCTGATCTGGGTAATGTCGTCAGACTGCTGAGTGGTGGTTGTTGCTACCTCCTCTTCCTGATCCAATGGCAAGAATGGCTGCGCATCAGAAATGTCTTGTGATGGATCGGAACATAATTCCTGTGACTCAAGCGGAGGGTATATGGTGGTGGTGGTGTTGGTGGTAGTGTCTTTGGGGGTTCACACAGCAGAGAGTGAAGAGGGTGCAGATAGAGAGGATGAGGAGGGTGCAGAAGAGTAAGGCCGAGTGAGCCACTCAACCAAGTCTGGTGCGTCCTTTGACGTAATCAAACGCACCTTCTGCAACTTCCCACTTTGGCTCAAGCCTGGTGCTCCTGCCCTACCCCTACCACACCTGCGGAAGGGCCTGCCTGTCATTTTTTAAATGACCCTGTGACAAAAGTCTCTATAGAAGTGCAGTATATGTGGAAGACGGTATATAACACCCCACTTCAGTCTGTCGTTTTGGGGGGCCACTGGTCTATCACACCAGTTATAATACTTTTTTCTAATTGCGTTTGTCACTTTTTGTAGTATCGCTGCAGAACCACTCAGCAGTCACAATGCTGCACAGTAGAAATGCACTATACTATGATTTCTATATTTGAAAGTATTTTAATACGTGTATTACACCCCTATATACTGCACACCAAATAGTACACCTATACCAGTCCTTAAAAGGACTTTTGTGGACCTATATTCGTTAGCGATTTGTGTTGCTACAATCTGTCCCTGCGACACACAGCAACCTCTCCCTACACTGTCAAATGAGCTGCAGAACCGCTCAGCAGTCACAATGCTGCACAGTAGAAATGCACTATAATATGCTTTCTATATTTGAAAGTATATTATAAGTGTATTATACCCCTATATACTGTACACCTATACCAGTCCTTAAGATTACTTTTGTGGACCTAATAGCTAGTGATTACAGACTGTCCCTGCTCCAAACAGCAACCTCTCTCCCTACACTGACAAAAGACAGAATGTAAAATGGCAGCCAGATCAGGTCTATTTATAAGGTAGGGGGTATGTCCATGTGCTGAAATGTCTCAATTGGCTGTCCTGTACCCCATGGATGGGTCAAAGGTCTTCACAATGTAAAAGAATATGGCCGCCGCGAACAGCGCCATGTGTCCGCCAGTTTGGCGAATCGCGAACGAGCAAAGTTCGCCATGAACCGACCGCTGGGCGAACCGGAAGGCCATCTTTACCAGTAAGCTGTCTTAGTGGCAGTTATCTCGGGGTCTCCACTCGGTGCACTGCCATAGTAGTATACCCAGGGACTGGGGAGAACATTTCGCTACTCTAAGGACCTGTCTAGCCTGTTCTCTCTGCGTCTGCCCTAGCTGGTCGTCAAGCTTAATCATCTCTATCCCTGCAGTAATCCTATTTCACTCCGGGAGCGCCGGCAAGGGAAGGTTCTAAGAATCTTCCATAGCTGGAGCACATATAGCAGCTACCTCTCCTGATCTTTCCCAGTATGCTTTCAACATGAAAGGTCCGTCTGACTCTTTCATCCAAACAGCTTTGCCACAACCCAGTAAGGTCCCTGCCAAGTGGCCTGTAACTTGTTCTGCTTGGTTGGCCTGAGGGCAAGAACTTTCTGACCAACCTCCTGAGTGCGGTTAAGGGCAGTACGATCGTACCATCGTTTCTGCCGCCTCTGGCCAGCCCAAAGGTTCTCTTGGACATTGTCCGTGAGCTCCTTCAGTCTTGTCCCTAAACACAAGAACGTATGCTACGATAGAGGACCCTTTTCCCAGTGGGCTCTGACTAGATCTAGGGGCCCCCTCACACATCTCCCATACAGTAACTCGAATGTTCAGAACCTGGTAGATTCCTGCGGCATCTCCCGATAAGCAAAGGGAAGGTGTGGCAGATCTCTCCCAATCCCTGTAAGAGGTTGCGAATGTCCTAAGCAGCTGTTTCAGTGTTCCGTTGAACCTCTCACACAATCCGTTGGTCTGGGGGTGATTTGGAGAGCTCTGTAGGGGCTTTATCCCTGGTCAGAGAGGATTTCCCGAGGGAAACCCACCCTGGCAAAGATCCGGAGCAAGGCATCAGCCACAGTTTCTGCGTAGATATTTGCCAAGGGGAATGGCCTACGGGTACAGGGTGGCATAATCCACCACGGTAAGGATATATTCTCTTCCCAGAAGGACTAGGCCAGGGCAGTGGTCCTACCAGGTCTACAGCAACGTGGCTTAAGGGTTCATCAATGATAGGTAAAGGGTGTAGGGGAGCTTTAATTGGGCCCCTATGCTTACCCACCCACTGGCATGTGTCACAGGTCCGGCAATACTGTTGGACATCCCCGTAATCCCTGGTCAAAAAAAAGACTGGAGTCAGACAGTGGAGGGTCTGGGTTAACCCCAGGTGTCCCGCAAAGGGTATGTCATGCCCAATGCGCAGCAGGTCATGACGATATTTCTGCGGCACAACCAGCTGCTGCTTGGGCGGATGGGAGGCTGTCTTTCCCTCAGTTACTCGATAGAGTAATCCCTGGACCTACTCTATCCCCTCCCCCTCCAATCCTCCAGGGTCCAATCCTGCCCTTTTCCTATAGCTAGCTAGGGAAGGGTCACTGAGAGTTGCCTGTGCAAACTCTTTGGAGAAGCCTAGGTCGGGGTAGGAATAGCTGGGGTAGTACAGTCTAGGTCAGGGGTGACAGGTTTTACTTGGGTCCCGTCGTCGAGGGGGCGGCACCTCCATCCAGGCTTGCAGACGGGTGGTAACAGGGCAGGCTTCTGGGGAGAAGGCTGAATTTAAACGTCTCAAATTGTTACCCAACAAAACCTCCGTAGGCAAGTTCTGCATTATTCCAACTTCCACTTCTTTGGTACCCAAACCCCAATCAAGGTGAACCCTGGCAGTGGGGATCCGCATAACATTTCCCCCAACCACCCGCACAGCCACAGACCATCCTGTCTGCTCTGCTGGGGGTCATCATCCGGGACTGTATCAGGGTAATAGTAGCTCCTGTGTCCCCACAGTCCCTGGGCAGCCCGACCATTAATCCACACTGCTTGTCGATGGTGCAAACTATTATCTGTAGCGGCAGCTTGCACAGGGTCTGCCTCATGTAGCATTCCAATATTCTCCTCACTTGGGTAAGTCATATCGACTCTTAAAGCTTAAAAAAGCAATCAGCCCTGAAGGTATTCATCCCAGAGTTCTAAGAGAACTTCAATGTATAGTTGTTGGACCAATAACTACTTCAGAGCACTTTTTACGATTTGGCACTGCGCTGCTTTATGGCCCCTTTCACACTGGGATGGTGGGTGCATCGGCGGTAAAGCGCCACTATTTTTAGCGGCGCTTTACCGTCAATTTACTGGCGATATTCGGCCGATATCGGGTCGCTTTTACCCAATGCTAGCGGCCGAGAAAGGGTTAAAACCAGCCGCAAAGTGCTGCTGCAGCAGCGCTTTGCCGGCGGTATAGCCGCGCTGCCCATTGATTTCAATGGGTAGGAGCGGTATACACACCTCAGGCTTTCACATTGGTGAGACAGGAGCGGCTCTTTCAGGGCGCTTTGCAATCGCTATTTTTAGCGCTGTAGCGCTTTCAAAGTGCCCCAGTGTGAAAGGGGTCTATCTGGTATTTGCGCATTAATGCAATGCTGTACCCAAACTAAATTTGCGTCCTTTTTTCCCACAAATAGAGCTTTCTTTCTGTCTGATTTTTATTCTTTGCGATATAAATGAAAAAAACCGAACATTTTGAAAAAATATTATATTTATATTGTTTGTTATATGTAGCAGGACTGAGTAATTATTCAAAATGTGAGAGCACCGAAAGCTGAAAATTGATCTGGGCAGGAAGGGGGCAAAAGTGCTTGGTACTGAAGTGGTTAAATGAGGACTTGGAAGCAATGGTAGGGAACATGGATGAACTACTGTCTTTTTCCAACCTTACCAACTATGTAACTAATTTCTTATAATCCTCCTATTGTCATGTCAGTCATAAAATCTATACAGGGGTCTCATCATTATCATAGCTTTTATTTATTAATCATTGTATATAATCGTTCTATATTGTATTCCATTTTATTTATTTTAAATTTACAGCCAGTATGCAACTTGTTACTGTGATCACTATTTGTCTTTGACTTTACATTGCTTTTTCTAATTATTTATCTTTGTAGAACTTTTATAAATTTTTACTATGATGATACAATATCTTTAAAAAGAAATCATGAAAGTAAAATTAGGAACATGTAGATGAGAACCGAATAGATATTGATTGTACATTTTATGCCATTTTTTTTTGTCCTAAAGAAGATGGTATTTCAGAGCAAAACAAAGCATTTAATAAAATGATTTTCTGGACTTTATACAAGGAGGTGTTGCTGTAGTTGGACCTTAACTAACAAGGCACACAAATACCTTATATTCTAAAGTCTCTTTAAGAAGATTTTCTTCCTCCACAGAGAAGTTGAGCAATACTGATACAGCTTTGATCAGGTGAAAAGCCTGGGAAAAAAAAAAAAAAAAGTTACAAGAAGTGTTCTGAATAGCATTATAACAAATTATTTGCTGGATTTAGATGGCTTCTTCTAAGATGCTGTTGATTTGTCAAAAATATGCCAGCTGTTGCAAGGAAATGTTTCTCAGACTCATGGTCACACATGATGCCAAAATCCTGCTGTGCAAATGTTCATAAAAACAGCAGGCACTGCCTGTGGCAACCAACTGAGCTCTTAATGTTTTAAAATAGTGTTAGTGCACATTTGTTTAATGTGTTGATGTGCATTATCCATTATTTGGTGATTTAATGGACTTTATAAGGCCTACTGAATGACAATAACAACCCATGAAAACACTTTTGCCCCATACACACAGTCAGACATTCCGACCACAAAATCCGTCGGATATTTTCTGAAGGATTTTGTCCGAAACTGGTGTTGCCCACACATGGTCGGACAAAGTTGTCGGAAAGTCCGATCATTCCGAACGAGGTGACGTACAACACGTATGACGGGACTACGTAGAAGCCAGGAGCCAATAGCTTTTCTCTCCAAATTTCTTCTGAGCATGCGTGGCACTTTGTCCGTCGGACTAGGCTACACATGATCGGAATTGACGCGATTGGACCATGTTGTCGGAAAATTAGAGATCCAGCTCTCAAACTTTGTGCGTCGGAAATTCCAACCGTGTGACAGAAAAAGTCAGATGGAGCGCACACATGGTCGGATTTTCCGACAACATGATCCAATCGAACCTTTTTGCGTCGGAAAATCCGACCGTGTGTACGGGGCATTTTAATTGATTTGAACAGGGAAATTCTGCATGTCCAAATGTTTAGGTAAGCGCTAGGACAGCACAACCTGAAAAAAGGATATGCAGTACATTTGTGCATGGACATTTTCTCATGATTTGTCACCTTAAATACTCTTTCCCACCAGAAATCCAATGTATTCCAAACTTCATGACCTGGGCTATGCCCCGTACACACGAGCGGAATTTCCTTCAGAAAAATATTGGAGGTTTTTTCCGGCGGAATTCTGCTCAAGCTTGGCTTGCATACACACAGTCACACAAAAGTTCTCTGAACTTTCGACCGTCAAGAACACGGTGACGTACAACACTACGACGAGCCGAGAAAATTAAGTTCAATGCTTCCGAGCATCCGTCAAATTGTTTCCGAGCATGCGTAGGAATTTTGCGCGTCAGAATTGGTACAGATGATCGGAATTTCCGATCGGAACTTTTTCCGACCCGAAAAATTGAGAGCCCACCAGCAAAAGTCCAATGGAGCATATACACAGTCGCATTTTCCACTCACAACGGTCTTTTGCTGGCGGCATTTCTGATCGCATGTACGCGGCATTACAACATTGTCGCTTCTTACCAAAACCACAAAAATTGTATCCAAGGTGTGTGAGCTTATCTCGGACCTTACAAGCTTTTCCTTGGCAAAATGACCCTGCAGAGTGCCTTCTCCATCTCAATATGCTTACAAAGCGAAAATACCATAAATCTTTGGTAATCCACCTCCTAAATTCTGCCAGGTCCTGCATTCCGTCTAATTGGAAAACTGGCCGAACCCCATTGATTACACAATGGATCAATGCAGTAAACGAAATATGTGCGCTATGGAAGATCTTACCATGCCTATGCGAAAACAGGAAGAACGCTTTCGGAAAACATGATTTTATTGGACACAATTCCAATTTTCCACAACACACTTACTGACCACAGACCCATTGGGTAGAGGGTTATAGCAATACTCCCCTTCAGAATCCCACCCTCTGCCTCCCACCCCACCCTTTTTTTCCTTTTGTCTCTCTGCCACGTCTTTCTCTCTCTAAAACGGGAATTATTTTTTCTTTTTTTTTCCCCCCTGGGGGAAGGGGGGGGGGGGGGGTTTGAGGCGCCAACACCAGTAGTTTTATCACAAATATATATTGTTTTTTTAACTTACTGGTTTGCAGGTTCATAAAGTGGTGATGTGCATCAAAGGTTAAGCTCCACGCTAACCACCCTGGAACACGGAACAGGAAGTGACATCAGCAGTGCTCAGCAAGCATCCAGACACAGAGTATAGAACGTACAGGCTGTACGTTCTATACTTTGTGTCTGGATGCTTGCTGAGCACTGCTGACGTCAATTCCTCTTCCGCGTTTCAGGGTGGTTAGCGCGGAGCTTCCCACACCATGTACAACACGGACTAGCTGCTAAAACAACCAGGACTAACATCCTTACAGCAGAAGGACGGCTAGCGGAGCCTGCACCCTATCACCAACACACACCAGGATTGTTATTTTTTTTTTAACCTTTGATGGACATCACCACTTTATGAACCTGCAAACCAGTAAGTTAAAAAACAATATATATTTATGTGATAAAACTACTGGAGTTGGCGCCTCCAAAACCCCCCTTCCTGTTTTTTTTTTTTTTTGCCTGTATACTGAGGTTATGGACACCCTCTGAAGATAGCCGCCTTCTCACCTGCAAATAAATAGTAACTGATTTTAATGAGCCATTTAAGCTTATATTGCACCATCCTAATAAGACATTACAAAAATTGGAGCGCCGGAATCCCTTCCTTTCTTTAACCCTGGCAGAGCTTCCATTACCAGACAATTTCTCAACATGGATAACATGGACAATGATCTCTGTTGTGCTATGCCCTGTGAAGTAATTCCCTGTGGGTACATGGTTGTAATTTTTCTGCTGTGCCCATTGTATGTGTTCTCTGGATACCCTTTTTCTTTTTTGCCTACCAAAAACAGAAGAAAAAAAAAAAAGTAGCCCCAATGAAGGGAGCGATGTGTGGCCCCTAAAACACACTTTGTTCCACCAATTTTATATTTTGGAATAAAACATTACATTGGACTTTAATATACTGGGTGTGGTGCTTCAGTTTTTAAATTTAAATACTACCTTCACATTCCAAGGTGCCAGTGGTAGTCCCCATGGAAGCAGCCTACAGGCACACAATCAGTACAGTATTAAAATTGATTTCAGTTTACTAAAGCATTATCTACTCAAGGTTCCAGTGCCATCAATGTATTAGCCTCCATGCACAGTAGCATTTTTTAAAAGATCAAAACGCAAAAAGAAAACGCTGGAGGAAAAATACTGATAAAAGCATTTTTGTGCCGGTGTTGTATCATTATCCGTCCCCCATCACCAAGTGTCCGAGGTGTACTGCGCATGCGCAGTACACAGAACGCCCATATTCCGAAAATTGCCGAGGATGAACGGGGCCTGCGCCGTGAGTCCACTTTCAAGCCCCACCATCCCAGTGGACATAGAGTTAGAATATAAAAGTGCCGAGCGCAGCGAGGCCGTGCCCGATGCGTGGCGAGCGAAGCGAGCCCGCGAGGGGCCCTCTCAATTTGACTAACCCTATGTCCACTTGGATGGTGGGGGCTTCTCCTCGACTCACGGCGCAGGCGCCGCTCATCTTCCGACAATTTCCGAAAATCTTCTGGATCCGGACTGCGCATGCGCTGCGCATGCGCAGTACACTTCGGACACCTAGTGACAGGCGGACACTTGGTGATAGAACACCGGCTTGTAGTAGCGTTTTAGTAGCTTTTAGAAGCATTAGCATTTTATTAGAGTTTTTACAGTACATATAAAAAATAAACGCTTGAAAAAAAGCTGTTAGGAGCGTTTTAGTAGCATTTAGGAACGTTTAGCTTTTTTTCTGCAGGAAAATGCTAATATCAGCTTCTAGGAGATAAAAAGAAAACCTAGTGTGCATTGAGCCTTACTCAAAGTAATGAAATCTCAAGCAGCATTACCAGCCCTGATGGAGTTGTCCGCTGCTGGAGTACAGTGCTCAAACTATCCCTTGCTCTTCTCTCTTCCTCTCCACTTGCATATATTTATGCCTCTCCTAGCAAAATAATAATGCGATCTTGACTCCCAAGAGCATCTTTGGAGATGTCGTTTTTGCTGGGCTTGCCTACATCATAAGAAACTGACCTAGGGCTCCCTATTTGTCCCTTCTCCCAGCAGCTGTCACTGCAAGAATTTTACAAGGCTGGTGATGACATTGCAAAGATTAACACACATTGTTTCTCAGTACAGTTAAACGATTATAGAAAAAATTGCCCTCCTTTGTACAGTGAATGTTTTCATTTCCTGGTTCCTGCGTGTCGGCGCTGTGTTTTTTCTCCTGATTTCCTAACAGTTTCCATCATGGCGGGTTCGGCTAATCCCAGTTGACGCCATTTTCGATTCTGGTTTGGGTGTCACTTGCGGCAGGACGGTCTGAGGATTTGGAAAGCAGGGGGTGAAGGGGAGTTCTCTACCGTTATCCAGATATCTCCCACAGCTGTTGCCGTTTTCGTTTTGGCGCCACATGCATTGGCTCATTAGGGTCACATGACTTCTCCCACACCTCTTTTATATTGCCCACCTCCACACCTCTCTCTTTTGAGCAGATGGTGGCTGGAGGTGTAGGGCTGTTAATTGTAGTCTTGTTTGGGACTCTCACCTGTTTGTGGATCTTTACCCACTGATCTTCTGTGTATCCCTTGAGTAACTCCAATCGTGCCCTACTACTACCACCACCTTTTTGGCTATATGGTTTGCTGTTCCATCTGCCCAACAAGGTATGGCCAATATCCAGACATAGCTACATATTTTCACCCCACAAAATTTTTGCTTTTTGTATACGTGTCCTCTTGTGTAAATTTTTCTGTTAGGCATAGTTTTTTTTATATCCTGGCTGGTGTTCCTTCTCCCCTGTTAATCTGTTAAAAAAAATGTGCATTTGTAAATGCTCCTATTATTTTACCTCTAATTGGATCTCTAGTATACTTTCTATATGTGTTTACACTAGAGAACTCTTTTGATGTGCTACCCATGGGCCATCCCCTGAGGAAGACCGTATTACCAGAAACGCTTTGGGGCCATTTGGAAAACGTACCATCCAATATATCTGTTTTGGGTGCATTGTATCATTTTGTATTTGCTGTTCATATGCCATTTGTCATGCATCTTTTAATGTTGAGTTATTTCCCCTACTTACACGTAGAGGGGATATTTTAGATTTTTCTAAATAAATAAATATTTGCTTTTATGCTAACTTGTGTATACATATTGACCTATTTGCCTCTTTGGGTGTCACAAAGCCCCGATGCGCTTCACCATTTCCCTTGTGGATTTTGTTGTATCCAAAAATTGGGGCTGATACCCACGTTTGGCAAGTTTTGGCTGTATGTGGGATACATATATATAGACATGGCATTCAGTTATATCTGAGAGCCATTTCAAGCTGCTCCAGGTGCCTTTATGTTTTACCTGAATTCTTTTTTTTTTTCTAGTGACAGGGTCTCTTTAAAAGTAACAATTTGCTGCCATCATTATGCACGTTGCTTACCTCTGCTTCCCGAGCAGACATAAACTTCAACACAACATGTTTTAAGTACTCCAAGTTTAACTCTCGTAAGTCAGTAAGGTCAGACGAGCTGGTCACCGTGAGGGAGCTTGCCAGTGGATCAGGATTTGGCTTCTCTTGCACATCAATTATCTCTGGCTCTGGTTTTAGTTTCTAAAAATGACAGTTCAGATTAGATATTGAAGAATTTCAAATGTTGTTATAGGAATTAACTCTAGACTACAGCCATCCATCAGGCACAAGACCATAGTGGAATGATGTAATGCCACAATTTATACAGTATTACAAAGATGTTACTTAATACCAGCAAATTATATATTAAAAAAAATGTATAACACTTACATACTGTATAGGGCCTTTTTTGTTAGCCCAACAAAGGAACTTTTTCTGCATCAATCACATGGAGGTAGATTAGGAATAAAATAATCTGCTTGTTATGGTTAACACGAATTGAGACCAAACCACCCTTAGTTCCTTTAATAATGAGGCCCACTGTAGTCATAAGTTTCATACAAGATTGCCCATTTTGGGCTTACCTTACCTCTCATTTTTAGCCTACATTAAAGTGGTTATAAAGGCAGAAGGTTTTTTACTTTCTATGCATGGAGATAAAAACCCTGTGTGAAGAGCCACAGAGCTTATTACTAATGTTCATATAAAAGAACATCTGGGTAGCAGTGACCAACTTGATTTCATTTATCATAAGCTATAAACAACAAGCACATACTGGAAAGATAAACAATTTAACAGAGCAAATTTTCCAAGTCTGAGGGATCTCTTCAAGACTAAAGCCGGCCATAGATGGATCGAATCTTGGCCAGTTCAGCAGGGTGTGGCTGAGATTCGATCCATCTATGGGCAGGCTGATTGTACTGAAGTCAAATCATTGATCAACTTCAGTACAACCAGCATGTTGCATTTTTTGCATGCGATCTTCACTGCCAGTGACTATAGCTGCCAGCAGGGATCACTGTGTTTTGCCGGCAGGGAAGGCTCCCCGCCAGCAGAATACATTAGTGCTGTGGGATGTAATCGAGCAATTTTCTTTCTTTCCCTGTGGTAGAAGGAAAGTAAATTGTATAATCTATGGCTTGCTTTAGACTGGGAGGGAATATTGTCTAACTCTGATCAGAAATGGGAATGCTTCAAATGCAAACACACTACAAATTATACTCCCATGGGCTATACGTTTAAAGGCTAAAAATATGTGCTTATGTTCAAAGCTATAAAGAATAAGAAAAGGGCATTTAAAAAAAGATAACAATGAACGAACACCATCGTTTGAAAGTTTATAACAGAATATGTAAATGGAAAATCAAGGCCACAAACATTTAAAATGTACAACGGGTTGCAAAAGAGTAGGACAAACCCCCAAAAATTCTTACTATATTAATAGTAAAAAAGTTCATGTCTGAGCTTGTAACCATTTACAATATAAGTTAGACTTGGTGACTGGGACAAAAAGAAGGCAAATGTAATACAGTATGTATTATTTTTTTGTATATGAAGGAAAATGGGGGAGCTCAAGTCCTTAACTAATTCCCACCCAGGCTAATTCTGACATGTCTCTCCTACATCCTTGCTAGAAAATTACTCAGAACCCCCAAACATTATATATGTTTTTTTTTTTAGCAGAGACCCTAGAGAGTAAAATGGTTGTGGTTGTAATTTATGTCACACAGAATTTGTGCAGCAATTTTTCAAACTCAATAAATTTTTTGGGGGAAAAATACACTCTAATGAATTTAATGCAAAAAACGCAATATATAACCCAACTGTTTGTAACATATAAAAGATAATGTTATGCCAAGTACGGTAAATTGATATCCAACATGTCTTGCTTTAAAATTGTGCACGCTCGTGGCATGGCTCCAAACTACGGTACTTAAAACTCTCAATAGGCGTTGATTTAAACATATTTACAGGCAACTAGCTTAGAGTTACAGAGGGGGTCTAGTGCTAGAATTATTGCTCTCGCTATAATGCTCGCGGCGATACCTCACGTGTGGTGCAAACACTGTTCACATATGCGTGACCTATGTGTGCATTTGCTTCTACGTGCAAGCACGAGGGGACAGGGCACTTTAAACTTTTTTTTTTTTTTATATTTATTTTGTTTTTATGCTTACACTGTATGCTTAAAAAATCTTTTTATTTTTAATTTTTTTATCACTTTTATTCTTATCAAAAGAAATTTAAACATCCCTTTTGACAGAAATAATGTAGAACAGGTCCTCTTTATGAAGACATCTAGGGTCACGACAGACGAATATGAGCGAATCAATACCAGGAACCACCACAAAGTTGCGGCGGGAGAGTGAGGAAGGCTTTCAGAACTCTGAGCCCCCCCTACTAGTACCTATCGCCCAGAGATGCCTAAATTATCTCCTCGCCAAATCCTCCAAAACTACCACTAAACACCTCCTGGAACCCCATTAATAATCGCGTTTCGGAAACCCGTATTCCAAAGTCAATACATCGGCACTTAGAGCACTTAACATACACAACAATACCAGATAGTCTCTAAAAAGAACAGACGGAATAGAGACTCAACAGTTAATAAGAGTCACCAACCCAAAGATATGCTACATCTAACATTACTGTAAGCGAAGAAAACACAAACTGAACAACTTAAAGTGATACTAAAGGTTTGTTTGTTTGTTATTTAACCACTTTCAGACCGAACCATTTTGCTGGCTTAAGAGCAGACCACTTTTCGTGATTCGGCACTGCGTCGCTTTAACTGACAATTGCGCGGTCGTGCGACGTGGCTCCCAAACAAAATTGACGTCCTTTTTTCCCACAAATTGAGCTTTCTTTTGGTGGTATTTGATCACCCCTGCTGTTTTTATTTTTTGCGCTATAAACAAAAAAAAGAGCGTCAATTTTGAAAAAAAAACACATTTTTTTTTTACTTTTTGCTATAATAAATATCCCCCCAAAATATAAAAAAAAAATGTTTTCCTCAGTTTAGGCCTATACGTATTCTTCTACATATTTTTGGTAAAAAAAAAATCGCAATAAGTGATTATTGATTGGTTTGCGCAGAAGTTATAGCGTTTACAAATTAGGGGATAGTTTTATAGCATTTTTATTAATAATTTTTTTTTTTAATAGTAATGTTGACGATCGGCAATTTTTATTGTGACTGCGACATTATGGCGGACACATCGGACATTTTTGACACATTTTTGGGACCATTGTCATTTATACAGCAATCAGTGCTATTTAAATGAAGATTCCAGTGTAAATGACACTGCCAGTGAAGGGGTTAACCACTAGGTGGCAGTGTAGGGGTTATATGTTCCTAGAGGCGTGTTTCTAACTGTGGGGGGGGGGGCGTGGCTGTGAGCTAGTGAATGCTGATCTCTGCTCCAATCACAGGGAGCAGAGATTGGCGTCAGAAGGCTGGCAGAATGGGGGAGATGCTGTTTATTTCCGCATCTCCCCGTTCAGCCCTCCCGTGAGACGATCGCGGGTATCCCCGTGGCGATCGAGTCCGCGGGACCTGCGACCGGCTTTACGGGGGTCCCGATTGGCGCTCGATGGCACGGCGGCATCTTAAAGGGGACGTACCTGTATGCTCTTATGCCTGTCCGTGCCATTCTGTCGTCGTACATCGTCGTGCGCCGGTCGGGAAGTGGTTAAATAACATATCATACTTACCTCCACTGTGCAGCTTGTTTTGCAAAGAGTGGCCCCGAATCTGCTCTTCTGGGGTCCCTCGGCGGCTCTCGCGGCTCCTCCCTACATTAGATAACCCCCTGGGAGAAGTGCTCTCCCGGGGATTACCTTGCGGGCGCAATCCCGAGTCCAGCATTCGGCGTCTATTAACGCTGAATGCAGGACTCGGCCCGACCCCCCGGATCATTGGATTTGATTGACAGCAGCGGGAGCCAATGGCTGCGTTGCTATCAATCTATCCAATCAAGAGCCGAGAACCCCAGCCACAGAGAGAGCGTGTCCCGTGGGACAAGTTTGAGGGTTCAGGTGAGTAAAACGGGGGGCTGGGAGGCCGGTCACTGACAGGTGTTTTTTCACCTTAATGCATAGGATGCATTAAGATGAAAAAACACGAACCTTTACAACCCCTTTAAGTGACCTGTGGTTTAATGTTATGCCAGGAAAATTAAAATGTTGTCATATATAACCCTTGCTACACAGTTACATTCCTTAACATGTGTATATATGTATAAGTATGCTAAAGCGGCTGCGTCCGTACATGTATATGTAAATGTTATATCTTTGATAACTCAATAAAAATTGTTAAAAATAAATAAAAAAAAAAAAAAAAACTACGATCTCTGCTTTCTAGGGGAAAAAATGGCAGTGTTTACATCTGCCAGAGCTGTAAGTCCCTTCCAGTCTTCCAGGGTCATGGAGATGGCCTGGGACCATCCGGTCCTCAGCCAGCTGTGTGGTAACTTGGCACCACCGCCAGATCAGATCTTTGGCTTCCCGATCGAACAGCAGATCCCGGAGAGGCACCAATGTGCGTACCCCCTACCCTCCTGCTGCCTGGAAAAGCCATCCAGCGGCTAATCAGCCGATGGATGGCTTTTACGCTGTAGGGAATCGGTAGCTGAAAAAAGATATCTGGATGATGCCTGTAGCTGCCAGGAGCTCAGCTATGAGAAAAGATTAAAGGAACTGAATGTATTCTCTCTTGACAAGAGGAGATTAACGGGGGATATGATCAACATGTATAAATACATAGGTGGTCCATATAGTGAACACTATGTCTGGAGGAAAAGAAATATGGAAAGGGTACTTCACAGTAAGAGCTGTAAAAATGTAGACTAGACTCCCTCAAAAGCTGGTTCTGTCCAGCTCATTTTAAAGCAATCTACTAAGGCTTGGATTCTTTCTTAAATGTACATAATATAACTGGATACCAATATTGATAGGTAAAGTTGATTCAGGGAATATCCAATAGGGGATAGCGTGGCGGCAGGGCATCATACAACGCCCTCCCCTTCTCGGCCCTCCGGGGAGCTGTCACTGGGCGCCTGATGCACGTGCCTGGCGGCCGTGATGTCCGCCGGGCACCCACGATTGCCCGGTAACACAGGAGGACCGTGGATCTGTGTATGTAAACACACAGATCCACGGTCCTGTCAGAGGAGAGGAGACCGATGGTGTGTTCTCAGTACAGAGAAACACTGATCGGTCTCCTCCCCTTGTGAATCCCCTCCCACTACAGTTAGAATCACTCCCAGGGAACATATTAACCCCTTCAGCGCCCCCTAGTGTTAACCCCTTACCTGCCAGTCACATTTATACAGTAATCAATGCATTTTTATAGCACAGATCGCTGTATAAATGTGAATGGTCCCAAAAATGTGTCAAAAGTGTCCGATATGTCCGTCCGCCACCGTAAAAATCGCAGATCACCGTCATTACTAGTTTAAAAAAAAAAAAATAATAAAAATGCTATAAATCTATCCTCTATTTTGTAGACGCTATAACTTTTGTGCAAACCAATCAATATACGCTTATTGCAATTTTTTTTACCAAAAATATGTAAAAGAATACATATCGGTCTAAACTGAGGAAATTTTTTTTTTTTATATATTTAGTATAGAAAAAGTAAAAGATATTGTTTTTTTTTTTTAAACTTGTCGCTATTCTTTTGTTAAAAGCGCAAAAAAATAAAAACCGCAGGAGGTGATCAAATACCACCAAAAGAAAGCTCTATTTGTGGGGACAAAATTATAACAATTCATCTGGGTACAGTGTTGTATGACCACGCAATTGTCATTTAAAGTGTGACAGCGCTGAAAAATGGCTTGGGCAGGAACCGGGTGAAAATGCACTGTATTGAGGTGGTTAAATAGGGAATATAGGTAGGGCAGTGTACAGAGGTTTGTAGTATGTAGGGCAGTGTACAGAGGTCCATAGTATGCAGGGCAATGTACAGAGGTCCATAGTATGCAGGACAATGTACAAAAGTCAGTAGTATATGTAGGGAAGTACAGAGGTCAGTATAATGTAGGGCAGAGTACAGAGGTCCGTAATATGTAGGGCAGAGTAGAGAGGTCATTAGAACGTAGGATAGTGTACAGGGGTCAGTAAGGCAGAGGACTGGTTGTCACCAGAGCAGAGGACTGGGCCTCGCCAGGGCACAGGAGTGGGTGTCACCGGGGCATAGGACTGGGTGTCAGGAGGGCACCCTCTGGAGGGTAAGAAGCATACAAAAGTGACGGCAGAAAAAGACCAAATAGTCCACCGAGTCTGCCCATTGTTTTCTTTTCTTTTTTTATTGTTTATTTTTTTTGTTAACTTTGTTGTCGGTCTTATAGATCTATGTTTATTCCAAACATGTTTGAAGCCATTTACTGTTGGCTGTCTCAATACCTCTGCTGGTAGTTTATTCCAAGCATCAACTAAACTTTCAGTAAAATAATACTTCCCATGATTAGTTTTAAACTTCTCTCCAGTTAGTTTGAGGTCATGTCCCTGTGTTCTTGATTTTGGTTTCATATTGAAAAAAACTGCCTTCCTCAACCATATTCACCCCCTTGATGTATTTAACCATTTCAGCCCCAGAAGGATTTACCCCCTTCCTGACCAGAGCACTTTTTGAGTTACGGTACTGTGTCGCTTTAAATGACAATTACACGGTTGTGCGATGTGGCACCCAAACAAAATTGACATATTTTTTTCCCCACAAATAGAGCTTTCTTTTGGTGGTATTTGATCACCTCTGCGGTTTTAATTTTTTGCGCTAAAAAACTAAAAAAAGCGTAAATTAAAAAAAAAAAAAATTCTTACTTTTTGCTATAATAAATATCCCCAAAAAATAGATAAAAAAAAAACGAATTTCTTTCTCAGTTTAGGCCGATATGTATTCTTCTACATATTTTTGTTTAAAAATACAAAAAAAAATCGCAATAAGCGTATATTGATTGGTTTGCGCAAAAGTTAAAGCGTCTACAAAATAGGGGATAGATTTATGGCATTTTTATTATTAATTTTTCTTTAATTAGTAATGGCGGTGATCTGCGATTTTTATCGTGACATTGTGGCGGACACATCGGACACTTTTGACACCTATATCATTTATACAGCGATCAGTGCTATAAAAATGCACAGATTACTGTGTAAATGACACTGGCAGGGAAGGGGTTAAACACTAGAGAGCGATCAAGGGGTTAATTGTGTCCTACGGAGGTGTTCTAACTGTGGGGGGGGGGTGGGCTACCACTGACATGACAGCGATCACTGCTCCCGATCACAGGGAGCAGTAGATCCCTGTCATGTCACTAGGCAGGACAGGGAAATGCCTCATTTACAAAGGCATCTCCCCGTTCTTTCGCTCCGTGACATGAAGGGGACGTACCTATACGCCAATTTGCCCAGCCGTGCCATTGTGCCGACGTACATCATTGTGCACAGGTCGGCTAGTGGTTAAAGGTTTCAACCATGTCTCCCCTTTCCCTTCTTTCCTCCAGACTGTACAGATTAAGTTCCTAAAGTTGCTCTTGATACGTTTTATCCCCAGGGCTGGCCCCACCATGGGTCCCGGTGGGTCTATTGGACCTGGGAGGCAGTTTCAGAGGGGCGGCACATTGATGCCCAAGAAGACAGTGGCAGAACTCCCGTCCGCTCTGCTCCTTCTTTCACTGTGAGGGGACCGCTGCTTATCCCACTGTGAGGGTGGCCTGGCGCCACTGCTGTTAGAGGTAATGGCAGAGCACTCACTGCCATACCAACACAGTGGACCGCCCACCCATCCTCTCCACGGCTCCCCCCATTGCTGCTGATGGATGCCATGTCGGAACAAGAGAAAGTCAGCTGATGGCCAACAGCATGAATGGGGAGGAGCTTTCTATTGTGCACGGAGACCCCATGTTAGAAGAGGCATCCCTGGAGGCACGGCTGACACAGAGCAAGTAAGTGCCATTAATACCATCTCCACCACCCCTGCCTGCGTCTAAACCCCCCCCCCCCCCCCACCACCCCTACCTGTGTTTAAACCTCTTACACCATCCATGCCTGTGTATAAACCCCCCCACCATCCATGCCTGTGTGTAAACCCCCCCACCATCTATGCCCGTGTATAAACCCCCCACCATCCATGCCTGTGTATAAACCCCCCACCATCCATGCCTGTGTATAAAACCTCCTCACCATCCCTGCCTGTGTATATAACCCCCTCACCATCCCTGCCTGTGTCTAAACCCCCCCCCCCCACCACCCCTGCCTGTAGCTAAACCCCCCGCCACCCATGTCTGTGTCTAAACCGCCCGCCACCCCTGCCTGTGTCTAAACCCCACCACGACCCCTGCATGTGTCTAAACCCCCCTGCCTGTGTCTGAAGCCCCCACCACCACCGCTGCCTCTGACTAAACCCCCCCCCCCCACATCTGCCTCTATCTGAACCCCCCACCACCAATGCCTCTGTCTCAACTCCCCCCATTGCCTCTCACTGAATCCACCACCACCGACACTGCCTCTGACTGAACTACCCCCCCACCACTACCTCTGACTGACTGCACCCCCCCCCCCCCCCCCCCCAGCACCACCACAGCTGCCTCTGACTGAACACCCCCACCACCACTGTTGCATGTAAATCTGACTGCCTGAATTTTAGTTTTAATTGTCATGATATAAAATGATGGATGCAAGGTCCTTTTGGTGGGCATTTCATGTTGTGGACCCAGGCACCATTTTTGTTACCCGTCTCTGGACTCATTCTATCTTATCAATATCTTTCTGCAAGTGATGTCTCCAGGCTGGCGTGACCACCCTCAGTTGGACACCGCCCCCCCCCCCCCCCCACACACACACACACACTAGTGCTGACCAAACACGCAAAAAGGCAGCCACCACCTGACTTCCTGGAGGCAGTGGTGCTGGTAGTGGGGGGGGGGGGATCTGTCAGTGTGTCCGTTATGACCCGTGTTACCCGGCACCGCAGTATGTGTTTTAGTGACTGAACTGGGAACGGACAGCTTTCTGTGACAGATTTAAAATTTGTGGGATTCTGCCAGGAAAAAGTCTGAGGGGGACATGGGTTGGATTTTCAGGACTGTTGGCAACTATGTACCGGTAAACAGGACAAATAGAGAGAGAGTGAATCTTCCTAATAGGGGCACAGACAGCAAGAAAAGCAGAGGGGAGTTCTAATGCCACTCTTTTAAAGAAAAGATTTGACTTTAGTTATATTGACTAATAGGAAAAATACATGAATAGAAAAAAAAATGCATTAAAATGATGTGCTCGGTTTTGCAAATCAATGCTTACTTTTTAAGCTGCTCAGATAATTGTCTGTCCCCCTCTGTCTGCAGATAGCAGAATGTACCCATGCATGCACAGTCTGCACTCTTCCACAGCTCAGCATTCAGCGAGAGTGAAGGAGAGCGGACTGCGTATGTGAGGGTAGGGAACAAAGTTGGGAGTGCTTGTTTGTGAGTTTCAGGGGCCATTTATTCAAAGTAGGGTGCAGATGACAGGATGGAGAGGGGAAGACAGTTATAAGAACAGCTTAAAAAGTATGCAATTACCGTATATGGCAAATGTAGAAAAGCATTTTAATGCATCAGGGACAATGTAATGCATAGGGACGTTTTAACGCTAACTCTTTAATGTCTTATAATCAGGTAGCTAGTGTAAGAAACGAAAAAGCTGGTCGCATCCCCAAAAGTCCAATACAACCGTGTCTGGTCAAAGAATCTGGTATTTGCCAACCTGAAGAGAAGGTAAAATGATGCACCCTGAATGTCTTATGGCCACCCAAGAATTTAAACCATTATAATTGTGGCTTAAAGAAAATTGAGTTGGACATATGATGGGTAACCTTGAGGATGTGTACTGTGTGACATCACATTTATAGCAGATATTAGAAAAAGTTGATCAAAGGGTTTATGTAGACCTATCTGCCCAAGATGTACCCGATAAGAGGAATAGAAGAAAGTTGTGTTCAGTGACAACCCAATGTGTTATACTGGTAGCAGCACCAATCAATTATTTGGGTTAGGTGGTTAGCAGCCTGATAGCTTAAGGGAGTACAACTGAGGGTTTGCAGCAGGTAGACCACCCTAGGCAATTCATTCATTTTAACCATCTGTTGAACCATGTAATTGTGTTAATTTTCCCAAGATTTAAAGTATTTTCTACTTGTTTGTAAAAAGGAGGTAAACATTCAGTCTAAGATGTAATAGGGGTTCACAGGAATTTGTGTACCCAGGTATGTAATTCAGTGGCGGCTGGGGCTCCATTTTTGTCAAAACACCCAGCACTTCCACCCCCCCCCCCCCCAAACCGGTTGGATAGTCGAGCCCAAAACCCCGTCACTTGTTTGTCCACCAGCCCCGCACTTACCCCCATCTGGCTCGCGGGCAGCTTTGGCTCCTTTCTACGTCTCCCCGTCCTTGGCGGCTTGCCCTGCATCTAATTCTCAGCGGCTTCCTCCTCATCAGCCAATACGGTGGCTTCTCCTCTCGGCCAATTGGGTCGTAGGATCCGCTGTTTAAAGGAACAGTATTGTCCATTCGGGGCAATACTTTTAGGTGCTGGCACCTAAAGCTTAATTCAGGGGATTGTAATATTGAGTGCTCCAATGCCAGATTTGGGCCTCACTTCAGTGTATAGGAACAAGGGTTTAGTCACTGATCGGCTTTTTTATTACCAAGTGTATAGGTTATTTTGCAACGGTTTCACAAACAGTACTTGTTTAAGTGTTTATTGTAATTTTCATTCTTTAATCGTTGCAATAAATATCCACCCTTCAACCCTGTAGCATGGTGCCACAGAGAGCCATGGGCACTGGGAACATGAGACCCAAGAGGACAGGGGATGCTTCGGGGATAAACGAATGCCGTTATCGTCACCTCGCTATTTTAAAAAATCTCACCACTTTCTGTTCCATCACACTCCAATAGCAACTGATAACTGCCATCTACTTTACACTCAAGCATTACTGATAGCTACCTTCACTAATTTTCACAACCTTGCCTTTTTTTTTACCCAACTCCAACACTACTGTTTTCCCATCACTTCCCTTCCCAGTCCAATCCAGCTTTGCAAATTAACTTACACCTCCCACCCCCAAATCACTCCTGCTTCCAAGCAGATAGAGTCTTATTAGAAGTAATAATAAAAGACTGAATAGAAAAATAGCTGAGAGACTGTCCCATAATCTAATCATCAAAGCATACAAAGTATGGATACAGATACTCTACAAAGTCTCTCACCAGCTCTTTTTGTAAAGTCTTCTTTAGCTCCACCATTCTCTGCTGAAGCTGCTTAATAGTCTATAAAGAACAAAAGAATGTGGTTGGACGTTAGGAAATGGCTGTTTATTCAGTTCAGTCAACATTCAATTCCAGGCAGTATACAAGCCTTTTACTACACTATTCTTACAACATAAAATGAAACATGAATACATTTTTACAACACACAATCAGTTCCACATTTTGTAAACAGGTTAATTGCTGATAGAGAATATAAATTTATATATATATATATATATTATATATATATATATATATATATATATATATATATATATATATATATATACATACACACACACACACACATATATACATATACACACACATACATACATACATATACACACACACACATACATACATACATACATATACACATGCATACATATACACACACACTAAACATCTAAAAAACTAAAACATTTCACAAAGTACATGATATAAACAATCAATACATGATATAAATACATTTATTTTCTCATGCTCTTATGCCTTTCCTGCTATTCCCACCTTATTCTTTTCTGCAATCTGTTGCTCCAGCTCCTGGTTCTCCCTCTGTAGCTGCATAACGTCACCTACGTCGAGCCCACCATTGGATTCTCGACTGGCGGTGCCCTTGAGAGGTTTAAGCACAGCAGAAACTGCGTCTTGCAGTAAGGAAACCTGATCAATTACATAATGCACAAAAAGTATACATTAAGGAAAAGTGAAGAATGAAGGTAACAAACCTTTTTGCAGCCCATATTATCACAATTACCGTATATAAGCCGAGATTTTCAGACCCTTTTTTAGGTCTGAAAGTCCACCTCTCGGCTTATATTCGAGTCACCGCTGTCTGCCTACATGAACAGTGTGTCATGCAGACAGACGGCGGTGTTCAAAAGCCGACACTAAAGACACTAATTTTCCCAGCAGTACAGTGTTCCGCCTATCACGGATGGCCTGTCATTCTCATCTCATGGACGAGGATGAGAGAATGTCCGTGATAGGCGGAACACTGCACACTGACTTCTGGGAAAAAAGTGTTCCTCCTATCACGGACGAGGAGGCGCAGCTTTTAAATTGTAATGGCGCCTGTAATACACGCTGTGGGGAGGACAGAGCGGGACCGGACCCCGGACCCAGGACCGAGGACCCCGGACACAGGACCCAGGACACAGGACCCAGGACCCCGGACACAGGACCCACGGATCGGCGGATCGGCACAGGTAGGCTGCAATGGGGACACGGGCTGCAATGGGGACACGGGGGTCTGTACAGGGGACATTCAGATTGGCATTGCTGACCCTTTTTCCACTTACAGTAGCTGCTGCATTTTTGCCCCTCGGCTTATACACGGGTCAATACGTTTCCCCATTTTTTTTTGTGGTGATTTAGGGGCCTCGGCTTATACTCAGGATGGCCTATACTCGAGTATATATGGTATTTGATTTGAATAAGTGGCTGAAAACTATGGTAGTTTCTTTACATTTTCTTTGGTGTTTTTATGTTCTTGTAAAGATTATAAAAGTGCACACACTGTGAAGAGCTGAGTCACCCCTGGTGTTTTTTTCTCTTGCGGTCTGCTCCTAAGTTTACAAAATATAATTCAGCAGGAAGAAATAAGACTCTACAGAAGGGGTGTTTTCAAAATGTCTTCAAAGATAAAATTCTAAAATAACTGAAATCCTCCAAGCATTTCTGAAAATGTAAATGTATATATATTTAGATAT
This sequence comes from Lithobates sylvaticus, assembly GCA_028564925.1. Classification (NCBI taxonomy): domain Eukaryota; kingdom Metazoa; phylum Chordata; class Amphibia; order Anura; family Ranidae; genus Lithobates; species Lithobates sylvaticus. The sequence continues at coordinate 153,521,805 of CM053033.1, forward strand.
TTGAACCAAATGCATATATAATTTACATACAAATATAAAATGTATATATAAATGTAGCAGCAGCTTCCTACACTGTTTAACAGTGCTATTGACAAAAACTATGATGCTGTATCAGTCTGCCCACTCTTTCAAGTCATAATGGGAATAGGCTATGTGAGAGTTGCTTGCGGTAGACGATCCTGCCCAATGTGGTTTCAATCACTGAGTTTTGAGCAAAAGTAATGGTAGCCAACAATGGTATAGGCAAAAGTGAAACCTTGTAAAATCTCCTGTAAACAAACTCAACCAGGCTAAAAAGGTAATAACCATATCCCTTCCTCTAGAACAAGGGTCTTCAAACTACGGCCCTCCAGTTGTTCAGGAACTACAATTCCCATCAAGCCTAGTCATTTCTGTGAGTGTCAGAGCTTTAAAATGCCTCATGGGATGTGTAGTTCCACAACAGCTGGAGGGCCGTGGTTTGAAGATTCCTGCTGTAGAATGTAAAAATAGATTGACTGTCAAGGTATAAGCCAACAAGTGATTCTAAAATCAGGACATGGGGCAGGGCCGAGCTGTGTGTGCACCTGCACAAGAATCCTGATAGCGAGTAGCTTGCCATGGCACTTGGTATTAGAGAAGTAGAGGAGAGCTCTGGTGGGGGACAACAGAAAAGGAGGTAAGTGGCTGTTCTGTGCAAAAACATTGCACAAATATAGATTATATACACATATACCACACACGCACACAGAGTATAAAATAAGCATTGAACACATCACCATTTTTCTAGGCAAATATATTTCTAAATGTGCTATTGACATTTTCACCACATATTGGTAAAAACCCATGCAATCCTTACAAAGAAACCATAACAAAAAAGTTTAGAACCTTTAGTTCTTTCCATAGATTTTCAATTCGATTCATCATCCTGGTAGATGGCTGGGCCGTTCTAGCAGCTTTATTTTCTTTCTTTGAAACCAATTGAGAGTCTCCTTGGCTTTGGGTTTGGGAAATG